>OX382372.1:18650486-19950481 GCA_947508005.1 Amphipoea lucens
CAGCACGTGTTTTTTTTTATTTTGTCGGTTTACATAGGTAAAGTTGTTTTTAATAAACTGATTGTTACTAAAAATTGTTTCATTTCATGTACCTATCCAAGCATCGTGACGAGTAGATAGATAGAACATGCTTTATTGTATGCCTTACATTGTTACTTACAAAAAAAGCACATATATTATTTATTAAAATTGCTTGAACTTAACTCGAAAATAAAAGGTTTCGTACTCCTGCTTCTGCGTGCCTCTTTTTTCTAATGTTATAATAAATGGAGTATAGTTAAAAGATGAAAGGATGAAATAATATTATTACCAGAATCCGATAAACGAACACTGCTATCAGAAGCTGATGATACTGGCGAATCAGCACGTGACAACAGCAATGGAGTCAGAGTTTCTTCAAATGGATCATGGTTCTCCTTCTTATAAATGTCCGGTACTTGTATAAGTTCTTCAACAAGGCAACGTTTAGCTTGATTTTTTTTCTTTAGGCTATGTTTTCGGGAACTTATTCGACTTTTTTCACGTCTTGCTTTTTGTTCGTGGCGGTTTAAATCATGAATACTAATTATTTTTCCTTCGGCTTTCCTTTTATAATATCTCGCCCGGTTTTTGGCCTTGAACTCTTCATTATGTTTAATCCTCTCTCTTCTTCTTCTTTCGGATAACTTCTTTCTTTCTAATTTTTCTTCTCTTGTTAATGGCATTTTTGGTCTAAAATGTTAATAATCCGTTATAACTTTACTAAACATGAATATAGATAGCTAATCTTACGCTATTTTCATTTGTTTTATTTATTTATATATGCACGATTAATGTACAGACACCAGCACATCAATCTACCCGAAATTGTCACATTTTCCCAATCAACTTTGAACCTTATGTTTTAGTGATAAAGTTGAAAATCTATTAAAGAAATTTGACAGATTGTAGTAGGTTGATGTGCTGGCGTCTGTACAAACGCGAACTTAATGGCATTATGGTATTCTCTGCCAGTTATCTGTTTCTATAGATTTACGCGGTCACCGATCGGTGACGACCGGCGCGCATATTACTAATATTATTATAAGTACCGACTTATAAAGTCAGAAACCCATCGAATGTGACATTTTAAGTTTGATTTAAACGAATTTACATTTAACTAAAGTAATAAAATATATTTTCATTCATAACTAGTACAAAACTCAAAGTTATTTCATTTGCATGGTCAAAAATTGATCTGCGTGGGTCAAAACTACCACGTAAACCACGCAAATCAAAATAAACCCTTTATGCTAAAAATATATGTACAATAACCTTTTAAGCAAATAAACTGTGTTTTCAACACGTTTGCTCGTAAAATGGCTCTTAATAAACCGCTTTTAGGTCCATAATGCAGTGTAATCGCTGCTTGCGCTGATAGCACACATGTATCATAATGTACCTACTATTTAAGTATAAGTTACGTTAGGTACCTTATATTTGTTCGCTACAATATTTTATTGAATAAATAAATTCACAGACAGCGGAGATAATCGTACCACGCAAATCAAAGTTTTGAGAAACCAAACCCACGCAACGAAGTTCTTACCATCTATTTTTTGAAAACTCGACGCACCATCACACAAGCACTCTGCCCGGCCGACGGAGCGCGACTAGTTGTAACTTGAATTAGGATGACGCTTCATCGGGCCGATTCGGGCCGCGAATTCAGAGATGTGCTCCTAGTGAAATTATATTAATCCACGCAAATCAGCAATTTCCTCGGGACAGTTACATTTAGTTTTTTTTTTAGGAAATGTAGTGTGTGTTCTTTTAGAACTATGGACTAATTTTTCATAGCATTGTAAACTTCTTAGGACTTAGTGTTTTTTTTGGTAAGCATGTAGCGTTTAGTTTAAATATAGTGACCAGCATAGTTATTCACAACCATACGACAGGCTATCGTATCGAAAATGACACATTTCGATAAAACCTGATTTGCCTTGCCCCGACAGCAAACTGCTGTCGGATGAATAGCGATCGTCTATTTGATTTAAACTGATAACATTTTCGGGTTCTCGACTTGTGAACAATGTTTAGATTACTGCGACGATAACATTGATTGATATTCGATACGGTACGGAAGCGTATCGAGTGGTTGTGAATAGCTATACTGATCGGGGCTTGGGACACTCCACGAAAATCAAAGAATGGGGGTATTTTATTTTTTAATGATATTTAATTATAAAGATAATTGAATAATAATCAGTAACCCAGTTAAGAGAGGATTTAAGGTATGCGCGAAAAAAAAATGGCTTGCTGACTTTTTGATTTCTATTATTTTTAAGTTATATGCGTACCTTTAACACCTTAGCTGCGGGAAAAAAATCATAAACTTTCATCTGGTGCGGTGGCGGTCGAAATGCACCATCCATCGACCTTTCTGTCAGTGCGTATCAGTCCTTTTTGACCTGACACCACTAGGATAGATTAAAGCGCTATAACTTTGCGAATACATGGTGTACACTGTTTTTTTTTATACTGTTAAAATGATCCTGAACCCAGTTTCTTTACGTTCGTTTCGCCCCTGGATCTGCCAAACAGGAAATGAGAAATCAACCAAGGAAAGTGTCAGGCCGATAACGACCGATACCGCACTAGAAAGTACTTTTTATAGTGATGGGACAGACAAAAATATAGGGTTATCGAAAATAAAACAGAATTATAAGAAATAAAAAAGTGCGTATTTAGTAAATCACATAATCCAGACAGAAACAGTAAACTAATTTGGTACGTGTCTTTCTTTATAACACTGCACGCAAAGGGATTGATTGCATTTGTTGCAAAATGTTTTAATTTTCTTAACTTTCTTTTTTGCTTCTTTGCACTCTAATGTTTGTCGAAGCTTTTCATAGCACCGTACACAATTTCTTCTCTTAGAAAGAATTCTTCTGACCTGTCGATAAAATAACGACACGCACACGTAGGTACTGTCTTTTAGAGAGCACAACACTGACTGGCGGCTCGAAGCATGCGCGCACGCTCCGTGCGGCAACAGGTCGGCAACGGTCATATACCACAATAGGCCCGCCGCCGCAGGGAGCGGGTGTTTTTCACCGTCAGTGCGATGGTGGTCGAAAAGGGCCCGCCACGATTTTTTAATGCCAAATACCTACATTTGTAACCACGAGCCGAAATCTATATTTGTCTTCGTCGAACTCCTACAAATACCGAAGATAATCGTTCCGCACCAGCGAGAAAGATATAGTTTTGACCGTGCGCACCAACACAAAGCACCGTATCGGGCCGATTTTGGGTGATCCGCAGTGAACGTGTTAATGCGCACAGCAAAAGAGTGGAACTCTCTACCCTCAGAATACAGACTGTATTCTGAGTCTCTACCTGCGTCTGTTTTTCCGAGCGCATACAACCCGAATCTCTTTAAAGTGAGAGTGAACAGGCTTCCTCTGGGTAAGCTCGCTCCATCTTCGACTTTGTCTCTGTCACCTTTGACCTAGAGTCAAGAGCGGCTTTACTTTTTTTTTAATTTGAAATGGGCTTGCCATTTCAAATTAAAAAAAAAGTAAAGCCGCTTGAAAAACCTGTCCAAAAGAATGACCCAGATATTTTGTTAGTGAAATTTCAGTTCATCGGGAATTGTTTTCAAAAGTGGCAAAGCAGATACGAACCGACTACACCTATTGACTTCTAAGTAATATTTTCTAGTGTTTTTACCTGATTACAATCATTTCTCACGATTGTTCTAGGATATGAATAAGGACAAGTGCTAAGTGTTCAGTGAAGGTAAACGTGAGCGGAGTCACAGGGCGGAACGCTGTTCACTTCAATGCATATCATTTGTGGTACCACGCGTGGAAAATAAAATGTATGACAGTGAGAGAATGAAATGTAGAAAGTAGTGAAAAATTCTTTCAGTCAGCTATTGAAGGAAGGTGGAGGAGGTGGTGGTGGTGGTGGTGGTGGTGGTGGGGTGGTAGGGTGGTAGTGGTGGGTTGGTGGTGGTGGGGTCGTGGTGGTGGTGGAGTGGTGGGGGTGGGGTGGTGGTGGTGGTGGAGTGGTGGTGGTGGAGTGGTGGTGGTGGGGCGGTGGTGGTAGTGTGGTGGTGGTGGTGTGGTGGTGGTGGGGTGGTGGTGGTGGTGGAGTGGTGGTGGTGGGGTGGTGGTGGTGGTGGAGCGGTGGTGGTGGGGTGGTGGTGGTAGTGTGGTGGTGGTGGTGTGGTGGCGGTGGTGTGGTGGCGGTGGTGGTGGGGTGGTGGTGGTGTTGGTGTGGTGGTGGTGGTGGTGGTGGTGGAGTGGTGGTGGTGGGGCGGTGGTGGTAGTGTGGTGGTGGTGGTGTGGTGGTGGTGGGGTGGTGGTGGTGGTGGAGTGGTGGTAGTGGGGTGGTGGTGGTGGTGGAGTGGTGGTGGTGGGGTGGTGGTGGTAGTGTGGTGGTGGTGGTGTGGTGGCGGTGGTGTGGTGGCGGTGGTGGTGGGGTGGTGGTGGTGTTGGTGTGGTGGTGGTGGTGGTGGTTTGGTGGTGGTGGGGTGGTGGTGGAGATATTGAGTATTGAGTATTGAAGGCCGAGAGGCGCTCAATGCTAAATTTCATTCAGTCAAGGAACTGCTGCATACCTACGTATAGACTGGGGAGGTAATTTCTGCGAAAGACTTTGGAATCTATACAAATATATGAAGAGTTTGTTTGTTTGAACGCGCTAATATCTGGAACTAACAGTTGGATTTGAAACATTATTTTTGCATTTCATAGCCAATTCTTGAGGAAGGCTATGACCCAATGACTATACAACCTCAATACATACAATATACAACCTGGTTTTAATTCTCTTTGCTATGACCCTTAGGAGCCGAGCAAAAGTAAGAAAGTCAGAAAGGGTGATGCGATGCGACGGGGATGGTTCGTGGGAACAAGAAATTACACGCTGACGAAGTCGCGGGCAGAAGCTAGTATGGTACAAAACGCCGTTCATTTAAACTTTAAGCAAAGCCACAGAATAACTAATAGTAGGTACAGACGCCAGCACATCAAGCTACCCGAAACTGTCAAATTTTCCCTATCAACTTTGAACCTTATGTTTTAGAGATAAAGTTGAAAATCTATTAAAGAAATTTGAGATTGTAGTCACCTGATGTGCTGGCGTCTGTACTTGCAAAACTTAAAGAAAATGCGATAAGCAAATTTACTTATTTCCTTGGGTATTTAAAAGTATAACAAAAATATTGCTGTCTACAGAATCAGCCATAGCATAACAGCGTCTTTAGGGCTGAAAACAATATCACGATTCGCACATGACATTCTAGCCAATCACGTTACCAACCTATTAAGAATCCCATGTTCAGCTGTAGCCCATTATGGACCTGTATAATGAAGCCCATCACCAGAAACAATACTGTAGATTGCGACACAATTAAGTAAATACCAACTTACTAAGTAGGTAAGAAATCAGTGCTGTTGTCCACACAAGGCAACTTGTTGGGTACCGCATGAATGGAATACGCAGGTGTGTGTACGGCTTTAACAAGCTGTAGTGTTACAAATGCCAATATTATGTTGTTAGTTATAATTACGAGTATGTCCGTATTGGTATGGGAATGTGAACATCATAATGAAAATCCTACTAGTCCTACTAATATTATAAACACAAAAGTTTGTGAGGATGGGTGGATGGATGGATGGATGTTTGTTACTCTTTCACGCAAAAACTACTGAACGGATTTGGATG
Source organism: Amphipoea lucens (assembly GCA_947508005.1). Lineage (NCBI taxonomy): Eukaryota > Metazoa > Arthropoda > Insecta > Lepidoptera > Noctuidae > Amphipoea > Amphipoea lucens. Next base: position 18,656,184 of record OX382372.1, read on the forward strand.
AAATTTGGCACACAGATAGTTTATAACCAGCACAAATGATACTTTTTATCGCAATACTCGTACGGGATCGAGACTTATGCGGGTGAAACAGTTTTGAAAAAATTGTCATCAAGAAAATGGGTAACTTTCACAAAACATTTTTTGATGCCAATCGATCCTGTTTCTTATAAGGATCAAAAAACTATCGGGCCAACTGATGTTTGAGTACTAAGAAAAATCAGAAATCGCAAAAAAACTTCTCCCATACATTTCGTAGAAAATGAGAATTTATTATAATTATAATTTTTTATCATTGAGCACAACAGTGCTCCATGTTTTTTATGATAGATAGACTGACTGCTACAACGAAAACTGGCCGAAAATAAACAAAAAAAAAATTAGACTTCGAATTTCGAACTTTTTAACCCGGTACCTAGTACTTAAGTTCCTACCATAATGAATATTACATACTCTATGGTTCCTACGGGAACGTCCACGTGGTGGTATTATCGCGTGATTGTTGAAATCTTTAAAAGCACGTGATGAGCAGGATCTTACCAAACCACACGCTAATTTAGCTATGGGTTTCCCCATTACTACGACACTCCGATGAGCATCAAGTATTTAATCGCTCTTCGCCGTTGAAATTCTAGGAACTAATTTGTGGTGCCACTCCAAAATCCGAATGATAATTAATTTCTAACAACCTCACTCATTATCTCTGCCTAGCGTTTTTGTTAGGGTTAATGGCAATGACTATACAAAGAGGACACTTTTATTTTCTCGCGGTGAAAATCCTCGTGGACTTCCTCTATCGTGGCAGAGGAGCATGCTGGACTCTTACCGGCTAAAACTACCGCGGTGTTCCACCTCTACCTATGGCCGGGGGTGCGGGATTCGCATAAGCATTCACCGCTCCACAAAGGGGACACTAAAGGAACGGCCGTTCTAAGGATTTAAATAATACGTTTATTATCCTTTTATTTATAAAGGTTTGTTTACTAATATTATCTGAGACGTGTGATCCCACACAAAGCTATAAAAGAGTAATACAGTCACTATGAGAAAGTATGGATTTGAGTCAAGTGGTAAGGGCAGGCTCGGATAGTAAAAAAATAATAAGTTACAATGAGAAAGACGATAGTGTTGAAGTAGGATCGATTTGTTTTTGCTATACTACAACATTTTCCCAACTATCCGGTCGGCTTCCGGTCTAACCAGGTGCAGCTGAATACTAGTACTTTACATGGAGCGACTACCTGTCTGGGCTCCACACAACCAGTTTCTGGGTATCACGATACACAAATAATCTTCACAAAAAGTTTTACAAACCACTTGAACGCCCTACAACTCCCACAAGAGGTCACTTCTTTTTTCAAAAAAACCTTTTTTTCTACGAAGGCCATATTCTGAACAAACACGTGACCGGATGTGGAATCGAGAGTGAATAAATTCTCTTCGAGTTAACCATTCTAAGAAGTTCGGTGAATCATCGACGTAGGTACACGTGAACACCTACTGTGGTACAATGAACATAGTAAATATGATTTTAATGACAGAACACATGTTTTTTGTTCTAAGAATTTTATATTTTTATGAATTGCTATATGTTTTATTATTTTCCTGTGACACATTCATGATTATTTATTTATAGTTTAATAAACTACGGTAACTACTACTTTTCCGGTTCGGAACTGAAGCCAATTCCCGTAATTCGTAATCTAGTCACAATCTCACCTGAGCGACAATCAATGTCAAAAACTTGTCAAACATATAGGGATTTTAAAGGTATTTTTGACAGATTGAGAGAGATAAAACTGTGAACGTTCTTATTAAAATTACGAGAATTTATTGTTGGTTTCGGGATCGCCCAATCAGACCCTCTGATTGGGCGATCCCGAAACCAACATTTGAGTGAAGTTGATATGCAAGAAATACGTAATTTCTTGCATATCAACTTCTTATATTCATTAAAAATTCAAAAACAAAAATTGCCACCAAAATTAGGTAAAAATCATAGTTGTTGAAATTAGTAAAACCATAGCCGACAAAATAGTTCTTTTCCAATTTTGTCACAAAATAAATGACGCAGTTGTGCAACTGACTTCCGCGTGGAATGTTCTACGTTTGAATATTGATAAATTCATGGACACTTTTAATTTGTTTGCTCATTTAGATAACCTGTTTGGTTTTTTTGTGTAAAAATAGCGATATCTATCTAAATAGTAAATCAATGTTGTTGTCGTTGAGTCATCGTCATTATTTTTAGAATATAATAGAGTCTATTTTACTCTTATGTCTATTAAATATACATTAAAATCATGCATTTGTACGTAAGGGACAAGCGAATAAATGTCTTGATTTGATTTGACAAGCGTATAGCATGTTTGATGAGATGATGAAGGTCGGTATTACCTTTCATCAGGTAATTCAAATAAAATTATGTTTACTGCTGTTGTTTACAAGCTGGTAAGCAGTCAAAACGACTAGATTATAACAAAGAGCATTGAGTTGGTATTCCATCTTTGGCAAAGGCAAAGATGGAATACAGCAGCCGCAGCAGCAGCACCAGCACAGCACTCCGAACCAGGAAGATGGGATGGCGCATGCAAGAGTGTCGACATCCGTTGCATCCCACACTAAAGGCCTACCCATCTTCCATGGAAATAAAGACATGCCGTCCGGTCTTTTACCATCGTCGCGTGCCTACCATTGAGTTCTAATACAGCTGGAACGCCGACGGTGACAAGAGCTCGTCGGATGACAAGCGACCCGCACTTCTGCTGCAAGACAGGCCGTGGTGTTCGAGGCTGTTGACAACTTCGCCACAGTGACAGCGATGAGGAGAACATACAGGGTGAAATTTTAATCACCGTTTTCCTCTTAAGGGGTCATTGTACTCATCATTATGAACAACTTTTACCATGGGACCAAACATGAAATCGCGAAAAAAAATCAGCTGTTCCCTACATTTATGTTCGCATAACTCGTCAAAATGTAGGGAACAGTTGATTTTTTTTTCGCGATTTCATGTTTGGTCCCATAGTAAAAGTTCTTCATAATGATGAGTACAATGACCCCTTATGAAGAAAACTGTGATTAAAATTTCACCCTGTATAATCTTTATTCAATTAACCATCTTTTTTTCATTTTATCATGCTTAGATATCGATACTATCACGTCTGCAGAGTTTCAATTGCTAATTTAATTGGACCCTGTATACACAATGGCCCACGCTGGCTGGCCTTCGGTACCATAATCAAGGCAAGGATGCTCTGTTGCATCACCACCTTGTTGTTTTCAAAGCGAACCTCGCCCGTACAATAAATGCTGCTTATTTCCTGATTCAAATGGGTGTGTAGTTGTGTACTGTGTTAGGTAGACTGTTTGATATGTTTGTACAAAGGAGACCTTGGGTGGAGTTGGACGAAGATAACTTGTGTTATTTCGCTTTTAATTCGTTTTTGAATAAGTAAGTTGGTTTTGTGTAGGTTCAATATAATTTAAAAGAGAGTCCTTGGAGTTTTTTTTTTGCACGTTCTTCGCTTTAGGATGGGCAACTAGCTACATCTTTCTGACTGACCGACTTCTTTGACAATTTAAAAGTGCCTGTAAATCCTCCTTTTAATATATCTATGCTGTAATGGTTTAGTTGAAATAAATGATTTGGGTTTGAGTGCAGAAGCAGAACACTTTTGGTGCGAAAGCGGAACTGCAGGTAGTACCTACAGTTTAAATAATTTCGATTTGCTAATTAATTCAATAATAAATCCTACACTAGGTACTAATTATGTAAGTTCTACATTAAGGTTAGTGTAGAATATAATCAGGTACTTCTACTTACTCATGATAATTATTTTCTCAAGTCCAGAAGGGCTTTTAATAAATGGAAGACATATCTATATACTTACAGGAGTTCTCTGCATTATCATAATCTGCCTTTTCCCAACTAAGTTGTGGTTGGCTTCCAGTCTAACTGGATGCAGCTGAATGCCAGTATTTTACATGGAGCGACTGCCTATCTGACCCTCACAACCAAGTTACTGGGTAATACAATACTCCTTGGTAAGACTGGTTGTCAGACTTTCGGGCTTCTGACGACCCGTAACGACTGTCAAAGATCCACGAATGACAGCCAGCAATGATTAATTTTGGTTCTTGTTAAGCAATAGAACAAATAAAAATAGCTGGGACCAATGGTTTAACGTGCTAACGAGACACGGAGAGGTCTTGGTATGTGAAGATGGTCACCCATCCACGGACCAACCGCGGCAAGCATAGCTTAACCTGATTGATCAACTATGTGACTGTTATTACTTAGCCACTAGCCAGGAGTTCTCTGCATATAATGAGTAAAGAGGTGCATTGTTTCTTGTTCCACACAATGCCAAGTCTTGTCGATCAACCAGCCAGCCACATTCAAATTTCGAAACGCTCGCTAATTTGTTCAACCCCGTTCTGCCTAGACTGGTAAAGAGACGATGTCTAGAATATAGATGAGCCCGACCTGCTTAATATACAACCTCCTCTCCGATGAATCATCCTTACAAAATCGGTATATTCCGAAATATAAAATACGGTTTTTCAAAGGTTGAATGGACTCGTTTAGTAATGTAAAAAGGTATTTTGGACTTTAAAAAATAAAAAGATGTAAGCGTGAAATGTGACTTGAATGTCTTTATGTTTTTGTGTGATCCCTTTTACGGGTAAGTATTTCAAAGTTAAATAATTATCAATTTATCTTGTTTTTTAATCATTTAAAAATCTGATTACCTGCATGTGGAACTCACTTCCAGCAACCTAATATCCTTGTTTTAGGTCTATTCTATCAATAGACTGTGCACAGATTCTGAATGCGATATGTGTAAGCAATTACCATATTTTGAACCTTGATTAGAGTGCCTATAATAGCTTGAACAGTTTTTGTGTGTTTACTTAACACTTAGAGCCTGAGAGTGCTAATTAATAGAATAGATTCCATCTCATGGACTGTTGCTAGGTTTTGTTCAGCGCATCGAAGCGCAGCGCAGTTTTTTCCGCCAGTTACGAGTACTCACCAGAACCGAGCGTTCGGCGCATCCTGGACAGTTACACCCAAAACCTTATTTGACTGGCCAATTCTTCCCTTACGGTGGTAGCGCTAACGCCCGCCTGGTTTGCGACTCCCACCGGAGTCCGGCATCAAGCAGCCTGCTGTGTTTCGTCGATGCGTGGGACTTCCAGTGCCTTAGGCATCTTCTGGGCACGCTCGTTCCATCATAGACCTCATCCATCGCCTTCCATCAGGCGTGATCGAGGTCAAGAGCGGGCCCATTCAGCAATAAAAAAAAAGGATGCTGTTGGAGTTTCTGCCATGAAAATCGTCAACACCGTATTCTACGAACATCTGCGGAAAAACGAACCGAATATAATTTTAATTAAATGAAGCAGCAATTGACTGAGTAGCAGCCAGAGAGTGGATTTGTGTCCGTTTGCTGGCAATAGCTCTTCGCCCTTTATTACCGGTCAAATGTGGATGTATCATAGGTACACCTTTGCCATTGCTTTTTTTTTTTATCTTCGGTGATCACACGCGTGGATGTTATTCAAATTTTTCAAATTCAAATATTTATTTCGGAATAATCCATGTGTTAGTATAACTTAGCCTAATGTTAGTATTACTTAATTTAACACACCAGTTTATTTAGACAAGTGTCTGGACTCTTAACCACCTTCGTAAGAGGGGAGTGTCCCACCGGTCTGAAAACACATTCAGGATGCCATTGGAGGAGGAGCGCGTTATGTTATTGAAAGATGAAGAACAATAATAATAATGTCTTTCATAAGCCTTATACATAAGGTGACTGCGCCGTTGTTCTAGTGGTTGCAAGTGCAACTGCTGAGCGTGGGGTCCTGGGTTCAATTCCCAGCTCAGCCAGTGTTACTGGGTTTTTCTATTTGGAATTTTTCAGTAACAGCCCGGAGTTTGGAAGTTGGCGGAGTGATAGTGTCTCGGAAAGCACGTTAAGCCGTTGGTCCTGCGCCTGATCTCTCTGCGGTCGTGGCGGATTGCCGTCCCATCGGACTATGAGAGTGAGGGAAGAGTGCACCTGTATCTCTATCTGCGCACACACTTGTGCGCTATAATATTGTATAGCACCTAACTCATCATTACAAATCCGGAAGTATTCCGAGCGTGTAGTACGAGGTTGTCTGTGAAAACAAGTGGTGATGCAACGCAGCCTCCTGCCTTGAATGCTAACGATTTGTACAATCAGCCTCAGAGAGATGAATACCATCGGCAAGAATTAATTTCAATGTCTATACTCTTTGTCCCATAATATTGTATCAATGTGTAGCAAGCTGTAGTGCCAAATTGACAATGGGCCGGCCAAAATAGCCGTAGAATCGATGACCGTTGGGGTAGACGTGTTCTTGAGTGGAGACCGCGAATCGGCAAACGTAAAGTAAGACGCCCACAGCCTAGGTGGAGCGATGGTCTTAGCAGGATGGCTGGTAGCAGCTGCATGAGAGTTGCCGAAAATCGAGTTGCCGAAAATCGAGTTGAATGGCGTACAACAGGAGAGGCCTATCTCCAGTAGTGGACTGCTGCAGGCTGATGATGTGTAGCCACAAAACCTACATACATCGGGTAGGTACTTGATACAGTATTGTGGAACACAAAGTAGACAATCAAATGAAACCTTGTTGATGTACAAATCATGCATCAGAAAGTTGTGGTCATATTTAAGGGTGTGGTATATATGGTGGATGTGATGATGTATGTATATCATACCTATTGAAGTTTATGTATAATGCCATCAAACTGAACAGCTGTCCCATACAAAACTCGAATACCTACTTGACCCAAATGCCGTAAACGTCGAAAATGGAATGGCACGATGAAATGGACGGCTGATTATATTTTCGCGATTGCGATGTTGGTTCCATGGAGAAAGCTGTTCAGTTTGATGGTCTGTACCACACCCCTATGACACAGTAGAAAGATTACGAACAGTACGGAAACTGCATACAAACGGTCGCAACGGCACACTCACACAGACGCGCGCATCTACGATACTCCTAAGCGATGGTTGGGGTACTCTCAGTCACGGGTGCCGTGTTGGAACGAATAGTCGTGTATTTAATTTATTTATTCCTTGCGCCACGGATCGTCCATCTTTTCAATACGAGTAAAAATGCCTCGAGCGTGTTGTGTGGTATACGGCTGTTTGAACTCGACTTCTTCAAAATCGGAACTTTCCTTTTTTAAACTCCCTGCTGATCTTGAAAGGTAAGAATGATTTATTGTTATAATCGATATCGAATAATGGCTCGTGCGATCATGCACCGACGTGAATTTATTTGTAAATCAAAGATGGCGGCTGCTAACATTTTTTTCGTCATGGGTGTCGTAGATAGTTAAAGAGGTTGCCAAAATCGTTAATGAGGTCAAAATCTAAATCCAAGATGGCGGCTGTGAAATTTTTCCATTTATTTGTCATGGGTGTCGTTTTCATAGTTTTCGAGGGTGCTAAAGCCTATAGTGAGGTCAAAATCTAAATCCAAGATGGCGGCTGTGAAATTTTTCCATTTATTTGTCATGGGTGTCGTTTTCATAGTTTTCGAGGGTGCTAAAGCCTATAGTCAGGTCAAAATCTAAATCCAAGATGGCGGCTGTGAAATTTTTCCATTTATTTGTCATGGGTGTCGTTTTCATAGTTTTCGAGGGTGCTAAAGCCTATAGTGAAGTCAAAATCTAAATCCAAGATGGCGGCTGTGAAATTTTTCCATTTATTTGTCATGGGTGTCGTTTTCATAGTTTTCGAGGGTGCTAAAGCCTATAGTGAGGTCAAAATCTAAATCCAAGATGGCGGCTGTGAGATTTTTCCATTTAATTGTCATGGGTGTCGTTTTCATAGTTTTCGAGGGTGCTAAAGCCTATAGTGAGGCCAAAATCTAAATCCAAGATGGCGGCTGTGAAATTTTTCTATTTATTTGTCACGGGTGTCGTTTTCATAGTTTCCGAGGGTGCTAAAGCCTATAGCGAGGTCAAAATCTAAATCCAAGATGGCGGCTGTGAAATTTTTCCATTTATTTGTCATGGGTGTCGTTTTCATAGTTTTCGAGGCTGCTAAAGCCTATAGTCAGGTCAAAATCTAAATCCAAGATGGCGGCTGTGAAATTTTTCTATTTATTTGTCATGGGTGTCGTTTTCATAGTTTCCGAGGGTGCTAAAGCCTATAGTGAGGTCAAAATCTAAATCCAAGATGGCGGCTGTGAAATTTTTCCATTTATTTGTCATGGGTGTCGTTTTCATAGTTTTCGAGGGTGCCAAAGCCTATAGTGAGGTCAAAATCTAAATCCAAGATGGCGGCTGTGAAGTTTTAAAATTTTTCGTCATGGGTGTCATTTTCATAGTTTTCGTGGGTGCTAAGCCTATAGTGAGATCAAAATGTAAATCCAAGATGGCGGCTGTTTTATTTTTTTTTTGTTATGGGTGTCGTTTTCATGAATTTTTAGGGTGCTAAAGCCAATAGTGAGGTCAAAAATGTAAATCCAAGATGGCGGCTGTTTTTATTTTATATCATACGTGAGAAGGTTCTTAATAAGAATTACGTAATAAAAGAGGATATTTTGTTATTTTTTTCAGACGTTCCCAATGGCTTCGTTTAATATCTCGAGAAGATTTGAGCAACAGACCGCCACAAAACTATACCGTTTGTGCAGAAAATTTTAGCCCTATGGATATTCTACCGGGAAAGCAACGCAAAAAACTTAAAACCGGTTCATTGCCATCTCTTCATCTACCAGATTTGCAAAAAAAACATGTACAAACATCAACCGAAGCTCCGAAGCTGGTTGAAATATGTACACAGACAGATGAAAATATAGGACTTTTAGCAATTGAGAGTACTCAAACTTCCAGATTTCTTTCACAGGACACACCAAGAAAAAGAAAACTAAGACGCGATCTTTTAGCATGTAGAAAACTAAATAAATTACACAAAATTGACAATAATCTACTCGCATAATGACAGTAATCTACTCGCATAATTTTTAAAATTGGTTTTGTTTATGATATTTCGATTCTTACGATACTTCCATAATAATTGCTGTTTACGCATGCAGCATTTTTTTATTCCTGTTGTCTTCCACTTTGTTTTTGTTTAATACATTTATGTTAAAGTCGCCACATAATATTATTTTCTTTTTACTGTAGCAGTACTTCCCAAGTAGTCGGTTTAAAGTATCGAAAAATGTGTTTTAACATAATTACGAAGAATAAAGATATTTAAAAAAAATATTGTTTTCTTTAATTACTATTAAGCCCATTCTCGAGTAGAAACGGTAAGGTGCAGGGTTAAACTAGGCATCGGTCGAGCGACGCGCATTTTGACTTCACTATCGGCTTTAGCACCCTCGAAAACTATGAAAATGATATTCACGACGAAAATTTTGAATTTTTTCGCAGCCTCCATCTTGGATTTACGTTTTGACCAGAAGGAGGGAACAATAATCAGTCAACTTCTAACCGCACACCACGTTAAAACTTCGTTACAATAAAACACATCAATTTTACAGACATTAAGAGTGACAACCCTAACGCTCCAATGAGGCGTAGGTAATTATTTCAACAAATAGGCCTAGTTTCCATACTGTTCATATTTATACTGTGCCTATGAGTAGGTACCTACATCGCTGTATAGGTACATCTTATTGAGGCTGACTGTACCTACTAGTACCCGTCTATTTATATCCTTGCAACTGATTAATGATCGACGGCGGGCTGTGGCGCCGTTTCATACAAAAAATTATGTTTATTTTATTTTTTATTTTGTTAAGCATTATTTTTGTAGTATTGACGCGTGTATTCTATTGTTCTTTTCTTGTAGGCGAGAATAGCTCTGTCGTAGACTCGTAGTGAACTGATTTTTAATTTGCTATACCAAAATGTGACGCCGTATGCACGATGACCGCTGGGCAAAAATCTCCACACAATGGGTGCCTGAAGATGGACGGCGCCGCCGAGATCGACCCAGAACGTACCACGAGGGCTGGTTCGAGTTGGCGCGGCAAAAGAGTTCCTGGAAGGATTTAGGGGAGGCCTTTGCCCAGCAGTAGGACAGTATAATACCCGGCACGTAAGTTGGCAAGATATATTGTAGTGGGGGAAGTTCGCGCATGCACAATTTCATACATTTTTACATGCGCGAACTTCCCCCACTACGAAATATCTTGCCAACTTACGTGTCGGTAACTGTATAGGCTAACAAAAAAAAAAAAAAAACAAAATGACGGCTGCGATCAACCTTTTTTTTGTTACCTATGTTGGCAAAAAAGGCCGATCGCAGTTATCATTTTAGTGTAGCAAATAAGAAATCAGAGTTTAGTAAGGGTTGAAGCAAAGCTGACGGTCGAGAAAATCGACTACCTATGTGGCTTTTGTTCAAATAGCAGAAAATGTCACTTTTTTTTCAAAATTTTATGAATTTCTTTCAATCTCCACATTAAAATAGTTCAACAACTTTATGTCCCCTATAATAAAAAAACAGCCTTTCGGGAAGCCTATTTAAAAGCGACAAAATACGATTATATGGATTAAATCTACCCACATATTTTTGTATGAAAACGCACCCAACCGCGTTCTTAATGTAGGAAGCTATTTACGGTACGAGCTTAACATACATACATACACTCTAACATACACGTTTACATACATAATAGGTGTGTACCAACATCATCGCTAGATAAAATCTAGTCAGTCACGTTTCTCACGCGAGTCTATGCTAATGAAACCACATTCAGATGTAAAAATAGTTAAAAATGTGTGCATTTATTGATGGGACTGGAATCGAGTTGATTGCATTGAAGATGAGGCCTTAAATATACAGGGTGAATTTTTCAAGTGGGCGTGGATGGCCAAATCCGAAACCTTGAAGAATAGCGAAAATTACTCAAATGAGTCACGGGCTCGATTTTGGTGAAAACTAAAACTGCATCATTGGATTTTTGAAAAATCAATGTTTCAAGCCAGGAATCGAACCCGTTGATTTTGAAAAAAACAACCACTGTATTATTACACTATTCGATAGAGTCGCTAATAAGGATCGAATTCTGGAAAGTAATAACATACGGGAAACTAAAGAAAGGAGCTCATTTTTAACGAAATACTTAATTGCCAGTAAGTAGCATAGGTACCTACTGCTATCCAGCCGCAACTTCTAAACTCCGGACTGTTACTAAGCAAAACACTGCCCGACCCGGGAATCGAACCCAGGACCCCTTGTGACCACGAGACCAACAGGACCATAAGCTGGACCGTACCAAAAGTCTTCAACGTCTGAACTAATGGATAATTTAGTAGATTGAGCTATAAAACTCGAGGACACTACAAACTACAATGTAGTAGGTATTTTATTTCCCCTGGTGAGTGACCAAGACATCATTTGCCGTACAAAGGTACCTATTTCAGACAACATGGAAACAAGTTTTCATATTATTATCCATACTTTTTTCGTTTATATTGAGGTGTGAAAGATGGCAGACAGACAGTTATTTTTGGATTTATAATATTAGCATGGAAGTACCTCCTATACTGCCCTCTGCGTCCCAAAACATGTAGTCAAAGTGACCTCTGCGCTGCCACGTAACGCCGTGGAAGTGGTGAAGTTTTAGGAAAACAAGATTTAAAATACCATCGTGCCAGCGAACCGAAGAAGAATAAGTATGGAATTATCTATCTAACCCTTTTTGGATATACAAGCGTGATGTTATGGATGCCTAACTTCGAAGGTTAAGTATAAGGATTAAAACAAGACAAAACCTTGTTATTCGCAATTAAGTAATAAAATGTTTTACTGCACAAAAACACTGAAACATAAAAATACTGTAAAAATGTTTTATGATTAAGGTCCGTAGACCATAAATTATGAAGATGCTAATTTCGTAGCACAAAGTGTAGCTCGTAGCAGCGTAGCAAGACCCACTGGGAATTTGTAGACTCCTTGGCTACGAACTTTTGAAAAAGAAATGATTGTCTAATGTCTATGTCCTAACTAACACAAATTGCAGTCTCTTTTTTTAACGGTAGGTAGGTAAGCCAAAAACTTAAATATTTGAGGAATAATTTCGCATTTGAGCGTATTAACCGGTTGAATGCCGTAATTACAGACACAATTAAAAAGCCATTGTGTCTCGCGTGGATCTACGTTCCGGCATACGAAAGGTTAATGGCCATGAAAATCTTTGGTTATCTAGCCTTTTCCCAACTATGTTGGGGTCGGCTTTCAGTCTAACCGGATGCTGCTGAATACCAGTGTATTACATGGAGCGACTTCCTATCTGACCTCCACAACCCAGTAACTGGGTAACACGATACCCCTTGGTAAGACTGGTTGTCAAACTTTCGGGCTTCTGACGACCCATAACGACTGTCAAAGATCCACGAATGACAGCCAGCAATGATTAATTTTGGTTATTCTAAGCAATAGACCAAATAAAATTGCTTTTATCGACCCATTCAAAGTTGTATTTTTGCAATTCATGTTCAACTGTGATCAATTCCAGATTCTGACGTTGTTCTAAATGGTGTAAAAAGTGAAGAAAAGCGATAGAATGACCTCGGGAAGTCGGGACAAAGTAAGCTCGTGTGTTTATGAGCTAAGCCCTCATACCCACAAGCGACTATACCTAAACGCGGCAATTTTTTATCGCGCACTGGATTTTCAACGCACTACTTAAGGCGGTACCTCGACCAAAACCGCGTTTTCCGTTATTCAGAGGCTATTAACTCAATAATTATGAGAAATAAAGTACACATCTGAAGGCACATTATTAATGTTCGATATCCTATCATTACATTGCACGTTATTATTTGTTTTTATATTTTACTAATACATTTAAAATCTCCTTTTAAAAAAGTGACTAAAATTATTGATTGCATGCATCTTTTGCTAAATTTGACGTTCCATTAATTTGAGGATTTCACCAACGGATAGATAATTTAAAAACCTAAATAATCCATGTTTTAATTTATTTAAAAAGATCGCTATTCTTTTTTTATTAAAATAATTCCAAAAATTGTGCGAGTTCCATGATACAGGGGCGTGCGCAGAGTGCGCTGCATCCCTTTCATACGAGGAAGTCGTATCGCTCTCTGTCTCTGTCGCAATGCTCAAGGTTATTTGCTCGGGGCACCGCCTTAACGCCGAGAGTTGAAAATCCAACAGCTTATTTTTTACGCGCTGGAATACACATACACTGTTTTATTCTGAATGCTCGTCTCAACATCGAGAGTTCAAAATCGCCTGAGCGAACCTGGGCTATCATATGCATAGAGCTCACTCGATGAAAGCTAATTGGATGTTTAATGTGTTTCGAGAGCACTATTATAAGACGGATGCTAAGATTATGTTGTAACGTAATGGGTGTTTGATTTGTTTAGTACAGTGTGAACTTGCTGATATTTTGGGCTGATTCACCTTGAATCACGACCTACTTTTATAATTAGGTATTATTTTAATCCTTTTAATTAATCTAACTAGCTCAGCTTCAATTTAAACAGATAAAACAGACTCCGGACCCAGGTTGGCCGAAGCAAGGAAAACCAGATGGAGATTCATAGACGACTCCGCCTTGGTGTGTAAATATGGTGCTGTTCCACGAATGATGGGACACTTAATATCGTGTCCTGTCAGCTGCACATTACAGGAACTGATCGACGCTAGTGATGGCGGCAGACACGTAGCCGAACTCTGGGCCGAGTCCATTTAGAATGCTAAGAAGAAGCTTGGGATATACTTATATAAGGTCCCATTAAAATAGGTGGACAAACTTTTAGAAATCATCCAAACCACCAAATTATGGACGATGGTAAAAAAATATATAAGAAAAACGCATTAGATACTTACAAGAAAAATAATCAGCTAACGAAAATACACTAATTTGCCGGCAATTTATTATTTTAAGTCAAAATAAAATCACTTTAATCAGTGTTTTTTTTGCTTGGATATCTTTGGTTAGACGTACTGAGCGCTGTGTTAAAATTTGTCCATCTATTTTAATGGGACCCTGTATATATTTTTAGCATGTACTATCCCACTGCTGGGCAAAGGCCTCCCGCAAATCCTTCCAGGAACTCTAAGACGATTAAAATAACATTTTTTGATACCTACTTACTTGAATTCTTGATAGAGCATTTTTCTATATACAGGGTGAAATTAAATTCATGAGCATCCTTTTAAGGGGTCATTGTACTCATCATTAATGAACAACTTTTACTATGGGACTAAACCTAAAATCGCGAAAAAAAAATCAGCTGTTCCTTGCATTTATGTTCACATAATTCGTCAAAATGTAGGGAACAGCTGATTTTTTTCGTGATTTCAGGTTTAGTCCCACAGTAAAAGTTGTTCATAATGATGATCACAATGACCCCTTAAAAGGATGCCCATGAATTCAATTTCACCCTGTATGTAAGTACCTATCTCCAAGGTATCTACGTAATATTTTTAGTAGAACAATTTTCAATTATTAATTGCATTGTTCTCGTAAAACATGACAAGTGTTAGATCTTGATAACAGTATTATGAATTAGCGAATGCTAGTACCGGCGGATATTATAAATCAACTAAATACGCGAGGGAGCCCCTACAATGAGGTCAAACGTTACAAATTTCAATTTACACGACACATAATGAGCATTTACCGTTTATATCTCACCATGCTACGCAATACTCAACCTTATTTCCATAGGAAAGAAACAAAAATACACATAAAATCAAGTTTCGCAACTGTCATAGTAAGTTTGTGCAGGTATAGCGTGACTGCCTGACTCATTGGTATTCGAATTCAGAACACTATCTGTTATTAAATTATCTGAACATAATAATTATTTATGTCTAATAAGAGCACCCTAATATTATTATTATTGTAATAATATAAGGTTCGTTATCCAATCATGATTTACGTAATACAGGGTGAAATTGAACACATGCGACAAATCGGAATGGGAGATTGTACTCATTATTGTGAACAACTTTTACTATGGGACCAACCCTGAAATCGCGAAAAAAAAATCAGCTGTTCCCTACATTTATGTTCGCATAACTCGTCAAAAATGTAGGGAACAACTGATTTTTTTTTCGCGATTTCAGGGTTGGTCCCATAGTAAAAGTTGTTCATAATAATGAGTACAATCTCACACTTTGATTTGTCGCATGTGTTCAATTTCACCCTGTATAATCGGCTTTTGATAATGTTAAGGCGGAATCAATACATAGCAACAAACCATACGTGAAAATGTGAAATGATACGCGTTCTATTTTCGAACATGTTTCCATAGACTACTACAGAATTTATTCTTATTTTTCAAACAAGCGTCTGCACGCGACTTCGTCCGCGATCTTCTTGTTCCCTCGGTTTCTATTCTTTTGCTCGGTTCCTAACGGTCATAGCCTTCCTCAAGAATTGAGCTATTAAATGCAACAAGTTTTTTTTTAATCCGACGCACGGGTAGTTCCAGAGATTAACCCCTACACACAAACTTACAAACAAACAAAGTTTACCTCTTTATAATATTTTTATAGATTATAAAAAATGTAGATTTCCAGAAAAATGCACAATGCCAATGATGTTCAAAGAGTTATTACGTAAAAAGATAATAAATACACATTTTGTTCGTTTGCGTTTGATATAGGAATCGCATGTTTATTCAGACATTAAGCAAATGTTTACCTCGTCTAATACAAATAAGTAATTATTCGGCGAGACTATTACTTGTAACTAGTAAGTACAGACGTCAGCACATCAAGCTACCCGAAATTGTCAAATTTTCCCAATCAACCTTGAACTTCTGTAGCGAAAAGTTGAAAATCTAAAGAAAGACAGATGATTTTGGAGATTTCGAAGCGGCGCGGTTCGCTGATCGGCGACGAAACAATAGAAAATCAATTGTGTCTCATTAGCGGCGCTTGACAGATTAATAATTTTGTACAGACGTACAAAATTAACGAAATAAAATAAAACGAAAAAAAAAATAAAAAGCAGTGATAGCCGAGTGGTACGACCGTTGGACTGCCAAGTCAAAGGTTGCAGGTTCGAACCCCGGCACGCACCAATGTCTTTTAGAATTCCTGTGCGTATTATAAATTAATTATCACTTGCTAAAAACGGTGAAGGAAAACATCGTGAGGAAACCAGCACACCTGAGAGATTTTTCAACGGTGTGTGAAGCCATGTCAGAGGCCTACGGGCGGTTTAAACTCTGACACCAGCTTAGGTTGTTCATCAACCATACGATAAGAAGAAGAAGAACGAAATAAAATGTACTTACATGTTTTCTGACCAACATGTTTTTGGGAATAGTAGCATTCAACACGTTTGGCAATTTAGTTGAGAATCGATTTTATTTTAACTTTCTTTGCCGAGAGATGGATGCTGTTCTCTATCTTTCTGCACCCTATAATTGCGAACACACTGTCAATCTCAATCTGAATCATTTTGAAAGATATTGCTAATCCATTGCTTCACATGTTTGAAAAATATGTCTGCTCAACAACGTAAACAACGCAATGAATGTTGTTGAACTGTCAAAATGAAACCTATTGCTACTGATAGTGTGTTACGAAATTAACCCGCCGTTCGCCTTAAATAATCAGTTTTTTTCAATATAAATTCTGGCCTAAAAAAGGCGTGACGATTTGGACTCGTTTCTGACCGGTTCACCAGAGAAGACACACCATAAATAGAACAGATGGGATGATGTGGGACAAAAAAAAAAAAAAAATAGGTAATAAATAATATTTAATTTAAAGTAGGTAAGTACTTAAACTTTAGTGGGAGGCCAGACTTCATTACCACCTATAAAACAATATAATAAACAATATAAAATATCTCGCTCTTAAAAAACAATATTTAAACCTCAATAAAAACTGTAATCATAATCATGAAATACTTTTTACGAAGCAGACATGGCCGCTGGTATTTTCCCAGCGTCTGACAGATAATTTCGTAGGCTTGGCCTGGCCGTGTGCCGATGGCCGCTGCGCCTTGGCCCAGTTTCAGCAGGACAAACGTCGCCTTCGACAAACTGTCAATAAGTATTACGTTTAATTTTTAGCATCGTTGAATGGAAAGACTGTTTTCTTCTTCACTTTTAATTTTCACCTTGTTTTAAACGTCAAGCGAACCTGAAATAATTCCTTTTTGCTAAAAATACTTAGGTACCTACTTAGGAAAACTCTGAGGAATATTCTTTTTTTACCCGACTGCGCCAGAAGGAGGGTTATTTATCCTTTAATTTCAATCTAGCCTTTATGACTTATAATTATAAGCAATTTAAATCTAAATAATTTTTTTACGTGGTAATTATTTTACCTAAAACTTAGAATAGTGTTGATTGGAGGTACGTTACACAAGTCCGTTCCACTTTCTTAGAGAGAGAGAAACTCTAATGAATGCGCCTCTTTTTGTGAACGCCAAATAATTTTATATTATCAAGTTCAAGAACTGTTGAACAGGAGGTTTTGTGATGGTTACGATGACCTACTGACCCCTTTTTAGGGTTCCGTAGCCAAATGGCAAAAAACGGAACCCTTATGGATTCGTCATGTATGTCTGTCTGTCTGTCTGTCCGTCCGTCCGTATGTCACAGCCAC
Organism: Amphipoea lucens; assembly: GCA_947508005.1. NCBI lineage: Eukaryota > Metazoa > Arthropoda > Insecta > Lepidoptera > Noctuidae > Amphipoea > Amphipoea lucens. Next base: position 18,673,802 of record OX382372.1, read on the forward strand.
TTTTTTCCGAAACTATAAGAACTATACTGTTGAAACTTGATAAGTAGATGTATTCTGTGAACCGCAGTAAGATTTTCACACAAAAATAGAAAAAAAACAATAAATTTTGGGGTTCCCCATACTTACAACTGAAACTCCAAAAATTTTTTTTCATCAAACCTGTACGTATGGGGTATCTATGGATAGGTCTTCAAAAATGATATTGAGGTTTCTAATATCATTTTTTTCTGAACTGAATAGTTTGCGCGAGAGACACTTCCAAAGTGGTAAAATGTGAGTCCCCCCCCCCTCTAACTTCTAAAATAAGAGAATGATAAAATTAAAAAAATATGTATAATGTACATTACCATGTAAACTTCCACCGAAAATTGGTTTGAACGAGATCTAGTAAGTAGTTTTTTTTTAATACGTCCTAAATCGAAAACCGCAATTTACCTTTCACAAAGTTACAACGAACTACAAGAACTTTTATATTATGTTACTTGCTGCTACGGAACCCTTCATGGGCGAGTCCGACTCGCACTTGGCCGGTTTTTTTTTGGTTTTGAGCAATGTAGCTTGAATTAAATTGAAGTCCAAGCTATTTTTGAACCAAGACAAGCTCTTGGTTTAAAATTCATTTTTGAAGTGAAATTGGGCATTTTTTGAAATGGGAAAAAACCATTGAATTCGCGCCACTGTTACCGTAACCGACACCGCTTCGGATGTGTTCGGTTGTCCTCGAGATGTACTCGGTTTTAATGTATTTTTTTTTTTATTTAACCTATACTGTCTCACAGCTGGGCAAAGGTTTCCCCCAAGTCCTTCCAGCCACTCTTTTCCTGAGCCACTTCGAACCAGCCCTCGCGAACCGCGTCCAGGTCATCTCTCCACTGCTTTCTGGGCCGACGACCTCGGAAATTAGGTTGGAAGATTAAAATATTCGAATAATAAGCTGTAGAGACGACTTTTCTATTAGACAAGCCCTTAGTACAGTCAGCATCAAAAGTCGATTAACACTGTCATTTTTACATGTTATTAAATTGACTACAACTTTTTTCAATAAACTGATTTTTAGCTTTTCACATAATAGACAAGAGTATATATTCTAGAAAAATTCTTCTGCTGCAATTTTGAACAAATATTTTGCTCAATAACTAAGATAAAAAAAACTGAAGTGTTAATCAACTTTTGATGCTGACCGTACTACTTACTTACCTAATTACTGCTGAGGATTATTATTTTCACGTTATTCTTTCAAATTGAAAAGAGTATGTTTAGATTCGATGGTTTGGTCATATTGAGAGGATGAATGAAAGAGGACTAACAAAAGGTATTCAAGGCAGATGTAAGTGGAAGGAGACACCCTAGGAGGACAACATGGGTGGTGGACATCCACGAGGATTTCCACACGATAAAAAAAAGGAAGACAACATAATTATACAGGGTGTTACGGAAAGGGTATATCAATACAAACAGGTTGAAGAGTGTATCTGGTCTAGAATCTCTGTACAAAATTTCAGCTCAAAAGCAGTAACTTTGAAAATGCTTAATATTTTTTTTTATTTCGATAGTTTATTAAATTGAAATCATAACAAACGTGTCACTGCACTACGAGGGTCATTATCCATTATCTATAGTGTGTCTGTGCGCCTAGTACACGCACATCACGCCGCCACGCGCCAGTGCAGCGCCGTGATGTCGAATTAAAAAAATATTAAGCATTTTCAAAGTTAATGCTTTCGAGCTGAAATTTTGTACAGAGATTCTAGACCAGAGCCCTGATTCACAACCATACGACAGGCTATCGTATCCAAAACCTGACATTTCGATAACCTGATTTGACTTCCCCTCAACAGCAAATAGCTGTTGGAAGAATAACGGGCGTCTATTTGATTTAAACTGACAAAATTTTCGGGTTTTGGACTTGTGAACAGCATTGAGAAGACTCCTACGATAACAATGATTAATGTTCGATACGATACGGAAGCATATCGAGTGTTTGTGAATAAGGGGGCAGATACACTCTTCAACCCGTTTGTATTGATATACCCTTTCCGTAACACCCTGTATTGACCTTATTGGTAATGTTCTTCAGAAATGTCTGGTGCTTAGTATGACCAGATGTATGAACGTAAATGAGGCAAAAGGAGGACACACATGTATGAATCGATGAAGGTGGCGTTCTGTAGTTACTGCCTACCCGCATGCGAAGATGGCGTGAGTTTATGTATGAACTAGCTGCGCCCCGCGACTTCACCCGCACAAGGTTTGATCCCGTGGGAATATCGGGATTAAAAGTATCCTATGTGTTAATCCTGGATATAAACTATCTGTGTGCCAAATTTCATCTAAATCCGTTCAGTAGTTTTTCCGTGAAAGAGTAACAAACATTCATACATCCTCACAAGCTTTCGCGTATACATATAGTTATTAGTAGGAAGTAGGAGATAGGATGTTATTCTTTCAGAAATTGCAAAAATGAATACCGAAGTCCATCAACCATTCTACCTAATCATTGCTGGTATGAGGTAACTTCAGGAATGTCTCGAGATATTTTCTGATCATTAACATACCTAGTTCTATGACAATGTAAAATATGGAATAGCTGCACAGTGGTTCAATTAAGGTCCAACCTAAGAGCTGAGTCCTTATATAGTTGACATAGTTACTATGTTACGTGTCAACGGACTTTGTATATGGCAGGTGACACTCCTTAATTACTACTCCTAATGTTTATAGAAAACACACCCCAAAAGTTCTACATAAAAACGGACCTAATTAATTTATACATTAGGAATTAATTAAATGTCTTCTAAATTAAAATTACCATAATGTTATTTATTTTACCCATCATTCATTTTGCAAATTAAATTATAAAAGTCGCGAAAAAATTAATGATGATATCATTTCGGTGATGTGAAAACGTAAATAAAAAATATCGTTAAAACTTTGAGAGACGTTTTAAATTGGTTTTTAACCGACGAAAAAAAACGGAGGAGGTTCTCAATTCGACGCGTATATTTTTTTTTTTTTTTTTTTTGTTTTATGTATGATCACGCATAACTTTTTACAGAGCAGTCCGATTTTGATAATTCTTTTTTTATTAGAAAGGGTATACCCTGAAGTTGGTCCCATATAAATTTGGAAAAAAAATTCCAACCCTAAGGGTTAGAAAACAGGGGATGATTGATTGTTCACTCACTGATTGTAATGTATGACCACGCTTAACTTTTTACAGAGTAGTCCGATTTTGATAGTTCTTCTTTTGTTAAATAGGACATACTTCGAAGTTGGTCCCATGTAAATTTGGAAAAAAAAAACCTACCCTAAGGGTGGGAAAATAGGGGTGACTTATTGTTCATTCACAGATTTTAATGCTGAGCTGTGTATTACAATTAAAATAAAAGGCCTATCTATGTTGGTATATAAAGCCTGTTTTTTTTAAGTATTACATTATATTATTTAGTATTATATTACACAAAAAATAATAGTTAAAGTCGGATTATATAACAGTTAATGTCTAAAGTAAGGTAATCAAACATTAAGCATGTAGTAATTAGTAAATTATAGCCTCAAAAAATTATAAAATAAAAACTTTTTAACAAAAAATTAAACCTCCGAAAAAACTGAAAAGCAAAAAATAATAAACTTTTTTTATTTAACCTTAAGAGGCTTACTAGACCTAAGTGTCCTTGAAAAACGCATGCACACATATGCAGAATCGACGCAAACGCCATCTAACGACGACGCCCATCACAATTATGACATAAAGCATACATGAGATTTAGAAGTAACGGTTTTGTGAGATTACGCCCTAGTATTCTAATAGATGGCGCGGAAACGATGTGCAAATAAGTTAAAGATCTAACAAACAAATTATGTAGTTATGTGTGACAACATAATAAATTTTATTCGTTTTGAGTGTGACTTGAAAAACTTAAGGATGTGGGTGATTTTCAAATAAAACTGATTCAATGAAATTTAAAACATTTTTAACCGACTTCAAAAAAGGAGGTTGTGTATTCGACCCGTATGTATGTACCTATGTAATGTATGTATGTGTGTATGTTTGTATATATATTTGTAGATTTTCTAAAAAACTGATGAACCAATTTTGATCATTCTTTCACTAATGTGATCTACCTACATACTTCCAGGAAGGTTTTAGTATATAATACATTAGGTAATTATTCTTATGTAGTATGTCCGAAGTTAATATGCATAAATGTACTGCATCTCCGGCATTTCTATGCGAATTTTGATGATTCTTCAATGCACTAGTGTTAATTGAATTTTTGTGAGGTAAGTAGGTACAATTAGAAAGAAAAAAAAACAACCGACTTCAAAAAAAGCACTACAGCGTGATAAATAACTATAATTTCGGAAGTCGGTGTCAAAAAACGAAAATGCGGAACCAGCGACACCGACTTCCGAAATAAAAGTTATCACTTTGCAGTGTTTTTTTCTAAAACTATGAATTTTGGAAACATCTAAGAAAGTGCAGTCATTTCGAATAAGCTAAGTATTTTCGACTTCACGTACAACTGTCACAGTGGCGTATGTGGACGACGTGTAGATTTGTATTCGAGAGTCCCCGGGTTCGATTCCCAAGGTTACGAAATCGAATTTTCTATTTAAATGTCATTTTGAATTTTTAAATATATCTATTAAATATTTTTATAAATAACTAAAAAAAGTCTGCAGGAGAAAGAAAGTCGAAAATATCAACACGGAAGTTAGGTATTTCTAATGCGCAAGTACCTACACGTTATCTAAGCTATTACAAAAATAAAAAAAATTCTGACCTAATGTTTTTATTAACCGACCGCGACTTATTGATAATGGGCATAATGAAATAGGTAACAGATTCATCTGAAAATTGCGATGAAAATGATCAAAAGCAAGAAATTAGATTTAAAATTGATTTTGTTTATAATAAAAAGGAATCATAGTTATATATGAATGTTAGGTACCTAATCTTTGAGGCCGTTTACACATTATGCCGCAGCTGCAGCGGCACCGCCGTCGCTGCATCAGTCACCCTTGGATTTGTATGAACACACGGCGCCGCGGCGGCGCGCCGCAAGGGCTCATACAAATCCAAGAGAAACCAATACAGCGGCATCGCCACAGAATATAATAGTATGGCACCGCGGGCGGCGCACAGTGGTCTGAAAATCGAGCTCCATACTCATAGAAACTTAAAGTTCGGAAATAAAAAAACAAAAATTGTAATGGGTCTAGTATACCTCCCTTTACGTAATATTAACGTATGGATGGTATCAGTCGCTCCACGCGTGAGAAAAAAAAGTTTTTTATTTTTTTTGTATGGGAGAAAACACTTAATGTACATTTTTTTGAAACTGAATGGAACTGATAGGCTGGAGCTCGCACGAGCTATTGTACGATACACGGCCATCAAGATGACATACAATTCATGCACCGTTCGGCGCCGCTTTGCACGTAGCAAATTTTTGAAATTTTGAATTTTCGATACGTGATTTTTCAAATCTTTGACGAGGTTAAATTAACTTGCCGATCGATTTACTTATACTATCGTTAGTTGTAGCCTGCTTATGACCTTTGTGATGACAACAATTAAAAATTATATTGATTATATACGTTTTTTTTTATTTCATTCCAAGAACTAACTCATTTAATCACCGTGATTATGGTTGAGTTATAATTATATACTAATGACATGAGCATCAACCAGCTCTAGCAGGGCCAAATGGGCCCAAGTCACAATAAAATTCTATTGTCTGTAATATTAAAGTCTGTAAAACCTAATTAAAGAATAGCGAACGATAATGAGGGTAGTTGTATAAAAACAGGACGTTTGAGCTTACTTTTATCAGTAGCTCTCAGTACTTGTGCGCGCTAACTTATTACGTTATTTTTTTTATTGTGCTGTGATGGAAGGTTGTGATACCAATTTGGACATTGTCATGTTTGTGTCAAACAACAATTGTTTTTCACAGCCCAATGTTTTATTTGAAGTTTTTGAGAATACTATTGATTTGTCAGAAAATGAAAAGTGGGTATTGAAACAATTCTGTCAGACTTATGTTTGTTCGTTGAGGAACAAATGGATCTCGTGTAATCTCACGAGACGTACATACATAACAAAGTATGAGACATGGCTGCAAGAGAACATAAAATGGCCTGAGATCATGAAAGGAAAGATGACCCCTTATTTAGTGTCAGTAGAGCAGCAAACCCGTTCCAGTTCTGACTTTGTTTTAAATGAGGGTGCATCAACATCCTACACACCGGAGACGTGCAGTGTTGGAACATCAACATCAGTTGTGAGGCCGAGAAAACCATTTAAAGAGCTAAGCCCGCTACAGAAGAGAAGGAGAGCGGAAGACCTCCTAACGTATAGCACTGAAAGCCTTGCTCATGCAACCGGTTTGAAAGCACATGACAAGAATATAGCAGATATCGTTAAACTAGTCTCGGAGCAAAGAGGCTACAAGGATAAATAAATTGTTAAAGCCCAAGGAAACTGTGCCTATATATTCCGCTGATAAAGCTTTATTTATTTTGACCTCATTGAAGCTTTCGAAGTGGCAGTATATAACATTAAGATCTTGTGCAAAAGAAGAAGGAGTACCACTGTGTCCTTCTTATACTGCCATCCTTGAGGCGAAGAAGGACTGCTGCCCTCCAAAAGTTACCATTGTACATCACGGAAGGAGAGGTAAAAGTAAAGCTAAATTTTGGATAAAACTGTGCAAAGCTTGGAAAATTCCTACGTGTGGAACCTTCGCTGGATGGCAAAGAGTTAACAATTATATGCAAGTATGGCTTTGATGGTGCTTCAGGGCAAAGTTTGTATAAGCAAACTATGGCAGACGAAGACGATTCCAGTATGTTTATGTGTTCTTTTGTGCCTCTGCGCTTAGTTTGTGGCGAAGAAAAGGTATGGGAGAATCCAAAGCCATCTTCCACAATGTTCTGCTGACCAATTTATTTTAAGTTTTCAAACGAAAACAAGTTGAACATCGTGGAAGAACAGGCTCTGATTGAGGCTCAGATTGAAGCAGTATCTAATTATAACTCAACCATAATCACGGTTGTAGAATCCTGTTGATTCCGTACTTATGTTAAACATATCACTTCACTGGCTCACTACCACACCAAGCGCCATCGTATATAGCCTGCTTCACTTTGTCTGTTTCCCGCCATTCCTCGTAACTGACAGATGACATAACATAACTGACAGCAGCTACCCCGCTTGTGTGAATGAGACAGTGTTTACATATCTATTTAATAGATACACTACAACGGTGATTAAATGAGTTAAGTAGTTCTTGGAATGAAATTAAAAAAAAACGTATAGGTACTTATAATCAACATAATTTTTAATTGTTGTCATCATAAAGGTCATAAGCAGGCTAAAAGTAACGATAGTATAAGTAAATCGATCGGCAAGTTCATTTATTCACGTCAAAGATTTGAAAAATCACATATCGAAAACACAAAATTTCAAAAATTTGCTACGTGCAAAGCGGCGCCCAACGGTCCATGAATTGTATGTCATCTTGATGGCCGTGTATGGTACAATAGCTCGTGTGAGCTCCAGCCTATCAGTTCCATTCATTTCAAAAAAATGTACATTAACCCCCTTATTCATAAAACTTATCAAACCTATTTTAGTTAAAATGGGGTTTGTCTCTTTCTTACACACAGAAATGACAACGTGACAGATAAAGACAAACGTTCTATAAACCTATTTTAGCTAAAATAGAGATAAAATAGGATTATGAATAAGGGGGTTAGTGTTTTCTCCCATACAAAAAAAAACAAAAAACTTTTTTTCTCACGCGTGGAGCGACTGATACCATCCATACGTTAATATTACGTAAAGGGAGGTATACTAGACCCATTACAATTTTTGTTTTTTTATTTCCGTACTTTAAGTTTCTATGAGTATGGAGCTCGATTTTCAGACCACTGTGCGGCGGCGAGTTTTGATAGATCTTATCAAAACTCGTCGCCGCGCCGCACCGCCGGCGGCGCGGCGGCGCGGCGGCGCCGTGTGTTCATACAAATCCAAGGGTGACTGATGCAGCGGCGCCGCGGCGGCGGCGATGCCGCTGCAGCTTCGGCATGATGTGTAAACGGCCTCAAGGATTAGGTACTCGTACCTAACATTCATACATAATTATTATGATTTCTATTTATTATAAACACAATCAATAAAAATTAAACTCTTGCTTGTGATAATTTTCATCGCAATTTTCGGATGAATCTGTGATTTCTTTATGCATATTATCAATAAGTCGCGGTCTGTTAATAAATTTAGGTTTTTTTTATTGTTACAATGGCATAGAAAACGTGTAGGTACTTACGCATTAGAAGTAACTTCCGTGTTGATATTTTCGACTTTCTTTCTCCTGTGAAAGATAATTACATTGTAGACGTTTTTTTAGTTATTTATAAAAATATATTTAAAAATTCAATATACATTTAAATAAAATTAAATCGATTTCGTATCACTGGGAATCGAACCCGGGGACCCTTGAACACGAACCTGCGCGTCGTCTACATAAGCCAATGTAACGATTGCGTATCTTGTCGAAAAAACTGAGCTTATGCGTAATAAGTGCATTTTCTTAAACTACCAAAATTCATAGCGAAAAAAAATATTCAGTAATAATAAAATGCTCTTACTTTTTAATTTCGTTCATATGTTCGGCGTTTGTTTTATATGAACGTTTTGTAGTCCTCCTAAGGGAATGTTTCACTTTATTTCCCATATTTACAAATGATATAATTGATAGCAAATTATTACGCTATTTTAACTTAAAAGTATTTTATATTTACATGAAATAAAAATATTTACAGAAAGAAGATATGCAAATAGTAATAATAAACAATGAATGTATGTAGGTACAAATAAATAATGCGGCGAAAAGAGCGACGCGTCCGTATAGTATCAGGCCTCGGCCGGCATTATTGCTACACGCACGGGGGTTTACCGTTTACGTACACATGCGCACTTATTATGTTCGGAACTATGAATATGCTATTTACAATAAAACTATTGTTTGAACTAAAAAAATAAAACACTATTATTTTGGTATGTTGCTTGTAGAATGATCTGACAAAAAATCAGAATGATTGTATGTATATTAGTATGGTTTCTATTGTAAAAAGAGTTTTTAGAGGTATCTTCATGATTTTTTTCTATCGTACCAAATTAGTTGTATTATGTTTTCAAAACACTATCTATCTAAAAATTCAAAATACATTTAAATAAAATTTAAAAAGAAAGTACGATTTCGTAATCTTGGGAATCGAACCCGGGGACTCTCGAATACAAATCTACACGTCGTCCACATACGTCACTGTGACAGTTGTACGTGAAGTCGAAAATACCGACTGCACTTTCTTAGATGTTTCCAAAATTCATAGTTTTATTGCAAAAATAAAAATATTCAGTTAAAAATAAAATGCTCATACTTTTTACTTTCGTTCATATTATGTTCGGCTTTTGTTTTATATGAACGTTTTGTAGTCCCCCTAACGGAATGTTTCACTATATTTCCCATTTATTTACAAATTATTACCCTATTTTAACTTTGTTAGGTTACGCGGACCACTGCCGGTAGACACAAGTGAAACGCCCGGGAGTTGGGACTCGCCGTACAATAGATGGCGCGCGCCTTGCACCCATACATAACAAACTTAAAAGTATTTTATATTTACACGAAATAAAAATATTTACGGAAAGAAGATAATGCAAATAATAATAAACAATGAATTTACAAATAAAACTTAACAAAAACATAACAATTTTGACGGAAATAGTGCGGCGAAAAGAGCGACACGTCCGTATAGCATCAGGCCTCGGCCGGCAGTGTCGCTACACGGGCGTTCACGCACACATGCGCACTTTTTATGTTCGGAACTATGAATATTCGATTTACAAAAAAACTATTGTTTTAAATAAAAAAATAAAACACTATCATTTTAGTATCTTACTTGTAGAATAATCTGACAAAAAATCAGAATGATTGTATGTATATTAGTATGGTTTTTATTGTAAAAAGAAAGTTTTTTAGAGGTATGTTCATGATTTTTTTCTATCGTACCAAATTAGTTGTATTGTGTTTTCAAAACACTATCTATCTAGCATATATCCTGAAGAATATCATATATTTTTCTGATTTTGTTTACTGTAGGCGATCATATACTTTTATTGTTTCGAAAACTACCGTTTTTTTGCGTTTAGGTCCTGTAAGCGCCTGTTCTTAAACTAATGCAAGTATACCTAAGTAATTTTGAGTCGGCGCCAAACAATCAATGAACAAAGATTACTAAATTACCTTAAATTTAAAGAAATAAGCAACGTGAAATCTATAGCGATAAACATTAACATTTCAAACAAAAAATGCGCTCTCCGCACGACCACTCGCAACGAATTAATTTGCTTGTTTGGCGCCGACTCTAAATTACTTAGGTATACTTGCATTAGTTTAAGAACTTATTTATTAAGGTTAAATAAAAAAAGTTTATTATTTTTGCTTTTCAGTTTTTTCGGAGGTTTAATTTTTTGTTAAAAAGTTTTTTTAGTTCTGTGGTTTATTGTTTATGACATAGAGTTCCGTTCTTAATTTAAAAGCTGTTTGTTTTTGTGACAGATGTTGCTCTAGGAAATTTTATTTATTGCCATCTGAGCCGCGAATCATTCGGGAAGCTCAATTGCACAATTTGCACAATAGTGGTGCAAGATTTGTATTTATTTAAAAACCGACTTACCTACTTTAATATTATTATGGCGACATTGTACATCCTGTATTCAAAATATATTCCTAAAAATTGCACAATAACCCTCAAATTCTAATAGGAAGCAAAACGTTTGATAAATGGCCATAATTCTTCGATTAACAAATTAATTCGCCATATCTAACCAGCTATGCGATTGTGCACCTTATGTAACACAAATTAAGAACCATATGAGTATAATTTCTCTCAAATCAAGGCTGTCATAAGAACAAGAGATTGTGCAATGCGGACCGACTACCCGGAATGGGGTCATTTCCGAAGTCAGCAAAATTATGGAACTTTCAAGCTTAACTCCAAGTTTTAAAGTTTAATTTTGAATGTCAGTAAAGCGGGTCTCTAGTTCAAATACTGGTTTGCAAAAGTTTGACCAGACATTATAGGATAAAAGCGGTTTGTAAGTAGCGTTTTCATACTAATTACGTACAAGTTCGGTTTGAATAGAACTAGTCTTCTATTGCATCGTGTTGTATCGTTATTATGCAAGAATTGCAGCAGCTTGAGACAGATGTAGGGCTCGCAAGTGACACGTGTCTATCGTGTTACATACCCGGTACTTACCTACACGATCAGAATCATTTAACTCAATAGATTGCTAAGAAAAAATAATATGATCACGTCTGACCTACATTTTATAATTCTCTTTTTATTATTCAAACTATGTTAAACATTTCTTCATTTCAAAGGGAGTTCGGTATAGTTGGTTTGCAAAATTATTTTGCATGCGCAGCACGGGCTAAATTGAAAGCAGACGATCCAAAAATGAATCGACTAATTACTTATGTTGACCGACACACGAGGTCAAATTACCCACTTCCTATATCAAAGTATGATCGGCTTATTCCCAGGCGCTCCATAATTTTATTCCCGGCGGCTCCAAATTAAAAAAGCAATGGGAAATTTTTTAGTGGGTATTTTAATAAAATTATGGAGCTCTTGGGAATCAATGTATAGAATGAAATTGTTTGGAGAACAATAGCTTTGGAGCTCCTGGGAATAAGCCGTATGATCGTCTTTTTCCAACACGAAGATAAAAATTACCTTTGCTTTGGTGATATTGGTAAACACGTGTCCGTTACCCCAGCCAAATGTTGTCGAAAATGGTCATTTGAATCTTATAGATAATTAGTTTTGCGGCTTCTGTAATTGTTGCACACATTTTTAAATTTGTTGCGCTTATAGTTTTTTAATTATTTCACAAAAACATATCCTGCTGGGGTAACGTTACCCCAGCCAGACCTTTTTCTTTCTAATGGGAATATTTAAATAAATACTAGCTATACAATTAGTTGTCTATATGAAGTAAATGTTGTGCCTTATTTTGTATTTGTACTTTCTTCGGTTGCGAAGTTATTCGAGATTTTGCTGGGGTAACGTTTTTGGTTTTGCTAGATCTTTGAAACGGTTTAGCGGATTCTTATCATATTTTGTACATGACTTCTTAGGAATTAGTTTAAATTTGTTCTGCAATAAAAAAACCAAAATAATGCATAGCTTAAGGGTTATTTCATTAAATAGAAAAACACTTCAATTGGTCCCAGCACTCTCAATAAGAGGTTTAAAGACTTACTTTAAACGTTATTTTGAAGCTTGTAATTGCCTTCAAATGTATGTGAAGTTTCATTAGTATCCTGTAAGAATTTAACAAGTTATGATGATATTCAGTTCTTCACGAGCACGGTCATGATGCGCGCGGTGTTATTTGGCCACTGATAAGCCTGTTTATGGATATATGAACTGAATGTTATGTCAATAATTAGTTGTTTAGTTCAGTTGTATATCAGTAAAATTTCAGCGTAATACATTGGATAATTAATAAGATAATACGATTAAAGTCATTAGGAAGTGAATGACCGTGGTAACCCGACCAAGTTTAGGTGGTTACGAAAAAGCGAAAACGCAGAACATTATACTACCTTCTAAAATATGTAGGATAGTGTTACAAATTTAGTACAGACATGTACACAAGTTTAAAAAAAAACTACATGTTTATTAAAGAATTTTTATTAACAGCTAAAATAATCAATTCAATTGAACTTTTAAAGTATTAATTATACTTAAAAACAATCACAGATTAAAATTACAGATAGTAATTTTGCTTTTTTGAAATTTTCCGTTACTTTTTATTTAAATTATAGATTTCAGTATACACAGTACACAGTAGGGTGCTTCTTAATTGGGCAAAAAAAATTTTATTATTATTATTATCCGTGTCACCCTTTTATTCTGTTCTAAGGCGCAAAAAACTAATATGTAATTTTTATTTTATTTTTAAAGTAATATTTAGGGGTCGCTACCAGCGAATGAAAAATAAAAAAAAAGTATTTTTGAAAATTCTTTAATTAAGTTCTAAAAAAGACAAGCATACACAAATAATATAACTATTAGAATAAAAAAAGCTGTGATATATGCTAATAAAGTAGATTTCTTTGTACCAGGGTACTTTTGCCTGAAATTTTTCACAACCAAAAGAAGGAATTGTTTTTGTTCTTCGTCTGTGGTAATTAGTTTATTAAATTCTTCAATAAATGCTACACCGCGTTCCGCAATTTCGTTCACCACTCTCGTAGAACGTACAATTTCTCTGGAAGCTTTGTAGTCTTCATCTTCTCCCCAAAGACGAGGTTCTTTTTAAAGAAATGCAGACGGAATTTCCAGGATTCTAAAAAGTACTAAGGTGTTGCTGGTCACGAAATCCTCAATATTTTCTTCTTCGATGTGGCTTAGATCCAAGGTGATTCGCTTTGGGCTATAGTCTGAACCTTCCTTATTAAGAGCAATCACCATTTTTTGTTTGCTTTCAAAAGAAACTTCGTCATCAAAAAAAGCAAGCGCAACAAGTTCTTCGGACAGATACCACAAATGCCCCAGGAACTTCGTTAAAGCTTTTTTGGACATAGCTTTGTTTTAATTAAAAAGGTGTGGAATAAAATTAGTTGTCATGAATAGAAATTCACACCAACACCTCGACTTCAGGTGTAATCAAAATAACCCTCCTTTTTGTACTGTATCTTTTTTTTTCTTTAGCTTATATCTCGAAAATGGCGTGTTCTATCGCAAAAATAATGAAAATTTCGACCCCCTTTATAAAACCCATATACCCCTAAAACTCAACATGTAGGTAATCATTTTTCATATTTTCCATACTGAAAGTGAAAAACTCCTTAAAAAACACGTCAAGGCTAACCCGCGCGCCTGCGGCTCTAAAAAAAATTCACGAAAAAAAGTGTCGACGAGTCGCGTTTGTCAAATTCGATTTTAGTTGTGTCAAAATTATTTTTTGATTGATTTTTTTTTTAATTTTCTTTTTGTTGTTTTTTTTTTAATTTTTTATGCAGAATAGCTGTAAGATTCTCATAGCAAAAAGTAAGGAATTTAGTGATAGTTTAGTTCGGTGTACAAGAGAATCGGCACCAGTGTCATGCATGCGCGTTTCACTACCACAGCGCAGTAATTTAAAAAAAGAACTTATAATTATGTTATTCGAATTCACGTCGTATTATCCCGCCGGCCGCCATTTTTGTTCCATATTAGTATTGCAAAAAAAAACTGTTTCAGAACCTTTTATACAGAATTCATAATATCATGGGTGTAGATAAAGTCTTGTATGCAATTGTACAGACGCCAGCACATCAACCTACTACAATCTACCAAATTTCTTTAATAGATTATCAACTTTATCACTAAAGCATAAGGTTCAAAGTTGAATGGGAAAATCTGAGAGTTTCGTGTAGGTTGATGTGCTGGCGTCTGTACATAATTAGGTATTAAAATACTCATGTGTAAAACCCACATTCGTGTTTTAATACCCTTTATTATAAAACAGTTGCATAAATAACGATTTATCATGTATAAATGATAAATATAACTGTTTTATGTACAATGAGCTGCAAGTTATCATTATCATAATTTTTCAAACTTTGACACGAGGTACAATAGCGACCCCTAAAAACCTATCCAAAAAATAAATAAAAAGTATAGGTTCGTTTTTTAGGCGATAGAAGCGAATGGCGGGCTGACGCAGTAATTTTTCAAAAGTCTAAAAATAAGAAGCACCCTAGTACACAGTTACAGTTTTTATTTTAAATTTACACATATTAAAATGTGTAATGATCACAGACAATAAATAATAAACAATGTTTTTTTTTCAGTTAACACTAAACTTACGTATATCTACTAATACCTACTTATATCAATTAAAATCACAGATCAATAAAGCTTACCTTGTTCGTGAATTCATCAAGCAACACGCACCATAATTATGATCATCAATAGAAGCACTCCACATTAACAGTAATTCGCCACACTTATTAAATAGCTCTCACGCACTCGATAAATATTTGCAAAAACAGGAAACGGAACTACGGAAGCGCACGCGCACTCTACAAGATGAATTATGTGATTATGGAGCATGTATAGTGCGTTATGCAAACAATGAATTACCCCTTCACCCCACCCCTCCCGCGTCCCACCGAACACGTGTTATCGGTGAAAATATGTGCAACTGGAAGATAATAATAATGTTTTCATAGTACAGATATTATTATATTATTATGTATATAACAGTGTACGCGTCTGTACCAAAATTGTAAGGTGTATTATACTAAACATTTCAAAAGATAGCATAATGTTCTACGTTTTCGCTTTTTCGTAACCACCTAAACTTGGTCGGGTTACCACGGTCATTCACTTCCTAATGACTTTAATCGTATTATCTCATTAATTATCCAATGTATTACGCTGAAATTTTACTGATATACAACTGAACTAAACAACTAATTATTGACATAACATTCAGTTCATATATCCATAAACAGGCTTATCAGTGGCCAAATAACACCGCGCGCATCATGACCGTGCTCGTGAAGAACTGAATATCATCATAACTTGTTAAATACTTACAGGATACTAATGAAACTTCAGATACATTTGAAGGCAATTACAAGCTTCAAAATAACGTTTAAAGTAAGTCCTTAAACCTCTTATTGAGAGTGCTGGGACCAATTGAAGTGTTTTTCTATTTAATGAAATAACCTTTAAGCTATGCATTATTTTGGGTTTTTTATTGCAGAACAAATTTAAACTAATTCCTAAGAAGTCATGTACAAAATATGATAAGAATCCGCTAAACCGTTTCAAAGATCTAGCAAAACCAAAAACGTTACCCCAGCAAAATCTCGAATAACTTCGCAACCGAAGAAAGTACAAATACAAAATAAGGCACAACATTTACTTCATATAGACAACTAATTGTATAGCTAGTATTTATTTAAATATTCCCATTAGAAAGAAAAAGGTCTGGCTGGGGTAACGTTACCCCAGCAGGATATGTTTTTGTGAAATAATTAAAAAACTATAAGCGCAACAAATTTAAAAATGTGTGCAACAATTACAGGGCTCAGGCGCAAAACGTCTCTTTCGCAAAATGTCCCCCAGAAGCCGCAAAACTAATTATCTATAAGATTCAAATGACCATTTTCGACAACATCTGGCTGGGGTAACGGACACGGTAAACACCATAGATCGATATCCGTGGTAAACACAAACACGAATTGACAGATTTAATACTAATCCATACTTAATAATAACTTTTAATTACTTACTTATAGCATTTTCCGTATTTGATCGGATTGATTTGACCGTCTGGTAAGCAATGATGCGGTCAATAATTTTCATGCAACATCGTTTGGGTTAATCGTGATTGTCTCTGGATTTTCCTACTAATACCTGCCTATCTAAATTAATATATCTATACTTCTTCTTCTAATATTATCCTATCCTAATATCCTACTAATATTTTAAACACAAAAGTTTGTGAGGATGGATGGATGGATGTTTGTTACTCTTTCACGCAAAAACTACTGAACGGATTTTGACGAAAATTTACAGTAATACTTATAGCTTATACATCAGAAGAAGACATAGGATACTTTTTATTCTGATATTCCCACAGGATCGAAACTTACGCGGTCCAACCGCGGGGCGCGGGTCAATAAATAAAAGAGGTTTCCTTTGAAGTAGATTAAAAAACTCGGTATGTTTTAAGTTCCGAGGCTTCCGATCAGTGACGGATTAACCCTTAATCAAATTAAGCAATTGCCTAGGGCATCACGTCTGGGGGGGCACCAGAAGAAGCACAAAAAAAAAAATCCGTCCTCAGGGCATCACGTCTCACTTCCACGTCACCAAAAACCACACCAAAAAAAGTTTCTAGGACTAATTTGAAAATTCGCGCGTTTTAAGTTGACATACTCGTAGAGTCCGACCTAGTCATAACCCCGCTCCCGCTTGGCCACTTGCTGCCCGCTAATGCATTCGGCAATTCGAATGTACCGGAATTGCGATCAGCCAATCACAAACCACCCCTTCCCGCGGGCCCCCCGCCTGACGATTTATTTTCGTTGGATCCCGCTTTTGAATCCCAGTTTAATATTTTGGCGTTGGATCCCGCAAAATATTTTTATGTATTTCCGTTGGATCCCGAATTTAAAAAATGCAAGATAATTACGTTTTATTGTCGTTGAATCCCGAAAAGTATTTCCGTTGGATCCCGAATGCTTAAAAAAATCTGAATGCGGGTACTTTCAACAACAAAATTCTTTATAATAAAATGAGGGGTTCACTAATGTTTCACCAAAACTCCGTTGACAAATTTTTAGTTTACAACCAACGTTTCGTATACTATTTATTTCACAAACAACACATTTTCTATATAATCTAGTCGTTTCTGGCACTCGCCGGCCGCTGCCTCGGCACCGCTCGCTTCGCTCGCTCGGCTCGTGCCATGGAGCACAACAACCATGCTCCATGGCTCGTGCATAGGGGTCACAGTTTTAACCTAACCTAACATTGTTTTTTTTTAATAATTATTAACCTAATCTAACTAGGTCGGGTAACCCACTAAAAATAATCTCTTTTTTTCTATTAGCGCAAGTCGATGAAAGAATGAGTTTCATTTTTAGGAAATTGCGTAATGATAAGTCAATATGTAAAACGTTTTTATTCCAAACGTTGTTTTATGAGATAAAATGAATAAAAAATGAATTGCTTGTTAAATAACACACTACAAAAACACTACAAAGTGATAAATAACTTTAATTTCGGAAGTCGGTGTCGTTGATTCCGCATTTTCGTTTTTTGACACCGACTTCCGAAATTAAAGTTATTTATCACTTTGTAGTGTTTTTTTTGAAGTCGGTTGTTTTTTTTGTAAAAAAGTTTTTATTTTTCACTTTTTAGTTGTACCTACCCCACAAAAAAGTAAACAAAAAGATCGTTAATGTAGACAATGTAGATAAATTTTTAGGTTTTTGTTGATTTTTCAAAAACCGCTTGTCCGATTTCGATAAAATTTTCATGGGACCATTTGGGAAGTATACCCTTTCTAAAAAAAAAAGAATTTTTCAAATCGGTTGGCAAACGACGGAGTTATGCACGAACAAACATAAAAAAAAAAAAAAAAAAAAAAAATACAAACATTCGAATTGAGAACCTCCTCCTTTTTTAGAAGTCGGTTAAAAAATGAATTGCTTGTTAAATAACACTATTAAACAAAAATTTATCAGTTTGGTTTATAAGTTTAAGTATATGTCACTAGCTACCGCGTCACCAGTCCCAACTCTCTATTATATTTTGGCTGCTGAGACCAAAACTACAAACGTACAAGTGTACAGGGATGTTTTATAAAATGCGGCTGTCACTTTACAATATTGTGGTGTTTTACGACTTCCACGCGAACGAAGTCGCGGGCAGAAGCTAGTGTTTGATAAAGGTAAATCACTTTTCTTCTGAAATGTACACATGTTGTTATAACATGGGATTCACCGGAAATAGCAAACGGGATCCATCGTTAATACCTAAAAAATGGGATTCAAAAGTGGGATCCAACGAAAATAAACGGTACATCTCATCATCTTATTTTACAAAAAACTAATGTTTTAGGCGGTAAAGGTTTAAAGACCGATTCTAGTTGACATACGGATAGGGGGGCCCACAGGCGTGGATTGCTTAGGGCATCAAGTAGTCTTAATCCGTCACTGCTTCCGATTGACCGATTGTAGCGCGGATGCAGTGACATCGCTGCCGAGTGCCAAAACACCGTCGCTATTGGCGCATAGATATTTACGAAAACGTGAATAATGCAGTGAAAATAGGTTTGTAGTAATCAACACTAATAGATGTTACGACAATGTTCCCTGAAGGGGTGGGCAGGGCTGTGGAAGTCGATGTCTTCATTACAACATAATTAGCTTATTAGCCATACACGTACTTAAGTTAAAGATATTTTGCTGATGTTTGGAACATACTTAGTTAGGTACTGCTCGGATATCTATGGGTACTACATATACGGACAGATATCACAATTATTAAACTATGTAGGTATTCCATTGGCACTTGCTAAGGTACACTATTATACCATAAATTAAGTAAAGACATATGGACTAAGGTATAGATTTTTTTTTTGAAGTGTAAACTTCTTTAGCGGCGTTGCACACTTTTTAGGGTTCCGTAGTCAACTAGGAACCCTTATAGTTTCGCCATGTCTGTCTGTCCGTCCGTCCGTCTGTCCGTCCTCGCTTATTCTCTGTGACCGTTAGCACTAGAAAGCTGAAATTTGGTACCAATATGTATATCAATCACGCCGACAAAGTGGTAAAATAAAAATTGGAAAAAAATGTTTTATTAGGGTAGCCCCCCTATATGTAAAGTGGGAAGTGATTTTTTTTTTAATTTTAACCCTAACGTGTGATATATTGTTGGAAAGGTATTTGAAAATGAATAGGGGTTTACTAAAATCATTTTTTGATAATGTCAATAATTTCGGAAATAATCGCTCCAAAAGTAAAAAACAATGTGTCCCCCCCCCTCTAACTTTTGAACCATAAGTTTAGAAAATATGAAAAAAATCTGAAAAGTAGAACTTTATAAGGACTTTCTAGGAAAATTATTTTGAACTTGATAGAAACAACAGTTTTTGTACAAAAAAGACAAAAAGTTGTACAAAATCATTTCTGGACTAAGTTCGTAGTATAATCGTATATGCAAGCATTTTTTTTTAACTTCGTTTACATATTTTATTATCCTGAACGTATCTTTTTTCAAACAAAAAAAGAATTATTAAAAGCCGTTCTCGCAATCCAAAATTACCACCGAAAACTTCTGGCACATCTATGTATTAATTAGTAACCCAATTCCCCGAGAGATGGCGCTGTAGGTACTTATTACATTGGGTCGGGTATTATCGAATTGTACGTGGGAACACTTATTGTGACGGACGGGAAACTACGGAACCCTACACTGAGCGTGGCCCGACACGCTCTTGGCCGGTTTTTTTGTAATGGGTAAAAAATGTTAAACTCGCGTCAGGACACGTGACCGTCAGGAGAGACTACTACTATATTATACTGTGCTACTACGGCGGCGCCAACCGGGTGTGGGTTTGGGTGTGGGTGTGGGTGTAGTACCTACACTGCTGTGTATTCGTAAAATTCGTGTATATAGTGTTTAAAATATGGAAATTGATCAAAGTGCATCTATTAATGAAAAAAGTGACGCAGAAATAGTGAAAAAAAATGAGTTATATTAATTCAATTAATAATTGATTTATTTCAACGTTAATATTCAAGTTTTCACTTCTGCCGGCACTCCCGGAGTGCAACCCGTCTTTTTTTTTAAGTTAAAACTTCTTTAGGCGCACTGGGCATTTTTCGAGATGGGTAAAACCATTGAATTCGCGCCACTGTTACAGTAACCAACACCGCTTCGGATGTGTTCGGCTGTCCTCAGGATGTACTCGGTTTTAATGTATATCCTACATTATCCAATACGTCAGTGAGTGATTGTTTTGTTTTCACTTCTGTCGGCACTCCCGTAGTGCCACTGTTTTTCTTGCTTGTTCGGCCTGCTTTGACGTATTGGATGAGGTCTACAATGGAACGAGCGTGCCCAGAAGATACCTGTTTACTAATCACTCTTGCTGTGAAGGCTTACAGGTCTTCCTATGGTAAGGATGTAAAACACCGAAAATTTCACGGAAAAAGGGCGGAAAATCCTGTCCATATTTTGCGAACACTAAACCGCTAAGGTATTTATCAACTTTGCCCTCAAATTGTTGGTTAGATCATCGACTATAAGCTAAGTCTGAGCTAAGACCTGACTCACAGATTATAAATTACAAGTAGCGTTAATGTCAAAACGTTCGTAGCAAGTGCACACTAAGTGTTTCATTCAAATTTATAGTTTTACTCTAAGAAGCGGCGGAAATATAGGTCAGAAACATTAATTATTTCATATTAACCCCCTTACTAATAAACGTTGTATAGCGTCTGTATAGTTACACAACGCTTTGTCTTCTTCTTTCGAAAGTCAAATTACTGAAGAGTTAAAGAGAGAAATCGGTGTGTAACTATTCATCTGATATAATACGTTTATTAGTAATGGGGTAAGTCTATAACCGAGGAGAGGGGCAGTTGAGGAGCAGTGGTGGCCCAGTGGTAACGGGCGCGACTTACGAGTTGTATGTAGGTCGTAGGTTCGAACCCAGACAGGCGCTTTTCTTAGTGTTAATTATTTCATCACCAATGCTCTCAAAACGGTGAAGGAAAACATCGTGACGAAACAGGCATGTCCCAGAACCAAAAATTCGAAGACATGTGACATCTACCAACCCGCACTGATCCCGCGTGGTAGATTACGGCCCACTCCCTCTCACAGAGAGGAGGCCTGTGTCCCAGCAGTGGAAACATTATAGGCTGATTATGCTTATGCTAAGTATATAACATATAACCACCATGTAAATTATTCACGAATTACACGATAGATACCTAGATTTTAAGGAAAACAACCCGTTGGAGAAAAACAAATCGAAACTATCATTACCTACAATCTTTAGGTCCTTTCGATCTATTCTGTAAAATCCAACTGTGAAGTCAACTTGAAGTGACCTGTCAATAGTGTCACTCCCTAGCATCAAGTGGAATGACCACTCACTTCAAGGTCACTTAAGTTTTCATGGTGAGACTTCGAAAGCACAAAAGGGTAAAAAGTTGTTCTCGTTGAAAAACCACTTTCGTAGGTATTTCTGTCGCAAGTGCCAAGGGATTCCCTATAGTGTGCCTTGCATTCCTAGTAGACAACACTAAAATCACTTATGTCAAACAATCTCAAAACGGATGTAGCATTGATAATTTTAAAACCTACAGCCATGCTTAAGAGCATTCTCCAAATGACTTGAATGAAATCAGAAGAAACGGTTGCAGTACCTTCAAAATCTTCTAGCATCTTTCTTTGTTTCTCTTCTAGCTGTTTTTTGTCCCTTGTTTGATATGAATCTACTGTGATGGTTTTGTTTTATTTTTATGTTTTCTGATTAATTTGTCTGCGGGTCCAAGACAACAGGAACTCGCTAGTTTCACAGTCTCGGCCTCTCGGGGCTTTTTCTGTTGGATCACCACTGTATTTTTTTACTTAGATACAGATGTTGCACT
The DNA here is from genome assembly GCA_947508005.1 of Amphipoea lucens. Taxonomy (NCBI): domain Eukaryota; kingdom Metazoa; phylum Arthropoda; class Insecta; order Lepidoptera; family Noctuidae; genus Amphipoea; species Amphipoea lucens. The sequence goes on from OX382372.1 coordinate 18,696,064, forward strand.
CGTTAAGAATAGTGTGATGGGGTATTCATTCTGTTTCTTTATACCACCTCCGTTTGTCATATTAGTTCAACATAGCTATTCTCACCCGACTCGATTCGACAGGTTTTCATATCAAAAATGACAAATTTTCAATTACTACCTAATTTGCTTTGCTCCCGACAAGAAATAAGTAGCTGTCTGAAGAATAGCGGTCGTCTGTTTTATTTAAACTGGCAAAATTTCGATTTTTGTACAGCCTTTAGATGATTCTTTTGGCAACATTGAATAATGCTCAATTCGGCATGGACGCGTGTCGAACGGTTGTGAATAACTATGCAACTCACCGTTCGCTATTCTACGAGCCTAGGACTCTAAGGTTGAGTTACCTTAGTATCAAAAAATTAAATATCGTGAGAGAATAATCCGATAATCAAACCTTGATTACGATCGCAGCATGCTGTTATCAGTAAACATATGGATTTGGCTGCCTAAGCCCACAGAGCTGATAACAGTTAATCTGATATCACTACTAGCAAGCGACTGTACGATCGTTGCAGACAGATTTTGATAAGTTTTCGAAGATAAGAGTGGCATTTTAGACAAAAATATTATTACAATGTTATAACTGAGCAGGGTTTTCAGCATCTATGTACAAAACATTTTCATTAGAGACTGCTTAACACTCCCGATGGCAAGCTAATACCAGCTATGCCACCTTTTCATAGTGTAATCCAAAATATCACATCAGCCGCATGCAAGATGACCGCTGGACAATGATCTCCACACAATGGGTGCCTGAAGATGGACGGCGCCGCCGAGGCCGGCCCAGAAAGAAATGGCGAGATGACCTGGACGCGTACCACGAGGGCTGGATCGAGGAGAGTTCCTGGAAGGATTTGGGGGACTTTGCCCAGCAGTGGGACAGTACAGGCTAACAAAATAAAAACACAATTCAGAGGGCAAAGTAGCTTTGCAAAATTTTCTTAACATAATCTTCACCACATGAGCATTTAGACCGCTCCATATCCTTCCTGCCTGACACACATTTTTCATCCATAGGTACCTACTTATTATTATAAATGCGAAAGTAATTGTTTGTCTGTATGTTTGTTACGTTTTCACCGATCGTTATCTTTGACAGGCAGGTGGCCTGGGTCCTGGAGAAGGACATATAGGCTACTTTTCATCCTGCAGCCTAATTGCGGAACGCCAAATCGTCAAATGATTCTGATCAGTTGGCTTCATTTCTATCACAATTGGCTTCATTTTACGATTTTCGAATTGCGAAACTCTAGTTTCTGCGCAGGGCCTTAACGTTCATAATTGGTTTCATAATAAACTAGAGTTTCGCAATTCGAAAATCGTAAAATGAAGCCAATTGTGATAGAAATGAAGCCAACTGATCAGAATCATTTGACGATTTGGCGTTCCGCAATTAGGCTGCTGGATATTTGTTTTAAAAATAATGAAATGCGCTCAGACGTTTTTATAATGAAACTAGCAGCGCCCCGCAGCATAAGTTTCGATCCCATGGGAATATCGGGATAAAAACTATCCTATGTCCTTTCCCGGGACTCAAACTATTTCTATACCAAATTTCATCTAAATCAGTTCAGCGGTTTAAGCGTGAAGAGGTAGCAGACAGACACACTTTCGCATTTATAATATTAGTATGGATATGTACGGTAAAAAGAACATTTTCCAGAACATTCTCTGTTACTTTTCCTCAACCGTTACTGAGAACCTGATAGACCAATTGACTCCAACATTATACAATATTATTTCCTATGAATCGAACTTCAACATAATCAGATAAAATTCTGTTTTCCAGAACTTTAATATCGGTAATCGGTATCTTCGGAAGTGCCGAATAACAATACCGGTACTTGTATGACGCGTTTCATTTTTTTTTTTAATTTTTTTTGAGAGCAGTGGTGGCCCAGTGGTATCGGCCGCGACATACGAGTTGTAGGTCGTAGGTTCGAACCCAGACAGGCGCTTTACTTTGTGTAAATTATTTCATCATCACTGCTCTCAAAACGGTGAAGGAAAACATCGTGAGGAAACCGGCATGTCCTAGAAACAAAAATTCGATGACATGTGACATCTACCAACCCGCACTGGGCCCGCGTGGTGGATTACGGCCCACTCCCTCTCACAGAGAGGAGGCCTGTGTCCCAGCAGTGGGAACATTATAGGCTGATGATGATGATTTATTTATCCTCCTACTGGAACGCTATACAGCAATTACACCAATGGAGCAAGAAATTACATTATGTGCTGTTTTCATCCATCCTTCATCATCCATCATCCTTGATAACATTGATTGGGAAGGACATCCCCTATTGACGCGTAAAAGTGTTTTACAAACCTACTTACAGGAAATAAAATCATTCATCAATAATACCGTGGCAGTTGTAATTTTTTTTTATTTATTTAAGGGATTTTTGTTCGCTTATGCGACGATGTCAATCCCATCGTGCATTTAGGTGCCCACTAACGCTTTGGAATGGGCAACTAGCTTCATCTTTCTGACTGACCGGCTCCTTGACACTCTTGACAGTTCAAAAGTGCCTGTAATTGGTTTATTTGAGTTTTACAAATAACAACTTGCTCCTAAATTAAATAAACTAATCTTAGTCACACAAAACTAAACTCAATCTAATTTATTATATACAATTTAGAGTATTTAGGTAATATTTTTGCTGCTTCAGAAGTAGTTTTAGCTAAAATACCTTAGAACATTCCAACATCCATTTCCGAGAATTTCAATGAGTTCAGAAGTGCGTTTCTTTTGTTAGTATATCGGACACATTTCATCAACACCCGAAGGCTAATTCCCGTAATTAAAAACGTTCAAAATCTAGTCACAATCTCATCTCAGCGACAATCAATGTCAAAAATGTTGGGAAATTAGAGGTATTTTTGTAAAGACTGAGATCAGACTGTGAACGTTCTTAAAATTACGTGAATTGCCCCTCGGCTGTGTATCCTCTACTTTACCACACACCAGTTTTAAAGGTGAAGGATAAGCAGCCGCACTCAGCAGCAGCCTTCTTTAAGGCTCTCGTACATAGGTAATACGTGACAGCGCTACGCGACTCTAGTCTAGTAGAAGAATTTCTATGAAAACTTCAAGGGAATTGTTCTACCAGAAACGCGTCGCATCGTTGCAGTCGCGCCTGTCTGCGGGAGCCTTAATGCTAACAGGTTAAACTAGATACGTTTTAAGTAAGGTATTACCAACCTATAAGGATAACAACATGCTTATTCAATCATGCTCATTGCTCTCTGGATTGATTGATGGATCTGGCCTATTGGCTTTTGGCTAAACTTAAGTGAATGTTAATAATATAAATGTTGCATGCCGAAAGGTGAAATATGGCTACCTATTATACAATATGTAACATAATTAACGCAAGACCTCATACACCCCAATTAGAGTGTTGAGTTAAAAGCATAATACTTACAATGACCAAAACTTAAATTCTTTAAAGCTAACTATTATTATTAAGGAAATCGTGTTGACTTTAGCATTACTTTATGCATTTAAAATTGAGTCTTATTGCCTTAAAATAAGATTTAATTTTCATTGACTCAATCGGCGGTCAGTATGGCAAAAGACATAAATTTTGAAAAAAATACCTATATCAAAAGTTACTGAAATCAATTCAGTAGTCAATTATAAACAAACTACTACCAGGACTTGCGTTTATTCTGTTACACCTTGTATATTACCCATATTTGCAAAATAAATGTATATTCTATTCTAATCGTAAGCATCCCTACCACTGACTGTATCAAATAATAAATTAGTTTAATATCGTATAGGTACCGTCGCGGACACTGGCGGTGGACCACTTTTCAACCTTATTTACCAAGGGCATAAGGGTGAAAAGTGGTCAACCGCCATTGTCCGCAACTGTACCTTAATCATCCAAATTAGAAACTTCTGAACTGATAATAATGCCTTATTAATATTATAACAGGACCTTTCTTCGCCTTTTACAGACGTTTACGTGACCACAGCCTCCCTGAGTCCGCCTGAGAGAAAGTAGCCGTGCCCAGCCTGCAAGTTTCCATACCGGTGTCGTCGCCCACAGCTCCTAGACTTGCACAGTACAGTCAGTGACAATCCAGTTTGCATCAGCCCAAGTTTCAGAAGCTAGAGAAACTCCGCAGACTCACTGTACTCTTTATGTAGGTATGTAAACCGAACATATTAAAAATAGAACGCAGAAGAGAAGAGAGAAAATATGAAAGAGAGAAGAGAAGAGTTTTATGAAGGAGAAGAGAACTAGCCTAGTTATTGTAACTTGCTTGTAGTAGCACAAATTAATTATATACAGGTTGGAAAAAATCAATGGACCCTGAAGGGAAACCACTTTAATTAAATCCTTAAGATAGATTATTTTATCTAAAAGAAACATTCCTATATTTTTTTAAAGAAATTTAACAAAACTGTATGCACAGATTTCTCAACAAGCTTACCTAAGCCGGGAATAGAACCAGCTAAAAATTCAAAAAATAAACACTCGCTATTTTTTCTACAGGCCTTCAAGCTGAACAACTTTTTCCATGGGAACAACATTGTAATCGCGAAAAAATGATCAACTGTCCCTACAAAACGGGAAGCAGTGCTGGTCAAGTGGTAACGGCCGCGACTTATACGAGTTGCAGGTCGTGGCGGTTCGAACCCAGACAGGTTTTCATCATCATCATTTCAGCCGAAAGACGTCCACTGCTGGACATAGGCCTCTCCCAAGCACCTCCACTTCGACTGGTTTTGTGCTTCTCGCATCCAACGAGTTCCTACGGCCTTCACAAGGTCGTCGGTCCACCTTGTGGGAGGCCTTCCAACGCTTCGTCTTCCGATACGCGGTCGCCACTCCAGAACCTTACCTCCAGACAGGCTTTACTTTGTGTTAATTATTGCATCACCACACTGCTCTCAAAACGGTGAAGGAAAACGTCGTGAGGAAACCGGCATGTCCTAGAACCAAAAATATGGAAGACATGTGACATCTGATCTACAAACCCGCATTGGGCCCGCGTGGTGGATTACGGACCACTTCCTCTCACCGAGAGAAGGCGTGTGTCCCAACAGTGGGAACATTATAGGCTGATTATGCTATATGCATGTAGGGGGTGTGTGTGGATGACCGAAACAAACTTCACTTCTTGATAACTTCTTTCATATTTTTTAAAAGTTCTTAAAAAAAAATGAGAAAATGTCTTGACCTCTTAGCTCGCTCGCCATCTTTTTTCATTCTCTCTTTCTCCTTCCCACACATAGTCTCTCATTCACTCATCGCTGCGTTCATATTCTATTAGTTTTTAGGGTTCCGTACTTCGAAAGGAAAAAACGGAACCCTTATAGAATCACTTTGTTATCCGTCCGTCCGTCCGTCTGTTTGTCAAAACCCTTTTTGTCAGGAACGCGTGAAGGTATCAAGCTGGAACTTTTATCACATAATCACGTCTACTGTCCCTTGGAGCTGTAAAAAAATCAAACTTCTAAGCCAACGCAATCAAAAGATACAGCCGTTTATGCCGCAAATTTCTGCAAATTTTCGACACTCGCAGGGGAATCAAAACCTACAGAGTACTTCCCGCGAACTCAGAATCTTGAAATTTCTCTTATAGCACAGATAAAGGAAAAATTGCGAAAGCCGTAAATTTTTAGTTACATACCTACAAATATGTACGGAACCCTCGGTGCGCGAGTCCGACTCGCACTTGACCGGTTTTTTTAATTTAATTATGATGCGTTCCGAATTAACATCCTATATGCATACAGAATTTCAATACCTACTCGACCCAAATGTATGGGGCGGCAAAAATGTATAAATACCGCAATGATCACTGACTTTTATAGCAGACTAGCTGCGCCCCGCGGTTTCACCCGCATAAAACTCGATTCCGTGGGAATATCGGGATAAAAAGTATCCTATGTCCTTTTCCGGGACTCAAACTATCTCTATACCAAATTTCATCTAAATCGGTTCAGTGGTTTAGGCGTGAAGAATTAACAAACATATAAACACACACTCACAAACTTTTGCCTTTATAATATTAGTGTGATTGTACACAGTTTATTGTTTTATTTGTCTGTTCGTTTTCCTTATAGCGAGGACCACGAACATCGTACAAGAGTTTGTTGTTCATAATTATAACTTTGCTAAATGGTTTTGACTTCACAGTTTCATGGAATTTACAGGTATTCCTGGGTACTCCTTTAAATGATAATGATGACTTTACAAAGATCAAATCGATCGTACCTATTAACAATGTCGTTCCGCAAAAAGACTACTGTTCAGTAGCTAGAGCAGTTCAAAGTTTGTTTTGACAATTCTATATTTTGTCTATGTCAGTACATAGTAAACAACACGTAAAACAATCAGGAACATCCACAGTTTTATGACATTTTAATTTTTTTCTTTTTTTTTTTAAACTTGCAATTGCTCTACTGAACAGGAGTCTTTTTGCAGAACCGACATTGTTAATAGGGACAATCGAAATTTTTGTGAGCGTTAGATGCAACGAAGATAAATAAACAAAATGTTTGTTTTATTGATTAGATTTCGGTGCCCTCTTAGAATTTAGATTAATCATAATCATAATTTCCAGAAAAAATACCAAAATTATTTTATTTACGACTTTCAGAAAGCAAGCTACGGGCTCGTGGATAAATGATAACAGCTTGCCGCGATCGGTACGTAGATGGGTGACCATCGATTACATATCGAACCCCTCCGTGCCTCGGCAGAAAACACGTTAAGCCATTGATCCCGGCTGTCATTCTTGGATCTTTGACAGTCAGATGCCCGAAAGTCTGACAACCAGTAAATCGCTATCGAAGGCTGGGTATACACTATACAGGTTCAAATTAATTTAGCTAGCGAAACTTGACAGACTTGATGGGTATCGATATCTAAATATGGCGACATAAAAAAAGAGTTAATTTGATGATATTAGTTTTTGGGTCAACGACTGCTTGTAGATTAGGGGTATCATTTAAGCTATCACCAATTTAATTAGTTTTGTGTTTCTTAAATAATAGGGTTTGTCCTCCAAATAGTAGATCTGTCACCAAAATGTAGTCACCAAACAATGCAAGTGACCTAACCAAACCGAACCTCGGGGTGCCCTTCGCTCGCTCTTGCATCCTATGTCGACGGAGCCCCGCTTCGCGGGGCCCCTATTTCTGTGTAAAGGGTTTAAAGTAACCTAACCAAACCGAACCTCGGGGTGCCCTTCGCTCGTTCTTGCATCCTATGTCGACGGAGCCCCGCTATCTGAGAACGAAAATATTTCGTGGCGATAGATCTATTTATTAGGTGATACAACTTGATGACAAATATAAATTTTGGTGATAGAAAATATAGCTCCCGTAGATTAGTTACTTGAAAATCTGCTTGTATAAGGACATGACCATTTTAAGCAATTCCTGTATAAAATAATACCACTTGACCACAACCCTGCGATATTTTATGATTTCTGTATTTCCCTCTAACTGACTTTATTGTAAACAGGAAAATTAGAAGCAACCCAATTAAATATTTATTAGAATTATTTATTAAATATGGTCATTTACACTGAAAAGCAGTAGTGGCGTGGCCTAGAGGTATCGGGGCCGACTTACGAGTTGTAGGTCGTGAGGTCGATTCCAGACAGGCACTTTACGTTGTGTATTCAATTTCATCACCACTGCTCTCAAATGGTAAAGAAAAACATCGTGAGGAAACCGGCATGTCCTAGAACCAAAAAATCGAAGACGTGTGACATCTGCCAACCCGCACTGCGGAATAATAATAATTTCTTCCCTACCCTTTCATATGTGGCGGCCATTTTGGCGCGAATCGCCTTCTCTGTGGCGGTACTTCCGGTATCGACGCGTGTGATTAAAATGACGCTTGGGCTATCAAACACAAAAATACGGGGATATTTTTTTATCACCATCCAAATTTCTACAGCAGCAATATGAACAACTTTCACTATGGGACGACACTGAAATCACGAAAAAAAAATCAGCTGTTTCATACATTTTGGTCAAGTAGGTATTGAACTTTTGTATGAAACAGCTGATTTTTTTTTCGTGATTTCAAAGTTGGAGCCATAGTGAAAGTTGTTCATATTCATGGGTAGAAAGAACACCCTGTAAAAATTTGGATGGTGATAAAAAATATCCCTGTATTTTTTCAAATCCGACTCGTAGTTCCACAGTTTAGCGCGTTCAAACAAACAAACCAACTAAACTCTTCAGCTTTTATTATTAGAAAGTATAGATTAGGAATACTTTACAATATTTACACGTGTTGAGATACGTATTGGGTATTCCCCAAACGCTGTTTTGTGATTATGATTGATATCATAATACGTAATAACCTTCCTTCATTAGGTTCTAATCGATAAGTTAATTGATTAATAATGACGACAATTATTATTATTATTTCGATTACCTGCCCATTTCAAAATAGACAAGATGACCTGATAGATTAGTGAACAATAAACAACTATGACTAGCCTGGAGACAATCATGGATGGTGGATTGACAGCAATCAAATCAAAAGTCAACACAGTCCCCAAAACCTTTCGGCCTTCACCACATCCTATAAGTGCATTAGCTGGGAAGAAGAAGTTGCGCAACAAACTCCCCAACACAGCTGTCTTTTAAGCAAATTCGAAAATGCAATATTCTAACTATCACTTACATATTACGGTATCATTCATATCACATCTTGATTTGTCTGACAATCCTTCTAACTAACATGAGATAACAAGAGAAAAGATGGATGAATTTTGTGAAAGATAATGCTAGAAAGAGAGTGAACGCTGAGGTTCCGGGTATAAGAAGTGTATGGGAGAAAAAAGCATAGATATATACGAAGCCGACAACCATATACCTAAATAGGAGGTAGATCCACACCCCGACCCTTGCTCGAGCCAGCCCGCGCCGCTGAGCCTGTACTTATACCTACAGGCTTATTTTTTTTTCACCATCCAAATTTTTACAGGGTGTTCTACCTATGAATATGAACAACTTTCACTGTGGGACCAACTCTGAAATCACGAAAAAAAAATCAGCTGTTTCATACATTTTGGTCAAGTAGGTATTGAACTTTTGTATGAAACAGCTGATTTTTTTTCGTGATTTCAGAGTTGGTCCCACAGTGAAAGTTATTCATATTCATTGGTAGAACACCCTGTAATAATTTGGATGGTGATAAGAAAATTATCCTGTATACGAAGCCGACAACCATATAAATAGGAGGTAGGTCCACTCCCCGACCCTTGCTCGAGCCAGCCCGCGCCGCTGAGCCTGTATCTGTAATTTCGTCCCAAATTAATCCGATCCAGCCTGTCCCTGCGGCCCTCTCCCAGCGACGCCCTAAGCCGAGGTCCGTACCCCACAGGGGTGCTCTTAGCCTATAGTCACTTAGTTTTTAAGTTTATTAAACCCTGGCTGGAGGCCTTAATTAATTAAAGCACTCACATGCAAGCCCGGCAACCAAGCTCATAGATTGACCTACGACTACGAGATTCGGAAAAAAAAAGATCCAGGGCTCGTGTGCCTAACACACTAGCATTGAATCAAAAGGGCTGGAAGTCATGGGGAAGGGCTTTTCCCAGCGATGTGATGATGCAGGCTAACAGTAAACAGTAAGGGCCAGTCAAGTGCTTGTAATTGGTTTAATTGAAATAAATGCTAAGAGTTTGCATAAGCATAATCAGCGTCTAATTTTCCCACTGCTGGGACACAGGCCTCGTCTCTTCGAGAGTGAGTGGGCTTATATGTAATATACGCGGGCCTATTACGGGCAGAACCTTCGAATTTTTGGTTCTAGGATATGCCGGTTTCATCACGATGTTTTCCTTCACCGTTTAAAGAGTAGTGGTAATGAAATGATTTACACAAAGTAAAGCGCCTGTCTGGGTTGGAACCCACGACCTACAACTCATTACTCGGGGCCGTTGCTACTGGCCCATCCAGTTAATCAGTAGAGTTCCAGTTCTGTGGAAATACGCAAAAAGCTGTAATCTTTTTTTTCATATCTGCAAAGAGGCGAGTGTTTACCGTAGCTGTTTACCCGGCCATATCTTATCGTAAGATTATACATTAGCAAAGTATCTACAAACAACTTGCGTCCATTTTCCCGAACCTTATCTCTGTTTTGTCAGCATTATTATACGATGCCCTCTTCAGAGATTAAAGGATATTATCATTGTGACGTCACTTATCTGGTTATCTTGCAATTAAAGGGAATCATGACTTTAAGCTGAAGTGGAATTGTGTGGTAATGCGTGTAGATATAATCTTGTATTCGGATAACTAAAGGTGAAGTAAAAGACGTATACATTAAAGAATTTTCTCGAGCATTTCCATATAGTGTAACGTTCTTACGAATGGTACAATACAGGCAAAGCTCAGTTTCCAAATTCATTGTTAAAATGTCGGACCTACAGGTACCGCTCGGGCCTTCACTCGATAAAATGCTACACCAATACGCTCGCTGGTTTTTAGGGTTCCGTACCCGAAGGGTAAAAACGGGACCCTATTACTATAAGACTTCGCTATCTGTCCGTCCGTCCGTCTGTCTGTCACCAGGCTGTATCTCAAGAACCGCGATAGCTAGACAGTTGAAATTTTCACAAATTATGTATTTCTATAACAACAAATACTAAAAACAAAATAAAATAACTATTTAACACTTTGACAGCCAAGCATTTCATTTATTCCTATATTATTAGTATTAATTAGTACGTGATCCGCTGTCAAAGTGTTAAGGGGGGCTCCTATACAACAGACTTGATTTTTTTGCCGTTTTTTTTTCCCTTGTGGTACGGAACTCTTCGTTTGCGAGTCCGACTCGCACTTGGCCGCTTTTTTTTAATCGTGTTGTAACTAAACATCGACAGTGTTCGAGGTGCGGTTCGATAAAATTTAGCTGACTTCTAACTGTACGAAAAACCGTACAATGCGAGGTCAGCTAAAACTAGAAAAATATAGCTTGATTTGTAGTCGTGTGTACACTCCAGTGCAGACGTATTGGACCTACTGTAGGGAAATTGTGTAACAAATATGAAATGATAAATCGATCGCGAGCCACGTTCATTGCGTTATTTACGTTGCTGAAAAGACGAATTTTTCAAACCTATGAAGCAATGGATTTGGACTTGCCTACGAAACCCTTGGATTGTGATTGGATTAGTATGTCACGCAAGTAGGGTGCTGCGGGGTAATTGCGTAACACACTATTAGTAGCAATAGCTTTCATTTTGACAGTTCAACAACATTCATTGCGTTATTTACGTTGTTGAGCACACAATTTTTTCGAACATATGAAGCAATGGATTAGCAATATCCTTCAAAATGATTCAGATTCAGATTGATAGTGTGTTACGCAATTAGGTTATTACCAGCGAACCAACTAAACTGACCACAACCAAATATACCATAGATAAATTCCTAAAGACGTTGTTATACTCGTAATGTCTATGCCAATAGAAAGCGGAATACCCAAAGTCGAAGTTCCCTATAGAGTAGTACAGACCGAGCATTACGATGTAAACAATAGCAAAATAGTTCGAACAACTGCGAGTATGTAGAAAATGTCAACTGCTTTATTATTTAAAACTTATTCCAAGAATGTGTAACTATTTGGCAATAGCAGGGCGCCAGCAGTTGGCACCAACTCCCTCGTTTACGATCGTAACTCACTGACAAATTACTCGGGCTATGCTTTGTTTGAACTGAACTAATTAGCTATAACCTAATGAATGTTGCGTTTTATAATATTTGTAATCGTTAGATATATATGGAATAAGATAGGTCAGAAATATAAGGATGCTTTGAGATTTTAGGGACTGGGGAGAATTAATTAAAGACAGATAGATAAACTATTTATTCAGTGCATAAAAACGACATAACACACACAAAAGCACAATTAAAGTAAAGCTAATTAACAAAAGGGAGAATTAAATTGGAAAAAAAGGGGAGCGAAAAAGGAACAAAAATGACCTAATTCATGATGAGTTGGTAAAGAGTACACCGTAATTGTAGAATGTCTGTAAGTTGTGCCTTGACCTGATTATTCCCAAAGCATGACCTCGGGGCTGACGTAAATGGGATTGGCTGAGTGTCGTGAACGATAGCATGAGAGCTAATGGAATAACGATTGAGGATGTTAAAAGTCTGGCAAAAGTGGAGCATCTTGAGCAGGATCGCGGACCCAGGCCAAAGCCAGCGGGCAAGTCAATTTATTTAATAAGACACTACCGAAAAGCTTGTCAATCCTGCGGAGTAATTTGGTAACACACTAACAGTAGAAATGGCTTTAATTTTGACAATTCAACAACATTCATTGCGCTTTTTACGTTTTTGAGCAGACAATTTTTTCCAACATATAAAGCAATGGATTAGCAGTATCCTGCAAAATTACTCAGATTCTATTGATAGTGTGTTACGCAGTTAGGGTGCTGTTGAATTTAAAGTCGTTGAAGAAATAAAGAAACGCTGTGAAAGCTATTGGCACAGGCATGTCACTGCCCACTCCAGGTTGAACAAGATGCATGGAAAGATGTTTTAACGTGGAATAATTGAAGATGAAAAGCCGAAAAGGAACAAGTCGTATCAGTAAATGGCCAGAACAAATCAACAAAAAAAAACTTTAATTCCTCTCTTAAATACCTAACAAAGGGAACACGGCACATGGCTCCAATAAGCAGTTTATTGACAAAGTGAGCGGCCATTAAAGCTTCAGTTTCGGCACATGTATGCGGGTGGAATGAACGAGGGGTCAACACACTCCATTGTCGCCACTCTATAGTCTACGGATTATAATACACGATACTGTTATGTTATTATCTCTGGTAGGTACCTATGTCAGGTTTCAGTAGGCGGATCGGTTTATACCTACTAAAAAAAACTTAGTTTTTTTTTTATTACTTTTTGTAAATGAGTGTGGTAAATGTGTAATTTGCAATCAAAGTCAAACTCAATCATATATTTTAATTTAATCATTTACAAGGCATTTTGAATTTTCAAAGGAGTCGACCAGTCAAAAAGATGAAGCTAGCGTAGGGTTCCTATGGAGAAGAATGGGCAAGAAACTCCATGGATACTTTTAAATTATACTGTTATAAAATATTAGTTAGATCATTAAGTTCATTTCAATCGCGGCATAAAGTGTCAGGTACCTATTATTTCTTAAGCCCAAAAGAAAAGGAATTCAAACCGTATGCGATCCTAGAAATTACCATTCTTTGACGGATGTCTTTGCTTCCCTCCACTAGATGTTTAGGTAATTATCATCATTCTGGAAATCTGGACTCTGGATCAGGAAACTATTAATATGAAGCTCGGTTCTCATATTTTTTTGTACTCAGCAGCAGTTCTTTATTGGATAAGTATCTTGGCGACTGTGCGGCCGATGAGAAAATGCGTTCTTGACCCCCGTCAGTTTCATACAAACGAATGCATGTTTTGCGAATCTGACACAGCCCATGGCACAGGCAACTTAAGGAACACGGGTAGGTTTTAGTCAGTAAAAGCCTGACACGCCCTCTCGCTACGCCCAGAGCGGGAGAAGTTATTTGATGACTTCCCACCCAAAAAAAAAAAAAAGTGACGTTCAAAGTTCGGAACGTCAAAAATGTATGGTTAAGTCGCTAATTACTATACTAACGGGGTATAGTATTATGATTATAGTCTTCCCTATATTGATGGAGAAAGAAACTAAAGGCTTGGCTGACCCAAAAAAAAAAAACCGGCCAAGTGCGAGTCGGACTCGCCCATGAAGGGTTCCGTAGCAGCAAGTAACATAATATAAAAGTTCTTGTAGTTCGTTGTAACTTTGTGAAAGGTAAATTGCGGTTTTCGATTTATGACGTATTAAAAAATAACTACTTACTAGATCTCGTTCAAACCAATTTTCGGTGGAAGTTTACATGGTAATGTACATTATATATATTTTTTTAATTTTATCATTCTCTTATTTTAGAAGTTAGAGGGGGGGGGGGACACACATTTTACCACTTTGGAAGTGTCTCTCGCGCAAACTATTCAGTTCAGAAAAAAATTATATTAGAAACCTCAATATCATTTTTGAAGACCTATCCATAGATACCCCACACGTACAGGTTTGATGAAAAAAAATTTTTGTAGTTTCAGTTGTAAGTATGGGGAACCCCAAAATTTATTGTTTTTTTTTCTATTTTTGTGTGAAAATCTTACTGCGGTTCACAGAATACATCTACTTACCAAGTTTCAACAGTATAGTTCTTAAAGTTTCGGAAAAAAGTGGCTGTGACATACGGACGGACGGACAGACAGACAGACAGACATGACGAATCCATAAGGGTTCCGTTTTTTGCCATTTGGCTACGGAACCCTAAAAACAAATATTTTGATATACTTACTATCATAAACCTTTAAATTAATAGAATCGACACGAGTACAAGCACATAAACAAAACTAGCAAAGGTCAATTGAATTATTACGTCAATTAATATAATTGCTGCCATTGCTGGACTGTAACAAAATACGGAGTATTCATAATAGGTACCAAATTTTAATTGAACTAGTAGCTAGAAATGCTAGAAACGCTAATTAAGTAGAATATATTGTTGTAACCTTGTTTGGACTGCCTCATTGGTGTAGTGGTCGCAAGCGCTACTACTAAGCATGATGAGGTCTTGGGTTCGAATCCCAGGTCGGGAAAAATGTTATTGCGCTTTTCCATCTGAAATTTCTCAGTAGCAGCCTGGAGTCTGGATTTGTGCCCGGTTGATGGCAATAATGGCTCATCCTCTATTACATGGGACTGAAGCAAACCTGGCGATTTGTGTGTGTGCACACCTCTGCCAAACCCCTTCGGGGAGAACCGCGTGATGTTTTGTAGTGTTATACTTATGTTATGTCATGTATTATTGTATATTATGTTATGTATTGTTACCTCTGGGAGTGTATATTCTATAGATCTATGGTCAATTGGCTGAACTCAACAACTAGTTATCTATAGATAAAAAAGAATCGGGTAACTCTATTAATAGATACCTACATCTGTGGCTTGTCTATGGAAGAATGTTCTGGATGCCTTTATTGATTGATCCATTGTAAGCCTGATACAATAAAAACTCGTAGCATACCTACCTAACTATCATCAATTTCAACAAGCCCCTGAAAGAACCTAGGCATCTTATTGTCATGAAAGTTTATATGTATAAAAATACCTACTTATGTTAATTAAAGGACAACATACTGTATTACTTAATTAGGTATACAGAAAATTCTCTTTTATCGCGAAAAATGTTACACTTATAATCCTCACCGTTTCTCTTCTAACTGGGTTTTGCAACCTGAAACAACCAATAATAAAAAGAGAGAAACAGATAAAATATTCTACCTACTTCCTGCGACATCCAAACAATATCTACAACAGCTGAAACGCATCCGTCCGATTTCAATCCAAAATAAACATTTACCTACATGTCATTTGGGGGAATATAATAATGAAATACGACACTGGATGTAGTCAGATAATTAGTTGTCCGTCTGTTCGTATCACGTTCCCCCATCGGACTGACACAGACTGACACAAAGAGTGATGAGAACCATTCTTTTCAACTTGTATTTTTGGCGCGAAGTCGTTGACTTGCCGCCATCTTTCTTTTGTCGGAAAACGAAACAAATTATGTGAAGTCGTTTTCCATGTTTGGGTATGTTTTTGTCTAATTGCCGATACTTGTTTAACTGCTTTGTATTCTTGTCTTATTGTGACTGAGAACGGCTTTTTCAAATGTTTTGTGATAGGTACTGCAGGCCCAAATTCATCATGGGCGGAGCACCGCCGTGCCCTCGTAGAGGCGATCGACAGCGGCGGCGACCTCTCGCGTCCGGCCCTGGTTCAAGCCATGGTCCGGGGCGAGAGGGAGTGGGAGGCCGTCACCTCCTTCTGCGAAGCAGTCATGCTAGCGAAGGAGGTGGCGGAACGGCTAAGGGAGAGAGCCTCACACCCCAGCCGCCGCGGGAGACGCTCCGGGCGTCGGGAGCCGCGTGACGACTCCCGGCCACCGTAGGCGCGGGCCTACGGACGGAGAGTAATGGGTAGCTCACCGTCCGATCAGGACCAGGCCCGTGCCGGACGGCGCGTACGTGTTCCACGCGCGCCTCAAAGAGATGTCAGCATAAAGGAAGGGGCCTGCCAGGGCCGAAGCCTGCCGGGGGTGCGGGATTGTCCGAAAGGGTTACCGCTACCCCGGAACATAAAGGGCTAAGGAAGGAACACGGATGGGTTTTAGTCAGTAAGAGTCTGACACTCCCTTCGCTCCACCCAGAGCGGGAGGGGTCATTTGATGATTTCCCATCCATAAAAAAAAAAAAAAAAAAAAAAAAAAAAAAAAAAAAAAAAAAATTCCTAAGAAAAAGTGGAGACAGGCTTTCAGTAAACTGGTAAGTAAAGTCTTTTCAATTTGATCTGTAAGTATTAAAATCCCGAATCAACTTATATGATCTTCGATCATTTATGATCGATGTATGTATACTATGTATATGATCGGTCGGTGTTACTGGGCATCCAATCATAGAAAACATCGTTCTTGAAAGCATGAAGGCTGATTTAGACAGGGTAAGTAATTGACTCCAAACTCGAGACAAGTCAGTGCTGACTCCAAATTCAATTTAGGTACACTAGGTAAATAGCGGGTCAGCAGTTCAGCACTGACTTGTCTTGAGTTTGGAGTCAGTTCCTTACCCTGTCTAAATCAGCCTTAAGTTATACTGAGATTTAAGTAAGTATATCCAGAATGTATTATAGACATGTCTCATAATATTATATGGATGAAGTTAGGTCTACATCCAGCGTTAGGATAAGTTTTTCTTTTAACTTAGACGCCGAAGGGCCCAATGATAAAACTGAGATAAATTAATTACCTACGACATTTTTGACGGAAATCAGAGCCAGAGCTGACCAAAACTATTCCAAATTAAACATACCTGCTAAATGCCTGCTTAAAAAAAAAAAACAACACAAATGTAGCGTATAGAAGTAGTAAGTACTAGTAGGTAAGTATGACAAATTGTCCTACTTAGATAACAAGTAACATTTACAGAGGATATTATGTGGGTTACAAACATAATATTGGTTTATGTAAGCTGTAGATTTTATTCAAATCTTGCTATTATGCAGTATGCACTCAAATATGTAGGTTATCAATAACATTACATTCAGCTGGTGTTATGATTCAATTGTTATCAACTTCACGAAAACTTTTGTTTTTCTTGATTTATTTTATCAACAAATTCGTCCTAAACCAAAATAAATAATTATTTCTCAAACATGCTTGGAAAGGGGTTTGAAGATTTTTGTACGGAGGGTGGCCCTAAGGTCGGTCGCCATTTTGATTTTTCTTCAGAATCGCGGTGCACAACAAAAGTTATATATTTAGATAGAGGACACTTATACAAACAAAAAATGTATTAGAACATAATATCCTAAAGCGTCAGGTTTCGGAGTTATTCACCAAAATATAAGTCGAAAACAACAAGGATTTTTTTGTGTTTTTTCCCTCTAGGTAAGCATATTTAACTATTGAGGTAATATAAACGTTATGAAACCTTTATGGAAAAGAAACAAAAGAAGAATAGACATTTTTTAAATAAATAATTATACACGGCAATGTATAGTTCGTTTTTTAATCCCAGAGACTAATCTGACATTTTGTGTTTTCGTTTTTTTAGTATAGAAGTTTGACATTACACTTGTCAGATTAGTCTCTGGGATTAAAAACGGACTATACATTGCGGTGTTTAATTATTTATTTAAAAAATGTCTATTCTTCTTTTGTTTCTTCTCCATAAAGGTTTCGTAACGTTTCTATTACCTCAATAGTTCAATATGCTTACCTAGAGGGAAAAAAAACAAAAAAATCCTTGTTGTTTTCGACTTATATTTTGGTGAATAACT
Source organism: Amphipoea lucens (assembly GCA_947508005.1). Taxonomy (NCBI): domain Eukaryota; kingdom Metazoa; phylum Arthropoda; class Insecta; order Lepidoptera; family Noctuidae; genus Amphipoea; species Amphipoea lucens. Next base: position 18,714,009 of record OX382372.1, read on the forward strand.
CCGAAACCTGACGCTTTAGGATATTATGTTCCATAACATTTTTTGTTTGTATCTCTATCTAAATATATAACTTTTGTAGTGCACCGCGATTCTGAAAAAAAATCAAAATGGCGGCTGACTTTAGGGCCAAAACCTTCAAACCCCTTTGAGCAATATTTTGACAACCTTCTTCGAGATAAATCGAAATTGCTGTACTCGCCAAATACATGCGAGCAGCGGCCGGCAAAAGTTGTATGAAAATCCATATCTGTCGTGTTTTGCGGCCAAATAAATTACATAGTAAACTCATATCTGTCATGTAATTTAAAAATGGTACGATCTTTTACTCCGAAACATGGCAACAAAGGAGGTAACTTATCATAGGTTTTATTTAAATTTTGAACTGGCTTGCGAATAGAAAGCTGTTTATTGAAAAAAAAAAAAAACAAATGAACACTTTTAAGGCCGGTCGCATACCTACGTCCGGTTTCCTGATTCGGTTTCCGATTCAGGAATTCTGTTTCGGAGACCCCGAATGCATGCATTTCATACAAAATCTCTTTAGCGCACGGGTAGATTTTCGTTATTTATCGTCATTTACAGGTGTTATTAATATTATATTATTTATAATACGGCATCGCACCACAACCGCGGCACGTGTCACATCCCAACATATATTGTGTCAAACGAATACCAATATACTATATTTTCAATGTAAGTGAAAAAACCAATGTAAGTGAAAAAAAAAACCAAAACAAAAGGGGTTTGAAGGTTTTGGCCCTAAAATCAGCCGCCATTTTGATTTATTTTCAGAATCGCGGTGCACAACAAAAGTTATATATTTAGATAGAGGACACTTATACAAACAAAAAATGTTACATAACATAATATCCTAAAGCGTCAGGTTTCGGAGTTATTCAACGAAATATAAGTCGAAAACAACGAGGATTTTTTGTTTTTTTTCCCTTTAGGTAAGCATATTGAACTATTGAGGTAATAGAAACGTTATGAAACCTTTATGGAGAAGAAACAAATAAAGAATAGACATTTTTTAAATAAATAATTAAACACGGCAATTTATAGTTCGATTTTTAATCCCAGAGACTAATCTGACAAGTGTAATATCAAACTTCTATACTAAAAAAAAACGAAAACACAAAAGACTTAAATGTCAGATTAGTCTCTGGGATTAAAAAACGAACTATAAATAGCCGTTTTTAATTATTTATTTACAAAATGTCTATTCTTCATTTGTTTCTTCTCCATAATGGTTTCATAACGTTTCTATTACCCCAATAGTTCAATATGCTTACCTGAAGGGAAAAAAAACAAAAAAAAATCCTTGTTGTTTTCGACTTATATTTCGTTGAATAACTCCGAAACCTGACGCTTTAGGATATTATGTTATGTAACATTTTTTGTTTGTATAAGTGTCCTCTATCTAAATATATAACTTTTGTTGTGCACCGCGATTCTGAAAAAAAATCAAAATGGCGGCCGACCTTAGGGCCATCCTCCATACAAAAATCTTCTAACCCCTTTGTGCGATGAATGACGAAATGATGATAAATAACGAAAATCTACCCGCACACAGCGAGTCAGGGTTTCCGAACGAAAAATATAAGAACGTGTGCGCTAAAGAGAAGATTTTCTTGTTTTGTTTTTGTTTTTTTTTTCTTCAAGTAGGTAACAACAAAACCAGCGATCGTGGAACCCCCAAAAATACAAAATATAAAAACCCCAATACTTTTTTATGTGTTTACCTATACCCATCACGTCTGCAGTTTCTTTAGCTAATTTAATTTGACCCTGTATAAGTATCAAGTGATGAAACACGAACCATCTATTGCCTCTAGATTAGAGCTAGGCAGGCAAGCCTAGCAAACGACGCACTTGGAAAATCCGCTTCGTTCCTCCGGTCACGTAGACGTATTTGTTGCCATTTAGCTTGGAGTAAGTAGGTTACCATTCATGCCTTCACTATCTTTTTATAAGAAAGTGGTTATAATATGAATAACAAACGCTTTGTGTACAGTCAGCAACAAAAGTCGATTAACACTGTCATTTTTACATGTTATTACATTGACAGCAATTTTTTTCAATAAACTGCTTTTTTGCTATTCACATAATATAAATATTAAGCATTGCGCAATTGTTTGTTATCCTGAAGAAATAAAATAAAATAATAGCAAATAGTTTATATTCTAAAACTTTTTCTTCTGCTGCAATTTTGAACAAATATTTTGCTCAATAACTAAGATTAAAAAAACTGAAGTGTTAATCGACTTTTGTTGCTGACCGTACGTAGGTACTAGCAATATGAGTGCTAGTTAGGTATAAAATTGTGACTTATTATAGCGAACCCCTGCCCCTGCTCTGCTTTGGTGCAATTTACAGACGCCAGCAAGTTACTACAATCTGTCAAATTTTTGTAATAGATTTTCAACTTTATCGCTAATGTATAAGGTTCAAAGTTGATTGGGAAAATTTGACAGTTTCGGGTAGCTTGATGTGCTGGCGTCAGTACTGATTTGGTGAAAATCAACACATCGAGATTTGTGAAATTTTTTTTTACCGAAAAATAAAAGTCGATTCCCAGCAATAATTTTTGCGCAAAGCTACTTAGATGTACAGTAGGTATACGTAGTTATTGCTATGTGATGTGTCTTTTTACATCCTGTAAGTATGTTGTTACCATACATATATCTATGGTTGTTACACCATGACATGGTTATTCGTATTGGCTGAAAGTCAGTAAAAAAAAAAAGAAAAATACTGACAGTAACTCAAGTTATTAGAGCATCGAGGACATATCTTATCAGACAAATCAATATTTTGATAGATCACACTTCATTTTATCACCAAAGTAAACTGAGAGCCGTCGGCATTGAAAAATGTGCAAAATATTTACATCGCTTCCAGTCATAAAACACTAGGTAAACTTTGTCGCTATAAGTACCTACACATAATTTTGTACTACTGACTAGTAAAATTAAGATGATAATCATTATTACTCATACTTTGACGATATTGCTTGTTTACGAGACATCTCGTCTCCTCTCCACTTTGACGAATTCTGGGCCTTAGAATCACGTGCCTATGGTATGACCAAACTTATAATTAGACAGCAGGAAACGTCAACACGATGTGTTTACATACATAGATCTATACAAATAAATAAAATTTAAGTGTCTGTATGTAATGTCAAAATAAGAGCTTTTTACTAAATGGATACGAAAATATATAAGGCACAAAAACAAAAAAAAAAAAATTGTCTGTCTGTCTGTTTCGGCTAATCTCCGAAACGGCTGGACCGATTTTGATGAACTTTCAAAAGCAGATAGCTGATGTTGTAAAGAGTAACTAGGTAAATTTTTATTTTAGAAAAATAATTAGGGTTCCGGGTTCAACTTGTTTTCCGACATGCACGCGAAGGAAGTCGCGGGTACAGCTAGTACAGAATATAATTAACGCCGACTTGTTTTGGTCGAGGCTCAAAATAATAGGAAGCCATCTTGAAGGACGCTGGTCTTTTAATAGTAAACAATTTGACCGTTAGGAAGCTAAATTTAGAAGCGACATAATGAGATAAAATACTCTTTATAATGTACAGACGCCAGCACATCAAGCTACCTGAAACTGTCAAATTTTCCCAATCAACCTTGTACCTTGTGCTTTAGCGATAAAGTGGAAAATGTATTAAAGTTTGACAGATTGTAGTAACTTGATGTGCTGGCGTCTGTCTGTACACTATAAAAATTACAGATATTAACCCCCTTATTCATAAAACTTATCAAACCTATTTTAGTTAAAATGGGGTTTGTCTCTTTCTTACACACAGAAATGACAACGTGACAGATAAAGACAAACGTTCTATAAACCTATTTTAGCTAAAATAGAGATAAAATAGGATTATGAATAAGGGGGTAAATGTACAAAGGGGTTTGAAGGTTTTGGCCCTAAAATCAGCCGCCATTTTGATTTTTTTTCAGAATCGCGGTGCACAACAAAAGTTATATATTTAGATAGAGGACACTTATACAAACAAAAAATGTTATATAACATAATATCCTAAAGCGTCAGGTTTCGGAGTTATTCACCGAAATATAAGTCGAAAACAACAAGGATTTTTTTGTTTTTTTTTTTCCTCCAGGTAAGCATATTGAACTATTGAGGTAATAGAAACGTTATGAAACCTTTATGGAGAAGAAACAAATGAAGAATAGACATTTTTTAAATAAATAATTAAACACGGCAATTTGTAGTTCGTTTTTTTAATCCCAGAGACTAATCTGACAAGTGTATCAAACTTCTATACTAAAAAAAAACGAAAACACAAAATACTTAAATGTCAGATTAGTCTCTGGGATTAAAAAACGAACTATAAATACATACATAATACATACATACATAATTAGCCTATAATGCTCCCACTGCTGGGAAACAGGCCTCCTCGGTGAGAGGGAGTGGGCCGTAATCCACCATGCGGGCCCAGTGCGGGTTGGCAGATGTCACATGTCTTCGAATTTTTGGTTCTAGGACATGCCGGTTTCCTCACGATGTTTTCCTTCACCGTTTTGAGAGCAGTAGTGATGAAATAATTTACACAAAGTAAAGCGCCTATCTGGGTTCGAACCTACGAACCTACAACTCGTAAGTCGCGGCTGTTACCACTTGGCCACCACTGTTAGCCGTTTATAATTATTTATTTTAAAAATGTCTATTCTTCATTTGTTTCTTCTCCATAAAGGTTTCATAACGTTTCTATTACCTCAATAGTTCAATATGCTTACCTGGAGGGAAAAAAACAAAAAAATCCTTGTTGTTTTCGAATTATATTTCGGTGAATAACTCTGAAACCTGACGCTTTAGGATATTATGTTATATTATATTTTTTGTTTGTATAAGTGTCCTCTATCTAAATATATAACTTTTGTTGTGCACCGCGATTCTGAAAAAAAATCAAAATGGCGACCGACCTTAGGGCCACCCTCCATACAAAAATCTTCTAACCCCTTTACATAGGGTGACACAATAGGAGGTCTTATCGCTAAAAAAGAAAAATAAGTTAAGTTAGTCAAATGAGATTTGCTTTCAAACATTTTTAAAAACTTATTTTTAGGTACCTTAAATTCGTGCCAACGTATCTGCGCGAATTGGACTAATCGCGAATAAGGTGAATTGGACCAAGCGCGCCTAAAGGTACATATATTCGAAAAATGTGTCTGGTCAGGTCAACAACGTAACTCATCAAGGGTCAAAATGAAACCCATTGCTACTGAGTTTGTTAAGCAATTATTCCGCAGGAAACGATGTCGTATGAATATCGCCTGTCTTGTTTTGAAAACTTCAAGGGTAATCTAAATCAAAAGTTAGGTGAAGTGGCATCAATCGTTGGCATCAGCGGGGAAATTGCGCAATAGTAGCAATAGGTTTCTGGTGGTTTTTGGATTGGGTTGGGGTGGGAACCTTTCAGAAAAACCCAAACCGCCTTTCTTGAATTTCTCGGAATTGGTCGAGTTTGACGTAATATGTAGTTTTATAGACTTTAGCTTTTTAAAACCAATGCCTTTACCATGTACTTCCGCTTCAGAACCTTGTGGAGGCTCTTGTAGATCGGAATGCGGGTTGAACCCCTGCCAGAGAATTTACATTGTCAATAAACACATTAACATACATAATGCTGCCATGGTGCCAGCGTTCTGCGCTGCCTGATTGCCTGTCTATGAGACAAAGGGACTGGCACTAGTAAGTACTAGAAGACCTATAAAGCATAGGTGGCCTCTTTTGCCTAAAAAATATCCAAGAAACAACAATCACAGACCCGCAGGGTAATTCCACACACTATCAATAGCAATGGGTTTAGTTTTGACAGTTCAACAACATGCATTGCGTTATTTATACGTTGTTGAGCAGACTCATTTTTCGAACATATGAAGCAACTAGCTGCGCCCCGCAGTTTCACCCGCATATGTTTCGATCCCGTAGGAATATCGGGATAAAAAGTATCCTGTGTGTTAATCCAGGGTATCAGCTACCTCCATACCAATTTTTTCCAAAATTGGTCCAGCCGTATGTGCGTGAAGAAGTAACAAACATAAAAAAACACGCACATTTTCACCTTTATAATATTAGTGTGATGGATTAGCAATATCCTTCAAAATTATTCAGATTGAGACTGATAGTGAGTTACGCCCATATACAGGGTGTTACGGAAAGGGTATATCAATACAAACGGGTTGCAAGAGTGTATCTGGTCTAGAATCTCTGTACAAAATTTCAGCTCAAAAGCATTAACATTGAAAATGCTTAATATTTTTTTATTTCGACATCACGGCGCTGCACTGGCGCGCGGCGGCGTGATGTGCGTGTACTAGGCGCACAGACACACTGCAGATAATGGACAATGACCCTCGTAGTGCGGTGACACGTTTGTTATGATTTCAATTTAATAAACTATCGAAATAAAAAAATATTAAGCATTTTCAAAGTTACTGCTTTTGAGCTGAAATTTTGTACAGAGATTCTAGACCAGATACACTCTTCAACCCGTTTGTATTGATATAGGTACCCTTTCCGTAACACCCTGTATGTTTAGGGTGAGGTCTGCCCTGCGAAGTAATTATGGGAATGACACCTCGCAATATACGGAATGGCCCATTGTATTTAATTTTAAGGGACTAAAAACTAAAAACCTTTAAAAAAAAATTGTCGAACATAATGTTTCCCTTTGAGCTAAGTTTTCTCTTAACTTATAAACAATCACTGAACATCCATGGGGGCATTTCAGAAAGCCATAAGCGAGAGGCTTTCAAAAATCGTTTTGGACCACCGTAAAAAAAAAATTGGCCTACCAGTTTGTGATGATTAAGAGGCACCCGCTTTACTTCGATTCAGTTCAGAGAATAAAATAAAATAAAATAAAAATATATTTGAACTAAGGATACGAAAATAAAGAAATAGTATTTTTTTTTTTTAAGGTCGTGTCAGGTTTGAATTGTTGTCAATTCTCGAGGAAGGCTATTGAACGGGCGATAGGATCGACACGTAATATTATCAAGATGAATTTTATTAATGTTCATAACTTCTAACGTTGTCTACGCTAACGCATCTACGTGCTCTTTGTGGTGGTAAGGGTCAAAGGGCATTTTTTACTACGTAGCGCTACTTAGAAACCTTATAGTCCAAAGTTTGATATGGAATCAAACTTGGACTTTAATCTGATCTATGAACTGAATCGAAGTAAAGAAGCCTCTCAATCATCACAAACTGGGTGGTCAATTTACGGTGGTCCAAAACGATTTTTGAAAGCCTCTCGCTTATGGCTTTCTGAAATACCCCCATGGATGTTCAGTGATTGTTTATTGTTTATGAGGAAACTTAGCTTAAAGGAAAACATTACGTTCGACAATTTTTTTTTGGAGATTTTTACTTTTTAGTCCCTTAAAATAAATTATATGGGACATTCCGTATCGCGAGGTGTCATTCCCATAATTACTTCGTAGGGCAGTCCTCACCCTAAACATATTATACAGGGTGTTACGGAAAGAGTATATCAATACAAACGGAAGTCGCGGGCAGAAGCTAGTATTAAATATTTCCCGATGAAGATTCTTGGCAAACCAAGAAATAAACGAATCGACTTGTGAAGAAGTGAACAGTATCACTATTCATTTTATTTTTAGCTACAGTACCCGCCTACCTGCTTACACGAGTTAAAAATAAAAGCAATCGGTGTTATTAACCTTTGCACCTAATACATTATTTTGTTTTATTGTCACGTTAGATCTACAGTCACAAGCATAAGTATGTATACTTACACTTGACTTTATTCAAAAGCGATTTTCTCCTTTATTTTTGAATGAAATTGTATGTTATTACGAACATAGTATTTTTGAACCCATAGGTTTATGTAAAGTGTCGTATTTCAACGTTGCATTCGTTATTTCACGAAAAAACCGCAATTGCAATGCCAAGTGTTGACGTATTAGTGCTCGTTTTTTGCATATATGTTGTCAGGTGTACAGAAACGGACATAGGGTACCTTTCATCCCGAAAAAAAGTGCTGTTCCCGAAGAAAACAACAATACACGTGGCATCATCTATTATAATAATAACGTTATTGTTGTTTTCCTCGGGAACAGCACTTTTTTTCGGGATGAAAGGTACCCTATGTCCGTTTCTGTACTCCTGACAATGTATAAGCAATTTTTCAGGATTTTCAGGGTTTAGGCGTGATAAGGTAACAAACAAACTTACTTTCGCATTTATAATATTAGTCAGGATAGTTAGGACAAGATCAGAAGACCAATTCCCGTAATTAAAAACGTTCAAAATCTAGTCGCAGTCTCATCTCAGCTACAATGTAGAAAATTTGTCAAAAATGTAGGGAAATTAGAGGTATTTTTTACAGATAGAGACTGAGATCAGACTGTGAATGTTCTTACATTGTCCCTCAGGTTTCGTCATCACGTTTTCCTTCACCATTGTCAGTAATGTTCAAGGCAAACTCAGCCAGTACTTAAAATATGAATTGAAAAAAATCTTATTAGGTCTTACCTACTTATTAAACGTATATTTTTTTCTAGACCTAGTAATATATTGCAGAAATCATTTCCATTCATTCAATAACAAAGTCCCTCTGATTTACACGTTTTTCCTCAACCCATTCATGGATTGAAAAATCTTACATGTAACAATAAATTAGTTTCTTTATTGGTAGTACGATTTCATCATAATTCAATGTCGTCTGCGGGTGGGCGTGTCCGCGCCACGTGCACATTTGCACACACATACGTGCTAGCTCGCACGTTAGACTCTTTGTCCGTGGTGCGAACAAAGGCCCTCGATCATTTTTATTAAACTTGAAACATTCGATTTTTGAAATGAATTTTGTTTCTATTTTATATTACTGGGTCTTTTGTATGTATATATTTTATGCCAGTAATTTTTGTGGTATTTTGACAGATTACTGATTATTTTTATATTGGAACAGTTTTGGCTACAGTTTTCAGTGGAATTTATCTGTTTTTCTACGCTATGTTTATTGAATCTTATAGGTACTTACATCATTATTGTTCATAATTACCTATAGTTAGGTACCAACATACCAACCTTATTTCACAAAGGTTTGTCGGTCATATCAAAGTGCAAAACCTCTTTGTATAAATTGTAAGTTCTATTATAATAAGATACGTACCTACCTACATAATAATAACGTATGTAGTAGGAAGCAATTAGTTGTACGCTTTGTTTCGTTACGGTTTATTAGTTTGTAGCTAAGAGCCTGAACGTCTGGCCCGCTCATTTGTCGGTAATAGACGGTTCAGACTGCGTATAATTCATTTTGGAAGACGTGTTTTATTTAAGACTAGCTTCTGCCCGCGACTTCGTCCGCGTGAAATTCGTACTTTCCTCTAAAAGTTTCGAAAATGTATGTTGGTATGATCTTTATAATTAATTTAGATAAATAAGTATTCGGGCCAATTTTTAAGTTTATAGAACAAAGGAATCAGATTTTTCAAATAAACTGTATCCCCGCTTTTCACCCCCACAGGGGTGGAATTTTATAACTTGACTCAGTTTATTTATACCATTTTTCGAGCTAATCAAGCCACGCGGTAAAATCCTCCCTTTCACACAGTTAGGGGTAGATTTTCGAAAACCCCGAATACATGTTATTAATTATTTTTAGTCCTTAGTATAAATACTGAGTTTCAAGTTAATCGGACAGGGCGTTCAAATTCTTCCATACAAATTTTGACACCCCCCAATACCTCTTTAGGGGGTATTTTAGAAAAACGAAAAATTCCAAACTTCATAATTTACTTAGATAAGTATTCGTGCCAAGTTTCAAGGTAATTAACTCAAGAAATAAGATTTTTCATACCAACAAAATCCCCCCCTTTTCACCCCCTTAAAGGTTTAATTTCCAAAAACCCCTTCTTATTCGATACCTACTCTTCACAAAGAACACACCCTCCAAAATTCATGTCCCTAGGAAGGACCAGCGATTTAGACTGTGCGTTGATATTTCAGTCAGGTCGTTCATCCCCCTTTAGGGGGAGAAATTATCAAAAACGCTGAGACACGTATAAATTAATTTTCAATCGTTAGCCTAAATACAAAATTTAAAGATCCTAACTTTTAAACTGACGGACTTTCATACACAACTTCATCCCCCTTTTTAACCCTTTGGGGGTAGAATTATCAAAAACGCTGAGACACGTATAAATTAATTTTTAGTCTTCAGCCTGAACACAAAATTTGATGATCCTAACTTTAAAACTGACGGACTTTCATACAAACTTTCATCCCCTTTTTAACTCCCTTAGGGGTTGAATTTCAAAAAATCCTTCCTTATTCCTTGTCTACACAACAAAAAAGAAATGAAAATAAAGCTGAAACGCCTGTGCAATACTATCTACCTATACGTAGGTTCACTTAAAAATAAATACTTATAACTACTTTAATTAATAAAAGTACCTACGTTTAATCATTTTTAATTTGAACGAATATTTAAACACTACCAAAACAACTCATACCTATTTTACAAAATAACAACAAAAGAAATTCAAATAAACTATTTAAAGACTAAAAGTCGCGCTGATAAGCACGGTTTCTCAATATCAATTATTGTCTGTCAATAAGGTCGAACGCTCTGACAACCGTTACACAAAAATAATCCTTATAGCATGATTCAGACGTGGGACGGCGCGATGGCTTATTTCATGTATAAGTTTGGTGTTTCTATACCGATTTCTATGATTCTTTTTTTATTGAATAGGTAATAATGTTAAATTTTTTAAATTAGGGATGAGTGAGAGTATTATAAACGTAAGAGTAAACAAATATAATCAGAATGCTCCGAACTGCTAAGCTATCAGGAGTTACACGTGTTATTGTGAGTCAACCATAAAAGATAGACATATGCTGTTGAAGGATATTTTTTAGACAATTTTATGTAGAATATTTCCGTCATACATGATTTCTATGTAACTTTAACCATTAAGGCTGCACACGCGACGGAAGCTTAAAAAATGGAGTAACTTCTCCCGTTTTCCCAACATTTCCCTTCACTACTCTGCTCCTATTGATTGTAGCGTGATGAAAAGTATACTATAACCTGCCCAGGAGTATGAAGAATAATTGTACCAAGTTTCGTTAAAATCCGTCGAGTAGTTTTTGTTTCTATAAGGAACATACAGACAGACAGACAGACAGACAGACAGACAGACAGACAGACAAAAATTTTACTGATTGCATTTTTGGCATCAGTATCGATCACTAATCACCCCCTGATAGTTATTTTGAAAATATATTTCATGTACAGAATTGACCTCTCTACAGATTTATTATAAGTATAGATTTTGTTAGTTGTTGGATGCAAGGCTTGGAAAATATAGCTTAGGACTTTACCTAATAGGTTACTTACAGGCTGAAATTTTTAAGTTGATAATATAGGTTAGTTATTTTGAAATTAATAACAAAATGTTACATTGAAGAAAACAGTGGATGTTTACGGTTACAGGAAATTGAAAGCCTTTGACAGTTTCAAGAAAATTTTACCTTATTGGAAAACCCAAATTACAGTTTTCCTTAAGCCATTAACAAGGGAAAGTAGACATCTGCCTATAAACCTGAGGTAGGTACCCTACGTAAACTAAAAAGTAAATCAAATCGTTTAAGAGTCAAAACTTCTTCAACAATTTGTGTAAATCAAACCACTTAAAAATAAATATTAATTACTAGCTTTTGCCCGCGACTTCGTCCGCGTATTCGTCGTTTTTCCTAAAAAAGTAGCATATGTCCTTCCTCAGGGTTCAGTGGTTTTGATGTGACAGACAGATTAACTTTCGTATTTTAGTAGTGAAATATTATAATACTAGCTTCTGCCCGCGACTTCGTCCGCGTGAAATTCGTACTTTCCTCTAAAAGTTTTGAAAATGTATGTTGGTATGATCTTTATAATTAACTTAAATAAATAAGTATTCGGGCCAATTTTTAAGATTATAGAACAAAGGAATCAGATTTTTCAAAGAAACTATCCCCGCTTTTCACCCCCACAGGGGTAGAATTTTGAAAAATCGTTTAAGATGTGTTCATAACTTGACTCAAAGTTTATTTATACCAATTTTCGAGCTAATCAAGCCACGCACTAAAATCCTCCCGTTTAAAATTAACTACCTCTTTTCATACAGTTAGGGGTAGATTTTCGAAAAACCCTGATACACGTTATTAATTATTTTTAGTCCTTAGTATAAATACTGAGTTTCAAGTTAATCGGACAGGGCGTTAAAATTCTTCCATACAAATTTTAACACCCCCCATTACCTCTTTAGGGGGTATTTTAGAAAAACGAAAAATTCCAAACTTCATAATTTACTTAGATAAGTATTCGTGCCAAGTTTCAAGGTTATTAACTCAATAAATAAGATTTTTCATACAAACAAAATCCCCCCTTTTCACCCCTTTGGCTGGATTTCCAAAAACCCCTTCTTATTCGATACCTACTCTGCACAAAGAACACAACCTCCAAAACTCATGTCCCTAGGACCAGCGGTTTAGACTGTGCGTTGATATTTCAGTCAGTTCGTTCATCCCCCTGTGGGGGAGAAATTATCAAAAACGCTGAGACACGTATAAATTAATTTTCAATCGTTAGCCTAAATACAAAATTTGAAGACCCTAACTTTTAAACTGACGGACTTTCATACACAACTTCATCCCCCTTTTTAACCCTTTGGGGTTGGAATTATCAAAAACGCTGAGACACGTATAAATTAATTTTTAGTCGTCAGACTAAATACAAAATTTGAAGATCCTAACTTTAAAACTGACGGATTTTCATACAAACTTTCATCCCCTATTTAACTCCCTTAGGGGTTGAATTTAAAAAAATCCTTCCTAATTCCTTGTCTACATTATAAAGGGAACCACTGTGTAAAATTTCAAAATAAATACCTATAACTACTTTAGTTAATAAAAGTACCTACGCTTAATAATTTGTAATTTGAACGAATATTTAAACACTACCAAAACAACTAATACGTGGTCCTAACTTTAGCTACCTTACACTTAAAATCTAAGTGACTATTTAAACTAAAATATTCTTATAGAATTATAACCAGAAATATATACAACTCACAACAAAAAAGAAATGAAAATAAAGCTGAAACGCCTGTGCAATACTATCTACCTATACCTACTTCAGTACTTATAACTACTTTAATTAATAAAAGTACCTACGCTTAATAATTTTTAATTTGAACGAATATTTAAACACTACCAAAACAACTCATACCTATTTTACAAAATAACAACAAAAGAAATTCAAATAAACTATTTAAAGACTAAAAGTCGCGCTGATAAGCACGGTTTCTCAATATCAATTATTGTCTGTCAATAAGGGCGAACGCTCTGAACGCATCAACAGCCAAATATTGAATGAAGCTCGCTCTCGGACCTCCCGCCTTTTCAACCGTTACACAAAAATAATCCTTATAGCATGATTCAGTCTTCACGTGCGACGCGACGGCGCGATGGCTTATATTTCATGTATAAGTTTGGTGTTTCTATACCGATTTCTATGATTCTTTTTTTATTGAATAGGTAATAATGTTAACTTTTTAAAATTAGGGATGAGTGAGAGTATTATAAACGTAAGAGTAAACAAATATAATCAGAATGCTCCGAACTGCTAAGCTATCAGGAGTTACACGTGTTATTGTGAGTCAACCATAAAAGATAGACATATGCTGTTGCGGGATATTTTTTAGACAATTTTATGTAGAATATTTCCGTCATACATGATTTCTATGTAACTTTAACCATTAAGGCTGCACACGCGACGGAAGCTTAAAAAATGGAGTAACTTCTCCCGTTTTCCCAACATTTCCCTTCACTACTCTGCTCCTATTGATTGTAGCGTGATGAAAAGTATACTATAACCTGCCCAGGAGTATGAAGAATAATTGTACCAAGTTTCGTTAAAATCCGTCCAGTAGTTTTTGTTTCTATAAGGAACATACAGACAGACAGACAGACAGACAGACAGACAGACAGACAGACAGACAAAAATTTTACTGATTGCATTTTTGGCATCAGTATCGATCACTAATCACCCCCTGATAGTTATTTTGAAAATATATTTCATGTACAGAATTGACCTCTCTACAGATTTATTATAAGTATAGATATAGATGTCAATCCACAATACTGTTAAAAAATATCGCAATAAGGAACCGCAGAATATTATTATTAATAGCTGTGCCCCGAGACCATCAGCGTGTAACTCCTTGTATGTTATTATGTTAATGTATTGGTAATATTGTTTAGATCACTTTCACATGAGGCTTAAGTCCATAGAGAATGAAAATACTTCAGCGCAAAGCTTCCGGGTAAACTACGTTTGAAGTTGACCCGTCCGGCACGTGAACATAAAGATTTCTAGAACTGCTAACCCGGGAAAGAGCGACATATAACTGTCCATGTGAAAAACAACTGACACCGAGATCTACTCCAGCAACACGAAAAGTCTGCCCTTGAGCCTTATTTATTGTCATTGCATAACACACCGATACTGGGAATTGCGTTCTTTTAAATTGGAATGGAAAATTATTTGGTATTATGGGAATTCTGGGAATAAAGATGGTTTCTCCTGCACCGCAACCTGTTAAAATTTGAGCCTCGATTACATTTTGTTGCAACTGGGTTACTTTAAGCCGAGTTCCATTGCAAAGTTGTGGTGGTCTTAAATTTCGGAGCAGAATAATCGGAATGCCAATTTTTAAACAAATTTCATGAGAAGGAAGTCCGGGCATATTTAAAGAATTTAAAAATTCTATCGGGTAATTAGTGGCTTCTTGTTCATCGACCATTCTATTTATTGAACTATAAACTTTGCTTTCCCCCTGGATATTCGACAGTATTTTATTATTAATCTCAGATGCCTGGTCATTGCGAGGAGTTAAAATGGACCTTTCGCATAGCCAAGAATTGTCTTTATTTAATATATTTGTTACGTTACCGTAAACTGACGATATAAGATGTTGTTGGGATTGCACTATACAACATAACTCAGGCGTCAGAATAAGTTTTCCTTGGTGTAGCAGTGGATAGGTACCTTCACCAATCTTTAATAATATATCAGAAAATTCACGATCATCCGGGTTATCTCTAGTTCTCACTCGCATGTTTATAGTCAAATGCACCGATTGTATATCACGCCACAAATAAGAGCTTTTCAGGCAAGCCCTAACCTCATCAGCTCGGGTTCCCCGTGGTATTACCGGTAAGGTTTGTCGGAAATCACCACAAAATAAAACTGTGATACCGCCCATTGGTCGATTATTTTGTCTTATATCCCTTAAAGTTCTGTCTACCGCTTCTACTCCTTTTCGATGGGCCATCGTACATTCATCCCATATGATTAAATTACACTCACGTAATACCTTAGCTTTGTCGCTATTTCTTGAAATACTACAGGTTGGACTTTCCGTGCGATCTAAATCAATTGGTATTTTAAACATAGTGTGAGCAGTTCTTCCTCCTGGTAGCAATGTTGCAGCTATACCTGATGAAGCCACGGCAAGAGCAATTTTACGCTGATTTCGAACATAAGCTAATATTAATTTAGTCAAAAAGGTTTTCCCAGTTCCTCCAGGTGCATCTAAAAACCATATTGTTCCCAAATTATTCTGAACACTCTCGCACACGCGATCATAGACTGAACGTTGTTCTGCAGTCATCATTGGGACACCTTTTTCTAATGTTGCTAGCAGTTCCATTGAGCTGTAACCAATCTCTGCGGAATATTCCCTATTGGTAACCTCTCCGACTGAGGTTGGTGTTGGCAAACCATATTCACAGAGTGATTTACCGCCTACTGCTGTTAAGTCTTCCTGAAGAGCTAATAAGCACTGATTTATGGCAAGATCTCGGAAATTATTATTAGTTGCGCCTTCATCATTGTGAGATATATTCCGAAGAAAGTCTTCTGCTAATTTTTCTTTATATTTTTCCCATAATTGGACAGGATCTGACAAATGACAAAATGTGAGCAATGTTACAAATAAATGACGTAACCGTCGTGGATTATTTATTTATTTATTATTAAAACTTTATGCACAAGTAAAAAAACTGTACAAAGGCGGACTTAATGCCTTGGGCATTTTCTACCAGTCTACCTTAGGGTGATGCAGAGACAATACACAGTAGGTGCAATAACAGAAAAAAAAAAAGAAAATATTTATAACTAAGGTATAAGAATAAATACATATATACATACATAGGTACAACAATATATATACATATATATAAATATAAAACAAATAGTTATGAGACATAGATAAGAATCCCTACAACAACTTAATTTTGAGACGAATCTGCCAACTTCTTGTGTATGTGTTCTCGAGCTTTCACTTTAAATGTGAACGCATTGGTTACCGTCCTGATATTCTGAGGGAGCGCATTCCAAAGGAAAACCGCCTGGACAAAGAAAGAAGACTTTATAAAACCAGAGCGATGAGAAGGACAACGAAGAAGACGATTATTCTCGGACCGAAGATTCTTGCTGTGTGCAGAGCATAAATATTGAAAAAGAGAAGTCAGATAAGAAGGAGAAGTGGGTTTGTGAAGAAGAGAAAACAAGGTTGTCAAAGCCCTCAACGCTCTGCGCTGCCGGATAGGTAACCACTTTAAAAGCGCTCGATGTGCAGATACATGATCATACTTGCGAAGATTGAAAACGAATCGAATGCAGCTATTAAGAAGTCGGTCAAGTTTATTGAGAAGATCTGCATTCAGGTCATAGTAGCACACATCACCATAGTCAATTATGGGGAAGATAAGGGACTGTACAAGCATTGCCTTAATATGTGATGGGAGAATACTTTTCAACCTATAGAGCGACCGCAACGTGCCAGTAACCTTCTTGCTCACAATCGCGACCTGCTTACGCCAGTCAAGGCAAGTGTCAACATGCAAACCCAGATCCTTGACGTCAGAGCTAAACGGAATCACTGTGCCATCAAAGGTAACCGGTGGCACCGTTGAACCATTCAACCTCCTCAGGCTATGGGGGCTCCCTACAATAATAGCCTGACACTTGGTTGGGTTAACCGCCACCCCAAAGCGATCAGACCAATTTTTGACTACTCGTAAATCCCGATTTAGCTCCTCGATCGCACCGGATAAGCTGTCAACGCCTGCCTGACAGTAGAGCTGTAAGTCGTCAGCGTAAAGATGATACGCACACTGAAGCTCGTAAGTTATGAGATCTATAAAGATAGAGAACAAAAGTGGAGATAAAATGCCGCCTTGAGGGACGCCAGTTTCAAGATCACACCAACTGGAGCTAGAGTCACCAGCGTGAACTGATTGCTGACGCCCCCGAAGATAGGAAGAAAACCATTCCAGAACCTCGTGAGAGACCATGCGATAGGAGAGGATGGATAAAAGGACTTCGTGACTGACGGTATTGAAAGCATTTGAAAAATCGATCAACACTAAAACCGTCACTTTAGTGTCTTCCATTCCTCGCCTTATATCGTCAGTCACTTTAAGGAGAGCAGTAACAGTACTGTGCCCGGGCCTGAACCCGGATTGGAATGGACTGATGAGGGAGTTTTTGTGAATGAAGTCGGAGAATTGTTTATGTACACAGGCCTCGAGTACTTTGGATAAAAAGGGAAGGATGGAAATTGGACGAAAGTGACTGAGAAGAGTGGGATTAGGGATTTTAGGCAGTGGTCGAACATGGGCTTTCCGCCACAGGGAAGGGAAAACACCAGAGTAAAGGGAGAAGTTAACTATATGGGAAATTGCTGGAAGGAGCTGATCAACCGCTGTCACGATCATGTGTCGACTGATGTTATCACAACCAACGGCTTTGGATTTTATGGACAGGATAATCTTTTTGATCTCTCCCGGGTCGACTGGGGTGAAGGCAAAGGGGGTAATATTAGGTCGCGTCAGACCAGCAAGGAAGTCAAGGGTTTGACATTTGGTTGGATTATCAAGGGTAGGAACAGTTGAGAAATGCCGATTTAGATCGTCCAAGCCAAATGCGTTAGGAAGGTCTGAATGCCGCGATTTGCCGATACCTAGTGTTCCAAGGAATTTCCAGATATCAGCAGGAGAAGCAGAAGTGATGTTATCAAGAATATGGCGATGTTTAGCGTTGCGTATCATCTGATTACAACGATTGCGAGCAGTTTTGAAGAGGGTCCAATTATCATCTGACCGATCCCTTTTAAACTTCCGAAACGCGCGGTCCCTTCGTCGCATCGCCATCCGAACTCCCACATTCATCCACGGCGCAGGTGGGCGCTTTAACTTGACTCGCCTGATAGGAGCGTGGGTGTCGTACAGCTTAACTACAGCATTGTTAAAAATCGTTACTTTATCGTCAACTGTAGTGGCTTCCTCCAGGGGTGTCCAGTCAATATTAGAAGCATCTTGTGCAAGCTTCTCACAATTCATCCGCGCAAAGGCACGCCTGTACTGGAACGTAGGTTTAGGTTTAGGAGATTTAAGGACATAAGACAGGAAAATAAGGTCGTGATGGGAAAAACCAGGAGCGTCAAGTTGACCATGTGAGGAGACTAGGGAAGGATTTGAGGTGAGGATCAAGTCGAGCCAAGTATCATCACCGGCAGTGTTATGATGAGTTGGTTGGAGAGGCAGCACATGCAGACTAGCTGACTCGACCAGATTTAAAAGTTTACGGGATCGATGGGAGTTGTGGGCAAGGAGATTGGTGTTAAAATCCCCCAAGACTATGTGATGTGCGTACTCCGAACCTAAAGATTCTAAGACCGATTCGAACTCGGTGAAGTAATCAAGTGCGGGCGGACAATACACAACACCAAGAACGGTTTTAGCTCCTTTGACACAGACCTCTAGAAAAAGAAACTCAGCCGAAGTATTACAGGAAGAAGTAGAGAGAATTTTGAAAGGAAGATCAGCACGAAGGTATATAGCTACACTACCTCCTCTCCTACCTACTCGGTCATTCCGCAAAAGAACGAATCCTGGGAGAGAGTAAGAGGTGGATAAAAGTTCAGGTTTCAGCCAAGTTTCAGAAATCAGGACGGCATGGACGTTGTTGTTCGAAAAAGTTTCATACAACTCATTGTAGTGGCTTGGAATGCTTTGAGCGTTTATATGACAGACGTTAAACAGCCGGCCAATATTATGGCTGAAACTTAGACGCAAAAGTTCACAAAGGTTTTCCGTAACAGAACAAAAACTATCATCACCAGAAGAGGCAGTAGATTCGTTGGCAGAAAAAAAAGATTCGCTATCAGATGTTGTCATGGATAAAAATATATATAATTACAATAAAAATAGATATAGATACTAAATAAATATAAATATACGAGTATACTAAAACAGAGACCTACACGAAACACTGGTAGGACGTTTGCATCTCTGCACCACCCGCCAGCTAACATCATCATTACAGACAGTGAATATAATACAAAGAGAAAATAAAAAAAAAAAAAAAAACAAGAGTTACATCCATACAAAATACATAGTAGTGATAAAGGAATTCTTCCGCTAATTTAAATTATTCCGAACGCACCCATTAAGCATTCAAATGATATTATTACATTTCCCGTGAACGTATCCAAACTTACAAGAATGTATGAGTATGACGTTTACTTTGATTGATAACCGACATCATGACAATAGTTGACATTGACAACGACATTAGAAACATGCACAGACGAATGAGAACAAAAAGTGAGAAAAATAAATCCGGTTGAGGGTAAAAAAAAAACCTAAAGTATGCGTTACTTACATAATTATTGTTAACTCAAAGACTTGTGAGGAGAAAGGGAACAGAAAACAAATACTTTACTACTATGTAAGAATACGAGACAAAAGTAAACAAGGTTCAATAACAAACAAAGGAAGATAGCAAACATTAAGGTAAGGAAATCTTAATTACTTAATGGGTATCAAATGCGTAAATAATATAGTGTATAATAAATGCAGATTAATACCATGACTAACGCGTCTTGTTTTTCAGGCTATCTCCAGACGTTTGAACCCGGGGATACTTCACCAGCAGCGGATTCAGTTCCTCAAAAGATGTCACCTTATGTTTGCTTCCATCTGGGGCTTTAACAACGATGACACCGTCCTGAGTCCAACACGACCGCATAGAAAAGTGAAGCCGCGCCTTCCCAAAGATGGATTGTCGGGTCTTAGTCAAAAACTCCTTGACAGAGATAGATGATCCCTTCAGTCCCGTCTTCGCTCTCCAGACCGCAGACCTGTCGTCATAGCTCGAGAACTTGACTAGGATGGGCCTATGGTGATCCTTTTTGGCTAGGCCAAGTCTGTGGCAGACTTTTATGGAGGATGCAGTAATAGTTTTAAGGGACAGCTTCTCACTTATCACCTCTTGGATCACTGCGCTGCTGACTTCCCCATCAACCTCTGCTATGCCCTGGAAAATGAGTGCCTTTCGCCGATGCCTGGTCTCCAACCCGTCGACCTGTCTAGCACACTCGCTGATCTGCCTTCTCAGCAGACTCAGCATGCTGAAGATCAGCTCTCTGAAGGTGCGAAACTCTTCAGCTACCCTCGCTACGGTATCCTTGGCAGGACCTGCACACTGTATCTGCGCTTCCAACTCACTCATCTTCCGGGTAAAGCTATCCTCTAGGGTCTTCTGTGCCGATATTATCTCATCCAGTTGAGACATTGTAATGATAATTGTCCACTTGTGTTTGGTGAAGTGAAAGTAGTGTTGTGAAGTGATGAGCTGGCAGGTGGTGTAAAATTATTGTTTAAGTCACATAAACGTGCTGCAAACGTGAGTACCCGTTGTGTATAGGCTATACACCGATAATATATATAAAACTAATGAAAATACTGTAAATTACTGTTTTAAATATAAAATCAATACTAGAGTTACGTCTGCCTTCTTTTTACACCTACCCGAAAACATCATCATCAGATTATCACTAACACAGGATTCTGCTAAAGCGTCATCCCAATGCTGATCATTTTCAAGCAAACGACGCGCTTGGCAAGCTGCATGATAAGTTGGATGAACAACACCGTCTACTTTTCTCAAATCTACAAATGATGTTGGTCCTCGCACTGTATGTAATAATAATCTCAAATAGAAACACTCGGCGTTGTTAGGATGAACGGTATACACTCTACCAAGAACATGTTCTTTGAAAATACCTGACTCGCCATCTACAGGCCTGCCACGGCGTCTACGGTTAAAGACACCTCGTTGCTTATCGTAAGTATAATACGACGGAACTTCCTCATACAAAAGAGATTTTGCAAAATTATCAGTTTGGCAAAGTCGAAAGAATGCTAATAAAGTTGTTTGTCTAGGGTTCTCTAATCGTTCTGTAACATTTTCGGCGTTGAAATATATACGTTGACCGCCTTCGAGATGAACATCCAGATGGGTCACAGGTGGATATCTTTCGTGGATGTTGAAACTTAAGATCCGCCACACAGCTTCTGAAGAGCTGATATACCTGCCTGACTGAAATCTAGTAACTTCATCATGTTCATTTCTCAACGCAAACGTAGCTTGGTCACTGCCTTTGTTGGTATGTGGTTTTGCGCTTTGCACTGTGCAAGTGTGCACCATTCGAGTGCCTCCCCGTCCCCGTACCTACTTCAACACCTGCAGTGCTCTTGAGCAATCATTATGGTTATGATAAGATTAGCAGTTAACTGCAACATGCTTCAAACTAATACGGAGTTGAAGCAGGAAATAGTTATAACTTTTAATAACGAACTGTTTTCAAAAGTAAAGTTGTATTGATGATTCATTTATACTTTGTTTGATACGGTGAAGGAAGGCAAAACGCAACTACGTGGGTAATCCATATTGTACCATACCATAATAATATTATGAATGGGAAAGTCTGTCTGTCTGTATGTTACCTTTTCACGCCTAAACCACTGAACCGATTTAGATGAAATTTGGTATAGAGACAGTTTGAGTCCCGGAAAAAGACATAGGATGGTTTTTATCCCGATATTCCCACGGGATCGACATTTACGCGGGTGAAACCGCGGGGCGCAGCTAGTAAAACATACAATAAGCGACCTTATCGCTTTCTGCGATCTCTTTCAGGCAAAATTGAAATGGATAGTGATTGTGTGTACGAGTACTTACATAAAAATGGGGTTGTCATTAGTGCAAAATAAAAAATATAATACAATACACAATTTCTTTATTCTGTTATTTTAGCTACTTTCGTCGAGCGAAACCGCGGGCCACAGCTGGTCCACACTAAACCGCAGCCATTAAATTATAAACTCCTTAAAGGAAGCTTGGTAGGTATAAATAAATGTGGCTACAATGAAACAGCAGTGGGTGCGGGTACAGTTGCGGACAAGAGTGGAAAGTGTGCCAGGACTATAACGGGGAGCTTCCGCGCTTGCACAACTTGTGAAATCCATAGAAAGCGGCCCCGACTGTACACAACGGCTTTTATATCGAACTACTTTGTTGCATTGTGTCCACTCCTTTATACAAGACTGTTTAAAAGGAAAACTACGTCAAAATTGTGCCAAGAGAAGAAACGCAAAAGTGGAAGATATTTATGCTGGTCTGAAAGAAGTCAAAATCTAAAGTCATTTACTTACTCAAATTAGGCTGAAATTCAGCACATTTTCGAACGTCAAAATTACATTAAAACAGTCCCCCAAAACGCCCAAACCACTTCCTAATTAGTGATTTCGCTGGGAAGAAGATATGGCGCAAGAAACTCCCAAAAGCAGAAAGTAGTGAAGTTTCTAGAAAGTTCCAACTTGGTACTTAAATATGTTGGGTAATCATTTGCACTGACACTAATTAACCCAAATAATGGGACACATTACATTACATTACGGCTGTCATTCGTGGATCTTTGACAGTCGTAACGGGTCGTCAGAAGTCCGAAAGTCTGACAACCAGTCTTCAATGGGTATCGTATAACCGCCTATTGTGTCACCCATAGATATCCAAGTGTCACCCCATGTAAAATGTCTACATTTATATCTGTAATTTTTAAGTATAATATTCTATCGATCTATCGTATTACCCAGTAACTGGGTTGTGGAGGTCAGATAGACAGTCGCTCCATGTAAAACACTAGTATCCAGCTGCATCCGGTCAGACTGGAAGTCGACCCCAACATAGTTGGCAAAAGGCGAGGCGGATGATGAAAAGGACCCATTAAACTACTTGTAACAGTTGTAAAAATCCTACGAATTTGTGGATCAAATCATGATTACATAGTTTTGGACGATTACGTAAAGGTCAACAGGTAATTGGAGAACAAACTAAACCTAGATTTTTTTTATATTGTGTTCAACAACTCTAATAATAACGTTCAACAAATATAATAATAATAATAATCTATCTATAATAATAATATGTCTATCAGACATATTATCTCTGGTTGTTCTCGTCTGGCTAACGGCGAGTACTTGCACAGGCATAACCAAGTAGCCAGGATTATTCACCAGCAACTTGCTTTGAAATATAAGCTTGTGGATTCTGAGGTACCGTATTACAAGTATGTGCCCGACCCAGTTCTTGAAAATGACCATGTCACGCTGTACTGGGATCGATCTATCATTACTGACAGGACTATTGTCGCCAATAAGCCTGATATAGTGGTGATAGATCGATTAGCGCGCCGCACAATGATTGTCGATGTTACCATTCCACATGACGGGAACCTCGTGAAAGCTGAGAAAGAGAAACAAATTAAATACTCAATACTCAATACTCAATACTTTATTGCTTTACCATAATGTGTACTTAGGTGGTAACTTATATGTAAGTAATTAAGAATCGAGAGTAAGAGAGTAATTAAGAATCGAGAGTATCGAGAAGTAATTAAGATCATTATGGACCCTGTAGGGCACAGCAAAAATGGTAGGAGAGAGGAAGATACCTTGACTTAGCACACGAGGTTGTTGACATGTGGAATGTGAGCTCGGCTATCATTGTGCCGATTGTCGTGTCGGCCAATGGCCTTATGGCCGAAAGCCTCGATCAACATCTGTCGAGGCTGTCGTTAGGCGGTTGGATCAAGGGCCTGATTCAGAAGGCAGTACTCCTCGATACGGCTCGTATTGTGAGGAGGTTCCTGTCTCTGGAGCCCTAACCACCGGTAGCTTGGACCCTGCTCCCGACACCGGCGGACTTCTATTTTTTTATATTTTTAAATGTTTTTTTATAGTTATTTTTTATATGTTAATAAATATTTAAAAATGTAATAAAATAAGTAAAATAGACAAATAAACGAATAATAATAATATAATATTCCACAACTATCACACAACGCCATCTAGTCCCAAGCTAAGCAGAGCTTGTGTTATGGGTACTAGACAACTGATAAACATACTTATATATTTCTAAATACATACATATTATAGATAAATTACACCCAGGTTAAATAGGTTTTAATTCGTGTCAAGTTTTCCATTGTATTTACCAGCTGCTAACGTCCTACCACACAATTAACAAATTGCTCTCGATAAATAAATTAATACCATAATAGCGTTTAAGTGTTCAATTTGACAGTGTTTAAATGACCTAATTAACGGCTAACAGTCGCTTTTAATTAATTAATGAGGTGCAGTTAAAACAGGGCTTGGGCAACTCAACCGTAAGCTCCGCAAATGAGACACAATTAATTTTCTATTGTTTCGTCACCGATAGGCGACGACCGGTTAACCTTTTAAGCTTTTAACCGGCCGACTTTATATCAGTTACCGTGCCCCCAGCGCCCGAAAAAAAAAAAAAGAAAACGAAAAATAAATACCGATGAAACGAGCTGTGATGATGTAATAATAATACAGATTAAACGAGCTGTTATTTGGTCGTATATATTAGGTCCTTACATATGAAATTGGCGTTTTGTATGGAAGGAACAAAAAGTCGAATATTTTTTAATATAATATATTTAATTAATCAAAGTATGAACCATTGTTTTCAATGCACTTTTGCCATCTTATAGGTAGTTCATTGATCCCTTTACTAAAAAAACCAGTCGGACGGGAATCAATAAAATCTTTGAAGGCGATTTGGACTGCCCCATCGGAGTTGAATTTTTTCCCTTGCAAAAAGTTATCCAAATTGCGAAAAAAATGGTAATCTGTTGGAGCAAGGTCCGGGGAGTACGGAGGATGTCTAAGACATTCCAATTCAAGCTCTTCTAATTTGGTAGCCGTCTGTTGCGCAGTGTGTGGTCTGGCGTTGTCGTGAGGTACCCACCTTTCAAGCTTTTTAATCTTCCCAATTTGCTTCAAGTGAATTAAAACAGTTTTATCACTAACATCGAAGCCTGCAGCTAACTCGGACGTGGTTTGCGATGGGTCCGCTTCCACAATAGCCTTCAATTCTCCATTATCAACTTGGGTCTCAGGCCGTCCACGGGGCTTGTTCTGCAGGTCGAAATTTCCAGAACGAAAACGTTGGAACCAAAAACGAACTGTGTTTTCTTTTGCAACATGACCGCCATACACATCATTCACCCTTCGAGTCGTTTCCGCAGCACTAGTGCCACGGCGGAACTCGTACTCGTAAATAATGCGATATTTTAAATTTTCCATTTTGTAAAATGAGTGACGCAAACAGAAAAAACAGAAGAAAAAAAACAAATGAATGACGGTCATCGAAGCACAAATACATGAGTAAATAGCTGTACAAATTTGAATTTGGAATTCCTTACCAAAGAGGAGAAATTCGTGATTAAAGTGGCCAGTACGAAAAACGCCAATTTCATATGTAAGGACCTAATATATACGACTCTGGCGGAATGGACACGAGAATATTTGTCGGGTTAAGCCGACATAAGCGGTTAAAAGGTTAAGGTACTATTTGGAACCGAGCTTGCAACTGCATGCAATCAGCCCCAGCTGCACCACTGGTTTGTATGTATTTATATGAAATGCTGCATGTGCTGTCGGCAGTTGCAGTTGGCAGCTCGGTTCCAAATAGTACCTTGAAGAGGTATTATCACACTTCACACTAATATTATAAAGGCGAAAGTTTGTGAGAGTGTGTGTGTGTGTTTATATGTTAGTTACTTCCTCACGCCTAAACCACTGAACCGATTTAGATGAAATTTGGTATAGAGATAGTTTGAGTCCCGGAAAAGGACATAGGATAGTTTTTATCCCGATATTCCGACGGGATCGAGTCTTATGCGGGTAAAACCGCGGGGCGCAGCTAGTTTATTATGAATAGTAACCATTTGAAATGTCTCTGCCTCGTTGTTCTAGTGTGTATGAGTTCCTGGGTTCGATCCCCAGCAGGACAATTGCGTAACACACTATCAGTAGCAATGGCTTGCATTTTGACAATTCAACAACATTCGTTGCGTTATTTACGTTGTTGAGGAGACAAA
The DNA here is from genome assembly GCA_947508005.1 of Amphipoea lucens. NCBI lineage: Eukaryota > Metazoa > Arthropoda > Insecta > Lepidoptera > Noctuidae > Amphipoea > Amphipoea lucens. Next base: position 18,740,387 of record OX382372.1, read on the forward strand.
TATTTCGAACATATGAAGCAATGGATTAGCAATATCGTTGAAATAGGGCGCTAGTCGGGCAGTGTTATTGGGTGTTCAGTATGAAATTTCTCAGCCCGGAGTCTAAATTTGTTTTCGGCTGGTGGCAAAAGGCACGGGTTAGGGGGCAACTCGTCCACTTCAAAACTGGGCCCAGGGACCAGTTCCACCTTTCTAATTTTACTAGGGGTCGACTCGTCCCACCTCAAAACTGGGACCATGGGCCTAAGGGGGCAACTCGTCCGCCCCCTATAAAAAATACTCAAAAAAATATCGATTATATCTATGACCCGGCAGGATCAGCTCTGGCAGACCTGATATTTTTTACGTGTTTAAGTGTTGGCTAACGATCTAAAGACAGCCTATTGGGGTAGCCGATAAGGTAGGTATTTTTGCAGTCAGCTCTCGCACTATATTATGTGGGGCTTAAAACATAACTGGCGAAATGTGGGAATACCTACTATAAGTACACTTCTGCCTTACCCTTCGGGAGATACAGGCGTAATGATATGAATTAAATTATTAATTTTAGACCGCAAAGTAGAGCAGAGATTGAACAATGGCTATAAGCTGACAGATATCTATAGAATGTCAATCATCGCCATTCTCAGACTTACCCATTGATCAGATTATCCTAGCATGAGAACAAAAGCCCGGTGATTAGGTAACTTTTTAATCCGCAAGTCACTTCTACTATTCTGCCTTATCGCCGTTCTGGGGCGTAACGTAACCATGTACCATCCAAACTAATATTATAAATGCGAAAGTAACTCTGTCTGTCTGTCTGTCTTTTCTTCACGCCTAAACTACTGAACCGATTTCGATGAAATTTGGTATAGAGATAGTTTGAGTCCCGGGAAAGGACATAGGATAGTTTTTATCCCGATATTCCCACGGGATCGAAACTTACGCGGGTGAAACCGCGGGGCGCAGCTAGTAACCAATATAAAAACCGAGGTCATTTTGATAGACGGATTGTGTTTTGTTTTTTTTTTTAAGTTGGATCAAGACTATTTGCAGTAAACAGCAACTTTTCAGCAGATTTTTCAATCTTCAGATAACTTCTTTCTGAAGAAAGTAATTAACAGTTTGAGACACTGATATAGTCTGTGGTTTGAGAGCTTTAAACCACATGTGATGACCCATGAGTAATTTCTTTACTCATGTGTTTTAAGTGTAGAAAATATGATCTATGTCAAACCGGGTGGTTTGACATAGATCATATTGTTTTGAAAGGCTTTGAAGGTCCGTGGTATACCTACTGTCCGCCATATTGTTATTATTTTTTTCAAAATGGCGGCTACGCCTTAACCCTATATGAACCGATAGTTGACATTAATGCAAACAAAAAACATATAGTAAGACTAAACCCCTTAAAGCGTCACGTTTCCAAGATAATTTAAAGTAGATCACTTGGGTCTTGTTAGTTGACATTCAGAGTGATTATGTCAAATACTATCCAACGAGATGTAAGCAAGTTAAAAAATATGATTAATAAAAAAAATGGCGGCGACTGATTGTATGTCAGGCTCCATCTTAAATGCCCTTTATCTTACGATTGAAAACTTGGCCCGTAGATATTTATTAAAGTTCGTAAGTTATTCAAAACGATATTACAGATGAAGATCTTGCGTCAGAGACAATTTTTCTCTTGTAAGTAGCTATATATAAGTACCTATGTATTTTTCTGTTACAAAAATAAAAGGCGTAGGCAGTAAATCTATTAAATTGCATAATCTATTTATTATTAGACAGTTTGGAGACGCTACACAATGGTGCAATGAATCTACCTGATTTATAGTCTGCGGGCCGAGCATAGAGTCACCATCATTTCAAATTCTACAGGACTTTTCGTGTTCTGTCATTAATACAGGGTGACAGGTGTTGACATTATTTTTGTGGCGCAATTTATTTGTTTTCCTTTAAATAAACTATTTTTAAATACATTGAAACCAAAATGCGTTTTATATTACTCGTATGTTATTAAAATATTAATACAATAGAAATACTGATTACAGATTTAAATGTTGTTTTGTATGTTCTATGTGGATCATGTAGCCTAGTGTATCATTTTATCAACTTGTTGCTTGACAGGATGTCAGTAGGACAAGGTCAGATTACGACCGTCACGGTTGTGATTCAGAAAGGGATAGCAGAGATATCCAGAGCTCTACATCAGTATGAGCTAGATACTATCTGATAAACGCTTAATTTTTTTCCAGTATGACAAAGATAAGATGATCTTCATCTGCCTAGCCTTTTCTCAACTATGTTGGGGTCGGCTTCCAGTCTAACCAGATGCAGCTGAATACCAGTATTTTACATAGAGCGACTGCCTATCTGACCTCCACAACCCAGTTACTGGGTAATACGATACCCCTCGGTAAGACTGGTTGTCAGACTTTCGGGCTTCTGACGACCCGTCCACGAATGACAACCGGGACCAACAGCTTAACGCGCTTTTCGAGGCACGGAGGGGTCTTGGCATGTAAAGATGGTCACCCATCCACGGACCAACCGCGGCAAGCATAGCTTAACCTGATCGATCGACCCGTGCGGCTGTTATTTCTTAGCCACAAGATAAGATGATGTGATATTAAATTGTTTTTCTGGCATGTTTCAATGTTGGGTTATAACGGGTGTAGTACGGTTATGTGATGGGCCTTTTTACACCCTGTATATTACCTAACTAGTTTTCTGGAACGCAGCTTGCGTTAGGAGTACCGAAACTGGTAGAAATCGTCACGTAACAAAAAGCGTTATGCCCCCTCCATGCGACTTTTTATTATATACAGGGTGTCCCTGGAAGTATGGATAAAATCGAATAGGGGCGTGGGCAAGGTCATTTCCAAACTTTTTAACCCTGAGAATGTCAGTGAATTTTTTTACGGTTCAAAAGTTATGACCGATTTTAATTTTATTTTCAATCACTTCGCTTAGTGCTCAAAGAAAATAATCATAAAAAAATACTATCAGGGCTATCTAAAAAAAAAAATTGATAGCCCTGATAGTTTTCACGAATTCGATCTTTCTTCTCTTTATTTTTTGTATTTTTTTTTTTGCTAAAACGTTTGAAAATGACCTTGCCCACGTCCCTATTCAATTTGATCCATACTTTCAGGGACACCCCGTATAATAGAAAGAGGCAGAGATAGACAGATACTTTTGAAGCCTATAATGAGGTCAAAATGATAAAAACTTTTTTACAAAAAGAAAACAACCGACTTCAAAAAAAAAACACTACAAAGTGATAAATAACTTTAATTTTGGAAGTCGGTGTCGTTGGTTCCGCGTTTTCGTTTTTTGACACCGACTTCCTAAATTAAAGTTATTTATCACTTTGTAGTGTTTTTTTTTTGAAGTCGGTTGTTTTCTTTTTGTAAAAAAGTTTTTATTTTTCACTTTTTAGTTGTACCTACCCCACAAAAAAGTAAACAAAAAAATCGTTAATGTGGACAATGCAGATAAATTTTTAGATTTTTGTTGATTTTTCAAAAACCGCTTGTCCGATTTCGATAAAATTTTCATGGGACCATTTGGGAACTATACCCTTTCCAACAAAAAAAGAATTTTTCAAATTGGTTGGCAAGCGACGGAGTTATGCGCAAACAAACACAAAAAAAAAACAAAAAAAAAAAACATACAAACATTCGAATTGAGAACCTCCTCCTTTTTTAGAAGTCGGTTAAAAATCCAAGATGGTGGATGCGAAATTTCCAAATTTTTCGTCATTCAAAATTTTTCGCAGCCGCCATCTTGGAATTGCATTTTTAACTTCGTTTCTACTGGCGTTCCCCGACCCCACACGTTTTTTTTTTCTAATCATTCGCTTGTGATATTTAACAAGCTTTCTCCAATAAACAACAGGATTAGTCTACAAAATAATCACGCATGGTAGCAGCACGCAGCACGGCACGTGTGGTGGTTGGAGGCTCGCCAACCGATTTCCGAACTGTATCGAATATTAGCCCAGCAGAGGGCGCACCTGCGCGCACAACATGTCGCCGAGTTGAAGGTGACCCACAGGTTAAAATTAAAAGCCAACGGGGTCTTTCGCAGAAATTGCCTCTGCCACCCGCCAAATGCCGAATTTCCTTTAAATGCCACTAGAAATATAATCGGCTTCTTGATAAATAAAAGGTCGCACCAATTGGCAGCAATTTAGCTTTTTTGTTGACACATAAAATACAATACATAATTTCTAAGAAACACGTAGCTCGCGTACCGATAAATTATTTCAGAACATTTTCCAACTCGTTTAGATATTTTAGTTGATAGTTTTAGTGAACCACATACAATAGCTCGGTGCCGCTAGAAAACATTTAACAAAACACTTCGCGGAACCCAACGTATTCTCCACGTTGACTTTGTCCTCTTTGTAGCATTATAATATCCTTGTACCAAACAAACAATAGTTTTCTACAATTTTTCTTTTCATTTACGTGAGTCAGAAACGTTGCCGAGGGCAAACGACCGCACACGGTGTTTTCTTTGGAACTTTTCCAATATTAAAAAGCTTTGCAACGAATATCGACAATTATTTTAGTAGTTCATAGACATAAAAATGCTTTTCCGATTATCATGCAAAACTTACTGCGATGGATTGTATTCCTGACGATGAAAGGAAAACGGGGAAAGGCTTTACTATGAGGCTACAAGAAATACATGCCCTAATTCAATCTGCCTAACCTTTTCCCAACTGTGTTGGGGTCGGCTTCCAGTCGAACCTGCTGAATACCAGTACTGTACAAGGAGCGTCTGCCTATCTGACCTCCAAAAAAAAAAAAAAAATTGTAAATGGGTAGGTTACTATACCCCTTAGCACAGAATACATACCTAATTAGCCGTTAGTAAGAATGGTTGTCATACTTTTGACTTATTACGACTCTACGAATGACAGCTGGTACCAACGGCTTAACGTGCTTTCCAAAGCAAGGGATCTCGTCAATATGACGTGTTGGATGGTCACCCATCAAGGAACCGACTGCGGCAAGCGTAGCTTAACCTTCGATCGTTCCGTGCGGCTGTTATTATTTAGCTACGAGCCTAATAATTCATATTAAATAGGTCTACAATTCTCCACCTAGTGTCTGAATACAATGTCATTTGACTATCATTAAAAAATATATAAATTTTAATAAAATCCATACTAAATGCGAAAGTGTGTCTGTATGTTACCTCTTCACGCTTAAACCACTGAACCGATTTAGATGAAATTTCGTATAGAGATAGTTTGAGTCCCGGGAAAGGACATAGGACAGTTTTTATCCCAGAAATCATCCTTTAAGGGGGTGAAAAGGGGGGTGGAAGTTTGTATGGGAAATCAATAACCGCTGAACCGATTTAAATGAAATTTGGTATGGAGATAGTTTGAGCTGTGGGGAAGAATATAGAATAGATTTTACTCCCGAAATGATCCCTTACGGGTGTAAAAAGGGGAGTGGAAATTTGCTACCCAAATTAATAATTCCATGCGGACGAAGTCGCGGGCAAAAGCTAGTGTCATAATATGTCTAACTTCTGCGACTGCGAGGTCTGCCAATTCTATGTTACTGGTTATATGTACCATTAAATTCTTGAATAATTGACTGGTTCATTATCAGAAAAACTGCATCGAGAGGTAACGGATACGTGACTGGATTTCATTTTAGACTTTCGAAGCGTGCGTTGTGTACGCAGAAGACGAGCGAAATCCAAATCACGCTACATGCAAATGCAGTACTGAAAATGCGCAATTAATTATTAATACTTTTGCGGCATGACCATTTTTGTTGATATTAACTCAACATAAAATATTGATGTTTCAAGGTGCTCGCATGTTATTTTCGGCGAATGAAATGAATAGGCAAACGCAGCGCAATCAGTCAACATGCTCGTCGTATGAAAAACATCGAATCATAAATATATAAGTGTTTTAACAACAGCCAGTATAAACACGGTGATGTTAGTAAATATTGCGATGTTTTAACGAGAACAATGCGTAGGCTTCAGTGGCTAATGTTCATGTTAACAGCATACTGACCCATATAATAAATGACCGTGATTTGCCGCCCCCGGAACTGGTCGTAATGTTCTTAGGTTCTTAACTTTTTACTGCCCAGACGGGAAGTTGGTGAGATTCTGCGGGGTAGTTGCGTAACACACTATCAGTACATAGCGATAGGTTTCATTTTGACATTTCAACAGCCTTCATTGCGTTATTTATGCTGTTGAGCAGACAAATTTTTCGAATATATGAAGCAATGGATTATTTATATCCTTCAAAATTATTCAGATTGCGATTCATAGCGTGTTACCTACGCAATTAGGGTGCTGGATGGACACAGACATTATAATTGAACTTCAAAACCTTGAATTGCATGTATGCATGCCTGGGAAAGTAATTAATCTAGTTTTAAATACCACAGCTGTCATCGAGCAATTTTTCCACTCTTGCTGCCTCCATTTCAAAATGTATGGTATGGGGAATACATCACAAATGTAATTTATTACAGCTGTAGCCGCCCACTGAGAATCTCAACGAGATGGTGACGCAGGCAGTAGCGAGTTACATATTTTTAAATTCTTTATTTTCTGTATTGACCAATTGTGTTCGTCCAAAGACACCCAAGTCACCTGGTGTTTTTGCCACAAAAATCGGACATCCGGCCGGCGAAATATCGTTGGCATCGATTCGTTTGACCTTCGTTTGTATTACATGAATATCGACTCATTTAACTAATAAATAAAGTCTTCATTCGTTCATTCACCGGTATAGGTTAATAACAAGCATACACATAGTTATCAAAATGTATATTTTGATATGAAATTGCACTTCTGTCGAGTTTATCGGTTGTTTACATTTAGGAAAATTACTGTTGATCTTCACAAAATGTATTTTGGTGACATAATGTTTAGACTAATTTATTGCCGCTTGTTTTTTTACGATATTTACATGAACATTTTTTCAAAATTCGCAGAATTTGTATTATCATTTAAAAGAGGTGTGTTCTTCGAAACGAAATTAAAAATATTGTTCCCGAAATCCCGATCATTAGGGAAAGGAGCAACTTGACTGATCAAATGAGCGCATGCTCTTGACACCTTTTTCCGGTTCCTTTTAATGTTTGGTGTAGTTTCTCGAGGAAATACGTTCACACGAGATTAATAAATAGTTCATATTATGACAGTTGATTTGCTATGGAGTAACAAAATCTACCTCCATCATAATGTAACAGCTACAGCTGTTGATCTCATTTCTCAATGTCAAATTACTATATAAGTAGTTACTTGCAATGTTATGTATCTTTTCCTGCTTCGATTGCTCATTACATTGTGTCGTTACTATGTTATGTAATGGCATTTGTTGTTTGCTTCTTTGTCATTATTTATTTACATAATTTGAATGTGCTATATCATTGTTTATGTTTTGCATTTTCGTTAATGTATACTGCAGCACTTTGTAGCTGCGCTGCTTTGAACTTTGTCTAATTTTTAAACTAAGAACTGCCTCAAATATCGCATGGGTGTTTAGATTTCGGGTCAGTTCGTTTATTACAAAATTGCGGGTTTACTGGGGCGTAGAAATGAAATCAATGAGTAAATGGTATAATAATCTTCATAATTTATTTTCTCTTTCAATTTTATCATACAATATGATACTTCGTATAAAACAATATTCTTTGTTAAATTCATAGAAATATATTATTTTAGTATAACTGTTTCCATATCTTTTATAAACTTACAAAATAACTGTTAACATTCTGACGAATTTTTTTGTATAAAAATAATACAAATCGGCGTCGGGTGCGTTCTTGACAGTTTGCAGAACAACTTTCTTTGAGTTCTCATTACCACGCCACCCGCTCGCCGTATATAGTCTATATAACAATTCAACTTGTTAATTGGTATTATATTTACTTACAATAACCTATAGAAGACAATGGTACAGAATAATTTACTGTAGCACATTAATGGTAACAAAAACAATTAAAAACATAGGTATAGGCTTTAGTTTACAAAGCGTAGGCACTCGAGATTGCTACTTCATCCTATAATATAAACATTCTCACTAATAAATACTTCCATCACGCATTCACTCGCATCGTTCACAATTTCACATGTCAAACATTTGCTCATTACGAATCACTTCTATACGTCCACAGCTAATATTTTAAATCGGACGGCTTCACATTACAAAAGTCACGTCCTCTACAGAGCACCGGGTCAGTTCCGAGAATCATCTTTCAAAAAGGAGAAAATTATTTGCGCGATCCAGGCTCTCGCTCAAACGTACAAGGCACTCCTTACTTGCATTCGATCAGTCTCCCACACAAGCACTTAATTTGTCTCGAAACAATCAAGCGAAGCGAACAAAGACGTTCCAGTCCACGGCGGCGTTAAAACGCTATTGTCGCGTTTAAAAAGTTAACCTTGTGCAACAAAACGTGATTCGGAACGTCCGAGTGTTGAACACATGGCCGCCATTCCGCGAGGGCGGCGCAGGCGGAATTTTAATTAGCAGAACATCCGCTCGTGACTCGGCATGATGCGCCGTTGCCACTCTACGCTACACTATCTCTTTCACACCGACTGCGTTTCATACCTGTCACAACACAGAGGCGACGTGCGTCTCCGTCTAAATCGCAATAAATAACGTCCGAAATGTAAACTAATTATTATAATAAGATTCTACTGGACAGAAAAAATACACACAATGGCCGGGACACAATGAACAATGGAAATCCCCGATTCAGCGAGGCAAGTGCGGCAACATCGCTGAAACGGGAAATTCGCCGTAAAACTGGCAACGCCGCCTCAACCTCGTTCAGTCAGTCTGCAAACGAATGACGTCGCACGATTATCCTTTCTAGTTTCTACACTATTCTAAATGAGACAACGCAATACTGATTTAAGGAAAACATTATTTCTGCAACTTACAATGGAAGCTAAAGCTTTTGTAGTTGTGACTCGCACTAAGTACATCCCTCGCTAAGCGGACCGTCCATAACATAACCGTTTCACAAACAACCAACGTCCTGGAATCAGCTCACCCGAGCGGAGGTTCTGCCTGCACACATCACTGGCAACCTAATCTCTCAAACTTAACGATACATCCACAGCATCCTTAACGTAGCGTCAACACCTTAAACACTAGTGTTCATTAACTATATATTACACAGTAAAATTAAGATCACAAATCGCTTTGTATGCTGCGTCCTACCGGGCGCGACTAGCATGGAATGTGGCGGAGCGGCGGCGACAGCACGTTCAGAAGTGCGAGTCGATGTGGCAGCCGCTGTTGGCGTGCTCCAGCACCTGCTCCTTGAGCCGGTGCACGTGCTCCTTTAACTTCACCACCATCTGCGCCAGCTCCACGTTCTCGCCCTTCAAGATCTTCACCTTGTCCTCCAACTTGGAGATGCGCTCCAGCTTGCGCCGTCTGCACTTGGATGCAGCCACTCGATTTCTTTGCCTTTTGCGTTCCAATTTGATTCTTTCTTGTGTATCCATGTCTATGGGAGACAGGGGTGGCGAACTTGCAGCACTGGGAACTGTTTGCGGTTCGTCCTTGACCACAGGTGTGGGATAGCGGTCGAGCGGCCTGTCCAGGTCGGCGTATACTCGCCTGTCGACGACGCGTCCGATGCCGATCTGCTGCGGCGTTGGGTCCGAGTGGTGTAACTTGTCCAGCGCCTCAACGAACGGCCGCGCGTACATTTCTTGTTCCTCCGTCGGCGCGAGACTGGCCGGGAATAACACTGGCGCACCGGGTGTAGGAGTCGCCGTTGTTATCATACCGTTCTGTATGATCAGCTTCTCGAGCTCCGGGGAGCCGAGCTTCAGCATCTGCAGGTCTGGTGAGGACAGGACCGGCGCCCCGCCGATCCGAGCCCGCTTGATGCCCCGCCCCACGTCCAAGGTGAGGGGCCTCTTCAGGTTCTCCACAGGTCCACTGAGGGGATACTGCTCGTCATAAAAAGTGGTCTCCATGCCGTGTTGGTAGCGTCGAACCATGTGTTTGCACCGAATAACTCGGTATCACTGAACTCACTGCGCGAATATCAAAACTTTTTCATGCGGCAACACACGTCCGACTCTCTCAACGTTCCACTTGTTTCTAAACATTGTTAAGAAACAACCACTGCTTTTATTGAGTGACTCAGATAAGCTATTTTTAGAAGTAGCGTGATATAGTCGAGTGCTCATTGGTCGAATATCGCGCGATACCAAGTAACGCTTGCGTGTGATTGGTGATTGGCATCGTAGCGTAGCGCGAGGCCGCGTCGGGCTGTTTACGACTTCGTACGATTACCGAGAATCAGCAAGCGCGTGTCCATTATAACAATTATATCGTGCCATTAAACGTGCATCCAGACTAATACTTGTTTACCAAATATATTTTTAGCACTAGTAAAAATTCTGTTACATAATTTATTCACATTAAATTATAACGTTTCTCATTGGTTGTATTGCTGTTGGTAAAAAGTAAACGCACGTGGTACAGACGCCAGCACATCAAGCTACAACAATCTGTCAAATTTCTTTAATAGATTTTCAACTTTACCGCTAAAGCATAAGGTTCAATGTTGATTGGGAAAATTTGAAAATTTCGGATAGCTTAATGTGCTGGCGTCTGTACATCCGTACTTAAGGAATAGGGGTGGTCCCATTATACATTTTACTAACTTTCCTTGCGTAGTTTTTGAAATGTGTTTAACAGTAACAGATGTTATACTTATTTAAAAGCCCTAGAAGAATACTTAGAACGAAGTACTAACACCGAATTTCACATATTAAATCTTTTAATTCTGTTGTTTTGTATAACTGTACGTGATTGATTACATAGACTGTATCTAATTTTTTTTAAATCTATACGTTTCATAATAAATGTAAGTGAACCGTAATATTCTTTTTTTGAGAAATAAATGTCTTTAAACCGAATTAGCTTCAATACTACGTATTTTTTCGCAGCCGCCATCTGGGTTTTTCATCTTGAACTTCGTTCATGCCAGGCATCCACTTTTTTTATAAATATTTCCTCATCGCCAAATTGTTGTATCTCAAATAAACACTGAAATTAATTAATTAGCATTTATTTATTATAGAGCAATACATGACATAGAAATTTAAGAATAGAGAGAGAGAGAGAGAGAGCTAAGAGCAAGTGAGTGTCATACGGATGTATTCCGGACCTCACACATGTTATCAAACGGGTTTTTTTTTTAAATTAATTGGAAAGAAATTTTATTTTTACACATGAATTACCAATAACCAAAATGTATTGAATACTTTGTTATAAATATCTTTTTTGGCTTTGTTATATGTGTTATGTAAAACCATAAATGGTGCATGTTGTGTTAGCCTGAAAGTCATTGTTGCACTTATAAACATACTATAAGAAAATTATTTCAAAATGTTTTGTGTAAGCAGTTGTTGGCTAACCTAAATAAATAAAATAAAACAATGAAAAAATCGTGGAACGAGAGTCAAAGTGTAACAATGGAAACGCACGAGTTTGGGTGAGGCACGGAGGCGGGGTAGCCGCTAGCGAGCGGTGCAAGAAAATATTATGCGGGCGACGGGGAGGGGGGAACTGTACGGGAAAGAGCGAGACGGCTCACTCCCGTCCCGCTCCCACGAAAGATAAGTCCAACAACTGAGCAAAAGGAAAATAAAATGCATCTAAAATTCCTTCATTATTGTGGGCTCACATTTTGATGTTAGGTATTGTAAAGTTGGCCTTCATTTTTTATGGGCATATCCACAACACGAGTGACAAGCTATAGAATCTCATCAGAATAAGTAGGTAGGTATTAAGTAAGGTACTATGGCAGCCAACGGCTGTGAGAACCAGACATATTCTCTTTTATGAGAACCCTATATGGATATTTTTAAGCATCATTTAATAAATTACTATGTTTTTTATGACCACATCAAAATGTAATATGTAACGCGTTGTTGAGGTTATTATTAGCTATACCTATGTATGTTTTTCCTCATTTAGTAAATAAATATGAAATTATTATAAATCCGCAAGCCACAAATCCCCAAATAAAACAATCGAATCAGAAAATTAATAAAACAAATGTTATTATTTTTAACCTAGGTACTTCAAAGAAGAAGGAAGGTTATGTATTCTAGTTCTTCGATTTGCATTGCTGTCATCACATAACACTTAAATCTGTTCTGTGATTTGCATTTCTGTCCCATCAACTAATTTTGTCTACTTGAGATTTTTATGTATAAAAAAAATTAATTGCTGTTCGTTAGTCTCGCAAAAACATGAAAATGGCTCGACCGATTGTGATGAAACTTTGGTAAGTTTTTGAGTGCGCGCCGGAGAAGGTTCATAACAAAACGAAAATGAAAAAAAGCATTGTAACGCTAGTGTATAATAATAATATGATGTACCGACCGACATAACCTACGCATCATTAACTTATTTAGGGTCAAGTGCACATCTGCGTACCACATCTGAAGGTTCTGTGTGTACTGGGTATAATCTACCATATAAATTAATGACAAGTTGAAGGTAACCATGTGGGAAACTTCATTCTATGTTATGTATATCTATTAATAATAATTATCATCACTTAAATCTTATTCTTAGCGTGTCGATAGCAATCTTAAATGTAATCAATTAAAATAATGTAATAAATATATTAGGTAAACTATGCAGATATACACAAGGTATCTGAATAAATGAGGATACTTGAAGAATGCTTCAATATTGTAGGCCAAAATCCGTGGGTGTTGTAAATGGCGACTACCAAGAAGAGAAAAATAAGAAAATATCGGAAAAATTACGGATGCTGATAGCATTTCCGATAATAAAACATTTATTATTAACACCAACTATAAGGTACGGTACGCACGGCTACACACAGAGTACTTTTTATATCAGGAAAGCTTGATGTGTATCAAGTATAAGCTGACTTCCGATTGTACGAAACACGTATACAAAGCGAGGTCAGTCAAAACTGGAAATGTACCTATAGCTCGATGTGTAGCCGTGTGTACACGTGCGCAGTCATCCCTTACAAACATTAAACCCGTAAGCAAATCGAGAGGTTTATTATTATCGTAGAATTAGTAAGTGTGATTTGCCGGCAAACCTGAAAGTTGTTTTCAAACAACAATATAACAGCAGAAAATTAATATCAGTGCTGCCATCTATTTTAACAGTTTTCAACTATATTTTTTGTCAGTCTACTCGACACTAGATGGCGTTATAAACCAGTATTTTACCTGACAAGGTTATGATTTTTAGCTTTCATCTACTCGATAACAGATGGCGTGTTTTCATATTTACGGTACGCATAATGTGTCACTATTTCCAAAATAAGATTTAGACACTATACAATATTATGGCTAGAAATTTTACGTTAATAGCACAATAATTGGTTTAACACAGATTCGCTTTGTTCTGTGGGTACCATTATCATGACGTAACATCACGATACATTAGGAGTAGCATTCCACGCGGTGAAATCTATGCGCCGGCCGGTTCATTGACCTCCTTATGCTGGTTGGATAGAGCCACGCCTATTGTCATCTACTAGGGTGTTATTTTAAAAAGTGAAGGCCAGTAAAATATTATATGGCCCACTTGTAATCTATTTCAGCTGGAAAACTTATAGAAAACTATAACAACAAAAACATGAAAAACAAAACCGAAAGGAAAGAACAAAAATACTATAGTCTGTATTGTAATTAGAAACCATTTTTTTTTAATGTGGTTTCCAATTACAATATACTGTGTGCACGCTAATCCGGTAAAAGTGGCAACATTTAATTAATTCGGTAATCCGGTAAATTTGGTGACATAAATAAAATAAAAAAAAACGCTTTTTTTGGTTGTGAATGTTTTTAGGGTTCCGTAGCCAAATGGCAAAAAACGGAACCCTTATGGATTCGTCATGTCTGTCTGTCTGTCCGTCCGTCCGTATGTCACAGCCAGTTTTTTCCGAAACTATAAGAACTATACTGTTGAAACTTGGTAAGTAGATGTATTCTGTGAACCGCAGTAAGATTTTCACACAAAAATAGAAAAAAAACAATAAATTTTGGGGTTCCCCATACTTACAACTGAAACTCCAAAAATTTTTTTTCATCAAACCTGTACGTGTGGGGTATCTATGGATAGGTCTTCAAAAATGATATTGAGGTTTCTAATATCATTTTTTTCTGAACTGAATAGTTTGCGCGAGAGACACTTCCAAAGTGGTAAAATGTGTGTCCCCCCCCTCTAACTTCTAAAATAAGAGAATTATAAAATTAAAAAAATATATATAATGTACATTACCATGTAAACTTCCACCGAAAATTGGTTTGAACGAGATCTAGTAAGTAGTTTTTTTTTAATACGTCATAAATCGAAAACCGCAATTTACCTTTCACAAAGTTACAACGAACTACAAGAACTTTTATATTATGTTACTTGCTGCTACGGAACCCTTCATGGGCGAGTCCGACTCGCACTTGGCCGGTTTTTTTTTAGTATACGTATGGACCACGGCATGGGACACTTTAGTGTTGGTAACACTATATAGCGTCACGTCACGTTTAGGGATGGTTAAAGGGAATGATACTTAATTAAAATACTGTATTTTTCTGTCCACCACCATTAACAACTGTTTTGCAGAGACCAAAGGACAAAGATAATAAATACAGAACTGAACTAGACGAATTTGTTGTGGCAGTAAATTGGAAGATCCTTTCGACCAGCAGATGCTAATTATCACAGCCCTCTGCTTATAATATTATAGTCCATACTATCCTTTCCTTTCATAGTATAAAACAAAGTCGCCGAATTGTCTGTCTGTACTCGCATTACTTCCGAATGACTGCAACAAATTGGATAATTATTTTTTTGTTGTGTTCAGTATTGCCAGGACAGGGTTTATATGAAAGAAAATTTCGGGAATTCGAAAAAAAAAAATGCACTCTTGCTAGTAAAATAATATTATAAATTCGAAAGTAACTCTGAACGGATTTCGATAAAATATTGCAATGCAATAATGGTATCCTGGGGAAGGACATAGTCTACTTTTTGTCCCGGTAGCACGTTCCCGTGGGATTATTTCCGACATCCACGCGGGCGAATCCGCGGACAGAAGCTTGTTATATATAAAAATCAAACACAGAACTCACTTTGTACAACATCCATCAAATTTATTGCAAAAGTTCATTTGTACATCACATCGTAGATTCACTTAAAACAATAATAATTTACTTATTATCAACACCTTTATAGAGGTCAGTTTCCCGAACGAAAACTATAGCAAATCGTCAAGCGCGCGTAAATTGCTGCGATTGGTAGAGTGATTTATGAACAGCCAATCGCAGGAGTTCACGCTCTCTTCACGAGTTGTCACAGTAATTTTGCGATAATTTTTGTTAGAGAAATTGACCCTAAAACTATCCTTACAGGTTGCCCAATTGCGATAGTTAAGGTGAATGGGTAGTTGTAGCCCGCGAAATTCAATTTTTCTTACGTTTTTTGCAATTTTCAGGTCAGTGTCAGGTTGTATCTTGATCAAAATATGATTCGCGACAATAACAGGTACGTATTTACAGAATTATAATAATTAGAATCATTAATACATCTTTGTAAGTTAGATTTCTACCGTTAAGAACAAATCTCGTATGGAAAAGTGTTGATGGTAGAAATCTTACTTAAAGAGATATATTAATGATTCTAATGACTATAATTCTGTAAATACATGTCTATTATAGTCGCAAATCATATTTTGATCAAGATACAACCTGACACTGATCTACAAATTGCAAAAAAACGTAAGAAAATTTAAATTTCGCGGTCTACCACTGCGCATTCACCTTAAGTGATAATAACACCAGCCTATTATTGTCTCACTGCTGGGCAAAGACCACTTCCCATACAGAGAATGCATGAGCATTGAACGACACGCTTGGTCAAGACGGATTGACGATTTCTTAGGGTCAAATCACACCGAGATGGCAGCGAAGCGGCGAGCAGTTTCAGTGTCATATAATTTTAGACTTTATCTTCATTACTATAATACATAGTATCGCTTGAGAAACTTGAAAGGTCGCGCGGCCGCCCGTGGCGCCGCGAGCACTCCGACGAGTCAAGTTTCTCAAGCGATACTATGTATTATAGTAATGAAGATAAAGTCTAAAATTATATGACACTGAAACTGCTCGCCGCTTCGCTGCCATCTCGGTGTGATTTGACCCTTAGAGACTTATATTATTAGTCCAGGTTTCCTCACGATGTTTCTCCTTCACCGATGTCAATAATGTCCAAGATAAACTCATAACTTAGCCAACATAATTATTACATCTTAATGTATTTATTTCACAGTAACTGATATGATTCTGACGTCTTCGTACGGCTTGTCTGTCTTGGGGTTGGTCTTCACGCTGCCTATGTTTTGTACCACCTCCATGCCGCGAACCACGCGACCGAACACTGTGTGTTTGTTGTCCAACCAGGGCTGAGGAAAAAATATTTTTTCACAATATTATGTTAGAGTACTATAGTATTCGCCAAGGCCGCCAAGCCATTGGTCCTGCGTCTGATCTCTCTCCGGTCGTGTCGGAATGCCGTCCCACCGGACTTTGAGAGTGAGGAAAGAGTAAGTGTACCTGTGTGTGCGCACACATTTGTGTCTAATACCTAGCTAAATAGAGTCAATAAAAAAAATCTTGATTATAAAATAACTACGGATTTTTTTGCCTATTCTTCCCGGTAGAAAACGACAAACCATTTCCTTATTTATTTTTGAAAGTGCCTCTTTATTGTCTAGTAAGGTGACAAAACATTTTTTTCACATCTTATTCTTGAATCTATGATAAGACTGCGCACACGCACGCTCCGTGCAATCTATGTGCATTATAAGATCATGACGACGTTGGCGTGCTTACGTGGAGCGCTGGCTGCATGCCATATATTTTAGTGCCCTTTGATATATTTATATAGCCATAAGTTTTTTTAATATTGGTTATGAAGCGTGTTCGATTTGTACGTCCGATGTTCTTATAGCATTGAGTTTTATTTAGTTAGGTTCATCATCATCATCGTAATCAGCCTATAATGATCCCACTGCTGGGACACAGGCCTCCTCTCGGTAAGAGGCAGTGGGCCTTAATCCACCACGCGGGTGCAGGGCGGGTTGGTAGATTCCGCCGTCATATTAGGCGCAAATAAAGCACTTACCAGTTTTAGAACAATGCCAGTCTACGCTGGTATCATACCAAGTTTATCTTGCTGATACCGGGGACGTTTGTTTTATTACTTCAACGTCGCTTGGTGCAATCTGTATGATATTTTAATTTTGAAGATGTATTCAGACCCGCAGGTAAACACGAATTCTTCCCCTCCGCTTAAAAACTATGAAAATAATCATATCCGGGTACTGTTTGTAATATTGAAACGAAATTATGTCTATTTTTGTAAGTAGATTTCTAAGACACAACAATTTTGTTACTTTAAAATCATCATCATCATCTATAGCTCGACCTCTTCCACAGCTGAGCAGAGGCCACTCCTTTTATGTGCCAATCCCCCCGTTCATCCCCAAGCTTCATCCAGGTTCCCGCCGCCGGACGACCGACGAATATGTTAGTAATATTACGAACTAAATCTATCTAGTCCCTAGTTACCCTTCCCATAGTGACGCCCTTATTCAAATGTCAATATCCCTTAGAGAATCACTAGCATTATTGCTTAGTTTAAAATTATATTTGATTAAGTTTATATGGCCCAACCTGTGACTGTGTGACCCGTGCAGAATACACAACCCTTCGTTGCAGTCGGGTAAACACGTGATTCGCGTAAATGTGGTGTTTATTGTGTGATTAGAAACTCAAAAAATAAAATCAAAACCAAAAATATTAAAACACGCAAAAAAAAACACAAAAATAAACGATATGTTTGTGATGGTCAGTTTTAGTTAAACCAAATGTAGCCTATTTTATTTTTTTTATAATGAAAAATAAACAATTTACAAAAAAAAAAAAAAACGAAAATTACGCAAACGATATCACGGGCAAAAGCGCAAAAAAAAAATTAAAAAAAAGTTGTATGTCACTTACCGTAGGTGCAAGCGTGATGAAGAACTGGCTGCCGTTGCTGTTGGGTCCAGCGTTGGCCATGCTGACGGTGTACGGCCGGTCGTGCTTCAGATGCGCCTTGAACTCGTCCGCGAACTCGCCGCCCCATATACTCTCACCACCGGTACCCGTGCCTGGAAAAAGGTGAAGGAATTAAGAAAAGTTTTTGAAGTGAAAACTTCTTTAGGCGCGTTGGGCATATTTTGAGATAGGAAAAAACCGTTGAATTCGCACCACTGTTACCGTAAGCGACACCGCTTCGGATGTGTTCACCTGTCCTCGGGATGCACTCGGTTTTAATGTATATCCGATTGTGTCACCAGAGTGATGGCAAACTATTCTGTTTGTGTTTTGTTTTCACTTCTGTCGGCACTCCCGGAGTGCCACTGTATTTTTTTTGTATTATATTACGTTATTCTTATTATTTTCATCATTCTGGTCCTTTCTTAATCGGATGATCCTTTTACTAGAAGACTCCGAGTCGTGTGCTAAACATTTTAAGAACTAATAGACCTGCTTTATCCATACGAAGTACTAATCAGACGCTTTTCGTGTATGTGTGTCTGTGTGAACGCTTAGTTCTTCTAAACAATGGACTTTGATGCGATTTTCACATTAATTTAGAGAATTTTTTCCAGAAGGTATGATACATTCATAAAAAAACTATAAATACAATAAAGAAAAACGCGAACCACGAGGGCTGGTTCGAGGTGGCGCGGGAAAAGAGTTCCTGGAATTGGGGGATTTCTTTGCCCAGCAGTGGGGCAGTATAGGCTAACAAAAAGAAATATCGGCGCATTGTCAAGGGCTAAAAACGATGCGAAGCCTGGGGCGTGTGCGGTTCGTTGCTAAGAGCATCACTTCAGAACGTCTGCAACGATTTGAATTTTTTTTTGTTTTAGAATGTTCGTTATATTCCTAATAAGGTTTTAACGGAAAGAAGACATTTGAAAAGTTGCCGGGAATATTGGAAAATTCAAAAAAATTCAAAGTGCATTTTCAATGAGAATTTGTATGAATTATTGAAATTTTGACAGGATAACGTCTGACGGGTCTGCTAGTAATGAATAAATAAATAACTAAGAGAGACTTTTACAATATTCACCATCATAGGCAATTAAATTGATGATTGCAGAATGTTGTTACCAGACCTACAAGGAACGCTTTTGCTGCCAACACAAAACGGAGATCATCATTGGAATTAATAAATGGGCAATTTGTTGCCTGCTCTTATGGATAAGATACTGGCTCCTCAACTAATTCTTCCATATCGTGGTTAGAAATTGCCACACCTTCTCTCTAAGCCTTCGCGATTACTATAAAATCTCTGATTAGTTTTTACTGTTATCTATACTACTAATAATAAAGCTAAAGATTTGATTTGAAAATTATTTTTTTATTCTATAGCCCAGTTCTTGAGAAAAGCTATAGGCTAATTAACATCACGCTAGGACCCTTAGAAACAGAGCAAAAAGAAAAAAAAATTAAACAAAACCGGCCAAGTGCGAGTCGGACTCGCCCATGAAGGGTTCCGTAGCAGCAAGTAACATAATATAAAAGTTCTTGTAGTTCGTTGTAACTTTGTGAAAGGTAAATTGCGGTTTTCGATTTATGACGTATTAAAAAAAAACTACTTACTAGATCTCGTTCAAACCAATTTTCGGTGGAAGTTTACATGGTAATGTACATTATATATATTTTTTTAATTTTATCATTCTCTTATTTTAGAAGTTAGAGGGGGGGGGGACACATTTTACCACTTTGGAAGTGTCTCTCGCGCAAACTATTCAGTTCAGAAAAAAATGATATTAGAAACCTCAATATCATTTTTGAAGACCTATCCATAGATACCCCACACGTACAGGTTTGATGAAAAAAAATTTTTGTAGTTTCAGTTGTAAGTATGGGGAACCCCAAAATTTATTGTTTTTTTTCTATTTTTGTGTGAAAATCTTACTGCGGTTCACAGAATACATCTACTTACCAAGTTTCAACAGTATAGTTCTTATAGTTTCGGAAAAAAGTGGCTGTGACATACGGACGGACGGACAGACATACAGACAGACATGACGAATCCATAAGGGTTCCGTTTTTTGCCATTTGGCTACGGAACCCTAAAAAGGTAAGCGAAAACGAAGTACAAGCGCGGGCAGGCGATGCGATGCGACAGGATGCGTCGGAGCAACAAGAAATTTCACGCGGACGAAATCGCGGGCAGACTCCATACTAATATTATAAATTCGAAAGTAACTCCGTCTGTCTGTCTGCCTATCTGTCTGTCTGTATGTTACCTTTTCACGCCTAAACCGCTGAACCGATTTTGTTGAAATTTGGTATAGAGATAGCTTGAGTCCCGGGAAAGGACATAGGATACTTTTTATCCCGATATTCCCACGGGATCGAGACTTATGCGGATGAAACCGCGGGGCGCAGCTATTATATTATAAGTTGAGAGTTGTTTTGATAATTTTATAAATACTTTTGGATAGAATGCTTGCTTGTAAGGTTTCTCTGATGCAGTTGCCGACAAAGTTCGATATAAGCTTGGTACTGTTAGTACAAAACACAGATATACAGGGTGTCCCAAAACTCAACGTCAAGCCGAAACGGGGTGACAGGATTGATCATAACCATCACGAGAAAAATCTGAAAAAAAATCTATCCCATGCAGTTTGAAAATTATGGGCATTTTAAGAAAAACCTAGAAATTTGATCAAACTGTACCATTTTTCGGTTATTGTGGTTATTATTTTTTATTTTTGTTCATTTGAACTTTAGAAACGTAATCCTAAATAACATTTCTAGAATCCCAATAAAAAATAATGACACAATTGCCTTAAGTTCCCGAGAATTGAGACTATTTGTTAAACTACGAATTTAAAATTTTCAAGATTCGTCGACTTTGACAGGCCCTCCTATAAAAAAAATGTACTAGAGTGCCTTGGCAAGTAGCATTAAAAGTTGGCGCATTTAATCAGAATTCTAAAATGGTACAATACTTGTTAGTTCCATACAATAGAAAAGAGTAAAAAAATTAAAACCTCAAGTAACCCGATTTTTGCTATCAGATTTTACTCAGTTAAAATGTTTTTAATTCGCACAAGCTCTAGGTAGGTTCTTAATTTTAAGGCAAAATGATGAGAGAGATGGATAATGGGTATGTTTGCCATGAGTGAGCGAGACAGATAGTGACGCCACGCATTGAGACGGAGATGCGTCGTTTAAACGAGTGCGAATGAAACAGATAGATGCTATGGCATCTATCTGTTTCATTCGCACTAGTTTCAGCCAAGCAAATGGCTACGCTACCAGTCCGACACCAACCAGTTAGTACGTTTCGCTCATTCGTCTACTGCGCACGTTCGTATTCGCTTGTGTTGATTTAGTACTGACAACTTTGGCTTCTCTTTTTGGACTTGAATCTTTGTGAATTGGACTTGTTGATAACATACCGGCAACTTTGGCTTCTCTCTGGACTTTTGTGTTGGCATCCTTTTTATCTACCATGCCTACGCGCTACACTTCGCAAGAATATGCGAACATGCACCTCATTTATGGGGAATGCAGATGCAACGCAAGTGCTGCCGCTAGACTTTATCGTGAAAGATATCCAAATTTAGAGCGCTACCCGGATCACCGCGTGTTTGTTAATGTGCACCGTTCACTCACAGAGGGCGGCCATTTCCCGAATCAAATACAGGCTGGAGGTAGACCTGTGTTTCCTTTCCAGGAAGAAGTATTGCAAGAGGTCGCACGTGACCGAAGTATTTCCGTACGTGGAATTGAAGAAAGAACGGGAATACCGAAAAGCACTGCTCATCGTATTTTACAAAGAGCCGAAATGCATCCGTTTCACGTACAACGAGTTCAAAGTCTTCTACCTCGAGATTATCAGGAAAGGATTTCTTTTTGTAGAACAATGCTACAGAGGCATAATGAGAATCCCCAATTCATCCAAAAAATTCTCTGGTCAGATGAATCGACATTTAAAAAAGATGGTTACATGAACTTGCACAATTATCACGAGTGGCATGTGGAGAATCCACATTTAATGCGAGAAGATAGATCCCAGTATCGTTTTAAAGTAAACCTGTGGACCGGAATTTTAAACGGTAAAATTATTGGGCCTATTGAACTGACTGAGAACTTGAATGGAACTAATTACCTACATTTTTTAAGAGAAGATTTACCAACCCTGTTAGAGGACGTACCTCTAGCAGATCTTCGCGACATGTGGTTTCAACAAGATGGCTGCCCAGCGCATTTCGCAGTGCAAGTAAGAGATTTCCTTGACCAGGAATATCCGGGAAGGTGGATTGGACGTTCGGGCACTATCTCGTGGCCCGCCCGTTCACCAGATTTAAATCCCCTGGATTTTTTCTATTGGGGAGTTCTCAAAGAAAAAGTTTACTCAAAGCCCATTGAGAACGTAGCCGACCTGCGTGAACGCATTTCTCAAGCAGCTGAGGCGATCAACTCTCGAAGATATGCCCGACTAATAAGTAGATCTTTTTTAAGAAGATGTAGGGCTTGTATTGAAGCTGATGGTAAACAATTTGAACATTTATTGTAATAAAAAACGTTATTTCTCTATCATCAGACTTTTATTCCAACAAACCTAATTATTTTACTAATTTTACTAACTTTTTTTCACTTTGGTAAAAGTGGCGTCACTATCTGTCTCGCTCACTCATGGCGAACATACCCATTATCCATCTCTCTCATCATTTTGTCTTAAAATTAAGAACCTACCTAGAGCTTGTGTGAATTAAAAACATTTTAACTGAGTAAAATGAGATAGCAAAAATCGGGTTACTTGAGGTTTTAATTTTTTTACTCTTTTCTATTGTATGGAACTAACAAGTATTGTACCATTTTAGAATTCTGATTAAATGCGCCAACTTTTAATGCCACTTGCCAAGGCACTCTAGTACATTTTTTTTATAGGAGGGCCTGTCAAAGTCGACGAATCTTGAAAATTTTAAATTCGTAGTTTAACAAATAGTCTCAATTCTCGGAAACTTGAGGCAATTGTGTCATTATTTTTTATTGGGATTCTAGAAATGTTATTTAGGATTACGTTTCCAAAGTTCAAATGAACAAAAATAAAAAAGAATAACCACAATAACCGAAAAATGGTACAGTTTGATCAAATTTCTAGGTTTTTCTTAAAATGCCCATAATTTTTAAACTGCATGGGATAGATTTTTTTTCAGATTTTTCTCGTGATGGTTATGATCAATCCTGTCACCCCGTTTCGGCTTGACGTTGAGTTTTGGGACACCCTGTAGATAGACCTAGATAACGCAAGTATCACGAACTGTATGAAAACTAAGCGTGCCACTTTTTGACTACCTACTATGACGTCACAAGCTCGCGCTCTCTCGCTCACGCTCACCCAGCCAGCAGCACGCAGGACTGAGCGCGAAACTGGCGGCTTATGATTTTCGAACGTAAGCTGGTGCGATTTTTGGCACGCGAAGTAGTTGCTCTTGCGTTATCTAGGTGTATCTATATCTGTGGTACAAAACATATCCATAAACATTATTAAAATCGTCCGATCATCATGCATTTCATGATCATGGAGTGTAGCATTCAAACGAGTATGATACCGAAGGCGTACTTATTATCTCCTTTGATAGCAAGTCCTTCAAATTACCAATAATTCGATAAATTTCTCTTATCAAAATCTGATGAGTGGCACGTGGTTGTGAAACGTGTCGCGAAAACGTGATGATAATAAAGGATTATTGTACACATATTACATAATTCGCGCCTCGATTTTCGTGATTATTTCATGAAATTGACTGGCTGTAATCAGCCATTTTTTCCCTTTCAACGATCAACAAATGTATTGAAATTTCAAAAACATAGTTCACATGAAAAAAGCATTGCTCAACATTACTCGTGAATCTTGGGCTCATTCAAATTCTTAAATACACATCAAAACCGAAAATAATTTGGCTGTGAATTATAAAAAAGAGCTATTCTACCATGCTCAAATCCTCGTTACCAGAAAATATGTCTTTACCATCGAGAAGGTGTAGCATCAGCTAGATAATTAATTCCTTTGAGCATAAACCTGTCCTAGGCCAAGAAATAATCAAAGAAATAAAAAAAAAGCCAATTGTATCTTACCTGTAGGATCGCCAGTCTGCACCATGAAGCCTTTGATAACGCGATGGAACACATGTCCGTTGTAGTAACCGTTACGGGAATGGACACAGAAGTTCTCAGCGGTGCGCGGCACGTCCTTGCCGAAGATACGGATGTGCACGTCGCCTAGAGACGTGTGGAGGATCGCTTGCTCGTAGAGACGCTGTACACCTGGGAAGGAATAAAATGTAATTAGAGAACCTCCTTTTTTGAAGTCGGTTAAAAAGGTCAGGAAGTTTTTGGGACAGGTTAATTCAACTCTTCGGGCTCTTGTCTCAATAAGCTAATCGAGGAGGTACTCTGCTTTGTTAGAGGGTATTTACAGCCTAGTGTCAAGCTAGTGTGCGTGTGCCTGAGACTCAGGACCCTCTCGTCAGAAGGAATGGGCTGTAATCCACCACATGGGCCCAGTGCTGGTTGGTTTTAGTTCACCCAAAAATAGATAAATATTAAGACTGAAAAGGATCCCTTAGCATGTAAGAAATTCTATGTATGTATGCTTGAAAACACGAGATTTAAAATTGTCAATAGAAGTACTGTTTTCACCTTCTGACGAGTTTAATTTATTTTATTGTTGCTGTTGTTCTATGTAAGGATCGTATGTATGTATGTGTCGTGGCCAGATCATAGAATTGATCATTTCATGAAGTGTTCGGTCATTTCATGAAATGGTTGTGTATCATGAAATGGCTAGCTAAGATTGACCATATCGTTTAAAAGTCAACGTTTAATGATATATCATTAGACGTTTGGCCATATCATGAATTTAGGGTTCGCATAATACTAAACGACGTCAGGGGCACCCCAAGGTTCGGTTTGGTTAGGTTACTTTAAACCCTGCAGACAGAAATAGGACCTGACGTCATTAGAAATAAAACGAACATGCTAACTTTATGCTTTAGAATATTATGCTTAATCATTATTATGATTAGAGAAATTATGCGTAAGCTGTTATACGAAAATATAACTAGGAGAAACAAAAGTATGCCAAGTTATGTTAGGTCTTAAAATTTTATGCAAATGGATAGGGAACCCACAGAGGAAACCGACATCAACGCCTCTACCGGCGGATATTCTAATTATTTTACGATAAATGATCACTAATGTTTGGCCATATCATGAAGTAGTCGTGCGTTTAACTGTTCATATCGTCAAACGTTGAGTAATCATTGATCTGGCCAGACTACATCATGATGTGGCCAATAGACTGTGAAATTTTTTATGAAATGCTACCATTTCATGAAGTGAGCAAATCTACGATATGGCCACGACATATGTACCGTGAGTTAATGTATGTATAATATATACATATACATATTATGTGTTCCATGTATCATGTAGATAGAGCCTATCCCGACACTGACAAAAGACCTTATTCAGAAACCAGAGGATAAACTAAAAAGAACTTAAAGCATAAGAAATAAAAATAAGTAGTGTCATACCTTGGCCCTCAGTAGCAGAAATAATATCCTCCTTGGAAGGCTTCTCGTTAAAGATATCCCTGTCTGCATCAGGGCTCTTGATATCATCAGGGCTTCGTCTCGAGAACATGTAGAAACGGTTCTTCTTGTACGCGGTACAGAACAGCGTGGGGTCTGTCTTTACGTTCAGGAGTGTGGGGTTCTCGGAGCCTTCCATCTCCAGAGTTGTTGCTACTTTTGATTGGTTGGTACGGCCCTGTGCAAAGATATACAAAGGTTGGAGAATTGTTTCAGTTTATATCTACTAACTAATAATATTGCTACCATTGCTAAATGAAAATATTGTTGGAAGAGATTTTGTTTTTAATCAACTTACGGGAAATTTTGAAATGTTGATTAGTGAAAATAAAGTATTTGTGTTTTTGGTTTCCAAATCAAGTACTTACCATAGACATTTGATACCACAGCTACGCGCATGCATTTTTTTTGGTAACTTAACAAAGAAGCTGTCTATAGCATTTTGTCTAATTAGTTTTGGCATACATTAAGTAACACTACTTAAATCTGCGGGGTAATTGCGTAACACACTATCAGTAACAATGTCTTTCATTTTGACACTTCAACAACATTCATTGCGTTATTTACGTTGCTGAGCAGACAAATTTTTCGAACATAATGAAGCAATGGATTAGGAATATTGTTCTAAATGAATCCGATTGATCGTGTGTTACGCAATTAGGGTGCTAATGTGGTTACCGCACATTTCTGCTGATACCCTCAGGAGTACCAGATGCGCTCCAGGTTCCACGTAACATGGTACATATCTGTCTTACCTGGAAGATCGCGAGATGTAAAGGCCTCAAGTTCTCTGGTTTCCCGAGCATGGCGACACAGCGGTTCGTGACCAGGTTGACGACCTTCACTCCCAGCATGGTCGCGTAGATCACGAAGTGGCCGCTCGTGTCGAACAGTATGTTGGCCAAGTGGACTGAGTCTGACTTCTCTAGATCACGTTCGGCTGCCATTCTAGGTGCGGAAAAGGACTGTTAGTTTGGGTCATAGCCTAGCCTTTTTCCCAAATATGTTGGGGTCGGCTTCCAGACTAACCGGATGCAGCTGACCCACTATCGTGCATTGGTTTTCAGAATAGATAGGCACTAGGCCGGGTCTAGTCTAGACAAACGCGGTCACTAATCAGAAAAAAAAAGTGAGGTCAAAAGTGTGGTTATTTGAGTAGGGGTGCCTACTTAAGGGTGATAAATTGCGAAATTTTGTCGTATTAACTTGAACAAGTAAAGAAAGACCAACGAATGAGGCCGTCCGGCGACTGCCTACTGCCGCGCGTGTTTGTATGAAGATTTTGTTTTTTGTTAGGTATGGTAATTTAGTGAGTTTCTTAATTGTGGGGCACACACTAAAATGTAATTGACAGGCTTATGTTGATATATCGAGGTAGGCACTGCTTATATGTCTATATGCAATGCACGCCACTGGGCTGACCCGGCTGTATTTTTCATAAAGCGACTGGGTATCACATAGATTTAAACAATGTAACACACAACTTCTATAAAAGTCGTTTCTAGGTTAAATAACAAAGTGCCCATTAAAACAAAATAAGGGTGCGATTTGGAGAGAAAGATATTGTGTTAGTCGTCAGCCGTGTGTCAATGACGACGAGTTGTTTGGTGATAAAAAGTATGGCCTGAATCTTGAATTATTTTATCAAACTGCACTATGACAGTTTTTTTAGAGGAAGTCACTGAGTCGACGACGTTATACGGATAACCGGACCGTCCACCTTTAGAGTTTAATCTAGGAGTTTTTACCGAGTCTCATTCACAATTTAGCAAGACAATAGATAATTATTCATGAATGCAACGTTACCGTCTACCAAACTCCATGTTAGGCAGCTGCTGCGTCTGATGCTGCAACTCCTGGAAGCGCTGCAGGCTCTCGTCTATCACCTTGTGCAGTTTGCCTGACAGGAAATGGAACACACGCACCTATTACATCAACAGACAAACATCCTACTTGTTATGTACTGGGTTCAAACGGGGTTCAGAGGTTAGTGGTTGATTTGCTTTTATGATGAAAATATATTAATTTGTCCAAAACATGAGTATAAACACATATCATGCACGATGTTACATTGAATTATATCACAGTCAAAGGTTTGGGTTTTATTATATTATTTATTATCGGATCTTTTGGATGTGCATATTTTTGCGGGAGAGAGGGCTTCATTTTGCATTCAAGGCTGGATCTAGTATTAAAGGAAAAAAACTAAAAAAAAAAACAACATATTCCGAATATTATTCACAAAAAAAATCAGCACTATATCATTTTACCTTTCTATCCAAGCTGATGGACGCCATCTTCTTGCCGTCGGGCGAGAACGCAAGCGCCGTCGGGTACGTCTTGTTCTTCACGAAGTCGTACAAATCTGTGTCCAACTTCGAGCCGAAGTTTACCGTTTTCGGGAACTTGTACTCGTGTTTTGGACCCGTCCAGTATTCAATGATACCTAGTGAAATAAATGGGAACACTGTGTAGCTACTATCAACATAATTAATATGTGACGTTGTAGTTTGTACGGTTTAACGCATGACAGGAGCAACCACAGATATAGATATACACTTTCGCGCTCAGTCCTGTGTACTGCTGGCTGGGTGAGCGTGAGCGCTGGCGCTAGGCCCCGGCGGTGGAGCGAGGCGGGTGCCGCACGCGGCGGCGTTTTTGAATCGATTTCATTTTCCCATCACTAAATAGTGTTTGTGACGTCATAGTAGGTAGTCAAAATTGGCACGCTTGGTTTTCATACAGACGTGATACGTTATCTAGGTCTATGTATATCTGTGGGAGCAACGCTTCAACAACGAAAACCGCCCTTACTGCTACGTGTTCTCAATAGCGGGCTCAAGTGGGCTTTACAGCATAATAGCCTATACTGTTCCCACTGCTGGGACACAGGCCTCCTCTCTTCGAGAGGGAGTGAGCCATAATCCACCACGCGCGCCCAGTGCGGGTTGGTAGATGTCACATGTCTTCGAATTTTTGATGCAAGGAGATGCCGGTTTCCTCACAATGTTTCCTTCACCGTTTTGAAAGCAGGGGTGATGAATTTAAAAACACAAAATAAAGTGCCTGCCTGGTTTCGAACTCACGACCTCGACTCGTAAGTCGGGCCCGATACCACTAGGTCACCACTGCTCTGGGCTTGACACACTGGGGGGGGGGGGGGGGAAGGGAAAACCTGCGAAACCGCGTGATCGCTGACGATTATCACTGTTTTCATGGATGTACCTGTCTGACTGACCGTTTATTTTACATGATCTTCACATTTTCTCTAATTAGTGTTTACAAAAACTTTGACAAAGAAAATTATACTCGTACTTTTGTTTGTTATTCTTCATGCACTAGAATCCGAAATTTTCTTTAATTAGCTTTTTTTTTTCAAAATGCCTATTGTGTCTACTAACTGAAATGAATTATTTGACTTTGACATAACCTTGCATAATAATACAGGGTGGCCAAAAAATCGTGGATAAAACGAACTTACTGAAAATAACCCCAACTATCGCCCTGTTTAGTTTGATCCACGATATTTCCAGCCAGTTTGTACTTATACAGGGTGACTGGAAATTAGTGGCGGAGCCGTTAAGGGGAGGTAGTCTAGGGTTATTCCGACAGATATCACTATGAGACCTACCGTCCTTACTTAACCCTTTCCAAGATATTCCTACTTTTTGTTTAGCAGTTTTTGCATAAAATAATGACAGTAGCGGAAATTTTACAATTAATATTACTTATTTAGAATATCTTTGTTGCAAAACAAAAAAAAGTAGGCCAAAATCACTTTTTTTTTGGATTTATTACTATCTCTTTAAGTAGGAATATCTTGGAAAGGGTTAAGTAAGGACGGTAGGTCTCATAGTGATATCTGTCGGAAAAACCCTAGACTACCTCCCCTTAACGGCTCCGCCACTAATTTCCAGTCACCCTGTATTCAATTCCATTTTCTTTTCTTAGATTTTTTTTTTATTTTGAACTAGCTTCTGCCCAACTAAGTATGGATGTGCCTAATGGTCTAATCGAAATCAATGATTTGCCTTTCTTTACCTTGCTTGTCTACCGACACTGCCGTTTCATAGACCGGGTTGTAAGCGATGGTGGTAACGGTGGCTTGGTGGAGGGTCTCGAAGGTGTGCAGGGCCTTGCTCGCCGTCTGTGTGCCGTCGAATATGTGGATCTTGTTGCTGGCTTTCTCTGAGCTGGTGGAAAAAATAAGGAAAATGTAGGAAAGCCACATTTCCTTGGAAGTGTGGTAGAAAGGGACTAACACCCGGTTTGTGGAACGAAAATTATCGACATGTCAAAATTAAACGCAAGTCAAGTGTTAAAATTGGTTATTGATAATCGAGACTGCAGTTGACGTGCGCTTGAAAATTTGTTAGTTAACTTTTGTTGTGAGTTTCGTTTCAGAAACTGGGCATAACATCTGGTATTTCAAAGAAAATGGGTAATAGAAATCAACCATATAAATTTTTTTGCTTTTACTTTTGAGTTGTGTCCTGTTTTATTGATTACTAGCTTCTGTCCGCGGTTTCGCTCGCATGGATGTGTATTTCATGGGTTTTATTTTCTTTTTAGCCAAGTAGGTACTCCTTATAACATCCGCTATCTGTCAGTGAAGGTCCCGTCAAAATAGGTCCAGTCGTTTCGGAGATTTACCGGAACAAACAGACAGCCAGACAAAAATGTTTAAAATGTTTTTTTTTTTTGCTATAAGTACTTACTGCATATACTTTCACATTATTATGTATTCAGTAAAAAGTTGTTATTTTGACATTACAAACAGACAGTTCAATTTTATTTATTTGTATAGATTTTCTACATGCATAGATCTACTGCAGGCAAACCATAAGTTTATTTTTCTATGACAGTTTCAGTAGCATACATAGTAATCTACATGAAAAGTAATACATACATAGCAAGTGCAGATATAGGATCCCCTGCTGAGTGCACCCATTCAGCAACATACGGCTCAAACTCTATGGTTATCATGTTGATCATGTCTGGAAAAGAAATAAAAGTCGCATTTAATAACCTGGAATTGTATTAAAGCCGAGCGCACATTAAAGTCGCAACGGGTCGCAGCGCAACGCATTTTCATTCAAAAAAGGTGCGGTGCGGCCCGCCTTAGCGTTCGTTGGTTCATAGAACATGAACGAAAGTGATGAAGGAAGACTTTAGCAGTGCGTTGCGTTTAGTTGCGGCCCGCCCCAATCTGCATTAGCCTTAAGAGAACAGCAGAGATGGTAGTGCTTGACCTGATGCGTCATTTTCTTTAAGTAAGTATAGAAAATAATGAAATAAATTGTGCGGGTTGGTAGATGTCACATGTCTTCGAATTTTTGGTTCTAGGACATGCTGGTTTCCTCACGATATTTTCTTTCACCGTTTTGAGAGCAGTGGAGCTTTGGTGAACTTTGGGTGTTTTATACATCATAGAAACATCGTACATTTGTTTACTTTATAATGTGGTGATCATGACATTATTTCAAAGGCATTTCTTGTTGTATATTATTGATATGAGAGCAAAGTTCAGCAGAGTATGTTATCTTAGTAATCTTTGGAACAAGTCTAGTAAAAAGGTCACTAAGGAGTTTTATTACATTATCTACAACAAGAAGAAGCTTCATTCACTTAAATGACCTATTCTTTCTCTATCTATTACTTTCTGCTAAGGGGGATTGAAGTTTTATATGGAGCCTGGCACACCAACCTGTCCGCCATTTTGATTTATTTTTCAAAATGGTGGCCACGCATGATACTTATATAAATCAATTTAACAAATAACAAATAAATAATATTCCACAACTATCACACAACGCCATCTAGTCCCAAGCTAAGCAGAGCTTGTGTTATGGGTACTAGACAACTGATAAACATACTTATATATTTCTAAATACATACATATTATAGATAAATTACACCCAGACACAGAACAAATGATCGTGCTCATCACACAAACATTTGTCCTGGGTGAGAATCGAACCCACGACCTCCGGCATAGCAGTCAGGGTCACTAACCACTAGACCATCAGGCCTGTCAAATAGCTGACATCAATGGAAACAGAAGATATGGATGTCTCGTGATCAACTTTGAAGGTATATATCTCGGAAACGTGACGCTTTATGGGGTTTGAATATGTTTTCTGTTTGCATTTATGTCAGCAATCGAGATAAATAGATATAGGATGCAAGAGATCCCACAATTCTGAAAACAAAAAAAAAGTGGTGGACAGGTAGGTATGCCATAGACCTTCAAAGCCATTTAATAATCATTGATAAGGTCATGATTACTGCCCAGCAGAGGGCTATCTTCTCAATAAAAAAACATAGGCCATCATGGGAACTGCCAACAGTAGTGAAACTTAAAACTATGAAAATAATGTTGGAAACACGTCACCCTTATAGCTACAGATATACTGATATTACAGCACGTCAGTGACGCAAACGCAAACCCATAAGACTTTCCCCTACCAAAAAAACGCTAAAATTGCTCAAAGAAGTTTTTATTTCCTTTTTTTTTTTAATCTCAAATCTTAAACTGAAAACAAATTATCGGACGTGGCTGACGGACGCGGCTGATAGCCGCGACAGATACGTGTGCACAGTCTTTTGAGACGTGTTCGGCTGACAAAAACATCCAGTGAGCTAGATTTCTGTCGGACGTCCGAACGCTCAAGGCCAGCCCAAGGTTACGTCCACGACTTACATCCGATAGTTTGCACAGCTCAGTGTACATTCATTGTCTAGATACCTATAAGTCGCGGCTGTCAGCCGCGTCCGTCAGCCGCGTCCGATAATTTGTTTTCAGCTTTATAATCATGATCGCGGACCAGATGGACTGCCCATATTTACGGCACTGTTGTGATAGGCATGTTGCTGGCAGCAGGGCCAGTTAGATATGTCTTTTATTTTTGTTTGTATTGTTTATTTTTATTATCCTTTTTAATATATTTTATTGTTTATTGTGTGTGTGTGCATTCTACATGTTATGCTTATGAGTCATGGTTGCTCGAAATAAATGTATTTTATTTTGATTTATTATAAATAAGTACTAATAAGGGAGCTAAATCTGCAAACAAACTGCATTGTAGTTTGACAGAGGAAATTATGTATTCTAAAAATTCTTGTCTGTGTATAAACACTTACCCCCTTATTCATAATCCTATTTTATCTCTATTTTAGCTAAAATAGGTTTATAGAACGTTTGTCTTTATCTGTCACGTTGACATTTCTGTGTGTAAGAAAGAGACAAACCCCATTTTAACTAAAATAGGTTTGATAAGTTTTATGAATAAGATTTTTTTTCTTAGTGTGTAACTGGTAATTATTAGTTCATGTGACAGACTACTACTAGAGGTTGTGAATTCCTTTAGATTATGCTAACACCATGGGAGTTTAGAGTTGATATATGGACAAAAACATGCTGTAGAGACTCCAAATAAATTTGCCAAGGGCAGAAGGTTGATGATAATTATTTTGAAACATTAAACAGCTAAGCCAATGACGATGATGACCAGAAATCCAGTATATTATCTTACCAAAATTAACAACATCAAACACCTTGATAGTCTTCTCCAGAGAGGCTGTGCAGAGCAGTGTACCCGTGGTGTTGGTCGCAACATGGCTGATCGGTGCCAGGTGGCAGCGGAAATGCTTCACAAATTCTATGCCCTCTTCCTGGAAAACCAGTATCAAAGATTTTATTTTTATAGTGCAAAAATCAATCAATCAATCATCAAACTGTCTGCAATGTATGGTTAATTTAAGTTTTTTTGTTGTTTTATAACAGTAAAATACTCCGAATGCAATTTAACACTTAAATTCAACGACCATACAGCCCATAGACGCCTAATAACAGGCGACCGATGTCTGTCAACACATCAGACTTATAGATCTGATACAGGGTACTACTCAACAACTTCGATTTAGTTTCGACCACTTGTGTGAGCCGTAAACACTTCCGCGTAATTCAATAAAAATTGGTGAAAATAAATATTATAATGGCCCCTTGCACAATACGTTGGTGTGGTAACAATAGCCAAACTTCGAGTTTCCGGAAAGATGGCACAACATTTCATCGGTAAGTTAATAGTTACATAATCCTAATTAGAATTATTTTCTGATATTATTTATCGGAGTTCATCTTATACTGGTCATTCTTGTAGGTGCAATGTCTCTCGTTGATGTCTTTTATGTTTGCGTCCCTTTCTTCTGAACGTAATTTTTTAGCTATCTCTTTTCCTCTATTATTTGGTAAACATTACTAGTGTAGTGATACACCTGCAAATCCTATGACACAAATTATCGATAAAGCAAAAACCTATACCAACTATTTATACGAAGATCTATTGTATCACTAATTACAATAGAGACATTAAATTAATTGTGATTTTAGGTACCCACAAGATCCTGATATAAAAAAATTAATGATTATAGCAACCAAACGAGAGAACTAGTTCCCAACAACACATAGTGTAATATGTTCACGGCATTTTACTGAAGATTGTTTTTGCCTATGAAAAACCGTCGCCGACTCCACGTTACTCTTTTAAAACGTTATGTTACGTTTTTAAATAAATGCGAAATTGTATTATTTTGTTTTAATTTTTTACATTTATGTTATTACTTTAAGTATATTAATTACATTAAGTACATGTTAAAATAATATTACGAAATAGGAAGGTATAAAAAACTAATTAAAATATAGGTATTAAAGGTAAGGTATACAAAAATATCGATACCTTCGTGTTTTATTTAATCCTGTCCCATCTCTAGGGAGACGTAATGACCTTGGTAGGGCCAATCAGAACGCAGTTCCCCGCTTCCTCATACCTCAGCTAGTTGACAGAATTGTTTTGGTGCGTAAGATCAAGGATTAGGCGTCTACGGGCTGTATGGTCGTTGCTTAAATTAGATTAACTGTAGGAACTTTAATAATAGAGCATCGTTTTACTAAACTAAGACATCAATTAAAAATTTAAATTATCCTTTGTGGCGCCAAAATGCAACTGGCCCTTTGTCTCATAGATGTTCTGTACCTGTTTCTTCCAAAATTTCAAATGGCCATCCTGACTAGCGGTGATCACGAAGTCCGTCTTAGTAACCACTACATGAGTGACCACATCGCGATGCATGTAACTGAACTCGTACGTTTCAGATGTAGGCAGGTTCTCGATGTACAGAGATTCAAACTCTAACACTGTAAAGTAGAAGATATTGATTAGCATTTGCAATCAAATACTCTGTAAATCAAGGATTTTTCATCATAAAACTACCTCGTCGCTTTTTAGCTTTAGGCGTTGATGCTTCGGCGGGCATCGGCCCTATCCAGCCATCAGTCTCTTCAGCTTCTTCATTGTTATCAACGCTGCTGCGTCTTTTCTCCGTGGACATTATTAGCACTACTAAAACCAATTTGGGTTCTCTTTTATCTCAAAAATATCGAATTTTAGAATAGTTTACGCAGTTTTGTAAACACCGTGCAACTCGCTTGACAGTACTTGAACAACCTAACAAAGTTAAAACTTCGTGATTTCATGAAATTTTGGAGTAATTTGAGACTTCCTAAATCGTTTTCTTTATACAAATTACGATGCATAGATTAAGTTTTTGGTAATAAACAAAATGAGAAGAGCTCATTGGTAATTTATTGACGGAATTTTTTATTGGTTCGAAACGTAGATTTCCATGTCTCCCATTGGTTAGCCTTCTCAATTCATAGACAATAGCAAGCGTTCCCATGAAAAAAAATATTTTTGTATTTCCAAATAATTTCATAGAAAAATCAATTGAATAAACCTTTTTTGTGCAAATTCTCGGTATTTTCGATCCATTTGACGTTGAAATTGTATTTTAATTATTTTTTTTTAAATCGTTCGCTAGTCACGTTGGAGGAGCGTTAAAAACTTTTTAGCTACATTGTCTATGCTCAAAATGTCTTTTACGAATTCGTAGTGATGGTGGCTGGCTTCCTTGCAAACGAAGCATCGTAAATTACATCTTATTTGTAAATCTTATTAAAAATTTGATCGTGAAACGATCGAATCAATAGTGATTTAAGTGCTCAAGAAGTTTCACAACTAATCGGTAAGTGAAAAGTGCAACATTGATTGTGAAACCGCGCGCTACCGGTACCTCTACACGTGGTTAGGCTGATATACGGCGTACGTACATTACAGATGTGTTTTCTTACAATTATCAGCGAATAAAGCAACGACGCAAATTCCCCAAGTGTTTTCAAGTGAAATTCTGTTATTTTTATGTCAACGCATCTTAGTTAGGTTGTTTATTGAACGTGGTTAGTTTGACAAACTGTGACTCGTTGCTGACACATATAGCTGCTGTTGAGGTAATTTTATATTCGAAATATGCTTTCGAGATTCGTTAAATTGCATCGGAAGCATTTTCTGAAATGCTCTGTCATCACTCAGCGGTCTCTATCAGCTCCACAGTATTCATCATGCCTTCTCTTGTAGCTTTCTTTTTTTTTCTCTGTTGGTATAAGACAATGACGCATCGCTGCACTATGAACAGCATGTGGAAAGTACTAATACGTATAATGCTAGGAACCTTACGAGTCTAGTTCTGAGCATGTGTTATGCTATCTACCTGTTACATGCTCACACAAAGGACTCATTAATGTACATTGAAATGGTACATCTGTATTATCTGCTCTTGTACTTATGAATTCATTGACATCATTTCAGTAGATACAATAATAATGTTCATTAGTTAACGATAATTTATTGTTCCACACTGTATATTGGTTATATTTCAACGAGCACCCTTGTTCTAATAATATTCAAGGACATAACTCATTCTGCCAAGATCTTGTTTTTCAATTTCCTCAACAATGCTTACCATATTTGTTGTTCAATTATTTGCCTTTCACAGAATTTCTCAGTATGAAAGTCAATGTAGTCAGTGAACAATTCCAATTATACACTTTCTAAGAATTTAAATTCTTCAATATTAGTTTCACATATCGCTGGCATCAGAAGAATTAAAATACCAGCTTTTTGTGTGCACTACATGATAAATATAAAAAATATTCGTATTTCACAATCATTGTGAATGCGGAGCATTTTTCAATATAAATAGCATTGTGAATGCGGAGCATTTTTCAATATAAATAGCATCTAAACTCTGATTTTGGTATAGCGCATTTAAAATCAGTATAGTAACTTTGATTTATACACTTAGCATAATTATGGAAAACCAACAATTACACAAATTATAGTGGTCAAATTCAGTTTGAAAATACCAAAAACCATAATGTAGTATTTATTTTAGTAGAATTGGCTTGTAACACAAACTATGGTTATGGTAACACAATGCTAAAGAAAAGAAAGTAATTAAAAAAAAACTGTTAGAAACAATCCCAAATAAGACCAAAAAGGTTTGTTACACTTTTACAAGAGTACAGTTAGAACTTTCAAATTATTGCTCCATTGACCCTTTAGTTGCATTTAGAAAGTCATCCATTTCATATATAATTGCACCACAACCAACTAGATTTCACACTAAAATGAAATTCATGTAGGACTTTGTATTTTTGATATTCAGCCTTTTCCAGTCATTATTTGTTTTAAATTGTCTTTTATTTGGTTTGAGATAAGTTTAGAAATCATTTCTGTACAGACTTGGTAAGATTTTTATATTAATGTTAAGACTTGTGCTAGAAACAACAATAATTTTCTCAATGTAGTTTTTTTTTTAATCATAAACTAGTTATTTGGTTTAGATCATTATCTTCTGACAAAGATGCTTCAGTTTCCTGGTCTGAAGCTCTTTGTAACAAAATAGATTTTATTATTTCCCCACAAAAAACGGTCAATTTACTTAATGGACTCTTAACCAAACAAGTCTTGATTCTCCTGGGAGCTGCTATTACATGTTGGGTACAAAAGTGTGGGCCAGTTATTTACATAGTGAATGTATGTACACTAGTTATCATAATAAGCTACAAGTTAATGACTTTCCCACTTGCAGCTTTCACTCTATCCCCTCTACAATCTGCTCACACTTTATCGCCGTGTAATGTGGTTGACCTGAAGATTTTATATTGTTCCAGTTTTAAAAACATTAGAACATGGTCCAAGAGCATTCAAACGTAGTTTCTTCAGTAAAAAGTATCATCTTTAAACATCAAAATGTTTTTTGTGTTACCTATCTCTTATGAAAATGTAGTTTCTATAAAATCGAAAATGTCGTCCATCGGGATTAATTATTTATACAAGTAAAACTTATTGATTATGCAAATTAAACTGTGTACTCAATAATGTCTTGCTATAGTGTTGATCAATAGTTTAGAGGCCAAAGAAAGGTGTCGCCGTGTCGAGGTCGGCCGTAATACTTGTGCTTCTAACGCTAGGTTTTCTATAATTTATTGTTTTAGCTGAAATGTACACAAGTCTGCTACCATCTGGTCAAATAAGAATAAAATTATACATCATTGTATTGTCGATACATAGTAGGTACTTGAATCAGTGTTAAAGTACATGTGGTGTCTTATAAAGCCTTGTTTGCCCTCTGAGAATTACATAATGCAGTTTGATTTGACCTATTTCAGTTCTGATCCAATCTAAGCCATTGGTTATACTCAAAACAAAATTTCTGAACCATGTTATGATAACACAATTGATTAATGCGATAATACTATAAGCTAAGATATAAACTCGAAGGAAAAAATTGCTAATATTATCTTAGTTTTTTTTTCGTGTTGTAAAGCTTCATCATTGTAGTATTACGCATTGTCCCATCCTAAAAGCCGGCACGAGCTGCTGCTAAAATACCCAAGTCAACAGACCTTGTGGAATGTGCGACGTTCACGTTCTCAATTGTTTTGCATCGTATCGGGCCTCCCTTTAACGTCTCGATCAAAATGTTTGCCGCGAGTCAATTGGTGACAATCGAGCAATCGTACGTAATTTGCCGTGATCTTGGCACATGAAGCGCGTTATCAACCTCAGGGTCATCACGTCAGCGGAACTTCTGTGCAAATAATTAAACTTGATATCTCTCTTACACTTATCGCTCGAAAAGATGGTGAGAAAGAGATAGACAAGGCTAATGACCGTATTTTATAAAGGTCATTATTACAAGGTCAAAATGTTAACTGAATAAATTATTCGCCCCAAAACGTGTTTTTTTGTCACATCTTACAATTTACTTATCTTTATTTGAGTAATTCTTAATTATTGGAAAATTTGCAGCCTACTGCGTATGTTTTAAGTCGAAGTTGGTTTTCTGTTACTTGGTGTTCACGTAGAGGTGCCGTTATGTTAGTGATAAGTAGAGACCGGATAATATGCATTTGCATATTTGCATATGCATTTGCATATTTAAGCCATTTTCAGCGCTAATAGCATATTTTTCCTAAGATCTAGTGATGATGCATATTATCGGTGTAATTTACAATGCCTCCCGAAAAAAAAAGTGTCTTCGTGGATAAGTGACTTTCCTGAAACATTTACTTACGACGGAACTGTTTTGTATTGTCGAGTTTGCGAGAAAAATATTTCGTGCACTAAAAAGTTTCAAATAGACCAACATGTCAAGACAAGTGTTCACGTCGCAGGATTGCAGAAAAAAGGTCCACGACAACAGCTTATAACCGCATCTACTTCTAGCTCTAAATGTAAACAAAACAACCAGTTTAGCATGGATTTATGTGAAGCATTGCTTTCAAGTAATATTCCTCTCCATAAACTAAAAAATATATCAATGGATAGTTTACTAAATGTATGCTGATTTTGTAATAAAACATCTAAAACTTAATAGTTTTTTATTTTATTAAAAAACAATAAATTATAAAGATACATACTTAATAAAGTAAAACTTAAAACAAGTATATACTAACGATAAACTTAAATCTAAAGAAATAATATTTACAAAACAAAAAAAAAATTAGTCATTTAATGTTGCATATTCTGTCAGTTTTCGTGCATATTTCAAGCATTTTTCATGCATATTTGCATGCATATTTCAAGCTTTTTATGTTGCATATAATCCGGTCTTTAGTGATAAGAGTGTAATCAACGGAGTGCATCCTATTGTTCCAGACAATGAGTTCGAGCGTATGCTACAAGTGCAACCGGACGGGGCACTTCGCCCGCGAGTGCACCCAGGGAGGAGGCGTGCAGGGTGCTCGCGACTCTGGCTTCAACCGCCAGCGCGAAAAGTGCTTCAAGTGCAACCGCGCCGGACACTTCGCGCGTGATTGCAAGGAGGAGGCCGACCGTTGCTACAGGTTAATATTGGCTCCTAAGTTCTCTTCTTAAGTTTTTAGGATCAGCTCAGCCTTTAACCAGACGAGGCCGAATATTGGTAAAGACCCAGCGAACATGCGAAAACTGGTCCAAAGTTTAAAACACAGGTCACACTTTCTACCTTCCGATCCCTACATTTTTCGAGGCGAGTTGATGAGGAAACGTAAGATCGGTGACCCATTGCTCAACTGCCCAGAGTTGCTTGAAGCAGTAGTGTAAATCAATCAAGCTTCTTAGTTGTAGCGTTGCTATAGGTTAACGACATTTCAAACGATACGTGTGTCGTGTAGACATGAAGTATCTCCATTGGCTCGTTACGCATGAGTGGTCACGTTTGAGCGGCTCGACTCACACGCGTTGTATCGCCGAGCCGGCGTAGCGTGCGCCGACGAGGAAACAAGTGCCACGCGCCATTCGCATCCGCGTGGAAGGAATATCTGAACAGTTCAACATATCCCATTATAAAGTGAATATAATGTTGAAAATCAAAAACTACTCAAACTTAATAAGCTACGTTTCTATTTGCACTATTTCTGTACAGCAGCTCAATAAAATCAATATGCTAAGTTAAACTAGTTTTGCTCGGGACAAGTATCTCCGCCAGTTACGCCTACCAACTTATCGGCCATGCTGGGCGTGTTTAAGTAACGGGTGCACGTTAGTTAATCGCGATTCTTATCCGAGTCACGTCGGTTTATCATTGGATCATATCTAAAACCAGTTTCGATAACGAGAATCGTCTTTGATGTTTCTTTACTTAATCTTTTTTAGCTCAAATCTCCGGAAATCACCACTTGAAGAGCTTAAGCCTCAGGCCAAATAACCTAAGTATTTTAAATACCTAGTTGCTAGTAAGTAATTTTAGTGGTTCAACCTGTAAAAAAGCATAGGATGTTTCTAGCGCAATCAATAACTGATTGATGTACTGTAAACATTGGCCTAAGTATCGAGGTCATAGAGAAAGTGTAGTGTCTAATGCTCAAATGTCACGTTGAACTGTTAGCATTGACCTTGGCGACACAGGTGTCTAATTATCTTGTCATGGGCCTTTCTGTCTTATTCAAATATTATTATATAATAATGACATTTTTGATAATAATGACAGTTTACTGGTTTTTAGGCTGTTGTCTGTAATGTTCGTTTATTTGTGTGGTACAGATGTAACGGCACGGGACACATAGCGCGTGAGTGCGCGCAGAGCCCGGACGAGCCGTCGTGTTACAACTGCAACAAGACCGGGCACATCGCACGGAACTGCCCTGAGGGCGGCCGCGACAGCTCCAACCAGACCTGCTACAACTGCAACAAGTCCGGCCACATCTCCCGCAACTGCCCCGACGGCACCAAGACTTGCTATGTGTGCGGAAAGCCCGGACACATCTCCCGCGACTGCGATGAGGAGCGGAACTAACACACGCCTCGTCGCGACTGCCTATATATAAAATAAACTATGTATATTATGATGCCACGCACGGACGATAAGCAAAGGACGCGATACGCGACACTAGATCGTAAGACCACACGACTGTATGAAATTAATGCAACGGAATTATAAATCAGATGCAGCAGCGGTATTCACGTGACAGACTGAGGTGTATGATTTTTAAAATGTTGACTTGTATATAGGTCTCCCCGCCGCGCGAGCGCCGGCGGCCCTCGTCGATACGTTAATGTTTGTTCTTGCACGACGTGAACGAGTTATTGTGTTTTAAATCATTTAATAATCGTGATTGAACTATTGAGGAGGTAGCGTTACAGTTTTTAGCATTACAGAGTATATATTTAATATATTTTGTACAGATTTTTTTGACAAAAGATAAATTGGATGCTGGCGTACATAATGAGTTTTCAATATGAAGAGTGGAGGCCCCGGAGCGACCTGAACCCCTACTGGACTCTCTTGTTCGTCTTGGTATACAGTTGTTCTTACGCGATCGTACGCGATCCGACGAGTCTCAATCTTACACCCTTATCACTTCGCGTGATTTATTTTTATTGATCAATTCCTTTGTTTATGAGATCCTGCTAACTTGTGGAGAATTCAGTGGTTAATTAGAATTTCATCAATCAAAACATTTTTTATTTTGTTATCCCTGTCAATGTGCCTCTCTGTAATACACTGAAATGTATAATGATTACTCAAACAACAGTGGGAGATGATTAATTAATAAAATCTTGCCTTATTATTTTACAAGTTTTCATCTTGCCCTATTATGTTAGTATCATAGATATTTATTTTGACTGTTAACATGTGCTCACAACAGGAACACACATTAATGGCTTTAAATCTCCCAAGTGTAATAATTTGAATTTAGTTTAGATCACATTACTGAGCTCATATCATTTGACCGAACAAGAGGGCAATACCTATCCTTCAACCATACCTAGAATACATACATTCGAATTAATTTATTACCTACACGACATGTGTATCAGTGTGATGCCAGATGATAAGATGACACATGTATAAAAAAAGTATTTTTAGAAAACAATATTTTAGCCATCAACAGCTTGCCTTTATTTTAGTCAACGAATGTAAGTATCTGCCGTTCTAGAACTGCTGTAAATGAGCATTTGTCGTAGATCATTAGTTCACTGAAGTACCAACATCGTAATAATTGCTGAATTGCTTGCTATCTGAGTAGTACATAGTTGGATAACCATTCACTTTGCCTCAATCCCAGCGCCTATCAAGATGCACATGGACCACTAAAAAATTAACATGGACGACACTGAAGGATATAGGCACAACAGGCAGCTTCCTGATGCTGTCTCTCTCTGAATCTCTGAATTTACGAGGTCGAAATCGCCCATCGAAAATGGTCGGAAGATGAACATTTCTCACTACACACAATCTTTACAAAACGTATAACGTGCACACTCCTCCGTATAACCTGCACACGCCGCCACCATACTTAACCAATTCGCCGCCCTACTAAACCAGCGCACATCGCCCCTATTTAACCTTAACACACCGCCCTACTTAACCAGCGCAAACCACCATAAATATTTAACCTGAACACCGCCCTACACGCAAACCACCATATTTAACCTGAACACGCCTCCCTATTTAACCTTAACACACTGCCATACTTAACCAGCTCAAACCACCATATTTAACCTGTACACACCTCCCTATTTAACCTTAACACACTGCCCTATTTAACCAGCGCAAACCACCATATTTAGGCCGCGTTTCCACTGACGCGGAGCTGGGCGGAGAGGAGCTTAGCGGTGCACAAATTGACCAATGACTATGCTTGAAATCTCCGCTCCGCTTCAATGGAAACAGTACGAGCGGGGTGGAGCAGAGCTGAGCGGATATTCATACATCGAGGCGGTGCAGTGCGGAGGACAGCGAGCGGAAGCTGAAGCGGAGCTGTGCGGAGCGGAGACGTGCAGGAATCGTGCAATCACTGACGAGACGAGTGACGCGATGAGGATTTAAACCATTTTGATTGGT
The DNA here is from genome assembly GCA_947508005.1 of Amphipoea lucens. Classification (NCBI taxonomy): domain Eukaryota; kingdom Metazoa; phylum Arthropoda; class Insecta; order Lepidoptera; family Noctuidae; genus Amphipoea; species Amphipoea lucens. The sequence goes on from OX382372.1 coordinate 18,783,871, forward strand.
CGATTCCTGCACGTCTCCGCTCCTCTCCGCCTAGCTCCGCTTCTCTCCGCTCAGTTCCGCTTCAGTGGAAACACTGACCACTTTTCACCGCTCTTCTCCGCTCCTCTCCGCCCAGCTCCGCGTCAGTGGAAACGCGGCCTTAACCTGTACACACCTCCCTTCGAGTAAGAAACACCACGCTGTGCTTCATAACTCAAGTAGCGGATGTTAGAGAAAAAACAGCCAGTGGGAATGGGCCGGACACGAATGCACCCGGAGAGATGGGCAAATATCGTCTCTCACTGGACGCCTGAGGCAGGACATCGCCGTCGAGGTAGACCCAAGACGAAGGTGTTGTCACGATCTAATATCATTCGCAGGGCCAACATGGCCAGAGATCGCACAAGAGGGAGGTTTGGAAGAAAGGGGGAGGCTTTTGTCCAGCAGTGGGACGGAAAATAGGCTAACAAAAAAAAAAAACACCCTATTTAACCTTAACACACTGCCCTACTTAAGCAGCGCAAACCACCATATTTAACCTGTACACACGTCCGTATTTAACCTTAACACACTGCCCGACTAACCAGCGCAAACCATCACACCTTCCTGTTTAACCTGAACACACCGCCCGCGCCCGTCGAAACTTGCGAAATGTGGGTCTACTTTATGTACAGACGCCAGCACATCAACCTACACCTAACTGTCGCATTTTCCCAATCAACTTTGAACCTTATGCTGCAGTGATAAAGTTGAAAATCTATTAAAGAAATTTGACAGATTGTAGTAGGTTGATGTGCTGGTGTCTGTACATCTCTGCCTTACCCTTTGGGGATTACAGGCGATTTTGTTCTTTAGATTAGGAGGCAGTGACCTCTCACCTAAAGAGACATAATTGAATTTCTATTGTTTCGTATCAAATAGGATACACGCGGAGCTTGACAAGAACACCGATGAACAATACTCGATGGAAACCCCCGTGCCTGTGTGGGGTACACATTTACAGAACTTTTTACGACTGGACAAGGGACAATGTTAGGTTATAGGTACACAAACTTTTGCTATTCTAGTGGTTGCGAGCGCGTCTTACTGCGCAAGGGAATCCTGGGTTCGATCCCCAGTTCTGCTAAAATGATATTTGGGTTTACTTGATTTGTACCGGTTTGTGGCCATAGACCCTTTAACTGGCAAAATATTGGTTGTAGACTACACCTGTAACCGTAACAAAAATATAGATCATTGATGCGCGTTGGACATCCGGGTGTAGTATAAGAATTAATTTATTACTTAAATACGAAAATTACGGCCTTTGAACTTAGAACCTCAAGTGTTAGAATTTGGACAAACACAAGTACTACACATAATTATTAATATGTCTGGAATTCTGGATACTCTTTAGGCCGGCCGCAAACGTCCGGTTTCCTGATTCGGAGACCCCGAATGCACGCGTTTCATACAAAATGTTCTCTTTAGCGCACACGTTCTTATATTTTCCGTCAGGGTTTCCGAACGGAAAATATAAGAACGTGTGCGCTAAAGAGAACATTTTGTATGAAACGCGTGCATTCGGGGTCTCCGAATCAGGAAACCGGATGTTTGCGGCCGGCCTTACGCAGTTGTATTTTATGCAACATAATGTAAGTACTACGTAACATAGAGAAATCCTGATTGAGGACAAAATTATCTACCTATCTCAATAAGTAGGCCAGTACATAATTGCAATTATTTACAAAATTTTGCTAGCTGCGATTATAATCTTTTTTTCTCACATAGCATGGCGGTAGCGTTGGGATTTGGCAGAAACGGCAATGGATGCAGTGAAAATAAAATCTAATATGACAAATCTAACGATATAATTGAATACAGGGTGTTACGGAAAGGGTATATCAATACAAACGGGTTGAAGAGTGTATCTGGTCTAGAATCTGTGTACAAAGTTTCAGCTCAAAAGCAGTAACTTTGAAAATGCTTAATACTTTTTTATTTCGATAGTTTATTAAATTGAAATCATAACAAACATGTTACCGCACTACGAGGGTCATTATCCATTATCTGTAGTGTGTCTGTGCGCCTAGTACACGCACATCACGCCGCCGCGCGCCAGTGCAGCGCCGTGATGTCGAATTAAAAAAATATTAAGCCTTTTCAAAGTTAATGCTTTTGAGCTGAAATTTTATACAGAGATTCTAGACCAGATACACTCTTCAACCCGTTTGTATTGATATACCCTTTCCGTAACACCCTGTAGATACCCACAAGTACGCCTTCACACATAGAATTGGTAAGTACTATAAAGATTTCGCATTTAAGACAGTCCGTTAGAATCTAAGGCCGCTATCCCACTGGCGTTTTACGAGCGTCGGCGTCTCTCGAACGTCTGCGCAACGTTGACGTCGCGTGACAAGCATTAACGTCGCGTCTGCGCTACGTTAACGTCGCGTTTGTTGGCAACAGGTACAATCACGCCGTCCTGCTCTGTCACTTTGAATCACTTGTAAAATTTCGTCAAATGTAGTCTTTGGCATTCGCAAATATTTATAAAATTCCGATTCATTATTTTCAATATTATTAGAGTACCTACAGTGCGAAATATTCACTTTCTTATGATCGATTGGACCATAAGGATTTTCCCAGAATTGACGATAAGATTTACTTTCTCTTTTACGTAATTTTCGTCGAAGTAGTAAAGCCAACAGTAGTGCTTCTGATTGTACGCCTCAAATAGTATCGTGTGCGCGACGTCAACGTCGCGTTCAGCGGACGTTAATGCTTGTCACGCGCAGACTCGACGTTGACGTCAACCCTCGTAATACGCCAGTGGGATAGCGGCCTAAAACCTCGTGGGCACCTCACCAACGGTATGTGGAAAAGACCGCGAAAATCAAATTTTCATTAGTCATTAGAATCATTAATACATCTTTCTAAGTTAGTTATGGAACAAATCTAACATAGAAAGATGTCTTAATGATTATAATTCTGTAAATACGTACCTGTTTTATTCGCGGAATCATATTTTGAACAAGATACAACCTATAATTACTGACCTAAAAATTGCAAAAAACGTAAGAAAAATTGAATTTCGCGGGCATCTGCGCATTCACCTTAAATGAAAATATCGAAACCTAATAAAATTTAATTATGTATTACCTGAAAACGAATCATGTAGGTAACCAGTGGTTATGATGGTTGACAGCTGTTGACACCGTAGTATGCGCAGGCGTCTCCATGCTGTACCAGTCTCGGCGGCCGGGTGATGGTGATAGTGTTGGCGTTGATAGTTACAAAGAACAACTACAAGTACCCATTTTACCACCTGGCTCACTGCAAACTTTGTCGAATCTTTGGATTTTAAGGACATTTTTAAACTTTAACGCCTTTTCCACAGAGGCGCACACACATTTACCACAGACAAAAAAAAATACCCGATGGGATAAATCAACAGTAAATTAAACTATTGAAGTGAACATGTAAACAACAATTTCCTATCATTAGATCAATGCATTCCCAGTGCATCACAGTCATTTAACATATTACTTCAATTTGAATGTAAATAAGTCGAATTTACGAAGACGCGACGTTAAAACGTTAACGGAACCTACCGGTTTTCGCACTAGCCGGGCGTGGTGAAGTGCGGCTGCGCGACAATCGCATTTTCTTGAATGAAGTGAGTAATGGGACGTTGTTAACGTTCTTGTTTATTTATTTGAATTAAACTTATTTTAAATGAATTTCTTTCAAATTAAGTGAGTTTGCGTGTTTATAGGTAGTAAAGTGAAGTTTTAGTGCAAATGTGGTTGTGTTCTTTGCTTAAATTATAAAAGCGGAGAGGAGTATCCATGGGCGTTAACTTCAGGTTAAGAGAATTGTTAACTTTATTATTAAATTAAAATTAAGGTTAATCGAGTATTAAACTCGTTCTATCTTTACTTATTGAACTATAATTTTGTTTATGTGACCGGTGTTATATAATTAACTGAACTTTTAACTGACAATAGTCGCTGTTTATCCGCTTGGCGGCGCATCACCCCAAATGGGTGGAACAATTTTGACAGGCTTGGCGGCGCATCACCCCATATGGGGTGATAGTACTGTGTCGTCATATTATTGCTTATTCTCTTTAACCCACTGTGTTTTGGATCGGTTTTCTCTTTTCTATTTGAACGATCGAGAATATCTGCCTTAAAAAATGCAACGCTGGCCGTCAAAAATGTATCTGTGGTTAAGAAATTATTTGTCAAAGTCAGTCTGTGAATTTGCGACGTCACACGTGACATCTGTTCCAGAAAAACTTTAAGGCGTAAATAATTATTTTTTTACTATGAGGTGTGTTTGTATTTTTTTTCGTATGAAGATAGAACCCTTCCACCAATAAAAGCCATAAAATATATATGGTATCGATTTACTTTTTGAAATAATAATGTTTAAAGTTCACATAATGTTTTTTTTTTTTTTTCAACCATAGTCAATATTTACCAATGAATATAATAAATTAGAGACGAAATGTCAACAAACACTTAATACCACCCGAAAGGGACATTCATATGCTCTAATAAAAACATAACTTGAGATTACGCCCGTCGCCAACTAGTAAACAAAAAAAATGTTTTGTTCAGTGCGGCCATCTGGCGCGTGGCGATACGATCGCGTGCGCCGCGGGGCGTTGGGGAATTTCGATGTTCTAGCGCCGCTGAGCGGTTAAGTTGGCTAACGATTGTTGCTAATTCGAATCTTGAATATAAACTAACTTCAACAATTACTGTTAATACGCTCTAATTTACTTAGCATTTTGAAGAAACTTATCAATATTTTTGTTTAAATTGGTTTCCATAAGCCTTGTATGTATATTGCTAACATAAACCAGCAGATTTTACTAAATACTAAACCTGGACCACTGCTAATTACCTGTCATGCATGACTCTTCATTGTGACAAAATTAAACAAGCATTGTTTACTTTCATGCTCTCGTAACTCAATATAAGTAAAGTGTAGCCTGTAACACTTCTTTCCTAATCATTGACTGCACCAGGATCATGAAAATACTGTGTACTTTCTGCAAAAAGTAAACTGAAACTCAGAAGTGACTGAACATTTTTAGTGTTCAGTCATCTCTGAGTTGAATCAACCTGTAGCTGTTAATCAACTTATTTTTAATATTTTATTTTGATCTTTCAATTTGTTCTGATAACTTCTGATGACTTTACAATCATAATTTTTGTTACAGGCAGACAAAATCAAAGACTGAATTATGAATCTCTTAATATTTACATACATACTATCAACAACAGTATTACAACTATGCACATCACAAGATTATGCTTCGCCAACATACAATCCGGATGTTCAACAAACTAACCCCACAAACGATTACCTCAACTCTGACCCAAAGTATGACAACCCATATGATCCGAACAAGAAGAATCAGAATCGTAACCAAAACTATCCAACACAACAATATGATCCCAGTCGTCCATACGACCCAAATCGGAGTCAGTATGACCCAAATCGGAATCAATATGATCCAAACCGTAATCAATATGATACAAATCGTAGCCCAGAACAGAGGTTTAATCAGTTTGAAAACCGGAATCAAGATGTGAACTACAATCTGAACCAGTACACTCCTGAAAATACTCCAAGACCTGCCTGGGATAGCAGCAGGACTTATAGTACTTCATACAAAGGTGCCCCTTTGGAACATGAGAGTGTCATCATTAATGAAGCGTAAGTTTCTTCTTACATTTTTTGTAAAATTAAAAATTGCATATTGGGCCAGCTCTTGACCTTGATCTCGCCTGATGGAAAGCGATGGATGAGGTGTATGATGGAATGAGCAAGCCCAGAAGATGCCTATCCACACATACTTTTGCTGTTTTATTTTAGCCTTACAAGGCACCATTGCTGTTTGTAGTGACAAAATTATTTTACCATTCACAGATGTGTAAAAGTATTTGTCCGTTGATACATATCTAAAGACTTGTACAGACTAAGTGTTCTAATGTAAGTGTAATCTAGGTATGTTGAATACGCGTACAGGTGTAGTTGCAAGTTGCAGTAGCAAATTGTATACGCGTATTACAGGTACGGACTATCTTTACTGTGTATGCGTAACCGACAATGCGTACATTGGAATGCTTGATCAGTACAAGGCTTAACCCTTACTAACTGCAATTAATTAAACAACGGGTTATTTTTCATGCCTTTTTAGCCTAATCATAAGTTAATCTTACATCTCTTGATAAGACAGCCAAGTCCTGCTATTATGTCTGACTTAAATGAATAATTTAACAAACATACTATTCTAAACACTTACCAGTAACTGAAAAGTTGTGTGTGGAAATCGGTTGTCATGGTATGGGCATGTGTACCGAGAAGATGATGTGAGGAAAGTTTTGAGTATGAATGTCGATGAATATAAGAGTAGGGGAAGACCAAAGAAGCGAAGGATGTATTGTGTGAATGACGATATGGTTAGAAAGGGGGTGATTACCGAGATGACAACTAATAGAGAAGTATGGAAGAAAAAGACACGTTGCGCCAACCAAAAATAAATTCGGATATGGGCAGGAGAATGATGATGATGACTTCTTACAAACACAATTATTACAATGAAGCTTAATTTTCACAGAACATACTTCATAGTGGCGTCTAGAATGGTGCGGCCAGGCCAGATCTACAAGATTTCAGCTAATATTCTTCAAGCCCGCATGCAGATGACCATCAGAGCCTCCATCTCTTGCAATGGAGTGGAAATTACCGATGTTAACCAGAGAGTGAAAGAGGGAGTTCCTGAAATATTGAATATGAGGGTAAGTTGTCTAGATTCTTATTAAATTAACTTGCATAAAATCTGTTACCAAATAATTTTAAATCTGTTTATCTTTAAGCCTATATGGCACGACCCTTTTCTTCTCAACCAAAAGGTTGAAATTAATATCATAATTATCATATTAAAAATAGTTCCAGAGATTTGCAACAAAGCTTAGTCTAGAAACTAAACTGAGCGTTTTAACTCCCCGTAGCTGTACCCTGTGATTAACTGATACGCGATCGTTTAGCGACGTGCATAAGCGACTTGATTGATGCGACAAGTCACAAGACGAAGAAGTAGCTATTGCTGACTTCCAAAATTTTCAGAATTAAACGAATTTTATTTTTAAATTTATATAAACGAGTGCTACGATCGCGTACTCGCACGACAATCGCTTTTCGTTAAGCTGCCGACGCTGCCGTAATGTAAATGGGCGCATTTGAACGCGAGCATATTGCTGAGATATTATTTCCTAAAAAACGTGACCCTGATTTAAAAACCTTTGTTCTAAGACTTATATCCTTCAGGTGCCCCCAACAACAGTGCCCGGTGACTACAAGCTCCGCGTGGAAGGTCTATACCTGGACACGCCGTTTGGAGGTCGTGCCTTCGTTAACGAGTCGCAGCTTTCCTTCTCTAGGCGATTCATGACAATCTTTATACAGATGGACAAACCTGTCTACATGCAGGGACAAACTGGTAAGTACTAAGATGTTTTTGAATAGATCTGGTAAATGATAAATCTAACAGCAACATAAAACTTGTGAAAGAGATAATAAAAACAACAAGGCAAGGCATTAAGTCTGCCTTTGCCTTTTTGTGTGCGAAAAGATGAAATAAATAAATAATAAAGAACATAAGTACATACCTATTTTGTTTGTTGCGTTCTAGTTGGTCTTAATCTGTCAAGCTCCGCTAATGAGACACAATTGATTTTCTATTGTTTCGTCGCCGATCGGCGACTCGCGCCGCTTGACCGGTTATACTCATACTAGCTGTTACCCGCGACTTTGTCTGCGATCCAGGATGAAAAGTGCCTATGTTCTACTCCAGGTCATGGTCTACTCATGTGCTAAATTTCATCCAAATCCGTTTATCCATTTTAGCTTGAAAGCGTACATAATCTCGCATATTATCATATTAGTTAGGATGGATTCTTCTAAAATAACTGGATAAAAATGTATAGTGTAACTGCCTAATCTTGAAGCAATTGCAATGCAGTCCTGCATACGCCATACGCCCTTAGTAGGCTTGACCTACAAGGCATTGCAGATAAAATAGGTAGAGGTTACTCTGTTGTAATATAACAGTAGTAGGCGATCTGCCAGCTCCGTTTAAAAAACAATTGCTTGCGGCATGCCTTTGTATTTATTTTTTCTCTTATGTAGAGAACTCGCTACTTATACCATGCCTTTTTTATGGATGGGAAATCATCAAATGATCCCTCCCGCTCTGGGTGGAGCGGAAGGGAGTGTCAGACTCTTACTGACTAAAACCCATCCGTGTTCCTTCCTTAGCCCTTTATATTCCGGGGTAGCGGTAACCCTTTCGGACAATCCCGCACCCCCGGCAGGCTTCGGCCCTGGCAGGCCCCTTCCTTTTTGCTGACATCTCTTTGAGGCGCGCGTGGAATACGTACGCGCCGTCCGGCACGGGCCTGGTCCTGATCGGACGGTGAGCTACCCACCCATTACTCTCCGTCCGCAGGCCCGCGCCTACGGTGGCCGGGAGTCCTCACGCGGCTCTCGACGCCCGGAGCGTCTCCCGCGGCGGCTGGGACGTGAGGCTCTCTCCCTTAACTATCCCGCCACCTCCTTCGCTAGCATGACTACTTATACCATTCCTGACTTGTAAATCGAGGAAAAGTCGTGATACGCTCTTTAATATTTTCGTGGATGGTCTATCAGTGATCAACAGCAAGCGTAAACAATTTTCCAGTCTCAAGAGTGTGTATATAACAAGAAATCAAACCCCCCACCTCTCAACCCTACATTAGGTATAACTCTGCCTAAGCCTTCAGGTATTACAAGCGTTATGTTATGTTGTATGTCTATCAAAACCATTTCAACTGTTACAAAATCTGCAATAAAGCCCTATATTTCAGTTCGCTTCCGCGTGATACCGATCAACACTGAGTTGAAGGCGTTCGGGCGAGCTATCGACGTGTTCATCTTGGATCCCAACCGACGCATCATGAAGAGATGGCTATCTAGACAGGTAATGTAGCTATAAACTTTTAAGCAGTTACGTTTCATAGAATAAATGTTGCTGTAGTTATGTAGGCTATGACCAGCAAAGGTGGGAAAACTTATGCAACATGTGGGAAAAACAGTTGACGCAAAAAAAAGTAGCACTCCGGGAGTGCCGACAGAAGTGAAAACTTGAACAATCACGTGTGTATTTTTTGAATCGTCATATAAACAAAACAAACAGAACACTGCCGTCACTCACTGACATATCGGAAATAAATTAAAACCAAGTACATCCCGAGGATAGCGCGGTGTCGGTAACAGTGTCGCGAGTTCAATGGTTTTTTCGCATCTTAAAAATGCCCAACGCGTCTAAAGAAGTTTTCACTTCAAAAACTATTTTTAGAAAATGCTATTGAAATATAGGTATCTTGTTATTTTCGGCCCTACTGTACTGGCAGCCTTGAATACACTTCGCAAATGGTTTAAAAATCCATACTAATATTATTAATCCATACTTTAATATTATAAATTCGAAAGTAACTCTGTCTGTCTGTCTGTATGTATGTTACCTTTTTTCACGCCTAAACCGCTGAACCGATTTAGATTAAATCTGGTATATGTAGAGATAATTTGAGTCCCGGGGAAGGACATAGGATACTTTTTATCCCGATATTCCCACGGGATCGAGACTTATGCGGGTGAAACCGCGGGGCGCAGCTAGTATCAGTATAAAGTTTAAAAGGCGACAAAATTAATGCTCATGATAATCATACATGGACAGAACATAACCTTTCTTTGGGGTAAAACAAAGGGGTTAGAAGATTTTTGTATGGAGGGTGGCCCTAAGGTCGGTCGCCATTTTGATTTTTTTTCAGAATCGCGGTGCACAACAAAAGTTATATATTTAGATAGAGGACGCTTATACAAACAAAAAATGTTATGTAACATAATATCCTAAAGCGTCAGGTTTCGGAGTTATTCACCGAAATATAATTCGAAAACAACAAGGATTTTTTTGTTTTTTTTCCCTCCAGGTAAGCATATTGAACTTTTAAGGTAGTAGAAACGTTATGAAACCTTTATGGAGAAGAAACAAATGAAGAATAGACATTTTTTAAATAAATAATTAAAAACGGCTATTTATAGTTCGTTTCTTAATCCCAGAGACTAATCTGACATTTAAGTCTTTTGTGTTTTCGTTTTTTTTAGTATAGAAGTTTGACATTACACTTGTCAGATTAGTCTCTGGGATTAAAAAACGAACTATAAATTGCCGTGTTTAATTATTTATTTAAAAAATGTCTATTCTTCAATTGTTTCTTCTCCATAAAGGGTTCATAACGTTTCTATTACCTCAATAGTTCAATATGCTTACCTGGAGGGAAAAAAAACTAAAAAATCCTTGTTGTTTTCGACTTATATTTTGGTGAATAACTCCGAAACCTGACGCTTTAGGATATTATGTTACATAACATTTTTTGTTTGTATAAGTGTCCTCTATCTAAATATATAACTTTTTTTGTGCACCGCGATTCTGAAAAAAAATCAAAATGGCGGCTGATTTTAGGGCCAAAACCTTCAAACCCCTTTAAATAAACTAAAATATACAACCTGCAAGATTCATAAATCACAAATTCATAACTGCTATTTTGCAGTCACTTCATCTTTCGCACTTCATAATAATAATAATAATAAAAAATGTCAAAATAAACAATATTATGTCCAAAATGTAAACTCTATAGTCAAAGTAATAATTATAGATATTATGCCAAAATGAATATTTATTACAATGTCAAAAATTATGATTTAAAAATTCATTAACTGAATAAAAGCACATCTCTAAGAGCCAAGCAAACATTTTACATTTAAATTTATTTATTGGTAACATTCTAAACTCAGATGGTAATTTATTATAGATTTTTATCGTCATACAACTGGCATTTCTACTATAGAGATGCAGTCTCTGAGGAGGAACTAACAGTTTGCCAGCATTTTTTTTATTCAATCTTTCCGAGACTTGTTCATTCAATGAAAATAAATGAGGGTATTTTTTAACAAATAAACATACCTCAAAAATAACAAGGCTGATAGGATCACAATAAGTGAATAATGTTCTATTGTGGCACCCCGCCACTCGATCGGATGGGACAGTTAGTGTCGGGTCTCTTCAAGACCATTGTTCAGTCACACTGTAGTCAAATGATACAAGATATCTTATGACTTAACGCCTACTAACATAGTGGGTACAGACTGAAAACTTCAATGTATAGCTTCGTCAAAGTGAAAGCTCCATCAGAACGACCAACAGTCTCTCTCTATGTCCTCATCATCATCTGCCTAGCCTTGTCCCAACTATTTTTGTGGTCCGCTGCCAGTCTAACCGAATTCAGCTGAATACCAGTATTTTACATGGATCGACTGCCTATCTGACCTCTACAACACAGTTACTGGGTAACACGATACTTTTTGGTAAGACTGGTTGCCAGACTTTTGGGCGTCTAACTAACCGTAACGACTGTCAATGATCCACGAATGACAGTCGTCTCCGAGGCACGAAGGGGTCTTAGTATGTAAAGAGGATCATCCATCCACGGACCAACCGCGGCAAGGGTAGTTTAACCTGATCGATCGACCCGTGCTGCTGTTATTACTTAGCTACAAGCACCTCCCTATCTCTATGTATACGCATTAAATAACAATATCGATCTCCGATCACTTAGTCATTTAAGAATGAACCGATGCCTATGTTTTGGCCTAAAGATAAACTATAGTAGTCCATGATCTCAGATAATTTACATTCCATCGCCAATAATGAGTTATCTACTTTGGCAGTATTGTATTCAAAGTTGATTTTTGAGTAACGAAATGTAGCAAAGAGGTCCTAATACGTTTTGGTTGCAATGGAATTTGAACTTTGTTGGGTATGATATTCAGTTAGTTGTTCCATAAGTAGAATATAATCTCAATAAATTTGCCGTCGTTAGGTTTTATTTATTTATTTATTATTAAGGCACATCAACAACACAAACATTTTCAAATAAAAGAGAACAGAGACATGGACTAGTGTTTACGTCAATTACAGACGTGCACAACATTCACAATAAAAGAGAAGAAAAAAACAGCATTCACGCTACAAATCCCGACCCCGACCCGACCCCGACCCGACCACACCCCGCCCCGCCGGTTGTACCCGACTACACCGGAACGACAAGAGAAGAAGAAGAATGAATGTTTTCAAAGCAAAATTGTATTTGATGAGAGTTGGTTGATTTATATAACTAAATTCCGAATCGGCCGGAAGTCAAACATAAACTGTTATACAACAGGGTTAAGAGTTTACACATTTACTAGGTGTTATTCAAACTGCATACATAATTATGAGTGTATCGTATAATTGATGTAGTTCGAACTTTGATCATGACTGTGTTACGATTTTGATCTTGACACTTTTGATTCAATAGGTAACTTCTCTATTTACATGTAGATAAAGGCAATGGTTATTTGGGATTGGAATCAAAACTTAGTACTGCACATGTGTTGTTCAGACAAGCAAGTACTTACTTCAAATGCGTTGTTCAGACAAGCAAATTCCTCATTGACTATTTACGTCTAAAGATGGCGCAGGGTAAGCAGACCCTAAATTAATGATTTTTTTTTTTTAGTTTTTCGGTATTCATACCATGTACAGTCAACCGCACGTGCATGGTAGCAGTTTGACTTTAATAGTACTCTTATTTTTTAGCAGTAAGGGTGGTAATAGGATTGCATAACAGGGGTGTTACATGGGACTTACAAACATAATGGCGAAATGTGGATGTAGTGTACTATAGGTACACATCTGCCGAACTCTTCGAGGATTACAGGCGTAATGTTGTGTTGTGAAAATGGTATCTAAAGGACTCTCAAAAAGTGTTTATATGTTTATATTCATAGAGATTATAATAAAAACAAAAGGGCGCCACCACTCCCATTTTTACACTAAATGACATCATCGTCTTCATATTATCCTATCTACGCCTACACAGAAGATCTCTTTTAGCGACCGCCCATTGTGTCACCGTATGTAAAATTCCTACATTTATATCTGTAAGCCCAGGGACGCAAGGGCGATTTTTTCCGCGCCTAGGCTTTTTCAACGCTTTGCTTAGCGCCTAAAATTGAAAATTCAACGTTGTTTTCTTGACGCGTTGGTATGCGCTGTTGGATTCTCAACGCTCGGCTCAATACGGAGAGTTGAAAATCCAGTGCGCGAAAAAAATCATCGCTTAAAAAAAGCGCTCGTGCTTTCCTGGAGTAATTCTTATGGTGTACATAATAAAGAGTATTCTATTTTATACAGAGTAACTTCGGCACAGTAAGTCTGCAGTACCAGATGTCGGACCAGCCGCTGTACGGCGAGTGGTACATCCGCGTGGAGGCGCTGGGACAGGTCGAGGAGTCGCAGTTCCTCGTTGAGGAGTACTATCAGACACGATATGAGGTATGTACTATTCTGGAAATTCTTTTATTGTAACTACCACCATACTATGCTGACTATTCTACTTTGTTCAAAGTCGCTTATACATATGTATATCAGGTGCTTCACTGCTGTTAATTTTTGCCTTTCATTCGGCATCTTTCAAAGGTCTGAACACATATCCGTTTTGTGTTCAGATGTTTGTTGTGTGTTCAGAACTGAAAAAAAATTAATGAACTGATCCAACGATGTTGAATTTCAATTTTCGGCATCTTTCACTCGCCTATAGAATGATCGAAAAATTTAATGAAAGGAGCAGAGGAACTTTCATCCTAAGTATATAATTTTGTCAGAGTCGTGGGAACGTGGAATGATACAAAAGTGAACCTTCATTCGAGTGCGATGTCTGGTACAGATAGTGCCATCCACAGTGACGCGCCCACTCTTCTTTTGAATGCTTACAGTACAATTTAAGTGTGCAACATTCCGCTAGTATTTTAGTTTTGTCGATATACAGTAATTACTTATTAGTAGGTAATTAGTGAGTATCGTCAAAACTAAAACTCGTGCGGAATTAACTAGCGTTAACCACTAACGTTTAGGAAGAGAGTGGGGCGCGTCTTCGTGGATGGACCTATCTGTATCGGCTTAACCATTATTGTTAGACATAAGCAAACAACATAATACAATTTTATTAAATATTTAGTTTTTACCCGACTGCGCGACGCAAAGGAGTGGTAATGTGTTTATCAGCCTATGTATGTATGTTCCTTTGAAGCACTATACAGACCAAACGCCTGGGCCAATTTTTATGATTCACACGTCAATCGATTCCTCTTAGTCCGGCGAGTGTCACTAAAGACATGACGTTAATGAAAATTCAATATGGCGACTACTGGACGCCATATTGTGAAAATGAAAAAAATGAAAGTCAACAAACTATGTCAAGTGGGGTATCGTTGAATAGGTCTTTCAAAAATATTAGTGGTTTGAGACCGTTTTTTGATTAAGTAAACCGTTAGTGACTTATCAAGCTTTAAAGTACCAAATTTCGTTAGAATCAAGTGTCCTCCCCGGGTGCGTCTCATATCGTATAAAGTTATTTGGTATATTTTCATTTCAATAACGTTCACAAGATATAATAAACGTGAGATATACCAACTGCTGATATAATTTCTTTACATATAATATTTATAAACTCTTAAACTTACTTCGTATAACGTTATTGAATATAACGTTTATTTAATCGAAAATCATTGGGTCTATCGTTTAAAATATATATTGATACCGTCATTCTGGTTAACACCCCGATTCAGAACAATCCGACTCGGACAGCTTAGGTTAGAAAGCCTTCGTGGCTTCCGAATTATTTCCGTTACCGCACCCGAACTCAACGAACGCACTAGACGACGTAGGATGCAAGAGCGAGCGAAGGGCACCCCGAGGTTCGGTTTGGTTAGGTTACTTTAAACCCTTTACACAAAAATGGAGGCCCCGCGAAGCGGGGCTTCGTCGACATAGGATGCAAGAGCAAGCGAAGGGCACCCCGAGGTTCGGTTTGGTTAGGTTACTTTAAACCCTTTACACAGAAATAGGGGCCCCGCGAAGCGGGGCTCCGTCGACATAGGATGAAAAAAAAGTTTTTATCATATTAGACTAAATAGGTTTTATGTCTATTGAGTGGTATATCAAACGGTTTTATATTAATTGTCTGTTATTCTTATAGAAATTAGTTACATTAAAATTATATCAATCGTTTATTATATTAACTGATCATTATCTTTACTAATATTATAAAGAGGTAAAATTTGTTTGTATGTTTGTATGTAGGGGGTAATTTCTGGAACTACCAGCCGGATTTGAAAAATTCTTCTTGCATTTGATAGCCCAATTCTTGAGGAAGGCTATAGGTTATTTAACGTCACACTATGGCCCTTAGGAGCCGAGCAAAAGCGCTATGGGGAAACGAAGTGATAGAGCAGGAGACGCGGCAAGTGATGCAATACGACGAGATGGGTCGAAGGAATAAGAAATTTCACGCGAACGAAGTCGCGGGCAGAAGCTAGTATCAAATAAAATTATAGGTTCAGTTGTTATATCTTGTAAATATTAGAGGTTTTGTAATTATATCATATACTAGCTTCAGCCCGCGACTTCGTTCGCGTGAAACTTCTTGTTTCCCCCGAGCCACCCCGTCGTATCGCATCACCCGCCCGCGCTATCACTTAACGTTCTTTTTTACTTTTTTTCTTTTTGCTCGGCTCCTAAGGGTCATAGCGTGATGTTAAATAGCCTATAGCCTTCCTCAAGAATTGGGCCATCAAATGCAAGAAGAATTTTTCAAATCCGACTGGTAGTTCCAGAGATTACCCCCTACATACAAACTTACAAACATACAAACTTACAAATTTTACCTCTTTATAATATTAGCATAGATATTATATCTTGTAAATATTAGAGGTTTTGTAATTATATCATATATTACTTACCCGTCCCCCCCTCTACCAACTAAACGGTTGTAGTTAGAAATTTAAATGTTACGGCAGTAGAACCTATATATTACGAAGTTTAAAGGAAAACTATCACACTTAAGTGGGATTAACAACTCAACTAAAAAGAATAAAATAAAAAAATTAAATTTAAAAAATCAAAAAACCCGACTGCGCTAAAAAACTTAAGTTAAAAAAAAAACTGAAAAGCTAAAAACAAGCCCATTTTAAATTAAATAAAAGTTGGAAGCAGGCGGGACCCATACCATTTTTATATTTTCAAACTCAAATGGGTCCCGCCTGCTTCCAACTTTTATTTAATTTAAAATGGGCTTGTTTTTAGCTTTTCAGTTTTTTTTTTAACTTAAGTTTTTTAGCGCAGTCGGGTTTTTTGATTTTTTAAATTTAATTTTTGTGTATACATGAGATGTCGCTTGGATGACGCTTATAAAAGTAAAAAACAAAAGAAGATGTAATAAAAAATATTTTAAATTGAGAACAATAAAAATAAAATATTAAAAGGGGTTTTATACCTTTTTGTTGGGTTTAACAATTATCTTTGAACATAAAAACCATATTCAAGTTGGTATATGTATAAAATTCTTAATTCCATTAAAGCCTTAGTTCCATATTTTCTGTTTAATGTGGATTCCATGTAAGGGTCTCCCCACATTTATCGACGCGGGATCGGCTAACACCGGTCAAAAAAGCCTTTATGTCTACGTAATAAGGGTGTTACTAATACCATTCGCATCGGTTTGACTCGGTCGACGCGTCGCACACAGGCGAAATATCAATAAAAGTCGGACAAAACCTAAACATTCAATATTTTTTTATAAAATGGGCACATAAGGGTTGGTATGTGATAAAAACACATATAAATAATTTTTTCACATTTTATTATACATCATCAGTAATATTTGGTTCATCCAATAGATTTAAAACGTCTGGGTGCATAGAAACAGATTTTTTTGTGGTTAGTTTCCTTAGTCCTGTTATAAAGGGATCGGAAGACACCATAAGTCTTTTAAAAGTGTCTTCCATGGCTAATGTCCTTGAGAATTTTCTGGAAAACCGCTCTCTGTACTTTCGCACATCTTTGTTTCGACTTTCTTGTGCATCTTCGCTCATTAACCCTATGGCTATTTCAGAATTCTCTAATATATTTGATCCATGGATAAGTACCTTGTGAAGTGTTGTTGACATATAATACCATGGATAATTCATCACATAAAAGGAAGCTGTTTTGTTGCAAAACGCCTTGAATTTGACCGCATTGATTTTGTAACCACTAGACATTACTTTTAAAATAGTATGCAGTCGATTTATGAGCCGATGATTAACACCTGTTATTTCAGCAACTTCTTCTGCATGCTGAAAAATGGCACGTGCAGTATTACCATCAGTCGATGTACCTCCACCCTGTCTTGGTTTGTCAACATGTAACCCAAGTTTTTGCCAAAATTCTATTTGTATGCGGCGCTTTTCAGCTGCTACCAAGGATTGACTGTATGCGTCTCTTGTTTGCCATTTCGCAACTTTTAATTTGTAGCCTAGATGCAATATGAACTCCGCAAACCTTATCCAGGCATGTAGCGATGAAACACCATAATTAAGGTTTTCTTCAGGGATCGGCTGTGACAAGCAGAATTTTATCCTGTTAAAGTCTTTCGAGGTGAGTTTACAAATATAGCAACGCATGGCAGATTTCGTGTCAGTTAAGGCGTTTATCATCTTCCCATCAACCATGGTCATTATCAACTTGTGTTTAACTACACATTCTTCCTGCATTAAAACGATTGTTGGTGATAAAACATCAATCTCGGTTTGAACACTTTGAGCTACCAATCTTGATAGTTCTGCAGTTTCATGTGCCATCTCTAACTTCAACGGACGACAATACCTTGGTGAGGAGGGACGAGGATTTTGCCAGATGAGCACAGTTTTGCCATGATCACACACGAGTTGAACTGGCACAATAGAAGTAATTAGCATATTTTCATCAGACTGTTCGACATTTTCAAATCTCTGTTTATACTCGGAATGGCAGCCCGATCCATCACACCCCCATTTTGATATCAGGCGTAGATTTTGTAACTGATCCTTTGTAAGCGATTGTATGACTTCATTAAGAGACAAAAATAACCTTTGTGCAGTGTGGTCCATTAAATTCTGAAGAGGAACTTTAGCACTCGTTTCGGTGCAAAAAATACCTTCAGGGTAACACCTTTTTTTTGCTTCAGTTATAGTCTCATAATTAGGATACAGACTGCAGTTCATCTCCATTGCTGAAGTTCGCAAAGTGTTGTACTGAAATTTAGACAATTGTCCTTCCATCACCAAAGATAGCGCTTTGTCTGACGACAGGCTCGCATGTGTTTTGAGAACGTTGAAACTGCTACTGGCACCAGCCAGAGTAACTTGCTTGATTATCTTTGATGTATGGATATCACCACGTGCACGATATTCTACCTGGGCTGCAAAAGCCAGTTCTTCAGGTTCTAATTGTTTCCGAACATCTTCTGTCTTTCTACGTTTTGTGCGTTCGGTACATTCTTCAAAGCTCTTATAAGGTCGGCCACCAAGGCTTCCACGTATCTTTCGAGTATGAGTCGCAACAGGAAATGTAATGTAGGTTTCGAACCAGTCTTGTTGGCGTTAACACACCGAGAAAAATTTCTATGTGCTTTAAGAAGTTTTGACTTATAATCACTCACCAATCTTCTTAGGGACAACTTTATTTCATCTTTAAGTTCATTCACTTTCAGAGCACTTTGTACTTTTTTTTCCAGATAAGATATTTTATCTTGCTCCTTTTTGGAAGTTTCCTCCCTATAGTAGGCAATTAGAGTCTTTCTGCTAAAGCTCACTTCCTCGTCAGTTGATCCTAAAACAATATCAAACCAATATTTAGTACCAATTAAGTAACCGATTGCAGGCAAGATATTGTTTTGTTTTTCGTAGACTGCGTCCAATACAGAAGTGATCGAATAAAAAGAAAATTTTGTTCAAGCGTCGCTTACGGTCGCACGAAACTGTGATTGTATATTGAACAACAAAGTCCATACTCTCTAGAAATACTAATATCAAAGTCGGATCTCTCGGGAAGTTACACTTTACCCTTTTGTGAAGTTTAAAAGTATGCAAAACAATACAATGTTAGAGTCATTAATTTTTTTTAGTATAAAGTATCAAGCATTACTATTAAAAGTAGATATTAAAAAGTAGTTTATTACCTCCTGGGAGTGAATCCATCGAGAAAACAAAGAAGTTCACGAAGCAAATTACAGAAATTTTAATAATTAAAAGCAAAACTTTCGCTCTTAACACATCCACTGTTGATCAAGTCAAACTTTGGACTGAGACCCAGGCGCGTAGACGACAAAAGGTTCGCGCCGCGTGCGCAGGTAGCGTGTATTGTTTATCACACTTGTCGGTAAAACAGGTTTTTATTTGTTAGGAGTACTTTTAAATTTTTAGGTTTTGTCCGACTTTTATTGTTTTTTCGCCTGTGTGCGTCGCGACGCCGACCGACTGCGAAAGGAGCCGTTTGCCTATTAGCTCGGCGATAAGTCGAGTAGTGTGGTGATACGCACTCGGCTTAAGGCTATTCGATACATGATCTCCCAGCCACTTTATCGCTAGATGGCGGCACATTCGCACTTCGAACATTTTCAATTTTTACGCCTAACTCAGAAAGCTTTGCGAAACAACTTTATTATATGCGTCAACTAACGCATTAACATAATCTTTTTAGATATTCACTTTGCTTGTTAACTCGTCTCATACAAAGATTTGTACCCCTAAACATTTAGCCGTTTCACTTTATATCTTTACTATGTCTTTACACACACATGTACAGTTACACACTACGTGTATAGTTTTACTTGCGATAGAACTAGATGGCGTTGTATTCATAAACTTGGTTTGTGAACTTGTTTTCCAGAGGTGGCGTTAATTAATATAAAATATTTTTACGAAAATATTTTTATGACTGTCCTTCATTCTCTAAAGAAAAGCGTACTTTTTATAGTAAAAACCGAAGAAAAGAATACTTGATTGCTACAAGGGTTGTCAGTTGCTTATTCAATTATTCTAAGGGTGCTTTTGTAGTGTGTTAGGGTAGGTTTAGGTTTAAAAATAATAAAATAATAATAAATCCCCTGACCGATTTCGGTCACGGTGGCCAATTTCAAAGAAGATTAGCCAGGTTTGCAGGAGATATTATAGTGCACAAGTGTGTGCGCAAATACAGGTGCACTCTCTGTGCCTTTACTCTCATAGTTCGATGGGACGCCAATCCGACACGACCAGAGAGAGATCAGGCGCAGGACCAACGGCTTTACGTGGGAGCACGGGGGTATCACGCCACCAATTTCCAAACTTCGGGCAAAAAAAAATAAAAAGAGTAAAGAAATTCCTAATGGGAAAAATCCAAATTAAATATTACTTGGTCCGACCTGGGAATCGAACCCAGGACGCCTTGCACGGCAGACGCACTTGTGACCATGAAACCAACGAGACAGTCGAGTTTCACTCTATAATTAAACGCTACTATAAAACAAAATATATAAAATGTTTATTTGAGTCCGCGAGAGACGCAGCGGCGCGCGGCGGGGGGGCGCGGGGGGGGCGTGACGCGGCGCGGCGGCGGACGATCATCGTATTCCGCGAATTCAACTCGGTGGTAGGTATCATTCAACCGCAGCTTTCAGCGTACCCGCCGCGCGCCGCCACAGCACATGAGTAGACAATTCCGTTTGTCTAATCATGTGGCCACAGGCCACAGGCAGTAAGGCAGTGTACAGACACGTGAAATTATTAGGCCGTGTATACACGGTTGTGGGTATTTAATTATTAGTGTAATTTTATTACTGTTGTGTGTATGTATATGTATGTATATAAGTGTTATGTGTAATATGTATTATGTGTTTACTATTTATGTGTGTTTGTATGTTTAGCCTACAAACCAACAACTTCACATACACCAGCGTCCACTCAAACCAACAATTCCAATTTCAAATGAAAAAATGAAAAAAAAAACAGCTGTTCCCTACATTTTGACGAGTTATAAATGTAGGCAACAGCTGATTTTTTTTTTTGCGATTTCAGGTTTGGTCCCATAGTAAAAAAAATTGTTCATAATGATGAGTACTATGACCATGTTAGTCTTGTTCCAATAACCCTGTATATACTAATACTCCATACTGATATTATAAATTCGAAAGTAACTCTGTCTGTCTGAATGTTACCTTTTCACGCCTAAACCACTGAACCGATTTAGATGAAATTTGGTAAGTATAGAGATAGTTTGAGTCCCGGTCAAGGATATAGGATAGTTTTTATCCCGATATTCCCACGGGATCGACACTTATGCGGGTGAAACCGCTGGGCGCAGCTAGTTGCAAATAAAGTTTATTGAACTCTTCTCTCTCTTCGATAATTGAGCTTTGTTGGTACCGACTTTGTTTTGAAGATTCTATACATCTTTTATTGCTTATTTACACCCTAAGTTACATTAAAATTAGCAAGGAAAAACCGGCCAAGTGCGAGTCGGACTCGCCCATGAAGGGTTCCGTAGCAGCAAGTAACATAATATTATAAAAGTTCTTGTAGTTCGTTGTAACTTTGTGAAAGGTAAATTGCGGTTTTCGATTTATGACGTATTAAAAAAAAACTACTTACTAGATCTCGTTCAAACCAATTTTCGGTGGAAGTTTATACTTATGGTAATGTACATTATATATATGTAGTGTGGGGGATTGTGGGGCAAGTAAAATGCTTTTACACAATTTACAGGTGGTTTATTTTACTAATACAAAATGTATATCTTCTTAAATTTAATCTTTACGTCTTTTTTATATTCTATCCTATCACACACACGTTCCCTTCCAGAACTCAATCCGCCATTCCTCACCTCACTCTTTCTCACTATCGTTCCTTCCCTCTCTCATGCGTTACGTTCCATTCCTCATGTTTACTTGTACATTCAAAACATTCATCCTACATTCGGTCATCCTGCTCCCATATCTGTCCCCAGATATGCTTACACTCCAGACATGCTTACACTCCACACATACCAGTCTTCCAAACCTCATTCATTCACCAGCTACACCGCCTTCACTGCAACTGACACAACTTCTCAAGTTCACCATATCTTAAAACAAACTAGCTACTACCAAAGTTTACACAGAATTACTGAATTAGAACATTGTACCATCTTTTATCATATACCTAATCTGAATTCTTGTAAGTACTTATTTATATATGAACACGCAACAATAGGAAGTTACTAAATATAGAAAAACTTATTACATCTTAAGAACTTAAATACTATTAACATAGGTAATAAAACAATACCTTTGTATCAACTTGCAAAATCACAACAGAGAAAAAAGAAACAATAACAGTAGAGTTCAACACTAAATCTTATTTTTAATTACAAAAATAACATAGTACTATCCAAACTTAATGTATCACATAGCAGTAAATAACACATAACCTGATATTCGTAAGGATACTGAGCAGTGATATTTAGGTACAGCTAACTAAACACACACATGACACCTTTTGAAAAAAATAAAATAAAGTTAAACAACCGACAAACAACACCTTTCATTCGTCCTTACCTGGCCATTTTTTCATGTTATCTGCTGAGCTAGATGTTCTCTTGGGCCCTTCAGTGGTGTCATACAATTTCTCAACATCGTATCTGTCATTTCGCTTGACCTTAGTAATCCTATACGGTCCAAAGAATTTAGGTTTCACTTTTAGACCTGGGCCGAACTGAGTTCTCTTTATTGCTACTAAATCATCCAACTCATACGATGAACTAGGTTTTCTCTTCTCATTATAAGTCTTCTTATTCTCCTCTTGTACTTTTTGAATTTGTTGTTTGGCTTTCAGCCTCAAATTCTCTCTATTTTCATCATAACTGTTGATAATTTCTTGCTGCAATAGAGTAACTATCTCAATATCTTCTTTAAATCTCATTTTTGTTCCAATCAGTAATTGGAATGGAGTGGTGTTTATAGATCTCTGGTAGGTACTGTTAATGGCTCTCTGGACACGACTCACATGCTTGTACCACAAAGACTTATCTTCTATACACAGCTTGGTCAGCATAGGTATTAATATACGATGAATTCTCTCCACCTGTCCATTTCCTCGAGGCACTCCAGTGGTTATCTTGACATGCTGGATATCTTCCTCTTTACAATACTCTTCAAATTCCCCACTGGTGAAAGATGCGCCTCTGTCTGTTATGATCCTAGTAGGGTTACCAAAGACCTGCTGATGAAGTCTCAATTTATTTAATGCTTCTGTACTTGTTGTAGACTTGGTAGGAAAAAGCCACGTAAACTTCGTAAACGCATCAATCATGGTAAGTATATAGTTATATTGTTTCCTTGTTTCAGTAAATGGTCCTACATGATCTAAATGCAATGTATGCAGAGGTATTCCTTCTTTATCTATAGGGTTCAAATAACCCTCCTGTTTTCCTTCCTTTCTTGTTGCTAATAAGCAAGGTATGCAACTTAAGACTACTTCCTCTATTCTTTTATCCATGTTTCTTATGTAGTAATCTTTTCCTATGGCTTCTTTCATCTTTCTTATTGAAAAGTGACCATTTTGGTGCACTCTCTTTATTATTTCTTTCTCCATAATCTTCGGAACTACTAATTGTTTCTTTTCACCTTTATACAAAATACCATTATCAATCCAGAAGTCATGATACTGACCATCTTTCAAAATCAGCTGTCTGATGGCATTGAGTTCTTCGTCTGTTTCCTGTCCTTGTCTTATCTCTTCTTGCAGGCTCACCACCGCAACAAATGGGTTTCTGCTGAGAGCATCTGCATGTTGCATCCTACTGCCAGCTCGGTGCTCAATCTCGTAATCATACTCATCTAGCATGAATGCCCATCTAGCCACTTTTGGTGTCAAATCCTTCTTCTTTAATGTCTGTTCAAAAGCTTTGCAATCTGTAATGATTTTAAAAGGGATTCCATATAAATAATGTCTAAACTTCCTGACAGCTTCCACAACAGCAAGCGCTTCCAGCTCGTAGCTCGAGTATTTACTTTCAGCATCGGTCGTCTTATGACTCATGTAATGCACAGGATGCAGTTCTCCATCTGGATGCAATTGCAGTAATATTGCAGCCAAAGCATGACTGGATGCATCGGTGTGTAACTCCGTTGGTAAGTTGGGGTTGTAGATCTTCAACACTGGATCACTGGTTAGCTTTTCCTTCAATGAATTGAAAGCACATTGTTGTTCTTCTTCAAATTTAAATGGAACATCCTTTCTTAACAAATTTGTCAATGGTCTAGCAATCTTAGCATAATCTTTAATGTATTTTCTGAAATAAGATGTTAGGCCAATGAAACTCATAACTTGTTTAACATTTCTAGGTTCAGGGTACCTTGACACAGCTTGCACTTTTTCTGGGCTTGGTCTAACTTCACCATTTTTGATCAAATGACCCAGATATTCAATCTCACGGCTAATTAATTTCACCTTTTTCCAATTTATTTCAAGACCATGTTGAGAGGCTACTTCTAACACCTGCTTAAGTCTCTCTAATGCTTGAATTTCTGTTTCAGCTGGAATGACAATATCATCAATAAATATTGCCATAATTCTTTTTGCTATCAAATCTCTGAAAATAATGGAGACAAATCTCATAAAATATTTAGGCGATATGGACAGACCAAAAGGAGCACGCAGAAATTCATATTGACCATGATGTGTTATGAAAGATGTATACGGCACTGACTCCTTGCTTACCCTAAGATGGAAAAATCCATTTTTAAGATCCAACACACTAAATATTTTTGCATCTCTCAAATTATCAATCAAGTCGTCAATGATTGGCAACGGGAATTCATCTTTTACAATCTTCTTATTTAGTAAGCGATAATCTACACAAATTCGGGTAGACCCATCTTTCTTTTTCACAAGTACCAAAGGACTGGAATACTCTGAAAAACTCACCTGTATAATTCCATTTTGCAACCATTCATCTATTTGTTGTTCTACTACCTTCTGCTCCATGTGTGATATCCTTCGTGGTCGCTGGGCTACTGGCACATCATCTTTCAGCACTATCTTCATCTCGATTGGGGCGTCTCTCGTCTGAACAGGCTTGTACCCTTCCACCAGCTGCTCAACTTCCATCTTTATGCTGGGATTGGAGATATGACCTGTAACATCCACATCTCTCACACAACAGTTCACCCTAGACCACCATTCGTCCTCTTTTGACAACATTAACACTGCACCCTCACGAACTACCATCACAACATTTTGCAAGAATTCTTGCCCAATAATAAGTAGGTAGGGCATGGACCCTTTAGGTACTATATGAAATACTACGTTTGGATAACTCTTACTGTCTATTTGTAAGCTTAACATAATTTTTCCGCACGATCTTATTTTCGACAGTCCAAGTCCAGATAACATCGTGTTATCCTTATTACACGGCACATTTAACTCGTTCCACAGGTCCTCACTTATTAGATTTACGTCACTGCCCGTATCTACCAACGCACTTATTGTTTTGTCACTTATTTTTACGAATTTCATCGCTTTATTATGCCGGTCACTCGGTTTGTTTACAATCTGCATGACATCTACGTCAACCGCCATCTTGCAACTATCTTCATGGCCGTCCGATCCGTCTTCGGGTGCCGTCGTAATCCCGAACATAGCCGAACAAGCCGAATGTTTCTTCGTACCGGCGGCGTCATACTGCTTTACCGACGAGCGCGCTTGTGATGACTGCTGATTGGTCGAACCGGCCGTCTTTGACTGCTTTACCGACGCTGTTGTCCCGACCGCGCTTCCGCCGCTTCCTGTTTCTGCGCTCGAACTTGTGCATTTAGAACTAATATGGCCGAATTGGTTACACTTGAAACATTTTAACCCGTTTTGGCATGCGCTTGCTTTATGATTTTTCTCCCCACAGTTGTAGCACGACTGGCCAGTTCCGGATGCAGATGCCTTTTTTGCAGGTCGTTCGGCGTTCTGCCTAGTAGCTTTTTTCTTCATAACTTCATACAGCAGTAACTTTTCTTTTAATGCCGGGTAGGTAGATGCACCATATAATATAACCTTATTGGTTTCCAGGTCTGAAATTCCGTCTATAATATACTGGATAGCGATGTAGTCGGGGAATTTGGCTCGCTTCCCCATTTCTTTCATTATTAGCATGTATTGATAGTAGGATTCGTCTTTACGTTTCTTACGTGACGCCATCATCTCGTGCATTTCTTTGGTGTTTGCAACGTCCGGAAATTCCTTCAACACGGCTGCCTTTAGTTCTTCGTAGGTTTTGTGCACTTTTTCAGTCTTCAACCACAGTCCTGCTGTTCCCGTCAATGACCTACGAGCAATGATAAGCCGTTGCTGCGCAGACCATCCAAATATCTCCGCGTTGTCATCGAGATCTTGAGCCCATTTCGTGGATGCATATGAATGATCTTCACCGCTGAACTGAGTCACTTCGAACATGTTGAAAAATGCATCTTTACTGTCCGTCATCGTCGTTTGAGTAATGGGATATTTTACTGGAAACGTTTTCAAATAGCGTCTTTCGTCTTCAACTAGCGTCTTTCGTCTTCAACTAGCGTCTTTCGTCCTTGTAATGCGTCTTCGTCGTGATTGTTCGTCGTTTACCACCTTTTGTGAAGTGATCGTCTTTTTTTTCCGTTTTTCTTCAAACCACGTGCCCGCAATCCCGGACGAGCCCCCAAAATGTAGTGTGGGGGATTGTGGGGCAAGTAAAATGCTTTTACACAATTTACAGGTGGTTTATTTTACTAATACAAAATGTATATCTTCTTAAATTTAATCTTTACGTCTTTTTTATATTCTATCCTATCACACACACGTTCCCTTCCAGAACTCAATCCGCCATTCCTCACCTCACTCTTTCTCACTATCGTTCCTTCCCTCTCTCATGCGTTACGTTCCATTCCTCATGTTTACTTGTACATTCAAAACATTCATCCTACATATATTTTTTTAATTTTATCATTCTCTTATTTTAGAAGTTAGAGGGGGGGGGGGGGACACACATTTTACCACTTTGGAAGTGTCTCTCGCGCAAAATATTCAGTTCAGAAAAAAATGATATTAGAAATCTCAATATCATTTTTGAAGACCTATACATAGATACCCCACACGTACAGGTTTGATGAAAAAAAATTTTTGGAGTTTCAGTTGTAAGTATGGGGAACCCCAAAATTTATTGTTTTTTTTTCTAGTTTTGTGTGAAAATCTTACTGCGGTTCACAGAATACATCTACTTACCAAGTTTCAACAGTATAGTTCTTATAATTTCGGAAAAAAGTGGCTGTGACATACGGACGGACGGACAGACAGACAGACAGACATGGCGAATCCATAAGGGTTCCGTTTTTTGCCATTTGGCTACGGAACCCTAAAAACCGGCCAAGTCCGTGTCGGACCACGCACAATGAAGAGTTCCGGAGTTGAAATCAATTTATCCCAATTCAAGATTGTATTTTACCACTTTGTCGGCGTGATTAATATGTATATCCTTGCCAAATTATAGCTTTCTAGTACTAAGAGTCTCTGAGCTAAGCTGCGGGAGGACGGACGGATTGTCTGACGGTCATGGCGAAACTATAAGGGTTCCTTGTTGACTACGGAACCCTAAAAAAACGAATCTTTCTTAGCTCATAACTTTTTAATGGCTTTTCATTTTACTATTTTGTTCCCGCGCATACAAAATTAATAAAACTAAATAAGAAAAAACGATAAAATGTTTAACTTTGGATGTACAGACGCCAGCAAATCAAACTAGGTACTTACTGCAATCTGTCAAATTTCATTAATAGATTTTCAACTTTATCGCTAAAGTATTAGGTTCAAAGTTTATTGGGAAAATTTTACAGTTTCGGGTAGCTTGATGTGCTGGCGTCTGTGCTATGTCAAACGGTGGAGTACCTAATAAATTCCTGAAATTTGTAAGTATGGAAAAATTTCGGCTAGTGTGCTCATCAACTTTATAGATGATACGTTCATTATTACAGTAATGTCGAACCCAGGGTAGATCGCAGATAATTCTATCACAAAGTAAGAGCCACCGCGCCAGCCTTGTAAGAAAAAAAATTAACAAAAAAAACCGCCTTCCAAAAAAAAAACTACTAAGTCGAAAATAACTTCGGTGTCTTCAGTACCTACTTTAGTTTTTGCCTCCGACTTCCGAAAATAAAGGTTTTTTCGCCTAGTAGTTTTTTTTTTAAGTCGGTATTTTTTTTTTTAAATTAAATATATCTCGCTTTTTAGTAGGTCTGTTTATAATTTATCTAAGTTTCAATAGCCTAATGTCAACTTGCTTATCGCCTTTACAAAATATTGCTTTTCCCGATGCAGGGACGTTAACTGTTGAGGAGTTCTCCTGGTATTTCACCATCAGCTCCATTTCACCATTCGCATTGTGACGAGCATAATAATTAATTGCTTAGCAAGCACATTAAAGTAATCGAATCGCAACCCGTGAAATACTTATTATTGAGTAGTTCCAGTGGCCATCAGTCATGTGGTCTTCATCATCAGTTCCACTTCACCAAATGGCGCTTTCCGAAAGCAAATGCACGAGTTACTATAAAAAATAGGTACCCAAATCGCTATAGGTGTGCTTATAATATTTTAAGAGTTCCTTCAATTTCTCCAGGATCCCATCATCAGATCCTGACTTGATGACAATGGGACCACCTGGAAAGTATACCCTTTCAAACAAAAAAAGAATTTTTCAAATCGGTCTAGCCGTCTTCGAGTAATCGGGTCGGGTAACATGCATAAAAAAAATTAAAAAAGATTCCGACAAACTGAGAACCTCCTCCTTTTTTTGAAGTCGGTCAAAAATTGCATACCTACGCTTCGCAACCATCGATCAATAGTGATCGATGTTCGCAACTAAACTTGTCAACAAAATCACGCATAATAATGCCTGTGCGACGGTTGACTACAACGCCATCTAACGATCAAGATCAACTGTTGTTGATAACCATAGCAAAAATGTATGTTCTGCTTCTCGATGGTTCTTTGAAATATCCTGCAGAGGGCGTGTTCCGGCCGCGCACACATAGAAAAATTTATCGATTTTATCAGGCCTAGATATCCTGTAAATAGTGTTTTTTTTATAGGTTTTTGTCGATATGCGTCAATAATAAGTCATAACAACTTAATATACGTGCTTTTATTCTGCAAAAATCGTTTATATTTCGAGATTTGTACCCCGAAAGAATGTATGAAAAAGTGTCAGTATCCAATCACCTTAAGCCGATTCCGCGTCGATAAATGTGTGGAGACCCTAATGCGTAGTTCATGCAACTCCATACTCATCTTGCATGGTGTCCTGGTAGGCTCTATGAATAAGTAATTATTTATTCGTAGGGTAGGCTTCATATTGTGCAAAAGGAGGATTATCTCAAAACGAAGGGCAGTATAACTTCTCCACTAACATCAATATTCTAAGCAAATCTATAGTTGAACCTTCTCCTCACACAGGTTAACGTAACAATGCCCGCGTTCTTCTTCAACACGGAACCGTTCATCCACGGCCGCATAATGGCGAACTACACATCAGGCGCGCCTGTTCGGGGCAATTTGACCCTAAAGGCTACCATCAGGCCGATACCGCAGTACCGGCCGAGGTACTACAATCAAGGACAGTTCAATAATAGAGGACATTTTGGGGTACCTACAGGGTATGGAGGGAACCAGTATACTAGAGGTAAGATTCCAATAAAAAAAATCTGATTTCTACTAACACAAGGAAACACCTAAATTAGCGAATAAGTGTTGCACTGTTGGATTTTCAACTCTCGGCGCAGAGCCAAGCTTTGAAACTGCAACAATGCGCTTTTATTTAGGCATTAATTTAGGTGTCATCTAGTATAAATGAAAATTTTAAGGAACACGTTCCTTACGTTAGGCACGGCTCTCACTGTGTTGTGGCAACAGACAGTTATACGGTTCAAATTAAAATGGAAATGTTCGCGTATATTGTGCTACGATTAGCTGTCGTCGGCAATTTTTTTTTTTGTAGGAAAAGACGACGTTTATTAAATAATTTAAAAACACACAGTGGGATAAGTGTATAGAGGTATGAGGAACAGGGTGTAAAGTTCACTCAACCTCCATAGAAAAGGGAGGATCCTCCAACCAGACGGGTGTTGTGTCTGGCGGGCAACTGCCCAATGAGTCATGTCGGGCTGTTGTATATATGCTAGTTGCGAGGTAAACTCTGCTTGCGAGATGCAGGATTTGCGTGACGTCCGTATGACGCGTTGTTCGCATGTGGCGTTATAGATACCGCTACATCACTCCCCCCCGGAGACCGGAGGTCGATAGTGGGCTGAGTCTTGTATCTTGCGATGCTTGCCAGGCCAGCTGAGGTTCCAGTGAGTCGGAACCGGTTGCCGCATAGTTCACGGTGAGTCGGAACTGTCTGCGAAGATGTCCCCAGTGAGTCGGGGTGGCGCTGCGTTATGCTCCAGTGCGTCGGATGTGGTACAGCGCCGGGTTGAGGCTGACTGCTGGCGTCGACCAGGAGAGGGGGCTCTGCTTGTAGACCGGCCGAAAGTGCAGTGTGCTGTGCCGAGGTTGCTGATGAGGCTGAGGGTGATGACCAGGTATGCGCGGTCGCTGCATGCTCGTGGTCAGGATACCCGTTGAAGCCGTGGGTGCTGGCTGGCTGGGTGACTCGCCGCTCTAAAGCTTGCGGGAGTGATGATGACGTCACGCTGAAGTAGGTGCACGAAGGCTGCGCTGACGATCACGTCGGGGTCACCAGTATAGAGGTATGAGGAACAGGGTGTAAAGTTCACTCATACTCTATAGAAAAGGGAGGATCCTCCGACCAGACGGGCTGTTGTGTCTGGCGGGCAACTGCCCAATGAGTCATGTCGGGCTGTTGTATATATGCTAGTTGCGAGGTAAACTCTGCTTGCGAGATGCAGGATTTGCGTGACGTCCGTATGACGCGTTGTTCGCATGTGGCGTTATAGATACCGCTACAAGTGTCTTAAGGATGGCATGTTTTTTTCTTGGTCGATATGACTTATTCTAGAGTGGTGCCAATAAAATAAATAATCGTAATACCACAATCTAGGCTAAAATTACACAGTACTAGTCCTCATGTAACATCAATTAAAATATATAATAAAATACCTAACGACTTAAAAATGGAAAAAAACGATAAAATATTTATTACACGTCTTAGAAAACTACTTGTCGATAAATGTACACTAAATGATTTTTTTAATGATGACCTAATGGTATGACTTTATGAATTTGTTAATTTTTTAGACATTTATTTTTATCACTTTTATATTGTGACTTTTGTTTTATTTACCTTTTTTTATTCGACTTTTATTATTATTTATTAATTTTCTTGTAACAATTTAATCTGTGACAATATTATTATTATTTTATGTTATGAATTGTATTTTAAATGACCTTTTATTGTTATGTTATGTATTGATTCCAATTATTAATTAAAGCATGCTACTCTTCTTATTATACTAAATTGTTGTGCCCGACAAGGGTCCATGTGAAACATTTAACATTATTAAGATCTTTTATAATACACATGTGAATGCAATAAAGATTTGAATTGAAAATATTTAAAAAATAACTTTTCTTCTACAGTCCGCCAAAACTACCCGTACAACTCCGGCTACAACAATAACTACAATAACAACTACAACAACGACAGCAACTACCAGCAACAGTACGACGGCAACTATCAGCAACAACAATACGACAACTACGGACAATCATTTGTGGATGAATTCGGGAGGGTAGTAAATAAGGAGAATCGGTATATCCCTGGTCAGCCAAACCAATTAGAGCAGCCTGACTGGTGGTATGACCAGCAGAAGGTGGTCACTAGGATGTTTAACTTTGTGAGTATAAAATACTGTTTACAGCTTTATCCAGAGTGGCGATGTAGTCACCTGTATCTATCAAGGGGTTTATTTTATACGTTTTTCTGAACAACTTTATGAAACTCATACCCAAACGTTAAAACAAAAAAACTTTTCATACATGCATTGAAATAGTATGTCTACTGTTGTGTTTATAGGAATCTGTATTTTTGACGTGATAACGTCTTATAAATTGATGAACGCCGGCTGCACGCACAAAAAAGCATGACTCATTGTCACGTTCTGCCTTAGCCGAGCGTGCAAGCGAGAGCGTGGAACAAGCGATAGAGAGGCACGATCGGCCTAAGCGTTCGGCTTGTGACGCATGTATCTCATGTTTTCTTATGACGTTATCACATAAAATTATCGTCCATAAACCGACTCTACAGAAAACCAATATTTTTTACACGAATCGGGTCTTTTGGTGTGTAACACACACACCAAAAGATTAGAGAATTATGATAATTATATTCTCTTATCTAACAGACAATTAATTTATTTCTCTCCACCAGGATGAAAAGTACCCATTCTGGATGCGGAAACCGGACCCGACTCAGTACGCGATCGACCACAACAATAACAATAATAACAATCCCAACTACAACACTTATACGACAACATCGACGTACAACAATTATTACAACCCGTACTACGATCAACTGCCTTACTTGAGATATGTGAGTATTGTTTGAGCTTTCTCTCTAGCAGCATTCCTTTGGAGAATCAGTGCCGTGTGTAGCCTTCGTCCAATAGGGGCATGGTAAGCTTGGTAGTCTCCAAATTCAATAAGAATCATTTTGTTTTGAGCGGTCACAAAACCCGTGAGTCTACTTGCCCTTAGAAGCGAGCAATGTTATGCCAAATAACCCAACTATAAATTTTGTACATTTAATTGGAATAGGCTTCAATCAACTATAGGTTTTCCCGTTTCCTAAAACTGCATAATTAGAGTCACCAATTAGATATTGTATTATAGTCCTTGCGGAACTAGTTGGGCGCGCCTTAGGTATGTGAGGGTGGGAGTGCAGGGCGGGGGGGGGGGGCAGTACTCAGTACGTGCGTTGCGAACCGCCTCCGACACGTCTGTGTGCACTGAGGCGGACTGTTTTAATTTACAACTGTCGTCCAAAGCTCACTTTTCAATCTTTAGCAGTTCGGGCTGTGCGAGTCTTACGAACATACTCGGTTCTTTTTACCCGACTTCGCCAGAAAGAGGGTTATTGGATAAGTACAAATGATTGGAAGCCAAGTGGTAGAATGTGCCTGAAACAAAACATTATTTTTACCGACTTCACAAAAAGGAGGAGGTACTATGTTCGGCTGTTTGTATGTTTTTTTTGTATGTTTGTTCATCGAATACTCCGCCAATTGTCGACGGATTTTCAAAATTCTTTTTTTGTTCGAAAGTAGATAGTTCTGAGGTGGTCCCATTGTCACCAAGTTAGGATCTGATGATGGGATCTTAGAGAAATCGAGGGCAACCCTCAAATTTTATAGGCTCACTTATTGTTTTTCGCAAATTTTATGAAGTATCTTGTTTATTTGCGTATGGTTGTCACCATCTCAGGTAGCTGGGCTGATGATGGAAGGTACAACTCCTTAACAGTAAGAAGTTACTCAAACAGGCAAGGACTGTTTTAGTAAATTGTTTTGATGTTTGATAGGGCATTTGCCACATTTGGTCTCATGATCATCAAGTCATGACCTGATGCTGCAGTCAGTATAGTCTGCAGAGTACCTAACTCCTCGACAACTAACAGCAGATATATCGTGTTTAGGCTCATTGAAAAGGGCTCGATGTGTGGATAAACGTACTGTTAATGAGGAACACCGAAGTACATAGAGACCTGATGCTGAAGCCAGGAGCATCAGAAAAAGTACAAACCTTGAAATAACAGCACCGTAGTCGTGTTTGGGCTCATTTTAAACAGGACTAAATTTTAAGTTCAATGCAATGTTGACATAAGTCTGGCCTGATGCTGCAGCCAGGATTATCAGCATCTAGTCTAAAAACATCAGGTCAGGATTTGATGATGGGATCCTGGAGAAATCGAAGGAACTCTTCAAATATTATAGGCACACCTATAGCGATTTGGGTATTTTTTATAGTAACTCGTGCACTTGCTCTCGGAAAGCACCATTTGGTGAAGTGGAACTGATGATGAAGACCACAGATGGCCACCGGAACTACTCAATAATATCTAAGTATTTCACGGGTTGCGATTCGATTACTTTAATATGGTTGCTAAGCAATTTTTGCTCGTCACAATGTGAATGGTGATATGGAGCTGATGATGGACCTGGAGAACTCCTCAACAATTAACTTCCCTGCATCGAGAAAAGCAATAATTTGTTTGTAAAAGGCGATGAGCACTAAGCTATTGTAACTTAGATAAATTATAAGCAGACCCACTAAAAAGCGTGAAATAAAAACTTTTTAAGAAAAAAAAAACCGACTTCCAAAAAAACACTACAAAATGAAAAATAACTTTAATTTCGGAAGTCGGTGGCAAAAAACTAAAATACAGATCCAAAGACACCGACTTCCGAAATTAAAGTTATTTTTCATTTTGTAGTGTTTTTTTGGAAGTCGGTTTTTTTTTTCTTAAAAAGTTTTTGTAACTTACCTGTATACCTACATTTTATGCAATTAACCATGTTCTATTCTATTCAGTTGCTTCCATACTAAAAGTTCTTCATATTAATGTGTACTTTCGTCCCTTTTGCATCACTTTTCCTATATTTCCGAATCTGCCCATGCAACCAACCTCTAAATTCGCAGTTCAACGGCACATACGACTTCAAATACCCGATGTCGGAGCTAGCACAGCTGGTACCGACCCTGGACGGCGTAGAGGTCATCATCACGGCCTCAGTGGGCGACCCGTTCCTGGACGAAGTCATCGAGGGCTACAGTATCGCCAGGATCTTCAACTCCTCGTTACAAGTCACCTTCCTGGGTGGCACGCCGCAGGTGTTCAAGCCTTCGATGCCGTTTGATGTTTATGTGAGTAGATTTTTAAGGTTTTGCTTAAATAAGGTTTAATAATATTTAGGATAAGCCCGCGTTTTTTTTTTATAAATCAGGTACCTGGCTCTGTATATCCAGTATTTCCTTGACACTATTTTGGGCACTAACATAGATATCGAAAAATAATGTGATTGTTTAAAATTTTAAGTTCCGCTTCTTGATTGGACCTTTTGATATTTAATTCTAACCGAGATCCAGAGTCTAACTAAAACCAATAAGTAACCGATAAAATAGACGTCGAATTTTTGGTACTGTATGGAGTTGTTACTGGACATGTCTTGGCATGTCATATGTCTTGGAAATAACGAGATTTTAAACGTGTTCGAAGCAAGTCGTTTATATACGAAGTATCCTATCTTTTCCTATGGCACTGGGTGCAATGGCTGACAACACTGTCCTTTCAGATGGTAGTATCATACCACGACGGGTCTCCCCTACCAAGCTGGCAAGCCCGAGGAGTATCACTACAAGTTCACGTTCAAGTCGAGGGCAGAGGAGGTGGTGTGGACCCTCAACAGCCTGCGCTGGTGCCGGGCAACGACGCCGTGTGGCATCTCAAGCTAGACCTCTACAAGTTGTTGCGTGAGTATACTGTAGAGGTTGGTAGAAATTAACCAGCTATGTGATACCACACCCCGGACACTCCATACAACGCTCGCAAAATAATTACCTACTACTACTACTACATTAAAAAATGACGTTTGTATACGTATGAATGTGTGCGTGAGGTGCTTGTGTTTGCGAGCGCTCTTGTTAAAGAACTGCGACGAATACGCCGAAGTGCGGGGTGAGGTGCGGTAACTGATGTTAGTGCGGGGAAGGGAGTGGCCTTTCTGTACGTAGTACTTTAAGTATTCTGTGGTGATACAACATATCGTGAAAGTACAAAAGAATCGTGAGGTAAAACGAAGTGGTACACGTGTAGAGGAAAACAAAAGAAAATCGTGATGCGAAGCACTTGGCCTTAGGTAATAGGTAATACGGGCTGGTGTCCGCAACTCCACGTCAATGCGCGTATTTTGCGTACGGAGCACTTGGCCTTTTACGCATGCAAGAGCGTCTCACTGCGCAGACATAACGCGGTCGCTGCACGTGTTAGCGGAACGCCGCAGCCCTAAGGCTCGGTGCGTGGCCACAACTATCTATTGTTCAACCTGCGCTCTCTGCACCTAGTATTATACAGGTTGCAATTGAATTCAGGGGCATCCTTTGGGGTTTTTGTACACATCAATATGAACATCTTTTACTATGAGACTAAACCTAAAATCGCGAAAATAATTCAGCTTCCTTGCATTTATGTTCACATAACTCGTCAAAATGTAGGGAACAGCAGATTTTTTTTTTCGCGATTTCAGCGTTGGTCCCATAGTAAAAGTTGTTCATAATGATGAGTACAATGACCCCTTAAAAGGATGCCCATGAATTTAATTTCACCCTGTAGAGGCATGAGGAACAGTATGTAAAGTTCACTCATCCTCCATAGAAAAGGAGGGTCCTCCGACCAGACGGGTGTCGCTGTCGTGTCTGGTGGGCAACTGCCCGACGATTGATTCTACTAACCTCATCCCTGTTCTAGGCTTACAAAACGACCCGAACTACCGCGACGTCCTCAACGGCATCACGGGCGTGCGCCTGAGCGCGCAGCTGGTGGACGCGGTGGGCTCGCACGCGACCGCCGACGTGCACTTCGTCGCGCACTACAGCGCCAACAACCAACACATCCGCATCGCCACCAGCACTACTGACGCTAGGGTGAGTGGCTAAGTGTTAGTGTTCAATACTACGCCGGCTCCACACGTTGGACCCAACGTTTGTACCAACGCCACTCGTTCAATGCTGTTGACTGAGAAAATAGCACTGGCCAACGTTGGCTGTTTTAGGGTGAACGCGTGGAGGTACTACGCGTGTGTGCGTTCAGACCACAGATATAGGTAGACCTAGATAACGCAAGTATCACGAACTATATGAAAACTAAGCGTGCCACTTTTTGACTACCTACTATGACGTCACAAGCTCGCGCTCTCGCTCACGCTTACCCAGCCAGCAGTACGCAGGACTAAGCGCGAAAGTGGCGGATTATGACTTTCGAACGTAAGCTGGTGCGATTTTTGGCACGTGAAGTAGTTGCTCTTGCGTTATCTAGGTGTATCTATATCTGTGGTTCAGACACACACACACGTGTAGTTCTGGCTCCACATGTAACCTATCAATGGCGGCAAAGGATAACGGATGGGAATTCTATTACGGGTTCCCATTTCTGTCTACAGGGTTTAAAGTAAAAAGTAAGAGCCAGTATTGATAAAAATGGAATCTTTTTGCCATTGCCAATAGGGAAGTTGCCAAAAAAACTTATTTTACTTTGTTCGTTTTCACATATTTGTGATCGATCATGCTTGTCTGTGCCATGACCGGGCCTCGATGTTATAAAAATGACCCTAATATTAAGCCTCTGTCACACAGGTGGGCGAGTACATAATCTTCCACGTGCAGAGCAACTTCTACATGGAGTCTTTCAACTACGTCGTCATGTCCAAGGGAATCATTCTCACGAGCGGACAGGAGATCATGCAGGTAAACTTGAAATCCCTATATTTTCTAGATGGTTTTGTTAAATAATAATCTTTTGTTTTTGTATATGTTCTTCCAAAACTAAGTCCTTTTTCACGCAACACTTATTAATGAGGTGCTTTTCTTACTCAGTTTTGAAATTTCGCAACCAAAGTATGCTTCTCGCCATTTTGTTTCATATTGTACGGCTCGTGGGTAAGATGCTTACGCAAGGATTTTACTGCATAAAAAAAGATCTGTGGAAACACGCTCTCGCTATCACAGCAGCTAAAAAGCTTTACGTAAATAAATGAATAAATTTCTTTATTGCCATTAAAACAGGTTACAGGAAAATTTTAGACCCTGAATCCAGAGCTGGGTTAATGTACCTGTATTTCAGGAGCCAAAAAAGCTTTACGCTTTAGTTTATGCGTAGTAATGATATAATAAGTAAAAGAGGTACATACGGTTTCCTAAAAGAGTGGATACTATACTAGATGACATGTGGAAGTAGGAAGGTAGAAAGCGAAAAAGGGACAAGCATATGTTGCTTTCGCTTTGAGGTCAGATTAGCAAATTTTTGTTTCAAAGTGTTTCCTAAACTGTATTGTATGGTGTATATGTTGATGTGTGGTGCTCCCCGCAGGAGGGCGTGCGCACGTTCGCGGTGACGGTGTCGGCGGAGATGGCGCCCGTGGCCACGCTGCTGGTGTGGAGTGCGCAGCGGCGCGCGCATGTGCTGGCCGACTCGCTCACCTTCCCCGTCAACGGCATCTCCAGGAACAACGTGAGTGCTTCTGGTGCTGTAGGCCGGCCGCTACACTGAGACGTGTGGGGGTGACGTGGAACACTACGCGCCGCCACCTCGGGGCCTAGTGTATGTATGGGACGCGACGGACGTCCCCGAGTCCGTCGCCCCTGGACCCATGTAGGGGGGCTGGAAGAGCGCGTTGTCCGACTGTTTCGCAAAAGGAAACCACCGCGTCCCAGAACTCTTCGCTGCCGACCATCGAGTCGACCGCGCAGCTGCCTCAGATAACGTCTCAGTTAAGCGGTCAGCCTATAGTATTTTGTATTTATTTTATAATGTGTCTTTTTTTGTGCAGAATAAAGATATTTTTTATTTCTAGTGCGATTAAAACAGGGCTGAATTTTTTTGTTATTCTGTGTATACAGGGTCAAGGATGGAAAGATAATTATGGTTAATGGACTAAAATTACCTACCTTTAACCTTTATTATAGTTCATTTTACTGAAAGAAACTTGTCTTTATTTAAATATGAGTACCTATAAGTCCATTCAACGAATTTTGAATACTTAATAGATTGTACAGAAAATAATTCCACAAAATAATTTGTTTTATTATGGCATCAATCCCCAATTAAAACCCTAATGTCTGTTGTCCGAATTCATGCTCTAATTTTATATTCCTTAAAATTCTAATTGATGGTGTAATGACAATGGTACCCTAAACACAGGCTGTGCCTAGTTTGGGACAAATGTTATCTTTAAATTGTATTTATTTTTTAACCACTTAATCCCGGCGTGGTACGCTATCTGCCCATTACAATAGAAAATTAATTGTGTCTCATTAGCAGTGATTAAGCGATTAAATACTGATTATAATCTGTTGATCCCAGTTTACGGTGTTCATAAACAACCGCAAGCACCGCACAGGCGAGCGCGTGGAAGTGGCCATCTACGGCGAGCCGGGCGCCTACGTGGGCCTGTCCGGCATCGACAACACCTTCTACACCATGCAGGCCGGGAACGAGCTCACTTACGCTAAGGTCAATATTAATATAATGTTTAAAATAATTTCCCTGTTCGTCCACAGTGAAGTTGAGACGAGACGCCGGGAATCCACCGCCTCGAAGTCTTAAGAGGAAATGCGGTCGGAGAGACTTGAAAAATCCTAAGTAAAAAGTCGGAATTCGATGTTTGGCTCTCGCCTATTTTCGCCTCCAATATTGGACCAATTTAAAAGATAATTCCTAAACTGAATAAGAAGGATAATTATATTCTGTGTCACTATGTTTTTCGTTTTACATTAATAGTTGTCAAACTTGTACATTAGGCCTCTGTTGACAGCGGTTTAAATCGGCATTTTTTGAGGGTTCTAGTGCTTATAAAAATAATGTATCATCAAAAAGGAAAACATAGGGACATACAAGTAGTTAATATTTTATTTAATAATTATTAAGGTAGACTGGTAGAAAATGCCCAAGGCATTAGGTCCGCCTTTGTACAGTTTTTACTTGTGCATAAAGTTTTAATTAATAAATAAATAATATTTATTATTCTGTAAAAAATCATTGCTCTATGGTCATTAACCAGAAAGAAAACCGGCGAGAGCGTTTCTATGGAGAAACGACCACCGCATTTCCTCTTAACGACGATAGAGCTATCATATTAACAACTGATGGGGTCCCTGAGTTTAGAATGTACTGAATGTTTGGAGATGTGTTTTGTTTGGCTTCTAATGTCAAATCAAAATAACCCTTAATTGTACTGCAATGACACTAACTCCATATTACTGAAGACAGGTAATGAATGTTATAATACATTTATTTATTCAATCAACTAGTCTTTGCTAACCTATTACAACAGCGTGCAATTTGACAATATACTTTCTGATAAGTGATTTGATCATGCTGCCAGAAATCGGAAGTCGTTTACCTACCGGTCGGATACCTATTAATCTATTCCAAGTGTCCAGGGTCTTTTTTCGAAACGGCTTTGTACTTATTACACCTAAATCGTACAGGTGATATCAAAGA
The DNA here is from genome assembly GCA_947508005.1 of Amphipoea lucens. NCBI lineage: Eukaryota > Metazoa > Arthropoda > Insecta > Lepidoptera > Noctuidae > Amphipoea > Amphipoea lucens. The sequence continues at coordinate 18,824,117 of OX382372.1, forward strand.
TGTCTCACTTCGACGAGTCTACGAACGGCACGTTCGCTTACACGTGGCGCTCTCACTTCGGCGACGCGGACGACCTCGTGTACTTCCCTTCGTCCACCTTCGGCATTGATGCGAACAGGACCTTCGAGTGAGTATAACTTTCAGTTAGAAATCTTTTCATCGCAGCAAATGATTGGATGTGAGATGATGCTAAGATGGCGGGACGAGCATGACACCAACAGACAGGATTGGTTCACACTAGCTTAAGACAGAGAGGAATAAAAAGGACATAACGCATGCTTAATGGAATACTGACTTAACTAAAAAAAAAAACGATTTTTGGGAAATCGCAAAAAAGACCTTGCTATGAGGACTTGTCCTACTTGTTGACGCATAAAATTAAAACGGATTCTATTTGATTATTAATTAATCATGAAAGCTTGTATTTTTAACTATTGATGAGATCTGAGTAAAAAAAAAAAAAATCGGAAATGACAATTCTGACCTATTTACTAATGGGTCAATGTTCCATTAAGCATGCGAAAAGGAGGCCTTTGCCCTGCAACACACTGAAAACATAGGTTATACCTAAATAATATTTGTTAACTATGAAGAACTAATAATTTTTGTCCTTTCAAAATAAAAGGATGTGTGCTCACAGATTACTATTTATTCATGGCGGATTGTCCTTATTCTCAGCCTAAAGAGTGGGCAACATGCATTCGTGTTATACTGAATAGTTTTTGTCCCACAGGTACGCAGGCCTCATAGTGTTCAGCGACGTGCCTGTAACCCGCCGCTACACGACGTGCAACGTGTCGCAGGGCTTCGGCGAGTGCTTGGAGGGAGGGTGCTTCCCGTTGTCCAAACGATGCGACGGCTCCTACGACTGTCCCGACCACACTGACGAGTCTAACTGTGAGTTTGTATTCAATTTTCCATGTAATTAGCCACAGTTATTTCTAAACTTCTACAAATTGGTCAATACGGGGTGGATTTTTGTATGAATGTATCACAGAAATAGATAGACCTAGATAACGCAGGTATCACGAACTGTATGAAAACTAAGCGTGCCACTTTTTGACTACCTACCTACTATGACGTCACAAGCTCGCGCTCTCGCTCACCCAGCCAGCAGTACGCAAGACTGAGCGCGAAAGTGGCGGCTTACGATTTTCGAACGTAAGCTGATGCGATTTTTGGACCCGAAGTAGTTGCTCTTGCGTGTATCTATATTTTTGGAATGTATGGGAAAAGTTTTTTGCTATTTGCGTTTTTTTTATTACTCTAACCTCAGTTGGTTCAGAAGAGACTTGTACGCTTGAAAAACCTGGCTCATACAAAGCCCTTTTTACAAGCTAGAAAACACTCCATACTACTTCGATGTTCCGCCATTTTCATTTCGATGTAGTAATAATGTGATTCCAATTATTACACAGGTGAAAACGACATAAACAAGTCGTTCGAGCTGACCCACTTCCGCAAGTTTCGGTTCAACCGCGTGCAGCGACAGTACGACAACGTGTGGCTGTGGCGTGACGTCAACATCGGGCCGCACGGACGATACGTGTTCACTGTGGATGTGCCGGAGGTATGTACACTCACGAGCAATAATATGTCAACACTTGGCAACTTTCAATTGCGATTTTTTCGTGAAATAACGAATGCAACGTTGAAATACGACACTTTACATAAACCTATGGGTTCGAAGATATTATGTTGGTAATAACGTGAAATGTCATTCAAAAATAAAGAAGAAAATCGCCTTTGAATAAAGCCAAGTGTATACATACTTATAGACGTGACTGTACACTCACCATAACATTAACGTTCATCACTTTTGGACTTTGTCACATCAATATCGTCAACGTATATCTTACTTATCATTAACGCTGAAGTTAAAGTCATGCTAATGAAACTTATCTACGGGAACAGATTCGCTACGCATTATTGTCCTAAATCAGGAGTCGCCAAATGGCTTTTTAGCTTAGTGTTCTTTCTGATTTTTTTTCTTTTTTGTTCGGCTCGTAAGGGTCATCGCATAATGTTAATAGCTTATAACCTTCCTCAAGAATGAGGCTATCACATGCACAAAGATTTTTTCGAATCAGACTGGTAGTTTCAGAAATTAGCGCGTTCACACAAAATAACTAACGAACTCCGCAGCTTTGCATATTAATTATAGATATATTTGAGGCATATAGAATCAAAGGCAGCTAAGCGCCACACTTTCAAAAAAATAACTAAGTATGGAGAATAAACTCAGAGAGTATGAAAATCCCTGACTCTTAAATTTGAAAAACGTTTTTTTTCGGTTCCTGATAATTTGACATGGAGGCACTTAGCTACCTTTGATTCTATATGCCTCATTTGTCTCTTTTTTATTAATCTTGGTTGCTAGTAACCTTCTACCAAACGGAACGTGACAGTCATTATTATTTTAAAAACGGACCCCCAATGAAACTAATTAGTGATCTCTGCCCTAAATAATGCACTAACTCCAATTTTGACGGAAAAAGTAGTTACGATTTATTTTTCGCCTGTCAACTTTCACTTGGTTGAATACACAAAATGGTTCTGGTATTGATTTTCGTTCGTCTACCGTACGATACCAAAGTTGTTTTGAATTTTAAAATGCTATACTTTTTTACAGATACCGGCTCACTGGATAGTGTCAGCATTCAGCATGTCACCCAGTCTTGGTTTGGGCATGTTGACGGAACCTAAACGAGTAAGTGCTCACTATCATAAACATTAGAGCGAGTGTTTAGTTTCGAGGCTGTTATGTAACTTCTGGTGCTCATATAGTGCTGATTCTCAGTCGAATTTAAGTAATCGTTTATTCAAATTCGGCTCTAGACTATCTCTAGAATAACTTTCTTCTAGACTTTATAGCTGTCTTTTAGACTATTATTAACAAGATTTTACCTTTTGTGGTTTAGTAATTTTATTCATGGTGCATCGTCTTCACATTATAATCAATGTATACAAAATATAATTTAAATACATGCGAGATCAATATTCTGTCAACGACTCTGGGTTAATGCTGTGTAGTTTAGTTGGTAAGCCTTGTTAAATAAATAAATTGTTAAACATTTTAAAAGAGTAATGGTGAAGTTTCTTGCCAATTCCTCTCTATTCGAAACGACCTTTTGGAAGGGGCGACTAGAATCAATTCTATTTTTTGTACATTTTGACGTTCAAAAGTGCCTTTTATGTGCCTATTGAAATAAATGATTTGATTTCACTTATACTTGAAAATCTAATTGCCAAATCCCAATACTGATCCCTGACTTCTTTTCTTAATACTTTTATCTTGTTTACACAGTACATAGGCGTCCTACCATTCTTCATAAAAGTGGAGGGTCCCGAGCAGTGTCGCCAGGGCGAGCAAGTCGGCCTGCGCGTCATCGTGTTCAACTACCAGCCGCAGGACATCGAGGCCGTCGTCGTGCTGTCCGCGTCGCCCGACTACAAATTCGTGCACGTCGAGGAGAATGGCATTGTGAGTATAAAACATGGCAAAAAAAAAATTGTCTATGTTGTCCCACTACAGGGCAAATGCCTCCCTTTCTCTTTTCGACTCCTCTCTGTCTTGAGTAGTAATGCCAGGCGTCCGGATAAAGCCGGACACAGTCAGGCTTTTTGGTTGCGTGTCCGGCCTGTCCGGCTTTTTAAATTTGACAAAAGCTTGCACGGTGCGCCCTCGCCTCTCCATCACTTTTCATCACCACCCCACTCTAGTGTATAGTAAACGACAAAAACGCCTAGTTTTACATAAAAAAAAATTGTCGTGTTATACTAAGACTAAAAAATTAAGGGCGTCCTGCGTTTTTACCCAAATGTCCGGCTAAACTGGCTGGTCTGTGCGGCTTTTCGGTTTTAAGACCTGGCAACCCTAGTCATGAGCGAGCCAATTTCAAAATTAAACATTATTTCAAAACAATTTCATTTCATACATAATCCGTGTGTTCACAGAGAGGCGTTTCCCGTATTTCAGTCGCATTCTATTCTCAAGTCTTTCAAAAATACCTCTTAATTGATCTATTATTTTTGACAATTTTTTGCATTAATTATTGCTGAGATAACATTGCGACTAGATTTGGACGTTTTTAAATACGGGAATTGACCTTCTGATGTTGCTGTCCTATATTTTTGTCATTAATTCCGTCAACCAACTTGGCCTTGTGCTTTTAGTAATCCGACATTTTTCCCCACAGGTCCGATCGTATAACCCGCGCACATCATTCGGCGAGCACCAGTTCTTCGTGTACATAACGTCAGGCGACGCGGCCACAGTGTACGTGCCCGTCGTGCCGACGCGGCTGGGAGACATACACGTGCGGCTGCACGCGTCCACGCTCATGGGACAACACCACTATGTCAAGAAGATCTCTGTAGAAGTAAGGAAGGGTTACTGATTTGGCAAATCAGATTCAAAATGAAAATTATTTAATCAAAGTTGAAAAGGGACAACCTTTCTCTGCTTCTTTTGTTATAAAAACATAAAGTTCTGAATATTACTTATAATTTTTTATCCTATTTTTTAAACAATTGGTACGTTAATGAAATTTAAGGGAGTGAAGTACTCATAAAAATGATCAACTTCTACTATGGGACCAAAACTGAATTAGAAAAAAAAAACATAAATCATTTCTTCCATATCCATGCAAAATAAAAGTGCAAAACTAACACAATCTAAACTAAAACACTCATTTTCTGTCACATCATAGAAACATGATTTCTTAATTATTACTTAGTAGTTTAAATTGTATAAAATTGCTTATCAGCTAATAAGTAGTAATAGGCTAGGATTGTAATGTAAATAAAAAAGCATTCAAACACAAATTAACAGCATATTTTTCCCCCCAGCCCGACGGCATACCGCAGTACCGTCACCAGTCCGTGCTGCTGGACCTGTCCAACCGCGCCTACGTGTTCCAGTACATGCACGTGAACGTGACGGAGACGCCGGTGATCCCGTACGAGGTGGACCGCTACTACGTGTTCGGCTCCAACCGCGCGCGCATCTCCGTCGTGGGCGACGTGGTGGGGCCGCTGTTCCCGACCATGCCGGTCAACGCCACCAGCTTGCTGCACTTGCCTATGGTCAGTCGCGTATATTTTTAGAGGTGGCTTATTTACTATGTCAAAATAATCAAGTCTCACAATCTCTTCAACTTTATAATGGGCAAGCGTCGAAACAGAGTCTAAGTATCTATATTTATGTCTGTAATTTATATGGTGTACATAATAAAGAGTATTCTATTCTAATTTCGAAGTAACCAATGTTGCCACATTTTTGTAAAATTATTAAAGCAAATACTCGCTTTTGTAACCATATTATTTTGATTTAAGAGCGTTAACGCTTAGCGCGGATCGTCAAGTTTAGGTAATTCTTTGCAAATTTCACTCACACAGACGCGTGCGCAACTGTGTGCGTAGGGTTAGCGCGTTCGCTCTGCTTATAGTCAGACGTACTCACTTTGATCCGTTCGCTTTAGGGCAATAATTGTTTTGGCATTATTTTAATTTGAATTTAAATCCAACTTCAATTTTTTGTCATACTTATGATTTATAATAAATCTGAAATCCTCTACACATAAAATTAAGTTATTTAGGAGAAAAAATAATATTAATAGTCCTCGATATGACTTTAAACTGTCGTGCATTTAGTATTTAACTAAATGTAGAACGCCACCTGTAGGCTATGGGATAAATACACCCAAATAGGCTCGGATGGAACAGTCGATAATTAGTGCAGGATATCAACTCAGGGTGGCGGCTGATGAACATCTAGCACGTCAAAAGCGGCGCCCACGGACCCAGTCAGGCGGTCCACTGTACACCCACCAACTCGCACTAGACAAGCGCGGTGGTTTAATTTGCCTAAACCTCTACTCTCTCATGAGAGAGTAGGGAGGCCTTTGCCCTGCAGTGGGACGTCACAGGCTAATAAGAAATAAGAAGATTCCTCAAGTGTTGGTGACTAGTTTCAGTTGGTTGTAAATAGCTTTTTTAATATTTATGCACTAGATGAGTAGGTGGGAAATTAAATAAAGGTTTAAAATCAAAATATTTTATTTCACATAAACCTACATGGGCACTTATGAAACGTCAGAAGCTAGGTGCACAGTTCCAATTGGTCGTTTCTTATGGAGAAGAACTGGCAAGAAACTCCACGGTTACTCTTTTAAAAATAATTGGCTTTTACAATGTATTCAAATTACAGTAGGTATAGGAGGACAGCGTAGACCTGTACCAGGTACTTGATAAAATAAAAAATGGTCTAAAGTCTACAAGGCTTACAAAGTCCCCACATTTACAAAATAAGAATCTATCAAAAGGATAAATAAAATATAAAAGTCTACTGAAACGAAGTGATATGATTTCCATTACAACCACTAATAAAGAGGTGAAAAATTAAAATTGTCTGTATATAATGTCAAATAATAAAAAGAGTATGTCAAAGAAGTATGTAAAACGAAATAAAAAATAAACATCGTAATTTGAAAGCAGTTAAACATTTACGTAGTTATGCCGTTAACCCTTTAACCGCTTGGCTTAATATCAATTGTCGTGCCCCTAGCGCGAGGCTACAAATCGACAAAATAATACCTACAATAAATAAGGAGGGGCAATCGTTGTATCGATAAAAAAAAGTCAAAGAATTTTTTATGTTTTTATTTTAAATCAACATCTTGCCACCTTTTTAAACGAGCGTACACTCTTAGATCCGTATGCCTGAGATAGAATTGGTGATATTTGTTAGTAAAATAACATATTTTTTCTACTAAATCATTGCCACAAAAATGTTCAAAAATATCCAGTTCCGAGGAGTCGCTGCTCAAAGGTACTGAAGGTGATACCCCCGAAATAAATTCGTCAAAGTTTTCTTTATCAGGTACAGTTATGTCTAACGTCCAATTAATGCCTTCATTGTCGTCATGATCCTGAAATGACAAATTAAAATTTATTACGTAAGTATATTATTTTTTATATTCATTAGGTAGGTATATAACTTTAACAAAAAGGAACCTAGTTAGCGTTCCTGTACACGATGCCGTCACCGCGCCGTCGCCGCGCCGACGCCCGCCGCACAGTTACACTGTAGAATACGAGTCGCGCGAAGCCCGCCACCGCGCCGCCACCGCGCGCGTTCCCGTCCCTGTCTCGTTTGATTCATTCCATTGATTCCATTACCGACCGCGTACGAACGTGCACGCCGCGAGATCGCACGCAGCCGGTACCTAATGGAATGAATCAAACAGACAGGGACTGGAACGCGCGCGGTGGCGGCGGCGCGGCGACAGCGCGGTGACGGCATCGTGTGCAGAACGCTTATTAAAGTTATATTTTTTTTAAAAGATAACTCATGCACTAGGAATAATTCCTGTGTAGCTTGGGACTTTACAAACACACAAGTCTCGGACACAAAACAGCTACACCCAAACTCGAATAATGATTTATGAAAGAGAGAGAGAGAGAGAGAAAAAGAGACAAACGCGAGTGCGAGTGCCTGTCCGGCTTGGTAGGTACTGTCACAGTACCTTAATAATGGTAAGGACAACATACAACACGGTTCCAAATTTGAACAATCAATAGGATATGTAGGTAGTTAAGTAGGTAATAACAGAATTACATCACAATATTTAAAATACTATTTCGATTCATCAAGGAGTTACCTAAACCCAAAGGAAGTCTTATTTATACCTATACCTACTGAATAATGTGCAAATAACCTAAGAAGAAATTGCAATAGGTACTTACCTCTCCATCACTTCTAAATTCTTCTATCGAATCGGATAATTCCAATTCGTCGTCACACACGTCGTCGTCACCTTCTAATATTCTTAATAATTCCTCAGTAGTCGTCATTATTGAAAATTGAAATGTGACTATTTTATCGACAATGCACAAATACCAACGAACAACATTAATGGAACTTTCCATTCGTTTGATCCGCTTGTGACGTAGGCAGTGGTCGTATTAATGTGACAGCCGCGCTAGACTAACTAGAGAAATATGTTGCAAGCATAGGAGTCAAGGGATGGGAACTAACGTCAAATGTTGGCATTATACAAAGATCGTGAGGGATATTTTTCTTATGAATAATAAGGAAAAGAATTAATAACACAAGGCAATATGTTAAATTTAACTTTATTTGGTATGACACCGTTTATTTTATGCTGAATGATGCATTATACCTGATTATTTAACTGTTTGTTATTTCGTTTTTAAAATGCGCATTGCATTGTATCCCATCCCTATGGTCATATTTATGCGACGCGCGCGATAGACGCCGAAGAAAATTTCAAGCTGCCAATTACTTATTTTTGTTTAAGTTTTTTGAATGCTTAGAGTTATGAGACATAATTTTAAGTAATTGTTGTAAATAATAGCTCTATTTAATAATAGTTTTAGTCGTACCACGCAATTAATAGGACGAAAATAGAACGAAAAAATCGTGCATGTTCTCTGTCGCAGAAATACGACACGCGCGGTAGGGACACGGAAATATTTGTCGCATATATGCGACACGCGCGGTTAAAGGGTTAATGAGGTCCCAGGGAAGCAGAGTGGGGCAAAAACTAATTGTAAAACAACTAACAATTAAATTGCCAAATTTAGTTGCAACTAACAACTAAAATAATTAATTGTAATTGTAACGTGTCGCAATTAACAATTAATTAATTGTGCTTGTAAAACTTAGCGATTACAATTAAATTAATTGTGCTTGTTAAAATTTGCAATTACAATTGATTAATTGTTAATTGTTTGATACACGTTTACAATTACAGTTAACAATTAATAAATGTAAGTAACTGAAAAATATAATTCAAACAACGCAAGAGCATTCTCCATAGTATTCTCAAAGACATGTAAAGCCTGGATTTAAGCCAGAACATTACGTAAAAGTGTAGCACAAGTACCTAACTAGAATAATTCAGGATTGGACGGTTCAAGGAAACAAGGATAACCGTAGTTTTAAATCTCCTGCCATATTTACATTAATCAAATACGTAGTTAAATTAAATATTAATTGTTTGAAACAATTAATTTAAATGCAAATAAAATTTTAATTGAAGTTGAATTAATTGTAAACCACAATAAACAGATTTCATTGCAATTGATTTTAATTGCATTTCACAATTAAAAAATAATTGAATTAATTTAATTGCAATTCATTTAGTTGAAATAAAAATTGTAATTGTTTGCTTCTACAATTAAAAAATTAATTCAATTGTGCCCAACACTGCAGGGAAGCCACATGTGCAGAAGGAATTATTGCCAAAGTACCTTGTCTTTAACATAGTCTTTAATCTTATAATATTATGCTTTTTTGATAAGGACTCGTTTGATGAGGGTTTTGAACTTTTCATCGCTAAGTTCTGTAACCGGCTTTGGCAACTTGTTATAAAAATGGATGCAGTTTACAAGAAATGACTTACTAGTTTTAGTAAATCTAAATTTAGTTAACACAATTTCATTTTTCTACGTTTATCATGTTATGCTGTTTACATTATAAAATAGTTTCCCTCAGTGGCATTGCTCGGCTTTTTGTGGGATCAATTATTTCAGGAAGAATGCACATATAGTAAAATTTTGTTAAACGAGGAATCATTTTTCTTTCCAAAATTGATCGTCTTTATAAATCTTCAGAACATTTATTGGAAATTCAGGACCAGTGTACACCGCAAACAAACATAAATTTTTATTTGCAATATTTAGTTGGCCCTGAACTTGGTAATACCAGCCATGGTTAACGTTGATAATGACGTTATCGCCATCAAATAAAAAACATTTCAATTGTTTTTTGACGGATTGCTGCTCCACTGTCACCACAATACAATTTACTTTTTCAGCCCATCACCTAAAACATAAAAGGAATAATAGACCACACACACCTAGTTGACACTACACTATTACGTTTATGATTCGAATGTACAAAATAAATATTATGAAAAAAAAAATACTTACGGATCAAAACGTGTCAGGCGTAGTATATGCCGCCGGCAACTACGTATCTGTGTATAGTCGATCGATGGCAGCGCGAGCGACATAGGTCCTACCTCGCCTCGGAGAGCGCCACAGCGCGACTGGCCGACACCGCTCGCCGCTCGGTCCGCTCGGCGCCGCGTAATTTATTTATTTATTTATTTTTATTTTTTTTATTTATTTTTTTATTTATTTATTTTTTATTTTTTTATTTATTAGTAACTTTGAAATATTATACTGTCGATAAAATATCTTTATGTAAGTTTTTTTTTTACTGATTTTTGTTTGCCTGAACTCCTCTTACAAACCGTGTATTTTTTTTAAATAATTTCAGCCTTAATATGACATAAAAATGATGTTTTATTTTGCCAAATTTAGATTAAGAAAATATTTTTTTTTGAGATACTTAATGAATTAAAATTTCTTTTTTATTTTATACAATAACAATAACGGTATCTTTCCTTTTTCCACGTATTTTTTCCAGACTTCCACGACTCATTGTTGATTCATAATTTCATTCCGAAATTCAGTCTTCCCGTATAGTCTCAAAAATATGAGTTCAAAATAAGCTTTTATTTTGATATTTAAGAAGATTTTTCAATTTTTATTCTATACAAATACATTATAAAGATATGCTTAATGCGGTACTCAAATTAGTTTTTAATAATTTCATGCCATTTAGTAGTAATTTAACCTTAAAAAACCCCGATTTTATGTTTATTGTCATTTTTTAACGATAACACTCTTAAAAGAGTGTCCATGGAGTTTCTTGCCCATTCTTCTCCATAGGTACCTACGCTTTGGAATGGGCAATTAGCTTCATCTTTCTGACTGGCCGACCCCTTGACAGTTCAAAAGTGCCTGTAATTGGTTTAATTGAAATAAATGCTTTGAGTTTGTACTAAATTATAATTATGTCGTATCCCTGTGTATTTTACTGTGTGTAAATAAATAATAAAAATAAATAAAGAAATGGTTGCTGCTGAAATTTGATGCAGTTTCTACATGATCAAATTGCAACATGCAGTCTGCCAGATTTTCAAAGCTCTAACTGGTCTGTAAATCTATCAGATAATTGAGCGCCTTTCGCCGTCTAATCGGTCGGTATCTCCGGAAGATTGGCGTTATGTTTTACCGGGTAATCAATATGGCGGTAAAGAATAATGCCAATCTTCCATAATTGATGGTTAAGGCTCTTCGTTAAGACGAGGGCCAGTCGTGCATAGTTATCTTAACATGCTTTATTACCTCACAGGACTCAGCCGAACAGAACATGTTCAGTTTCGCGGCGAACATGTACCTGACGCTATACATGCGTCTGATCAACCAACGCAACAGGACGCTGGAGCGAGACGCGTTCTACCACATGAACATACTGTACCAGCGACAGCTGTCCTTCATGAAACCGGACGGGTCATTCAGCTTGTTCCGAAGTGATTGGTGAGTAATATCATCTTCTCCATACAGCCAAAAGACGTCCACTTTTGGACATAGGCCTCTTTCAAGCGTCGCCACATCCATCGCTTCTGTGCTTCTTGCATGCAGCGGATTACTGAAACCTTCACCAGGTGCCGTATTATGACGGCTTAATGCCATCATGATTCCAGTGTAAGAGAGAGACGGAGCTATACATGACCGATAGCACCATCCCTTTTTCGCACTGGAATCATGATGGCATCACTACTTCGTAATACGGCCCCAGGTCACCAGTCCACCTTGTGGAGGTCCTACCGTCCTACCCTTGCTGCAATTTCTGGCACACATGACAAACATTTCCAGTCTTAGCTGACCTCGTATTGTATAGACTTTTCGTACAGTAAGAAGTCAGCTTCTACTATACTCCATTTGAAATAATATTAGACATTTAAATAAACCTTTTTTACAGCCCGTTCAACCGATTTTGACTTCTATACTGTAGACATAGGGATGGCATTAAAAGCAAAAAACGTGGTTACAATACCAACTGTTTACTGCAGCTGCCCTTTGTCATGCCACCAACGCAATAGAATTCAAAATCGGTTGAACGGACTGTAAAAAAGGTTTATTTAAATGTCTAATTTTATTCCAAATGGAGTATAGAAATGTATAGCTTGAGGTGTCGTCGTGCGTACGCGGTCTCCATAGGCAAGAACGACATTTTTATTTAGCACAGACCTAAAGGCACACAACACATACCTACTGCAAAATAAAATAAAAAAGTGTATTCCGTTGTGAGTAATTAGCAGGAAGAAATGTCAACTGAAGTTAGAGTATTAGAAATGGAATAATTTTCTAAGAATCACATAATATGTATTTAACCTTTTGAACGCCAGAGTATAAACGTATCGCCGTACCCCTGACGCCAGGCCACTTTAACAAAACAACACACACACACACACACTTAAAACAACAAATTTCTCGATATTTATATTAATTTCATGCAATACAATATAGACGGAAGCTTAAACTTTTAAATTATATAAATATAAACACACATAAGTAATTATTAAATTGTTTATTTCATAATATGGTGCGACCCGTGCGACGTGTATTTTGTCATATATTTGTGACGTTGGCGTTCAGGGTAAGATTTCGTTTGTCACATATATGTGACAATGGCGTTCAAAAGGTTAAAACTGTTGTAACTATAATATTTTTTTGTTATTCTCTTATCAGGAACCAATCGGCATCAAGTGTTTGGTTGACATCATTCTGCGCTAAGATATTCCAAGACGCGTCGTTCAACGAGTGGGAGAACTTCATATACATCGATCCTGAGGTAAATAAATACTGTAAAATAACTAGCTTACGAGTACTTCTCAAACGGGCAGCATTCAGACGTATCTAAATCCCAAGATTAGGAAATTTAGTTTCTGTATTCCAAATGGCTTGACTTGATCGGATTTTAACAATGTTGTAAACCTTTATTACGACAATTGAATTTAAGTTTGCACATCACTTGTACGTAATATTGACATTGAATCTAGCCTATATCACATAAATTATCTGCCTTTTCCAACTATGTTTGGGTCGGCTTCCAGTCTAACCGGATGCAGCTGAATACTAGTATTTTACATGGAGTGACTGTTTATCTGACCTCCACAACCCAGTTAGTGGGTAATACAATACCCCTTGGTAAGACTGGTTGTCAGACTTTCGGGCTTCTAACTACCCGTAACGACTGTCAAAGATCCATGAATGACAGCCAGGGACCAACGGCTTAACGTGCTTTCCGAGGCACGCTTATATCACATAGATACTTATGAAAAATTGCCTAAACAACTTCCCTTTCCCAGGTGATATCAATGGCCGTATCTTGGGTCCTGGACCATCAGACGCCCGATGGTGCGTTCTACGAAGTGACATGGCTGCCCAACAGAAATGACAACTCTACCATCGTCGTGCCCAAGAACAGCTCCCTGTACAGAGAGGCCTTCGGACACGCGGGCTGGCACGATCCGAGTGCTGTCGAAGTAAGATAGTTGTTTTTTTCGTGAATCTGTTAAGTCTGAATTTGGTCATTATAAAAAAATCCGTATACTTACCACATTACACGATTTTTTTTGTATTATGACATTGTCTCTTCTCAAAAATCTCTCAAATTTTTGCTTTGTCCTTTAATTTCATATAATGCTTGTTGTTGCCAGGTAAATAACTCGATAATAATGCAGCGTAACATCACACTGACTGCTCAAGTGGTCATCACGTTGGAAACTGTCAAGAATCTCAAGGATATCGGAGTGCGAGAGGTAAGAGTATAAAATTATGTCCTAAACTGTAGTGTGAATTATATTATAACTAGCTGCGCCCCGCGGTTTCACCCGCATAAGTGTCGATCCCGTGAGAATATCGGGATAAAAGTAGCCTATATGTTAATCCAGGGTATCAGCTACTTCCATACAATTTTTTATCAAAATTGGTCCAGCCGTTTGAACGTGAAGAAGTAACAAACATATAAACACACACACTCACAAACTTTCGCTTTTATAATATTAGTGTGATACGACTTTCTGGTCCGTTTTTATGGTTAGCGTTATTAGCTGTCATTTAGAGTAAAAAAGCTGAAGTTGCTTACTTTAACGTTCTGACTTTCAGAGGGGCTGTTCTTGTATTTTTATGAACGTGTGCATTCTAATCTGTCTTTCAAACCTTTCAGTTGCCTATATTTATGACATTTATTGTCGTTTAGATGAGATTGTGACTAGACTTTGAATGTTTTTTAATTACGAGAATTGTCGCTCAGGTCTGGAATATATAATTACTAGCTGCGCCCCGCGGTTTCACCTGCATAAGTCTCGATCCCGTGGGAATATCGGGATAAAAAGTATCCTATGTCCTTTCCCGGGACTCAAGTTATTTCTATATCAAATTTCATTAAAATCGATTCAGCGGTTTAGGCGTGAAAAGTTAACATACAGACAGAGTTACTTTCGAATTTATAATATTATAAGTATAGATAGTATGGACAATCTGAAAATAGTTTAATACCTACGTTTATACATGTTTGAAGCTCCGCCCTGTTTGTCTGTTGCTCTGCAAAAACGCTCACGTTGACCATGAGTAAGGACAAATAAGTAGGTAGAGTGTAGACTAAGATACCTTGCCCCCCCCCCCCCCAGGGCCTGAGCGCGCGCGTGTCGTCGGCGCAGCAGCGCGGCGTGCGCTGGCTGGAGCGGCACCTGCGCCTGCTGGACGAGTGCGGCGAGCCCTACGCGCTGGCGCTCGTCGCGCACGCGCTCACGCACGCCAAGGCGCCCAGCTCCGAGCACGCCTACAGGCTGCTCAAGCGCAGGCAGAGATACGAAGGTCACCTAGCATTCACCACTTATTACATACAACTAATTTGCATTATTATATCGTATGAAGACATGATTTTTCACTACTTTTTTTTTTTTCAAAATATCTTTTTTCTCATCTTTACGGCTGTATATACAACTGTGTCGACACACAAGAACAAAGAAAAAAAAATACTGAAAAACTCAAAAGTTTACAAGGAAAAAATACGTTTTAAATCCAATTTTGTAAAATACTACAGAGAATTGAAGATTTTTATCCTCTCAAGCGTCAACTGTATACCAAGTGTTCTGTACACTTGGTGTACACTTGACGCTTGAGACAGTGCTCAAAGCGTCAACAGTAAACCAAGTGTACACAACAGTGTCATTATTCTATTGTGATTGTTAAAACAATGACTTTACTGCGCCCATTCAACTATTCCGACGCCTAGATACAACGCGATTGAACCTGTCATACCTACCATCCGCCATTTTTTTATTTTTCTTCAAAATAGGTTTTTTATTGGTTGATATGCCACGAACCTTCAAAGCGCTCTCATCAAATATCGCATCAAATAAACTATACACAGAAACCAAAATTCTACCATCCTAACTCAAGTTCCACGTTACAGGCGGCCTAAGCTACTGGGGCAAAGAGCCAGTCCCGCAGCCCCCATACAAGATGGAGAATCAAAAGCCGTTCCTCCTCCCCCGACTGCCCTACAAGTACGACTCCAACAACATCGCGGCCACAGCCTATGCGCTACTCGCGTGTATGGACCATCAGGTATGTCTTCTGTCTCACTCACACAAACTCAAACCATTTATTTCAAATAAGCTAATTACAGGCGATTTTGAATTTATTGTCAAGAGGTCGCGTCGGTCAGTCAGAAGGATGATGCTAGTTGCCTATTCCAAAGCGCAGTAGGTACCTATGGACACACTGTTTTAGTTAAGTGTGATCCATCAAGGTAACTCAAAATTTTCTTCCGTTTTTAACCGACTTCAAAAAAAGGAGGAGGTTCTCAATTCGACGGTATGTTTTTTTTTTTTTTTACAGGACAGTGTCAGGTTGTAAGTTCATTATATTATAATTATCGTAATAAAAATGTATTTCCAGAATAAAAATCATTCCAATCATCAATACAACTCAATAAGCTATAATTGACTTCAAAGGTCATGATGTCATGAAAAAGTCGAATCAATAAGGGATTAAACTTCAACTCAGCCTATCGCAGTCCACTGCTGGACATAGGCCTCTCCCAGACTGCGCCACAGCACCCTGTCCTCCGCCTTCCGCATCCAGTCGACCCCAGCCACCTTCTTTAGGTCGTCCGTCCATCTAGCGGGGGGGCGTCCCACACTACGCTTGCCGGTACGCGGTCTCCACTCCAGGACTCGCCTGCTCCACCGGCCATCAGTCCTTCGACAGACATGGCCAGCCCACTGCCACTTCAGTTTGCTTACTCTGCAAGCTATGTCGGTAACTCCGGTTCTTTTCCGGATAATTTCATTCCTGATTTTATCCTGATTTTTTAGGGATTAAACTTAGAGAGATGTAATGATGATTTTATTGATCATAATTCTGTAAGTCGTTCGTTTAGTGGGACCCAATCGGTGGTTCTCTTAGCCCAATTGTCATCTGACATGCGGCAGACATGTCCGGCCCAGTCCTACTTAAGTTTAGCGGCTTTTTGGGTAACGTCTGTTCCTTATACGGTCAAAAATTCGAACCCTCAGGATACTGCGCTCTATTATGTGGAGAAGGGAGAGGGAAGCGTTTCCCCTGCAGTGGGACAATGTAGTACTCATTATTTTCATTGACATACAACCTGATACTGACCTGCAAATTGCAAAAAAACGGAAGAAAAATTGAACTTCGCGGGCTAACCTGACGCTTTCGCCATAAACAATGTTCATCAGTTCCATAGTTTCTTCGAAAGAGCCGTCAGATAAATATAATGTGCTTATCGATCGATCAAAAGAAATTGATTTATATTCCTGTATAAATCATAAGACGTTGACACAGTGATTCTTTGACTTCTTATTGATGAGAACCTTAACAGATCATTCTTGTGAATTAGTCACATTTTATTCGTCTTTTTTACTTTAAAACATACCAATTAATAATGAATTGATGAATCATTACCATCTTCCTCCATGTTACTTATTACTGACTGATACATGTACATGATTTGTCTTTGACAGGACAACAACGAGGCTATCGTGATGTGGCTCAACTCGCAGAGGCTACAGGATGGTGGATGGGCTTCTACACAGGTTTGTGGTTTAAATAGTCAGATCATAATTATATTTTACTAGCGAGCCTTGGCTTCGCACGGGTGGAATGACATGTCAAAACATTGAGATTTCTATGCTATATCTAAGTTAATTATGAATGTATTATACACATCACAATTCCGGAGTAAACGCTCTAATGATGGCAAAACCGTCACAATATCTATTGTGCAGTTTAGAAAGTCTAAGCGGCCACACACACACACACACACACAGACAGACGCATAAAGCGACTTAGTTTTCATAAATACGTATATTTACTACTCATTTTATAAGGAGCATAATTCGCCTATAATGTTCCCACTGCTGGGACACAGGCCTCCTCTCGGTGGGAGGGAACGGTGAAGGAAAACATCGTCCTAGAACCAAAAATTCGAAGACATTAAATCCAGATAAATATTATGTATTTATAAAGGAAAACTGGTCAAAAAGCGACGCGTGGTCGATTTTAGAAAAAGAAAAGTTTCGTTATTTACTTCCATGAATTCTAATATAGCCAGGGAATTTAGGCAATAGCATTACCCAATAGTCAAGGCTGTTTTGCCTGTTTAGCTATAAGGCCAGTGGCTCATTAATATTTACTATTATTTTCTCTCCACCCAGGACACTTACATAGCCCTGCGCGCCCTGATCGACTACACGAACCGCAAACGTCTCCGCGACGTGTCGTCACTCACCGTGAGCGTCGATGCCGTGGCGCTGTCGGGCGAGACGCGCACCCTTCACGTACGGAACGACAACCTTGCCATCATGCAGTTCATTGACGTGAGTGTTACACCCGGGAACTTTATCATCATGGTTATCATCCAGCTGAAAGAATTCCACTGCATAGACCTCCCCCAAGCATCGCTACAACAATTAGTCATGATGTGTTTCCTGCAACCAGAGGATTCCAGCGACCTTCATCACTTCTCTGGTCCCGCCCTATCAGTGATTAGCCATCCGAACTAAGTCAGCTAGAAAATACAGTCCCAGAAAACAGCGTAATTTCGACTCGGGGATATCATATTAGAGATAGTTTACTTTAAAATTGCACATAATCATTTTTTTTATGTATTCTAATAGTAATTTGACTCAAAATGTAGTGAAAATTGCACGCAATCATTTTTTATGTATTTGAGTAGTAATATGACTCAAAATGTAGTGAATTTAAAACAAGTAGTGATCTGTTAATTTAAAACAGAACTGCAAACGTGGAGGAGTCTTGCTTGTTGCATGCACATTACAAATGTTTGTATGGAAATTTTAATGGAGGAGCGTGCAGTTTTTTGGGTTTTTGAGTCGCATTACTACTTCAAATACATTAAGATGTTTGCGTTTATTATGGACGAATATCATAGTATGAATGAATATTCATCGTAAAAAGTGTTCCCAAAAGGTAACGACCGAAAACATGTGCTAGGATTTTAGGTAATAAAAGTACACTGTACAGTATGTTGATATGACACTTCGATTTTTAGAAAAAGTTCAGCGTTGTAAAACGTAATTTCTGTCATTGATACCTGTGAGACAGTCTTTTTCTAAAGCTGGTTGTGTCCTCATCTACGACTTATTATTTACTTACTACTTTACTTTTTTATTCGTAGGTCGTAATATATCGCCCCGTAAAGTTAACAACATACAGTTTATAGCATCAACTGTATGTTGTTAACTTTATAATTTTCTCTTATACTGTGCTGTGTGTCTTTAATTATTGTGTAATTAAAGAAAAACAACATGTTGTTGTCTAGATCCCAGAAGCCTGGGGCACAGTGAAGGTGACGGCTCGCGGCGCGGGTTACGCGATCCTGCAGATGTCGGTGCAGTACAACGTGGACATCTCGCGCTTCCAGACGCCGCCCCCCCTCAACTGTTTCTCTCTGCTCTCGTCCCATCACTTCTACGGCAGGAATCAGTCGCACATCGAGTTTCAGGGATGCGCCAGGTCAGTTTGTACTTCAATACATTCAAGCATTTATTTCAACTAAAGCAATTACAGGCACTTTTGAATTGTTAAGGAGTCAGTCGCTCAGTCAGAAAGTTGAAAGCGTAATAGGTTGTTATGGAGAAGAACGAACATGAAACTTCATGGACACTCTTATAAATTAAAATTTTGATTGAAAAGGGTGTCTTTATAACCATTACATGAAAATAAATGAAGACCTGTCCCTCCCCAGCTGGACCCTGGTGTCCGAGTCCCCGCGCTCCGGCATGGCCGTGCTGGAGGTGGGCGTGCCGACGGGCTACATGATCCAGCAACAGAAGCTGGACGCCTACGTGCTCAGTCGCCGCGTGCCCACGCTGCAGCGCGCCAAGTACCTGCCCACCAAGATACTCTTCTACTTTGATTATGTGAGTACTAGTACTACTATGTGTACTATACATACTGTGACACCCCCTATGCCTATGGTTTCGGAGAATAAAGGCCATGTGTCATGTTATGATTTTAAATACCAACGACCCGGCAGAGTGCGGGAGCAGTTTTATTATGTTTTTTTTTATCACGCCTTTGAGCCTTCCTCAAGAAACTGTAAGTGATGGTAAAAAGCTCATCGAAATTCTTCAAGTAAGTATGTCTCAACTGAAATAATAATACAATACACACAGACCATACAACTTTTTTTAAATTGTTGAATGGGCCCGATCTCTTGACTTCAATCACGCCTGATGGAAAGCGATGGATGAGGTCTATGATGGAACGAGCGTGTCCAGAAGATGCCTAAGGCACTGGAACTCCCACGCATCGACGAAACACAGCAGGCTGCTTGACGCCGGACTGCGGTGGGAGGGTGGTCACAAACTAGGCGGGCTAACGCCCGCCTGGTCCTTGCGGAAAAATTGGCCAGTCAAATAAGTTGTTGATGTGACTGTCCAGGATGCGCTGAGCGCGAGCGTTCAGTTGAGTAACTTAGTGTGGTGTCATTGCGGTATTATATGAATTTTTTCAATACACCTGCCTGGCCTGGCCTGGAAGACTTCTACTTATTATTAGTGACGAAACTTATTAACATCTAACTTGTATACACAGCTATCTGAGGAGCAGACTTGCGTGAACTTCACGATCGAGCGCTGGTTCCCGGTGGCTAACATGTCCCGATACCTGCCCATGCGTGTTTACGACTACTATGCACCCGGTGAGTACTCTGTTCTTTAGCTTTGTTTCCGTTCTAGATAATAACAAGAAAATAAGATGCACTTAGTTCGCCTTTGTACAGTTATTTTTAACTTGTACTATGAACACTTGAAGAAAAGCGATTTGTAATGTTTCTACTTTACAAACACGTATCTACTCTACTGTTCTACGATTTCAATTTGGTTATTATGCCTATAAATAGTGCATTAAAAAAGCCTCCACAAGTGACGTTATTTAAATGTGACTCACCCCGCTACCATCTTGCTGTGGAGCTAAAACTAAACACAGTACACACAAGTGTTTGATTATTGTAGTCTTTGGACTAGCTTTACTCAAAACGCTGTTAACCCATTCGCTACGGCGGACGCCTTTCGGCGTTTTTTGATTTAATATTTAGGTGTGAAATACGCCCATCGGCGTTTTTTTTTAATTGCTTTTATCTTGGCAAAAACAAGTCACAAAAATTATACTTGCAATATATGCACAATGTTTTTTAAATACAAATATATAATAAATCGGCGTTCCATATTATCCTAATGAGGTGCGGAGGACGCCCATCGACGTTCGCGACGAAAAGTCCAGCATTTGGCTAATAATCGTAATTTTTATCGCCGTAGCGAATGGGTTAATTATCTAATATTTTTATCACGGCATCAGCTTTTCTCATATAATACCGACACGAGAGGAGAAGAAAAATGCCTATGATTTTATGTGAACTAAAGCTACAAAAATAAACAAACAATTTCTCCCAACAGAACGCTTCAACGAGAGCATATTCGACGCGCTACCGACATACCTCCTGAACATTTGTGAAGTGTGCGGCTCTTCGCAGTGTCCGTACTGCGCGATATACAACAACGCCTTACGAACGACTATCGCTACCCCACTCCTACTCATAGCCGTCGTTGTAACGATCACACGGTACCTACGACCGCAAATGAATCTCTATGGAATCTCATAGGTATTTTTGTTATAAGCAATCGATTTTGTAAAAGATTTATGGAAAGTAAAATACCAAAACTTCGTGGTTTGTTTGCAGAATGACTCATTTTAGACCTAAGTATGTTGATTAATCAATGAATTGGTATCAATTGATTCCCAGTGAGAAAAAAATATCTGTTACATAATAATGAGACGGCCTTAGGTACACATATGTTTTTCTTGCCGTAAAAAGCTACGGTTCACTCGCTGTGTGTATGCACGGTCTTCAGTGTTGTATGTATCACTATGGAAGCTTGTTCACAGACTCGTCTTTTCTACGGCGCGGTTTATACGCCGAAGCGTAGGGAAACCGTGCCGTGTTCAAAGGGCCTAAGGGCCGGGACACATAAACACGATACGACGTCGCGTCGTGCTACGACGTATATGAATCGACGTATATCACGTGACGTATCATTCAAACCGGGAAAAGTGGAAAGAGGGAAGGGAGGCCTTTGCCCTGCAGACCCTGCAGTGAGACAACACAGGCTTATAATAATAATAAGTCATTCAAACGGTGAAACGATGCTGCGTCGTAGCACGACGCGACGTCGTATCGTGTTTATGTGTCCCGGTCCTAAGGCTAAGGGCTCTAAGCTTACGCCGTAGTTGCGGTCATAAAACGTGCGAGTAGGACGAAGATTATTTAGTACGGAATTTTTATCACTCCGTACAGAGTCGCGTGTTGTCTCGCTCTCATGTTTTATGACCGGGCCTTGCACGAATGTTGACGTATAGTATAATAGCATACGGCATACACCGATCGTCCATTATCTAAAGGTATTATTGATTCTAAGATATACAACATTATTTTTAGTATATGCGAAACCTGAATATAGTTTGTTCAGAATAAGTAACTGAATCGATTCCAATAATTTTTACCCCATGTTATATTTTGTCCCAAAAATATTTAAAAAAGGTTAAAAGTTGGACATCCAGCGACACGTAGGTAGTTATCTACCATACGCGCATAATAGGCGCGCGGGCGCACAGCGAGCGGGGCGACCGGGGCGGGGGTGAAGCAACCCCTTCCCTTCAGTCACCCGGATACTACAGGTTGGTGCGCACGTGTCGCTCCAACTTACGCGATCGCGAGCGCGCGGCCGACCGCGCCGCGGGGCTTGTGTTTCGGTTGATCGTGTACCATTACGACAGTCCAAAGCCTGCAAGTGTGATGGAAAATGTTATCACCAGTTAATTACAATACAATCGCCGCGCCGTACGTTTGAGTGCCTACTAATTATCAATGAGCGCAAGACGCGAGCTGCGCGCGACGCAGTGACCATGTTTTAGTACGGACAAACAGGTAACATGACAAGCTTATAACTTCGTGATTATTCATGATACAGTTTTGAAATTTTGTACATAGATTCTTTACATAAAAATGCTAGACACGTGTTTCGGGTTTCGCATATACTAAAAATAAGGTTGTAGAATATATTTTTTTAAGTTTGAGTCATTCTGTAAATCAACTATTTTAAGATTGAAACTAGCATCCATAGAAATGTAGATAGTATGTATACAATTATTAAATAACAAATTCTCATGGGCGACTAAAATCACAGGAAATGTCATTAGTTTATCATAATTATTTGTATGTAATAAATAAAAGACTAACTGTACCAGTTTTCTATAAAAGTTTAAAACTAACACCAGTATTCATTGGCTTTATAAATAGGTATCAAACTTTTAAATAGTCTAAAAGACTGGCATGGTTGCAATCAGAAATGGAAAAATATAATTAGTAAATAGATAGGTACATTATTAATTGTTTAAAAGAATCTGCAGTTATTTTATACACCATTTTAGTCTTTTGAGAAATCTTTTTATTTTCTTAATGATCAAGATTAAATTCTATTTTTATTGTCATTACAACTAACAGCTATACATAATCAGCCTATAATGTTCCCACTGCTGGGACACAGGCGTTCTCTCTGTGAGAGGGAGTGGGCCGTAATCCACCACGCGGGCTCAGTGCGGGTTGGTGGATTGTTATTATTTGGTTAGGCACACTAGCAGCTAATTAGCTGATGTGTGTGTATCAAATAGCTTGGAGATAATAATAATTAATCTGTCCAGTCGATTCTTGAAGCAGTTCATTGTGCGACTCGTCACAACATTTTCTGGGAGCCTAGATGTGTATTTCTCATGTGTTCGAGTTTTTAGGCTCTAGGATAAGCCGGTTTCCTCACAATGTTTTCCTTCACCATTTTGGTAGCTATACATAATTATTATTAATTGCAATAGTGAATATTGCTTTGTGCAGCTCAGAATCTGCTATATTCAAATATCTATGATTTACTATCTTCCATATTAACCACCGTTTAGAAATTAGTTTATATGTATATTATAATGAAAAGACAGATCTTTAATGTGTGTAAAAGAATTTTACAGAATACTTGTATACACAGCCGATTTATTTTTAAGGATAATCCTTTGTATATCTTAACAACTGCCTTTTAAGAATATAAGGAAAAAATAAGCTGATAATTCGTATCATACGTACAATATATCTAGCTATACGTTTCCAGTTTTTTTGACGTCGCATTGTATAGACTTTTCTTACAATGGGGAACTAGATTATACTGGAAATGTAGGTAGGTATAGCTTTACATATGCGTACACAGTAAATTGCCTTGTTTCTTTTGAATTATGTATCATGAAAGTATGTAATATTGTTACCAATAAGGCCCATTCTCATTCATTGCATAAAAACTATAGCAGATAATACACACGTCCTCCACCAATGGCCGAAGCTTGGGCAACACATGCCACAATCTCAATTACTTGACCTGACTGCATAGTGTACTATCTTTCTTATAACGCCATTTATAGACTTGGGAACCCCTCCCCATTCTATGAACAAGTAAAAGGGACCCTTTCCAACCATGATTCCTTTCTCCATTCCACGATTTAGTATTAGTTAAGAAGTGTTCATCGTAGTTTAAGTGTTATGACTTATGATAGACGTGTGTCGTGGTGTCGCATACATCTATAAAGAAGTGAAAATGAGTAATAAACAATATGTTAGAAGAAAGTTGAAAAGGCACTCGAAACTTTGTAACGATTATTGCCAGCAGGATGCCCTGGTATCAGAGCGAGGCCACACGATGCGTTAACGGTACGGTGCGGCACCACACCGCAATTAATTCGAGCTATAGGCTGCCACACGGGCGATGCGACACCGCAGTAGAACGCTGTTTACCGCGGTGCGCGCCGCAGCGGATCACCCCTCCCCGCCTCGTCTCGCAGGTCACAAGCGCGGCGCGCCTACAGTGCGACGCCGCACGGCGGCCCAACGCATCGTGGGACATGGCATAGGTAGCGATTTGTATGTAGAATCACGTTCGGCGCCACACCGCACCGTTAACGCACCGTGTGGCCTCACTGTCATAGTATTCACAGTCAATGGTCTGAAGTGCAATTCTCGTAATTTTAAGAATGTTCATCTCAGTCTCAATCTGTCACTTACCTACATGTGTGACAACTTTTTTGGTTGCTGAGATGAGATAGCGACGAGATTTTGCACGTTTTTTTATTAATTACGGGAATTAGCGTCCTGGTTATGACTGCTTCTAGAAACGCGATGCATGTCTACATTCGACAAATCCACTTTTTGTACAGACGCCAGCACATGAACCTACCCGAAACTGTCAGATTTTCCCAATCAACTTTGAACCTTATGGTTTGGTGATAAAGTTGAAAATCTATTAAAGAAATTTGACAGATTGTAGTAGGTTGATGTGTTGGCGTCTGTACTGTTTGTATTAAAAAAATAATTGTATGATTTATTTTAATCATGTTATAGGTAATCTGTTATATTTTCATCCATTTTTAATTAAGTACCTACTTTACATAGTTTTATTGGTGTATTTTTTTTTTACGAATCTTAATATTATGCCCGGTTTCTATTCTCCTGGGTGCTGTCAGCATTTTATTTTACTTTATTATTTCTATTTTATCTGATTTTAGTTATATGTCTTGTACAAACAAATCCATAATCTGTAAATCGAATATACCATACATATCGAAATCTGCAACATATTTGGATCAATTTGGAAAGAGAGAAAATTTTGTGATGATTAAATAGCATAAAATGCGTCCTTGCCTTGATTCGAATATTTTTAGAAGGCAATGTGCAGCAATTGTATGTAAATATTATAGTTTAAGTCTATGTAGTACTTCAAAAGAAATATGTGCAGATGGCAAGAGAGAAAGTTTTACCATACGATGAATTGATTTGAAGAGTCTAATGTTGACTAGTTTGGTCATAGATTTATAATAACGATTTTGGTCCTTGACACATCGTGTGGAATAGTTTATCAAATAGTATAACGCTATTACAAATGCACTATTGAAATATCCAAGCAATAATGTATCAAAAATGTCAATCATTAATGCCTTATTATCAAGACAATATAAGGAAATAAAAAAAAATTATTGGAAATATTTTAATGAAAAATATACATTGATTTGTAATTATATAATTAATTAAGTAGTATAAGTTTTGTATTGTGGTAACTGAGAGTACCTTGGTATTTATTTCTTATGTTTATGTATTGTAGAGCCACATTCATCAAATATATTCGATAGCATTTAGATTTTATGACATTATGTACAAAAATGTCCCGTCCAAAATTGCCAACAAAGAAAAAAATAAATTATAATGATATAAAAATAAATTAAAATGAATCTCATGTCTGTAAGTCAATGTGAGCATGTTACTTAAGTAGTTTCCGTCCAAATTATCAATGACTGATTTTTTTACTTTATGTATTTGTGTGTAATATCTCCTAAGTTGTTACAAAGCTTCTCTATAGAGTAGGAGAGTGGTTTATTGTCATAGATTTATTTCCAAATAAAACATTATGAAAATATCTGTATGTTTTATTCCTATGGTCTGCTATAGAATGTAGGAGACAGAAATATTCTCAAAACTGCCTCAAAAAATGACGCAAATTTATATGAAAACTAGCTGCGCCCCTCGGTTTCACCCGCATATCGTGATAAAAATTAGCCTATATGTTAATCCGGGGTGTTGGCTACCTCCATACAAAATTTTATCAAAATTGGTCCAGCCGTTTGAGCGTGAAGAAGTGACAAACATATAAACACACTCGCAAACTTCCGGCTTTATAATATTTGTGTGATTAATAGTTTATTCACATGGACCACATTTTACTATCAAAATCAACCACGTTGGCGATACCAACCACCCTCTTCCATGCTATGTCGCAGCCATAACGCAACCACCTGCGAAACCGCGGCACTAGCGGCCGAGCAGCCGGCCACATTGCAATCAAATTTTATGAGCCGGCCTAGCGGTTGAAATGGACATCAAATATCAGCCACAACATAGCTGCATCGCAACTACTGGCGACACGCAACCACAATGCAACTGCAAGATGTTGCAGTGACACTATTCACACATAGCCACTGCTTGCCCACATTTTGTGGCAGTGTGTGGTTGTGGTACATGTCAAATAATAATATAAGAATGCAATCTTATTGGTTTTACATAAGAAAATGTCTTATGTAAAACCAATAAGATTGCTTTTGGTATAAAACAGAACAAATTTCATATCCAGGTCCATGTATAAATGAATGGAGCTAAGGGAATAAAAAAAATGGAATGGTAGTATTAAACAGTTATCCTAATGATTCTTGATGCCAACATGCATGAGAATCAATCTCCTGTAAGGAGCCATTGAACCAATTTCAACAGTGACACATCAGCATTCCATCATTGAGGTACCTAGTCATACTACAATAAGGAAATGTTTACAAACACAGTTCATTTAACAATTTATTTAACTTTTACATCACTATACAATACATATCAATAAACTTATTGATCATAAATACTTATTAATAACTGGACCAGCACAATGCTACTGCCTTTTTTTAATTTGTTTAGCTTTAGAAGCAGAGGCTTTGGCTGCACCACCACTGAACAATGAAGTAAACATCTCTGACATTTCAGGCATTTCTGACATCTTTGCCAAGTTGCTTATCTGTTTCAAATCCTCCTTGGTCTCCGGGTCATTCATCATTTTAGGTAAAATCATTATGAACAGGAGAGGCAGAATCATCATAATAACCATTGGGTTGAAAAGGAAATCTGTTAATCGCCATTGCTCCCTGACCTGGAAATATCTGAATTTTGACAGAGCCTTCAGTCTCAACGGGTATGGCACCTGGATAACCTGCGAAGTCTGTATATAGTTCACTTTCCTGGCTCTGAACTTGCCCTTAGAGTTAATCTCAACTCTGACTGGCTCATACATGTAGTCAGGGTTTATAATTTCAACAACGTATGAACCAGAGGGCACATTATGTATCACGAATGTTCCGTCTCCTCTGATGAAGCCTATGTATTCACCACCATTTACATGGATTCGTGTTTCCACTTGCCATGGTCCTAGGTCTTGATCTTCGGGTGGAAACACTTTACCTTCGATAGAATATCTGCCGTTTCCAACTTCTTCCTCAGGGATATTGACTGCAGACAGTCCGTATGAAAATGTACACACTGTGAGAAGGATTGAAA
The DNA here is from genome assembly GCA_947508005.1 of Amphipoea lucens. Lineage (NCBI taxonomy): Eukaryota > Metazoa > Arthropoda > Insecta > Lepidoptera > Noctuidae > Amphipoea > Amphipoea lucens. Next base: position 18,851,787 of record OX382372.1, read on the forward strand.
AGAGTTGCTTCATTTTCAAGATTGGTATGGAGTTTTTGTTCGTTTTGATTTTAATTCCGCATTAATTAGTCACAATCGATTTCTACAAGACTTGCAAAAATATGTCCGTCAGGTGATGGAAGAGGACAGAAGAGGACTATTTGACATGACAATTTGACAGTAGACAAAAGTTGACAATTTGTCATATCATTGACAGGACCACAGAGCTGGCAGAATAGTCGACATCATAGATATAGAATTCCGTAGATTGGTAATGTCAACAATCAAACGAGACCAAAAACCATTGATCTAAGTATGCGTAAAATGTAAGTGTGTGCGTAATACATATATCTATATTTTATTTTGTTTGTTACAATAAGTACTTAAATATAATCTATTTTTCTAAGATTATGCATTTGTATGAAGCTACCTATCTTAGCTGTCGATATCAACAAAAATTAGGCTATCGAATCACTAAAAAGTGAGGTTATAACTCCTTCGTATTTCTCTATTTGTTATTTCTTAAATACGGTGGTTTTAGGCATGCTAATTCATCTAAATCGTAAGTATAATAATGTTCTCATCATATTTTGCTTATAGCCGGCTTATTAGTGCATTGTTAATGCAGAAATAACGATTAAAACACATTGTAAACTTACTGGTGAAACGAGTAATCCTGGGGGTTTTTCTTTTTGGAAGATTCACATCCTGGTACTGCACAAGAAACCATCGTATTATGGTTATTTAATCACAGGTTATCACTCTAGTTCGCTTAAATAATTGCCGAAACGCTCACGTAAACAGTCACCGGGGCCGGTATGGGCCGGTAGCAAATACGTGTTTGGCCCTGTTAACAGTGTCACTTTCTCTCTCTTTCTAACACAGCAAAGTTCCGTTAAAGCGGGAGCTCTCATTCACTCTCATGCCCAATCTACGGAATTCTATATCTATGGTCGACATCGTCGGTTTTCAGGTGGTTTTCAGTTGCCAAAAAAAAAAAGAATATGACATTTTTACTTTTTTATGCTTGAAGACGAGTGGAACCTATAGTAAAAAATTTCAAGAGATTTTATTTTGATAAAAACTATACATATGGAATTATATTGTTTCCACTACTTTGCAAGTTTTTTATTGATTTTGTTCACATTTTGGACAAACCCATAAAACATTTTCCTCATTTCTTCGGAACCATAGACACATGTTGTCGTCGGGAAAAACCGGTTCTAAGTTATCGATTTTAAATAAACGATCAATCACTATTTTTGTTGTTTGTCTATGACTTTTTGTAAACAATATTGTTTGATTGAACATGTGCATCTCGTGTTTATTAGTCAACTTTATTTAATTTAGACATGTTTTTTACACTGTAAAAACGCAAAACTTACGATGTCCGGATACTTGGAGATAAAGTATCCGTTCAAATCTAATTTGGGCTTAAATCCTTTCAAGGTAAGTATCGTAAAGTGTAATTTATTCATTGGGATGTATCACAACATTGTGGCATTGATTATTTTTGTTATTGTCAGTCGTGGAAAAGACAATGGTGTATTTTGAGACCGAGTCCGACGTGTTCGGGGGCCTCTCTGGCGGTGTACTGCAGCGAGGCGGGTGCTGTAGCGGGTTCGGTGGAGCTGCCGTTGGGCTGCGTGGTGAAGAGAGCGAAATCTCGCACGCGGCCACATGCCTTCGCTGTGTTCTCCGTAGACGAGCCGCGAAAGCCCCGCGTATTGCTTGCAGCTCAATCGCTTCATGACACACAAGTTTGGATGGAAAAAATCCGAGCTTTGTTAAATGGGAACAAATTATTAGGTGAGTGTCTACCTTCATTTTTGTTCATTTTTTCCATGTGGTCAAAGTCCAAACACAAATGAACTTAGTGTTTGTAGGCTTTATTTTTATTTATAAACATTAATTCTCTCTGTGTTGTATTGAAATTGATTTTTTTGGTAATTGAAGTAGAAAAATACATGAATAGATAAATACCTCACTGTTAAATTAATAGAATGAAAAAATTATGTTATCAAATTATCTTTATTGCGCTAAATGTGCAGTATAATTTTGACAACATTTTCTGCCAAAATGTCTTTGTAAAGTTATGACTCATTGCACATTGTCTTTAATCAATACTGTGACATAAACTTTCATGAACCACTAAACACCTTGATTTGTCTTCCTATAAAAAAAATTCACATACAGTGATAAATTATTCCAATAAGAAAGGGGTTTGAAGGTTTTGGCCCTAAAATCAGCCGCCATTTTGATTTTTTTTCAGAATCGCGGTGCACAACAAAAGTTATATATTTAGATAGAGGACACTTATACAAACAAAAAATGTTATACAACATAATATCCTAAAGCGTCAGGTTTCGGAGTTATTCACCGAAATATAAGTCGAAAACAACAAGGATTTTTTTGTTTTTTTTTCCCTCCAGGTAAGCATATTGAACTATTGAGGTAATAGAAACGTTATAAAAACGAATAGACATTTTTTAAATAAATAATGAAGCACGGCAATTTATAGTTCGTTTGTTAATCCCAGAGACTAATCTGACAAGTGTAATGTCAAACTTCTATACTAAAAAAAAACGAAAACACAAAAGACTTAAATGTCAGATTAGTCTCTGGGATAAAAAAACGAACTATAAATAGCCGTTTTTAATTATTTATTTACAAATTGTCTATTCTTCATTTGTTTGTTCTCCATAAAGGTTTCATAACGTTTCTATTACCTCAATAGTTCAATATGCTTACCTAGAGGGAAAAAAAACAAAAAAATCCTTGTTGTTTTCGAATTATATTTCGGTGAATAACTCCGAAACCTGACGCTTTAGGATATTATGTTACATAAAATTTTTTGTTTGTATAAGCGTCCTCTATCTAAATATGTAACTTTTGTTGTGCACCGCGATTCTGAAAAAAAATCAAAATGGCGACCGACCTTAGGGCCACCCTCCATACAAAAATCTTCTAACCCCTTTAGTAAAAACAAACAAATTCATAAACACATTTATTTAGCACACCATTTTACACACAATTCTAATGAAAAAACAACTAATATAGGTAATTCTAGAAACACCTAGGTCTCAATACATTAGTATGTATGTGACCTAGATACACTACTTAGGAAACCTGCAAAAACACAAATGAACTTAGTGTTTGTAGGCTTTATTTTTATTTATAAACATTAATTCTCTCTGTGTTGTATTGAAATTGATTTTTTTGGTAATTGAAGTAGAAAAATACATGAATAGATAAATACCTCACTGTTAAATTAATAGAATGAAAAAATTATGTTATCAAATTATCTTTATTGCGCCAAATGTGCAGTATAATTTTGACAACATTTTCTGCCAAAATGTCTTTGTAAAGTTATGACTCATTGCACATTGTCTTTAATCAATACTGTGACATAAACTTTCATGAACCACTAAACACCTTGATTTGTCTTCCTATAAAAAAAAATTCACATACAGTGATAAATTATTCCAATAAGAAATTTAGTAAAAACAAACAAAATCATAAACACATTTATTTAGCACACCATTTTACACACAATTCTAATGAAAAAACAACTAATATAGGTAATTCTAGAAACACCTAGGTCTCAAATACATTAGTATGTATGTGACCTAGATACACTTACTTAGGAAACCTGCAAATGGTTCATATGTAACCAACCCATTCCTTACGTAAGCACAACTAGTCTAACTTCATAATTACTGTGAATATTAAAGAATAGTTATCATTAGTTCAATATAAAACATAAACTTTCCCACACAAAAGAATACAAGATTATTATTTGTATGGAAATTAATAATATTTAGACCTATTGCATTATGACAACCTGGGAAGATAGAAATAACCGATTGAATGCTGTAAATACAGAAACAATTAAAAAGCCATCATGTCTCATGTGGATCCATATTCCAGCACACAAAGGGTTAACGTGTTGTTGTTGTAATGCAAGTTTTAAGTTATAGTTTTATAATAATATTATTTTGTCTATAAGTGGCCAATTTTCATATACCTATTCGAAGTTCTTGCTTCAATTTTAAATAAGAATCTAAAAGACCGAAGCAGCTTTTTTACTTTTGGTTAAAGTTTTTGAGAAAGAGAAAATGCTTGATAAAGTCATGCATCAAAATTCCAGGAGAATGTACAACATTTAATTGTGAAAAATAGACATGTTTCCCAAAAGACAATACTTACCTGCATTTATACAAATGTGACAAGATGGGTTATTCCGTTTATCTACCCCAAAAAATCCAACTTAAGGTGGATACGCGGAAACATTGTCCAAGGATCCTCCCAAAGCCTTGTTGGATAAACGGAATTTATAGGCATAAGAGTGAATTCTTGGACATGCATTTTTGGGAATACACTTTAGGGTGGATTTTTGAGATGGATAAATTAAATGACTCAAGTAGATATATGCATGTTTGCACATTAAATAACAGAAAATATGTTTGTTGAAGACACAACTTCTACTTTTTAGCCTAAACTTGAAGAAGCAATAAAAAATAAAATCAAATTTGTTTAATTCAGGCTCTTTAAATGTCCATATTTTGTTAGTATTACATTATCTTAAAACTATGTCAGTCATGTGGAGATCAAATATTGAACATAAATAATAAGAGTGAAAGATTATAAAAACTGCCTTTTGTAACCATGGTATTTAATCGGCTGGAGGACATTGAACGAGACGTAGTTGAAGTTTTATTGTTATTTATACGTCTGGGGGTGTTTATGTCCCACAAAGTGTTAAAGATCACTAAAAATGCATTTTAGAGTTTGAAATATCAGTTTCATATATAATTATTTTTTAACATAAGTCAACAAACCCTTAGTCATATGGAAACACACACAATGGAACCTTTGAATTGTGTAATATAACTATATCTGTATTGTATGCAAATGAAGGCAAGGCCGAACACCTTAGTGGAATTAAATTAGGAGCCAAGCTAATTTTATTCTGAGATTATAGTCATCTGTTGATTTATGACTGAATCAGGTAAGAAATATTGTAGAACAAAGTACTTTTTTATATTTTAACTTTCAGCTGAAAATATATGGTTGAGTACGGAGTGTCTTCATTGACAGTGGTGACCCAGTGGTATTAGCCCTGAATTACGAGTTGTAGGTCGTGAGTCCGAACCCAGGCAGGCACTTTACTCTGTGAATTTAATTTTATCACCACTGCTCTCAAAAACGGTGAAGGATAGCATTGTGTAAAAACCGGCATGTCCTAGAACCAACAATTGCTGCACTTGACTCGGTGGAACGCAGAGCTAGAAAGCTTATAGGCGACGAGACGTTGGTAGCTACGCTTCCCAGCCTGGCTCATCGGCGTAATGTCGCTTGCCTGACGGTCTTCTATAGACTGTACTACGGAGAGTGTGCGCAGGAGCTCCACGACCTGATCCCACCATCGCCCTTTTACCACCGGACAACCAGACGTACTGCAGCGTACCATCCGCACTTGGTTGACATCCCGATGAGTCGTACTCGGCGCTTCTCCTCCACTTTTATTATGCGCACAGCCAAAGTGTGGAACTCTCTGCCGGCATCTGTGTTCCCTCCCACATTTAACCCGTCTGCCTTCAGATCAAGAGTGAACAGGCATCTTCTGGGCACGTTCGTTCCATCATAGACCTCATCTATCGCTTTCCATCAGGCGTGATCGAGGTCAAGAGTGCGCCCATTTAGCAATAAAAAAAAAAAAAAAAATTGAAGACATGTGACATCCACCAACTTGCGCTGGCCCGCGTGGTGGATTATTGTCCACTCCCTCTCACAGAGAGGAGGCCTGTGTCCCAGCAGTGGGAACATTATAGGCTAATGATTGTATGTTTTTATTGAAACCTTCTATAACTTCAATAATCTACTGCTAGAGCCAATTGATAGAAAAAATAAGGAAAAACTGGGGAGAAACAGTCATCAAATTGTTATTTGTGAAACTTAACAACATAAACAATTTCTGAACATATACGTCATAAAAATTAAATAAGGACACTTTCATACATCCAAATTCATATCACATGCGCAAACTGTACGCACCCATCCATGGCCTGAAATTTGCATCCACACCATTGACGTCACAACATTCAATGCAAATACGCACAAAACCCATTTAAAATTGTAATACCTACACACAATGATCTATTAAGGTTTAAACAGACTGAAGCGAAGCCTGCTCAGAACTCGCCTGCATCTATTCTTTGGCACATACCATAATCACCCTGTAATGTTCCCACTGCTGAGATACAGGCCTCTCGGTGAGAGGGAGTGGGCCGTAATCCACCACGCGGGCCCAGTGCGGGTTGTCACATGTCGTCGAATTTTGTAGTTCTAGGACATGCCGGTTTCCTCACGATGTTTTCGTGTGTATGAGTATGACTGCCTGTAAATTCCGCCTCGGAACGCCTCAGTGTGTGTCCAGCTTTAACTTTGCTTCTATTGTGTACACACACATTTAAACTGTATGTGAAGAAGACATCATTTGTAACATTTCAGTACAATTGAAACGGGCCAAGGCCTTAGCTAACCTATTACAGTTTGTGTATACACTTGTAAATACTGTGCAATCAACTTTATAATAGAACTCGCCATGACTAATACGATATAACTTTAGTTGTATGAGTAAGCGCATTTTAGATAGAAAAAAAAACTCATCAGCGCATCGTGTTTTGGCATGTTCATCATCATTTCAGCCCGAACTCACCGACTGCTGGGTATAGGCCTCCCCTTTCTTATGCCATACTTCCTGGTTCAGTGCCTCCTTCATCCAGGTGTTTCCCGCGACTTTGACCATGTCATCAACCTAACGCTTTTGGACGTCCCTGGTTTCTTCCTTCGGCATGGCGAAAGGCTATTCCTATTAAAGCATACATTCTCAATGTTTGTTTACTATGAGTAAATGCTATTTTCTGCTAATACAATGTATGTGGAAACTGCAAACCATATGCTTCTTCAATGGGCATTAATTATGCATCACCCTAACTTAACCTTTTGAGCGCCACGGTCTTCTATAGAAGACAATCGTTTCCGTGCCCTCCACGCCACGTCTTTATTAGAAGACAATATCTAATCATAACGTTTATTACATTAAAGGAAGCACAGTTTCTTTCACGCTAATACAATACCAATTAAATTATGAAGACAGAACAACTAAAATGATCCAACATTTATGACTAAGAAGTATACAAAATAAGCAAACCATGTTATTTTCAAAGATTTCAATGTTATTGGGTAAACATATTTTACTCATTGTTTCTAAAATGAGTCATTGACTGCATGTTCAAAGTCAACATTCACTGGGTATTATTGATTTATTGGGTATTATTAATATATTATACATTATTACTATTACAATTTTTCCTTCATTTAATTAAATACATATAAATTATATTTTTACGTATTAGAATATAAAAAATAACATTTAAAAATATAAAAAAATAGTAGCCCACGGGTATCGGGAACAGGTTTCAAGCTACCGGCGATCCTCCAGAGAGAGGAACCTCCTGACAATGCGGGCCGTGTTCAGAAATACCGCTTTCTGAACAAGCCCTTAATCCAGCTGCCCAACGAGAGCCTCCTCAGGTGTTGGTTGAGGCTCTTGGCTATTAACCCGTTGGCTGTCACGACTATCGGCACAATGATCGCTGAGTCCACATAGGGATTGCAATCCCGAAAACCAGATCCGGTATTCCGGCGGATCCGGCATCATTATACACTTACCGGATCCGGTACCAATATTCCGGATCCGGTATCGGACCCGGTGATTGCATAATTTGGCAAAATAACCGCGCCTTTGAATGTGTGAGGCACCTTAAAAGGCGTGGTTGGCGTTGATTGCAATCCCTAAGTCCACATCCCACATGTCGACAACCTCGCGAGCCAAGTCAAGATACTTGATTTGTTTATCTTTCTCGGCTTTCACGAGGTTCTCATCATGCGGGACGGTAGTCAACAATCATTGCGCGCCGCTCTGATCGATCCACCACTATAGCAAGCTCATTGGCAACAATAGTCTATTATTTATACATTATATACTATTATATTATACTGCTGATATTGTCCGGGTAATGTGTTACACTGTGTTGGATGTATGATTGTTATGTTAGATAAGTTCAATTATTCGTCTACCATGTCTCAATGTCGTAATCTCATTGGAATAATAACATGAGAGCTTTGTCATACTAATTACATTTCATTTGGCTGTTTGTTTAATGTTTTTGAGGGTATTTTTGCATTAAAATTTAAAAAAAAGTTAAAGCATTTTGTAAAGAAATGATGAGAACTTTCAATAGGAGTAAGTTGGAATATCCAATAACCTCTTTTAAATATTATAATGTACGTAATGTTTACTATAGTTTTCTAATTAGTTTAGTTAGTTTTCTAATTAGTACACAAGTACAAGACAAAATCAAATCTATTGATAACATTATTTGATAATATCTATGCAGTCACTTTTATTTATTTAAAAATAAATGTATAGTGTTATTTTTTCAAAATTATTTTGAAATCATGCAGCTAGAATTAATTTACTTTTCAAATGTGCGTGTTATGGTTCACCAAACACATAATAACAGTGTTTTGTTTTTTTATCTTGAATCAATTATCAATGCAAAACGCCCCTCACCTTCATGCTTGCTCATCTTTCAGACACGGAACCATTGCTCAAAGACTCATACTCGGTGAGCGTGGTGGCGACCGAGTTGTCACGCAAGTGCGGGCTGAGCGCCGACACCGTGGTCACGCTGTCTTCGGGCGGCGTGATAGTGGCGCGTGCGCAGCTTGCCACCTTCCTAGAGTGGAAACACATCAGGGATGTGCGCCTCGCCGATGATGATAAGAACCGAACTTGCGTTCTTAGTGTTGATAGGTTGGTGTTTTACTAAAGCCCCGTTTACACCAGAAACAATATAATTATGTATTGTTTGTATATGTTGCTATAGCAACATAATAATTTTATGATGTTGCGCGATGCTCTTTTGTTTTACGGAGCATTAGCACGTTGCCAGCAACACTGTAACATTCCATGTTTCGCGCGACATATTGCTAAAGCAATGTTGCGTAACTTTTTTTCCGGTGCATCCGGGGCTTAATTTACTGTGATTGGATATGCAGCAAAGGCGAAGCTTAACACTTCCACTGTCCGCAAAGCAGAGACAATAGTTAAACAATCACCCTTTGACTCTTAACCATATAATTGTTGTTGAAGGGCGGTTTACTCTTACTCCTCCGACGTACAATATCGTAACCACAATGGCATTCTGACGTGTCCGCACTGTGCACGTACCTTTACACTGATAGGTTATATTAGCCACACCAGCGGGGTTATTGCGTAACCGAACACGCCTTTATGTCGTAGCAGTAAGGGTAATTTTACTAGTTCAAGTATCACCACTGACTTGAAGTGCGGGGTGCCTGTATGTATATAATATCCACATGCGCACATCAGCGGGGTAATTGCGTAACGCACTATCAGTAGCAATGGCCGTCATTTTGACAGTTCAACAACATTAATTGCGTTATTTACGTTGCCGAGCAGACACATTTTTCGAACATATGAAGCAATGGATCAGCAATATCCTTCAAAATGATTCAGATTGAGATTGATAGTGTGTTACGTAGTTAGAGTGCAAAGCACACGCCCGTAGCCAATAGTTGTCGGGAAAAAAAAACGTCACCGTATCCGAAATCGGCATTCCCATGCCGATTTCGGATACGGTGACGTTTTTTTTTGTTTTATACAGTTATTATAGTTTTGAGTTCCTCAAGTTCTGAATTGAGCTGCACGATTTTTGACAAATGCGTGCACTAACTGGACAGGTCCGCTCAATCTGTGTGGTTCTTCCTCAAAAACCCATTTCAGACACCAATCTGCATGGTCTTCACATGATTTGACCAAGATTTTATCTGGACTTTAAAAGAGACTGTGACCTCTGAGTTTGTTTCGGCCTTTCTTCTAAGAGTAGTCAGATAGGAAACGCCGACCTCATCTAGCTTAAAAAAAATATGATTGACGTGTGAAAGTGTTTGTACAAACCTACTTACAGAAAATAAATCATTTATCATTTTATATACACACATCAACACGGTCTAGGGATATTTTAAAAAAAGCGAATTACTATCAATGTGTTAATTATTTATATGACATGTATACACTTGGGAGCAAATAAATCGAGCCACTTGCTTTTTTTTGCACGTATAATGGTTATTATTTTTGGTATTATGGAACGTATCAAATCGAAACATATATCGCCTAAGAGCTTATTTAATAATCTTTACAATGAGGGTAAATTATTGAATGATAACCTTATTTAGTGATAAATTATTGGCTCTGAAAGAAAAACGGTAATTTTGATAGAAAATTGTAGGGTTAAAACAGTCCAGAAAATCTATCGAAATCAGGGCAAGGGGGGGTAATACAAGATATTAAGAATAAGTTTATACCATAATTTTGTTTTTAATTGTTTTTTTCTGGACTGACAATTTTCTATCAAAATTATCGTTTTTCTTTCAGAGCCAATAATTTATCATTAAATAAGTTTTTCATTCAATAATTTACCCTCATTGTAAAGGTTATTAAATAAGCTTTCAGGCGATATATGTTTTGAATTGATACCTTCCATAATACCAAAAATAATAACCATTATACGTGAAAAAAGGAAGTGGCTCGATTTATTTGCTCCCAAGTGTATATTTAAAAGATACGTTATTTAATATTCTACCATTTTTTAATAATGGTTAAGGTACTTAGATTAAAATTTCAGGATTTTATGGAAAAAAAAATGAAGCATAGACGGAAATCGTATATGAATGAACTTTTAATTTGTGAGTAAAAACTGAAAAAAATAGAAAAATCATTTAATTTGTGTTTATAAACTTGAAGTTAGTAGTCTGAGAAAGCGCCCATGATGTTCATAACACATCGGCAACGATTCGGCATGCTCAGAACAAGGTTGTCAATGTCTTGCTGCGGAATATTGTCCCATGTCCTTCTGAGGTGCGCAAAAAGTTGATCTTCTGTAGCCAGATTTTCAGGAACTTCCTTCAGAGCTCTTCTTTGCAGCATATCCCACGCATGCTCAATGGGATTTAGATCTGGCGATTGAGCAGGCCAGTCTAAGGCCCTAACATTATGTGTATGTAACCAAGCTGCTACCGTTCTCGCCGTGTGTGGCCGGGCATTGTCGTGCATGAGCAGGAAATCTTGCCCCATTTGTGTTCTGTGAGGCAAGATTACGGGCCCCAGCACCTGTTGGACGTATCGTTCTGCCGTCATATTGCCCCGCACCCAAACGAGATCCGTCCGTCCTCCAAGACGAATTCCTGCCCAAACCATAATTGTTCCTCCTTGGTATGGGTGAACTTCCTGAGGGTTCTGGAGACGGCTTCATCGTCCAGGAACTCGCCAAACACGCGTCCTTCGTGAATCTGGATGGAAGCCGAACCTGGATTCATCCGTGAACAGCACATTGGACCATTGCTCACGGCCCCAGTCCACGTGGTTCCGAACCCATTCTAATCGTCGTCCACGATTGCCTCTCCGTAAAGGTGGGACCCGGAGTGGTCTACGAGAGCGTAGATTGCTTTCATGCAGTCGCCTTCTTACAGTTTGGTCTCTCACAAGCACTTGGTGTTCCACTCGCAGCCTTTGGACCAATTGAGTCGCCGTTGCATTTGGTTGTGCTCGCGCAGTAATTTGCAAAAATCGGTCTTGTCTGGGGGTAGTGATGCGACTTGGCCCCCGGTGCCTCTCCGCTACTTCACCTGTGGCACGATAGCGTGTCCACAATCTTGAAATTACATTTTGATGGGTCTCTATGGCCTCAGCAACATTACGCTGAACAGATCCAGCTTCCAGCATTCCCACAGCTCGTAACATCTCCGCCCTCGTCAAATGTCGGCGTTGCATGGCTACAATACCTCAATTTTAACTTTATCTTTCGTTTAAAAATGAAAAAAAACTGTAACTAAACGTAATTCGTATTGTTTTCTAAATTTCGCACAAATGAAAATTCCCTCTCCTATACATCAAGACATTTTTTGCCACCGAAACAAAAGAATTTTCAAAAATTTAAATTTGGAATTAGTCTGAGATAAATTACAAACAAATCGGTGTATAAAAGATTCCAATGCGGCCAGTACTTTTCGAGTTATTTAATTAAGTATGAAATATCCATAGACCGTGTTGATGTGTGTATTTCGGTGTCCGCGATTATGTGTACGAGAAAGAAACTGTCGTGTTACCTCACGTACCCTATGCAGTAGTAGGTCGGTTTTATATTAAAGGACCGCTTGTTGAGATCGCAGATATCTAATTAAACAAGTGTAATAGAATAACAAACAACTATGTATATATAAAGGAAAATCCAAAGACATCAAAAAATTCTTCCGCATCGCTGTCAATAGGAAAAGTGCCCAAAAGACTGGCAGCATTGCCACTTTGTATGTTTGCCATACAAGGTGGCAATGCTGCCATCCTTTTGGCCACTGCTGATTCTTTGGCCAAGAAACAAACAACACAATAACACGGAAACTGAATACAGCACAAAGTTCAAACGGTACAGTTGAGACATCGTGCTGTAAAACTTCATTTTCTCACGAAGAGTTACGCAACAAACATAATTTTATAGAAGGTAGGTACAGCCACACTAGTTCACAGGAAACAAAAGCGTCTAACGTGAATTTGTAAAAAGATTTCCGTTCATTTTTATTTATTCCACTTCCTCATGACTGGCGAACAAAAGTAAGCAAACGAGGAAAAAAGTAACATAATATAATATGACGACATGATGGTTTGTTTACCCAAATATGAAAGACTAGCTGCGCCCCACGGTTTCACCCGCAGAAGTGTCGATCCCGTGGGAATATCGGGATAAAAACTATCCTATGTCCTTCCCCGGGATGCAATCTATCTCTCTGCCAAATTTGATCGAAATCCGTTCAGTGGTTTAGGCGTGAAAAGGTAACATACAGACAGACAGAGTTACTTTCGAATTTAAAATATTAGTATGGATTCGTAGCAATAATCGTCGTTCGTCCATGTAGGTATTCATTGAAGGGTTAGGCAGAGGTGGATTAGGGTCAGAACACATTGATCGACGGCGTTCGACGGTTTGTCCATACAAAAAGAGGGCATGTGTGCTCCTTTTCAATCGACAAAGTGCGAAAGGCTGTTGATCAATGTGTCCCGACCCTTATATCGCATCATATTTCGCCAGTTATGTTTAAGTCCTATGTATTAGGGGGTGAGAATATTGCCAGAACACCGGGAACATAAGACTTCGGGTATCTATATAAATAAAAGTGAAACTTCGCTTGAGAACGGCTGAAACTTGAAGTTTGTGTAATAGTCTGAATTAGGTTTTTAGGGAAAGAGAAATTAGACAATTTTCAAATTCGGGTAAAAGTGATTTGTTTCTACGGGATTTTGGTATGAATTATTGTTTGGACAGGACAATGTCCGTCGGGTGTGCTAGTAGTAAATAAACATGTGGCGTAGCCACAAGTATTATAAAAAATATTTAGGTGGTAAAAATAAAGTTGTATAACTCATAAGAGCGCCCCCATTTAGCAATAAAAAAAATTAATAATAATCTATAAAACTCACACAATGCACAATGAACTGATTCTCAGAGCCGTGATGTTGACATCTATTACTATTGGTTCATTAAATGGCCACCGGGAGCCTTTTATTTGATTTGCGTGTTGGAACACAATTAACTTTTTTATTAGAAATCTATTAAATATCATTCTGAGAGTTTAATATCCCAGAGTGAATAACCAAGTTGTACGTATTCTGCATATAGCCAGGCATCTTTTCCATTGGCTACTCTGGGCAAGTGGGGCTCCATTAAATTAAAGACGGCCCTGTACAGTCACGTCGAAAAGTATGTATACACTTGGCTTTATTCAAAGGCGATTTTCTCCTTTATTTTTGAATGAAATTTTATGTTATTACGAAAATAGTATTTTCGAACCCATAGGTTTATGTTAAGTATCGTATTTCAACGTTGCATTCGTTATTTCACGAATAAATCGCAATTGAAAATTGCCAAGTGTATACATACTTTTAGATGTGACTACACAGCAATGATTGCAAAGCCTTCATTTGGTAATGATTTTACTTTCGACTATAAAAAGGTTTAGGTAGTCTCATAATACAGCTAACTATAGTACTATAATGACCATTTGTTTTTTAAACAAATGAGTAGTAAACACCTACTTACAACTGTTTTTCAACACATTGACGTCAAACTGATTCAACTAAGTAAGAGCCAGATGTGTTCTAGGAAAATAAAATATTAGGTCCTTACATATGAAATTGGCGTTTTGTATGGAAGGAACAAAAAGTCGAATATTTTTTAATATAATATATTTAATTAATCAAAGTATGAACCATTGTTTTCAATGCACTTTTGCCATCTTATAGGTAGTTCATTGATCCCTTTACTAAAAAAACCAGTCGGACGGGAATCAATAAAATCTTTGAAGGCGATTTGGACTGCCCCATCGGAGTTGAATTTTTTCCCTTGCAAAAAGTTATCCAAATTGCGAAAAAAATGGTAATCTGTTGGAGCAAGGTCCGGGGAGTACGGAGGATGTCTAAGACATTCCAATTCAAGTAATGTAACGCAGCAGTCGACGCGCGTTTGCCGGTTTGCTTCAGTCAATTCGTGAGGTACCCACCTTTCAAGCTTTTTAATCTTCCCAATTTGCTTCAAGTGAATTAAAACAGTTTTATCACTAACATCGAAGCCTGCAGCTAACTCGGACGTGGTTTGCGATGGGTCCGCTTCCACAATAGCCTTCAATTCTCCATTATCAACTTGGGTCTCAGGCCGTCCACGGGGCTTGTTCTGCAGGTCGAAATTTCCAGAACGAAAACGTTGGAACCAAAAAGGAACTGTGTTTTCTTTTGCAACATGACCGCCATACACATCATTCACCCTTCGAGTCGTTTCCGCAGCACTAGTGCCACGGCGGAACTCGTACTCGTAAATAATGCGATATTTTAAATTTTCCATTTTGTAAAATGAGTGACGCAAACAGAAAAAACAGAAGAAAAAAAACAAATGAATGACGGTCATCGAAGCACAAATACATGAGTAAATAGCTGTACAAATTTGAATTTGGAATTCCTTACCAAAGAGGAGAAATTCGTGATTAAAGTGGCCAGTACGAAAAACGCCAATTTCATATGTAAGGACCTAATATTATTGTGCTTTACTAGGTTTTTACACTATTTGCAAGTAAACAAGTTCAGTGATGTTTTTGTATCAAGTCGGGTGTATCCTTGTGTAGTCCTTGGTAAACTCCAGAACGTAAAAGATAATTGTTTATTTAATTTATGTACTTCTTCTTTAGTAATTTGTTATGTTTAATTGTCAATAGCATTTCATACTTCATTCACATTTCAGAAATAGCTTTCATTGCGTTATTTTATTTGGGCATTTTACCAAAAAATACTAACATCAATTTTCATGGTCTAATCATGTATTTTATATTAGTTCGTGGTCCGTGTAATTTCGATAGGAAAAAATCAAGCTGCGGCCAAATCTACGTAATATGGAAAGTTCTTTAGGACTCAGTCCTAGGCCCCGTTCACGGCCTATGCGACTTGCGTCAAGCGACACGCGCGCGCGTCTCGTCTGTTTCCGTCCGTAAACAACTTCTTTCATTTGTTTTCTCCGCACTCGCTGTCGCAAGCAGATCTTGGAACCGAAAAGTACAGGTTCTATACTGGTAGTTAGCGGTTCTAGCAATTTCGGTACCTGGGTACCGGTTCTAGACGGGTACTGGTACTACACCTAACAAGTACCGGTAACAAATTAAGGTATCTGGCGCGTACCACAAATCTCATTTTTGTACGAGGAACTTCGTACATTTGGCAACCTTGAAGTTATTTTTCTAATGCCTTTTGTTACTATATCCGTACACACATCGACTACAACTGTTCTGCTTACTATATCTGTTTTCTCACTCTAACTTACGGAAATATTTACTTGGTACGTACCGGTAGAGTAACGACACTTATTAGGAATACTAATAGTGCACGTACTACTCTGGTACCAGTATCACACCAAAGCCAATGGTACTGGTTCCCAAAAATACCAGTATTTCAATCTACTCGACCGGAGATTACAAGAAACTACTATATTGTCACAGTATTCACGATTATTTCGCTCCCCAGTGAGTTCAGCAACGGCTCCGGCTCGCTGAAGTTCTCGTCGCCGCTGGCGGGCTCGCTGGCGCGCGCGCTGCGGGCGGCGCTGGGCGGCGGCGGCGTGCGCGCGGCACACAAACTCAGCAAGAGCGAGGGAGACCTGCGCTCGCCTAAGTGTAGCGACACTGATATGGGTATGTCACTACTTATTTTTTTTATTTAACACAAACAAGCTGTCTTGCCTTAAGGTGCCACTAGTCGATATTTTTTCCATACAAATTTCGGGAGAGCATTACTCCACTGTTTGACATTGTGCATCCAAAGTTAAACATGATACCGTTTTGTCTTATTATTAATTTTGTTTGTACGGAAACAGAATAGTAAAATAAAAAGTTATGAGCCAACAAAGATACGTTTTTCTTGCTATTTTTAACGTAAATTTGGGTGTAAATAAGTAATAAAAGAACTGTAAAATCTTCTAAACAAAGTTAGTACCGATAAAGCTCAGTTATCGAAGAGTTCAATAAACTTTATTTGTAATTGATTTATGCAGTGGTTTTTTCATAAAACTCGATTTTCCAAAGCACTCTGCGAATTTATTTTTACTCGCCTTTCAGTTCGGAACAGTGTTTCTGTGCATGAGAACTAGACGTTGTACGTGTAGATTAGCGCTTTACTGCTCATCACTGCTATTATCTCTGTCGGACACGAAGCCAGGTGAGGCAGCGTGTTTTTTGGCCATGACCACCAGTGAGTTCGAGCTCGCGACTATTTCCACCTTAAGCATCCAACCAAGGGAGGCGGAGAGGTAAAGTTCTCGTCCCCGCTAGCGGGTTCGCTTGCGTGTGGGCATCGAGCAGCGTTGAGTGACGGCGTGCGAGCGGGACACAAGCTCAACAAGAGCGAGTGGATCTAAGGTCTCCGAAGTGTAGCGACAATGATATGGGTACGACACTTTGCAATCATACTGTTTACATTCCTTTCACACTTGTTTTACCTCTGACAGCAGCAACCCAATTGCAACCTTATTGAAACGATCATAATGATTTTGACAGTGATGCAAAATCAGAGGTGAAATAATTGCGAAAGGAGTACAGCTTGTCTGTTTATCGCTTCTGCGCGCGATTTCGTCAGCGTGAAATTTCTTGTACCCTCGACTCGCCCCGTCGCGTCGCATCGCATCGCCTGCCCTCGCTATTTCTTCTTTTTGCTCGGCTCCTAAAGGTCCTAGCGTGATATTAAATAGCCTATAGCCTTCCTCAGAAGAATTGAGGCTATCAAATGCAAAAAGAATTTTTCAAATCTGACTGGTAGTTCTGGAGATTAGCGCATTTAAACAAACAAACATACCCTTTAGCTTTGTTATTAGTATAGATATAGATTGTTCTGGTGTGCAGTGGCGGATTTACACATTTGCCGCCAGTAGGCTATTCAAATTTTGTCGTCCCTACCCATAGATATATGAAACATTTCTATGTCCCTACCGAACTCTACAATAATGTCCCATGTCTTTTGTATACTGCTTCGACTCGCTTAATTCCATCGCCTTTTCTTAAAAATACTTAAAATATTCACGTTCAGCTACGAAAAATTTGCAAAGATATTTGTAAAGATCGGCAACTGTGATCAAATCTACGGTAGAAGCCTGAATTTGAGCATTCACATTGTTTATTCTTTCCAAAAGATCATGGTAGGTATATAAATATTAATCTTTTTAATTTCAGTAAGACATTAAAAAAAAAATGTTAGCCGCCCCTAAAATCTGCCGCCCTAGGCTCCAGCCTATTCAGCCTGTTGGTAAATCCGCCACTGCTGGTGTGTACAATTGTGATTGTGGAAGAATGAGAAGCAAATGACTAGAATTTACAAGAAACGTTCCTAAAGTACAGGAAGATGATTGTTCCTTACGCTGCTTGTAATAAGGTTCAGCATAGATTGTGGACTGTATGAGATAATAAAAATACGTGTCGTCGATTCAATGTTTTAATGCAGACTAAATAGGCATGGTAATGAGTAGAACATACCGCCCACCAAAAGGGGCTTGACACTTTTAACATAAATCATGTATATTGCAAATAATTTGTATACATTGTAAATAGTGTTTCTTAATCAATCTCAAAATAATTTAATGTACATTTACAACATATAAACAAACGCCTTGTATTACTAAATTAATTTTAATAACATCACTTCATAACAACATGCTTTAAATTACATAATTTAATCATCTTTACTATTCACTGGTAGTGAACATAATTTAGTGACACATCTTTTAGTTATATTGTCCCCACTTTTGACGCTATAAACCCTTGTAACATTATCTGGTCCAGGATGCTTTGCCATAATGCGACCAAGCAACCACTTTCCTGGCGGCAGATTGTCTTGTTTTATTAAGACAATGTCATTAATTTCAAACTCTTTCCGGTGTTTTATCCATTTTGGCCTCTGTTGTAATCTAGAAAGATATTCATTCTGCCATCTTTGCCACAGTTCTCTCAACAGCCTCTGTGTATACTTCCAGCGAGATAAATGGTTTAAATTAAGATCTCGCATATCAGACGTAGGAACGACAATAGGGGCTTCTCCCATTAAAAAATGACCAGGTGTCAAGGGATTGATAGTGTCGACGTCATGATCATCTACAGGACACAGAGGGCGCGAATTTAGGCAGGATTCGATCTCACAAAGAATAGTTGTCATTTCTTCATAAGTCAAGTGCGTTGTTAGGATCCTTTTCATGTGATACTTGAGGGACTTCACACCTGCTTCCCACAGGCCACCAAAATTCGGGCTGTAAGGCGGGATGAAGTGCCATTGTGTGCCGTCTTGCGCTAGAGAATCTGCCACTTGGCCCTTGAACTCCAACTTAGCTTTATTCCATGCCTCTACTAGATCCTTGTTAGCTCCGATGAAATTTCTGCCCTGGTCGCTCCACAAATGAATGCATCTGCCTCTTCTAGCTACGAAACGTCTGAAGGCTCCAATAAATGATTCCGAGGTAAGGTCACCAACCAACTCAAGGTGAATGGCCTTGGTACTCATGCATATAAATATGGAAATATACGCCTTTGTGGTTCTGCCTCCCCTTCCTTTTGATAACAGAACTGTGTATGGGCCAGCAAAATCTACACCACTGTGTAGAAAAGGGCGTGATGGTGTAACTCTAACACGAGGAAGATCTCCCATTATTTGAGTCCTGGATTTGGCTGATACCCTGGCGCAAATTAAGCATTTGTGTATATGTGATTTCACCGCATTCTTCGCTTTTACGATCCAGTATTTCGATCTCAAATAACAGAGCATCAACTGTACACCTCCGTGGAGTGTTCTTTGATGTGCATCGGCGATAATCAATTTACTAAGAGCGTGTTTGCTGTCCAAAATGATAGGATGCTTATTATCATTGCTAAGGTTGGCGTGTCTAAGCCTGCCACCAACTCGTAATATTTTCTCGTCATCTATGAATGGATTCAATGATTTTAGATGACTTTTCTGTTTCACTTGTTTAGCTCTCAAAATTGTTTCTATTTCTTCTGTAAAACTTTGATTCTGTGACTTTCTTATACATATTTTCAATGCATTTTCTAACTCTTCGGTAGTGACATCATCTAGAATATTATCAGTTTTCTTAAACATTAAAAATCTTTTGCAATACATTAATGTTTTCTGTAATTCTTGTAGACTACTAAAGTTTTCAAAATTCAAAAATTCTCTGTCATCTACTTCTTGTAATGTATTTAACAAAACTTTAACTTGTCTTGTCTCTAAATCTGTTTGACTTACGTTTGGCCTTCTAAATTCCATATTTCTTTCCAAGAGAAACTGTGGGCCGTACCACCACAATGAGTTCTCTTGTAATTCTGATACTATCGTGCCACGTGATGCAACGTCTGCTGGATTTTCCTCAGAGTGAACATGATACCACTGACTGTTGCTTACATTTTCTAGTATTTCTACGACACGATTTGCCACAAAAGGCTTCCATCGATTAGGTTCGCCAACAAGCCAGGACAAAACTATGGATGAATCAGTCCATGCATAGACTTGTGCGTAGGGAATGCAAATCCGTTCTGTTTTAAAATCCGGATTTTAATAACGGATTTTTGTCCCAATCCGGATTATCCGGATTTTACGGATTTTTCATGAAAAGAAACAAATCTACCCATATTAGTTTTTTAATACGATGTTTCTTATATTTGTATAAATAGATTAAAATAAAAGCACATAAAAATCAAAGCAAATGATATTTTAATATTTTTTTTACTTGGAATTATTCAAACTATCATCATTAAATACCATAATTATGGTGTTATTGCTATAATATGTACTTATTCTTATTAAAATAATCAGTCCGCAACTCGTGTGCCGAGTAACATTAGTAAAATTATTAGTAGATAAACTCTGAAGAACAAAAATAAAGTCAAATAGACTCCTTGTCAAATTATTAAACATAACATAAACAAAAGTAACAAAACAATTTAACTTCACTTAAATCAACATAAATTTAATAACGTAAAAAAGCTATGTAAATAATAAGGCATCTAAAGTGCAGTCCTTCTGCAGCGAGATGTGACACAGGGAGACGTTATTCCTCCGACACTGTTCACCGCTGCACTGGAGGATTTCTTCCAAGGTTCTGGACTGGAAAGGGGCTAGCATAAATATTAATGGCGAGTACATAACTCACCTTCGGTTTGTAGTCATGGTTGAGACTTTGGAGGACCTCAGTAGAGCCCCCGAAAGAGTGGGTCTTAAAATGAACACGGAAAAAACGAAGGTCATGTCAAATGCCCATGTAACACCCACTCTCATGAAGATCGGAGACGCTACACTCGAAGTCGTGGACGAGTATGTTTACCTAGGACAAACTGTCTGTCCAGTTAGGTAGGTCCACCTTCGAGAAAGTGGTCAATCGTCGAATCCGACTCGGCTGGGCAGCGTTCGGGAAGCTACGCAATATCTCCTCGTCCCGCATACCGCAGTGTCTCAAGCCGAGAGTTTTTGACCAGTGCGTGTTGCCAGTGATGACATATGGCACTGAAACGTGGTCGCTCACAATGCATCTTATTAGAAGGCTAAAAGTCACCCAAAGGGCAATGGAGAGGGCTATGCTTGGAGTTTCACTGCGTGATCGAATTAGAAATGAGGAGATTTGCAGGAGAACCAAGGTAACCGACATAGCCTGAAGAATTGCCCAACTTAGGTGGCAGTGGGTAGGGCGGGCACATTGCTCGCAGAACAGGTGGCCGATGGGGCCGAAACATTCTGGAGTGGCGACCGTGTACCGGAAGATGTAGCGTTGGAAGGCCTCCCACAAGGTGGACCGACGACCTTGTGAAAGCCACAGGAACCCGTTGAATGAAAGAAACACAGAACCTTTCGAAGTGGAGGTACTTGGGGGAGGCCTGTGTCCAGCAGTGGACGTCTTTCGGCTAAAATGATGATGATCTAAAGTGCTGTCGTTTAACCTGCTGAGAATTCAGTAGCACATAATTCCTGCTACATGCTCTGATTCGACGCTTGTAGGCGGAATGCACTGAAGATGCTTGTAAGCGGAATGAACGGATTAACGGAACGATCAAGGACGCCTCACACACTTGCTCGACCCACGTCCCGCGTCCCGCTCGCTCTCCCCAGAGCCGATAAACTTGACACTCGCGAGACGCGACGCGCGAACAGCGAACTCGCTCGTTTAGATTTTTTTGTTACAATTTCTTATTATTCAAAAAATCCGGATTCGATTTTCAAATCCGGATTTAGAAGTCAAGTAAAAATATGCGGATATCCGGATTTTTCGGATTACGGATAGTCCGGATTGCATTCCCTACTTGTGCGGGTGGTATTCTCATAGCCTCAGCAGCGCACAGTGTGTTATTTTGCCTTAGTTCGGACATGCTCGTTTTATGTGTATTTCGGAAAGCCTAAAATGAAACAAACCTCCTAACAAAACTCTGCCGGCTCTAACTACTGTAGTTTAAGAGAAATAAATAAAATCGAGAAAAATCCTTAAAAACCATAGAAACACAATATCTCGTTTTTTATTTTGATTTTTACACGAAATGTTTTAAAGTATGATAGAAATTCACTACCGGAACCATTTTTTTCTTGAAAACTTTAAAAATCTTGCTCAGACAAGTGAGATTTTTTTTTTTTCTATGATTTAGAAAATAATTTTTTTTCGGCCATTCTGTTCACGGTCGCGTTTTTTGTTAAGCCTAAATATTAACCACTATAATAACTAACACCACAAAAGAAATCAGTTGCAACAGGCCCAGGATTTCGGAAATATTGAATTTTGAAATTGTCGGTTAGGGTTGTCACTCAAACCTGTGTGCGATACTTACGAGTACTTCATGCGAATATTACTCATTGTGATTAATTATTTTTGACTCAGGTAGGTATTAACAACTGTCGGTTTAAATTGTGGCGTGCATAGTTTACACAGTTTAAGTTGATATGAAAAAATAGTGCGAACATTCAAAATCAAAATTAAATTATTTACGGTTGAATTTGATCACTACTTTTGTTTATGATCTATCTTCGATGAAAGGTATTATGTGGGATTGGGAAGGGGTCCGCCCTCGTTAGGCAAATGCTAAAACCCAATTCCTTTACATAATATCTGGAGAAGCGGGGGTGAGAATAAGAGACAAACTGTCACTTTTGGTTGATGTCGTTCGTCCAAATTCGGGGACAACCAATGATGGGAACACTGCACGAACAGCACTATCAGACCAACATCGAAAAACATTTGCAGATATCTTAGGCATAGAGACATGGTTGGTGGATGATCTGCATACTATTTTAGTAGTGCTGTCGAGTGGCTTAATAATAGATGCTGAAAAATTTGATGCCTTTTGTAAATCAGTAGCTAAAAAGTACGTGGAGAAATACAATTGGTTTTACATGTCTGTCACAATGCACAAAATATTAATTCATGGCCGTCAAATCATAGACGCCAGCCCGTTACCCATAGGTATGTTGTGTGAGCAAGCAGGCGAGTCACGGAATAAATACTGGCGCTATGATCGACAACATCATACCCGGAAATTAGACAGGAAAACTACAATTTTAGATTTATTTCACCGTGCATTAGAGTCGTCCGATCCATATATATCCTCATTAACACTTAGTACACGTAATAAACATAAAAAACCTTTACCCCTATCGAAATCAGTGCTTCAACTCCTATGCGTACCTAACAACTGACAATGTTCACTACAATAATTTAGAATCTGAAGGTTTTGAAGAAAATATTACGCTGACGACTGACGAAATCATAATTGAATCCGACAGCGAGGAAATGTCATAAATAAGCGTTTACAACATGTTTAGCATAAATTGATTTAATCGATTGAACTAATCAATTTAAATATTTGCTTTTTTGTGACAACCCTATTTCCATAGAAATTTAATAAAAACTTAGAAACTCAATATCTCCGAGATCCCGCTAGATACATATTTAGAATTTTCTCCAGTTGAAGGTACTTTACATAAGTATATTACGAAAACAAAAAAAAACGCGACCCGCAAATAGTTAATTTTATATATTTTTTTTTTCGTTAATTGAAAAATATTTTTTAATTCCGGTTCCTGTTACGTTAGAGCCTTGTAATTTTTACAATTTATACATTTTAAATCAACAATTAAGTGGTAGTTTGCAAGACACTGAAATTTTGCTTCATTAAAGAAATACAGACGAAAAACTTTTTCAAGAAGGTCAGTGACCTTTCACTAAAATATTTGTATCTCTTAAATGAAGTGAAATATAAAAACGGGGGTTTCTCAGAATGGTTTATTAAGGTTAAATCTATAAAGAAAAAAAATAAAACTGACATGTCCGCAACTAAGGCAAAATAACACACTGTGCAGCGTGATGTATCAGCTTTGACAGAAGTACTGCTCCGCATAACTCTAGACGAGGCACAGATATTGTCTTTACAGGGGCCACCTTGGTTTTTGCAGCGACAATGCTCGTTTTGATGGCTTCTTCTGAATCTATAACTCGAGAATATACAACTGCTGACATGGCGTGCATGGATGCATCGCTAAATCCATGAAGTGTGATATTATGCTTGGCGGTACTAATTGTATTGAGCCATCGTTTGATCTTGATGCTATTGACATGGTTTAAATCGTTTCGAATCTCAACCCAGTGTTTTTCTAGGTCATCACCTACGTGTTCGTCCCATCCAATGCCCTGTAGCCACAACCTTTGTACAAATATTTTGGCTCTAATAACTACAGGCGCGATCCAGCCGAGGGGATCGAACAGTCGTTGTAAATCAGCTAGAACTGTCCTCTTTGTTGTGACCTTTGAAATAGGTGGTACTGTCAAAGTGTACTGAAATTCATCATCACCTAAGTTCCAAGCTATTCCTAAAGCTTTAACAGTTCCTTCCATTTTGATATCTAAACTTGCCTTAGCCGATCTGTCTTTGGGGTCTATGGATTGAAGGAATTCAGCATTATTAGACGTCCACTTTCTTAGTTTAAACTTGCCTTTATTGAGAATGGTTTGTAATTGTTCGCTGACATCAATAGCTTCTAAAACAGTGTCGCAGCCAGAAATGAGATCGTCGACGTAAAAATCTTCTTGGATCATTTTGCATGCGACTGGGTAACTTCTACCTTCATCATCATCATCATCATCATTTCAGCCGAAAGACGTCCACTGCTGGACATAGGCCTCCCCCAAGCACCTCCACTTCGACCGGTTTTGTGCTTCTCGCATCCAACGAGTTCCTGCGGCCTTCACAAGGTCGTCGGTCCACCTTGTGGGAGGCCTTCCAACGCTACGCCTTCCGGTACGCGGTCTTCTACTTCTACCTTCGTCATGTGCCAATTGCATAAGAGTTTTGATGGCTAGGTATGGCGCCGAAGCAGTTCCAAAAGTTACTGTCAGAAGCCTGTAGTCCTTGACCTCATCAAATGTAGAAGTATTCTGTGTATTACGCCATAATACTCTTTGGAAGTCAGAACTATCTTTGGTGACTAAAACCATCCTATACATCTTCTCAATGTCACTTGCAAAACAAATTTTGTGTAAACGGCATCTCATTATGATACTCCTTAAATCTTCTTGAAGGACTGGTCCGGTCAAAAGTTCATCATTGAGTGATATTCCGTTGACACCCTTGCAAGAAGCGTCGAATACTATTCGTGTCTTGGTCGTCTCTTTTTCGGTTCGTAAAACTGCGTGGTGTGGTAAATACACTGAATTGTTATGAATTTCTTCTACTGATACTTCTTCCATATGTCCCATTTTAATATATTCTTCTATTACTTCAGTGTAGGCTTTCTTTAATTCTTGATTTTTATTCAATTTTTGTTCTAGATACTCTAATCTTCTTAACGCAATGCTTCGCGTATTTCCTTCTACTGATTTAGGATTGTTTGTTTTGAATGGTAGCTTCACGATATATCGTCCTTCTTCGTTTCTTCTGTAGGTTGTTTCGTATATCTTCTCACAAAGCTCTTCATCTTTTGTTAACTTTCTTGATTTGTGTGTATCTACTTCCCATAAGATTTTTAACATGTCGTCAATTTCTACCTGATGATGCATGACGATCATAGATTGCTCTGGTTGTGTATTGTCATCTATTTTTCCAAATAAAATCCATCCAAGGCTGGTTTTTTGCGCGCATGGTGAACCTGGAGGACCCTTCATGACACCATTCAGTAGTATTTGTGCATACTCTTCATGACCCAAAAGCAAATCTATTGTACTTGAGGTGTAATAGTTAGGGTCAGCCAGACTAAGCCCTGTAAGATGAGGCCAGTCTTGTACCCTAATTGTTGTTTTGGGAATCTCAGTAGTCAGTTGTTTGCTTATGACGTAAGCATCAATCTTGAGGCTGTATTTTGAACATCTTGATAATACCTCGACCTGTACTACTTGCTTGATTTTTGACTTCATTGATCCCATTCCTAATATGCTTCCAGAAACTGGTTGTCTTCTAAGCTTTAATATTTGAGCGGCTCTTTCGGTAATAAAACAACTCTCTGATCCCGGGTCTATTAGCGCCCTCAACACAGTAGTGAGTCCATCATTACTTCTTACTAAAACTACTGCCGTCGCTAATAGTGCAATTCTCTTTCCTTTCCCGGTGTAAATTTGTGATTGTGACGTCATCACTGTATTGACGCTCGTTTTGACTTCTTCTCCACCTTCTACATTGCTTTGCGTTGTTTCCTTCGGTTGAGTTTCGTTACTTGATGAACCTTGGGTAACTGTGGTTGTTCCCTTTCGGTGAAGAAGCGTGTGATGACGTTTTCGACAGAGTCTGCATGATGTGGACAGCCTACAATTCTTAACGGAGTGTCCAGGAACCAAGCAATTAAAACAGATGAACTTGCTTTTCACTACTTCATATCTTTGCGTCGGTTCCATTTTTCCGAAGTCTTTACAATGACTGAGTGAATGGTCACCCTTACACATAGAACATTCATTCTTTTCAGCAGTTGAAATATGCAGCGAACGTTCTCGAACCTTTTCCTTTGACGAAGTAGGTGAAATCAGCTCAAGCGTACGAAATCTTGATTCTAAAAACTTCATTAATGACGATAACGTTGGCAGCGTATCACCGTCATTTATACTGACATGTTCTTCCCATTCTTTATGTAACTCCATATCCATCTTTTGTACGACTACAAACACAATCATTGGGTCCCAAGTTTCAATGTTAAGGCCCTGATTCTTTAGACTATGAAGGCACTCTGTAGTAGTATCGTGCAAGGACTTAATGTGGTTAGCAGTCTGGTTGGGCAGTTTCTTTTGATTAAACATGCGCTTGAGTAATGACGTAACTATAAGACGCTTGTTACTATAACGATTTTTCAGAATGTCCCACGCTTGGGTATAATTCTCTTCAATAATTTGAATATGCTTGAGTAAGGCTTCAGCTTCGCCAGTGACGCTCGTCTTCAAATAATGCAGTTTCTGCACACTGCTGAGTGTTGCGTTTTGGTGAACCAATGACAAAAATAAGTCTTGAAATGTTGGCCAATCTTCGTAATTACCCGTAAATGAAGGCAATTGTATCCTTGGTAATTTGACTTGTGGAGCTTGTACATTCTGGTTTATTGTGTTGGAAGCATCGACAATCATTTTAGCTTGTCCACATGCTGCTGACGTTAACAAATCCTTAATGTCGGCTTTGATTTGCATAAACGTTTCTTCACATAAACTGTATTCATCCTTATTAAAATACTCGAACTGTTTACGTTTATCTTTCGTAACCACTTTTAATAAATTTCTATGAGCACTTTTAAACGATACCCAATACTCGTCAATACACTGTATTTTTGCTTCTAAATAGCCTGTGGTTAGGCGTGCTTTGGGACACTTCTTAAAGTTGTCTTTAGTTTTAATAATGATGTTGTATAAATCTTCCAATTCACTAAGAATTTGTTCGGCTGTTTCCATAGTTATAGTGGTTATTTATGTGTAAAATTTACACCAATACGTAGCACAATTCTTGAAGAATGAAGCTCGATAACACAAGTCACTGGAAATGTCTTGAAAATCACCAATTTGTCCAAAATTGTCCAAATGCAACGAACACGTGTTTACATTTTTGCAACAACAATTTTTGCACTGAACTCGGCGTTGGAATGCGCTCACGTTATCGCTTGATCTATCCGGCTCGAAGGACCAAAATGTTCCTTACGCTGCTTGTAATAAGGTTCAGTATAGATTGTGGACTGTATGAGATAATAAAAATACGTGTCGTCGATTCAATGTTTTAATGCAGGCATGGTAATGAGTAGAACAATGATGATGAGCTATTCGAGGTGAAAGGTGATATTAAATCTGGTGATTGTTACAGGTGATGTCCGTCGCAGTAGTTGGTACAGTGGCCCCTCAGAAGTATCTCTGGATGATATCGATCTCGTCATGTCTAAGGTGACACCTTTGATTTGAAAGTCATAATTAATAATAGCTGTTGGTTCTCCTATAAATAAATAAATAATAATTCAGCTTGTGTTGTCCCAAATGCATCCGGTTAGACTGGAAGCTGACCCCTACATAGTTGAGAAAAGGCTAGGTTTTGCTTAAGCTTGTGTTTGGTGTTTTCACCAAACACCTTAGTTAGCAAAATCGGCGCAACGCGTTGACCTAATTTTATTACTTATTATTTTATATTAGATATTATATTCAGTGCACTTTTGTCTACCGCGTTAACCGGGTGTATTCAAACATTCCATCAACATTGCATCAACATTTTATCACTAAAAACAGTTTGAGAGTGAGTCAATAAATAGTGTTCAACATAAACATATTATTTTGTTTCTCCTCAAAAACACCGACACCTCGCTACGTACCTCGACATATTATGTTGTCTAGAAAAAGCAAATGGTCCATGTTGGGACCCTTTCCTCTTCTTTTCTAAGAAAAAAAAAAATGTTGATTAAAGTGTGTTGAATTTTGTCACGTCACGGCACCCAATGCAAAGGGTTTGTAAAAAAAACACGTACACTTTTTTGTGTCAATAATTGTTTCCTATTTATCATCAGGAGTCTAAGCACATCCCGGCGGGTCAGCTGTCTCGCTATAGCGGCGCGGGACAGCTCTTGTCCACGGCTGCGCTCGCGCAACCCTTCAACACGCAGTCTGTCACCTCCTTCGATGACAGGTATACACTACATTCTCTTTTACAGATTTTAATTGATTAAAGATTAATATTAGGTATATGAGTCTGTTTTAAATCGACATTCGAATCATGTTAAAAATAGTTCTGGAACACTGGCGTTTTAACCTAACACTTTAATTTCTTAACATGCCCAGTCAGCACTAAAAGAATGTTGGGGGTTTGTTACTTATAATATGAAACCATCATTGGTTTGTGTCTTTATGTTGGTACTTTTTTAATTTTGAGTACAAGTCTTGACATTCTGACAATACTGAACTATAAAATTCGACATTTTGTTCATAACACTCAAAATTGTATTTTGTTTAGTTATCCGACTCTGTCTTACAAAGACCCCCTCCAAATTCTCTACGTCCCTTTCCTGAGTCACCTGGAACTAGCGCATGCTTTAAATAGTTAAATGCAAAAAAAAAAACACTGCAATTAAAATATTTTTGTTTGTACAGCGTATCAGACCGTCGATCACTGCTGTCGGTCGCGTCGGGCATCTACGAGGAGATCCCCGACCTGCCCGAGGGCGCCAGCACCAACACGTTCTGCAGCTATACGTCTTGTGATGTGCCCGACGGGGTTTTAAAGGTAAATTATTCCATCTGATTATTTAATAAAATAGTAACAAAGTTACGCTGTACATTGAATATTTTTGGAAAAGAAGTCATTGCTATGAAGTGTGGGAAAGTGTCTAATGCTGAAAATATAGTTTTTACCCGATTGCGGCGGAGCCCAAAAGGAGGGTTATGTGTTTTTAGAATTTTTGTATGTTTGTCTGATCTTATGTTCCGGATTGGCGCACAAACGAGTGAACGGATTTAGATGAAATTTGGCTCACGACACGAGCGGCAAGTTGTCGACAGCTGCAGTTGCCCGTTGTCGCGTGCCGTTCATGTGTATGAACGTTAAGCGATTTTTTGATAGTATGTATTAATAACAAATCCTCTCCCCCCTCCCCAGGCGCTGTGCGCGCGCGAGGAGCCGACGTACGAGTGCGTGGGCGACTGCGTGTACGCCACCATGCGCAGGCGTCGCCCGCCGCCGCTGCCGCCGCGACATCCCTTCAGGTACATACTCGTACAAACTTACTAAGGTACAAGCCGTGAACCCGAGAGGATTTTCCGTCGGAACAAATGACGAACTACTATACAAAATAAAGTAAAAGAACGTATGTAGTAGATAAAGAACATGCCAGAAAAGCAGGCCAACCGCAAATCTGTGACTCGTCAAATAATATACAGATTTTCAGTATTTCAATCTGCACAACACATTACCACGTTGAATCGTTGAATACCGCTTGGTGAAAGATGAGAGATAAAATGCGCTTGTAGCTTTATTTCCAGGATATCCATCTTTCCTTGGATGAATGGCCCAAGTCGCTTACACTGTGGGCCACTTCAGAACATGTATATCATAGAACCACTGTTTAATTGCAGCACACTAAAAGCAGGCGAGACCTGGGGCCACCGCTCCAAGACTCCTCGCGAAGGCAACGTGACACGTCACTCGTCGCTGGGCTCTCTGCCGCGCTGCAGCAACACGCTGCCGCTCGCGCACACGCACACCAACACGCTGCCCAAGAGACAACCCTTCAGCGTGTTCAGGTAACTAGCAACGTGAAGATAAGCCAACGCGAGTCTCATTATCATCACCCACAGCCCGACTTCATCCAATACTAGGTATAAGTCCAGTCTTTGTTTGTCCTGACCACGTATATTAGATACCAAAACTGTCGCCCATTACTAGCTTTTCTATACTAAAGGTCAATGTCAAGTGTCATGTTTGAAGTCTAATTTCAAGCAAAAAACGTCAAATTCAAGATTTTATTATTGTATTATACGTGGCAAAGGTATTGAACTCTTCAGCCTACTTTTCGAAGTAGAATTTAGAAAATTTATTTAAAATTAATGACTGCTTGGAAAACCAAAATATTGAAATTAGTTTCTTAAAATAACTAAATCTACAAATTAAAAATATAAAAAAAAACCTGAAAAAACTTTACATGCCGAATTGTTGAATGCATAGATCCTGTACTTTCTTATTTAAATTTATTATTTCGCTTACCTACAGAAAACGGCTGAAAAGCGACTCCCGCGTCACTGGCTCACAGAAATCCGAAACATCTAAAGAAAACAAAGACGTCGAAACTAAAAAGAAGAAGTTCGACTTCACGCCCACACGGGACATATTCAAGAGCTTCAAGGTCAGTCGCAAGATGAAGAACCTCAAGATCGCTACAGGGAACTTGTCCAAGGGCGAGACGAAGAGCTGCGAGTTCCTCGACGACACCGAACACGTGCAGACTAACCGCTGTTCGAAGTCAGTAGAGTGCCTTGAAAATGACTTTGACTTCGAAGCGGACCTCTCAATAGAATTCACAGAGGATAACGTAGCTGCTCTCTCGCTCCCACAACAGATCGTCGACCTACTCCTAGGTCATGAGCAAATGAGCAAAGTACGCCTAAAAGATGAGATCGAAAACGACTACATGCCAATGTCGCCGATCATACCGCCTCCCCCCATGGAACACCACTACATAGTCATGTCGCCAAGGACCAATATCGCCTGAACTAGTCGCCTTTACTATAAGTTAGTTAAGCCGTAAGTATGGACATGTTGACAGTTTTCATATGTATATGTTTTGTAATCATGTGTGGATATGGTTTAACCAAAGACCATTCTCAAAGGGATTGTGTTTTGATATTAGTCTGCTGTTCACGGTTTGCGCATAGTTTTCATATCGTATTTAACTGCAGTAATAAATTAAAATTTAATTTAATACTCAGTGTTGGTAAAATCATGTGCAAATGGTGAAAAAGTAGAACTGTGTCATTTATGCTGGATATCGATATCGCCCGGGCAATGTCGATGAAACCTAATAACTATATTTATTGACCAGGTTCAAAATTTAATTTATCGACATTGTTCATGCGTTGTCATTTTTTTTTTTTACAAAATATCACAATTTTGATATTGCTCGGATAATGCTCACATTGCTTACATATCAACTTTGCCCGTAATAGGGATGACAGTAAGTGATTTTCTGATAGTGTAGTGATGGTCGATACATTTATCGATAACTGATATAAAAGACTTTTTGTCGAACTGATTCGTGAGACATATCGACTCACTTTAAAGATTTCATAGTTTGTCTTTTAAATCTTAAGACAACTGTGTTTTGATAGACTGCTTATAGATCTGAATATGATGGTGTTACCTTCATACTTTTAAAACATACGTAAAAGGCACATGATATTTATGTCATGAATTTTGTCATGTCGCATAAAAATAGTCTCTGACAAAATGTGATACATGTCACAACGATGCAAGAAAGGACTGCAGCTAAATTAAAAAAAAAATGGTTTTTACTAAAATTATTTCTAGTAAATAATAAACGCTCTCTAAACATGGAAATCATGAAACCTCATATATTTCTTACATATTTTCAGAACAATACAGTTTATTTGGATTTTGGTTTTTAAGGGTGCCTATATTTTTTTACAAACAGGGAATAATTTTCTAACAGCTTACACTTACGGAATAAAAAGGTATGAGGGAAACCTTACTATCGATCAGTTTGATAATAAATTGACACGGACTGTCAGTTAGACTTTTTGTTTTGCGAATGTCCACAAAAAATACTAAAACTAAAAAAAAAAAAACTAAAAACCAGAAACATTATTTGTTTCTCAAATTCGACTAATCAATGAAAAGACGAAAACATTTCAGATATAGTATAATTTTAATCCTTTACCTCAAAAAAATCTTCCGTATAAATAAGGCCTCATGAAATGCGTAACAGAAAATGTAACTATTTTTGATAATGACTGGTAAACAGCCTCTTTTGGTTTGAAAAAATATATGTATTTAATATTAACTTTCATTGACTCCATATCGTGTTATAAAAAAACCGCGTAAGTTAGAACCAAAAAACTAAGAAATCGTCCTAATTCTAGTGCTTTTGGTGAAAAAAATAATAAGTCGGCGATTAATCAGAAAGTTATGTGGCGTAAGGGTCTTTACTGCGATCCCTCATGTCTCGACCTCGTTCGCGTTAATTGTCAATAGTTTCATCGCTTTTATTCGTAGATCTTTGAGTCCTTTCGGGTGGTCAACCCGAAAGTCTGACAACCAGTCTTACCAAGAGGTATCCTGTTACGTAGCAACTGAGTTGTGGAGGTCTGATAGACAGTCGCTCCATGTAAAATACTGGTATTTAGCTGCATCTGGTAAGACTCGACTCCAACATAGTTGGGAAAAGGCTAGGCAGATGGTGAAACACTTTTAACCACATCTTTTAAAAGCACACACTCGAGATTAAAATTGTTTTGTAATACCAAAAAAGTGCTTTTCACTTATTAAGCGTTTTATAAAGCAAAAAGATAGTAATATCTTTTAATTTGAGTGTTTAACGTCTTATTTCGCAGTTTCGCATAATTATATTAAAATCGTATATTCAAAGAATTTCTTTAAGAACAAAGTAACAAAAACTTTGTTGAGTGTGAAGTCAACAAAACAAATAATTAACCAGCCAAGAAATGACTTGCTTAGCCCTACATAGGCGAAATTAACTGCTTGTGTAATAACTTTCTAAACACACTCGGAGGAATATTGACAAACTTTGTCTATTGACCACACCTGTGACACGGTTTAAATAAAAAGCCGGACTCGCACACGAAGAGTACCACCGCAAAATCCCCGAAAAAAACGTTTCTTGTATGGTGACCCCTTTAATTTTTAACCAGTACACACTGTGAAAAATTTCAAGTGTCTACCTATTATGGTCCAAAAAACACAGCCCTGTGACAGACGGACAGAGAGACGGAGCTTTAGTAATAGGGTACCCAAAGTGTGTTTGTACGGAACCCTAAAAAATGAGAAGTAGTTAACTGCCTGGTAACTTATTTATTTTGATGACTGTATCATGGACTCGGAAAAAAAGCTAAGGCTTTTTTGAATAAAGACACAACCTGGATGAAAGATGCTGTAAC
The DNA here is from genome assembly GCA_947508005.1 of Amphipoea lucens. Taxonomy (NCBI): domain Eukaryota; kingdom Metazoa; phylum Arthropoda; class Insecta; order Lepidoptera; family Noctuidae; genus Amphipoea; species Amphipoea lucens. The sequence goes on from OX382372.1 coordinate 18,885,578, forward strand.
TATTTTACAGATCGCCAATACGAAGGTAATATAGCAATTAACTAGTTATCATTGTTTGTATATGTTGGTTCGTCGAATACTGCCAAAAATGTAGGTTTAAGATAGGTAAGTGTTAGGAGCGGCTTGAGAGCGACAAAACTTTCTTCACGAAATGGGATTGAAGTTCGTTATATGGAGCCTGGCATACCTACCTGTTCGCTATTTTGTTTCTTTTTTTTTTCAAAATGGCGGCCACGCATAAAACCTATATAAATCGATAGCTGACAACAATGCAAACAGAAAACATACTTAGACCAAACCCCGTAAAGGGTCACGTTTTCGAGATATTAACGTTCAAATCGATATCGATTAAATAGGTATCGGATGTGGCAGCCATTTTGAAAAAAACAAACAAAATGGCGGACAGGTAGGTATGCTACGGACCTTCAAAGCCCCTTGTTGCCACAATGTGTGTGGGAAAGTCCTAGGTAAAATACTGTAGAGTATTTGAGGAATAAAATTCGCTTAGTGTGTTATTATTAAACTAAATTATTGATGAGGACTTGAGGCTTCAAGATACGTAATTCTATGGCAAGAGTTGGCTGTGTGCAATTTGCCTCCAAAAATGTTCCAGTATAATAGTAAAGAGTGTGTTTGTTTTTTTTAAGGGATGGGGCAGATTTTAAAGCTCATGTATAGGATTGTCGCCATGTGAACCTCCTAGGACTGGGATAACCGGAGGTTGTGCATAAAATATCGAAAAACTCTTCAGGCAGCTATTGCAAACAGTTTTTGTTTGTATTTATTTTTAATTAACTTCAATAAATATCACAGATATAGATAGACCTAGATAACGCAAGTATCACGATCTGTATGAAAACCAAGCGTGCTATTTTTTGAACACCTACTGTGACGTCATAAGCACTATTCAAAACCGCCGCCGCGTGCGGCACCCGTCTCGCCCCACCCCCGGGGCCTAGCGCCAGCGCTCACACTCACCCAGCCAGCAGTATACAGGACTGAGCGCGAACGTTGCGACTTACGATCTTTGTACGTAAGCTGGTGCGATTTTTGGCACGTGAAGTAGTTGCTCTTGCGTTATCTAGGTGTATCTATATCTGTGATAAATATACTTCTGACGCGATTCTGGCACACATTTTGACTATGTACTATTAGGCTGCGTGCTCACTGGCGGGTGGTTTGCTTAGCGCCTAGAGAATAGTGACTTAATATCCTTTGATACACGCTAAGCGACTAGCAAATGCACCAAGCGCGCAGTGCGGCCGGTTGCGAAAATTCTAGAGCGTTCGTTTCCTGCTCGCAAGGTGACTCGCTAAGCAAGCCACCTCTCAGTACGTCGCACGTAACCTTATAACACTCGATTTAAATAATACTCAAGCCGCGGGAACCAAGGTGTAGGTAAATAATATCGTTCGGTCATCAAAACGAAAGACTGAGGCACAAGACTAGCGTATTTTGGAGAAATTTTACTTCATAGGGTCAGTATTATCGTATGTGATAATGTGAAGCGTTGACGTGAGCGTTTGTACGGTATTATTATAAGGGCACTGTTCACGACACTTAGGAGCCGAACGTACTGATTTAAAAGACTTTAAATAGTTTTAAGTCGATTATTTATTTGTATATTTCATGGTATTGTGTATGCTGAGCAAGGATTCTCTTAATTTAAAGGTATAGCAAAAAGATTCCGTAATAATAAAATAATATCTGAATTCTTGAAAGAATAGGCAGAAGTGTAGTACACCCACATTTCTCCAGTTTAAGTCCCACGCAATAGGAGGCGAGCCTATTGCATGAGTTAAAAGTCGATTTTTATTTCGGAACTGAACTATCACAGTTGAGATTTTGATTTTGTTCATAAAATATTTGAAACAACTGTACAATCAGCACTTGCTTTTAACCTCTTGACCGCTTGTGTCGCATTTATGCGACACATATTTCCGTGCCCCTACAGCTCGTGTCGTATTTCTGCGACAGAGAACATGCATGATTTTTTCGTTCTATTCTCGTCCTATTAACTGCGTGGTACAACTAAAACCATTATTAAATAGAGATAAAAACTTTTTGACTATTTTTTAATCGATACAACGTTTTCTCCTCCTTATTTATTGTAGGTATTATTTTATCTTGATTTTTTCGATTTGAAGCCGCGCGCTAGGGGCACGGCAATTGATATTTAGCCAAGCGCTTAAAAGGTTAATAGTGTCTGTATGGACTTTCGTGTTGCAATTTGACTTTAGTTTTGAATAAGTCTAGCAAAATTATCATTTACTTAGAATCTCTTTTCGTGATAGACCTAGTAAACTTATGGTATTAAAAAGCATAATAGAACTGCCAAATTCCGTCCAGTGCGTTTGAGAAAAACTACATAATTAGTCCAATATTCGGTTTAAATAACTATGTTCATTTAATTTATGAGACTGCTACCATAATGTGTTTAAAGAACTTGGTCACCTAAGTGTCGTGTAACGATTGCCTCGCTTTTATGTGTATACGGCTTAATTTGCTATATGTTGTGATATTTAATGCTAATAACTTGTTAAAACTTTTCTATAAGCTTGAAGGCTTTTGTTGGTTATACCTATTTCTATATAACGCGTTGCCGCCAAATATTTGATGCGCAGCGCCAATGTTTTGTCAAATGTTTGTGTGTTTAGTCAAAAAGCAGTATTCAGCTGATCTTTATTCATGTTTAGCTTAAAATTGTATAGCTTATTTCCTTGGCGTCATCCACAGTTCGATAGGATTAGCTATTAAAAGGTTAAGGATGTAGTATACAGTTTTATGGCTATTATTGTTACGTTTTGACAAAATTGAAAAAAAGAACTATATTTGACAGATTTTGTAAATCGTTTGGTTATGAGAAATTCCCAAATTGTGACAACAAAAAGTTTCATACGCTGTCATTTGTTTTTCAAAAAGTGATGATTATAATTCACACTTTGTGTCAAGAAGGCTCAGGTCTTTTTATATTTTCGCATGAAGCGATAGATCCTAAAACAAAGTGTCAAGAAGACACTATAAAGCCTTTTGTACACACGTTTTTCATGCCGTGAAAAACTACGGTTTATTCGCCGCGTGTAGGCACAGTCGTCAGTTTTGTATGGATCACTATGGAAGCTTGTTGCCGGACACTTTTTTCTACGGCGCGGTTTATACCGTGCAGTGTACAAAGGGCCTTATAGTGATATGCCGCGACCAATAGATGTTCAATCCTAGCTTTGATGTAGAAGCATAATAACTGCAAAATGCTGTATGTTGGATTAAGTCTAGGTCTATGGATATCGAAATGCGCAAACTGCGCCTATAATTTTGCGCATAAATCTCTTTGCAAAATAAAACCGACCAACTTTTACAGTTCACTTAATAAAAAGGTTTTCATGCTTTGATTGAAGATGTTTCAGGACCGAAGCGTCTCTTGGGAACAGGCCAACAGGGTGGATAGAGTGATTAGTTAGAAAAAAATTACTCAGAATTGTGGGTGACCGCCATAGTATAATTTAGTATAGTAAGTCGCGTTCATATCAACACACGCACTGTCCAATTGTGTATCTAGCTGTAGTCGTACTTAAACTTATTACATTACACGTATTAATAATAAAAATGAATGAACATTAACATTTTAGCACACAGCACTACTTAGGGCTGATTTTACCAAAGTCAGATGTTTGTATCCGTAGAATAAAATTGACATCTGACAATTCTAGTATGGAAAAAATTACAAAAATTCAAAATTTATCTCAGCATATGACTTATTCTAGGTATAAAATAAAAGTTTGGTAAAATTCGCCCTTAGTCATTTTTTGGAAATGTGGGAGGTTCTAAAAATATGATGCAGAAAAGTTGTGAGACTGAATCAATCTAAGACAGAAATCAATCTAAGAAAGCATTCTTAAATTAATTCGATTTTTTTTTATTAGCGAAAATTATACAAGGTCTATCTGTGAAATTTTTGCGAATTGATTTTATTTGACCTTGTATACTTACCGTTAAAATGGCCTATCATGACATTCAACTAATTACTTGATTTTTTTCAGAGCCTCATGGCTGTTTTCTAACGATCTCTAAGATCTAGCATTTTTGTTTAGTATCGATGTTACTCGTTTGTCGTGCGATTTTGATTGATCTAATTTCAATAAATTAAGTAGCCTACACGCGTTTGTTTATTTTTATAAGTATAAAAATTATTCTAATTTTGTTGTTCTGTTTCGCCAATTATGAATATCATGAGAATGTTTTATTCTTCCGCTTTGCTTGATTACAATTTGTTACCATTTTTCTTGATTTTTTGTGTTTTCCTTTTTTTTTTGTTTTCGGTTGATTCTTAGAGCTCTTGTTATGTTAATGCAATAGAATGTTGTAGGTCTATCATAGTATGTATCATGCTAGACTTATTTGTAGTCAATATTGGAAGATCTGTGTCGTTACATACTGGAGAGAAGTAAAAAATAGCACATTACGATTCGTGTGACTTAAGTAGTCCAGTGCGGATTTAAGTCACACAGCGCTATAAATTTATTTTATAGCACTGTGTGACCTAAACCCGCACATAAGTCACACTTTTCTGTATAAATAGTATACGAGACGTGTGACTTAAGTAGTCTAGTAATGCACACGAATCGAAATGGAAATGTACTATTTTAAAAACCTTAGATAATTTTGTCTAAAGTACTGTTTCGGGCCTATTTCCAATTTGATGTTAATTTGTAACCACGGCAGCTATTTGCTTGATTATCTGATGTTACTTCTATTGATCAAGTTTTAGGTATAAGAACGCAAGAGCTCTAAACATAGAATGTATAAATTCATTGTTGATTGTGGAAAAGACAGTATTTTTTATTTTTATATTAGACAGCTAGTTCGGAATTCGGTAATGGACCAAATTTGTTTTTTTTTTTCGCGTTTATTTATTGTACTGCGAAGTGTCGATAAGTAATATTGCATTGTGTTATGCAAATAAAGTTTGTATGTGCAACTTGTGTTTTATTTTTCTTCTCCTTAGATTTGTTTACCTACAAACATACCAACTACCGTACGGGTCTATACCCTTTATAGCAGAACTTTTTATGTCATAATATTATTTTCCATAACAGTGGATAGCATAAACTTCATTTCGCAGAAATTGTTTGGCAAACACTCATTTATCATACATTCAGAACTCATTCTGTAAAAACTATTATTCCCCACGAAATTTTACCACGTGCAAACCGCGTCAATATCGTGTCTCGTGTCGTGACATAGTGCAGATGACCATCGAGCCACATTAAAGCGCCACTACACGGAGGACATCTCGGATGTCGACCAGTGCGAGAGTAGGGCGGCTCTCGAGCAGCTAAAAAAGAACAAGGCACCGGAACGGCATAACGACAAAGCTCCTTAAAGCGGGCGGGGCTCTAGTCCTGAAAGAACTAGCTAGTCTCTTTAACTTTTTCGTGGAGCAGAGGTGAGGTGATTCTGTTCTTTAAAAAAGGTGACAAATCCTTACTGAAAAACTATAGACCCACCTCACTTCTAAGCCTCGTATACAAGCTGTTCTCGAGGGTCGCCACGCACCGTCTCGCCAGAAGTCTTGACGAGTTCCAGCCTCCAGAATAATACAGTTTTCGAAAAGGCTTCAGTGCCCTAGACCACATTCATACTGTTCGGCAAATTGTGTAGAAGACCGAGGAGTACATCCAGTCGCCGTGAATGGCATTTGTTTGAAAGCATTCGACTCCATCGAAATATGGGCAGTTGACCTCTCTGCAACGATGTCGAATTGATTGGCACTATATCAAAATGTTGTAATGTTTGTATGACGCTGCCACGATGACTGTCCAGATCTAGGATCAAAAAACCAGCCCCACCCAACTGCTTGAGACCATAGATATATGAAAGTAGGAGATATGCCCGGTAGTTGAAAATGTATCAGAACCCGATGTCGCTAGGTTTGCCCCACCACCGCGCCACTACTACAGATGTAGTTTAGTAAAAGCAATAGATACAAAGTCGCGCACACTCTTGCAATTCATAAATCAGAACGTACTACACAATCAATTATAAACCTTAAATCATCAAACACAGCGTGCATTTTACCATGCACCGTACAACTCACTCACACAAAAACATCTATCGCTATCGTTGTGCTGTGCAAAAGCCATTTATTTTACATATACGCTAGTGATTGACTAAATCGGAAAGTTATCGATTCTTTAATTCATTATTGTACTAAGAAAAATAAGGGGTCATGAAAATAAAATAAATAAAAAACGATATGTTCAGAATATATTATTATATTATAAATCAATAAAATGTGTTTAAAAAAGTAATTGCAGTTAATAAAAAAAAATTAACATTATTTTACATTTTCTCAAGGGCCTTCCAACCATTTAAACGTCATATTTTCAGGTCTTCTATAAACCGGGTTAAAACGGTTGATAAATTGAAAAATTAACTATAATAGCAATATATTCGTTGAGCATTTAACGTTGTTGTCGATAGCCTACGTTAATGGACATTCATAACCACATCACTATCTCGCCGCAAGACACAGCGGCTGTACTATGCGACGCTCGGCGAAAATAAAGTATCGTTTTGTAATTTTTACATTGCTTGCTTTTCACTTACGACATACTGAGTGGCTAGTGGTTAAGAAGCAATGTATTTGCTGCAAAAATAGTATAGCCGCTGCGATATTTGAAAACAAAAATAACGTAGTAAAAGCAAGAAATATTTTACGCTTTGTTGTTTTTCATGATTTTAAAGACAAATACAGTAAAATACTTTTACTTATATATGGTAAGTGATTCCACGAGATACAAGGTTTTTATTTTGACTTCGTTTTTTACAGGAAACCACTGAACAACTCGGCATTTTTATATTTTATCACGATCACAGTCAAAAGCGCACTAGTTCGCGGAGACGGCCATTCGCCTAGTACAAGCGCATGTTGCTCATGACGCGTGGACACAGACACGCCCCCTTGCCACTTCTCCTGTTTTTTACATTTCTATGCTTGAGACAGAGGGATGTCATATCCCCCAAACTGTACACCAACGCGTTGGAGGACGTCTTTAAGACGCTGGACTGGACTAGACAGGGTACCAACGTGAACGGCGAGTACATCCACATCTTCGTGTTACTGATGACATTGTCATAACGGCAAGACGCTGAAACAGTTACACCGATGTTGCCTAAATGAAGTCTCTCGGCGAGATTGGCCTCGGCATGAATTTGGACAAGATAAAAAGTCAGCCGGTTTATTTTGCAAATATCTCGCCGTGATAAATTAGGTGAAGTGATACTCTACTTTATCCAAGTTTTCATGATGAGATGTTTAGATACATAATTGCGCGGCTGATGCTAGAGATCTTCACCTAAGTTATTACGGTGAGATAATTACAGAATCGATCGGCTGACATGGCAGTGGGCTGGCCATGTTTGTCGAAGGACTGATGGCTGGTGGAGCAGACGAATCCTGGAGTGGAGACCGCGCTTCGGCAAGCGTAGTGTGGGACATCCCCCAGCTAGATGGACCGGCGACCTAAAGAAGATAGCTGAGACAGACCAAATGCGATAGGCGGAGGACAAGGAGTTATGTCTGCGAGCCGAAATAAAGGATGGTTTCGAGGAGGCTCCAGGACTAAATAAAACAAAAGGTAAATTATCAAACACTTTATTTTTCAGCCAAAAACAAAATACATAATATCACAATTTATACATTTCTAGCGTAATTGTTCTTGCACTTATTATTTAGCAGCCATTTCCGCTGAATAATAATATATTATTTGTAGATATAAAAAGAACTAATAATTGTAAAACCTACTAAACAAACAGTAAAAAAAAAACTCAGTAAAATATATTTTTTATAGATAAATAAATTAAAGCCAATTTGGATAACACTGATACAAAAATTAATATTATTATTATATAAAAATATAGAAGAACGAATAAGTACATAATTACCCTATTATTTAACTGCATTGCGACAGTGCTTTATTGTTATTTTGCATTTAAAAGCATTCATGTACAATACCGCCGCCTAAATAATCATGGCCGGTATGAACATAGGCTCGAGTTCCGAACTTTCGCGCATGTCCTCTCACTCACACTCGCCTCATGTCATCATTTAAATTGCACACATATATACTGTAAATGCAGTCCCAGTACAAAAACAATAGGGTTCGGGGCGAAGATAGTTTCGTAAAATTGTATAAGAAAGGTGCGCAGCCCAGTTGACATACGTCCCACGGCGCATGCCAAAAAAGGGTGCGCGTTATATGTTTTTAAAGGAAGCTTCTAGAATGTTTTAGAAGCTTCGACTTGCCCTCATTGGTCGAGCGGGAAGTAGAGGCGTTTCTGCCAGAAGCGCGTGTGTTGTAACGGGAGCGGTTGGAAAATACACACATCAAAAGTGTCTAGGGATCAAGCATTTTTATGCGGATTTCTTGAGATTGAGATGTGGCTTTGTAATAAATTTATGATTTTATAAATTTATATGGATCCTTTTTGGTGCATTTCATAATTTGAATCAGGAACTGTGAATCAAATTCGAGTAAAAGATGAAAATCAGCTGTCAATATTTTCCCTATAAAAACATACAACGCATTGAAGACATTATTAGTGCTACTGTTTCCCTACTACTGATTAAAACCAACGTTATTATGGAGCGGCGACGTCATTTAAGCAGGGAAGAAATGCTCAGAGCCGTAGGAATGATAGAAGCTGGTTCCCGGTAACGTACTGTGGCTTTAGCTCTGAATACAAGTCAGAGTGTTATCAGTCGACTTTGGACACGTTACCGAAGCACTGGTACCGTGGCTGAGCGCCATGGAGGACGGTATCGCTGCACCACACGGAGACAAGACCGATACATTCAAATCTTAACTCGAAGAGCTCCAACAATAACCGCCATGATGTTAGCCGTGAGGCTTCATCACTCTTCAGGGAACTTAATTAGCGACCAAACAGTCAGAAACCGCTTGGATGAAGTGAACCTTCATTCCCGAAGACCGCTACGGGTACCACCTATAGCAATGCACAATCGTAGGATTCGATATCAATGGGCTCTTGAACACAGAAATTGGGCAGAAGAACAATGGCGTTTCGTGTGCTTTTCTGATGAGTCTCGTTTTGGTATGAGACCGGATACAAGACGTATACGACACTGGAGAACCCCTGGACGCCAACAGCGATTAAAATCCTGCCAGGAAGTCCATCCTTATAGTGGTGGAACCATCATGGTATGGGCGGGTATTTGGATCGGCGGAAGAACTGAGTTGATTTGGATCAGAGGCAACCTCAACGCTCAAATTTATGCTGAGACGATTGTATCAGACGTCATCGTTCCTCTACAAGTGCAAATCGGTCCCTTATTTCAGTTAATGCATGATAATGCACGACCGCACACCGCAAGAGTTGTAAGACAGACTCTCGCCGCAGCTAACATCAATGTCCTGCCCTGGCCTGCTCAGTCGCCAGACTTGAACCCGATTGAGCATGCATGGGATATGCTACAGAGAAGAGCTCTGCCGAATATGGAGGGTATCCAGTCGCAAGAAGACCTTTTTTTGTTGTTGCAACGAACATGGGCTGCCATTCCACAGCGTGATTTGGATGAACTCATTTTGAGTATGCCAAACCGATGTTCTTGTGTTGTTAGTGTTCGCGGTAGAAACACGGATTATTAATTGTTTAAGTTACCCAATAAAATTTTAAAGAAAACTGTTATTTCAGTCTTTTTTTCGAACTTTTGTGTTAGTGGTTCAAATGTCAAAAATCCCTTTATTAGGAAAATGGCAAATTTCTTTATTAATGCAAAGGTGACTTGGTTTATCGTTACTGTGACAAACGAAAACACTTTATTTGATGAATCCTTAAAGAAAATTTTAATTAATATCAATCAGGAGAAAAGTTATTGCAAAAATATATGTTGATCCCTAGACACTTTTGATGTGTGTAGTTTCGCGCTATAACCATGTTTTCTAACAAAATATAATTGCGCAGCCTTCTGCGCTAAGTTCGAATCGGCCATGATTCATAGGCCGTAGAGCATCATTGTAGTATTTTTATAATTACAATATTGTGACGCAAGGAACTGTATCCATTAGGTATGCTTACATTAATATGACTTCATTTAAAGGTGAAATAATTGAATTGTGATGATATTTTTTAACATTTACTATAGCACTGTGACCTAAATCCGCACTTAAGTCAGATTTTTCTGTGAGTTTTAGTTCACTCCGCTTATTAATAATGAATTACTTAAGTCACACGTATCGTAATGTACTATTTGATCACATTTATTGTACACAAATTATTGCATTGTATTAAAAAAATGTCTTAGTATCTACTTTGCTTCTAACTGCACTCTGATGCATAGATGTGTACAAACTCTATATTATATACAAAATGTTAGTGTGCGTTGAGATCTATCGTATGATAGATGTGGCCACAAATACGTTTTCAGTGATAATCGTAGCCACTTCAGTGGACATTATACATTTATTAAAAAAAATATATATATATCGTTTCATTCAATATTTACTTCGTCAAGCTTTTGACTAACATTAGGACGAAGTAAGCACAAAATAAATTTAGATTCCTTGAAATGTTACAATTTATTATAATAATACTTTGTTTTTTTTTTTAAAGAAATAAAATCAAATACTGTTTAAGTTTTCGAATTTAACGTCTGATTTGTGACTTCAAAGATGGCAGATACTATAACTAAATAATAATATTTGTAAGTTTCTAAACATCGATATGTAAAAATAATGATAATTTTCACTTGACAATCATAGTGTTTATTAGATCTTTCTTGATTGATAGTTAATAAATTAAATGCCTGATCATATTATTCCTTACATCCCTCAGATTTACTTTAGTTGCCAGACCAGCGTGAAAAGAAAAAAAAATAACGTTAAAAAGACTTGATAGAAATATTAGAATGATTTACAAAATTCATGATGACTTCCTTTACAACTTAAACGAATAAGCGAGCTGTACACACACATCCCGTTGGTTGAAGTGTGCAGAACCACTTATATTGATCACTTATACTATGCGCATACACCTATAATTGGTCAAATAAAATTAATTCATAATGATAATTCAATCTCTCGGCGAAATCTCGCTATTGATCTTATTATAGTAAATTAAATGCGATATTAGGACACTTTCTTTTTATATTAATAGCCACCACTATCTGGTATTCAAAATATACAGAGTTAGTCTATAGAAAAATGTAAAAACCTACATGAAATTAAAACATTTAGTAAGTCGACGTACTCACCGACTTACAAATATCGCGGCGGGCTTTTATCGCGCACTGGATTTTCAACTTTCGGTGTTGAGCTGAACATTGAGAATCAAACAGAGCGCATTTCAGCGCGTCAAAAAACGACACTATTGGATTTTCAACTCTCGACGCTAAGCAGTCGGTTGAAAATCCAGTTTAGCGCGAAAAAATCTCGCCACAGTATTTTTACGTCCGTGCGAACGTCGGCTAACAGGTAATTAGGTAATCTACACCTTTTTAAGAATAACTAAGATCGAGGCCAAGAGCAGACCCGATTAAGCAATAGAAAAACAAACTGAACGTATACAAAAGTTCATAACATATTTCTAGCATTACTGTATTATAGTATACTATAAATTATTTGTCATGAGAAGCTTACACACTATTATGCAGTTTATAAAATCTAGCCTACCTAACGTTCTTGATTGTGGCTCATTAATACAATCATAATAGGGGCTTATTAAACTTATACTAGATACTAATTGTTACCAAATAAACCTCTAAACTAAATGCAACGTCTTGCGTGCAAACGAATACTATTTGTTCTTGTCCATTACAAACTATTGACTATTCATGTATGAGATTATAAAACTAACCTATTTACTGATAGTGTAAACGGTCCCTTTAAAAAATATTTTATAGCACTGTGTGACCTAAACCTGCACTTAAGTCAAGCTGTTCAGTGACTTAAGAAGTCCATTTTTACACAGAAAAGCGTGCCTTAAGTGCGGATTTAGGTCACACGAGCTATAAAATAATATAGGATACGTGTGACTTAAGTAGTCCATTAATTCACGGCGTTTAGGCACCCTCGCTACCATAATGGACTAATTAAGTCACACGTATCGTAATGTACTATTTTCAATCTGAATCCTTACCAATACAGGCAGATTGTATTTATCGGGGACAAAGTTGCCAGTAATTAAATTATGCATTATATTAGCAATTTTCAATAAACCTTTAAGAAAGGTTCTAGGATCTATCTATTTCCATTACGTATTGTACAACTGCTTTTTTTTAAGAGCTATATTACACACAAAATTAAAATGTGATGTGTGTGTGGAGTGCAAAAACACACCATTGCATTTAACTATCATTACAAGTTTCCATTCGATTTATTCAGGTTATAGTATAGGTATCTCGAAAGCTACAAATTACAGTGTCCAAACAGTGCCTAGGTATACAATAACATTGCTTTAATACTTAATAAGAAACACTTGGTCATAAGTCGTCAAAATAGATTCTTGTATAGTTGCACAATCCACGGTTTATCAAGAAATAAAATAAAAAATATGTTGTAAGCTTTGATTTCTTTGATACACTTGCTTGTGGAGTTGTGGACTTAAGGGATGCGCTAGGTAGTCCACAAAATTAAAATTTTCTTACGTTTGCAATTTGCAAGTCAGTGTCAGGTTTTAACAAGTATGTATTTATCTAATTATAATCATTAAAATCATAAATATAGCCTTTATTGATATTTCATGAATAAGTCATTCAATAGGATTATAATCATACTAGCTGCGCTCCGCGCTTTCACCAGCGTAAGTATCGATCCCGTGGGAATATCGGGATAAAAAGTAGCCTATGTGTTAATCCTGGTTATAAACTATCTGTGTGCCAATTTAAATTTCATCCAAATCACTTCAGCCGTTTATGCGTGAAGAAGTAACAAACATATAAACACACACACACTCACAAAGTTTCGCCTTTATAATATTAGTGTGATGTGATGAACTTAGAGGGTTGTGTTGATGATTTTAATGATTATAATTCCGTAAAATTATATAATTTACGCTCGCGAATCGTATTTTAATCAACATTCATCACGACACTGACATGCAAATTGCAAAAAACGTAAGAAAATTTTAATTTCGCGAGCTACCCTTGCTCCCCCTTTAAGGACTATTCGTAGTATCTAACTGTGGCTAATGTAATGAGACACAATTGAATTTCTATTGTCATAAAACAAATTTTGATTTTTCAAAAATTTAAAGGTATTTCTGCATAAATCATGCCTTTATTAATATAGAAAATCAATATTATTTTGAATTGTACAACCAAAACCTGGCGTCTAATTACATAACGTATAAAACAAGCCAGATTTCGTCATCATTTTGTATTAGATTATTTCCCACTCACTATCTAAATGGTCGTCGGGGGACAAAAGTGCCCTGTCTTTGAACCCGTTATGTTTCGTGTCCAATTTCAGTTCTATATTCTCTAGGTTCCATGTATTAGGTAGTTGGACTACTTTGGGTATCAAGTCCATGGGATTTGGGTCCTTTATGGGTGTTTTTATGGGTTTCTGAACAGGTTTGGTTATGATGGTCGTTACCTCGGGTGGGGGGAGTATATCGACGTGTCTGAAGGTGGGCGCGGGGTCCGGGGGGGTCTGCCTGTCAAACTTGGGGCTATCGATGCTGAGGGACGATAAGTTCAACATCTTGGCGAGTATCTTCTCCTTTTCTTCTATTTGCTTTTCAAGTAGTTCGTCGTTCTGTTGTGGGATGGCTCTGGAATTGAAATGCAGGATGGTTACAATACGAATGTTGCGTAAAAATATTTCAAGCAGGTAATTAGTAATGAAGAGACATTTTTATCAACGAGAAGCAGCTCCGCTAATTTTATGTCATTCAAAGAAAAGCTTAAACGTAGTAAATAAAAGGCTAAAAGAGGAAAAAGAAAACCTAACTCATCATCATCATTTGCCTAGCCTTTTCCCAGCTATGATGGGGTCGGCTTCCAGTCTAACGGGATGCAGCTGAGTGCCAGTATTTTACATGGAGCGACTGCCTATCCGACCTCCATAACCCAGTTACTGGGTAATATGAAACCCCTTGGTAAAACTGGTTGTCAGACTTTCGGGCTTCTGACGACCCGTAGCGACTGTCAAAGATCCACGAATGAAAGCCGGGACCAACGGCTTAACGTGCTTTCCGAGGCACGGAGGAGTCTTGGTATGTAAAGATGGTCACCCATCCACGGACCAACCGCGGCAAGCGTAGCTTAACCTCATCGATCGACCCAAAAACCAAACCTAACTATAAACTCCGAATATGCTTGCTATATCGATTCCGACACTTGTGTTATTCAGTAAATGGTTATTTTTATTCGTTTATTTCTACTGCTTGAATTTTTTGGGAGTTATAAAAGATTTAACAGTAAATTGTTACTCACCCATAAACGCTAATATTCATGACACAAGGGCTGGTATAGCTCACATTATCAGCCGCCTTCCTTACCGGGGTAGCCATCCGAGGAGTACTACCCCCCGACCCCCCATCCCTTCTCCGACTCCTTCTGCTACTATGAATCAGCTCCCCATCGTACTTCTTCTCCATTATACTGTTATACAACTTTAATTTCTTCTGCAATTCTTCTGTTTTAACCCTCCTAATCTCTTCCGCATCGCTAGAGACATCTCGAAACTCGTTCACAATCGATTCGAGAACATTCTCGGATAGATCAAGGGGTAAATGTTTGATGGGGGGTAGTTCGAAGCATTCCTCTGCGCTTGCGACGGTGCCGGTCTCTATGAGTTCGTTCTTCGTGAACATGGAGATGGGCTGTTCTAGAACGCTGGAGATGTATGGCACCGTCTGGTCTATGTGTGTGAAGTCGCGCACTGAGTTTACGGCTTGCTGAATGGATGATGTAAGCGACTTCGTCATCATGTTCATCGGTTCTTCTGTTGGGAAAAGGTACTTGTTTTGATGAAATTCTATCATTACTTTGATAAGATTCAGGTTTATTTTCCATTAAAAAAATCGTCATTAATAAAAATATGAAACGCATGATGTTACAGTATTCATTTTATATGTAACTTTGTTAACTACAAATTAAGTTCTTTATCAGTGCTGTGTGGTGGCTTGCAAGCCAGCAATACACGCGAAACTGTGGTCTTGAACAACTATTGCGTATTATATACTTTTGAGCTATGTGAAATGCAGCAAATTGCACCGTAAGTAGGTGGGTATCATTACTGTACAGTCAACAGCAAAAGTAGATGATGAAAATCAGAAATTCAATACTAATGAACGGAGTTCGCGTCATATATGGCAGCTGTACTAGTAGTAAATGTTTGGTATAATTTACAATCGCATACTTTTGAATCACTTCGACGCCACACAGTTCTGACGCGAACTCCGTTCATTAGTATTGAATTTCTGATTTTCATCATCTACTTTTGCTGTTGACTGTACTTCTAGATCACGAAGCGATGCGCGCTTTACTTGTGGTAGCCATGTGTACCAAACAAACACTCTGCGAATGTGTGTGCGAAGACGAGTATCTGCTGATACTCGTCTTCGCACACTATGCACTGCTGTACATAACACAAACTTCCGATTTCACCAGTGTCTCGGACGGTACCGAGAGCTCCTGCGCTGACACACACATTCACAGCGTGTTAGTAAAGTTGGTTACCACAAGTTAAGCGCGCATCGCTTCGTGACATAAAATACTATAACACAATAAACTCGTGTGAAACCACATGCGACTCAGCATTATTTTAGTTTGATGTACAATAAATTAATTTCTTATTTAGCGGGAATCGAACCCACAATCATGAGATGTATTATCATTGTGGATTATTTCCATTATGATGGCAGGAAATGATCTCGTAACTCTCTAAGAAACTTTTTCAGGATAATGTATAAAAATTAATATGTTTGTTATTTACTGGATTAAACATAAACATACAAAGTTAGCATAAATGCATGTAGCAGTGTTAATAGCAAACTCGGACAGCTAGACAAGCGGACAAACAAAGCCATTGCTTGTATACATAAATATACAGATACAAAAGCGAAAGGTGATCGGATACAAAATAAAAATGCGTATGTATGTTGTGCATATTATGTATATTTATATATAAGTCAATGGCCATGCTGACATTGAGACAACGCATGTACGGATACATTTGCTTGCAAAATATATCAATATAAAACCAATACATGCATAATTTTAACGAAAAACATATGAGTTAAAAAAAACATTTACTATACTGAGAAAGTGCGGTAAAACCATTCGTATATTATTTAAATTGAATAATTTAAAAAAAAAAACTAGCTAACTAGTTAAAAAAAACCTTAAAAACTTTTTTTTTGTTTAATTTAATTATGTTGATGTGTGTCATCAACATAATTAAATTAAACAAAAAAAAGTTTTTAAGGATTTTTTTATCTTTGTTTTTGCAAGCATTTGTAACAAAAATACTTAAATAAACAAAAGTCGTTGTCAATCATCTCACTACAGCGGGTAACTAGAATACAGGATGTGAATAATTCTACTTATAATTTCTACCCTGTAAATACATATTTTTTTTAACAAGTTCAAAAGATACACCCTGTATACGAAGCTTTAAATAAGCTACAGATCTAATCTACATTATTTTTTATCGCACGGACGTAAAAATATCTCAGCGGAATTATATCGCGCATTGGATTTTCAACTCTTAGCCCTAAGCAGAGCGTTGAAAATCCAGTGCACGAAAAAAAATCGCCGCGTGAAAACGCGCTCGAGCGAACCTGGGCTAAGATAGATACAGAAATAAATGTGTATAAAACTAAACGAGTGTATCAATATTTTATGATCTTACAAAGAACACTTATAACATCAACCCTGCTTCCCCGAAGGGTCAGGCAGAACTATACCTATAGGACACCCACATTTCGTCAGTCATGACCAGATATCGGAATAGGTAGAGCTGTTTTACGTACTTGCTATTGGTTAAAATAATATGGATATTCCCCGAGTCCCGGGATTTAGTTTTTAAGAAGTAAGTACTTTAGCGACAGAAACACCCCGCTATTGTTTTCTTTTGTTTCCATAATGCGGCGACATTACGCGTCTCAACAAAGCGGAAACTGCGCGCTTGGCAAAAAGTTTTATAGCGTGCTGTTGACGTAAAATTGACAACGTCGCTCATGCGCTTATTGGCTTACATAAACCATTTTTAAACATATTGACAAAAAGAATGAAATTCAATAAAATCCCGTAGTATCAGTCGCAATCCCGTGGAATATCCATATTAACATCAATGTTTGCGGTCAATGAACCTAAATAGCTCTACCTATTCCGATCACTGGTCATGAAATAGTAAAAGTCTGTGTCTGTGTTAAATCTAGTCATATCATATTATGCGTTTTTCAAAGAAGAACTATCTAACTAATTGATTATTAAGTATTGACTATACAACTTTGGGACATATCATGACTTTTCATTTAAAAAACACAAAACGTTATGTTTATTTCTGCATCTATCTTAACTTTAGTAAAATACAAAATAAAATAGTTGATACATAACGCCAACTTCACAAGCACCATAAGGGTGCGTACACATTCGAGAACCACAGTTACACCGATGTGTGCACACTCTAATATACAGTTTGTCATGACAACGTCACAATATTGACGTCACGTCATGACAATAATTATATAGTGTATAATAGGAATGTAGGTATATATAAGTACATATTGTCAGTTTAAGTACATGCTGATATGTCTTAACTAAACATATTAGGTAAAAGTATTTTGCACTAGAATATTATACTTTTTAGATTCCTAATGTAAGATTAAAAACTTATATTATTTTTAGATCATCTATGGTTAGTCATTTTAAATCCAAAAATACAAGTACTGTGATCTCTTGTGCACCAAAAACGGGAAATTTTAGGGCTGAATTGTCAATCGTCAGACAATTTTTTTCTCTAGAATAAAAATTGCAGTTTGACAAATTTTCCATACAAACTGTCAAACTGTTATAATGGTTCCTAAGATACAGGCTGTGCCTAGTTTCGGACCAATGCTACATCCATATTCTAATTTAAATGTTGAAATAAACGTTTTTACTTTTACCACAATTTTTGTTCCTCAAAGAAAAGTTACCTGAAGCTTAAAAATCGGCCCTTATGCTACGGCTACATTGCCGCGATAACGCGAACTACACTTCATGCGCTCTCTCTCGCACACCGCTCGACGTTTCGCTATACAACACAGAGCGCGCGAGTTGCAGCGTTATTACGTCAATGTAGCCGTAGCATTAGGCTATTACCATCTTTATCTTGCAGATAACACAAGAAAGAGAAGAATAGATATCAGTCAACTCTGTACTTTTCTCACGTTGTCTTGAAGTAAAAAACAGTAATAGGTACAGTCAGAAACAAAAGTCGATTAACACTGTCATTTTTACATGTTATTAAATTGACAACAATTTTTATTTCAATAAACTGCTTTTTAGCTTTTAAAATAATAGCAAAGATTTATATCTAAAAATGTTTCTACTGCTGGAATTTTGAACAAATATTTTGCTCAATAACTAAGATTAAAAAAACTGAAGTGTTACTCGACTTTTGTTGCTGACCGTACTCTTATTTCATTTTAGTTCGCAAAAAAGAGAATCGGCACCGTTAACTGAATCCAGCTTAATATTAGATCCTACCTACTTTTAGCATATATTACAATAATCTATATATTATTGTCTATTTTACATAATTAATAAAGATGTATAAAATACATTGGTCGCGATTTGGTATGATTAAGGCACTTCTAACTATTCTAACTTATGTACTATTACATATAATCTTAATTCTATATTAAGTATTTATAATCTCTCAGCTTTATTTTTTTATAACCGAATTTCTAGTCTGGCTGCCATTTTATACGAAATTGTAATCATGTTCGGCTCGGCATGATTCGGCACACCCGGGCAGCGAATTCGAATATATATACAGGGTGAAATTAAATTCATGGGCATCCTTTTAAGGGGTCATTGTACTCATCATTATGAACAACTTGTACTACGGGACTAATCCTAAAATTGCGAAAAAAAATCAGCTCTTCCTTGCATTTATGTTCACATAACTCGTCAAAATGTAGGGAAGAGCTGATATTTTTTTCACAATTTCAGGTTTGGTCCCATAGTAAAAGTTGTTCATAATGATGAGTACAATGACCCCTTAAAAGGATGCCCATGAATTCAATTTCACCCCGTATAGTATGTAGATATATTATGTTCGGGAAAGAGCCGCTCGTTTTGGCTCGAATTGTGCCGAGACGACCCGAACATGATTAAGCGAAGGCAGGTGCCAATCGGCACGAACCGAAAGAAAGCCGAATATGTGTAATAATTGCTTCGGGACGGTTTTTTGTTGAACAACTACTGCCGCGCCGTATTGAATGTGCGGACCTGAACATTCGTGTAGCACCCCTTGATATGACACATCGAGCTTTAGAAAGAGACTGTCATACAGGGTATGAGTGATAGGGACGACGCTCTACAAAGCCGAAGATTTGCGAAAACACGATGTGCCATATTTACGGCTGCGTGCTGTTTAAAGTTTTCCAAAAAATCTTACATGAATAACAATCTTAGATATTTTTCGTTTCAAAACATGGTCCCTACATATTAATAAAAAGATAATTTCTTCAGAATTGTTTAACTTATTAAATTAAAATAAACTTTATCTCCACCACCTAAGGTACAAAGTCGTGATTCATATGTTTGTATATTGTTTTACTCAATATTTAAGTAAACATTGGTATTTAAACCAACTATGACGTCATTAAAATTAAATTAAGGTACTTATTCATTAAATTGAACAGCAACTATAAACTTTAGGCACCATTTTACATCAATATCATTTAAAAAATGATATTTTAACATTTTAATATGATGGCACTATACTTATTTATGGCGTATATAACGATTATGTTAGTACAAGAGTTATTTTATTTAAGATATTAATTTTAGAGGCACTTTAATTGACTAAATAGAAAATATCAGTTTTTGTTTTCATCATAATGGAGAAGTTTTAGTAAAACATGAAATCGTCTACGTTTTATTATTGTTCAATAAAAGTTACTCATTGCCTCTTTATACAGCATGTATCATAAAGGTATGGTATAAACAGAATACTTTGCCATCATTCACTGACATATCAAAAATACATTAAAACCGAGTACATCCCGAGGACAGGCGAACACATCCGAATGTAACGCGGTGTCGGTAACAGTGTCGCGAGTTCAATGGTTTTTTCCCATCTCAAAAATTCCCAACGCGCCTAAAGAAGTTTTCACTTCAAAAAAACATAAACTGCCTCATAGGGAAAGTTGTTCAGTTTGATGGTCTGTACCACCCCTTACATTCATGGTAGACTTACATTTGACCACACCTTTCTAAAACGTGCTGTACAGGGTCAAAATAAATTAGCTAGCGAGACCAAATATGAGAAATATATATAATAAAAAAAAAAAAAATAATAATATAATAAAAATTTTTTTTCGTGTTTAGTTCCCATCACGTCTGTGGGTAGTTCTTCAAAAAGTATTCTCCGCGTAACTTTCATGGCGAATTTATTTTTTTGAATAAGCTACAAATAAATGTACACACATTTAAGATGCTATAAAAATAATACGTATTTTTTTTATTTTATGTAAATTGGTGCATAAACTAAAGAGATATTTTATTTTGAAATTTCTGTGCCCACGAAAGTTACGAAAGACGGCACGAAAGTTACCTGTGAAGACGTGATGGGAACTAAACACGAAAAAAAAATTTTTCTCAACTCATATTTGAATTTTATTCATTAAAAAATTCACAGCATCTTCCTCGTGAAATAAAAATACTGTAAATAAACCTCCAGCGGTCGTCGAGCAAAAAAAAGAGATCATTACTTTTGTTTTGATATAAGATCCTTGACGTCTGCGGAGTTTCGCCAGCTAATATTTATTTGCCCTTGTATTATAAGCATAGATCGGAATAGGTAGAGCTGTTTTATGTACTTGCCATAGGTAAGAATAATATGGATATTCCCCGAGTCCTGGGATTTGGTTTTTAAGTAGTAAATACTCTAGCGACAGAAACACCCCGCTATTGTTTTCTTTTGTTTCCATAATGCGGCGACATTACGCGTCTCAACAAAGCGACGTCGCGCGCTTGGCTAAGTTTTATAGCGTGCTGTTGACGTAAAATTTACAACGTCGCGCATGCGCTTATTGGCTTACATAAACCATTTTTATACATATTGACAAAAATAATGAAATTCAATAAAATCCCGTTGTATCAGTCGGAATCCCGTGGAATATCCATATTAACATCAATGTTTGCGGTCAATGAACCTAAACAGCTCTACCTATTCCGATCACTGGTTATAAGTTTCGTGACATATTCATGTTTGTGCGAGGAAACATTAAGTATAACTGTATACAGTTTAATATACAAATGCATGCTTGATATAGGACGGAAATTATGTTCATAATACTTTTGTAGTTCACAACATTGTCTTGAAGACATTACATAATAACAACCGATTTAATACCATCTTGCCTGTCGACTTTCATCGTCATTTTATGAATATTAGTCAAAACGAACAAACAAAACAAAAAAAAAAAAAAAATCTACTATTTCATACTTTTTGGTCAAGTACATAGGTACTTGACCAAAAAGTATGAAATAGTAGATTTTTTTCGTGATTTCAGAGTTGGTCCCATAGTGAAAGTTGTTTAGTTCGATGGTCTAAAGCACCTTTTAAAGTTTGTTGGGGTAATTTTTAAACACCTTATACATATAATATATTGTTTAAAAGATTTCATCCAACCTCTACTCAAATAAAGATATTAAGTGCGTCAGTACCGTTGTAGCATACAGGCTTAATAAACTAAAAACAGTCCATATTCTAACAAAGAAAAATTAACCTGCATTGATAGCGAATCATTCTATGTTTTAAAAACGTGCTCAAATAAGTACGACAATACATTCATGTAGAGCATTCAAACTGGAAGGGACATGCGGTTGGAAGGTTGGATAAACTAAGCTCACTTTCGTAAGGCCGTAAAAATATCGCGGTGGGATTTGATCGCGCACTGGATTTTGAACTCTCGACGCTAAGCAGTGTGTTGAAAATCTAGTGCGCGAATAAAATCGCCGCGGGAACAACTAGCCCTTGCGAATCTGGGCTAACGCGAGCAATAAAACAGAAAATAAGAAGATGAAAACCATCACAGATTAGGCAACAAATGGAGTGCTCTTTGTAATTAATCTTCCATACTATTTACTCGATTTGAGAGTAGTATTAAGGGAAGTTTCTTTATTGTATAGAAGCAAGTTTTTCTAACTGAACAGACGGCTGTTTTGCTGGGGAGTTTGTTGCGCCACTTCTTCTTCCCAGCGAAAACAATAGGAAGTGGTGAAGGGCGGGCGTTTTGGGGGACTGTCTTATGTAATTTCGACGTTCGAAAAGTACTGATTCGCAGTAAATTTGAATAAATGACTTTTTTAGCTTGGCACAGTCTATTAACCTTTTAACCGACAAATATTTTCGTGTCCATTTCGCCAAGGTCGTATATTTACGACCAAATACCACAGCTCATTTAATCCGCTTTTTTATTTAAATAGGCTGTATTCTATCAGGTATTTATTTTTTCGATTCACTGTGCCGGGCGCTGGGTGCGCGACAACTGACATGAAGTCGGTCGGTTAAAAGGGTAAAAATAAAAAGCGGGAAGGATAAAAACGACATTTGTCAATAATGTCTCATATTCGCTAAATTCAAAATTAATTCTCTTTTAATATTTAAAGATGGTATCACTGCGTTACTTGAATACCCAATCAGGACTTAATTTCCTTACTGTCTGTGTCAGTCGTCAGCCATTAATTTTTGTTGGTTGGAAAACAAATTCATTTTTAAATTCGTACATCATGCCTCATCCAGCGTTCATGCTCTACATTCTAGCCAACTAGTGAAGTTTGCTGAACAGACCTGCAGCCAGCGCGGCGGGCTCGGGCGCATGCGCGAGACGGACCAATGAGCGCGGGCCCTCCAGGACGAATATCTCGTCCTTGTTCACTGATACTGACAGGATCCTGCGAGGAAGATTTATTTATTTGGTAAAGTTAGGAATTAATTGAAAACAATAATAAAGTAAAACTAAAACACAGAAGTACACCTATATACGGTAAGGGCTATTCTTGCTTGCAGCGCTCGGCCGCTATAGTAACGCTTGCTAACAGATGTGGTCATCGTGCGCACGGGATTTTTTTTTCAAATTGGGCAGATGTAAGTTTCCTCGATAGTAAATGTACAGGTATACGCAGCATTCAGAAAAAGGCAACAACAATTATCTATGCCCGCGACTTCGTTCGCGTGCATATTAGATTTTTTGCGCGGAACCCTTTCTTTTTCTTTAAATAAAATAGACAGCCAAAAAATTTAAAAATTGATTTTTTGTTATAAATACCATGTATATTTTCATGTGAGTTTAGTAAGAAAGCAGTTATTTTGACATTACAAACCGACATATCAATTTTATTTACTTGTATAGATAATGAGGTGAGCTGTGTGAGCGAGCGAGCGAAGTGTTTCCTGAACACGTGGAGCGGGTCCAAGTTGTTACTATAGTTACAAGTGTTACTAGCTAGGCTCACCTTCTCAGATCGTCGACGACGGCCACAGCAGTGAGCGAGCGCGGGTCCAGTATGTACAGCATGTGTTCGTTGTGCGCCACTAGAAGTTTTCCCTGAACACGTGGAGCGGGTCCAGGTTGTTACTATAGTCACAAGTGTTACTAGCTAGGCTCACCTTCTCAGATCGTCGACGACGGCCACAGCAGTGAGCGAGCGCGGGTCCAGTATGTACAGCATGTGTTCGTTGTGCGCTACTAGGAAGTGTTCCCTGAACACGTGGAGCGGGCCCAGGATGTTACTATAGTCACAAGTGTTACTAGCTAGGCTCACCTTCTCAGATCGTCGACGACGGCTACAGCAGTGAGCGAGCGCGGGTCCAGTATGTACAGCATGTGTTCGTTGTGCGCCACTAGGAAGTGTTCCCTAAACACGTGGAGCGGGCCCAGGTTGTACTCGTGTTGGGCGTGAGAGTGTTTGTGCTGGCTCGGGTTTAGAAGTTCTGCTATTGTAAGGGGGTTTGATATCGCTTCCTGGAATTGGAAACCAAAGCATTTTTTTAAATAATTAAGAAGTTGTTGATCGCACAGATGCTAATCACAGTATGATGAGAGACGTTTTTTACATCTTTAAGTTACGTTACATTTTTTAAGGACCTTTCGTGTGCAACATTAAAATGATGCAGCGCTAAATGTTGTTTATTCAGAATGGCAATATTATGTAAAAAAATTAAATGTTTTTGGTTGACTACTGGAAACAGTGCATCTTCACGTTTATTTACGGTGTACCTATTAAAAGTTCAATAAATTAAGTTTAAAATGGACTTTCTTGGATGTAAGTACGCAAAAATTAGGTCGTACCTTGAACAGTAACGTCTGCAGCACGTTCCCCTGCGCGTCGGCGCGCCAGAGGCGCAGCCCCGGGCGCGCGCAGTAGGCCGCGGCCGGCCCGCCGCGCGCGTACGAGTGCTGGAACACTGCTCCTAGCGCGCATAGGCTGACGACAATATAAAGAAACTGAGCAAATTACAATTATATGCTTCGTACACACGCAGCAACTTGCAGTGATTTCAAAATCTCATGTCAACGATAAATCGGAAGGCCAATTCCCGTAATCTCATCTCAGCGGTATTTTAGACAGATTGAGACTGTGAACGTTCTTAAAATTATGAGAATTGCCCCTCTGTTGTCAAAATAAGTTTTTGACCACAGAGAGTTAGATTTTTTTAATAGTCAGATAACTTTTATCTGGGGAATAAGTATTGTGGTTTGACAGTTTTTGTACGGAAATTATGAAAACTGACATATTTATTCTTCAGATAAAGTTATCGACTATTGAAAAATGAGTGAAAAATGATGAAAAGAAAAAAATATAGAGAAGCAGGTTAAAAATTGGCTACCAGTGGATGAGTCAAATGACTGTAAATATCCGCGAGGATATCGTTGTTAATCCATAAGAATATTATAAAACGTAGGATACCGCGTCCAGTTTAACCGGTCAAGCGGCGCGCAAACAATAGAAAATCAATTGTGTCTTATTAGCGGAGCTTGACAGATTAAGGGATGTGCAAGGAAAGTCAGGGAAATGAAAAGTTGGTAGTCAATTTGATTCAACACTTTTACACGTCAATCATAAATGAAAACTAGATGAGGTCGGCGTTTCCTATCTGACTACTCTGAGAAGAAACGCCGAAACAAACTCGGAGGTCACAGTCTATTTTAAAGTCCAGACATAGTGTTGGTCAGATAAGCTTAACAATTAATTTCGGGGTTAAGAATTACCGTATCTTTATTTTAGTGCCTACGATGATTATCATTGAAATTTCAATGTTATTGTCTTACTATTTAGTTATATTGCTATTCGTATCTGTATGTATGTCTGTCAGTAACAAGTTACGGGCTCACTCACCTCTTGCGCTCCTTCTTGCCCAGCTGGTTGACGTGCCAGCGCGCGTCCCGTCGCTCGCACACGATACTGCGGTACACACTGGACACCAGCAGCGTGTTCTGATAGTAGCTCATCTGAACTATCTCGTGTTCTTCGTTCACTATCTCCATTGATTTGCAGAGATGCTGCGGGAGGAGTACAGAAATAAGTATCGATTTGAGCTTTAGTCGATCATCTGTAAGGCCTTAACACATCTATACTAAAGATAGATAAAAAAAACCGAGTGTGCTTATGACCACACGACTGAAGTGAAACTTCAAACGTATTTGGCTAAGAGAGGAAGAGAGAAAGAAAATGTGCGCGCGCACTGCTTTCTCTTGCTTATATCCCCCACTCAACTCCCGTTCGGCTCGCCCGATCACACTTTTCGTAACGCTTACGTCACGCGTTCGCCAGCTTACTCCCCAAGTCAAGCGTGCGTAAAGAAGTTTCACTTCAAAAAGAAAGATAGATGCTCGTTTGTTTGAACAATAATACCCCTTGGCAAGACTGGTTGTCAGAGTTTAGCCCTACAAATCACAGCCGGGAGTCCGGGATCAAAGGCCTTCCGAGACACGGAGGGGTCTCGATTATCTAGTTTGGATGGTCAGCTATCCACAGACCGACTGAAATTTTGTTGAGTAAGACCTACAAAAACTGTTAACAACGTAACAGAAGTTCGTTCTTGAAGTCGTAAGTAACTAGTTTTAGACATACTTTTTTAAAATAAAAACGAAACGATTTACGACTTTCTCTATACTAGGTATAGAGAAAGTCGTAAATCGTTTCGTTTGCGTTGCTAAACGAACGTAACTACTAGAACCTTTTAACACCGGTTTTGTTCGTAAAAGAGCAACCTTTTTTCTACAACTCTGAGCGTATTAAGTGTTAGTAAACGATTTGGTCAGTTTACAAAATCCAAACTTACCAGTCTGTCAAATATTTGATATATTTGACACATTTGAATGGTACTAACACGAACGCGGTACCGATGCTCTAAGTGGCCGGTTGGGGGCATTCTTCCCAGTTGTCATAAGTTCAAGATAAGCATAATAAACTTACCATATAGAAGTCGATCTCAGTCATAATGATGACGCCATTCTTGTCCCCAGAGAACAGTCTCATGCCGTTTTTAGACCACTCTATAGCTGTGATTTTACTCTTGTGTAGTTCCCCTATCGTATATCTGAAAATAAAGCACAATTTCGCATATTAAATTGTCTCTACTCCTCCATTGAAAATTCCTTTTTAAGTTTTAATTTTTTTGCGCGGTACCCTAATTATTTTTCTATAATAAAAGTGGTTAAGTACCTACTCCTAATAACATCTGCAGCTATCTGAAAAAATAGAGTGAAAATCCCGTCAAAATCGACCCAGCCGTTTTGGCGATAAGCCGGAACCAACAGACAGACAGATAGACAACAAAGTAAAAAAATAATTGTTATAAATACCGTAACTTTCATATGCATTTAGTATAAAATTAACTTTAAACTCTTATCTTGACATTACAAATATTCACTTCCATTTTATTTAGTTGTATATGTATGTATAGATGTATACATAGATAATATCAATGTCATGATGATATTGTTATTTAGTTCTGTTAAGTTGTGGTTACACTGAGGTCAGGATTATATAACCACAACAGAATTTATAAGATCATCAATCCTAGCATTTGCAATGTTAGTTTTGTATGTTTAGTAAAGTAGACAACACTTGCTGGAAATCCACTCGTTTCAAAAAACTTCCATTACCTCTGTGGGGTCTTATGAAAGTAGTCCAGTTTAGTAAGCTCCTTCTATTAATGTATATAATTCTTCTGTTAATGTATTTTTATTTGTATGTATCTAAGTATATTCTCATATTATTTGTTTAGTTTTATTAAGTGAATTGTTTTTAGATTTTTATATATATTTTTTGTCTCTTTTACTCTTTAACACGCTGTCTACATCTCTCTATTTCTTGTCCTATCGCAGGTATGCTGGAAGAGATTTCTTATGCATCACCTTTGTACCTATTTTTCTGTTCTGTTTTGTTTCTTATCTGTTTATATGTATATGTGTGTACATAAATGGTAAATGGTTATTTCGCGTGACCTTAAAGAAGTTAGTTCACTAATGGTTTATACAATGCTGCAATGTGATTAAATTGTTTATAAACAAAGTAGTTTATTTGTATTAATAAGTTTATGGTTATATTATACTTCAATCATAATTATTTTAGATTAATTTAGCTTAGAATACTGAAAATATTTATCATAATGTCACCAGTTATACAAAGTGATTTCTTATTAAATAAAACAATTTTGGTTTTTCAAGATAACATAATCACATAGCTCATACAGCCTATTACAGTGTTCTAGAATTCTAGATGACACAGGCAATAAACTAATTAAGAAAAAAGATCAAAGTCCTTGGTGTATATTTCAGACTAGCTGCGCTCCGCGGTTGCACCCGCATAAGTCTCGATCCTGTGGGAATATCGGGATAAAAGTATCCTATGTCCTAATCCAGGTCATAGCCTGCCCATGTGCTAAATTTCATCCAAATCCGTTCAGACGTTTAAGAGTGAAAGCGTAACAAACAAACATACAAAAAATAATCTCTTTTCTCTTTCTCACCGTTCAACTTTGGGCTCCACTTTAGGTTTGAAGGTGTCCGGCACATTCTCAGGGTGCTCCTTAGGTATTTGGAACACAGTGACTTGACCAGCTGCATTGCCAGCCCCCACCATGTAGTCAACTGTACTCACTATCTTTACATATGTGATTGGAGATGTCGATGCCTGAAATATAATTGGAGATGTAAATAATCTTTTCATCTACGTAGCCTTTTCCAGTCTAACCGGATGCAGCTGAATACCAGTATTTTACATGGAGCGACTTCCTATCTGACCTCCACAATACAGTTACTGGGTAATACGATACCCCTTGGTAAGACTGGTTGTGAGACTTTCGGGCTTCAGACTACCTACCCGTAACAACTGTCAAAGATCTACGAATGACAGCCGGGTTAATGTGCTTTCCGAGTCACAGAGGGATCTCAGTATGTAAAGATGGTCACCCATTCACAGTCCAATCGCGGCAAGCGTAGCTTAACCTGATCGATCGACCTGTGCGGCTGTTACTATTTAGCCACGGGCCCTTATGTAAATAACATTTTACGGAAATAAATTATGTTATTGTGCTCAGTGCCGTAATAGCCATTGAAAAACCACTGTACCTAATTATAATTTTAGAAAAAACAATCTCACTAAATAAACATCTATGGTACTTCTACTTGATAAATGTTTTCAGCCATTATTTTGCATCAATGGGGAGAAAATGATGAGTTTTTCCACTACATCTGTACTAATAATAAAGCTGAAGATTTTGTTTGAATGCGCTAATCTCTGGAACTTCCAGTCAGATTTGAAAAAATCTTTTTGCATTATTGATAGCTCAATTCTCGAGGAAGGTTAGAGACTACTCAACATCATGCCGGACTCTTACATGCCGAGCAAATAAAAAAAAGTTAGAAATAACACTAAGCGAAAACGAACTTATAGCGCATGCGATGTGACGGGGTCGAGGCAACAAGAAATTTCACGCAGAGGAAAATCAAGTAACTATGTTGAAAGTATTTTAGATAACAATTTTATCTATACAATTAAATCATGTTCACAAAGAAATCAAAATAATCTTATCTTTTAGTTAGTTACCAACTTCATTCTCTTTATCTTGTTGACTCATTCATTATGTTTACAATTTACACAGCAAGTTTGTTGTACAGAGTTTAGAGAAATGAGTTAGGTAGTTAAAAATTTCTTTGTGTCTATTTTATTTATTTTTCTTCAATATTTACTTGACAAAATGAATAACTATCCTGAAAATTGGTTATGAACATAGTAAAACTGTTGGAGTTACAATTTTGTGAAGTTGTAAACATGTTGTAATAAATAGTGACCGTTTGACTATATACAGGGTGTAGCGTAACTAGTGGTCCACCGTTAAGGATTCGATATACCAGATAATTTACTATAACATGTTAAAATTTTAACCATTTTTACCAAAGGCTTCCGATTTTTTTTTATTTACGAAATTTCTACCTTTTGTTACAAATTTGGTTGTAGTTTAAACAAAAACCATTATTTTTTTCATTTTGATTTCTGTTCTGCTGAATACTAGAGCTATCGTTAAAATTATAGTTGTTTATGTTTTAGAGCTTTTGAAGAAAAAGTTAGTTCTTCTCTATTTTAACCCTAATTTTTAATATAATCATGCAAATTCAAGAACGATTTATGTAAAAAAAAAATGTACTACTAAAATGTTTAAAATTGTAATATGTTATAGTGAATTATCTGGTATAACGAATCCTTAACGGTGGACCACTATTTACGCCGCTCCCTGTATACTGTCATTATTGATTACTTAACTCCTATTCTTTAAAATATTTGTATGCCAGTCCATGGTGAGACGTGGTGATCATAATCCTCTTAATACAACCATTATTGTACCATGTTCTGGGGTGACGACCGAGATGATGACTAATAGTGTTGTATCAAAGAAAGACATGTTGCACCCACCACTATGAAATTGGGGTAAGGGCAGGAGAAACCCGTACACAAAATACGTGCATTGACATGGAGTAGCGGACACCAGCCCGTATTACCCATTACCTAAGGGCAGGAGAATGACGATGAATGGTGACTGAACCACATTTTAATGCAAATAAAAATATTCTATTCTATATTAATGGGTAAGCCATGGTGAGTGAACTCGGTACTTGCCAGAAGCCCACATTACTTTTACTTAGCTTTCAGTTAAGGAGTTACCGTTTATTAAATTGGTTTAACTGCAGGTTGCTAATCAATTCCATTGTCAGTTGGCAAATTGAGATATTATGCTGGCATTAATTTATTGTATTGTGTTTAATGGACAGCACTACATTTTCTAAGGACCTAAAGATAAAAATGTACTTAATAGCAACACTTTAAAGGATGTAATTTATCTGAGTTCTCTTAACAACCCTTAGGATTATTTTAAATTGTATTTATAAATAACTAGCTGCGCCCCGCAGTTTCACCCGCATGAGTTTCGATCCCGTAGTATCCCAATTTCCCATAGGAATATCGGGATAAAAACTATCCTATATCCTTTCCCGGGACTCAAACTATCTTTATACCAAATTTCATCTAAATCGGTTCAGTGGTTTAGGCGTGAAAAGGTAACATACAGACAGACAGAGTTACTTTCGAATTGAATCGAGTTTATTTCGAAAATGGATTTTGAACTAGGAATATTCTGCAGAATAAAATGAAACATATTATTGTTCTTGTCTACTTACCTGCAATTAGCACAAAAGATTATTTATTAAAATGATCAACATCCTTAGAAACTGCGCCTAGTACTGGACGCTCGCAACGGCACGATCAATGAGTTGCGTGGGGAACCCCGTCCCTGACATACTGTACTAAGAGAGAGTCTTACCTCGCATCGCAGTCGCTGAATGTTTCCCTTCTTCCGATCGTACCAGTACACCAACCCGACGTTCGTGCCCAAAGCTATGTACTCGCTGACCGCGTCCACGCATGTTAGGCATAGCTCGTTAGAAAATATGCCAGTCTGTATCCTAGGCGGTATTAAATTTAAAATATGCGAACAAGGGGCCCATTCCCTGACGAAACCTTCTTCTGCGCCACCCGACACTTCCATTTTAATGGGTAAATATCACTACTTATGATATATCTTGAAAATTGCAATTATTTAAGCACGTAGGCATGACAGTTATAAAATAAATAATTTAATACGAGCGAAAAATATAAAAACGAAAGTGTCCTGTCTGTGTTTGACTTATTTTGACATATGGTACGGACGGATCACAGATTAAGAAGAGAATGGATTTTATGGAAGGAAAGGAATGCATGCACGAATGGAATGTGCTGCCAATATAATAAAAAACCGGTGCAATCATGTTTTATAAAATTATAACCCAAATGTTTTAATCATAGATTTTACTGAAAAAAAGCAATGTCCATCAAATATTTTCCTTCCATAGCTACGATAGCTATCCTATAAGATAAAATCAAGATTACAAAATCGAGGAAGTTTTTCGGTTTTTATGACCCAACTCTAGATTACCGATTACGGTTTACCAACCTTATAAACATAACTGTACACTTGTCATTTTCTTGTCAAACTTGGTCCGTAGTGCGAAATCCATCTCGCCACGCATTTTGGCAAATAATTCATCCGAAATGGCAGAATCAGCGACGGAGATCCCTATAAACATTGAAGAAGCAGTCAGGGAAACTGTAAAAAATGTTACAGAAAAGCCGCCGACGAGTATTGAAGGCATCGCGATTGCATACTTGAGTTTAGTGATTATGGCTGTATTACCTATATTCTTTGGAGCTTTTCGGTCGGTGAAATACCTGAAGGAGCAAAAGGTAAGTCCAAACAAAGTTTTCAAATCCTAGAATGCAATTTTATCACATACTTGTTGAATTTGGTTGCACCCAATGAGATAGATACACGTTATACATCGTGGCATATGTTGCCTGTCAAATCAAACAGAGGATGTCTTAGAACCTTTCTGCAAAGAAGTTCAAATCATAACGTGACGTTCTCGGTTCTAATTAACGCTTGTCCCCGTCTGTGGTCGTCTTTGCCACTGATAATGTAGTAATTAACTTTAGGTACAATCAGTGTTCAGAGTTTGGCACAATCATAACATTTTACGCATGTTTTCTGACATAATACTGAGTCTTGAGATGATTTTTCAAGATGATGAGGAAAATCCTAATAATTTATTTAGTACCTATTCAATAGTTACTTTATCAACTTCAAGTTTTTCATATAAGATTTTATTCATGTTTTTGTCACTGGCCAAAATGACAACATATTAGTATATTATCCACTATGTCATGTATAACAAAAAAAAAAAAGAAAATCTAGCTATTAAAATTCTAATACCTTGATTGATTAAAGTCTATGAGTTGGTCGGAGAGCAAGATCGGAATATTAATGAATAAAATGCAAAAGATATTTCACCAGTAAACATTGATCTAATCTTGCTCTCCAGCTAACTCATAATTAGACTGTAATCAATCTAGGTATTACAATCCATGCATAAAGATATTTTTTTTCCATTAAAACATTTGTCAACAGGAAAAATGTATAAGAAACTTATAAACTTATATTTTATAATAATAATGTATGTTATGCACAAACTTTGAAACTACTACACTTTAAGTGGCCATGAGATTATGCAAATCAATTTATGTTGGTCTGAAAATTGTGATAAAATGTAACAAGTTCTGGTTGAAGCAACTCGTAATTTTGATTATTTGTTTCTTGTTTCCTTGGTACCTAGAATGATGACTGACTTGGGACTAATTTCACCAATGAAACTGAACACGATGAGCACATTTAAACCAAGTTCAAGAGTTGTCAGTGGCACACTATATTCCACAACACTTCTGTCCGTACAAAAAGTGCAATGACTCAGATTTTGGGCTTTAAATAAAAAGTTAAAGCCCAAAATCAGCAAAATTTGCTGATTACGGATATGTATGTAACTTTTTAAAGCCCAAATCAGCTAAATTTGCTCATTACGGATATGTAAGTATGTAACTTTTTAAAGCCTAGAATCCAAGTTATTGCACTTTTTGTAAGGACGGCAGTTACAATAATGACACAGCTGGATTTGTTGATCATGTTCACATTGGTGAAATTAGCCCTTAATAACTTGTCAAAGCAATTTGCTTTGTCAGCCTAGACTTTGACTTTATGATAAGGTACCATATATTACTGTGTATGACAAACAATTTTTTTTTATTGAATAGAATGTGACATTCCCTTTTATTAGTATATCAATTTAAAATAATTTTATGCATAGGTTCTTGTTATATTTATTTACATGTTTCACATTTGACACACTATTCCATATATCCAAATATAAACTGAAC
This sequence comes from Amphipoea lucens, assembly GCA_947508005.1. Taxonomy (NCBI): domain Eukaryota; kingdom Metazoa; phylum Arthropoda; class Insecta; order Lepidoptera; family Noctuidae; genus Amphipoea; species Amphipoea lucens. Next base: position 18,919,128 of record OX382372.1, read on the forward strand.
TTTATGTGTGAGGACATAAAATGCAGTTTGAGCTACAACTTCACAAAAGAACATATTTTTTTACTTGTTTGGAATCTAAATTGTGAATGTTAGATAGGTATGGCCTGAAATACAACATAAATCAACAAAAATATATTAAAATGAAAAGTGATATTATTTAATTCTTTGTACCCTTTTTAATATTCAATCTATATATATGTTACCGGCCAAACCCGATTTCAGGACAAACTAGTTTAGCCTAGGCTAAACTAGTTCCGTCGACATAGGATGCAAGGGCGAGCGAAGGGCACCCCGAGGTTCGGTTTGGTTAGGTTACTTTAAACCCTTTACACAGAAATAGGGGCCCCGCGAAGCGGGGCTCCGTCGACATAAGATCCAAGGGCGAGCGAAGGGCACCCCCTATCGCGTATAGGAAGAACTAGTTTCATCATCATCATCATCATTTCAGCCGAAAGACGTCCACTGCTGGACATAGGCCTCCCCCAAGCACCTCCACTTCGACCGGTTTTGTGCTTCTCGCATCCAACGAGTTCCTGCGGCCTTCACAAGGTCGTCGGTCCACCTTGTGGGAGGCCTTCCAACGCTACGCCTTCCGGTACGCGGTCGCCACTCCAGAACCTTTCGGCCCCATCGGCCATCTGTTCTGCGAGCAATGTGCCCTGCCCACTGCCACTTAAGTTTGGCAATTCTTCGGGCTATGTCGGTTACCTTGGTTCTCCTGCGGATCTCTTCATTTCTGATTCGATCCCGCAGGGAAACTCCAAGCATAGCCCTCTCCATTGCCCTTTGGGTGACTTTCAGCCTTCTAATAAGGCCCATTGTGAGCGACCACGTTTCAGTGCCATATGTCATCACTGGCAACACGCACTGGTCAAAGACTTTCGTCTTGAGACACTGCGGTATGTGGGACGAGAAGATATTGCGTAGCTTCCCGAACGCTGCCCAGCCGAGTCGGATTCGACGATTGACCTCTTTCTCGAAGTTGGACCTACCTAACTGGACAGTTTGTCCTAGGTAAATATACTCGTCCACGACTTCGAGTGTAGCGTCTCCGATCTTCATGAGAGTGGGTGTTACATGGGCATTTGACATGACCTTCGTTTTGTCCATGTTCATTTTCAGACCCACTCTTTCAGAGGCTCTACTGAGGTCATCGAGCATTGTACTGAGGTCCTCCATAGTCTCAGCCATGACTACTATATCGTCGGCAAACCGAAGGTGAGTTATGTACTCGCCATTGATGTTAATGCCAGCTCCTTTCCAGTCCAGAACCTTAAAGACATCCTCCAGAGCAGCGGTGAACAGTTTCGGAGAGATAACGTCTCCCTGTCTCACACCTCGCTGCAGAAGGATAGGTTTCGAGGTCTGGTCCTGGAGTCGAACTGACATAGTGGCGTTTTCGTACAGACACTTCAGCACCTCGATGTACCGATAGTCGATCTGGCACCGTTGAAGAGACTGCAGTACAGCCCATGTCTCGATCGAATCAAAGGCTTTCTCGTAGTCCACAAACGCTAAGCAGAGAGGCAGGTTATACTCTTCGGTCTTCTGTATAACCTGTCGCAGCGTATGTATGTGGTCTACGGTGCTAAAGCCTTTACGGAATCCGGCTTGTTCGGGAGGCTGGAAGTCGTCAAACCTGCGCGCGAGACGGTTCGTGATGACTCTCGAAAACAGCTTGTAGACATGGCTCAGAAGTGAGATGGGCCTATAATTCTTAAGAAGGGCATTGTCACCCTTCTTAAAGAAAAGTATCACCACACCTCTGTTCCATGCCTGTGGTGTTTTACCCTCGAGTATGACGGAATCAAACAGCCTCTGAAGGGCCTTAAGAACGGGTTTTCCGCCGGCCTTCAGGAGCTCGGCCGTAATTCCGTCATCACCCGGTGCCTTGTTGTTTTTAAGCTGCTTCAGAGCCATCCTAATCTCGTACAGGCTGACGTCCGGGATGTCTTCGGTATAGTGTCGGGTCAATCTAGCTCTTGGGTCGTTTGCCAGATTCGTAACGGGGTTGCTTGTTGACGTGTATAACTGTCCATAGAACCTCTCGATCTCTCTCAACAGCTCAGGTTTGGCGGATACGATCCTGCCATCATCAGTCTTCAGTTTCATAAGCTGGCTCTGCCCAATAGACAGATCTCTAGCAAAAACCTTGGAGCCTCTATTTTGCTCTATCGCTTCCTCAATACGATCTGTATTGAAGCGGCGAAGGTCGCTTTTCAAGGACTTAGAGATCTGTCTGTTGAGCCGCCGGTACTTTAGAACATCATCTGAAGACTGCAGGATCATCTCGCGCCTCTCCTTCATGAGCCGCAAAGTAGGATCAGAGAGCTTCTTTTTCGTATTCGTACGACGGGTCTTGAAGATCTTAGACCCGACCGTATGGACAGCTTCCACGAACCCATCGTTATATTCGTCCACGGAGCTCCCCAGGCACTCGAAACGATTCTGAAGTTCGAGCTGAAAGCTCTCGGGGTTTTGAACTTGGATCGGCGCTGGGCGGAGCGTAGACCTCATTAGTCGAGACCTTTCCAGCTTTATATTTAAGTTCAATGTGCCTCTTACCATGCGGTGATCACTTCCGGTTTTCACCGCGTTGATCACAGAGACATCATTGAATATTTGCTTCTTCGTCGACATAATGAAGTCAATCTCATTTTTAGTTGCACCATCCGGGCTCTGCCAGGTCCACTTCCTGTGCTCACGTTTTCTGAAGAAGGAATTCATCATAAAGAGGCCTTCCTTCTCCATAAAACTAGCCAGTAGGTGGCCCCGGTGGTTCCGTCGTCCAACTCCAAATTGCCCCATTCGCAGCTCATCATCGCTTCGTTTACCCAGTTTCGCGTTAAAGTCCCCCATGACAACGGTGAAGTGAGTTTTAGAGCCATGCATGGCTCTGGAAATATCCTCATACATGGTCTCCACCTCATCGTCGGGGTGTGACGAGGTCGGGGCGTAAACCTGTACGACCTTCAGCGAATACCTTGCGGATATTCTGAGTATAAGGTACGCCACCCTGGTCGACACACTCTCGATCTTCACCACGTTGCTCACAAGGGACTTGTGGACGATAAACCCGACACCACCTTGGGACTGCTGGTCGCCCTCCCGGAAATAGAGCAAGTTGCCAGATTTAAGGATTATCGAGTCCTCCCCCTCTCTTCGGACTTCAGATAATCCCACTATGCCCCATCGCAACCTGCTCAATTCTTCCTCGAGTTCGGAGATCTTCTCGTCGGTCCGGAGTGTACGCGTGTTGTATGTTGCCAGGTCCAGTTTTCGGTTATTTTGGTAGCCGGATCTCTTCCGGGGATTCTTAGCACCCCTTGCCTCACCGTGGCCTTGGCCGCTACCGTAGCCAAGGGTAGGCGGGCCGCCGGGCACTAGGGGCCAAGTATTTTTCGTGCTTGTCATTTGGGGGGGGATTTGCCATAATCGCCACGCTTGGCATGCGGGTTGGCGATCGCAGTATGATATTAAATGCATAGAGAACGCTGCTGCCCATTCTCCGGTACGTCCCTTAGTCGCCTTTTACGACACCCATGGGAAGAAGGGGGGTGGTGCTATTCTTTAAGTCCGGCACCACACGGACGCTCGACGCGCGACGAAGAACTAGTTTAGCCTAGGCTAAACTAGTTTGTCCTGAAATCGGGTTTGGCCGGTAACATATATATATAAATGAAACCCGTTTTCCGTTGTCACGACATAACATGAAAACGGCTGGACCGATTTCGATGAAATTTGGTATAGAGATAGTTTGAGTCCCGGGAAAGGACATAGGATAGTTTTTATCCCGATATTCCCACGGGATCGACATTTACGCGGGTGAAACCGCGGGGCGCAGCTAGTTGGAATATAATAAAAACTAGCTGACCAAAAAGACAATGTCATGTTTAAAAAAAAATAAGAAGGACAGACATAAAAAAAAAACCAGTAAACTTTTCCAATTTTTCTTTCCATAGAAACCTAATTCGAATTATTGGGCTTGAGGCTAAGTAATATCAGCCGCACAGGTCAATCCATCAGGTTAAGCTACGCTTGCCGCGGTTTTTCTGTGGATGGGTGACGGTCTTTACCCACCAAGACCCCTCCGTGCCTCGGAAAGGATGTTAAGCCGTTAGTCCCGGCTGTCATTCCTGGATCTTTTATAGTCGTTATGGGTAATCAGAAGCCCGAAAGTCTGACAACCAGTCTTACCAAGGGGTATCGTAGTACCCAGTAACTGGGTTGTGGATGCCAGATAGGCAGTCGCTCCATTTAAAATACTGGTATTCAGCTGCATCCTGTTAGATTATAACCAATCACAGCAGTTTACGCGCGCTTGACAATTTGTCACATTAATTTTGGATAATATTATACGACTAGCTGCGCCCCGCGGTTTCACCCGCATAAGTTTCGATCCCGTGGGTATATCGGGATAAAAAGGAGCCTAAGATTATGTTAATCCAGTGTGTCAGCTAACTCCATACAAAATTTTATCAAAATTGGTCCAGCCGTTTGAGCGTTAAGAACTAACAAACATATAAACACACACACAGCCTCACACCTGTGATAATTTCCGTTTAAGGGGGATGCACTAGGTAACCCACCAAAACCAAATGCGCGTATTGATTTTTTTTTTTAAGAAAAAATAAAAGATAGAGACACACAGAGACAGAAAGTCGCATGGAAGAAGCATAACGCTTTTTCAGCGTGACCATTTTTACCAGTCAACTCGTACCACAAGCGCTAAGGAACTTCGTTTCAAAAATGGTATTCTATTCTTTTATTTTCTTGTCGTTAGGAATCAGGCGAGCGCGCCGAGACGATGTCAAACAAGGACGCGCTGATGTTCCCGCTAATCGCCTCCGCCGCACTCTTCGGCCTGTACATCTTCTTCCAGTTCTTCTCCAAGGAGTACATCAACCTGCTTCTCACGGGATACTTCTTCTTCCTTGGAGTTCTTGCCTTGAGCCATCTTCTTAGGTAAGCCCTTTCGTAATTGTAGGGCTTGAACGAAAATACAATACTATTTTAAGCTTTGTTTTTGTGTGAATATTTTGTGCCTTACTTAACTTGGGTCGAATAAACTTATTTTCTTTCTTTCAAAATATTATAAATCTAACAATCTAATTACACACTTAAGCCGTAGTATACTCGAGTCGCTTTAGAATGGCAAAAACAGTCATTGCCCTTTCCGTTATATCTCTCCGTACGATCCCAAGTATTAAAATAAGTATGGTTTATCGTTATTGAAACATGTCGAAGATCACGATAGATATTGATTCAGGACATTAACCGAATTTATTTTAAAAAAAAATGCTAGAAAATGTAGGTGGGTGAATGACCGCTAATACCACGCTAAAGCGACTCGGGTATAGTAGTAGTAAGCTAATATAGAGACAGCATAAAGAATTCTTGTATATTCTGCCATTTTGGCAGAATATGGCCAACAATTCTACTAGTCTTAGTAGAATTGGCTAGTACTTTACTGACTACTAATTCTACTAGGGCACAAGTTTTCCTAAGAATTCATATTTAAAAATATTGTGCTCCTGGGGAGTTTGTTGCGCCACTTGTTCTTCCCAACGAAAGCACTAGAAAGTGGTGAAGGGCGGCGATTTTGGAGGACAGTCTTATGTACCTAATGTTGACGGTCGAAAAGTGCTGATTCTCAGCCTAATTTGAATAAATTACTTTTGATTTGATTTAGTATAGAAAATCGTTTTTCTATAATGCGTCTTTGGCGTAAGTACAAGATAGATATACAGGGTGAAATTAAATTCATGGGCATCCTTTTGAGGGGTCATTATACTCATCATTATGAACAACTTTTACTGTGGGACTAAACTTAAAATCCGAAAAAAAATCAGCTGTCCCTTGCATTTATGTTCACATAACTCGTCAAAATGTAGGGAAGAGCTGATTTTTTTTCGCGATTTCAGGTTTGGTCCCATAGTAAAAGTTGTTCATAATGATGAGTACAATGACCCCTTAAAAGGATGCCCATGAATTCAATTTCGCCCTGTATAGTTAGCTGTTCAAACTGTAATAGTTGTAATAACTAGGCAAATGCCAACATCTGCTCACCCCTCTCTGATATGATACTCTAAAATGTTTTTCTAATCATGTATTTTTTTCTCCTCCCAGCCCAATAATCTCATTCATGGTGCCAGCGTCGGTCCCCAACGTGTCATACCACATCCACTTCACGCGCGGCGAGGGCGACACGCGCTCCGACATCATCAACTACAAGTTTACCTCCTACGACATCATCTGTATTATCATCTCGCTCGGCATGGGAGGCTGGTATCTGCTTAAGAAGGTGAGAAGCGAATTTTTGATTATTTAGTTGAAATATTAATGTCTAAAAGACTATTTTCCTTTGAATTTTCCTATATAAATGTGAACTGAAGGGATGGCCGGATGGCCCATATTCGCTAGAAGACCGTGCAAGTTAGGCGACCGCATTAGCTCAGCGCACGGGCGTATTTTTATCGCGACGATTTTTTTTCGCGCACTGTATATTCAACTCTCGGTATTAAACCGAACATTGAGAATCCAATAGAATGCATCCCAGTGCGTCCAAAAAACACGCTGTTGGATTTCCAACGCTCTGTTCACTACTCTCTCACACACCACACACACACACACACTCAGTCTCTCCACACTCTGTGCTCTCTGTGCGCTATAAAATGCAAAGATATTTCACTGTAAGTGGTGTTGCTGAAAAGAATGTTCAACAAGAGTGTGGCGAATCCATTTACATAAGCTGGAGTATAGACAACCGTGTAATTGGTTTATCACCCAACCACCCAAGATTGATTGTTGCTTGCACGTCATATAACGACATGGTCTATTTTTCTATGTGACAGTTAGATAGTTTCAACCTTAGTGAAGTTTTAAATTACTGGGTTCTTTTTTATCAAAAGTGCTAAAGTAATTACGAGGTTGACTATACCTACTCTATTTTGTCGCCTTCTCGAGACGATAAAGGTCCCTCCTAACTAGCGCGACGTGTCGTGTTGAGATATCGTAACTTCTTATTGAGTCGACTTCATAAAACTATATTACATCTAGACTCGACTCGACCGATTGTGATGAAACTAGTAGGTTGTTGTGTGCGCGCCGGAGAAGATACAAAAAAAAAAGGATTCCAACGCCGGGCATTCGCTAGTTAGGGGCCGTATCCACGAACGAGAGAATCGCGGCGATATTATCGTCGTGCCACGTATTTCTATACACTCTCTTAAAACGTGTCTCCACACGGCGATATCATCGCGGCGAAAATTTGATGGCACGACGAGACTATCGCTGCGATTCTCTCGCTCGTGGAGACGGCCCCTTAGAGATAGATATCGCAAGATCGGTCGATGTAGCGGTGCTTGGAGGACGCCTATGTCCAGCAGTGGACGTGTTTCGGCTGAAATAATGATGATCGCAAAGTTCCCTCGCTCCTAACTAGTACATAGTAAAAAACACCCCAAAAGTTTTGGAACATTCGACTTAACCTCACATTTCCAATGTCCATCCAGCACTGGATAGCCAACAACCTCTTCGGCATCGCGTTCGCAGTCAACGGCGTGGAACTTCTGCACCTCAACAACGTGGTGACCGGCTGCATCCTGCTGTGTGGACTCTTCATCTACGACATCTTCTGGGTTTTCGGCACCAATGTCATGGTCACCGTCGCCAAGTCTTTCGAAGCTCCCATCAAACGTGAGTGGTGTATTTTTTACTGTTATAGATAATGTGAACCTTGAAGTTGATCTAAGGTTAAGCTACAGTTGCCGCGGTTGGTTCGTGGATGGGTGACCATCCATTACTTATCAAGACTCCTCCGTGCCTCAGGAAGCATGTTACACTGTTGGCCCCACCTGTCATTCATAGATCTTTTACAGTTGTTATGGGTAGTCAGAAGCCCAAAAGTCTGACAACCAGTCTTACCAGGGGTTACCAGTAACTGGGTTGTGGAGGTCGAGAGGCAGTCACTTCATGTCTTCCAATTTATGTGATTTTAGCCTAACTTTAATGTCTACTTATAAAGTTTAGATTCCACTAAATCTTCAATATTTTAATGAAGTTTTCAATAGTTGATTTTACTCATTCTAAAATCAACCTAATTTATACCGATTTAAAGTTATTATTTGGTTAAGTGGAAAGAACGTCAACTTGAAACGAAGATTCGAAACGATTTTACTGATTTTGCGTCGTCTATTGTTATTTATTTATAACACAGTTTATTTAATTCAGTCGTGTTATGCTGCTTAAGCAGGACAACAGTTAACTTACGAAGCGAAGGGCATACGCAAAACGATTCCTTATAACGCGAGATGTTTACAGACAACGTTATGGAAACCGTCGCCAATCATGTCAACGGTCCTATCGAACGTGAGTGAAAGAAATAGAGTGCGTTTCAACAAATACTTCCTATGTTATAATGTTGGCTCCCCTGTCCGCCACTTGGAATATATGTGTTTTGTACCCATGTCTGTCAAGATAGTAGATATGGGAAGACGATTCTGCGGATTTTTTTAAGATTTATAAGGTTTCCGTGTTAGAATCATGCCCAAAACATTAAGGAGTGGTGAAGAATAAGAAGTGGTATACATTGCTGCCAACATAACGGCAAAGGAAGTATTTGTTGAAACGCACTATAGAACGCAAAATAGTTTTTAACACTAGCACCGTGTCTATTTGTCTATGTCAATGTTTGTCGATGTCAGGTGTTTCCTTTCACTATGTTCTTTATTCGTTTTAAGGGGCGTTAAGGTAGCTCAAGAAATTCTTAAATTTTTCTTACGTTTTTGCAATTTGCGGGTTCGTCAAGTTTAAGTTGATAAAAATATGATTTGCGACCTTATCACGTCATGTGTATTTACAGAAATTATAAATAATCTTTAAAATCATCAAATGTCTTGATTTTATGAAATAGTCACTTCAATATTGTAATTTGAACTTGAGAGTGTTATTGATGACTTAAATGATTATAATTCTGTAAATACATACTTTTTACCGTTTCACGTAATGTTTTAATCAACACACAACTTGATACTACCCTGCAAATTGCAAAAACGTGAGAAAATTTAAATTACGCGGGCTATTCTGGCGTTTTCGCCTTATTTCTACGTGGTAACAGAGCCCTAAGGCTGCTGCCTGTCCATTGACGCGGAGCGGAGAAACGGAGAAATATTAACCAATAGGATTGCATAAAATCTCGAATGTCATTTTCTATTGGTTAATATATCTCCGTTTCTCCGCTCCGCTGCCTCGCTCCGCATCAATGGCCAGCCTAAAATCGGACAAACCAGTCTTGTCAAGAGGTGCCGTGTTGCCTAGTGAGTAAAACCCAAAGATGGAAAACTAGTCGATGCAGCCAAGAATGTAAACTAGTAGCACTGCAGCTGCCCGTGCCGGACGGCGCGTACGTGTTCCACGCGCGCCTCAAAGAGATGTCAGCAAAAAGGAAGGGGCCTGCCAGGGCCGAAGCCTGCCGGGGGTGCGGGATTGTCCGAAAGGGTTACCGCTACCCCGGATACATAAAGGGCTAAGGAAGGAACACGGATGGGTTTTAGTCAGTAAGAGTCTGACACTCCCTTCCGCTCCACCCAAAGCGGGAGGGGTCATTTGATGATTTCCCATCCATAAAAAAGTAGTACTGTAGCTAAATCCACATTGAGGAAGAAGTGAGAAATTGAAGGCCACCTGAGACGTATGGGAAAACAAGAAAAATAACAAACTGGAAAATACTCGGGTTTTTTAGCAATGAATGTCTATGTTTGTTTGTCTATGTCAATTGTCGCTTTTATTTTTTCTAAATAAAATCACTATTTTCCTGAACATTTTTTTATTACCTTAATTTCCTACATGTAGAGTTCTCTGTGATAAAGCTTGTCTGATCCAAGGGATATCTGGAATACCAAAGGCTACGCAGATAACAATGCTTCTGGGATTGCAGATGTCCGAAAGCGGTGACCATTTAACATCAACCGAGTCGTAAACTTTAAGCCACCTATTCCATTTTCCACCTTTTTCCAATTTATCGTTAAGGCAGGCATCAGTGGCGTAAGGTTCAGCCTTCGAAGTAAGAGTAAACAGGCATCTTCTGTGCTTGCTCATTCCATCATATCCATCGCTTTCTACCAGGCGAGATCGAAGTCCCATTTCGCAATAAAAATAAGAAATAAAAAAATTATACACGATTTCTTTCAATCAAATATAAAAATGGAAATTACCACTGTACATACATATTTCCACACAATTTTGAACGGCTTCCTTTATAAAAAGAATTTACCTTGCGCCACTGGTGGGCACAAAAGCACGATTTATTTTTAGTTCGGTTGCGTAAAACTTCTTCTAGACGAGTTTCACAGGCTTCCTTACGAAAGGAAATTTGAAAGTCGATAAAACATTTCACAAAAGAAAGTTTAGAACGCACGTCATTGGTTATACTCTTCGAGAAATTAAAGGACCTTTTGTCTTTGTGATTAATTTAGAATTTTATTATTTGAATTGGTTATGCCCTCCATTGCGACGATGGTTTTTCATTAAAAAAAAGGTATCTGAAATACCCACAAAACATTATTTGATATCGCAAGGGCACGTATTATGAATTGTCCGTACATTTTTGAGTTGCCAAAAATGTCGAGGGCGAAATGTTGTGCATCAATTTGTAGATATTTTTAACCACACCCACGCAACGTTTACATCGCCACAAATTATTTTTACCACATTTTTGTTAGAACTGCACCCAATACTAAAGGCGAATTTCACAATTGAAATTGAACTCTATAAACACAGTCATCCAAGCCACGTTCAAAAGCTGTCAGTGTCAATATTCCACAACAATGATCATACTGACAGCTCTTGAACTTTATGTGCGTGCGCGTAGATATTAATATTAATTATTATTTGTTTTGACCCTATTGTGTCCCACTATAGGGCAAATATCCATACTAATATTATCAATTCGAAAGTAACTCTGTCTGTCTATCTGTCTGTATGTTACCTGTTCACGCCTAAACCACTGAACCGATTTACATGAAATTTGGTATAGAGATAGTTTGAGTCCCGGGAAAGGACATAGGATAGTTTTTATCCCAATATTCCCACGCGATCTACACTTATGCGGGTGAAACCGCGGGGCGCAGCTAGTATGAGATATACGAGAGCGTTAATCCTGGCTCGTTTCAAATGTAGTGCCAGAATTTTATTGTTTTAATATAAATTAATGTACGGTCGGTGGGCGGCCGGTCTTATTTTGGTTGGCACACATCGCATGGTAGATAAATTAAAACTGTGGTTGGTTGTTCGATTATTGATACTTTGAAACAGCTCTTGTCTAGGATGCAACATAAAGTCGTACATGGATCTGTCGGCGCGTGGCCCAAATCGGAACTAACGCCGCCATCTTGACTTTTTCACTACAATCTTACAAATGTTTATCAACAACGCTCCCTTGTCAATACAGGGTAAAATTAAATTAGGTAACGAAACTCTGCAGACTAATGGGTATCTAAACACGATAGAATTAAAATAACAAAGGTATTGTAAAACATTTTAAAAGATTAACGGTGGAGTTTCTTGCCCATTCTTCTCCATACGAAAACTACCTTTTGGAAGGGGCGACTAGAATCAATTCTATATTAATATTAGGTCCTTACATATGAAATTGGCGTTTTGTATGGAAGGAACAAAAAGTCGAATATTTTTTAATATAATATATTTAATTAATCAAAGTATGAACCATTGTTTTCAATGCACTTTTGCCATCTTATAGGTAGTTCATTGATCCCTTTACTAAAAAAACCAGTCGGACGGGAATCAATAAAATCTTTGAAGGCGATTTGGACTGCCCCATCGGAGTTGAATTTTTTCCCTTGCAAAAAGTTATCCAAATTGCGAAAAAAATGGTAATCTGTTGGAGCAAGGTCCGGGGAGTACGGAGGATGTCTAAGACATTCCAATTCAAGTAATGTAACGCAGCAGTCGACGCGCGTTTGCCGGTTTGCTTCAGTCAATTCGTGAGGTACCCACCTTTCAAGCTTTTTAATCTTCCCAATTTGCTTCAAGTGAATTAAAACAGTTTTATCACTAACATCGAAGCCTGCAGCTAACTCGGACGTGGTTTGCGATGGGTCCGCTTCCACAATAGCCTTCAATTCTCCATTATCAACTTGGGTCTCAGGCCGTCCACGGGGCTTGTTCTGCAGGTCGAAATTTCCAGAACGAAAACGTTGGAACCAAAAACGAACTGTGTTTTCTTTTGCAACATGACCGCCATACACATCATTCACCCTTCGAGTCGTTTCCGCAGCACTAGTGCCACGGCGGAACTCGTACTCGTAAATAATGCGATATTTTAAATTTTCCATTTTGTAAAATGAGTGACGCAAACAGAAAAAACAGAAGAAAAAAAACAAATGAATTACGGTCATCGAAGCACAAATACATGAGTAAATAGCTGTACAAATTTCAATTTGGAATTCCTTACCAAAGAGGAGAAATTCGTGATTAAAGTAGCCAGTACGAAAAACGCCAATTTCATATGTAAGGACCTAATATAATTTTTGAAATTCAATACTTAGTGCCTTTTATGTGCCTATTTGAAATAAATGTATTGACTTTGACATCGTTTTCCACAGTGGTGTTCCCTCAAGACCTGCTAGTGAACGGTTTGGACGCGAGCAACTTCGCCATGTTGGGTCTCGGCGACATCGTGGTCCCCGGCATCTTCATCGCGTTGCTGCTGCGTTTCGACAAGAGTCTCAAGCGTAACAGCGAGTTCTACTTCAGGTATATTTGTTACTTATTGTTATTAAGTGAGGAAATTAGTTAATTAAAAAGTATTTAAGACAATTTTGGGTTATTCCGTTTAAACACCTCTAATAATCCAACCTAATATGGATACGCAGAAACTCATCTCCGAGAATCCACTCTAGGCCAAGTTGGATAAACGGAATTAATGGACGTAGGGTGGACCCTAAGTGGAACCACGGACATGCGTTTCCGCGTATCCATCTTAGGGTGGATAAACAGAATAACCGAAAATATTTATTACGAAAGCAGAAATCAGATGATGAAATCATATGCTTCATTTTTTGTTCATTTTTAGGGTTCCTTACCCAAAGGGTGCCAACGGAACTCTAAGTCGTTTTTTCGCGTTATTGCCTTGTGGTACGGAACCCTTCGTGTGCGAGACCAACTCGCACTTGTTCGCGACTGCTGAGCGTAGGGTCAAGCAGTGTTTTTGGGTTTTTTCGTTGGGAATTTCTTAGTTACATGAGTTTGGAAGTTAGCGGTCTGATCCCTCCCCCTCCGTGCTTCGGATAGCAAGTTAAGCCGTTGCCGTTGGTCCTGCGATCTCTCCGAACGTGTCGGATCGCCGTCCCATCGGACTATGAGATTGAGGGAAGAGAGAGTGCAACTGTGTCTGCGCACACACTTGTGCACTGTAATATCGCCTGTGCCGAAGGCTGGTCTCCGCTGAGATTGGTCGCCATAGGCGAAATTCGGTCTGGAGGACTATATACATTTTAAGACAACTCCTTTTATCAATATAATGTGTGTTCAGGGCGACATTCACGGCGTACGTAGTGGGTCTGCTGGCAACTATCTTCGTGATGCACATGTTCAAGCACGCGCAGCCCGCGCTGCTGTACCTCGTGCCGGCCTGCCTCGCCACGCCGCTGTCGCTGGCACTGCTGCGCGGCGACATCAACGCGCTCTTCAAGTTAGTATGGACTTATATTGGTCACAAAGTGTGCCCCGACTAAGGGCCTTGTCACACTGGCGATTTGCAAGCGAGTCCAAACCAAGGCGAGTACGCAGCGAGCGCGTGGTGCACTCGCCGTGAATAGCGCCGTCGATGCCACAAATGGCTTGCTTTGGACTCGCTTGCAAATTGCCAGTGTGTTATGGCCCTTACGAGTAGATCGTGGGTTCGAACCCAGACAGGCGCTTTACTTTGTGTAATTTATTTTATCACCATTGCTATCAAAAACGGTGAAGGAAAACATCGTGTGGAAACCGCGTGTCTTAAAATCAAAAATTTATTTTTTAATATTTTCGCACACAAAAAGGTGCAAAGGCGGACTTAATGCCTTAGGCATTCTCTACTAGTCAACCAAGGGTGGTGAAGAGATTAGATGACAGGGAAAATTCGAAGACATCTACCAACTCGCACCGGGCCCGGTGGTGGCCCATTCCCTCTCACAGAGAGGAGGCCTGTGTCCCAGCGGTGGGAACGTGGCTGATAAGGATGACAGGTCTTATTGGGATTACAATATTTCAAATTCATTATACAATTGTTTTTCTCTCTATGTTTGCAACTTCCTGTTCGAATCCCACTAAATACTTTTTCCACTTTTTCTCAACTACCCGTTATTTCTCATCTAACATAATAAATATCGTCTCCACAGCTACGAGGACCAGCCCGCGGTAGTGGAGGCCGCAGTAGAAGACACGAGCAAGTCAAAAAAGACTGAATAGACACACAATGCCAACGTCTAGAGCACAAACTACAGCACACCGGTATTGTTTAAGAACATTCATCTTTTATCAGGGGCACCACACACATGTTCGGGTCGGCACATTCGATTCGGCATTCATTCGGTTCGTGCCAATCGGCAACTTCCCTCGCTAAATCGTTTTCGGGTTGGCTCAACACAATTCAAACTTATCCGAGCGGCTTTTTTTCGTACATAAATTTGGCCACCCAACTGTGCTGAATCATGCCGTGTTGGACATGTGTGCAGCTGCGCCCGCGCAGTAGTGGCGGGCTTGGCTTGTAACGTCACTTGTCAGTAAGGCCAGCTGTGACCACGTTTGACTGGTACGGACCGTTTCAAAATCGTGTCGTGTCCCCTTTGACCGTGTACTACTTACTGTTCTTCCGTTTGAGCTATAAATTTACTGTTTCTAAGTACTTATGTATAGTCCATCTATTTTAGGAAGTACTGTTTGTTTTATAAAAATTACTCTTACCTTAGTCTCGAAAGTTGATAATTAATCTTTCTCTCTCTCTCTCTCTCTCTTATACAGGGTTATTGGAAAAACACCAACAACCTCTTAAGAGGTCATTGTACTCATCATTATGAACAACTTTTACTATGGGACCAAACAAGAAATCGCGAAAAAAAAATCATTTGTTCCCTACATTTTGACGAGTTATACGAACATAAATCTAGGGAACTGCTGTTTTTTTTTTTTGGCGATTTCAGGTTTAGTCCCATAGTAAAAGTTGTTCATAATGATGAGTACAATGACCTCTTAAGAGGTTGTTGGTGTTTTTTCAATAACCCTGTATGTTACTTTATAAAATAATACCTGCTCAATTTTATTACCTGCTCAATTGTATTACTTTGCGATCAAAAATCTTTTCAAGACACGGCACGGTTTGCAAACTGTCCTGCATCTTGTGATGTCCTGTATAAAATCGTACGTAAATGTTAAAAAAAAATAAAAGGGTAATTTAATTAGACTTCCGTCGTTATCTTCCATCAGTGTTTCGTATGGTAGAAAATAAAAATTCTACCGTTTATAATATGCAGACGATGACGTCAGGTTGACTGATTTAAAACTAGTAAAAATGATTAGGCCTAGCGCGTCAAAAATCTCGAAAATTACCGCGTTAAAAAGGGTGCATGAAAACAATCGTTGATCAGTTTTCAAGTGTACAATTGCACTGCATTTATATATTCAAGGAGTTGTTTTGGCCATAAATTATGTAAAGAACAAACGCAATGTCTCGATTAAATGTTGAGCTATTGAGTTATTGTGGCCCGCCAGTCATGACCCTAGTTTAGATAAGTAATTGTTAAAACCGCGAACATTCCAGCGAGCACCTGGCCTCATCGTCCCTCTGTATTCGAACTTTTAGGTATAATCAAATAGATGTGTAATATAATAATAAATTGTTTAAATTATAGCAACACTGCGACAAAATTTATTTATATATTTTTATGTTGAATAAAATAATTTTATACTATTTTTCGTTAAGGTATTTTTTATGGATAAAATCATTTTATATGTTTTTGTTTTCTGTCAAACTTATTATAAGTTTTTTTTTATTTTGTTAACATGTCTACCATGGTTAGTTGATTCAAAAGTTACCGACGCAAAGTATTCGCTGAACGTTTTATTTTTTCTAAACATAGATAATTATGTTAAGTACAATAAATATATAATATAAACGTGGTTTGATGCTATTTTTTTACTTTCGCCTTTGGTAGTTCCTTGTCACAAAGATGAAATTTATTAGAAGCTGCCAACACTAAACGAATTTCTGAAGTCTGAGGACAAATGTACTGTGCGTTGTGCACACACCTTTATTTTGGGGAGTGCACAAACCCTAGCAAATGTTTTACAACAATTTTACGAGCCTAAAGGCTAGAATCATTTTAAACTTTGTATTTCTTCAAAAGGGTTTCAGGCAGGGGTAGTTGTTCAGCCTATTTTCGGTGTTCTTATTAATTATGAGTAAACTAATTATTTTCCGCAGAAGACATTGCTGTACATACCATTCTTAATAACATTCTCGGTTAAAACGACCGCATTTAAGTCTCGCTTGTCGGGAAGTGCAACATAATAATTATGACTCTTAGAAATATGCATAATTATAGATATGAATTTAGACATTTTTAGATTACATTTCACGGAAACCTTTCGTGGACCATAGAATAGTAATCGTAATTTTTCAAGTAAATTTTTTAGCAGAAATAAGTATGTATTAAACAATAATCTATATTTATTAGACACCTTTCCACAACTACACATTTTAATAACATAAATAGAAGAAACAATACGATCTACCCCTTCAATTAATAAAAACAATTGATTTGTGATTTTTTAACTTATGACGTGTATAGTTAGTGGATATTTTGAATGTAACTTTATAATGTAATTGATGGTACTGTGGAACACTGAACTGTAATTAAAAAGATCAGATCAGTCGACTGGGTTTTATTTCTCGACCAATCTTTCTGGTGTTACTTTAGTAGGTACCTTGTCCAGAAAGGGCGAATTCGCTCGAATCTCTCAGAGCTGGTTCACATTAGGTCGGACCGACAGTTTGCCGTTCACCGACTGCCGGGTGTTGCTGTTTACACTAGACGCCGCCGACCCGACCTAATGTGAATATAACTGTCGGTACGGTCGTTTTACTGCCCGGCCTGGGTCGTCACAAAACAGTTGTGAGTTGAGAGAAATCAAAACTTCTACATTAATTTCGCCCTCCATATTGAAATGTGTCTTCTCTGCATACACGTCGACGAAACTGCTTGCGCGAGTGCCGAGAGCGGGGTAATTTGGCAGGCGGGTGTCGCCGCCGCTTCGCGCCGACAAATGTGAACAGCGCCATACTTGCTAGTACGCCAATATTATGTCCGATCCGACAGAAATCGTGGCTGGACGTACGGTAAAAGTGTCGGCTTCGACAATTTGGTCGGGTCGCCCTAATCTGAACGGCGCTATTAACATACATACGCCAATATGGATCCGACACGTTTGTCGGGCCGGTAAAACTGTCGGTCCGACCTAATGTGAACCAGCTCTCACGTGTATGTTGCGTCTAGAAGGAGCGTATAGTTAGCGCCACGAAAGATAAGACTTGGCACACCACGTGGTTTGACTTGCGCAGTACACGATATTAGGTCTCTTTAGCGGTATGAGGTCTGAGCGCGAGACGTGACCGGACGTCATAGGGGCGGCGGAAAGAGCGTGGGAGGCGGGGTCAAGTCTCATCTTTAGTGGCGCTAACTGTATCAACGTGCGCGCATTTGGGGACGAATGTTGCCGCTCCATTTCCCTTGATACGTGCAGTCGCTCTGAAGTTCGCACGTAAACTGGACTAGACGCAACGAGGAGTCTCTATCTAGTAGCTCGACTCGCGCGCAACATGCGCGTATCACGTGCGAGTCAAGAATGGCGAAGCGCACGCGATTTACGCGCGTATTTTAAATTCGCGCTATGCTTCTGGATGCAATCTATTGGAGACCAGTACCTCGCCACCGTGCGTATGAATTCGCGCGAAACGATTCGCGAAAGCGAATTCGCCCTTTCTGGACTAGGTCTGAAAGGAAGATATTTGTGAAAAATAAGTGTCGTTCATTGACGGCACCCTAATGGCGTAACACACTTTCAATCACAATCCGAATAATTATGAAGGATATTGCTAATCCATTGCTTCACATGTTCGAAAAGTTTGTCTGCTTAACAACGTAAATGACGCAATGAATGTTGAACTGTCAAAATGAAAGCACCTTGATTAACGGTGCCGAGATATGCATTTGAACTACGAAAACCGCCCTTACTGCTACGAGCTAAAGGCGATGTCTAAGTCAAATCGTTACATAGTTCTTGGTTCCTTTAAAGTTAAGGCTCGCGAGAACATTCGCAAGAAGCTGGCAGTATCATCACAACGATAATATTCTGTCATTGTTTGTCTTATTTCTTTTTAGTAAGTATATTTATTTGTGGTTATAATTATATGTAATTAGGTATATATTTATAGTTTTAATAAGTTTATGCGTATCTTTATATTTAAAATATTTATTCCTCAATTTTCATTATAGCACCTACCACTGTTTGTCTCTGCATCACCCAAAGGTTGACTGGTAGAAAATGCCTACGGCATTAAGTCCGCCTCTGTACATTTATGTGCTTGAATTATTAAAAAAATAAATAAATAGATAACTACATAGTGTGGTATAATACTACATTTACGGTGCAACTTCACATTTAGTTAACAATTAAAGGTTTCTACACTGCAAATAAAAAAATACATCAATGTTTTATTAACATTTATTAATAATTGATTAATACCTATGGAATAAGTTAATAATGTTTAGAATTAGATATCGTACGTTAGTTGCACGATGTGACGATATCAGTCGACGATTGAGAACTTGAGATTGAACATTGTTTGAACTAGCTTCCAATGCACAAAAAATGGTAATGGCGCCAATTCCCTTGTTCACAAACTAAACTAAATGACATGGCCGGATTCTGCCCTCAAATCAATTCAGAATACATAAATGTACAGTAATTATTAATATATGAAAATTACTTCTTAAATATACTAAAATTAATCGCAACAATCACATTTCCCTAGAGCAGGCGACAAAAAATGGCAAAACAATATGTGTGTTAATTGATTTTTTGGTTTTTAGCAATTGCATGTAACTTCGGATACATGCATAAGACAAACACCGTACCTGTAGCGCGCTTGAAGGTTGCATTAAAATAAAAAACACCCACGACTGCCAGAATCGTATTGCTAAAGTAAATACCTGTAGAAGTCAACGTTTTCACGATTATATTATTACATTATTTTTCGAGCTGCCGTGGCCCGTGTGTCATGATGTTGATCACGTTACGCATTATGCATCGACAATTATATTCAAGAGTGTGTATCCGAACGTCCTAGTTATTTTTTTCACGTCTGTCACCTGTCACTCAGTGCCCTGTACCACGGTAATGTTATCTAACAGTATTGTGACTCGGCCTTGTTCTTGAAATAATTACCTACACCCGCGCGGTACGTAAACACGCCATAGGGCTGCCCGCCCACAGTATTTTAATGTCATCAACCTACTTGAGTTTCTTTCTAGTTTTGTGATTGTAAATTCGAATCAAAACCTCTAACTACCTACTACACAATCTTACTATTAAATGATTATAA
This sequence comes from Amphipoea lucens, assembly GCA_947508005.1. Lineage (NCBI taxonomy): Eukaryota > Metazoa > Arthropoda > Insecta > Lepidoptera > Noctuidae > Amphipoea > Amphipoea lucens. Next base: position 18,938,788 of record OX382372.1, read on the forward strand.
TTACTTACATATGTACACACAAACTAAAATCTTATATATATATTACTATATACAAATAAAAATAAAAAAAGACGAGCTCATTGGGCATCAAAAAATTCGTCCGCATCGCTGTCAATGGGATAAGTGCCCAAAAGACTGGCAGCATTACCACGTTGGATGGCAATGCTTACTTAAAAAGTAAATTATAATGTAAATCAGAAGGTAGGTACCTACCACTGATTACTCTCATAATCATTTCATTATGATACTTCGTCTAATTCAATAATATATGTAAGTAGCTAAGTACATAAGTAAGTAGATAGCCTTACTGCTTACAAAATCATCACACCGTCCGTTCATCACTGTGGCGCATTCGCGTCTGTTTGTTTACCGAGGGTATACCGAACTCGAGGTGCGTAGGTATGACTCGCGTTTCGACCGTTTGTATGAAGACAGAATACTGATATGATAACATTACCACGATAATAGATGATATTACCTACTGTGACATTACCGTGCCTGTGCTCTGTGTAGTTTTGCGTTGACCTTAGCACGTATTACTGTATTCTGTTTATGTTACTCTGTTGGATATTTTAACTTGACCCCACGCTATCGTTTATCGGACTTTCGTTTACGCTTCTAACGTTAATATTCTGCTGTGCTTACTGGACTTTTTTGTTTACGATTTGCATTATTTGGATTCTGACGCTCACGATGACAAGGTGCCTGAATTGCAGTGTGGCCACTAATCGAATGCGAAGGCATATTGTAACCACTCTAACACCGCAGTTACAAAATACATGACATGACAGGGAGCCATCTAGAAGCAGTCATGCTAGCGAAGGAGGTGGCGGGATGGCTGAGGGAGAGAGCCTCACGTCCCAGCCGCCACGGGAGACGCTCCGGGCGTCGGGAGCCGCGTGACGACTCCCGGCCACCGTAGGCGCGGGCCTGCGGACGGAGAGTAATGGGTAGCTTACCGTCCGATGAGGAGCAGGCCCGTGCCGGACGGCGCGTACGTGTTCCACGCGCGCCTCAAAGAGATGTCAGCAAAAAGGAAGAGGCCTGCCAGGGCCGAAGCCTGCCGGGGGTGCGGGATTGTCCGAAAGGGTTACCGCTACCCCGGAACATAAACGGCTAAGGAAGCAACACGGATGGGTTTTAGTCAGTAAGAGTCTGACACTCCCTTCCGCTCCACCGAGAGCGGGAGGGGTCGTTTGAAGATTTCCCATCCATAAAAAAAAAATGGTCATGACGTTGTTATGGTATTTAGGCTGGACCAGGCATCAAGCAAATATAACGGCACCAGCCTCATTCCTTGATAACATTTTGTTGATCTTTGAAGATGAATAACTTCAAACGCAAGAGTAGGTAAAAACATTGAATGCCCATTTTTCTCCATACGAAAACTAGCTTTTGGAAGGGGCGACTAGAATCAATTTCGTTTTATTGTAATTTTTTAAATAAATGATTCGACTTTGACTTTGAATGTGTCTTGTCTGAGTAATTGCAATGATGTTTTTCTAAAAATGTCTGTAAAACAAGTAGCTATACATTTTATAAGCAAGTGTCTATTCTAGCTACTTAATTAGATAGGTACTTAAATAAAAATTCAAGTGCTATTTTAGTGTTTTATTTTATTTTTTGCGAAGTTGCTATGAGGAAGTCATAATATCCAGAAATATCTGTAAGACGACGAGCTCTTCGCTATCGCGGCCTGCCTACAACGATTGAATGGTCTAGCCAGAGACTATTACCAATACATCAATAATATGATTTCTAATAAGTTTTACTTGGTATTTTGATTTTTGGCTCTTTCGTCACTAGCTGACACGACGCGTTTAGATTATTTCATACATTTCATAGAATTAGATATTCACTGATATCGATGTGAATAAATGTCATGGCGGCTAGTGAAGAAACGGCATTTATATCCATTGATAATATTGTATTTCTCGTATTGTTTTGTCTATAAAACTCGGAAAGATTGATCATTGCTATTCAAAATGTCTAGGCGCTTTTTTTTGTATCTTATTTGTAGTATCTCTCGCTTCTTCTCTGATCATAAAACTTAAACTATTGTAAAGACATACCTGTAAGCTTTAATATGATGTACTTTAAGTCAGTGTACATGAATATTTTTTGTTAGGGCACAGCTCTCTAAGAATTCCGGCCGTGTCCTTTAAGTTCAGTGCATCTTATTTTTTCTATCTCATTAAGAAAAGGACAGAACATATATATTAGTTTACTCCTGTCAAATTAGTCAGCGCCTGACATAAATTGACGTATTTTTAGTAGCCAATTTTTTAATCGCGTCTAAACTTGTCTATGGAATATCTTGATTTGACAGGACTAAACTAATATTTATCTTCTGTCCTTTTCTTAATGAAATAGAAAGAAAAAGATGCACTGAACTTAAATTTAGTTTAGTTTGTGAACAAGGGAATCGGCGCCAATATTTTAGAATATTTTCATTATCCATTTTAAAGCTTACAACATTCATAATGAAACACGTTAATCAGACATTTAATATTCCTGTAAAGAAGTAGATAACTTACATACAAAATACAAAGTCTTACTTATACCGTTTGTCGTTTGTAAAACGGGAGGCGAATAGAGTTTAAAACTTCACAATAATGTGATAAATTCACAATAGCCTGTATGTATAGTAGACTATGTGTCATTATTAATTGTAATAAATAACCGCTCTTACAAGCGTAATGGTCCAATGTTAAGTATAAATATGCGTATAAAGTTTATCACACGAAAATTGCACATGATTGTAAAGCCGCGTCCGCACGTGAGAACGTAGATGCGAGCGTACAGTGTGGGCGCGGCTTAGGAAAAGAAGTCCTGCTCTCGAAGGCAGTCCAACTATATTACTCCACGTCACATAATCCAGGTAAAAACATCAATCAATTCCTTTTTCTCCTTCGCTAAGCTTCCAGATATTTCCCAGCACTTTGGACTTAGATAACCATCATTGGTGTTCCTTAAGTCAGTCCATTACTTCTCATATTCTTATCCAAAGTAAACAAGACTCTCATTTCTTCTTTACCATAATGAAGCTACGGTAGCCGTGCTCCTTATTACTTAAATTCATTCAGTATTTGGTCTCGAAGAAACAAAGTTATCAAATAAAGTACCTCTCCTGGTACGTAAGGGGCGAATACTTCGCTAGTAATACCATGAGGCCTGTGAGTTTAGGCTACCATACACGTCAGTTCTATCTTTAGATCTCATCAAAATCCGTATCTTGTGTAGGTTGGCGTCAAGAGCCATATTCCATTCCTAGTTACCACAAATTTCAACTTTATATTAGTGTAAATTAAATTGATTTCAGAATGACTAGTAAGTACTATTGAAGTCATTAAAAAATTTGAAGTTGTAGTGCAAACTGCGCTTTACTTATGGGTTTTAAAATTATTTTTCCAAAAAGAAATTTGGTTACATTTTTGGAAACTAAATCGCGCACGCAATACGTGTCTATGATGGCCGTCAGACTATTTCTGTAGCGTACCGTTTAAAGTAATGCGATTATTCTATAAAGGTATGAGGAACAGGGTGTAAAGTTCACACATACTCTATAGAAAAGAGAGGATCCTCCGACCAGACGGGTGTCGTGTCTAGTGGGCAACTGCCCGACGATTGATTTCGTTCGGGACGTTGTATCTATGCTAGTTGCGCGGTAAACTCTGCTTCCGCGATGCAGGATTTTGCGTGAAATTAGTATTATGCGTAGTTCGCATGCAGCGGTGTAGATGCCGCTACAATTCCATGTTTGTGCGCAGGATTGTTCGTTGAAATTGATCTCTCCGTGTATGGCAGCTTGTGGTCATGTAGAATGACGGGTCAGTGATGCTTTATTTAGTTCCGTGGGTGGTCAGCTGCTTGGTGCTGTGGGTGGTGACGGTTCAACACTCGCAAGCCAGTGCACGAGATCACGTTCTGAGCCCCGTCTTCCACTATCTCGAATTTCACCTGGGAACGGAAGAAAGTTTTTTAGTTGAAGTAAGGATCAGTGAAACCAGTGGCGTGCATTGCATATAGGCGTATAAGCAGTGCCTACCTCGATATATCAACATAAGCCTGTCAATTACATTTTAGTGTGTGTGCCCCACAATTAATAAACTCACTAAATTATCATACCTAACAAAAAACAAAATCTTCATACAAACACGCGCGGCAGTAGGCAGTCGCCGGACGGCCTACTCGGCTCCCGTACTATTCGCATCGCACATTGTCATTGGTCTTTACTTGTTCAAGTTAATACGACAAATTAAAAATACGTACGTCTCACGCGTAATACCATGACCTTCGCAATTTATCACCTTTAAGTAGGCATGCCTACTCAAATAACCACACTTTTGACCTCACTTTTTTTTTCTGATTAGTGACCGCGTTTGTCTAGACTAGACCCGGCCTAGTGCCTATCCTATCTTGAAAACCAATGCACGCCACTGAGTGAAACAGACAGATTTTTAACACAATAAAGATCAAATTGTAAAATTCAAAGGTCCACTATTTCAAAATAAAAAAGCTAAAAAAATCAAATCAATCAGGTCAAATTAAAAATAGTATTTGGGCCTTGGGGTCACCGACCGCAGTTACTTGAAATATCATTAAAAAAAAAAATTTTTTGTCTTTTTTATACAGGATGTTACGGAAAGGGTATATCAACACAAACGGGTTGAAGAGTGTATCTGGTCTAGAATCTCTGTACAAAATTTCAGCTCAAAAGCAGTAACCTTGAAAATGCTTAATATTTTTTTATTTCGACATCACGACGCTGCACTGGCGCGCGGCGGCGTGATGTGCGTGTACTAGGCGGACAGACACACTACAGAAGTACAGATAATAGATAATGACCCTCGTAGTGCGGTGACACGTTTGTTATGATTTCAATTTAATAAACTATCGAAATAAAAAAATATTAAGCATTTTCAAGGTTACTGCTTTTAAGCTGAAATTTTGTACAGAGATTCTAGACCAGATACACTTTTCAACCCGTTTGTATCGATATACCCTTTCCGTAACACCCTGTATATTGATACCCATCACATCATTGTAATTTCGCTAACTAATTTAATTTGACCCTATATAAGTAATCCTTTGCTTTAGAATTACAGTCTTAAATCCTAAAGCATCATAATCTGCCTTTACCTTGCCTAGCCTTTTACCCAATCACGTTGGGGTAAGCTTCCAGTCTAACTGCATGCAGCTGAATACCAATTAAATCCCAAATCACGGTTAAGAATAATTTGTCAGTCGTTGAACAGCCTTTGGAAATTAAGAATGTACCTTGGCGATCAACTCAGCGATGTAGATGGCAGTTCTGGTGTGCATAGTGATCTCTCCCACCCTCACAGACGACTGGCCGTCAGCTAGCGCCATGTATATTATCACTTGATCCTGCAACAATTAAAATATTAATTACCAGTCCCTAGTCACTGCTACAATGAAAATTCGGGGGATTATATTACATCATCACGCGCTCCGCTCTGTAAAAAGCGACTACGACAGATTTCAAACAACATCCATTAAGAAAGCAGCATTAGCTAACCTAAATTAAATTATTTTTCTTTGAGTACGCTGTGCCGGTACAGTGTTATAATAATTGTTTGCTGCATCGGACGACGTCCTTACGTCAGCGCCGGCTGTCGCTGAAAACCAGCGCTGTGGCTCTGTCTTGCACAGGGTCGCAGCATAAAGCTGAGCGATAGCCGTTTTGCGTGGATGTGACGCATGTTTCCCTTACCTTCTTTTTTTTTGTGTTTATGTTTTTTTTTGCGTCATGTTCACCGCAAATAAACGTATTTTCTTTATTTCTAACCTTACATGGTATAAAACAAAGTCGCCGAAATGTCTGTACGCGCATAACTTAATGACTACACCAAATTGGGTAATTCTTTTTGTGTTGTGTTCGGTATTGCCAGGACAAGGTTTTTATGAAAGAAAATTTCGGAAATTCGAAAAAAAAAATGCACCCGTGCGAAGCTGGGGCGGACCACTAGTACAGTCAACAAAAGAGATAAGTATGCAGGATCGTCGGATATTGTTGAAGTTTAGTAAGAAATCGATGGATGTTGTAGACTGAAATTTAATTTGATAAATGAGCGGTTTGTTTTCTATTAATAAAATTAAATTTAATTCGAAAACATCCATCGGTTTCTTACTAAACATCAATTATATCTAATGGTCCTGCATACTTATCTCTTTTGTTGACTGTACATAATAAAGAAAATATCTGGAAAGCATTCCACGCTTGTACAGCAGGGGAATGAAAATATTAAGCAGTAAAGGAATATCATCATTCTCTAGCCCTTATACCAATTTATTTGGCGTCGCCGTAACATTTTTTCTTTCATACTTCTTATTATTCGTCGTCTCGGTAGTCACCCCCTTTCTAGCCATATCATCTTCCACATAGTCCATCCATCGTTTCTTGAGTCTTCCCTAATAGCCAAGTATTAACCTTTTAAGCGCTTGGCTAAATATCAATTGCCGTGCACCTAGCGCGCGGCTACAAATCGAAAAAATTAAGATAAAATAATACCTACGATAAATAAGGAGGACAAAACGTTGTATCGATTAAAAAATTGTCAAAAAGTTTTTATCTCTATTTAATTGTACCACGCAGTTAATAGGACGAAAATAGAACGAAAAAATCATGCATGTTCTCTGTCGCAGAAATACGACACGAGCGGTAGGGTCACGGAAATGTGTGTCGCATAAATGCGACACAAGCGGTCAAAGGGTTCAGGAATATGATTATTTGTAAACGGCATTCCGTTCCAACGAAGAAACCAAAGTCTTACTCCGAGTGGTAGCTCATCGTCAGCTGTCTGAAGGCGGACCTCTCTTCCCCTCTTCTTTTTTGTATGGGAGGTTGGGTAATGCAGCGGACTGGCCGTACTTCCCTTCAGACAGATCTATGCGAAGTGTTGTACCTGCAGATGTGTGTCGAGGCAGCAGCCGGCGAGTATGTCGGCGCGCAGTGCGGCTCCGGCCGCGCGGCCCACCTCCAGCGGGTCCGCGCCGCGCTTGCCGAGCCCGTCCGCGCCCAGCCGGCAGCCCGACGTCGTCTCGCAGATCGCACTGCACACACACACACATTATGGAAATTGATGGATGAGGTCTATGATAGAACGAGCGTGCCCAGAAGATGCCTAAGGCACTGGAACTCCCACGCATCGACGAAACTCAGCAGGCTGCTTGACGCCGGACTGCGGTGGAAGGGTGGTTACAACCAGGCGGGCGTTAGCCCTACCGGCGCAAGGGGAGAGTTGGCCAGTCAAATAAGGTGTTGGGTGTGACTGTCCAGGATGCGCCGAGCGCGAGCGTTCAGTTGAGTAACTGGCGGAACAAACTGCCCTACATGAGGAAGCTTCTTCACGCATCCCAAAATAAATCAGTACAACCCTGCTCCTTTGGGGAGTAAAGATGTGATATTATGTGTATAGTGAAACATAATACTCACATTATACCACTGCAGTTGTTGGGCGCTACGTGTGGGTCTTCCTTGAGCACCGTGATGTCGGTGCGGTGGTGCAGGTCCTTTATACTATCCTTGAAGCCGTCAGACATCTGGGCGGCCAGCTGAACGAAAATCACGAGTTTAGACAAAGAAAGAATAACATTTATGTATGCATAAATGCATACCGGAAGACGTAGCGTTGGAAGGCCTCCCACAAGGTGGACCGACCGTTGGATACGAGAAGCACAGAACCGGTCGAAGTGGAGGTGCTTGGGCCTATGTCCAGCAGTGAACGCCTTTCGGCTGAAATAATGATGATGCATAAATGGGATGATAGTAGTGTGAGAGCGAGAGTGTGCGATATTTAAGACCGTGGTGTGCACGTTGCTCCGTAAAGACGTAAAGTAAAAGTGCTCAGTTCTGCACACCCCTACCCTATTTCAAGTTAAACAAATATCAACTTTATTTCAATGATTATTAAGTTGATTTCAGAGTGACTAGTACTATTGACCAAGTTATAAAAATGTTTGAAGTTGTAGCGTAAACTGAACTTTATTGTGTAGGAATTAAACCTTTAATAAATTTTGGGAAACCCCTTTCGTGGAGAAAGTGGGTCGTCATCCTTCTCCTACTATGCCAATTTATATGAGATTGGCAGTTTAATCTCACCTATACTGGCATAGGGTTCATTTTGCCGTATAGGTGTATAGGTGTTTTGAACAGCAACATCTTGCTGGAGTAGCCGCGGTTCATCACCTTGGCGGTGCTGAGCCTGTCCACTGTGACGTAACATGTAACATGGGACCTACCCGCGTAGGCAGCGTGCCCGCCACGAAGCTCCAGCCGACAATCTTGCTGACATAGCCGCGGTCCATCACCTTGGCGGCGTTGAACTTGTACACCGGCATACAGTCCACTGTGACGAAGCCGCCGCCCTTCGGGTAGTATCTAGAACAAGGCTTTTTAGTCAATATTTTGATCAAGCTACAGCTGATACAGAAATTAAAATAAAAAACTAGCTGGCGAAATTTCACAGACGGGACCGGTTGATCGACATGTAATGACGGTAAAGAAAAATATTTAAATATACAGCTGATTACAGGCAAATAGTCGCTGGTAGTGAAAGTACTTTAAATTATGAGCTCAGTTGTTTTTTTAGGGTATATCGTATCGAAAATTACACATTCGATAATCTAAGGGGCGTCGCTCACACGAGCTAGAGTCGAGGCGGCGTCGAGGCGCGGGCGCACGTTTTCTATAGGAATAAATATAGGTATGTGAGCGCACTGCCATTTATTCCTATAGAAAACGTAGAAGCGGCGCGCCGCTTGAGCGCCCGCGACTCGACGCCGCCTCGACTCTAGCTCGTGTGGGCGACGCCCCTAATGTGCCTTGCCCCCGACAGCAAACAGCTGTCGGAAGAATAGCGGTCGTCTATTTGCTTTAAACTGACCAAATTTTCGGGTTTTCGACTTGTGAACAGCGTTTAGAGAACTCCTACGATAACATTGATTGATGTTCGGTACGGTACGGAAGCGTATCGAGCGGTTGTGAATAGCTATGGCTGATAACACACATAGCCTTACTATAATCGCAAAATAATACAATAATATTTACCCTCGTCTATGCATTTTCATATCAAATGTAGCTCCAAAGAGTTGCAGTGTGTTCTTGAACACCTCAGTCATGTATTCGATCTGGGGCGCCATGTCGGCGTTGGTGCCTCCTTTCAGGTCCAAAACGACGGGCCCGTCAGCCAGCAGAGCGCAAGGCAGCGCTATTTGCATGAGCAGGCTGATCGAACTACCGGACAAAATGATTAAGTTAGAAGAAAGAAAGAAAATACGTTTATTTTCGGTAAACATGATGCTGAAAAAGACCACAAGCTCAAAAAAATAACAAGTTCGGGGAAAATATGCGCCATATCCACGCAAAAGCCATCGCTCAACATAAAACTACGGTCCTATGCGAGACAGAGCCTCAGCGCTGGTTGAAGTTGAAGATTTTCCATAAAAAAAATAAGTTAGGCGTGCTATACACTTGTTCGGGTCGGCACATTCGATTCGGCAGTACTTGTTGAAGAAAGCCGACCCGGATCAATCGCTACGTATTTTCGGCTGTCATTCAGGTCATGCCAATCGGCAAACTCCATTCGGCATCTTGGCATGTTGCAGTTGATTTTTGCCGCCTGACTTGTGTACGTGTGGCTAAGCCACGCGCCCTTTCTTCCGCACATTTTACCATGTACATTCGATTTTCCTGCCAGGCTGTGTGTGTGAAAGGAAAGAAAGAAAACTATTTTGCTATTTTGTTTTTTTGTGTGCGATTAATTTTGCCGAGTTCTGCCCGAACAAATGCACGCCGTAGATTCACAAACTCCTTGGTTGTCCAAGGAGTTGCTCCTTGGTAGTCGTAAGATATGATTGTATAATTTTCTCTAGGTCATCTACTGCCCCACTGAAAGTCTCAATCGCCCACGTTGAGAACGTCTCGGCTAGACGGTTTTATTTTTTCGTTAATAGTGTGTTTGGCGCCTCCTCTTAGCTAATTAGCTAAGAGGAGGCGCCAAACACACTATTAACTTTTAGTGTAACTATGCTCCTAAATGTAATTACATTTAGGAGCATAGTTACACTAAAAGGTTTAAGTACTTAAATTTTTCGCTTTTCAGTTTGTTTTTTCGTCGATTTAAGTTTTTGCTAAAAAGAACAAAATTTCGCAACATTGTTTCAGCATGATGCAGCATAAGTTTGTGTTGCGGGAAAAGTGTTCTATTCTATACTGGCGAAATGTAAGTATTGTCGGCCTCGTACCCATCCTATACGCTTTTGCTTAACCCTGCGGGGAATACCTGCGGGCTACTTGACGTTTGCGTTGTTTGCATTAGGGTCAGTTCACACCGCGACGCGATGCGCAGTTTTCAAGATAGCAATACAATTATCTAGACCTTACCTGCTGCACAAAAAAGTACATAATTCTGTGTGTCTACTACGTCGAGCTACGCCGCGCTGCGCCGCGCGGCCCTCCTCACTGATGTGTACCTTTTTGTGTAGTAGATAAGGTCTATAATTGTATTGCTTAATAACACGCACATAGATGCAGTGGCGTGCATTGGTTTTCAGAATAGGTAGGCACTAGGCCGCCGGGTCTAGTCTAGGCAGACCTGGTCACTAATCAGAAAAAAAACGTGTTGTCCTGGGACCCCCGCAGGAACTAAGTTCAAAATGAAAATAAATTAGTGAGTTTCTTAATTGTGGGGCACACACACTAAAATGTAATTGACAGGCTTATGTTGATATATCGAGGTAGGCACTGCTTATACATATGCCTATATGCAATGCACGCCACTGCTGGATGACCGCTTTTTGATGGTTTTCGTGTAGGGTGTGGAAAGCTAGTTTCCACACCCTACACGATTTAATCAGCCCTAACACTGAAAAGTTGTATGGGAAATTATTCTAAAAGGAGATCAGTCTGTCCTTTCGCCGGTTCGGTTTTTCCTTTAGCCGTTGCTGTCGTGTCTGCCGACACTGCGGCCCGCGCTGCTATAATGATAATATTCTTACCGTCCATTTAAAGTATCTGTATCTACCTACTTAGATGTTTAATTAGATTGTCGATACCAAATGTTTTATGATGAGCGCTAATACTGCTGACAAACTGTCACGCAGTTTGGCAGGTTTATAATATGTGTACAAGTGTTTGGTCCAAAATAAATGTTTTTATTTTCCGTCAGCGCAAAAGAGACACAACAAATAAAAGCAAATAATAACCTTGTAAGCAGAAATAAGGCGTCGTTCTCACCCAGCAGTCCGTGTGTCGGCGACATAGTGACCGTGCTTGATCCTCTTCCCCGGCATGAACTGTACCTCGGTGGAGCCGATTGTGTCGCCCCTTAGCTTTGCGCCGCACATGTCTGCTACTAGCTTTATGCCTGTAATCATAAGTACCAGTAAATGGTGAAACATAGACCTATTTTATTGTATGAACAACCTATGTACTGTGTTTCTGGGAAATGAATTACTTTGACGATTATTGCAAGGTGAGCTGGAGAAAACAAATGACCAGTGGTCAACATTAGCCTTTGGATCGAAAGAGCTGGAAGTCATAGGGATAAATTGTGGTTTGAATATATTGCACCTTCGGTGCAACAAAGTCACAACAGCTCATTTTTTAATTTTACTGGAGAGGACTTTTAAAAGTATAGGCATGGTTCAGAGACAATTTGGCATACTTACCTCAATTTTGCAGTTTTGTCTATTTGTTACTTTGTTGCACTGAAGGTGCGATATGTGGTGCTTATATTTGGTCAAATACAGGGATGTCAGGAAGTGACTTTAAAGTAATCAATACAGAAGTGATTCAGTGAGTGGCACTATAGCTTTTCAATATAATTTTAAACAAAGGGTAGAAGAAATTAAATAACAACAACAGAAAATATAAATAATAATAGTGGTCCAGATGAACTAATTTATTTGAATATACAAATTATATGTATAAATTATATTTGAGGTTCAATATCCCGGTAACCAGATTAAAATGAAAAAATGGAACAGGCGATGTATTATGAAGGATTAAAGCCACCATGAGTCCTGTCCGAAAAAAGGATGGTTGGTCCTAATGGCCACGTATAGCTCTGTCTCTATCGCACTGGACTCATGCTTGCATTAAAACATGATATATAATGTCATTAGTCATATTAAGTTATCATGAATGAAGTATTTATTTATATAATAAATATTACACCACAATAATAAAAACTTTTTAACAAAAAAATTAAACCTCCGAAAAAACTGAAAAGCAAAAAATAAAAACCTTTTTTATTTTACCTTAATAAATAAATTCTTAAACTAATGCCAGTATACCTAAGTAATTTTGAGTCGGCGCCAAACAAGCAACTTAATATCGTTGCGAGTGGTCGTGCGGAGAGCGTATTTTTTGTTTGGAATGTTATATTTATCGCTGGAGATTTCAAGTTGCATTATTAATTTGATTTGGTTATTTCTTTAAATTTAAGGTAATTTAGTGATCTTTGTTCATTGATTGTTTGGCGCCGACTCAAAATTTCTTAGGTATACTTGCATTAGTTTAAGAATTTATTTATTAAGGTAAAATAAAAAAGGTTTTTATTTTTTGCTTTTCAGTTTTTTCGGAGGTTTAATTTTTTTGTTAAAAAGTTTTTATTTTATAATTTTTGAGGCTATAATTTACTAATTACTACATGCTTAATTTTTGATTACTTTTAAAATAGCTACGCCCCTAAGACGACCCACTGACCTATTAACTGTTATTATAATCCTACTTTAATTATTCTTTTTTGTATAATAAAATACTTAAAAAAACAGGCTTTATATACCAACATAGATAAGCCTTTTATATTTTAATTGTAATACACAGCTCAGCATTAAAATCTGTGAATGAACAATAAATCACCCCTATTTTCCCACCCTTAGGGTAGGATTTTTTTTTCCAAATTTACATGGGACCAACTTCGAGGTATGTCCTATCCAATTAAAAAAGAATTATTAAAATCGGACTACTCTGTAAAAAGTTATGCGTGGTCATACATTACAATCAGTGAGTGAACAATCAATCATCCCCTGTTTTCCTACCCTTATGGTTGGATTTATTTTCCAAATTTATATGGGACCAACTTCGGGGTATATCCATTCCAATAGAAAAAGAATTATCATAATCGGACTGCTCTGTAAAAAGTTATGCGTGATCATACATAAAAAAAAAAAAAAAATATATATATATACGCGTCGAATTGACAACCTCCTCCGTTTTTTCGTCGGTTAAAAAATGTAATTATAGGTACATTACAATTTTTCGTGGTTGATTACATCATAATGATTTTATTCGATCATTGCATCGAGGAAGACCTGAATATTGTACTTATTAACTAAAGGGCAAAGCAAAGTAGCAATAACAAAGGGCTAATTAACTTCAAAATTTTATTAAGTTCAAAATATAAGGCTGTTGCTGTAAGACAACCCACTGACCCTGCTTTATTTTAGTCATGTTTACCCTGCCAGGTTGGAGTTTACCAAAATAATTTGTATGATCTTTTGAGGGAAACGCCCAGCTAGATTTTTTATTATAATACAAAAAGAATAAGTTTACCTATGAGGTGCTGCGCCGCTAAACCCGGCTTGCTCCGTCTAGCTCGAATGTTCGTAACCCTCACAGGTTTCCCCAGAATAGCGCTCAGAGATATCGTGGTCCGAAGTATTTGACCGCCCTGCAAATGTTTATTTCAACATTTTAATTCAACATCAAACAACTTAAATATTAGTCTATATAATGATATTTACCCCTTCTAAAACACTCCCATCGATTTCAGTAAATTCTGTCGCCATTGCAGTGTTGATCTGTAGCGGATACACGTCTTTCTATGATCACAATATTTCGCAATTCATGAAAACCCTACGCTACGATTGAAAAAAATATGCGTGAACTTTTGATAGATCATAGATGTGTGACTGACTGACTGTGATCTGTGATAGATGTCCTGAAAATGCCTGAAATGCACCCGGCCTGGAAAATGACAACGATTGACATTTCTTATTATGACATTGACAGTCAATGTCATAAATGTTTTTTTTTTTTTAATAACTTTTATTCATGACCATAGTACTACTTTTAGAGGATCTTTCTGTAGATTACATAGATGGGTTTTCATAAATGATAAGGCGGTGCGCGGTGTATTGCCCTCATAAATGTCATTTTCTCCCCATATTTTCTGTTAATAGCGTTTCTTCCATTTCATTTCAACACTGCGGTCGATCGACGCAATGTGGTGTCATATTTTATGTTGGTGACCGCGATCGAAGTCGGTCGATGGAACGCAAACTAGTTGCACCGGTTGCACCAATGCAACCTTTTTACATATGTCAAAACTAGACATTGGCGCTATGGAAAAGATAGATGACATTGTTTCTTTGGCTGCAGCAGCAGTGAAAAATGTCTTCGCCGATAGATAAATAAACATAACATCCCTATGTTCCTTACGACCTTGCTCTTCAGTGATGATATTTTTTCACAATGTTTCTCAGTTTCACTCTTTATTAGCGACTCCATCTATAAGCTTCTTGGACTCCATGCACCGACCCCTAGGTCTTCCAGGCGGTGATGGCCGAGTAACTATGAAGTAGCTTATTTGTTCTTCTTAGTTTTCTGGAAATAAATGCCTTCTGATGTTTTCTACTATTCAAACCTAAGCGGTTTTCGCTACCGTCTGTGGTAGAGAAAACCGAGTGGGTATGCGGTAATATTACTGTTCACACCAAAGAGGATTTCGCTCTCCTTGTGGGTAGAATACCGAGTTCGAGTTTCGCTAAAAAAACAAGCGAAACAATACCTATGCGGTACCATGGCACCAACTATTTGCTCTAGCCGCGGAACTTGATACTAAATACCTGAGTGAAACCCGCGAGGCATATATTGCCATACATACGATCTAGAGTACGCCTATGTTCTACAATACGACACATAGTATCACCACACTTCTCAAACAACTCAGGATAGTGGATATTCCTCAGCTCTTTGTTACATAAATAATAAATAAATAATAATAATAAATAATAAAGTTTATTGGAATAAAATAGTGTTACAAAAACATATGAAGCCTCTGAAACCCAAACTAGGTATAGTCTGGCAAACGAAAGTAGAGACTGAAAAAGCGCGGCAAATTTAAAAAATATCAGTATAGCAACCCTAAAATTAGTATGACATACCTGGAATAACCTAATTTGATACTTTATAATAATTTGTTTTGATGAAAAACGGTATTATTTGTACACTACTGCTTGACTTAGAGACTTTTGAGCTAGAAAAATGCTCAACAAGATCACAACAACACGCCATCTTCACAGAGCAAGTACAATTGTTTTGAAAAATTGAATTTGACATTTTGTCTAACATTGCCATATAAAAAGTCTGCAAATAATTCGAGTGTCTACTTTCGTTTGCCAGACTCTAAAAACCTGTATGTCGGATTTCAGCGCCTTCTCCCAAAATATTACATGATATTTTTATTTATTTATACCAACAAAGATTTTTAAAGAACACTAAGTATAATTTTGAACATACAAGTACTAAGTATAATTTTAACATAGATCCCGATACCTATCTATTTCCACCTCATCGCGTTCCCGCCATTAACCTCTACATACAGCGGAGCGAATACCGCTTAGGTTTGAATAGACCTTACCTCTTTTTTTAGCTTTTATACATAACTAGCTGCGCTTCGGGGTTTCACCCGCATAAGTCTCGATCCTGTGGGAATATCGGGATAAAAAGTATCTTATCTCCTAATCCTGATCATGGTATACGCAGGTGCCAAATCCATAATAATATTATAAATGTGATAGTGTGTCTGCCTGTCTGGTACCTTTTCACGCTTAAACCGCTGAACCGATTTAGATAAAATTTGGTACAGAGATAGTTTGAGTCCCGGGAAAGGACATATAATCAGCCTATAATGTTCCCACTGCTGGGACACAGGCCTTCTCTCTGTGAGAGGGAGTGGGCCGTAATCCACCACGCGGGCCCAGTGCGGGTTGGTAGATGTCACATAAAAAGGACATGTACATGTTTTTAATATAAATAGTATTATTATAATTATGTACACTGTGTTGTGAATATATTTGATTTAGAATATCGTCGGGAACAATCGCACGGTAGCACCTCTTTTAAAAAAAAAGGTATTGTCTTTGGGACATTGTAAACGGAAGTTCCGCGCAAAATGTCAATACTTGTTTTGTTGGGAATTATTTGCCAATAATTATTTGAGAACAACTTACATTAAGTTGTTCATTAAGATAATTATTTACACAAATACAGAAGTACCTAACATAGAAACTACATGGCATCTTGATTACTAAGCGCACCAGCCTTATTCACAATGCAAAGAAAACCTGGATTCCCTGTCGCTAATTGCAGTATTAAAATGGTAATTGACCCGCTCTTTATGTATAAAGTAGGTAAAAAGTTCAATAAAACCACTTATCAAGCAATGTTGCTAATAATTGCGATACTAGCTGTTGTTTGGGCGGTCAATAATAATTGAGCGCGTTTTCGTTGCGTTTCGTTACGTGCGGTACAAAAAAGTTACAACTGTTGATTGTAAACAAAAATAAAGTCTATTATTCAATTACGTGAACTTAACATAAACATACCAAATGTAAATAATATTTCCAGGTACCCAAAGAACTGGATTTTCAGCTCGTAAGAATATATGACTTGGTTATTTTTATAATATAGTTTCGCTCCAATTATGTAGCATATTGTTGTTTGTTTCAGCAGTGGTATACATTTGTCGCATGCTCGCGAGCCGGCAGCAATATAATACCTATATAAAAATATATTACTTTGTTATGGAATTCTTGGACTATTTAGAATATTTATACATAGACTTGACTGTATTCAAACAACCTAAAATGTTAACATTATGATCATAGATAGAAAACTCTTTCAAGAGCCGTTTCTTTTTTTCTTACTCCTTTTTTACATACATAAACTGCAGACAGGCAGAAACTACAGAGTGCCTAACTGCTATGATCCTAAGATTACTCTTTTTGTTTCATTTACGTCCATACATCTGGTCATACAAGCACGCTGCTTGCGAGCACTGCGCCCTTTCCTGACAAGACGACCCACTGACCGACATTTCAGAAGAACATCGCCAATTAAGTATCTATAAGTCCTCCTAGGGCATTTGTCCCAGTGTTTCCGCTCACATCTGCCTTATTAATTCCTTTTGTTAGTCGCCTTTCATTCATTTTCTCAACATGACCAAACCTTTTCTCTTTCTTTTTTTTTGATTATCTAATTTTCCTCAGCCGGACTGCGCGGCAATGCCAGACTCGCTGCTGTTAGAAGAGGACAGTGATCAGCAGCAACGTCGGCAGCAGCTCATCAACTTTGGTCACTCACAGTGGGGTTTCAATAACTGGAGCTGGTCGGTCAGCAAACAAGAGCTAGGTAAGCTTTTAATTTACTCATTAAAGTTATTGTTTAAACTGAATATAATTATTATGTTAAAGTTTAAGGGATTTTGCATCTTAAGTTAGACCATAGACCATGTTAGACACCAAATTAGGACCATGCAGGACCTACATTGTCCATTTACACCATTACAATGTAATAGTATGGACTTTAAAAGAGACTTTGACCTCAGAGATAGTTTTGGTGTTTCTTCGCAGAGTATTTGGCTAGAAAAGCCCTACCTCACCTAAATTTAATTTTAAAAAAAATTGTCGCTTCTCAGGAATAGTGTCATAACAATAAAAAAGTCTAAAACTGGCACGTAATTTCGGTTCATATTTCATAGATTTTTTTAGGTTACAACACCATTCCTGAGAAGCGACAATATGTGAAAAGTTTTAGGATAAGGGCAGGAGAATGATGATGTGTAAAAGTTTTATTTTATTACCAATTTACAAAATAAATAATATTTGTCAAAATATTTTGTAGATATCCATCCTGTTTATTTATTTGAGCAAAAAATGTTTGTTTTAGATTTTGTGGACTTCACAAATGGCAAGTACTGTGTAGGAGTGGTTGCATTTGTCTCCATAACAGTGAAGAGCTTTGATATACATCGGGAGAACATCGGCTATGCCACCACAACCGCCAACTCTAAGGGATTCGCCATTTACAAGTCTAGAAAGGTACAACAAAACAGATGAAACTGGATAATACAATGAAGAAGTTCTTTGTTCCTAGTTTAGAAAGCGGATGATTTTGCTGCTTGATAAGTGCTTTAATAAACTTTTTGTGTATTCAGTGTGCAGTGACGAACGCACTTCGCGAGACGTTGCTGAGCTTCGGGGGAAGCGTGGCCACTGAGCTGACAGAGTTACTCGAGGCACATCGTGTAGAGGCGCCTGCCAACGCGCCCGAGCCGGCTATGGAGAACAACCAGAACGTCGCCAATAAACACGTTGAGCCCAAGAACATGTCCCTCGACCGCGCCGCGCGCAAGGAGCCCGATTGCGCCACCCCCCCGCACCCCGCGCTGCGCACCCCGTTGGCCCCACACGCGCCGACCGCGCCCCTCGGGCCCCTGCCGCCGCCGCCCGTGCAGAACGGACCCCTTGCGCCGCCCCCCGCCGTCAAGAATGCGCGAGTCCTGGGAGCAGCCATGCCGCCCGCCAACCGGCCCCCGCCGGGCCCCCCTCGCCCGGCCCCGGGCCCCGCCGCGCCGCCTGCGCACGCGCGGCCCAACTCCAACGTAAGTTTCGTGCTGCAGCCGGTTCTGGGCGGCTACGGGCCGGCGCCGCTGTACGGCGCGCCGCGCGTGGCCGGGCCGGCGCCGCCCGTGTTCCCGAACGCGTACTACGAGTACCCGGGCGGCGGCTGGCACTTTGCGTACGAAAGCTACGAGCGCCCGCCTGGCAACGTGAACCTCAACTTTAACCTGCCGCCCAAGAACCTCGTGGTGAACGGGCGCGGCCCGTGCCGGCCCGACGAGGCCGCGTTCGCTCCGCAGGCGCCGGCGCAGGGCTGCTGGATCAAACCCACCATCTTCTACGACGGCTTCTGGACCGAGCAGAAGGTGAAGAAGTGGGTGGCGGAGCAGGTGGAGAAGCAGTTCCCGGAGGACGCGAGCGCGGCCTCGTCCGCCTCGCCCGACAAGGCCTAGCCGTCGCCCGCACCTAGCCCGCCTAGCCATCCGGCTCACTAGCCACTAGTATTTTATCAGCGAGTTATTCTTATACACTTGTGGAAGTTTTTTGCCACACGCTCACAGGAGTATTGCAGTAGTTTTGAGAATAGTAAATGTATTATAGGTACGTTAGGTATATTGGTAAGTTTGAAGTCTCAAAAATGGTGAACTATTTTTTATGTAATTTTTCCTCGTTGTATGTAGTTGTAAGTGTTGTCGACGGTCGGGCGTTCTCGCCGCCACTTCGTGTTAGAAGTCGGTGTGTCACGAGTGTTGTGAATGTCTGCTTTTATCTTGATCTAGTATTTTTTCGAGGATAGCGTTCAAATTCGCACACCTACTTATATCTTATTGATGTACACTTGTGTGATGGTTTTACTAGATTTTTATCAAATCGATTTATGAATAACTTGACAAAATTTTACTCGGCGTTTTTAAAATTAGGATATTGTAATATTTTTTTTCTTATGATTACATTAGGAATTGGGTTTTGATCGTGTTACATAATTAGGTATTAAACGAATGGAATTGCGAATGTACATAGATATATGTATGTAGTTTTACTGTGTAGATATGCACGGTAAATAACTGTTTTTATTGAAATAAAATTGTTTGAATTTATGTAATGTTTGATTGATAGTTTCGTTAATTATTTTTCCTTTTTTTTCACTTTATTAACATCCTCTTAGTTATAACTTTCACAACACATCAGCTTCACTACCAGTCGTCATAAATTGGCAATTTACTGCTATTTTGATTACCATTTTTCTTTTCCCCTATTATTTTTATAATTTTACCCATTTCCGATCCTATACAGCTGCCAAAAACAATCCGGCTGGAGAATGAACAAGTGATTGTTGAACAAGAGCCAGCGAAGATGGCACTGGACGGGCTAAGCGAGGAAGAGGCGAGAGCGGAGCGGAAGCGGCGCCAGCGGCAAGCACAGGAGGAGTTCCGGCAGAAACAACTCCTGAAGCAACAAGGACTCGGTTAGAAACACATTACTGTTACCAACATACAGCATTGAGTCCCCGCGCTCGCAATATCTTAAAACGGCAGTACTAATCAAATTCTTTGAGCGCTCTACTTCTGGGGACTTACTCTCTAAGCTCATGTTCGCACGGACGCCGGACGTAGAAATATCGCGGCGGGATTTTATCGCGCACTGGATTTTGAGTTCTCGGTGTTGAGACGAGCATCGAGAATTCAACAGAGCGCATCCTAGTGCGTCGAAAACACATTGTGGGATTTTCTACTCTCGGCGCTAAGCAGTGCGTTGAAAATCCATGTATATCAGAACGTTCGGCCAGTCAAGATAGGGAGCTGGCTGCTACTCCAGTTTTTAGTGACGATTATGTGACGCATTAAGATGCCAGTCAAAGAATTTGTGACGGAACAGTTCGAAAGTTAGAAGCATTTATTTATGGCCGAACGGCCTGATATCAGGTCGTTCGGCCAACCTGAATCTCCATAACTGAGGACTTTAGAGAAACTGTTACTGAATAAAGATTTAGTGACGATTTGGTGACAAACAACCAATGCTTTACTTTTACTCGTAATGCTACCGGTTAAAAGTAAAATGAATTTTGCTTCCTGGAACATCAGGACGTTCGGCCAACGTAATCTCCATAACTGAGGACCTGAGAGAAACCGTTAATGAATAAAGATTTAGTGACGAGACTGAAACGAATTTTTATTGCTTTATTTTTTTTTGTGACGGCCCCTTTAAATAGTAAATTGAAAATTTAACATATATTACCTCAAAACATTGGGATTATCGATTCCTCCACAACGAAAAAGCCCAGAGAAACCGTTAATGAATAAAGATTTAGTGACGGCACTGAAACGAACTTTCAGTGTTTTATTTTTTTTTGTGACGGCCCCTTTATATAGTAAATTGAAAATTTAACATATATAACCTCAAAACATTGGGATTATCGATTCCTCCACAACGAAGAAGCCCAGAGAAACCGTTAATCAATAAAGATTTAGTGACGGCACTGAAACGAACTTTTAGTGTTTTATTTTTTTTTGTGACGGCCCCTTTATATAGTAAATTGAAAATTTAACATAATATTATATAACCTCAAACCATTGGGATTATCGACTCCTCCAAAACGAATAAGCCTAGAAGACTCGTAAAACCCCTGATGTGTTATAGGTTTTCAGTGCAATGGTGTCAGTATTTTTGTTGATTCACTATTCCGCAATATGGCGGATGGCGACTGAAATAGGGTGACCATGTATTCCAACGAAACAAGTATTTATCAAGTAGGTACTTAATTACCTACCCTACCTAAATAATGAAGCAACACACGTCGTAATATTAAATTATATAAGTACAAGCAACGTTGAGCTGATGCCTGCATACCAGTGTCCACTTGTGAGGTTTTGTTATATTACTTGAGTCTATTTTGGCTAAAAGCAAACGAAAGTGGAAAGGTGACTGACATTGGAGATTGGGAAATTTGACTAAGTACAAGAATACTTAAATAAATAGGTACACAAATTAAAAAATGCTTTATTTGTAATCAATCATCCAAAAATAGCGGTAGGTTGTTAGGTACATAATAATTTGTACTTTTTAGAATTACAGTTAAATTGGTTCACCACGAGAGAAATTTGACAGCTTCTTGTGTTTACTGCTAGGTGATTGACTTGAAACTTGTCAAATCGGATTTCTTTCGGTGGTGGCCCGACAATCATTTTACAATTAATAACAGTTCTATAGATAAATCACAGTAAGATAACTACACCGATTCTATTTTTATTCTGCAGAAAAGAGCCATATATATTATAATCTCCGCAGGCGCGATTCTCTAAAGGAACGGTTTAAGGAAATTAATATAGTATTTTTCAGCGCTATTTAAAAGGTCCATTAACCTTTTAAATAGCGCTGAAAAATACTATATTAATTTCCTTAAACCGTAAAATGATTGTCGGGCCACCACCGAAAGAAATCCGATTTGACAAGTTTCAAGTCTATCACCTAGCAGTAAACACAAGAAGCTGTCAAATTTCTCTCGTGGTGAACCAATTTAACTGTAATTCTAAAAAGTACAAATTATTATGTACCTAACAACCTACCGCTATTTTTGGATGATTGATTACAAATAAAGCATTTTTTAATTTGTGTACCTATTTATTTAAGTATTCTTGTACTTAGTCAAATTTCCCAATCTCCAATGTCAGTCACCTTTCCACTTTCGTTTGCTTTTAGCCAAAATAGACTCAAGTAATATAACAAAACCTCACAAGTGGACACTGGTATGCAGGCATCAGCTCAACGTTGCTTGTACTTATATAATTTAATATTACGACGTGTGTTGCTTCATTATTTAGGTAGGGTAGGTAATTAAGTACCTACTTGATAAATACTTGTTTCGTTGGAATACATGGTCACCCTATTTCAGTCGCCATCCGCCATATTGCGGAATAGTGAATCAACAAAAATACTGACACCATTGCACTGAAAACCTATAACACATCAGGGGTTTTACGAGTCTTCTAGGCTTATTCGTTTTGGAGGAATCGATAATCCCAATGGTTTGAGGTTATATAATATTATGTTAAATTTTCAATTTACTATATAAAGGGGCCGTCACAAAAAAAAATAAAACACTAAAAGTTCGTTTCAGTGCCGTCACTAAATCTTTATTGATTAACGGTTTCTCTGGGCTTCTTCGTTGTGGAGGAATCGATAATCCCAATGTTTTGAGGTTATATATGTTAAATTTTCAATTTACTATATAAAGGGGCCGTCACAAAAAAAAATAAAACACTGAAAGTTCGTTTCAGTGCCGTCACTAAATCTTTATTCATTAACGGTTTCTCTGGGCTTCTTCGTTGTGGAGGAATCGATAATCCCAATGTTTTGAGGTTATATATGTTAAATTTTCAATTTACTATTTAAAGGGGCCGTCACAAAAAAAAATAAAGCAATAAAAATTCGTTTCAGTCTCGTCACTAAATCTTTATTCATTAACGGTTTCTCTCAGGTCCTCAGTTATGGAGATTACGTTGGCCGAACGTCCTGATGTTCCAGGAAGCAAAATTCATTTTACTTTTAACCGGTAGCATTACGAGTAAAAGTAAAGCATTGGTTGTTTGTCACCAAATCGTCACTAAATCTTTATTCAGTAACAGTTTCTCTAAGGTCCTCAGTTATGGAGATTCAGGTTGGCCGAACGACCTGATATCAGGCCGTTCGGCCATAAATAAATGCTTCTAACTTTCGAACTGTTCCGTCACAAATTCTTTGACTGGCATCTTAATGTGTCACATAATCGTCACTAAAAACTGGAGTAGCAGCCAGCTCCCTATCTCGACTGGCCGAACGTTCTGATATACATGAAAATCCAGTGCGTGAATCGCAGTCTCGTCCGAAAGTAGTTCCGATACTTCTTAGTTCGGGCCCCGAACTAATCTTATGCCAGTAGGTGATACGTAGTTGGAAAAGCCGTCGCTTCGGCCGAAACATTGGATTTCGTGTTTAGAGTATCGCGGAAGCCATTCAAAGCCGTTTCTTCGTAATTCGAGTCGTAGTGCGAGTAAATGGTGGCATACTTGGTTTGTATAGAAACTGTTGACAATTCCACCTCTGGCAGCGGCCGCCGAGGCGTCTTCATGCTCTGTGGTTACCAACATCTTACTAGATAGTTGTAGGACTTATCTTTGATGCAATTTTGGCACGTAATTATGGTAATAATTGGGATCATTTATGCTTGCTCGCTTGGTGATGCATGGTGCGAACACTTTGTATGAAAAAGATAAGTTTCGTTTATGTATTTTTCGTTTATACGACGATGATGTACAGACGCCAGCACATCAAGCTACCACAATCTGTCAAATTTTCCCAATTGAATATGAACCTTATTACTTTGTAGTTAAGTTGAAAATCTATCAAAGAAATTTGACAGATTGGGGTAGCTTGATGTGCTGGCGTCTGTACAACAACCCACGACGATGGCTACGGCCCGTCCATGGTAACAATTTGACATCGGCAACGCCTTTATGTCGTAGCAGTAAGGGCAGTTTTAGTAGTTCAAGTGTCACCACTGACTTGAAGTGACATCAGCAGGGTAATTTTGTAACACACTATCACTAGCAATGGGTTTCATTTTGACAGTTCAACAAACTTCATTGCGTTATTTACGTTATTGAGCAGACAAATTTTTTATATGAAGCAATGGAGTATCTTAATTTGACAGGACTAAACTAATATTTATCTCCTGTCCTTTTCTTAATGAAATAGAAAGAAAAGGATGCACTGATCTTGAATTTAGTTTAGTTTGTGAACAAGAGAATCGGCGCCAATATCTTTCAAAATGATTAAAATTGTTATAAAGAGGAGACTTTGAGGTCACTAGCCTTGTAGCTAGGAAAACGTATTGGTTGTTTTAAACTTCTTTTATCTTCATCCAACAATTAACCATATTTTGCTATTACTTATATAAATTCCACAGAACACTATTACTCCTAGCGGAGATAAAGACCCGTGATAATGGCAGTTTTATATTTTTGATAAGTTACAACTTAAGAGTCATTAATTCTAAGTAGCGATTTTGGTATTTTTTCTAAGTTTGTAGAATATCTAAGATTTTAGGTAGGTACCTGTTTTATGCAGTTTTTGATTTCTTATTTCCATTTATTTTCTTTATAATGAGTGTGTATCTCTGTTTCTTTTAATAAGTTTACTTATTTTTTGTCCAATTAAATGATTTTTCTTTCAAACATTTTCTAAATTATTTATTTCCTATCTCATCCTTATTAGAATACTTACCAGAATGTGCGACTTTTTATGGTGGTGAGGAAATTTTGCAAACCATTTACTTTAAATCACAGACATATTTTTACTCCACTTTTTAAACTGAAATGCAGATAATAGCATGCCTCTAATAAAAATAATAACAAGTAAGAATGAAACACTAGAAGCTTTTTGAACGAAGTTCCTTAACGCGGGTTGCGGTAGGAGTTTACTAGATTGAATACTAGACTTTATAACTGACTTGCAGTTTTGAGTATTTTATATAATACTAACTGAGCTCCGCGGTTTCACCTGCATAAGTTTCCCGTGAAAATATCGGGATAAAAACTATCCTATGTCCTTTTCCGGGACTCAGACTATCTCTATATAAAATTTCATCTAAATCGGTTTAGAGGTAACAGACAGACAGACACACTTTTCGCATTTATAATACTAGCAGCGCCCCGCGGTTTCACCCACATAAGTTTCGATCCCGTGGTAATATCGGGATAAAAAGTATCCTATGAGTTAATCCTGGTTATAAACCATCTTTGTGCCAAATTTCATCCAAATCCGTTCAGCCGTTTGTGCGTGAAGAAGTAACAAACGTACAAACACACTCACAAACTTTCGCCTTTAGGGACTAACCACACTTATTCAGCTCTGTTCAGCTTTTGTCCATAAAAAACAACGATTTTGTATGGAGGTCCGTTCAGCTTTCCGCGGTTGAACGGATGCGTACGCATCTCATACAAAATCGTTGTTTTCTATGGACAAAAGCTGAACAGAGCTGAATAAGTGTGGTTAGTCCCTTTAATGTGAAAACAAGATGGCGGCGTTAGTTCCGATTTTCACCACGCGCCAAAAGATCCTTGTACAGTTATAGTAGAACGTTGACACGTGAACGTAACATTGTCTGCAGATGAAAAACAAGAGCTGGGTAGAAACAGCAGCAGTTTCGACCACTTACTCCTGGAGATACCGACGCAAGATATTATGATTGAGGCCACAGGGGAGGAGGCCGGCAAGAGGAAGTCGCCGGATCCCGACCTCGGCGCCGGCGCAGCCAAGCGACGGAACAGCTTCAAGAGCAAGTTAGATATCGTCAAAGCAGACTAATCGTCTATATAAATAAAAATGAAATGTTGTTCGTAAGTAAGCGCATCGCAAGCGGCTGATCCGATTTGGCCAACATTAATGGTTAAATGTCTGAATTAGGTTTAATGGGTAGAAAAATTGTTAAGTTTCCTGAAAAATGTTTTAATTCTGGAATACTGAACGTCCTTTTCTTTTTCTTCTATGGGATTTTTGAATGAACAATGGAAAGGATGATAAACAAAAATGTGATAAAAAATATTAAATAATCTCTAGATATTACCTATCACAACTGAGATCATTATTTTCTTGTTCAAAATTGAGTGTTCAGAAAAGGTTCTAAACGACCAAATCAATTTTGTCTGTGCTCGAATTCTATGCATATAATCATGTGTTTAATTCATATATTGTCGTCTGTATGATGAGTTGATAGCATCGCTAGCATATGAAATAAGTTGATTTAAGTTACAAATGAAATGCTGTTCGTTGGTAAGCGCATCACTTGATACGGCTGAACAGATTTGGAAATTTTTTGTTCGGTATAGGTTCGTAATAGTCCGAATTAGGATAAAAATATTAAAATCCGCGAAAAAACTGTACGTCCTTTTTTCTATGGTATTTTGTAAGATTTTTATATGGCGCCTGGCACACCAGCTTGTCCGCCACTTAGTTTTTTTTTTTTAAATCGATAGTTGACATCAATGCAAACAAAAAACATAAAAAGCCAAAAGATAACCAAACCCCGTATCAACCGTATGTCTGCTATCGATTTATATAAGGTTTCATAAGAGGCCGCCAATTTGAAAATAAAAAAAAATTGCGGACTGGTAGGTATGCCACGGACTTTCAAAGCCATTTGGACAGGCTATCTGTCAGGTCGGCTAGCAAATAATTAAAACACAGTATTTTCAAATCATTTTTATTTTATTCACTAACAGATTACGCATCTTACACAGGAGTATTTACACGAACGAAAAATACTAAGTTCTAAGTTATTGTACTCAGGTAAATTAAGAAACGAAAATGACACCCTACTTATATTTAAGAGTTAAACGAAAAGTCACCTTAAAACAAATGGCTTACGAGCTAATTAACATTGACTGCTTAAGTTAAGTGCAACAGGCTAGACGACAATGGAGTACCTTATTAAGGTAGGTCATAGTAAAAATTAAAAACTAAAGTAAAATTATGTATCATATTCTCATAGAACATGATTTGTGCACGTAAATTGCGGTACAAATACATTTTCTGTAGTTAAAAATATGCTTTATGTAAATAATGGTAGGGAAGGTTTTTGCCATTAAATAAGCGAGCTATGATAATGACGAAATCTCAATCGACACCCGTCAGTAAGTAATAATATTGTAAGGTTTGGCTGATAATTTAATCAACTACTGATTAGCTAAAATTAATGTTTGGACTCGATATAATTATGTTTTCCCCGTAATATTCATGTGACTATTAATTCGTCGCCAGCAATCATGAAGCCCTAACTTCAAAGTTTAGTAGACATATTGAAGTTCTTTCCTTTATCGTTTTATTTGGTCAAAAACGAGTCCTTTTGTTATTATAAAAATGGACTTGTTTTGGAGCAAATAAAGTATTTGTCAATCCAAAGTTACGTCCGAAACTGTAAAAATGCAGATTATTAGATTAGGCTTACTTTGTTATTCTTCAACATTTGGGATTGCCTGTTCTGTTCAATACGCCTACCAAACAAAATTATACATAAAAGGCCTTACCAAATAGAATACCTGTTCACACAGCGACGCCCCAAACTCACAACCAATAAATACATTTTACATAGAACTCCAATACGCTGATAATTAATATCAAAATGTTGTTTTTGAGGACTGATGTTGATATTTATTTCTTAGCTTTGCCCCCAATTAAACGTAACTAACGATTGTGGATGTAATACACAAACTGCTGAAGTGTTTACCCATTTCGAGGAATGCAGTCATGATGATGTGTTATGTAGTACCCTGTTTAGTGTACTGGGCCCTAATTATTCACTATGACCAGTTGACCACTTAACGATTCCTTGCTTCGAAACCACGTCGATTCCTTAGGCTGGAAATAGTGTTACGCTGACGTCGGTCGCGTACTTTCGGTCATGCGTACCAAGACGCTGACGATAAATGTACGTGTATAGTGTAGCATTGACGGTCAGCGAGCGCGAGTCCATACTAATCGATACACGAATGTTAATTGCAATTCCAATTTCATAGTAATGGCTCCATCGTTTTATCGATGATTCTGCCAATGTCGAGGTTGAAGGAAACAAAGTGTATTCGCTGAGGTTGACAGGTTATACTGCCTTTAGTACGGTTTAATTAAAACTGGATCTGTTTGCAGTAGCCTGTAAGGACAACACAAATTAATTTTATTATGGGACGAACACAATGAACCACCGTTATGAATTGCTATATTATTATAGCTTGAACGTATTCTCTATAACGCAATAGCGTGGTTTGAACTGTCAAAATACATATTGTCCGTACGGTTAACATTCGATTCCTTGTCGCTAACAAGACCCGATATTGACGTGGTTTTCACGGATAAGTTTTCGCGGGGTATACAAAATTGGGGCCCAGGTAATGCTACATGTACAGGCTAAACAAATTATCTTTTTAGTTAGTATAATCATTATATACATATAATTCTCCTGTACGTCTGTAAGAACTCCTCGGCTTGACCGATTTTGGTGAACTTTTTTATGGGTTGAGTGGGTCCCTGGATGGTTTAGATTTAAAATTGGACCCGGCAGGTGGCGCTGTGATAGAGTTCTAGGAAACAGGACAACGTCTATCTCGTCAGCTAGTATAATAATTATAAAAATACTGATAAGTAACCATCTGGAATCATTAGCAATAATTTAAGAAAATTATTAGTGTACTGGAGTTCTAAGGCTCGATACTCGTACATAATTGCAAGTTGATTTATAGCGCTGTTATATTTGAATATGATTTTCTAAATGTATAAGACATTTATCGAGACAGACAATATGCTAGATAGCCAAGGTAACACAAACTTACTTATTTGTAGTTATATTTGCTATCTACACTTGGGAGCAAATAAATCGAGCCACTTCCTTTTTTCACGTATAATGGTTATTATTTTTGGTATTATGGAAGGTATCAATTCAAAACATATATCGCCTGAAAGCTTATTTAATAACCTTTACAATGAGGGTAAATTATTGAATGATAACCTTATTTAATGATAAATTATTGGCTCTGAAAGAAAAACGGTAATTTTGATAGAAAATTGTCAGTCCATAAAAAAACAATTACAAACAAAATTATGGTATAAACTTATTCTTAATATCTTGTATTACCCCCCCTTGCCCTGATTTCGATAGATTTTCTGGACTGTTTTAACCCTACAATTTTCTATCAAAATTACCGTTTTTCTTTCAGAGCCAATAATTTATCACTAAATAAGGTTATCATTCAATAATTTACCCTCATTGTAAAGATTATTAAATAAGCTTTTAGGCGATATATGTTTCGATTTGATACGTTCCATAATACCAAAAATAATAACCATTATACGTGCAAAAAAAAGCAAGTGGCTCGATTTATTTGCTCCCAAGTGTAGTATATTATATTTCTACAAGAGAAACATTTATGATAATAACGTGTCTCCACTTCCATTTAAAGCTTTTGCTTAAGTTGATAGATACTTCATAAGGATTGATAGAAAAATTAACATTATAACTGTGATAATTATCTTGACAATTTATTAATAAAAATTAAGAGTGATTCCCGCAATTCAGTGCCGATAACTTTAACTCTCTAAATAGCTACAATTCAACTTCTATGATATTTGCTCATCTATAGGCATCACTCTTAAATAAATTATCATGGGAATTATCCATATCATGAGATGTAACACTATTAACTTGCCTCATTGGCACTAACATAGTTAATATTAT
The DNA here is from genome assembly GCA_947508005.1 of Amphipoea lucens. Classification (NCBI taxonomy): domain Eukaryota; kingdom Metazoa; phylum Arthropoda; class Insecta; order Lepidoptera; family Noctuidae; genus Amphipoea; species Amphipoea lucens. Next base: position 18,968,699 of record OX382372.1, read on the forward strand.
AACTAGGAGCTACAAAACTTTAGAACTAACATACACTATGTATGTGCACAAACTATTTACAAGGACACGAGTTTATATGTATGAAGTAGTCAATGCAATCTACCTGTAAATACCTCCACACAGTCGGGAAGAAATTGTCGGGGCGAAATAGTTACGTTGTGGTTTATGTCCCAAACTGCCTTTTGAAAGCTTGGGATATGGCATTCAATATGAATGAATATTTTATAACTGATGAGGTTTCTGAAGGCCAGTCAATATACAGGATGAAATTGAATTCATGGGCATCCTTTTAAGGGGTCATTGTATTCATCATTATGAACAACTTTTACTATGGGACCAAACCCGAAACCGCGAAAAAAAATTAGCTCTTCTCTACATTTTGACGAGTTATGTGAACATAAATGAAAGGAACAGCTGATTTTTTTTGGCGATTTTAGGTTAAGTCCCATAGTAAAAGTTGTTCATAATGATGAGTACAATAAACCCTTAAAAGGATGCCCATGAATTTAATTTCACCCTGTATAAGGTCACTGTATGGAGTGGGTAGGTAGTTACATTTTGATAATAATGTTTTATAGAGAATAATATTTTTGCGACGAGTCGCATGTTACTTGGATGACAATCGATACTTTTTGCTAGTGTACCTCAAGTACGCTTTTAAAATGAGGTTGCAATAAAACTTCTTGGTTTTGATGAAGAATCTTCAGTTATAAGACGACTAATAAAATTGCACGATTGTTTTTCTTTCGAAAAATGTAATACGGCATATAGGTCTTGTAACACACGAGGCAGGGTGGCGTTTGGTTGTCGTAATGATGTATCTGTGTACGTGTCAATGTGGGTGTGACAGCGGATACGTTAGCATAAAAAATTGCGCGCTCGGACCGCTCCGTAAGGCACGCACACTATAACATTGTGCATGTACTTAAACGTATTAAACCACAAGTTAACACCGCGTGCGCTCGTGAGTTGCAAAAGCAATACATTTTCTTTTATTTTGTATGAATATTTCCCGTTAAGGTGAATGGGTAGTTGTAGCCCGCGAAATTCAATTTTTCTTACGTTTTTTGCAATTTTCAGGTCAGTGTCAGGTTGTATCTTGATGAAAATTTGATTCGCGACTATAACAGGTACGTATTCACAGAATTATAATCATCAGAATCATTAATACATCTGTTTAAGTTAGATTTCTACCACCAACACTTTTCCATACGAGATTTGTTCTTAACGGTAGAAATCTAACTTAGAAAGATGTATTAATGATTCTAATTATTATAATTCTGTAAATACGTACCTGTTATTGTCGCGAATCATATTTTGATCAAGATACAACCTGACACTGACCTGAAAATTGCAAAAAACGTAAGAAAAATTGAATTTCGCGGGCTACAACTACCCATTCGCCTTAAGTGTTCTTGGTAATCTACAATGAACACGTTATCAGTCCCGTTAAAGGCTGCTTTGACGGTCTATAAATTATTTAACCTTTTGACCGCCACGTCAAAAAAGCAAAAACGTTCCCTCGGCGCCAAAATTCTGTCACGTACTCGTAACCGTGGCGTGCTGGGCACATTTTGGTTTGTCATCTATACATGACTGTGGTGGTCAAAAGGTTAATCTGAAGTGGCATCTATACATGGCCGGGTTGACATTTATCAAAAAGAAGACAAGGGAAACTTCTTGTATTACCATTTATCCAGCCCTACGTTTTTTTTTTTTTAACCGGTTGAATGCCGTAATTACAGACACAATTAAAAAGCCATTGTGTCTCGCGTGGATCTACGTTCCGGCATACGAAAGGTTAAAGGGAGGATAATTATGCAGCCACTTCTGGTTGGTATTCAAATCAGTTTTTAAGATAAAAGAGTAGGTAGGTATCTAGTATCTACTCTGTGCTACTGCTAGATACTTTATTTCTTAGCCGTAATGGCGTGACTATATGAGAAGATTTTGCATTAAATGTAATATTAGTGGGATGAATATACAGAACCCCTATTTAATGTATAAATGGATTCATTTTATAATAATTCAAGACTTTATTTATATTATTTGATAGTTAGGAACAATACAAGCAGAGTAAATACTTCCGATAGATAAGGATTAACCAGTCTGTCATTCTAATTATAAATATAGGAAGGCTACTGATATATTCGTTTATTATATATCCTACAAAAATATTATAAATAGTGTATAATAATTATATTCTGCTTTAATAGTGCACAATTTTATTATAAGTACATGAATTCAATGATACTTTAAAAGTTAACGTGTATGAGAATATTTTTGGACTCTAAATGGTCAATATTTCAATGGCGCTATTATGTATCTAAATATGTATATTTATATTCATACCAATATTGTAACCGACTAGGCGACCATAAGGTCGCGTCCTATTTAAAAGCGATCGTGATCATTTATATTATGTCACTCTGTTCGGTGAACATAAACGCGTGGTCGCGCCGACAGATGGCGTTTTCGAACAAAAAGTGAAGCACGCGACTATAGGATCGCTTTTAGAAAGGACGTGGGGTTGGAAGAGCTATGTCCAGCGGTGGACTGCTCGACTGGTACAGTGACAAATGCAAGAGAAAATTTCTACATACACACACACCTTATTATGTATGCAAATTCAAATACATTTTCATTAACTTTTAAAGTTTATTATCTTATTATAAAATATGCACTACTAAAGTTTAGGTAATACGATTGCACACTACAGTATACATAGATTATGATCTAGTACATCGATCAGCTTTAAAATGCATCAGTGTACAACTTTGCAGCATGTACATCTCTTCATGAAAGTTAGTTTTCTTTATTTTTGCATATTTTGCATTGCGGATGTTTAGTGTTAGTACAAACTGGGCCTTACCCAGTATCGCACACTAAACATCCAAAATCCCTCATAGACTTTCCTCAAAATGCCTTCTTGAGTTTTTTTTGTCAATTTAACATATCGTTTTCATTAGTATATTTGAAAACTTTGGGGACTTTTTGCTGACTCTAAGCGTCAGTTCTGCAAGGGCGCGCCGATTTTTCTTCCGTTGGCAAGATGCTTGTCAGTATTCAAACTTTAGTACCCGGTCGTAGGCAACTTCCGAGTGTTAAAAAGAGTGTCACACAGGTAAGAGTGACAGGGACGACAATCTACAAAGCCGAACTATTTTTAAACTCCATAGGCCGTATGTACGGCCGCGTATTTTAGGGTGTTACGATGCCTTTGCGGCGTAGCGTTCCGGACATTCCGTTTAACCACCCTAATGTGGATACGCGGAAACGCATGTCCGAGAATCCACCCTTAGCCTTTAAATTCCGTTTATCCAACTAGGCCTAGGGCGGATTCTCGGACATGCGTTTCCACCTTAGGGTGGATTTTTGGAGTGCATAAACGGAATAACCCTAGCGTTCGAGCAATACTGAGTACATTAACATTGGTAGACCCTCGAAACTGGATGTCAAATTGAAATTTTATAGAAACCACCTTTGATTTTATCTTCGAGGTAAGTTATTTTGGAGACAACCCTATCATACACTTGTATTCTGTAAAAAAATTAAATTAAGTTTTGTTGCTCACAAATAGTTGCTACATATACAAAAACATGAATTCTCATTTCTAAAACCAGAGCCTTCAAAATGTATAAATCTACTAACTGTAGTACACACAGAAATTTAAAAAATACGTCTGATATAAACTGAAGAAAAATCCTACAGACGGCGTGTTCTTATTGGGCCAAGCAAACCTGGCTTAGCTGATGCTAATTAATATAAAATATCGACCATCTACTTTTGTAACAACAGTCTAGATATTTTACTTAGAAAACTCATTTATCCTGAAATTAAAACTAAATGAAACCTCTTCTATCAGAATAAAGTTTAAAAGTTTATCGGTTTTAGGGAGAACGTACACGACCGGTATACTCGATAACCCGTATACAGGATGACAGGGTCGTCGACGCGTAACCTGTTACCATGAATTCAGTACATGATTCTGGACCCCACTGCATTAATTTTTTTTTATTTTATTGGGCCTTGCTGTTGACCTCGATCACGCCTGAAGGAAAGCGATTTTCGTCGGTTAATAAAAAAGAAGGGTCCAGAATCCTCGGTAACAAGTTGTGCATCGATATCCCTGCCAACCTGTTTTATTATAGTTTTGTGGGATGTCTGAATATTGTCACACATGTTCTATTCTCATCAAATTTTTACGGTCGTCTGCATTCTCTCATAAATTTACAAAACTATTGTCTTGGAGAACCTTCTTGATAAACCAAGACCCCGCCTATAGGAAGTCCCACTTGCATACATAGAACTGAAGTACTAAAATCAAATAAAAGCGCATTTGACATAAAGTGAAGGATACACTACCGTAGTTAATAGGTGCGGTCTAACGGGCCAATGTCACCTAGCGGCATGATTAGTAATTATAAACAAACGAACGACATTAAACTCTAGATTAGTGGAAGATTGTAACGTTATATACCGCGTGTTGAACGTACAATTCCGCTTGGCGGCGCTGCCCAGTCCACTCCATACTGCATTATCTGTAACAATAACAAAATACTTCGAAATCACACTAATATTATAAAGGCGAAAGTTTATGAGTGTGTGTTTATGTCTTTATTCTCAATCTTTTAACTATTTTATCAAGCATTTTCTCTGTATAGAAGTATTGATTGATTTGCTGGATTTTTTTTTCGGCCAACGCTAACATGGAAAATCTGTATTTTCGTAAAACGAAATTTCGAAATCTTTGTGTAATTTAAGTTTAAACTGTTCATAATGATTAACATAATGATACTAGATATTTTATTTTTATAAGTAATAATTTCACGAAATAAACATTGACCAAAAAATATTTTCTTTTCGTTTCCGCCGCAAATAAATCAGGCCGAATTTCGTTTTCGGTCGGTCTGTTGTGGATCACACAGTAGTCGGGCACGTACCTGTCGGTCACTAGACAGGGACCTCCTCTGCCTCTTTCTCCCTCTGACGTACTGCGACTGCCGTCTCCACGAGGAGGTACAGACACTTGAACTTGTCGCGTTCGCCCTCACTGCTTACATTGGCTGGTACCACCTGACGAAACGAATATTATAATTAAAAAAAAAAAAAAAAAATCCCGACCGCAACTAAAATGTTCAAAAGAAGCTCGCTTTTCAAACAGTTGGTGGCTTCAAATCAGGGATTTCTTTGCTGATGCCTAGTCGCAAGTGTGCAGTGCAATTTTACCCGGAGTTAGGGAGGGGGGAGGAGTTTTAGTCGTAGGTATCAAGCTCTCGCTAAGTTACTGAATTTTAGCATTCCTAGAAGCTTTAAAATGGTAAACCTTTCATGGTACCCAAGATGTATCTTGGGAAAGCCTGAGTTTGGGGCTTATGTAAAACTCCATGTAATCTATGTATATTCTGTGGCAGTGGGAACATCACTCGCAGAACGGATGATTGATTGAGGCGAAAGATTTTGGACTGGCGACAAGTACCGGCGGGTAAGTAGTAAATATCTACTTGGTGGATCGATGACCTAGTCGTGGGATGCGAGAAGTACAGGACCGGTCGCTGTGTCGACGCTTGGACGAGGACGAAATGGACGAGTTTCGGCTATATAATGATGATGATGGGTGTGACCTTTTTGGCGTAGCCGTGAGACACTTTTGTTTTTATTTCAATTGATTTGGGGTCGGCGACACGTCTTTTTCTTCCATACTTCTCTATTTGTCATCATCTCTGCAGTCATTGTAACACGAACTGTTGCTAAATAAATGTTATAATCCTTTGTTTCAGTACCTGTATGCGCCTGCGCAGCGGGTGCGGCAGCTGCGGCAGGTGCGCGAGCTGCGGGTGCCAGCCGCCCGGCGCGTCGGCGCTGGCGCCCGCGCTCTCCGAGCCCTCCTCCGACTCCGACGTGCGCACCGACACCACGCCCGCCGTGCGCCTGGGGGACAGGCATACTTTATTACATGCACTTACATATACTGAAAATAGTAGCGAAGAGTATTAAAAGCGGAAAAAATAGGGTCAATGTCGGATGAAGTGAGAATACAGTTCGAAGAGCGAGCTAAACGCAACAATGACTTCAATAACATGCCAACTTGGGTAAATATTGTCCACATTTTATATGTATGCTAGTCTTGATTCTAACTAATTAACAACTTAAATAGCACTTGAACCAACTTAACTGGATCTACTTGCAATGCAAGTTTTGCATTGAAATTAAACTAAACAGCCCTAAAAACAATTTTAATCGTTGTTCCCACTAACCCCCTACTCCATTACCTGGCTAGCTTTCTCCCAACATGTTGGAATCAGCTTGCAGTCCAACCAGATGCAGCTGAATACCAGTATTTTACATGGAGCGACTGTCTCCACAATCCAGTAACCCCCTTGGCAAGACTGCACACTACCCCCCTAGTCCAAACGTTACAATTTCACAAAACGCCGCATTCAATCGTAAGACCGAAACACCGCGGTCGCTTCACTTGTAACAAAAGGCCTATCAGAAACCAACCCTCTAGCAGCGGGGTGTAGTTCCCGGTCCTCCGGTCCGTACCGTATGACGGACTGCCACACAGAGGGGTCGTATTTGACCTCCTCTTCTGAGACAGCGCTGGACGAGTATCCTTCCTCTCCGTCGGCGATTTCGTCGCCGTCACTTCTGTAGACTAGGAGACCGTCGCTGTATTCTTGTTCGGCGCTGCGGTCTGCGTCGTTCTGTAGACAAATATTATTTTAATGTTAGTTGGGATTTTATTTGTTCCAACCCATATTTTTGTGTTTATAATTGTGTACTTAATTTATATGGAGATTTCTCTGAAATAAATAAATAATAATCGTCGGTTGGTGCCACATTTCATTGAAATTTCCTAAGGGGCCTCTGCGGGTTGGCTTCGGCCCCTCGTACGCCTTCCAAAGGACCGGGACCGCATGGTCCCGAGATATGTAAAATCGAACAAAAATAATAATAATATTTGGGACTGAAACGTAAATGGCGTTGATAAATACCTCCACCTCTTGACTACCCTTGGCAAGAAAACCAACCTTACTTGAACCTAAGACGCGTAATGCGCTCTGGGATTAATAGAAGCTTAATTTAACGTTCTTTGGCGGTGAAAACCGCGTTGCGCTGCGTCTACCAGAAGTGCACCGGACCTTACGGTGTTGCCACATCCCGCTGATTAATACGATCGATAGAAAATAAGATCAGCCGACGTCGATGGGAGGTTTTACAAGAAAATAATCTATAGTAATAATAAAGCTGAAGTTTTTTTTGTTTGAACATGCAAATCTCTGAAACTACCGGTCGGATTTGAAAGATTATTTTGCATTTGATAGCCCAATTCTTGAGGTAGGCTATAGGCTATTTACCAATCACGCTAGGACCCTTGGGAGCCGAGCAAAAATAAAAAGAGTCGGAAAGAACGCTTAGCGAAAACGAAGTGATAGCGCAGGCGATGCGACGGGGTGAGTCGGGGAACAAGAAATTTAGTATTTATATAAAAAATATGTAATTCTATAGTTACCTCAACTTCAACACCATCCCAGGAGGCGACGACGACGCCGGCGGTGTTCGCGTTGCCGCCGGAAGTGCCCGGCTGTTTGCGCCCGCGCCGCGAGATCGTGTAGTGCAACGGGTCGTGGCCCTCGCGACGAATCATCTCCGGCAGGATGCGCCGACGTGCGTTTATGAACCAGTTGCATACCTAGGCAAAGAAAAAGAAGCGTGTTTATTGATGCTAACTACAGAATAGAAATAGTCTCGCTCTTGACTGATCAATTGGTCACCGATCTTGTGAATGGTAGTTCATATGCTCCTCTACGAGTCGATGGTGTATGTATACATAATGTTGTTTTAAATGAATCCATTACTGTTTTTAGGGGTCCTCAGAAGTGCAGCAGGTATATGGATACTCCAAAAGATGGGGCATGATTTGGTCAGAAGCACTACTTTCGCACTGGTTGTCGGCGGTTTCTAAATACCACGGTTCTCTAGATAATGCTTGCAGCGGTCTACTTGGGAGGCAGGTTTTTTTTAGCAGTTAATAATTTCGGACACTCACAAACAAATAACATTACTCCCATTTGAAGCCAATATTATAAAATTCCACATAAAACGCACCTGCAAAACAGTCAAATTGGCTTCCTGACTCAGCGCAATCTTCTCAGCATCATTCGGGTACGCGTTGTACCGGTGGTCATATAACCACTTCTTCAGTATCTTCACGGAGTGTTTGGCCAGGTTGCCGCGTCGCTTGCGGATGGACACAATGCCGGGGGGCGGGTTGCCGGCCATGCCGGCGTGCACGAGGCTGACCCGACGAGAGCGGTCCGCTTCGCCATCTGTGCCGCTCTCGTTGTCGTCCGTAGAAGATGTCGACGGGAAACGGTCGCGTGCTGCAAAGAAATACCTAATGCTGTTTAAAAATATGTTAATTGTTCTTAAATGTTGTTGGGTATAAGGGAAGCCCAAAGAAACGATGGATGGACTGTGTGAAAGATGATACGGCTAGAAAGGGGATGACTACTGAGATGACGCCAAATAGAGAAGCATGGAAGAAGAAGCCATGTTGCGCCGACCGCAAATAAATTGGGATAACGACAAGAGAATGACGGTGATGTTCTTATATGCTGTAAGCGGTATGGTTTCCCGTTTGTTTGGTCCTATCCTACTCCTGCGGATGCTAATACGCGTGAGAATAAGTGTGATCTATATCAAAGTCCTGACTGAATGACTGATATATCAACGCACAGACTAAACCGCTGGTCCTAGAGACATGAAATTTGGAAGGTGTGGTCTATGTGAAGAGTAAGTATCCAATAAGAAAGGGTTTTTCGAAATTCCACACCAAACAGGGTGAATGGGGGAGGGTGAAATTTCACGCGGACGAAGTCGCGGGCAGAAGCTAGTATGTTAATAAGAGTTCGTAGGGGTACTTCCCGTAGGTAATTTTAAGAACATTCACAGTCTCATCGCACGTCTCAATCTATAAAAAAAATACCCTTTATTTACCTACATTTTTGACATTGATTGTTGCCGAGATGAGATTGCGACTAGATTTTGAACGTTTTTAATTACGGGAATTGGTCTTCAGATGTGAAAATCTTGATTCTAAACGTACGTCACTAACATAATGTCATAAAAATAGTATGAAAGCGTCGTTCAAAAGCATGCCCATCACAGTGATCACATTACTAGAGTATCAGCATGAAAGATACGAAAAAACATAGTAAAAAGAATGAATTGACCATGTACTACACTGCTTACTCCCTTCAGGATTATAAAAGCGTCATAATCATGGTCGTCATCCTTACTTTTCATGTAATATTCAACTCAACTTTCGAAGAAATCTGTAAAAATCACCATCGTATGTGTTTTGAACACACGCGTGACCTGATTCTATTGTCAACTCATGACTTTGGTAAGTTATTTACATGTGTCATAGCTAGGGTTGCCCTTTGTTAGAATCGAAAAAAAAAAGATGTTTCCAAGTGTTTGAGAAACGAAAAACATTTCATACAGCACGTCATCATAGTACCCCTACTACAGTGCGTGGTCCGGCACGCACTTGGCCGGTTTTTCGGTCTATGGTTGCACTCGCGGCTGCTGACTAGGGTTCAGGGTTCGAGATCCCTGGAGATCCCAATAACGATGCCCATACCTGGGTATGGGCAGCGTTATTGGGTTTTCAATATAGGAATTTGTCAGTCGTAGCCCGGTGTCTGGATTTGTGCCCGATTTGAATTGCCGTAAGGCTTGTCCCATTCTATTCATATCTCATTAACTGTGACTTAAACATAGCTGGTAAAGCTTTCCGTCTCAGTGCAAAAGGAGTTCTCACTTTGGTGCAAGCTTTCAATCAGTATTTGTATTTCGAACTTGTTTGAAATGTCTCGATGGTTTACCTTGGTCTAAAGATAAATCTTGTTTTGTACACAGACAAACAGAAACGACGTTGTTACTGTTTAATCCTTCGTGAAATATAGGCGTGATGTTATGTTTATTTTCTTCGGGAGAAGAAAGAAATTTCTAACCAAATAGTTCGCTGCTATAGCAGCTTTAGAAACTTGATTTACCCCTCTCTGCTAAATTATTCATGCGCTATATAAAAAGTATAAAAACGGTTTGAATGTTGGCAGCCCTGATCGTAACGGATAGTCAACATTTGTTTTGTGAATATGTGAGTCGCATACGTTTCTGTTTGCTTGGCAATTTTAATAACGTGATGATTTACATACTTTTGTATCTATAATTTTAACGGGAATATTGTTTTGAGTATTTCTGCGTTGGGAGCAAATAAGAGAATGTAGAATGGTTTTATCTGAAAACAGATGATTGGGTCTTTTATAACGCCGAATAGGTGCTTAGAACGAACTTTAGGGTGATTCTTGCCTGCCTTTAAAAGTCCCCAATACATTAAACTACCCATAAGTATAAGAACTATCTAGAAAACTAACAAGTTTATCAAAACATGTTATGGTCTAATTTCAAGCTTCATATAAGCTTGAAATTAGACCATAAATACGATATTTTTCTCACAACATTTTCCACCCTCTAGCTAATTTTCTTAGGGTGTCATCTCAAAGTGTATTAGTGCATTGCGTTAGTGTGAAGCGCGGCGGAAGTAGCCGGGACCCGAGGGGAGGGGTGGGGAGGGGGGTGCGATCGATGCGGGTGAACGTCCGCGGAGGGTGACGCAACACGTCCAAGGACATAAGTATTTACCGACAACAGGACCTGATAGTATGTAACTTGTTTGGTCAATAGTACTCTTGTATAAGCCCAAAAATGTTGCTTTACTTTGAATTTGGTTTGGAATTTACATTTGCTAGGATTTATCAATAAAGTTGACTTAGTTTGAATAATACCTTTACTGAACCCTTTTTCGGATATCTATAGGTAGGTAGAGCGAGCGCTACAAGAATATTTCGGCGCCTGAATGACATTGACGGAGGGAGTTGTTGGTAAACATATTTTGTGAAATTGTACTAACAAAACAAAATGGAGACGCTAGTTCCGATTTAGGCCATGCGCCACAACAACTTTGTAGCGTATTACAAACAACAAACAGGTTTTATTATAGCTAGCATTTTATTGAGTTCTGAGATTCTCAAGGGATAGATAGACCGCGAGACGTATTGTTCTCTTATAACCGCGAATACTGATAGGATTACCTAGATAACAAGCAGTTGGTAATCTAATAACATTTGATCAGAGATTGTCATGGGTTCGAATTTAACGCGATACCACAAGCGATACAGGTATTAATGCACATAAAACTCCGGTCGGATTATAATTCTCTTAAAAAAACGTAAGAAAATTTGCAGGTCAGTGTCAGGTTGTATGTTGAACAAAATAAGATTCGCGAGCGTATACCTAGCGCATTTCCCGCAGCCTAATTGCGGAACGCCAAATCGTCAAATGATTCTGATCAGTTGGCTTCATTTCTATCACAATTGGCTTCATTTTACGATTTTCGAATTGCGAAACTCTAGTTTATTATGAAACCAATTATGAACGTTAAGGCCCTGCGCAGAAACTAGAGTTTCGCAATTCGAAAATCGTAAAATGAAGCCAATTGTGATAGAAATGAAGCCAACTGATCAGAATCATTTGACGATTTAGCGTTCCGCAATGAGGCTGCCGATTTGGTTCATCAAATTCAGCGCAAATAAGATGATAATAATCTGGGAGACACATCTAGAAAAACCGCCTTACAAACAACGCATAACGATCCGTTAAAATGGTCCGAGTAAATTAGCACAGCTGAGGACAAAAGCACTGTTCTCGTGAACCCGGCATTGTTCAGATGGTATTGTTTTGCAAGTGGAGACGCGGAACTCAATGTGTCGTACACCGTAAGTGTTGTTTTGTTCACCGACACCGCACAAGCTTAGAACTATGCGAGTGTAAAGCCGGCCACTCGTCAGACCGATGGAGGAAACAGGAACTTTAGAAACGAGTGTAGATAGCTGCGGAGTCAGAATCTTATTGAGGGTTTAACTCCAGGAGAAGAAAAAACAATGAGAGAAAAGCTCGTTCCTCTTGAAAATTAGACGACTTCTTGAAAAGTTTGGGCATTCAATAGCGCACACAGCAGGACACAGAAACGACGCGTGATGACTGATGAGCAATTCAAGAAAAAAGTTAACTTGTTCGGAGGACTTGAGAGGAAAAATCCTATGACCTTCCTTCTAAATGCTTGGTCAGCTCAAAATAGTCTGCGCGCTGCTAGTTTCTGGCAATTACCGAGCCTCTGGCTCATAACATAACATCACGCCTTCCTTTCCGTGATGGGTTAGGTAGAGGTGTACCTATTATAATAACACTATCCGATATCTATGCACTATCCACATTTCGTCATTTTGCTTACTCATGAAAGCTGCAGAAAACATTTTTTTGTCGCAAAAGGTATATTTTTCCTGGATAAATGTCTCGTCCGTCAGCTGTTGTTCTTCATAATTCTGATAGGTCAAATCAACCAAATCACAATGGCAGTTAACAAAGGGAGCGGCTCGTGGCTAAACAATAACGTACGGGTCAATCGAAGGTTAAGCTACGCTTGCTGCAGTCGGTTCGTGAATGGCTGACCATCCATTACATATCGGGACCCTTCCGTCCCTCGTAAAGCAAGTGAATCCGTTGGCAACGGCTGTCATTCGTAGATCTTTGACAGTGAGTCAGAAGCCCGAACGTTTGACAACCAGTCTTGCCAAGTGGTAACGTGTTACCCTGTTATCCAGTAACTGGGTTGTGGAAGTCAGATAGTCGCTCTATGTAAAACACTGGTATACATCTGCATCCGGTTAGACTGGAAACCGACCCCAACATAGTTGGGAAAAGGCTAGGTAGATTGATTGAGTTAGCATTTCGATTAGAGTTCGATGAACGATACAAAATCCACGGTTACTCAGAATTACACCGTGTTTGCGTAACGTGCTTATCCGAGACATTGTGACTGAATGTTGATTGACAATGTTTTGTAATTTGAAGCTTCAGTTATCTTCAAGCTAAGATTCTAGGGGACATAAACAGAGATGGTTAAGCATAATCAGCCTATAATGTTTCCACCGCTGGGACACAAGCCTCCTCTCTTCGAGAAGGAGTGGGCTGTGATCTACCACGCGGGCCCAGTGTGGGTTGGTAGATGTCACATGTCTTCGAATTTTTGGTTCCAGGAGATGCCGGTTTCCTCACGATGTTTTCTTTCACCGTTTTGAGAGCAGCAGTGATGAAATTATTTACACAAAATAAAGCGCCTGGCTGGGTTTCATCCAACCCACGGCCTACGTCGTAAGCCAGGGCTATTACCTCTGCTCTTAGAGATGGATGATTGGAAAAATAGACCAATTGCTTCCTGGAGATTGACAAGAACTGTTCTTCCTCAAGGAGGCGCGGAGCGAACAGCTGCTTATCCTCGCTATGTTATGAATTCTCGGGCCCTTAGCCAATTAAATAAACCAGTGCTCCTACTAGGTACCTACACAATTTCCAACGATATTCTAGACTAGCAACGCCCCGCGGTTTCACCCGCATAAGTTTTGATCCTGTGGAAATATCGGAATAAAAACTATCCTCTATCCTTTCCCGGGACTCAAACTATCTCTATACCAAATTTCATCTAAATCGGTTCAGCGGTTTAAGCGTGAAGGGGTAACAGACAGACAGACAGACACACTTTCGCATTTATAATATTAGTATGGATAGACAGTTTTATCCACAATAGCTATAGAAATGACTGAAAGAATAGGCCGGGTAGTCGACATCAAAACCGGAACACTATCTCAACATCTGCGCGGGACAGGAGCCAAGATAAGAGCCTGACATTACAGAGCCGCTTTACAGGCGTCGCGTTGCGTCAACGGCTATGTACCGAGGTAATGCAATACCTTGTTGTGAAGTGTTGCAACGATTGTTTAAATTATAACCAGGTACTAGCTGCGCCCGCGGCTATAAAGGTACTCGTCAGATGTTTTGAGCTTTTTAAGATAACTATCCTTTCGCTAATCCTACTTCTTACTCAAATGATGTGAATGAGATATTTCTAAATTCGGTTGTTTGTTAATCAAACACGCTTTAACGGCTGAACGGATTTGATTGAAAGGCACGTATGTCCTGTCCTAATTCACGTCACGATGGTCTCATGACCTTAATAATAATTAGGATATAGAATATTTGTAGTACGTTCTCGAGGGCTTATTAGGCTTATTGGGCGTAGGGTTTTTATATTTATGTCTGTAATTTATATGGTGTACATAATAAAGTATTTTAATGTAATATATATTTTAATGTAAGTATTTTTATCGTTTTCCGACCTCCGCGTGAGCGAAGCCGCGAACAAAAGTTAGTTCCATACTAAACAAAGTTTATGAATGTAGGTATACCTTCACCTAATGTATCTTTACCAAAAACTCAAAATCTTGTGATTTCACTAGCAAAACATAAATAGCTGAACTTGTGACCCGAATGGCGCTAAATGATAATCCGAGTCTATTGTCGTTTCGCAACTCCGCGCCGTCACAATGATTGATGGTTCGCGTAATAAAATGGGTTAGCAGGATACGTGGAGCAATCTATAATACGACGCAGATGGAAAAGTTCTATCTACGTTATTCATCACAGAAATTGGGATAAACAACTTGGCTATATCCTGCCTGGTATTTACTGGGCGGCGCTAATATTTAAGGATTTACCGGATCAACATAGTTACTGCACCATGTTAACTGAACTTTTCATCATTTTTGCTCTCGCCATAGGCTCGCCCCCTATTACTGCATGGGTTTATATCATCTAGCGAAATGTAATGACGTGAACGTGACGTGATGTGTGTCTGTAATTGACGTGAAACTAGTCCATGTCTCTATTATTTGTTATTTGTAAATGTTTGTTTGAGTTGTTGATATGCCTTAATAATAAATAAATAAATGTAGGTACTATAGCAGCACCTCTGCTTAATCCTTCGGAGAGTCCAGGCGTGGTGTTAAGATGTAACTTTTTCGCTTTAGAGTTTAGAGCTTCGGCTTACAAAATGCGATCAGAGCCCTGATTCACAACCATACGACAGGCTATCGTATCGAAAACCTGACATTTCGATAACCTGATTTGACTTCCCCTCAACAGCAAATAGCTGTTGGAAGAATAGCGGGCGTCTATTTGATTTAAACTGACAACATTTTCGGGTTTTGGACTTGTGAACAGCGTTGAGAAGACTCCTACGATAACAATGATTAATGTTCGATACGATACGGAAGCATATCGAGTGTTTGTGAATAAGGGGGGAGGTCTGTGGAGCAGGATCTGTGCTTATGGATCGCACGGAACATCGCATTCGCATTCTGCGTACAGAAGCTCAAAATATTACATAATAAGAGTGATGAGGATAATAGGTACTTAAATATTATACACGGCCTTAATACTTTTAAGAAAAATACGCAAGCTCTTGCAAGGTGACGTGCACAAGCATAGTCCCAGCATATGTATATTAACTACTCTTCAAATGAATTTTAATACTTTTAGACAGCTCATGTGCTTCTAACTGCTTGGTGGGTGCCACATACGGGACAAAGTACTTCAGAAACCTAGGTACCCTCCGTGAGATTGTCAGTAACACCAAGGTGTTGCTGGTCTTCCTTGAGGAGCTGGTGTGGATCAATTGATCCATTTTCCTACCCGTATGCAAATTACACGCTTAGACGTGCATACACCAGCCTGTTATACTATACTATGAGTTTTCTTATTCCTCAAAACTGCAGTCCTTAGATACAGTTAAAAGTCAGGTGCTGGACCCCTTTGTATGAAACAACAACTTAACACATGAATGAGATAAAATATTGGAATTTGTAACCTAGTTTACTTCGAATAACATAGGACCCAGTATTAATATTGAGGAGGTCAGTGACACCTTGATACCTCACCTTACTTTTGAAAATTACCAGTCAGATTTAGAAAATTCTTTTTGCATTTGATAGCCCAATTCTTTAGAAAGTTTATAGGCTACGCTATGACCACTACGATCCAAGCAAAAGGAAAAAGAAAGAATGCTAAGCGGAAACAAAGTACCTAGTAGCACGGGTGAGTGATGGGATAGGACGTGTTTGGTCAGGGGCCGAAATTTTACATGGACGGGCAGAAGTTAGTTGTTTACGTAAGTCTGAAACCAGCAACCTGTCTTGAGCAAACATGGTAATCAATGCTTGTGACTTCTCTTTATGAGATAAGGCAATGCAGTAGGACAATAACAGACTGGTATTATTATTACATGCTGCTTTCCTCACCATTTTGAGAGCAGTGATGATGAAAATGATGAAATGCGCCCGTCTGGGTTCGAACCTATGACCTACCACTCGTAAGTCCCAACGGTTACCACTAGGCCACCACTGCTCTGCAATTATGTATGTTGGAATGCTGATGTTTATGTAATTTCATAGTAGAACAAGATAAGACATCTTAAATCACTAATAAATTACAGGGCAATATTCTCTTATCTGTTTACAGGAGTGTCAATGATTGATAAAGATTTATAGAAGACATTTTGTGTAATTTAGGTCATTGATATTATTTATATGAATTCTGAATGATTATTAAAATATTATGAAAATGATTATGACTATTGAAATATTATGTGAATATAAGACTGGAAGCCAACCCCAAAATAGTTGGGAAAAGGCTAGGCAGATGATGATGATTTTAATATCTGAATTAAAATTACTACATGCATGTGAGACAATAAACCCGGTAAAACATTTATTTGTGCAAATATCATCATAAATTACATTGTGGCAAGGTTGCTTTGCAGTTTATACAAAATTACTGGATGTTTACATTTTACCCACAGATGGATCTATAATTATTGTGTAAGTTAGCAAAAATGAAATAAATAAGATTATAATTACTAGATAATTATTTAACTTTGTGAAAAGATGAAAGTATAACTTTTAAAATTTTAGGTAAGTGCCTGGGTAAAAAAAGAGTTCATTTAGCATAACAATATTGATATTGGTAACGCATTAGTAATTGTTTAATAACAGTTATAGTAGAAAGAAGTAAGACCGTAATCAATTTAGAGCCAAACATCAACTTGATTACTTTACAACCAAATTGAAAATATCAACAAAGCGACAGTGGCGCCGCCTGGTGTAGCGCGTGATTGAACTAAAAATTGACTTGATTAGTTCCAATGGCGGGCGGGCCGGCCGCCATTTTGTGTCATGACTGCTGAGTGCTGTCAATTTACTGTCACCGCGACATTTTATAAAAGTCAAAGGGAATTCAATAACAACAACAAACAGAATGGAATGTAAACGTTCCTACTTATGATGTCTGCCATCAATATGTAAAATATTGAAGTACATCGGTAAAAAATGCACATACAATATCGATCGGGGTGACGCGATGCGGCCACGTTACGTAGGTCACAAATGGGCGAGCTAAAAATAACCCAAGCACGTGCCAATTCAACAATAAGCATATGAGAATGTTCGCTTACATAACATTTAACACTAATAACACCGAGTTTTAACTTTAACAAGCCTGAAATACTAAAAAAAATGTCTCCTAGCCATATAGGTACCCAGCTAATGATAAGCAATGTGGCGCATTGGCGCCATTTTCCTTTTGCAAGATCGGGCTCCTTGGTGACGTAACAGTCCTAATTTGCTCCGCTTATGATTCCTATACAATAATTATGACTGTAGGCTTTGTTTTTAATGTAATTTTCCCCCGAAAATGCTATGTTTTCATATAAATGTCACCTTGACGTATCACGTCAATTTGACAAGCATGGCGGAAACGTGGCGTCGTTTTGATTTTGGACCGGCTCACCTCCAGGGGATGTTGAATGTTGTCTGTTTGCTACTCGAGCGCTTCTGATGATTTCTCTGGTGAGTTCTCTCACGTCCTGACGCTGCTGGTACGCCATTTCGGGCCGGTCGCGTTGTTCTTGTGATAGACCGGCCGTGGGAGGTAACATCGTTGCTCACTCAATCCATGCGAACACTTCTGTCTACACTCAGTCACTAATACACAACAATAACTTTGTCCAGTTATAGAAATAAGTCCGGTGATATCACTGAATAAACTGGAAAACAAAAATAACACAGCTCAACTACGCACAGCAAACCGAACAGAGCGCGACTGTCGAACGGGGGACGGCGGGAAGCTACAGCGCCGCCGCGCAGCTGTCTCTTTCTTTCTCGGCTAAAAGCATATTGCGTTCTCGCTTACTCGACAACGATTTGATGACAGATGCAAGTGTATATGTCAAAACAAAGCGTGGGCTGTTTAAATGTCAAACATTCAACCGTTTTATGTAGCGACATCTATCTAAAATTGAGTGCACTGATGGAAAAATGGGCACAAAGATATTTTAACACTGTTTTCACCGCCTTCTGAACTCATTGAGTAATACTGTCTAGATTACCCGTAGGATACGAAAATAAACATCGTCGTGTGATCCCGTCCCGATTAATACACTATCAATCTGATAATCGTAAAGTTGTTGTAAAAACTTGTTTGGTTTTTGTTTGTTTTTTATTGTGTTCCCGTGTGTCCCAGTCACAGAACACATACCTATACTCCTATTAGCGGAGTCACTAACTAAAGAGCTAGAGCTAGGTCAGTCACCCAATGATAACCATTAGTTATTAATTCAATATTTATTTATTTTTTATTTATTTATTCACTCCAAACATACAAATATCCTTACAGGCTAGACCCAATGCGATATTGTAGTACACTTAAAAATTAAATAGTTCCAATGCTTGTACCATAACAAATTCTATAGGTAGCTATTCTTTCAAATTCACCCAAAGCGCAACAGAATATATCTATGTCATCAGCAATGAGGTTGAGAATGCGGAGTGCGCTCGTCAGCGGCGCCTCACGAAGCAAGTTAGTTCGCGCACGCGGTATCGCCAGCAACTGCGGCTGACGACGACGACCCACATACCCGTCTGGCACGACTAGTTCCACCCTTCGCAATATATCCGAATTGTGTATCTTCCCTCTAATTATCTTAAAGATATAAGTAACAAGTGTGAGTTGCCTCCTGACCCTCAGTTCGTCATATCCGACCATACCTAAGATAAATAGAGTTGGATACCTCAACGGATAAAATGGATACACCCCGTATTCCCTCATATATTTATATCTAATAAATTTATTTTGTACGCGCTCCAACATGAGACTATATTTAGTTTCATGCGGAGCCCAGATAACTGCATTACACTCTAATTGGCTCCTTACTAAAGCATTATACAATGCCGTTATAGCTTTCATATTTGTAAAGCTTTTAACCATTCTCAGGACAAATCCTAGGTTTCTATATGCTTTTTTGCATACCTTAACTATATGATCACGAAACGTCAACCCAGTGGTGAAATGGACACCCAAGTCCCTCACTTCAGTGACCCTAGCCATTGATACCCCGTCCACTGTATAACTATATCTAATGGGTGTGCGCGCGCGCGAAAAACTTATGGTCACACACTTAGATGTGTTAAACTGCAGGAGATTACTCTTGCTCCAAGTTACTACTCTGTCTATATCTCCCTGCAGTCTTTCACAGTCATCCATGTTTGTAATGGGGAGACAAAGTTTGAGGTCGTCAGCAAATAGTAGGCACTTAGCATCTTGTACAACACTTGGTAGGTCATTTATCATTAAGAGAAACCCAAGGGGCCCTATATTACTTCCCTGACTTACACCAGATCTCGTATAGTATGCCTTTGATTGGTATCCTGCATAGTCAACATACTGTTGCCTGTCACTCATATAACTCGCAAAAAACTTAAGTAGATGCGGGGTGAAACCGACTGCTGCTAACTTTTTCAGTAATACGTCATTATCGACTAAATCAAATGCTTTTTTGAAATCGAAGTATGCAGCATCGACTTGCCCCCCACCGTCCACTATCGGCACTACTTCCGCCATGTAGCCAAGTAAATTGCTCGTAGTATTTCTAGTCGGCCGAAATCCATGCTGCGCGTCGGTGAGTTGCGAGCTAACTTGCTGATAGACTTTCTTATAAATAGCAGATTCTAAAACTTTAGCCGTTGTTGACAATACGGCAACCGGTCTATATTCTTCAACTTTCGTTTTCGAACCTCCCTTCGGTACCGGTATGACCCGGGTAGTCTTCCACATCTCGGGAAATACAGCTGATTTAAGGCAAAGATTGTAGATGTGCAACAGTGGTCTCGCTAATCCCATTCGACAGTCCCTAAAAACGTACGGCGGAATACCGTCAGGCCCTGATGATTTTTTCGGCTTAAGTTGCTGCAGGGCGCGTACTACGTCATCCATCTCCAATCTGTCAAGATGAACCCGCCCTGCTCCGTTTTGGCTGCCTGCTTCCACTATCGCCGCATTCACATCCAATCTAGGTTTCTCTACATTATATACTGAATAAAAATATTCAGCAAATTCTTGAACCACTTGTTCATCTGTCAATGTCTCTCCGTTCTTTAAAATCTTTTGGCTACTACTATTACCTCGTTTAGAATTAACGTAAGCCCAAAAAGATTTGGGGTCACTTGACATTTGACTTTGTACACGTTGCCGATATTGTTCCTGTGCCACTAACATCTTCCCTTTAACTGTAGCCCTGCACTGAGCAAACGTTTCGTAATCATTTCCTGAACCACTACTTTTATAGTTTTTATGAAGAGTAGCTTTGAGTTTTATGTCGCGAATTATCTCACCCGTATACCACTCGGGATAAATGTACCTCGAGCGTACACGGCTTCGCTTTTTCCTAGGAACACAGTCATCTATAATTGAATAAATTGTGTCATAAAAAAACTTTAAACTCGTATCTAAATCTAAGTTATATAAAGGAGCCCAGTCGACGGCTGTGATCTTTGAATATAATTTAAAAAAATCCGCTTTATTAAAATTCCAACTGACATGTGTGCGCGTTTCCGATGACGATGTGCTCAATCTTGGCCCTATGTGGGTATTTGTACGCAAACCCGGGCTGACGGACACTTCCAGCGGTGGATGATAACCATCCACCGGCACGAGCGGCGCCTCCGCCGCGCGCACCTTCACACACTCCCCCTCCTCAAATGTACTCAGTACTAAGTCCAAACAGCGATTATTGCAATTAAATATTCTGTTGCTCTGAGTAAACCTACAATATGTCATAAAAAACTCATAATACGAATTAACACTTGTAGTACAGGAATATAGATTAAAATCTCCTACCACTATCACTTCCCGGTAATTATTACAATATTGTTCAATGATTCTAAACAGTAACTCATATTCATGTTCACTACTATTAGGTGGGATATAAACAACACATATTAAAAACAAAAACCTATTACGTAAATAAACAGTGGCACCTACTAGTTCAAAAACATGGTCATCAATGTTTACGCCGCTCGGTGACGGTACTCGCCGCAACTCGATTCGCGGTGTGGCCACGAGACACGCGCCGCCCTGCTTTCGTCCATCCGCTCGGTCACATCGCATTAAAGTGAACCCTGGGGGGATTACTTCCGAATCACAAATTGATTCGTTTAGGCCGGTTTCCGTGATAGCAAATAAATCTGAGTTATAACTTGATAGCCCTATATAAAACTCCTCTAATTTGGTTCGCAGTCCTCTTACGTTCTGATAATATATTTCTATGGTAGATTTATTCCGAAGTATTTGGTTTTTTGTATGGTCTACGAAACCAAACCCATTCACAGAACTCAACATTTACTGGCCAAATCTCAGATTGACATAATACGTCATATTTACTCTCCGGTACCCCAATCCTAAAGGATGCATGCATAATCCCTTTCCGTTCTATGTTTAAGGCGTTCTACTTTAACAGGTTTTTCCAACCCACATATATTTCTTACATATATTTCTAAGTCTTCCTCTTTAGTGTCCCTCTGTAGACGCCAGACGTGTAAATATTTATATTTTTCCGTTCCCTGAATTCCATTTATAGTAATACTTCCTCCTCTTTTAACTTCTTTCTTAGGATATCGGCTTTTCTTTCTATTTACGACTGTCCAATTTTCTTCTTCTTCTTTATCCAGTCTTTTCTTCCCTTCTTCATGTACCTCAAGTAAGCTAATACCCATTTCACTCTCTTTACTTATTACTAGTGGTGGTATTCCCTCCGATACTAAACTTTTGGATTTTGTGGCCACACATTCTTTGGTTGGTATAATATTGGTGGAATTGTGAGTTACCCGCTTTTGATTTTGCTGGAGAACGTCCACGAACGTTTTAGATGATGACGGTATTTGGCTCTTAGGTGTTTGAAATCCATCTGTACGAGTGTCCTGCTTTGAACTTTCCATACTGAGACGGGCTCGTAGGAGTTCGTTTGACTTAATTAACTCTTTGATGTTTGCTTCTAACGTATCTACTTTGTTCGCCTTTTCTTGAACTACCTCCATTATTTTTCGTAAATCATGCAATTCAGTCTCTGTTTTGATAAATCTATTTTGAAGCAAAGCATACTGCTTACTTTGATCTTCCAGTCGTGCTATTATTTCCAATTGAAACTCCCGTAGGTCTTCATATGGTTCATTATCAATATCCGATTCGTTCGCGTTGCGACGACTACCGCGCTTAGTGTTTACGTAGCAGTCACTCGCCCCGGCCACAACCTTTTTATCCACTGTGATGCTTCCTCGAACTGGTGTGTCGGAATTTCCTCGTTTTGGAATAGTGCTTACACATTCTGGACATACCCATTTCTCTTTGTATCCTTGCGTAAACGTCTCGTATGTCTCCGTCGTCACCGCCAGACATTTTAGATGGTATATCTTCTTACACTTTCTTTGAGAACACTCCATATATACCTCATTGCAAATATCGGCATCGCAGCCGTTACATTTCGTCCCCATCTAGTGAGAACACAACGTAGCGAATTAACACACCGATATAATATATATAATATATATAATAATAATTAATGGTTACAGACAAAGATGCGAGATTATTATCGCGGGATAAAGATTAAATAGGTACCTAGGTAGGTAGTCTCTCTATTATAAACGCGAAAGTTTATGAGGATGGATGGATGTTTGTTAGGTACTCTTTCACGCAAAAACTACTGAACGGATTTCGATGTTTGGCACACAGATAGTTTATTTTATAACACATAGGAGATAGGATACTTTTTATCTCGATATCACGTAGTAGGTACTATTGTATTCTGTGCCGCTATTCCCACGGGAACGAAATTTATGCGTTTGAAACCGCGGGGCGCAGCTATTAGGTAATATTATAAAGGCGAAAGTTTGTGAGCATAGATATATTTTTTACATTTCTATGTTTGTGAGTGTGTTTGTATGTTTGTTACTTCTTCACGCAAAAACTACTACCGAACGGATTTGGATGAAATTTGGTACAAAGATAGTTTATAGCCAGGATTAACACATAGGATAGTTTTTATCCCGATGTTCCCACGAGATCGAAACTTATGCGGGTGAAACCGCGGGGCGCTGCTAGTTACAAGTATTGGTTATCATCGTATTCATGATCATGCCTATTGTTGTAGTTGCGGGGTATGCAGATACGGTCTTTGCCCAATATACAGACAGACGTGAACTTTTAGCAGCTAATGAATCATGTTGGGGATATTATTTCTTCAACTTATACCAAACATTGCCTTTGCCAATGCCGGCTACACGATGAGACGTACGCATAGAAATGTAAATATCTATGGACGTATGTATGAGTGAGATACTTACCTACTCAACGCTTTGAAGTTAATATCATGAGTGGCTCATGAATTCGTTCGTTAATTAAGTATATACCTTCAAAGTGTTGTTGGAAAGTTGTAGTGAAAAATAGAACCTTGGGTTAGGTCATAGATACATCATGAATTACATTTCTATGGGTTAGGTATTTGGATAAGATGAAAATAAACTAAGTTTTAAAAATATGGACGGATTTATTTAATACGTCATAAAGTAAAAAAAAAATAACTTATTACAATTACAATGAACGATACATCTATACAATGAATTAATTATCCAGTTAAACAGTTTAGTCCTAATTAGTTACTGTTGGTTCTGCATGGATTCGATGATGCGCTGGTAAACCATCTCGGGGGCCTTGCTCGAGAACTGGAAGTCCATATGGCTGAAGTGTTTTTCGGGCACCTTGTAGGTTTCTCTAACGTTGGGAAGCTCTTTCTGCAGTCTGAGCACATCTCTAGGGTGAGCAAGCCAGTCCTCCTCGCTGTAGTACAGGGTGACGGGGGCTTGAACTTCGGCGATGTTGAACTTGGGAGCCTCCAGCGTGCCATAAACCTGCTCATTGATGTAGGGTCCGTAGTTATATCTGCGGAACTCGTGAGAAGCAACACCTTGTCCGTATTGTTTGATCACCTTAGCAGATGTGCCAGCCGGCAAGTGTCCCATCACAACGGGGATTATGTCGGGGTCCATGCCATCTACGTTGACACCAGCCATGACGAAGTTCACGTTTGAGCAGACTTTCTTGCAGCCGATCTCGTTCTCGCACATAGCTCCGCCAACAGTTTTAATCAGCTCCTTGGCTGGAGTGAAGGCTTCGTTTCCAATCAGCCGGTTGAGTCGCTCTTGGAACTTGCTTGTAGGAGCAACCATGCGGAACAATGGGCTGCGCACGTTCGTCATGTAGACCATGGGTGACAGAGCGTACATCATGATGATCTTATTGTTGTACTCGGGGCGGGTGGCGGCGAGCGCGAAGAAGGCCGTGGATCCCAGGGCATGTCCGATGTAGTACAGTTTCTCCTGTTTGGTCGCCTCCAAGGCGAAGTCGATCATAGCTGACACGTCTAGGAATGCGATTTCATCGGTGCTGAATTGCCAGAAGTCAGCCATAGCGGGATGCTTGGTCACGTGGCGCCTGGAGTATTTGTTGCCACGAGCGTTGCCGAGCCATACGTCATAACCAGCATCAGACAGCAAGTAAGCGAACGATTTGCCGGGACCCAAGAGAAGCCAGTCATCAGCGCTTCCGATCATACCGTGCATCAAGAACACAACAGGCTTCTGCTGAACATCACGGATCTGCTTCTTAGGAGGAATTCTGAAGAGCTTGAGCATGTAGCCATCGTCGGTCTTAATAGTGTATTCCTCGATGGGGTACTGGTATTTTTGTGCTAGTTGGGTAGCGTTGAGTTGAGCATCTTCGTTGTCTTCCAGCTTGGCGACTTCGTAAACTTCGTGGAACTTGACCTTTTCCTCTTCTTGAATGTGCCTCATAGCTTTCTGGGCATCGCCGAAGATCTTCTCGATATCTTCTGGGGTCTGAACTGGAGATTTCGGTCCAACAGCCATCCGCAAGCCATTCCACTCAATGAAGTCGCCATAAACCTGGGAATTCGGTTTGTCCTTGTTCATAACGGAGTTGAAAAGAGGCGAACTCCACTTCTGGTTATCACCGCGGAGTGATGGCTGCTGCTCTCCATAGTATCTACTCTCCTTGGACTCCTGGGAGCTTTCGCTGGAGGGTGAGTCACGGTGGTGCTTGTTATGATGGTGGTGCGAATGATGCGAGTGCTGGTGGGTGGATGGCCATTCGTGAGAGTTCGAGGAAGCAGGCTGCTGGTATTGTTCTTGGTAAGACGGCAGGTACTGTTGGTACTGGGGGGCCTGGTTCAGCTGCTCTTGTCCCTGGTATGTCTGGTCCTGCACTTGTTGGCTCCTGTATTTCTGATTCTGCAGCTGCTTGCCGCGGTTCTTCTGGATCTGGAGCGTTTGGTCCCACTGCTTCAGGTCTTCCGTCGGCTGGTCCAGTTGTAGCCGTTGTTGGTATTGATTGATGTTGTCCAGCTGCTGAACGTCGAGGCCGTTCAACTCTCGTTCTTGCTGCTTGAAGATACTGCCCGTGATGCCGTGGGCGAGGGCAAGGCAGACCAAGACACAAGCTGCGTTCATCTTGCCGGTTTGATGTGTGTCCATTGTGGAGAAATGGGCAGTATTTATATGCAATATTTTGCCGATTCTGCTTTACGTATACGTGTGTGGTTGTGTGTGTGAGCTGTGACGATGCTGGCGCAGGCGCATCGCCGTGAGTGCAGCGTAAGCGCAATGCGTTGCTTGTAAAACATATTGCTAGCTTAGCACAAAATGCGTTTGTTATTTTTCCAACTTAAATCATACGTCACATTTTATTTGTACAAGGTGTAATTGAAATAACTGAGAACCGAAACCGGCATGGCCTGGAACCAAAAATTCGAAGACATGTGACATCTAGCAACTCGCATTGGCATCTGGCGACTAGAATCAATTCAATTTTCTTGTGAATTTTGACGTTCAAAGTGCCTTACTAAATACTTAAATGATTTAATTTTGACTTAAGAATTGGTCTTTCAAAAGTTGAGGTTTGAACAGTAAGGTAAATAAGCCGAACCATAGTCTTGTCGTGATGTACAGACGCCAGCACATCAACCTACCCGAAACTGTCAAATTTTCCCAATCAACTTTGAACCTTATGCTTTAGTGATAAAGTTGAAAATCTATTAAAGGAATTTGACAGATTGTAGTAACTTGATGTGCTGGCGTCTGTACGTCTTTTTTGGGCTAGTAGCACAGAATAAATAGTAAAACTAGTAGGTCTACTTGTTTATTAGGTCGAATTAACTTACATACTTCGTTTATATAATAAAACTAGCTACTGCCCGCGACTTCGCGTGAAATTTCATGTTTCCCCTGACCAACCTCGTCGCATCGCATCGCGTGCCTTCGCTATTACTTCGTTTTCGCTTAGCATTAATTCTGACTCTTTTTTTTTCTCGGTTCCTAAGGATCATAGTGTGATGTTAAATAGCCTTCCTCAAGAATTGTGCAGAATTTTTCAAATCCGAGGGTAGTTCCAGAGATTAGCGTGTTCAAACAAACTCTACAGCTTTATTATTACCTCCTTACTATAAACGTTGTATAGCGTCTGTATAGTTCTTCTTTCGAAAGTCAAATTACTGACGACTGAAACAGAGAAATCGGTGTGTTTCACATTCACACTTAAGTTCTGAGTTGAGCTGCACGGTTACCGACAAATGCGTGCACTGACTGGACAGGTCCGCTCAATCTGTGTGGTTCTTTCCTCAAAAGACCATTTCAGATACCAATCTACATGGTGTTCATATGATCTGACCAAGATTTTGTCTGGACTTTAAAAGAGACTGTGACCTCTGAGTTTGTTTCGGCCTTTCTTCTCAGAGTAGTCAGATAGGAAACGCCGACCTCATCTAGCTTTAAAAAAATATGATTGACGTGTAAAAGTGTTTGTACAAACCTATTTACAGAAATAAAATCATTTATCATCTGATATACTTAATACGTTTATTAGTAAGGGGGTTAGTAGGTATATGGGACTAAAATAATATAAGTAATTATTAATTGGCAACATGTTGGTGTACTGTACCTAAACCTCTGCCTTTCCCTTTCGGAAATATAGTCTTGAATTCGTGACGACGTATCAATGTAAGGCACTTGTCCCACCGCCAGCGATTAACGAGAAGCGAGTAGATCTACAAAACTAAAAGCGAGCTGGCGGGCAATGAACAGAGAGCGCGCGACGGCGACGTGCGATTACTCGCTGAATGCGTCTGTAGGTACATACCAAGCGTCAGTCTCTCAGCGAGTGTTTTGCCCGCTAAGCGAGTAGTAGCTAGGCGAGACTCTCTTTGATAGCTGTTCAGCCTATGGCAGTCCACTGCTGGACATAGGCCTCTCCCAGGCTTTCCGCT
Organism: Amphipoea lucens; assembly: GCA_947508005.1. Classification (NCBI taxonomy): domain Eukaryota; kingdom Metazoa; phylum Arthropoda; class Insecta; order Lepidoptera; family Noctuidae; genus Amphipoea; species Amphipoea lucens. Next base: position 18,996,384 of record OX382372.1, read on the forward strand.
TTCCGCACCCAGTCCGTCCCAGCCACTTTTGATAGCTGTTGTCTCCGTGATAAACGAGATCTCGTCTTATACGGGACCTACAATCATTTGTACGTTTCTTGAGCGAGAAAATCGCTCCTAGCTAGCCGCTTCCTCGTCGGCACTGGGACGGGGGCCTTACGTTAATAAATACGTAGAAATATTACCTATCTACTTGTTTTTTGCTGTGAGTGCAATACTACGTACATTAATTTTTAATCCATATTTTACGCGACAGCTAAGTAAATCGCAAACCTATGTAGGTCATCATAAACATACTATCACGACAGTTAGTCTAAAAGGCGTAGGCAGGGAATGGAGCGGTAGTTCACCGAGGACATGATAATATTCCATTCCTACTCATCATAGTCTGCTTTAAAAACAAGATGGTCGGAGTTCTTCGTTGGTTGTTTGGTCGTTAGCGCGACTGCGAGTGTGGATTACTGGATTAGATCACTTAAATTCAAACTCAAAACTCAAAGCATTCATTTCAAGTAAACCAATTAAGTACAGGCACTTTTGAATTGTCTTGGAGTTGCCTGTTGCCCATCCATTTAAGATTCCTATGGAGCGCTCCACGCTTTTAGAATTCGTCATCATCATTTCAGCCGAAAGACGTCCACTGCTGGACATAGGCCTCCCCCAATTTTAGAATTCAATTTATGTCAATTTAAATATTTTATAATTTTTAGTGCGTGATAAAATTTAAGCGTGTTTCTTAGTTTTTTTTAAAATTTAATATAGAAGATACACTGCGTAAAAAGCATAAGCAAAGCCACAGTAAATTGCTAGTTTAAGACAATAACGTATTATCATTGCTTCATTACCGAGTCAGCACATTGACCTGAGGAAATGTTTAATAAGTGAAATGTTTCACACTTTGAACGTTCCAATGTTTTTAGTTGCCAATGAATGAAATGCTAAGTAAGTTATACTTGTTATAGAATTGTTAATAATGCAATAGTAAAGTACCTAATGAATAATACAAGCTGTTGCTCCTGACTTCGATTGTTTTTTTTTTTTTGCTTTTTTTCAGCTCTTCTTGAAACGTAAATAGATACCTAATTAGGTGTGAGACTCTCATCTAATCATATCATGAGGCAATCATAACATTTGGCTTTAATAGGTTTTTTATATTTTATTATTTATCTTTTAAACCTACTGTGTTTTTACTGTTGTAAATTAAAATAATAATAATAACTAGTACCTAATTAATTAATAAAAATAACAAAAACCTAACTATTCACTAACTAAAATATGTATAGCGGTTGAAAAATTCATCCGCAACGCTGTCGACTGGTAATGTACCCAAGTGACGCGGCATTACCACGTTGTACGGCAATGCCTTTGGCCAAGGTAAAAGCCAGTCCTTGGGTCACGGGAAGTGTCATGCAACCAGCCGTTTTGAAATTTCCTTAAAAAGACCATGAGCACTCGGACCCCACGGCTCGAGGGTTTCAACCCCAAACGGCTCGAAAATATAATTTCTGATAAATATATTACTTATATTTTTTTTATTTTCGCCGCTTAAGGTTTTCCGCAGCCGCAGCAGCAGCCCCAGCACAGCGTGCCGATCCAGGAAGGTGGGATGGCGCAAGAGTGTCGACACACGTTGCGTCCCACCATAGATATATGAAAGAAGCGTCCCACACTAAAGGCCTACCCACCTTCCTTGGAAATAAAGACATACCGTCCGGTCTCTAGCCATCGTCGCGTGCCAAGTCGGTTCTAATACAGCTGGAACGCCGACGGTGACAAGAGCACGTCGGATGATGTCATTAAAGTTCGCGTTCCGCGCTAAGCGACCCGCACTTCGGCTGCAAGACAGGCCGTGGTGTCCGAGGCTGTTAACTTCTTCGTCACAGTGACAGCGATGAGGAGAACAGCCAGGAGTGCCTAGTCGCAGGGAAGCAGCGAGGCGAAAAGTAGTGTCGTCGAACAAAGAGCCTATGTTCGACGAAGGTAGTGCATGAAGCCAAAGACCCGACTCCCATCTACCCACAGCCAGCAGGCGCGCACATTCCGCAGTAGTAGCAGACGAGTTAAGTAAATTGTTCTGTACTACTCTCCCCGTGGCCTCGCGAAGATATTACCGAATCGGATCATTATACTCTACGAACTAAGTCACAGCAATGCTTAAAATTTACTAGCATCGTAAACGGCACTAGCATAATATGCCAAGCCAAGACAGCAAACCAGGATAGTATACCGTGGTTGTAGTATGATATCCTAGCTTTGAAAAAGTAGCCTCGTGTATCTCGGGCATTACTGGATGCAGCTATCAGTATTTTACATGAAGCGACTGTCTAACTGACCCCCACAAGTCCCAAGTCCCAAAACTGGGTCACTCGGGACATTAAATCATTTTCTTATACCCACATTTAGGCTGCCTTTTCTCCAGAGATGAGCCAGGCTGCGTAGCGAGGGATGTGTGTAAAACTAACCAATAACGATGCTATGGAATAAAATTATGGAGCGCCTGGGAATAAACCCGCCCGTTTATTCCCAGGCGCTCCATAATTTTATTCCCGGCGGCTCCAATTTAAAAAATGGTATTTTGTAAAAATCTCACCGTGGAAGCATAGGTAAAGTGAGCTTGAAGTAAGCTGTCGATACTATCAAATCCCGTGGAATGACAACTCATTTCAGAGTTTTTTACAGCAAAGATCGGTTGGTATCTCTCCTCATAGTTTTGTTCTGTGAGTATCATTAGGTACCTACTGCACCAAATTGTCAATCGTATCTAGGTACGTCATCTACGTAAATAAAACGCCCGCAATATGCAAATCACACTAATATTATAAAGGCGCAAGTTTTTGAGTGTGTGTATGTGTTTATAGGTTTGTTGTATGGAGGTAGCTGACACCCTGGATTAACATATAGGGCTACTTTTTATCCAGATATTCCCACGGGATCGACACTTATGCGGGTGAAACCGCGGGGCGCAGCTAGTGCCTTAATAATCGCTTATCATACATTTTAGTGATCGATGTTATCATATTATATTGTTAGCATTTCATTTCGTTTACATTGAGTTGTCTGCCTCGTTGGTCTAGTGGACGCAAGCGCTACCTGCAGAGCATGAGGTCCTGGGTTTGATTCCAAGGTCGGGGAAAGTGTTATTTGGTTTTCCATCTGGTATTTCTCAGTAACTTAGCAGCCCCGAGTCCGGATTTGTGCCCGGTTGATAGTAATATGCTCGCCCCTTATTACATAGGACTTCACAACTGCACCCTAATTGCGTAACACACTATCAATCGAAATAGCTGAATCATTTTGAAGCAAATTGCTAATCCATTGCTTCATAAGTACGAAAAATTTGTCTGCTCAACACCTTTAATGGCGCAATAATTGTTACATGATACATTTTTCGAACATACCAAGCAATGGATTAGCAATATCTTTCAAAATGATTCAGATTGAGATTCGATATAGTGTGTTACGCAATTAGGGTGCTGCACGTGTGCAGCTTAGCCGTGATCCGCTGTAGAGCGGTGCCTTTATGTCTAACTACATAAACCATAATGGGCACACCTACCCTGGACGTAGTAATATGCTTTTTTCGTATGGCGTTATCATTATGGTTCCTCGGTGTCTACAAACGGTTCCTCTGTTTCTAGAAATATGAGGAACCGTTGTTTAGGAACTTGACTACTCTTTATCTTTTGTCGATTTAAGTATGACGTCATAGCTGGAAATTTGGCAGGTACCTATGTGTTGAAATGTCGGTCTTATGGACCATAATCTATCTGCCTAGCCTTTTACCGACCATGTTGGGGTCGGCTTCCACTCTAATCAGTGATGCATACTGGTATTTTACATGGAGCGACTGCCTATCTGACCTCCACAACCCAGTTACTTGGCAATATGGTATTCCTTGGTAAGACTTTGGGCTTCTGACTACCAGTACCGGCTGTCAAAGATCTACGAATGACAGCCGGGACCAACAGCTTAACATGCTTTCCGAGGCACGAAAGGGTCTCGATATGTCATGTAATAGATGGTCACCCATCCACGAATCTACCTACATAGTGTCCATAAAAAGTAGGTAGTTAGGTACTTACCTAATATTATTAGGTACACATATAGGGTCATGGCAACTCATGTCATTCATGTCATGGGTGAGCCTGCATCGCAAGATCAAATATGCACTAATAGAAATTCTTAAAGGTAGATTGGTATAAACAGAAATCTAGGTAGGTCTACTTACGAGGATTTTTAACCGACTTCAAAAAAGGAGGAGGTTCTCAATTCGGTTGTATTTTTTTAACTTGTTTGCCTGACTCTACACTATGGTAGGTACCTAAAGCAAATATATAAGTAATACAAGTTGGAACATGACGTGATATTCTTCCAAACACTTTTTGGTGCCATTGACAATGACCACTTCATTTACCCATTACTAATATGCGGAAAGATTCAATCGCAAAAACCCAAACACTGACAAGGTTGGTCATAGAATCCGGACAGTTCACTCTCAGTCCAAACCCGGAGAACTCGTGCGATGGCTAAAACGTTCATCATATTATTCGTAATCATCAACTTCATAAACGTACAAACGACGGACCATTTAATCTCAAGTTCTATAGCGAAAGCTACGGAGAACATAGCCGAAACGCTTATCAAACATCCGATAGTAACTTCAACGACGTATGTGACCTCCAATACATTCGCAGCAGCTGTTGACCTATTAACCAGGCTGCCCTTGGCAATTTCAAGGGCCATAGGACCTGTCCAACTTACATCTCGAATCAGTAAAAGAAACACAATAGATGCAGTCGATAAGTTCATTGCTGCTTTCAATGCAGGTAAGCGAAATGAAGATACAAGAATGAGTATCGATGTCATCCTTGTTAAGTATGGATATACAGTTGAAAAACATGAGGTCACAACAGAAGATGGTTATGTGTTAACAATGTTCAGGATTCCTAACACCGGACCAGCAGTGTTCCTCATGCACGGGTTACTTGGCAGTGCGGACGACTTCATTATAGCGGGCCCCGGAAGCGGCCTTGCTTATCTTCTAGCGGACCAAGGTTACGACGTCTGGATGGGCAATGCCCGAGGCTGCAAGCATTCCCGTCGCCACCTCAGCTTGAAGCCGTCTGAAGCACAGTTCTGGGACTTCTCGTGGCATGAAATTGGCATATATGACCTCCCGGCTATGATCGATTTTGTGCTAAGAAAAAGAAGCACGAAATCTCTGAAATACATCGGCTATTCTCAAGGCACTACAGCTTTCTTCGTCATGGCTTCTGAAAAACCTGAATATAATGCAAAGATATCTGTGATGGTTGCATTGTCCCCTGTTGCTTTTATGTCTAAAGTCAGGTCCCCTATAGTGAGGCTGCTATCTCCTGGGACATCAATTTTGCATGGAATTGCAAAGAGCCTGGGACTGTATGAGTTTTTACCGGATAATAACGTTATTAGCGCGCTGAAGTTATTAACGTGTGGAACAGGACCTATACTGACGATTATATGCAGCAATGTTTTGTTTATTTTCGCTGGTTTTGATTTTGGTCAGCTCAATGTTACGAATTTGCCCATGATATTTGGACATTTGCCGTCTGGCGCGTCGATTAAGCAATTTGCTCATTACGGTCAAGGATTGATAACTGAAGATTTTAGAAAATTCGACTATGGTAGTGAAGAGAATATGAAAAGATACGGTGTTAAGGTGGCTCCGAGATATGCTTTGGATAAGATATCGGCACCGGTTTGTTTGTTCTACAGCGAGGCGGACTGGCTCGCGCACCCCAGCGACGTGGAGCATCTCCGCGAGAGGCTCCGCAACGTGGTGGACACGCACAAGATACCGCATGAACAGTTCAATCACGTGGATTTTATATTAGCTAAAGATGTGAAAGCATTGGTTTATAAAAGGCTGATGAAAGTGCTTTTGTCATTCTAAAATGTTAAACCGATTTTATTTGTGTGAGTGGAATTAAATCCAATAATATTACCAAGCTAATTTTATTTATCTGCCAGCTTTAGTCTAAGTTCCTATGTAACAATGTGCACCAACCAGTGGCATACCTAAACAATTAAAAAAACATAGCATATGCATAGCATATAATCAACCTATAATGTACCCACTGCTGGAACACAGACCTCCTCTCGGGAGTGGGCTATAGCCCGTTATCCGCCACGCGGCCGCGGGCTTAGTGCGGGTTGGTAGATGTCACATGTCTTGGAATGTTTGGTTGTAGGACATGCCGGTTTCCTCACGATGTTTTCCCTCACCGTTATGAGAGCAGTGCACGGTGATGAAATAATTTACACAAAGTAAAGCGCCTCTCTGGGTTTAAACCTACGACCTACAACTTGAAAGTCGCGGCCATTACCACTGGGCCACCGCTGGCACTGCTCTGAAAAACAGCGAGACAAGATCTGATAATATGTACCTATCTAACTTATTAGGTAAAGACTATGAAACCTACTCAAAACTCGTTTCGAAGTAGGTAATCCTACCTATACCATCACAGTAAACAGTCGTGAAAATACTCGTTACGCAAACTATTGATGATCGTAGCGAAAAGTCGACAGGAAATTAAATAAATGATTTGCAAAAACAAAGACGAGGAACGCTTTGCAAACAGTTTTGCTCGTCACTGCAGTTTTGTTGGACTAAGCATGACCCAGAAAAGATGTTTTGTTTTCAAGTAAAAAGACTCGTGTTAAACATTTCAATTCTACTTGAATAAGTATTTATAGACTTATGCAAATTTTTGGTGGATTAAAAAAAACTATTGTTACCAACCAAACATTCGCCCATAACCCTTTTTTAACCGACTTCAAAAAAGGAGGTTCTGTGTTCGACCCGTATGTATGTATGTTGCGTATGTCCGCGAGTTTCTCAAAAACTAATGAAGCAATTTGATTATTCTATTACATCGTCGGAGTACACTGAAAACAAAGTACTTAGATTATTTCAAAATTTTAATAAGACATAAGCAAACCAATTATTTGAAAAACATCCTCATCAGGGCTATCAACGAGCTTACCAACATTAAAAAAAATATTCAGATGCCCGTGAATCTACCTAATATAATAAAGCTGAGGATTTTGTTTGTTTGAACGCGCTAATCCCTGGAACTATTAAGTAGTTGGATTTGAAAAAATATTTTTGCATTTAATAGCCAAATTCTTGAGAAAGGCTATAGGCTATTTAACATCACCCTAGAACTCTTTTAGGAGCCGAGCAAAGAGAAAAAAAAGTAAGAAAGAACCATTGATATAATAAAGTCAATGGAAAGAGCGCTAAGCGGGCCTAAGCAATAACGAAGTATATAATAGCACGCAGGCGATACGATGCGACGGTGTGGGTCGGTTACTGTTAGTCTGCATCATCCCACTGCTGGGCAAAGATGGGTCGGTAGAACAAGAAATTTCACGCGGACGTAGTCGCGGGGTCTGCAGTTGCACTTCTGGCCGCGACTACGTCCGCTTGAAATTTCTTGTTACCTACTGATTTTCTTGTTAGTCTTGTTGTGTGCTGGGTAATTGTTTGATAAAGCTGGTAAAGATGGAAAGCCATACTTATTTAAATTAACGAAAACATTAAACTAACGGCTTGCTTACCACTATTCTATTCAAGGTTTTATTGTAAACTATGAACCTCTGTGCTAGATATCGTTACTGGTATCAACCCCAATTCTTAGTGATAGTTTGTTTTGAGACTTATCGGCCAGCTGCGAGTTAACTAAATTAAATCTTTCAATTTCATGAGATACAATTTCCAACCAATTTCTAAAAGAGGAAGGTCATCAATCCGTCCGTATTAATGTTTAAAGGCACCATGGATGACCAAGTCCAAATAAGAGGTAAGTATAGGCTAGCTAGGTATACATATAGGTAGGTTGGCGGTAGGATTTCGGTAGTATAGGTAATACCATTGATGTATTTTATACATCAATGGGTAATACCGGAAAATACTTGACGGAGTCTCGGGGTCGATTTTGATGAAAACTAAACGCAATATTCGATTAAAAAAAAAACAATTCCTAAAGGAATTGTTTTTGTTGAAAATTAAACACCTTGTGTTATTACCACATGATTAGACAAACGGGTTATTACACCGTCCAATAGTGTCGTTAATAAGGATCAAATTCTGGAAAGTAGGTAATGTGACACACTGCAAAGTAAAGTAAGTAGTACTTAGTTGATGGAAATCATCGTGAGGAAACAAGCATGTCCGAGAACCAAAAATTCGAAGACATGACGTGACATCCACCAACCCGCACTAAGCCCGCGTGGTGGATCATGGCCCACTCCCTCTCACAGAGAGGCCTGTATCCCAAGAGTGGGAACATTATAGGCTGAAAATAAGAAGAATATATTTATTTTCTTTGAAACATTATAGGTACATTAAGGTGAAAGTAAAGTAGGAACGAAAGTAGTTTTTTTACCTATCATTAATTTTTACCTATAAGGTACCTACCATGTACCTACAGTAATTACGAGGCCAATGTTCTTCAGCTGTAATCGTTTTTGTGATTATACCTTATAACGCTAGTGTTACATACTGTTTGTTATACCTAATGATGAGTAGTTTGTGAATGTTTGTCGTGGCGTCTGTGGTGCAAGTAAATATGTTCCTTGCTGTGGTGGCGCCATCGCCAATGTAAAAATTAATTGACACGTGTAGCGCCATCTGTTGGAGTTTTTTCGAAGTAAAAGAAAGCTGCTTACCGTCGTAATTTCCTGACCGGCTCCGTTCAACGCAGCAACGTGCAACGGTACAACCCAGAGATTTAATATTATTATGTCAGCTATTTGCTGTCGGGAACTAGGCAAATGTGACTTTTTTTTTCAAATTCAACAGGTTCGATTCCTCTGGCTAGAAATATTGATTTTTCAAAAATCCAATGATGCAGTTTTAGTTTTCATCAAAATCGAGCCCGCGACTCCTTTGAGTCATGCGCGGTCGGAGGGGGCGGTCGTGGGGGTCATGACCCCCCCCAAAATCATTCAAGCTGTCGAGAGTCTGAATGATTTACTTGCCTTACTAACTTAAAATTGTACTTGAGCCACGAAAACCCCGATAACATCGGCAGACATGGGGACTGCCGACTGAAGTAAAAACTTAAAACTATGAAATGATAGCTTGGGTTTTATAGCGCGCCTAAAAAATTGTTATAAAAATATAGAATTCAGGATTCAAAAGCGAGCGAAGCAAACTCGGGATATTGGGCACCCCGCTCGTACATGAGGTTGGAACTTCGATCAATAATAGGAAAACAGACTATTCAAGGTGGGGTGCTAAAATTTTCAGGCTCGCTACGCTCATTCTTGCAATTTACATTGTTTCTTGAGCTTTTCTTCAAAAGTGGACAAAGCAAGTAATTCCTAGTCCTTTTGGAATGATCGAAATTCGAACCTATCCGAGAGTGTGCAAAATTTTCGAGCTCGCTCTTGCATTTTAGTTTCTGCTAGCTGCTTGAGCTTGCCTGCACAAGTCGACAATGTAACTCCTATTTCTACTTGAAAATATAAAAACAAAACCTAATCAAACAGAGGCGGGTTGTAAAAATTTTCGAGCTCGCTCTCCCCACCCTGCGCAATCTACCGTTCTAATACATACAACGAATTTGGCGGCATTTAAGTAGCACCCATGTAAAAGCTGAATAGCATAAGTAATGTGAAGCTGGAGATGTACATGAACCTTAACATATCATCACGCCTTTAATCCCCAAAGGGTTGAGCAGGGGTGTACCTTCATATAGTACATACACCCACATTTCGCCAGTTATTAAGTGAAATGTCATGGAGGGCGAGCCTACTGCCGCCAACCGGAAAATCCAGACTCCAGGCTGCTTCTAAAAATTTCTGATGGAAAAACCCTTTACCCGACCTAGGAATTGAACCCAGCTAGGACCTTATGCTCAGCAGTAACTCTTGCGACCACTAGACCAACGAGGAGATGTACCTCCCTTAAAATATTCCTCGGCACCCATGATGACCCCCCCCCAAAATCTTGGGCTGCGACCGCGCCTGCTTTGAGTACTTTTCGCTTCGCTAGTCCTCATAGTTTCGGATTTGGCGGCCATCCACGCCCACTTGAAAAATTCATTCTGTATATTTTTCTACCGCTCCTTGAATACCAAATCTTTCGAACTCTATCGAAAAATTGATAGAGTTCGATAACTAGGAATGGCTCTCCAAACTAACTTCCACGAGCATTGATCACCACTCGCTTAAGATGGGTTGACGATTTAAACCTAGCTAGGGAAGCGATTGCGATTTGACTGATGCTCGGTCATCGCCATTGCCAAATGGAATTGCCGTCGCACTCACATTGCAACAAAAAAAAAACCCTTACCATGCATTGCGACCAGGCAATCAGGGCCTAGGACGGGAACAGTTAATAATACTAGTCCGCAATTTCTTCAATGAAAATCTCAATTACTATACAAATTCAAAAACGTTTTCACAACAAGTTAAGGTGAATGTGCCATGGTAGACCGCGAAATTTAAATTTTCTTACGTTTTTTGCAATTTGCAGATCAGTGTCAGGTTGTATCTTGATCCAAATATGATTCGCGACTATAATAGACATGTATTTACAGAATCATAGTCATTAGAATCATTAATATATCTCTTTTAAGTTAGATTTCTACCATAAACACTTTTCCATACGAGATTTGTTCTTAACGGTAGAAATCTAACTTAGAAAGATGTATTAATGATTCTAATTATTATAATTCTGTAAATACGTACCGGTTATAGTCGCGAATCATATTTTGATCAAGATACAACCTGACACTGACCTGAAAATTGCAAAAAACGTAAGAAAAATTGAATTTCGCGGGCTACAACTATCCATTCACCTTAAGGAATATTTATAATGCCAAGGCAGTTTTTTTTATGTTACAGTAATAAATAACAAAATCAGTAAGAACACTTAATTTATTTACATCTTAACATTAGATGGAATATAATTATTATTACATTGCTTCAGCTGGCATGTTGAGTTCTACCTGAAACAAAAAACATGGCTATTATAATTCCACTCGGCAACTTCTGCATCATAATGTTTAAGCCATTTGGTTATTTTCTGCATATTTTGCAGATGTTGATTACACTGACACTGGTTTGTCTTCTATTATTTCACCTTTGAAGAGAAGGAGGATTGGGCAGAGGTGTAGAATAGAATACTCTTTTTCTTTTTTGTAACACCTATATTTCACCAGTTATTAGTCCCGTCAAAAAAGGAGTTGTAGAGTGCATGAGCAGGGACCTAAGTGATTCCTTCAGAAGCTATCTAGTTTGTGAAGGAATCACTTAGGTCCCTGCTCAATGGGAGACAGTATTCTGTATATCTATACAGAATACTGTCTCCCATTGAGGCCGTGGCAGATATTTTTATAGCACCTTATATAGAAGCAACAAGAATAATGTACCCAGGATTTAGTAATATCTTGATTTAAAAGAGTGTCCATGGAGTTTCTTACCTGTTCTTCTCCATAGAGATCTACGTTTTGGAATGGGCAATGAGCTTCAACTTTCTGACTGACTGACCAACTGTTTAATTTTGACAATTCAAAAGTGCATGTACAGACGCCAGCACATCAACCTACTACAATCTGTCAAATTTCTTTAATCGGTTTTCAACTTTATCACTAAAGCATAAGGTTCAAAGTTGATTGGGAAAATGTGACAGTTTCGGGTAGGTTGATGTGCTGGCGTCTGTACATGGTTTAATTGAAATAAATGCTTTAGTTTGAGATAGTAAGTGGGGGATATTGTTGTGTATGTATATTAATTTAAAAATAATATTATTTTCTTTGTACCTTCTTCATTTCGTGCTGTTGGCATTGATGTAGTGATAAAGAATTACTAGTAGGAATATAGAAACTCCCAGGATGTTGGAGAACACTGCCAATTGGATGTCCGTGATCATGATGACTGGATATAGCTGGAAAACAAAGACACTGATTACAACAATGATACTAATATTATAAATTCGAAAGTAACTCTGTCTGTCTGTATGTTACCTTTTCACGTCTAAACCACTAAACGGATTTTGATAAAATTTGGCAGAGAGATAGATTGCATCCCGGGAAGGACATAAGATAGTTTTTATCCCAATATTCAAACGGCATCGAAACTTATGTGTGTGAAACCGCGGGGTGCAGCTAGTATTGTTAATAAGTATTAGTTTGTTTTTGTTAGTCTGATAATATTTATTGGTAGAACGTAGATACAGGACTACTCTAGTTTTGCTACTGACTCTGATAATATGAAGGTTTTTACTCTATCTATGCCATCGCTATGTCTGCCGGTATATTATACTAGCTGTGCTTCATTTGCATGCGTGTCGGAAAACAAATTGGATTTTATAGGTTTTCATATTTTTGTGCTAATTCTGTCCTGCCCTGCAGTGGGACATCACAGGCTGATAATAATAATTCTGTTTCTTAAATAAATGTAATCCTAAGTTACTCCTTATAATATCAGCTATCTGCCAGTAAAAGTCCTATCATAATAGGTCCAGCTGTTTTGGAGATTAGCCAGAAAAAACAGACAAAAATTTAAAAAATTGTGGTAAATGGTAGGTACCATAAATACTTTCTCATTAATTAGTGTAAAGCTGTTGTTTTGACATTACAGACACTCCAATTTTATTTATTTGTATAGTTATTAAGCTTGTATACTTCAGATGTTAATAAATAGTGTAAGTAGGTACTCATAACTTGGCACTCATTTGATTTGATATGCATATTGTCAGAGTGAGCGGATTGAAGAATATAGTGAAGATAGTACCAGCATGCCGCATTTTGTACACAGGTCGACGCATCTTAAGTTCGAGGAACCAAAGAAAACTGATAAACAATACATTAGTTCATAGGCCTAAATATGTATTAGCTTGAAATAAATTCATTAGGCATGATTTTAAAACGCATTATGGGTATCGTCATTCCTGTCTTCACCAAACAAGCTCACAGGTTGTATTAAAGTATTACAATTTTACCAAGTTCTGTATATTTCGACTATGTGTGTGTATGTATGATATGACAAGATATTCTGAAATGCAAAAATACACCAAATACTTACAAATATGCAGGAAATTTGTTAAAATAATTGCGATAAAATCCGGCCACCGCTATGAAAACAAGTACACGTCAGTTAATAAACTAGGCCGGTTTCATAGCAACATTATTACATTTGAAAGCATGAGTAAAATGTTATTTTGAAACAAAATCATGTTCGCTAATAGTTTAGGCTATTAAAAGTATTCATAAATACTATGAAAACTTTGTTACGGCAAACTGTTTGATTTTTGTAAAAAAAAAAATATTAAAAATTATAATTATTAGCGTTAAAGTTTTTCAGAGATGTTTAAAATAATACATAAATTCCTGAAACTGCTCCTGGAATGCAGCGGTCTGTCAAAAGCAGTACTTATTTTACCGTAGACAGAGTATTTTCTGTCTACGTATTTTACGGCCTGGCCACAGATCATGTAACCTTTTGGCCTGGGCCCTGTTTTATAAGCGGCAGCTTAGCGCAGGGCGGCGAGCGGTAAAAACAAATATACCAAAATGTATGAACCATGCCACGACACACCGCTCGCAGCGTCAACACTAGACAAAAGATACCGTGCCGTTTGCCGCTAATGCCGGGGCCACACTAAACGAGAAACGCCGATAATTATCGCGATAAGTTGATGCTCATTACCAAAAAACTATCACATGACTACCAATTATCAAAAAATAAACATGAATTTAACTAAATTTACTAAAAAAAGTGATGACTAGGCAGCATGGTGCCTGACCCTAGCCTGTCCCACAAGGAACAAAAAAAAAATGAATAGCTGTCACTCAAAATTATTGTAGTCAATTTATTTTGATTTTTGTTTTCCGCGACACTGTTTACGATGATAATTTAATAGACAAATTCAATTAAAACATTATAGTGGGGAAAGCACTTCTAAGTAACCGGGCCCCTCACTGTAAGCATAAGAATGTATTTCGCATCCATAAGTTCCCGGTTACTCCTTTATGATACTAACAGTTGGGATTTGAAAAAGAGTTACTGGTGTTATGAAGGTATATTGCGGGATATATCATGGAGTGATGATAGCAAATATCTATTGCAGGTATGTATATCAATTTCACATAGTAATAATTAGTGTTATGTACATACTTGAATTAGAAATACTTGCCCAAAGGGAGAAGTGTTAGGTAACCCAAACACATTATACTGTGCATGTTTATATAGATAGGTCACTACTCACTGATAATCTCTGGGTGTGCCAAGTATTGCATTGTCCGAGGGCATTCTATGGTTGTTTATAAAGAACAGCTAATAGGTTGTGATTGTGCAAGCAGTGTTCAATTATTTATTCTTGTTATAATTCAGTTTATTTTCTTGGTATATTCATATTGCTTGATCTTGCTCGTGCTTTAAAAGAGTGTCCATGGAGTTTTTTTGCCCGTTCTTCTCCATAGGTACCTACTGCGCTTTGCAATGGGCAACTAGCTTCATCTTTCTGACTGAACAACCCCTTGACAATTCAAAAGTGCCTGTAACTTGTTTATTTGTAACTAGCTGTGCCCCGCGGTTTAACCCGCATAAGTGTCAATCCCTTGGGAATATCGAGATAAAAAGTATTCTATGTGTTAATCCTGGTTATAAACTATCTGTGTGCCAAATTTCATCCAAATCCGTTCAGCCGTTTGTGCGTGAAGAAGAAACAAATATACAAACACACTCACAAATTTTCGCCTTTATAATATTAGTATGATAAATGCTTTCGAGTTTGCTTTAATCTATCAGACACTACATGAATATTTCTCATTAATGATACGCATTTTATTTCAGGTCAATGCTAAAGGTGTAGTGGAAATACTAAGTCCAGCTGACCATGACATTAGAACTCTACAGCACATCCCATTGAAAGACACCTGGTCGGCTTGCTTCCATCGAGAGGGTCATCGGAACATTGCCATTGGCACTAGAAGTGGCAATGTGATGATATGGGACACTAAAAACAAAAATGTTACTAAAACATTTCCTAATCCCTCTCAACAGTCCTGTGTGAACTATCTCAGTTATAATGCCAGGAACACCTCTCTTGCCGCATCTATGCAAAACGGGGATACCATCATATACGGTCTGGTATCAAACATTCCAGTGCTAACTGTGAAGCTGTCCTGCTCTAAAAGTATCTCTGCAATGAAGTTTCATCATGAGAGTCGATCTTTGCTAGGTCTAGCCACTGACGAAGGCCATATTGTAATTCGTGATATCACTACGAACAAAGACAAAGCCTTCTTTGAAAATGTCCATGCATCACCCATCAGTGATATAGCATACTCTCTAATTAATAGAGATGTGTTGCTGTCTACTGGTTTTGATAGAATCATGAATGTGTATGATGTAAGATTACAGAATGTTGTGTCAACTATAAGAACCTCATACACTCTGACCACCTTAGCAATTAATCCTGAAAACCAAGTCGCTTTGGGCACTAAAAATGGTCTGGTGCTATTGTATGACCTCAGAGATCTTACAAATCCCTCTAAAGTATTGAGAGGACATGAAGAAGAAGAAGTGCATAAGGTTTCATTTCAACCAATCAGAAGAAAGATGGTTTCAGCTGATATTAGTCTTCGTGAAGACACAGAGGGCCTGCAGTTACCACAAAAAATGTCTTCGCCAATTTGTTCTAGAACATCAGACATGTTCTTTGTTTCGGACTCACCACCAAAAAATTATTTGGATATTTCGTCTCAAGGAGGTGACGCAAAAGCAGACTCTTTCCTTGTTATGATGGGTCTTGATAAATCAAATGAACATGAGGAAGAAGGGAATAAATCCACAGAATTTGAAAGAAAGAGTGACAGACATGATTTGAGGTACCGTCAATTGGATGCGGAAAAAAACATAAGCAAAGTATCAACTCCTATAAATAACCGGAAAACAGAAAACTTAGGTTTTCTTTCACCTGTGATAACAAATGGTGGTCTAGATGATGTACAAGGCTCTAATGTCAATTTGTCAGCAGGCGGGCCTCAGAAGCCATCAAACACAGCCCCAGCTTTGGTAGTGGAATCTGCGGCTGTTGAAGAACTAAAAGATTTTGTCAACTTGGCTCTTACGGATGTGTCCGATGATAACAGGAACTATTTCCTCCATATTATGATGGCCCTAACAAAGCAGAAGTTGTATTTAGAGAAGCAATTGTCTGGCATGAGTGAGCAATTACATAATATGGCTCAAATGCAAAATGCTTTAGTTGAATCAAACAGAAAACTTACATTCGAAGTCAACCAGCTGAAGGATAGAAATAATTATTTATAACTCAGGTATAAATTTATCTTGAAAATTTAAGATGTTAAAATGTGTTACAGTACCCGGCGATAAATATTGCACATCAACCTTTGGAAAGAAACAATCGGCTAATTTCGGCTTCGTAGTGCGTTATCTCTGTCGCACACTACCTATGTGACGTTAACTGACGTTTTGTCAGTCGTTGTTCAAGTGCGATAGAGTGCGGTCGCGTCCAGTTCAAAATATATATCTAGAGTTGTTAACACCCCCAAATTTAAATAATTTAAAGTTGTACTATGGCATCTTTAGAAAAAATAGGGGAACATTTTTATTTTACCCCAACCTAAAGCAATCATTTATAGAAAAATTGGTGTATTTTATACAAAGAATAAAAAGAATTATCAAAAGAAGCAAATCATAATTGTTTTAACAGCTCCTAATAGATACCAGACTGTTTGTATTTCGTGCGACAGAGATAACGCTCTACGAAGCCGAAATTAGCCGATTGTCTCTTTCCACAGATCGATGTGCAATATTTATCGCCGGGTACTGTACTGATTAAGTGTTGCTGGCAGACTTGTGTTTTTATGATTGTTGAATTGAAATTGACAGTTTGGAGTTTTCATGATGTCACAAAAAAAGATAACATTCCAATAAAAAATGTTGCTTTGCACAACACTGAATAAGTCTGCACTTGTACAAAACTGGCTTGTTAGCTGTGTTATGCTTGCACACATGCATTATGCCCGGAATACACATACCTGTAACTTGCACAAAAGTGCAAGTAGCTGGCATGCCATTATGGTATTTAATTATTTATCGTTACATGATAATCGCAATGAGATAAATGTGCTTATACTAACTTTAATATTCACTAACATCTATAACTATTGTAAAGAATGCATTCCTTGTTAATAACCACCACCACTTGTGTATTCACCAATCAGAAGTTGTTATGGCACACGGCATGCAACCTACTTGCATACTTTTGTAACAGAATACCTAATAGTACTACGTACACAAGGGGCACTCCCTTCCCCGCGCTCATATCAAATACCGCACTTCGAGGTATTCGTCGCCGACTCTTTAGCAAGGGGGGCGCTCGTAATCGTAAGAACCGCAGCGCTGGCTGTACTGCTGACACGAACACACATTTTTACGATTTAAAAGTTTTATTTGAGTTTTAATTAGGATGGTTGGATATTGTGATGCTTTTCTGAATTTGTATTTACATAACTGTTTGTAAAATTTCGCATTTTTAATACCATGCGATTGAATAACCGATTATTTAGAGATAAGTCATTTAAACGAAAATATTTTAGTGTTTTTATTTAATTACGAACCCAACTATATAAATAAACAATTGAACTACAAAGTCACTTCAATGGACGCAAATCGCTTTTCGCGCCATTTTTTACGCTACGAACCACAGCCAACCCTACTAGAGTTCACGCACACATTTGCACGTGTGCAAACGTCATTTGGTTATGTAGTAGTAATAGGTATTTTGCGAGCGTTTTATGGAGTGTCCGAGGTGTGCTTTTGTGCAAGTTACAGGGATGTGTATTCCAGGCTTTACATATTGTATATCTAACTAGTAATGCTCTCTAGATCCTAAAAGGATATTCTGTTTTCTGTAGCAGAATGTGTTGATTCTCAAATATTTCAGGATAATAAAAATAATTGTATGCAAATTATTGATAACCATGAACTTTATCACAAATTAAAATTATGTTAAACAATTTAGGTACCTACTTACTTGCATAAATTGTTGCTGTGAACTTGTGACTGATAAAAAGGGGATTAACTCAAAATTCCTAAAAATACTTACAGTGCCAAATCTATAATGAATAATAATAATTACTTATTATGAATTAATGAATTTGCTTGGCATGAAGTTTTTATAAACTAGTTTATCTGTGCCATTAGAGAAATTGTTATGTTTCGCAATTTACCAGTATTTTATTAGTGGACAAATAATATCAATTTACATTTTAGTATATTTGTAACCAAATGCTGTGAATGTTGGCATTTGTTGTCGTTGATTTGATTGTTAAAAGTTACGTAATAAGTAAATGTATGTACATTCAATTAAATAAACCGTCTTCTAACACGTCGTTCTTTTAATATTACTTCTATCTATACTAATAATAAAACAGAAGAGTTTGTTTGAACACTTATCTCTCGAACTACCCAGTCGGATTTGATAAAATCTTTTTGTATTTGCTAGACTAATTCTTGAGGAAGCCTCTAGGGCCCGCAGGAGCCGAGCAAAACGAAAAAAAGGTAGGGTGGGTCGGGGGAAAAGCCACAGAGCATGTGACGAAGTCGCGGGCAGAAGCTAGTAAATAACAAGTTGAGACATCTACTTTACACCGCCGCTTCAAATCATTCGTAACGCCAATGTACCTAATATTACACACGCATTTTTCGTCAGTAATGTTGTAAGTCCCACGAACAGCCCGATTCTAAGTTTATGGCGGCTCTGAAGATCGCTACCCACTGCGCAGTCTGGTACCTCGCTCCACACCCCTGACACGTGATTTTGTTACTGCGCAGCGACTCGAGCCTCATGTTCCGAGCCGCCATAAAGTTTGAATCAGGCTATAATAGGATAAATCATGCGTTCACTTTAGAATGGTCTGGAAAGGCTTATGATACGGGTCGAGTGGAAGGAAAACGAGCTCAAGGCATAAACGCACCAGTGTGTGCACCGGTAAGATTGTCAGATCAAGAAGGCTGTCGGAGCTGGAGGCAGCATCTAGCGAGCGGTAGATGCTGTCTCTCTGCAGAAGACCGCGTAACTTGGAGAGGCGCCGTATGTGGTCGCGCTCCTCAGCATTGAGGGGACAACGAAGAAGAATAAGGGTTGAGACTATTGTCATCAACCTCTTACAATTCAGATTTTAGGCTACTATACTGAGAAATTTTCTACGGATTAACGTAATAATAATTATCTACTGCCTAACCTGGGGATCGAACCTGGACCACGTATTCAGCAAGCGCACTTGCGAGCACTAGGTCAATGAGGCAGATTAAAATTCAAAACCAGTAGGTATTTATTCAGTTGTAATAAATGGGACCTCGCACACTATGCGGCCACAAACTTGGTCGCAGAAGCCATATATAGAGTATACTTATAGTAATAGCTTAGGCAGAAGTTCCGATAAGTTGGTCGTTGCAATTGCAACCAAGTGCGCGTTCGCCATAGAAACATAGTTACGCTTTCTATAAATTTAATTTGGTATACAGTGCGGCCACTGATCTGCATGACTCGTGGTAGTGGCCGTGGCCGGTGGCCGCGTGGTGAGCAGGGTTCCTAAATTCTCCCTTACAAAGATCAACTCTTACGCCACAAAGCGCGGCACGACATCGGCGACGCCGACACGTGGGCGCATCATGATAATCTCATAGAAATTAATATCGAGCACGTAAAATGATAGCGTGTTCTAATTAATGGAGCATGATTCGCTACATATTAGCGGTGCTTTTAAGCGCAGAGCCGTGAAAATTTATTAACTGTGACCAAACCACTCACGCGAGACTGGTTGATACAATAGGTACTTATATATCGTCACTCGCATGACTAACTGTCCTATCCTATCTCATTTTTAGCGGATTTGGGTTGGGATTGGGACGGCTACACTCCTCTATTCGTGGTTCTTTACTTTTTGCCTTTTAAAATGGTTAGGTAGGTATATAACGGCGTCATGTTCGTGAACGGGCGCCGTCGATTGAGACTGGAGGCTTATTTTTAATCTTATTTCTTGTATTGTTTCTTCATTTGTGAGTATTTTTAAATTGTTCTCACATATAGAAGCAACAAGAATAATGTACCCAGGATTTTGTAATATCTTGATTTAAAAGAGTGTCCATGGAGTTTCTTGCCCGTTCTTCTCCATAGAGATCTACGCCTTGGA
This sequence comes from Amphipoea lucens, assembly GCA_947508005.1. Lineage (NCBI taxonomy): Eukaryota > Metazoa > Arthropoda > Insecta > Lepidoptera > Noctuidae > Amphipoea > Amphipoea lucens. The sequence goes on from OX382372.1 coordinate 19,016,603, forward strand.
ATGGGCAACTAGCTTCAACTTTCTGACTAACTGACCGGCTACTTAATTTTGACAATTCAAAAGTGCCTGTAATGGTTTAATTGAAATAAATGCTTTGAGTTTGAGTATAATATTTTGAGATCCAAATAACACAAAGCCTACCTACCTACGACGGTTAGTGAAAAGTGTAAAGAATCACGAATAGAAGAGCGTAGTCCTCCTGCTGACTCTGATCAGCGAAAAAATGAGGTAGGTAGGACAGTTAGTCATACGAGCGATACCCACCACCCATACATATAAAATTAAATTGTAATGGTAAGTAGGTGCCTAATCTTACAGGTACCTATTTAAAAAAAAACGGTATAGTATACCACGCCTATATTCCCTGGTGGGATAGGGTAGGCAGGCAGAGGTTCCAGATCCCGGACCAGAAGGGTTGCTACTTGCTACTGAGAAATACCTAATGGAAAACCCATAGGTAACCCAATATCCAAAACTAAGTAGGTAATAAAAGGCAGGATTAAAATTAATGTTTTAGGAATTTTTTGTATTGACTACCCCATATTACATTAAATTTTAACAACCCGCAACCTGCAAAACTGCAATAAGTAGGTATAACAAAAAAATTATGACGTCTCACGTCAGGAAGAAAATAAACACGTTGCAGAGTAATTACATGCGAGAATAAAAAAAATTGAATCGTCTCCCTGTCTGTAGCCAAATAACAAAGTCAACGTTACAACGAGTTCTTCTTCGGCACTTATACTCTTTCTCACGCGGGTGTCTTGTTTTTGTTCAATAGGGTGCCGTGCAACCATTTATTATAACATTTGGGCAAAGCACACTCAACATCTTCGTTTGTTTCAATTTCACGTAACTAATGGGTGTAAAAATGGGTGTTTTCTATTCTATTTTGCAATTACGATTTCACCCAGTGGTTTCTTTGAACACGTTTTTTAAAGATATTGTAAGGATATGTTATATAGATAATTATTTTTAAATATGTAAAAATAGCTTTCTGGAACCATGGAATTAGTATGTACTATATAGTACCAATGCTGCAATGATCGCAAACGTTGAACTCGGATGAACTAAACGTAAACGTTAGTTTTGACACTTCTGACAGTTGATCTTAAAGTCATGCAAAAAGGGTAGGTTAGTGAGTGTAGTTTTGAATTAAAATTTATTATTTTCTACAAAATGGGTGAATTAACAGCAACTAATTTGTTTGAGTCACAAACTATATTTGCCGATCACAAGGATTTGATTCACGATGTCGCATACGACTTCTATGGCGAGAGAATGGCCACTTGTTCCAGCGACCAGTATGTAAAGGTATGGCTTGTTAGCAAACAAAATAGCGGTAACCTATTAAAAATCTACAATTAGTACACAATATGTCTAATGAATCCAATAATTTAAGCCTTTATGGGTTAAAACTTCAATACTTTAGGAACTTTAAAATATATATTTTTTTGTAACTTTTGACATGTAACATTTAACTTTAAATGTTTCATAACAACTAGCTATTGTACACAGCTGACATATTATTCTGGGGCAGGTGCCTTGTTTGATCATTTGCAACTTTATAGCTCACTAGCTGCGCCCCGCGGTTTCACCCGCATATGTGTCGATCCCGTGGGAATATCGGGATAAAAACTATCCTATGTCCTTCCCCGGGACTCAAACTATCTCTATACCAAATTTCATCTAAATCGGTTCAGTAGTTTAGGCGTGAAGAAAAGACAGACAGACAGACAGAGTTACTTTCGCATTTATAATATTAGTTTGGATTTCAGACTACATTATAATATAATTAATAGCATATAGCATTAGTTCATAGCACAACAATATCGCTCGCCATACATTTATTTAGAACACGTTCACACTTTGCTATACTATATATTATTGGCTTGCTATACGTTATAAAATTGAGCAATACACTATGCTACGATAGTGCGGCACTCTTCAACCACGTGACTTGAAGTGAATTGATTCACCAAGTGAATTTGCTTGATCAACTTTCAAGACTGTCCAGTATTAAATCCATTGTTGTGTGCACACCCTCACAGATTGCAGTCAACTGAGCTTGATTTTAATTTAATTTTAATGTGATTTTTAGGCATTTAAAATATATAGTGGGTTAGTCTAAAACGGACTTGTGACATGCACATTATTTACCTAATCTCTGCATCCTATTTTTAATCAACAAAATAAGGAGGAGTTTCTTGTTTTGTAATATAATTAATGTTCTAGGTGTGGGACTCGGACGGTCATGGAGGATGGCGTCTCACAGCCAGCTGGAAAGCACATCATGGATCTGTGTGGAAGGTCACATGGGCACATCCAGAGTTTGGTCAAGTCATAGCTACGTGCTCCTTTGACAGAACTGCAGCTATTTGGGAGGAAGTTGGTGAGACCTACTAGACATCAGACATTGTACGTTACTACGTACAATGTAACCTTTAAGCAGTAGCATAAGCAGTAGCTTATGGGCTACTCCTTAATTAAAAAGTTACTTTTAATATGCAAATTGAAATACAAAATCAAGAATAAAGCCTGATATTTAAAACAGTGGAGTAGCCCATAATAAATAGGCTAATAGGTAAATGGGCTGGTGTCCGTAATACGACGTAAGCAAAATACGCGCATTGACGTGGGTCAATGCGTGTATTTTGCGTACGTCGTATTGTCGCTATTACAAATTGGTCTTATCGAACTAAAGGCCTATTCAAACCTATGCGGTATTCGCTACCGTCTGCATAGAGAAAACCGAGTAGGTATGCAGTAATGTTACTGTTCACACCAAAGTGGATTTCACGCTCCAGCTGCGGAACTTGATACTAAATACCTTAGCAAAACCCGCGCGGTAAGCACTTCTACCCACAGCGGCAGCAAATACCGCTCAGGTCGCTCTAACTGCAGAACTTGATGCTAACTACTTAATATTTTACCAAGGATTTTCAAAGATGTATGAATACCTAGAAGCGAGACCTAATTGTGTTGGATTTAACACAAGTATCTATCTAATTAAATAAATTCAATTAATTTAGCTACTTTTTTGACACCACATTCTTGTTATTTACAATTTTATCTTAGAATGACACTTAACTGTTCATTTTTCCTCCTCTATCATTTTAACTGATGGTTTCTTGTTATTATTTACATTTGCTATTATTTTCCTGGCAAAGTTCACTTCTAGTGATTTTCAACCCAGCCCAGTTTGTTCTTAGTGTATCCTTGAATATGTGATCAGGATCACATTCGGATTTTATAAAACGTTTTTCCCCTTTTCCGGATTTTGAGATTGCCATTTAATATATCCCAATCTGCACAGGTGACACGGCAGCTTCCGGCTCAGAGAAAGGATTACGGACGTGGCTGAAGAGGTCCAACTTAGTGGACTCTCGGACTTCAGTCACAGATGTCAAGTTTGGACCCAAGCATTTAGGACTCTTACTAGTCACATGCTCTGCTGACGGTATTATAAGGTTCGGTCAAATTGTATTCATTTAAGTCAAACTCAAGAATACGGGGGAGGCGTTTGCCCAGCAGTGGGACAGTATAGACTAACAAAAAAGAAAGTCAAACACGAAAGAGTCACAGTGCGCTGTTCGCATAACACTGCTTAGCTTCGTTTTGCATTAAAAATGTGTAAGTATTGTTCTTTGGCTGTTCCTAATCAAATATTTTAATGTTTTAAGGATATATGAAGCTCCAGACGTAATGAACCTAGCTCAGTGGACTCTGCAGCATGAAATACCAACCAAAGTGTCAATAAGTTGCCTCTCGTGGAACCCATCCCTATCCAGGTAACACACACTTAAATTAACCCTGAAAGGCTACAACGATAAATATATTTAATTAACAAAAATCTGAATTTTATTAATTCATTCACTGACAGACGACGCACAGTCTAAACCACTGGGTATAGAAGTATGAAACTTTGCAAAGAGTTCCTAAGGTGAGCACTAAGGGAGGATTTTTGAAGAGGAGTTTGTAGCGGTATCTACAATGCCAGATGCGAACACCGCGTCATATAGTCGTCGTGTCGTTATATAGTCGTCACGCAAAATCCTGCATCTCGCAAGCAGAGTTTACCGCGCAACTAGCATAGATACAACGGCCGACATGAATCATCGGGCAGTTGCCTGCCAGACACAACACCCGTCTGGTCGGAGGATCCCCCCTTTTCCCTTTATGTATGAGTGAACTTTACACCCTGTTCCTCATACCTCTATAAGTTTGTGAATGAATGGATATGGAGTTTTGTCATTTTTGCCGATGGGAAGATCCATCGGCGGGCGCACGGCTTGACCTTGACAATTCGAAACTTACATTTTTGCATTCACGCATCGGTCAAGGGGATTGAAGATTTTTATATGGTGCCTAGCATACCTATTGTCGCGCCATTTTGTTTTTTTTTTTTTTTCAAAATGGCAGCCACGCATGAAACTTATATAGCTGACATCAATGTGAACGGAAAATATACTAAGATATATTTATTTTACTAACACAACATAACAATATCGCGCCTGTATAAGGGTTGGGCAGAGGTGTATCGGAGCTTGTGTAGAATTTTATTGAGTAGATTAAAATGAATGTTTGTGATTAGGGTGGTGCATCCCCCAATGCTGGCGGTGGGCAGTGATGAGCCCAACACCACCAACGCCGCCGCCACCGTGCAAGGCGACAAGACTACCGCTTGCAATGGAAAAGTGTTTATATATGAGTGAGTCTAAAGTTCAATTTCCTTCAACAACTGGAAGCTTCGTTTGATTGTTGCTAATTACGTAACAGTTGGTACATTAATTACGGCAGTTTTTTAACCTGTATTAATTTAATTTAGCCCTGTATTCCTGATACAGGGTTAAATTAAATTAACTAGCTAAACTCCCCAGACGCGATGGATATCGATATCTAAACATGATAAAAAAAGGTTAATTTGATGATTGATAATTGGGTTCTTCGACCGCAGTTGTAGTAGTCGCCTGAAATATTAGTTTAAAAGATCCTTTTTTTTTGTATAAACTTCACGGTCCTGATGTATATCTATATCTAGACACGATAAAACATAAGAAAACAGTTTCTTTCAATTGATACTTAATGTACAGACGCCAGCACATCAATCTACTACAATCTGTCAAATTTCTTTAATAGATTTTCAACTTTATCGCTAAAACATAAGGTTCAAAGTTGATTGGGAAAATTTGACAGTTGCGGGTAGCTTGATGTGCTGGCTGCTGGCTGTCTGTACAGCAACACTGAAGCGGTCTTGACCAAAAAAAATAATACATCAAGTCTTTTTATTTTATCGTGTTTGGATATTGATACCCATCGCGTCTGCAGAGTCTAGACAGCCACTTTAAAATAACCCTGTACTTATTCATAAAATTGGTAAAATAAAGGTTACGTATTTATGTAGCTATGTACTGAGCCTGTATGTTTGTATTTCATAATAATGTGCATACTAAAAAACAATTTTTCATAAAGCCAAGTATGTCTAAAAAAACAGCGTAATCCACTAGCCAGTGTTGCAACTTTATATGTACAAGCTGAGTGTTGCCAGTTCCTGACACATTAAAACCTACAGGTACAGCGAATCATCTCGTCGTTGGACGCGGACTGACTGCCTGTCTTCAGTACAAGAGCCGGTCAACGATATCGCGTTTGCTCCGAATCTTGGCAGATCATTCCACTTACTAGCTGTTGCGACTAAGGACGTCCGAATTATTAAAATTGAGCCTATAGCGTAAGTACCTATTATTTTTTGGAACCACTGGACAAAACAAATGACCAGTGGTCCACTTTAGCCCTGGATCGAAAGAGCTGGAAGTCATGAGGAGAGGCCTTTGCCCAGTAGTGGGATGATGCAGGCTAACAGTAACAGCAATTTCGATGTTATATATAATAGTTTTTATTGTGTGTTTATTTTATTTTTTATTGTGTTTTTCTTTAAATTATTAAGTTAGATTGTAATCGTGTGCCTTATTTTTTTTTATGTACTACCTACTAACATAGTTTTTTAAGAGGGCGCCGACCATAGTCGACCGCACAGTGGCGCCCTCATCGTTTTTTTAGGTTATTTCTTTTATTTTAGAATGAAAATGCAGAAAATAAGCACGTTAAGTTGTGCTCCACAAGATTGTACGTTAATATTGTTGCAAACGGTAGATTTACATTGTTTAGTTTTATTATAATCATTAAAACGGATAAAAGTGGACAATATTAACGTACAATCTTGTGGAGCACAACTTAACGTGCTTTTTTTCTGCATTTTCATTCTAAAATAAAAGAAATAACCTAAAAAAGGATGAGGGCGCCACTGTGCGGTCGACTATGGTCGGCGCCCTCTTAAGTTACTTGTAATACTAACACGCTATGGGCCTACGATGCCTGCAAATAAAAGATTTTTATTTATATTTTGGCTGTTGCAGCGAGTCGGCCGGTTCTGGCACGGGCAACAACGGTACCAGCGTGCGCTTCAAGTGCGAGGTAGTGGCCGCCTTCGAGGAGCACTACTCGTGCGTGTGGCGCGTGTGCTGGAACCTCACCGGCACGCTGCTGGCTTCCTCCGGAGACGACTGCGCCGTGCGACTGTGGAAGAGTGAGTACAGTACGCGGCCCACGCGCCTACCCAGCTTTTGGTTTAAGTATTGGGCTATCGAATGCAATTTTTTTTTTTCAAATCGGACTTCTAGTTCGCTTAGTAAGCACGGTTAAGCAAAGTAAAAAAAATATTTCAAACTAGCTTCTGCCCGCGACTTGGTTCGCGTAGGAGTCGTAATATACAAAAATAACAGCCATCACACATCACTCAAATATTATAAAGGCGAAAGTTTGTGAGTGGCTGTGTGTGTGTGTGTGTGTTTATATGTTTGTTACTTCTTCACGCTCGAACGGCTGGACCAATTTTGATAAAATTTTGTATGGTGACACCCTGGATTAACATATAGGCTACTTTTTATCCCTATATTCCCAAGGGATCGACATTTACGCGGGTGAAACCGCGGGGTGCAGCTAGTATTTTTTTATACAACTTTCCTGTATACTACGTTAGTAGTTTTGGTCTCTACAGCCAAAATATGAAGAGTGTCAAGACTGGTAAGCGGAAGCAAGCGACGTATAGTTGTCCGTGTGAGAAGCGGTTCGTCGTGAGGTCGACACCCGCAGCCACAGTAGTGATTTCTAATTGTATGTGAAGTTTTTCCATTTGTGTGAATTAATGAACGTCTGCATTCCTGTATATACTACCGTGGAATGGGGTTAGTTTGATTCGCGGGGTAACTTTGATAAAAACTTTATATTTTTTAAAAACAGGAATTGTTTAATTTCTGAACGCAACCGAAAGATTTCGTCTTTTGCGTTGGCAGCACTGAAGGTCACTCTTTGACATTGCCCAGCGCTTGCAGGGCTGTAGCTAGAGTCAAATTTGAGGTAGGGCAGCATTGGTTACAGGTAGGGCGAAAGTAAAAAATATATCATAATTGATCTGCCCTCGAAGTACGGGCTCCTAAATCAATCACCATGTATATCATTGACCTCTAGGTCAGTGATGTACATTCAATAGCTATTCGTAGACGAATAATTTCTGTGACAGAGCACGAGCATGGATCTAAGAACTATTAAATCCTCAATGATGAAGAACAAGCGAACAAGATGGTTGAACTTCCAGATTTGGATGTAGAGATCCACGTCTGAGTGAGAGAGAGGTAATAATTAATTGTTGGGTGGGGTGATACGAGTAAATAGATGAGACCAAAAATACTGTTGTTTCTGAAAACTTACCTATTATAATAATTAACATAACAATAAAAAATATTTAAAACAGGTGAACTCTACGATTCGCCATGTTCTTAGTTTTTGGTATTTGAAGGTAGGGCATTGAGATTTCAAGGTAGGGCATTGCCCCACAATGCCCCCCCCTAGCTACGGCCGTGAGCGCTTGGGCAATTTAAGGGTTAAAATAACTTCAAGGGATAAGATGAAGTTATTTTAACCCTTAAAATAGTTTAAACACAATACTCACAGTTTTTTATGAAAATGTCCGGTAGCGATCTGTTTGTACGTGCAGCGCTTGGGCAATGTCAAAGAGTGACATTCAGTGCTGCCAACGCAAAAGACGAAATCTTTCGGTTGCGTTCAGAAATTAAACAATTACTGTTTTTAAAAAATATAAAGTTTTTATCAAAGTTACCCCGTGAATCAAACTAACCCCATTCCACGGTACCTAATGGCACAACACTGATACATTAAGTGCCTTTTCACACAACGTGCCTGTTGCCGTGTAGCCGGTGCCGGGTACCCGGCGGCGAAGCCATGTACGTTAGCTTTCACACATACCGGCGAAGTTTGCTATTACATGGCTATCAGTGGCGTGCATTGGTTTTCAGAATAGGTAGGTACTAGGCCGAGTCTAGTCCAGGCAAACGCGGTCACAATCAGAAAAAAAGTGAGGTTAAATGTGTGGTTATTTGAGTAGGCATACCTACTGAAGGGTGATAAATTGCGAAGGTCGAACGTCATGGTACTACGCGTGAGACATACGTATTTTTAATTTTGTCGTATTAACTTGAAAGAGTAAAGACCAATGACAATGTGCGAATAGTACGGAAGCCGAGTAGGCCGTCCGGCGACTGCCTACTGCCGCGCGTTTGTATGAAAGATTTTGTTTTTTGTTAGGTATGATGTGGATTGTAATTGACAGGCTTATGTTGACATATCGAGGTAGGCACTGCTTATATGCCTATATGCAATGCACGCCACTGCCTACCTGCCTTTATTGCCCCCCATATCGAGAATTCACACTGTTTATGTCATGATTGACTGAAAGTAGAAGTCCGTGATGATAATCATTTAAAAGGTTACTGTAACTGCCTGCAATATTTTGGCTCGACTTTTTACAATTTGCAGTTAACTATAGAAGAATAATACACAGCGTTATAATTATTTTATAACCTACCGATTGACCTGACTTAGGAGTTTGTATACACTTGAACAAAATCTATCCAGTAGTTTTTGCGTGATGCTGGAACATACATTCGGACAGACAATAATTATAAAAATTATATTTTTGGCATTAGTATCGTTCCCAGATCTCGCAGAAATTCGAAAACAAACTTCAGTTTTATATTATTAGCGATTGATTCAAAAAAATATATTAGAATTGGCCTAAAATTTCATGATTTCACGCAAAAGTCATTCGATAGGGTAATGTGAACGTAGAGAGTTGTTTTGATGATGAATATTAAGGCCGCTGCACACTTGTAGCACCCGACGCCATCCCACGCTTACTTATTGGCCAAATGACGAAAATAGCTCAACAAGACGAATAATGTGGCCAATGAGTTAGCTTCATTGATGTCGCGTAACGTGGCGTGTTATAAGTCTGTTTCCGCCTTTATGCTGTAAATACTATATTTTGCGGGCCCTGTCACTTTCGCTTTAAGTGGAGGCATAATTAAATATCGAATTTGTATTTTTCAGTGCAATACCTGAACCAGTGGAAGTGCGTGGCGGTGTTCAAGAACGAGCCGCTCCCGGGGGACTCCCCGCCGCTGTCCCGACCACACGCCACGACGTACATGCGGCTGGCCACCATGGCCAACCCCTCACACATGCCCTTCCACTGACGCCGCGCCATCGTCGGCCAGCGCCACGGTCAGTGTCACGCATATTATATAACTAACGACTCTCCGCCGCTGTCCCGACCACACGCCACGACGTACCATCGCGGCCTTTTCAGCCTGATCACTTAAAAAAAATTTTTTCGCCAAAATCCTGCGTCGGCGCCACGCACACGCCCCCTTAAAGTTTTCGCCTATTAGGGAAGCGATAACGGAATTAGTTGCAACCTGCACTGCGCAGCTTAGTGACGCATCACGTGTACTCCTCTTGTGAATTTTACGGACGAACTATGTAGGTCACATAGTTAGTAGTAATAGTGGCGCGCTTACTAGAGAGCGCTTCTATTTTTTGAATATAAGCAAAAATGAACTTAGTGCTGGTCAAGCGGGAGTGTTCGTGATAGTACACGCGCCTGGCCTACGTAGATTATACATGTCTGGGTGCTTACTCTTGAATTTAATTCCGATAGGTCGACATTAGAATTGTGACGTTTCGTACTTTTGAGTTCGGTTTAATTAAACTAAAAGGTAAAATTGGGTGTCCATTTTGGTGAACTAAGTGGAAATTAGGGCCGGGCTCCAAAATCAATCATCCAATTTTACCTTTTAGTTTAATTAAACCGAACTCAAAACTACGAAACGTCATAATTCTAATATCGATCTATCGGAATTAAATTCAAGAGTAAGCACCCTGGTCTGTTCTGACCTTTTCACGCCCAGGGGCGGGTTGTTTCACGTCCACTTGACGTACGCGTATACGTCAAAAATGACACTAACTATCGTCAAACCAAAAAAAGCGTTGGTTCAAATTGCAATTACAAAATTATGCCCTTGACTTACGTCAAATAATTACGATTACGTAATCGTTATTATTTGACGTACGTATGTTACGTTAACCAACCGTTTGAAACAACCGGCCCTAAATCGTTGTACCGATCGTTATGTGATAGACAGATACGTCTGGGACCTGGCAAATCTCCTGGGTCGCAGACGAAGTCACGGACAATAGCTAGTATATAACGGGTGTAAAATGAAGCCGAGAGTCACTTGTTCTTCCCGTTATTATGGCGATTTCTTTTCGTACTGGGCACACGTGAGATCAGCCGCGAAAGTCTAATAATAGTGGGGGAGAAATATTTTTAACCGACTTCAAAAAACGAGGTTCTGTATTTGTGTATGACCCGTATGTATGTATGTATGTCCGCGATTTTCTCAAAAGCTAATGAACCGATTTTGATAACTCTTTCACAAATGTGATCTAAATACTTTCAGGAAGGTGATAATTCTTTCACAAATGTGATCTAAATACTTTCAGGAAGGTATTAGTATATAATACATTAATTATGTACGAAGTTATATGCATAAATGTACTGCATCTCCGGCATTAACCGGTCAAGGACCGCGGGACACCGATCGGTGATCGGTTATTCTTATGTACGAAGTTACATGCATAAATGTACTGCATCTCCGGCAGGTACAACTAAAAAGTGAAAAACAAAAACTTTTTTAGACTTAAAAAAATACTACAAAGTGATAAATAACTGATTTCGGAAGTCGGTGTCAAAAAACGAAAATGCGGAACCAACGACACCGATTTCCGAAATTTAAGTTATTTATCACTTTAGTGTTTTTTTTGAAGTCGGTTGTTTTTTTGATAAGTTTACGTTTTCTAGAGATTTACTTTGATCAAGATAACCGGCCTGTCATTGTCCCGCTGCATGGCAAAGATGAACAAACAGTGAAAAAAAAATAGCAGTCGTCTAGTATCTAGTAGCTTGCTTGCTTTTAAGTAAATAAAAATGAACGTAATGCACATCTTATATTAATATTTCAATAAAATACATGCATACAACCATAACATAACACTCTATTATTTTAGTTTTTAAAATGTAAATCTCATTATTATAAATGTTAAAAAATACTAGTCCAAAATCGATTCGTTCGAAGTCGAGCGTGTACAATATAGTAAAATTGCTTTATTCGCTTAACATTACATTGAGGGTAGCACGCAAAAATTTCGACTAAACCGCCTCGCACACTATGCGACATGCGATTGCGACATGTAGCGAAAGTGTGCGACTAGCCTGTCGTTGCGACTTTCCAACTCGACACCAAGTGTGCGGAGTTTTGAAATAAAATATATGAAAATTGTCGACCGTAGCCTGTCGTTGCGTCTAGTCGCTAAGCTGTCGCAGTCGCATAGTGTGCGCCATGTCTAAGATCCGCTGCACACTAGTAAAATAATATGATGTAGATTAGTCTACTTTAAAATTGCGCGCCTCTCCAATGCATTTGCGCACAAATGAAAGTATGCCGTATACGCTCGAAATTCATCACTGTCATTGGTTATTAAGTCACTGTCAGTCACAGAGATTGTTTGTAGCAGTGGCTCTTCTCGGTTACCATTATACAGTCCTTTCAGCCTGACCACAAACCAACCTTATTGCAACGATAATAAAGGTCACTGTAATTTTGATAGAATTGCTAGTCGTAGCAACCCAACAGCAACTTTATTGTAACGTTGATAAAGATCATTGTGATTTTGACAGTGATGCAAAATCAGAGGAGAACGTCACTGTAGTGACGAATTTGAGTGTATTGCAGTGGCGAAGGTACCATACAACTCGATTCCTACCGGCTTCCCTTCGAAAATTCAGAATATAACCACACTATAGTCAATTCATAATTGAAATTTTTTTTTTTTGCTCCGGCTTACCTCTGTCATAAATTCACTCTTCGCCACTGGTGTATTGCGTATGCGCATGTTAAGCGGACATCAGATACTTCACTCGAGTGAAAATTCATTTTTGTTTCATTCCAAGTTCACACGACACCGACAAAATGATGTAGGAATGAACGGTTCGCTCCTTTCATTTCATTTTCGATTATTCTGTTATCGAGCGAGTGCCGAAATCCAACAACCTTGGATCAGTTCACTAATGATTTCTTTTTTCACTTATGATCCATTTTGTGCTCGGACGTTTCACTTGGAGTGAAAGAACAAAAAGTGAAGCGTCTGACATCGGCTTTAGCGTAAACTCAGTGAAAAAGCGCACAATTTTAAAGTAGACGAGCGTTCAGTCAGAGAAGAAGGCGGTTCACTAAGCCCAGGTACGCGTGGGCGATTTTTTTATCCGACGATTATTTATTGCGCACTGCATATTCAACTCTCGGTCTCGAGCCGAACATTGAAAAACCAACAGTGCCTCAAAAAATATACTGTTGGATTTTTTGATTTTCAATTCTCGGCGCTAAGCAGTGAGTTGATAATGCAGTGCCCAAAAAAATCGCCTGTGGGTACGAGGGCTGGATAGATGGTAGCGGTCACTTCATCGGCGCCGTGCGTCTGAGTCGTTGTAAGTGCGTGGTCTCCTTGCCTATGCTCCGTGTAGAGAACCAGCTCACCTGCGGAAGGGGCAGCATTGGCCGCTTCTGTAAACATATTATAATAATTAACAAACCTTTTCAACACAAACTTAAAGCATTTATTTCAATTAATAATAATTTTTATACAGGATGAAATTTTAATCATCGTTTTCCTCTTAAGGGGTAATTGTACTCACCATTATGAACAACTTTTACTATGGGACCAAAAGTGATATCGCGAAAAAAAAATCTGCTGTTCCCTACATTTCGACGAGTTATGCGAACATAAATTTCGGAAACAGCTGATTTTTTTTCACGTTTTCAGGTTTGGTTTGGTTTCAGGTTGGTTTGGTTTGGTTCGACTTAGTGAATAGGTCTACCTCTTAGATTAGTTTGTCTATAAAATATAAACATATGCGAGCTTCGTACAGTCTATACGCATACGTCTAGTCACACGCACACAAACACCGTGCCGAAGTCTGCCGAACTGAAACGACGTTAGACGATGCACGGCATTCAACACCGCACCGCTGTGCCGGTCGGAGTGGGGGGTGTTAGGTTTATTTTCATTACGGAATTTCTTGATTCGGTCGCCGCGCTCAAAGCCCGCGATAAAAGCTATGCAATAGCTTAAAAGTATTGCTTTATAAACGTGTCGACTGGCACAGGTACGTGCGAAACAAACGCGGCAACGCAACAAAATAGCGGGCTGAGCGTGGAGGGGGGAGGTGCGAACTGGCTTTAGAGCAGATCGGCGAAATGACGCGAGAAAGAGATAGTATCATACTCAACACTTTCACACTATTGGCATAACGGACAGTCCCCTATGCAGGGCTTGCATGGAGGCTGATGAGACCGTTGCGCATGTGCTCTTTGAGTGCACAGGCGTCACCCAGATTAGATCAGAGACCCTCGGGACACCCAAATCGTACACAGATGTTCTCAGCAGACCAGGAGACCTCGTGAGCTTCTGGAGGGAGGTGGGCTGGTTTCAATAACCACCGACGGCCGCCATGGCTCACGCACAATGGTCCATTTGAAGGACTAAGTGCGGAAACCAAACCCATAATATAGAACATAGAGATAGTATCATAATCAAATCTGTGCGTTAGAACAGGCAGTTTCGCTTGTCGTACAACGCGGCAACGGACGAGCCATGGCGGAACTACTACGATTTCGCTCTTCTTAGTCCCTTTCTAATGTCTCCCGTTATTTTTTTGTTTAGGTAGAGTTTTTTTACTTTACAAATGCGACATACCGGTATTGCCCTCTCGCTCTTGCAGTGGCTATTAGAAGACGAGTGTGGACTGACGATGTTTCTGTAAACGAGAGAAATCAAAATAATTAAAAAAAAAAAAAACTTATCTAATTGCGATAAAAATCGCCCGTAATTAAACCTTTGTGCTCACTAGTTCCTTTAGTAGTTCCTTTGAAGGAACTACTGAGAACTTTTGGATCAGTAGTTGCTTTGCAAAAGCTAAAGGAACTACTGAGACTAGATAGTTTCTTTAGCAGTTCCTTTGAAGGTACTACTGAGAATTTTTGGATCAGTAGTTCCTTTGCAAAAGCTAAAGGAACTACTGAGACTAGATAGTTTCTTTAGCAGTTCCTTTGAAAGAACTACTGAGAATATTTGGATCAGTAGTTGCTTTGCAAAAGCTAAAGGAACTACTGAGACTGGATAGTTTCTTTAGCAGTTCCTTTGAAAGAACTACTGAGAATTTTTGGATCAGTAGTTGCTTTGCAAAAGCTAAAGGAACTACTGAGACTAGATAGTTTCTTTAGCAGTTCCTTTGAAGGAACTACTGAGAACTTTTGGATCAGTAGTTCCTTTGCAAAAGCTAAAAGAACTACTGAGACTAGATAGTTTTTTTAAGGAGTTCCTTTGAAGGAACTACTGAGAACTTTTGGATCAGTAGTTCCTTTGCAAAAGCTGAAGGAATTACTGAGACTAGATAGTTCCTTTAGCAGTTCCTTTGAAGAAAACAAACATATATAATGCTGCCCGCTGCTGCCGCATGCTGGATCGTAGGTTCGCTCGATGTACTAAGTAAGTAAATATAACTCTTTTTAGGGCATATTGCATATTATATGCAACCAGAACCAACGACGTTAAGAGAGACCGTATGTGAAAAAGTAATCAAAACAGAAATTAACTAATTTAAAAGAGTTACACCAAAATATTTATATATTAATAATATTAATTGGAACTGCTAAAGGAACTATCTAGTCTCAGTAGTTCCTTTAGCTTTTGCAAAGGAACTACTGATCCAAAAATTCTCAGTAGTTCCTTCAAAGGAACTGCTAAGGGAACTATCTAGTCTCAGTAGTTCCTTTAGCTTTTGCAAAGGAACTACTGATCCAAAAATTCTCAGTAGTTCCTTCAAAGGAACTGCTAAGGGAACTATCTAGTCTCAGTAGTTCCTTTAGCTTTTGCAAAGGAACTACTGATCCAAAAATTCTCAGTAGTTCCTTTAAAGGAACTACTAAAGGAACTAGTGAGCACAAAGGTAATTAAAAACGTTCAAAATCTAGTCGCAATCTCATCTCAGCGACAATCAATGTCAAAAACTTGTCAAAAATGTAGGGATTTTATAGGTATTTTTGACGGATTGAGATTGAGATCAGACTGTGAACGTTCTTAAAATTACAAGACTACCCCTGAGATGTCACTGCTGTCGAGTGTTCTATGAATTTGACAGCTAGCTATCACTATAATATCGGTACATTTTATTGTGAACAAGCTACTTCTTTTACATCTATCGACCTGGCCGCGGCGACAGACATAACTTCGAAACATTTGAACACTTATTCGAAGATTTCGCTAAAAGTGCAAATCATAGGCGTTCCTTGTAGCACTAAAAATATTAAGGACATTATTTCCTGTAAGAAACCAGTACTTTTTCTAATTTAAAGGTACAATAATTGTAAACAGGTTTGAGTCTTGAACAAATAAATATTGTTTATTGTTATTGTTTCTTTATTTTTCTTTCTGGCCGGCACTTTTTGGGCACCAAATGAATATGTTTTTGTGCTGATTTATGCTCATTTAGTCCCACTTTTTTGTGTGTAAACACGGGCTGCACATAACATTAAAGCTGCGCTTGCAGTTGACCCCTAGGCCCAGGACACTTACCCCAACGAGGCTCGTTTGATGGTTGAGGCATTGCTCTGTAGTAAGATTCTAGCTGTCGGCGGCGCCAACGACCCGCTAGCTCGCCAACTGTCAAAAAACGAAGGCACATTAATACTCCGCTAAAATGCATTTATTTCATGTAAATTGTATCGTTGAAAATTATGAGGTCGGTCGGTCGGTTGGTCGGTTGTGGTAGGGGTGGGTGGAGTCGACGTGGACCCAGTTAAATGGTGTGTCATTATAAGGCCAATATCTGGCAGCGGCTAACCAAGGCAAGTTATGGTGTTGAAAGACATTTCTTCTATTACACAAAAAGATGCTCCTCACCTTGGTAGACCATCCCCTGCCTTCCTATAGAACTCCGTGCGTTTATCACCGACCCTGTTGGGACAACTGCCGAGCCTCACAGATCGGTCCTCCTCCAGGCTAACTTTCCTCACACATGCCGTCCTCATAGTCTTGTTCCTCGCGATCTTGGCATCATGGCCGTCGGCGCTGGAATGTTCCTCAATGCTAGGCAGCCGCGGGTCGAGGCCGCCGTCGCCATTGTCGTAGACTTTGTAAACGGGTTTCTTTAGCCCGTACATATTGCTGATGGGCCTGTTGACCATCCTTGGGCTCGGCAGCTGGCTCTTCTTGGCGGGCGGCGCGGCCGGCACGGGCGGCCTGGCCGGCTCGGGGCCGCGCTTGGGCTCCAGCGCGGACTGCGGGCGCGGCTCGCGCTCGTGGTTGGCGCGGCAGGGGTGCGGCTCGTGGCCGGTGCGGCAGGGCTGCGGCTCGCGCTCGTGGCTGGTGCGGCAGGGCTGCGGCTCGTGGCTGATGCGGCAGGGGTGCGGCTCGCGCTCGTGGCTGGCGCGGTAGGGCGGCGGCGTGCGCGGCGCGGGCGAGGCGGCGCCGGCGCTCCACAGCAGCTCGGTGGGCGCGGCGCCAGCCTGCTGCACGTGCGTTTTGATGTTGTACATGCCGCCCACCGGACCGAAGGGGTCGGCCTTTATTTCGGCCACTATGTCGATCACTGGCCTCGAGCACAGCTCTGATATTTGCCTGTATATCTGCGAACGAATGTGCCTTTAAATTGAATATGATACAAACGTGTGTACAGTCAACAAAAGAGATAAGTATGCAGGATCGTCGGATATAGTTGAAGTTAGTTTAGTAAGAAACCGATGGATGTTGTCGACAGAAATTTAATTTGATAAATGAGCCGTTTGTTTTCTATTAATAAAATAAAATTATATTTGAGAATATCCACCGGTTTCTTACTAAACTTCAACTATATTCGACGATCCTGCATACTTATCTCTTTTGTTGCCTGTACATTCAATCAAAAAAGTATCGGGAATGAGTGATTTGTTTATGGTTCCAAATTCAATATTTTTTTTTGCTTGGCACAACTGTTTTCCATTTTGGCGCTGAGTTTGAGTTGCATCTGTCATTTAGATTAATTACAGTGCTGTTTTTAGTTATAGTTAGATCATATCTAGTGTGTATTGCGAATTTCATAATGGACAAAAACATCGAACAAAGAGTTTGTCTTAAATTTTGCATCGCCAATGGAATTTCGTCTTCTAAGTCACTGAAAATGTTACAGAAGGCTTACGGTGATTCGACTTTAATATCAAAAACACGTGCTTATGAGTGGTACAAAGCGTTCAAAAGTGGTCGAGATTTGATTGAAGATTTGCCTCGCCCTGGTAGGCCATCAACGTCTTCAACTGAAGTTAACATCGCAAAAGTGAAGGAAATAGTGACTGAAAATCCTCATTCAAGTTTGAGAGAGATAGCCGCTGAACTTTCTGTGTCTCACGAGTCGATTCGTATCATTTTAAATAATCACTTGGGTATGAAACATCTTGCCGCTCGGCAAAAGTCATGAATTTTCTCCAAAAACTCAATCTCATAGGAGTCGCTGAAGACTTGCTAGAACGAGTCAATTCCAACCCAACATTCATGCAACGCATTGTTACTGGAGACGAGACGTGGGTTACGAGTTTGACATGCAAACTAGTCAACAAGCTTCGGAGTGACGCCTTATTCGATCAAAAGTCCAGAACCACGCCAAATTCGATTCAAAGTCATGTTGACTGTTTTCTTTGATTATCGCGGTCTTGTGCACTCGGAATTCTTACCGGAAGGTCAAACGTTAAATAAAGTATATTATTTGAACGTTATGCGGCGTTTAAGAGAGCAAATTCGAAGAAAAAGGCCAGATTTGTGGAAAGAAAATTGTTGGCTTTTGCACCACGATAATGCGTCTTCGCATATAACCATCATTGTGAACTAATATTTGACCAAAAATTCAACAAATACCATCGAGCAACCACCTTATTCACCAGATATGGCTCCAGGCCTCCAGCCGACTTCTTTCTTTTACCTAAACTCAAATTACGACTTCGTGGCACCCGTTTTCATTCAGTAGAAGACAAAGGAGAATTCGCGACAAGAACTAAATTCCGGAAAAATCGTTTAAAAATGTTTTGATGATTGGATTATTCGTTGGCGTATGTGTATCGTTTCTGAAGGAGCATACTTTGAAGGCGATAAAATAAATTTGGACGAATAACATTTTGTGTATTATTGACCTTTTCCCGGTACTTTTTGTAATTTGTATGTATGCGAGTACACCTACCAAAACCCCTAATAGTAATATTATTTTAATTTAGCTACAGTGTGGGAAAGAGATGAATTGTTAAACGGAAAGCCCGTTCAAATTAATCAACTGCCACTCATAAGATTGGTTCTATGTAGATCTACCGTGTACCGTGTCGGTGAGTGCACCTACCTCTCTGTTAGCGGCTGCCTCGACAACACCAAAGGGGTGTATTTTCATCCTCATGCCCGGTCGCCGCATCCAGCGATGTCGAGATGCCTCCTCGATCTTCATCCGGACCTCTACGTTTGGCTCTAAGAGATGCTGTATAAACCCTTTGCACTCTGCGAATAAAATCACATTCATTTAGGATCAATTTTGAAGACAGATTATAATTAACAGTTGCAAATGACGCGGTGTAAACTACATAATTTATATTCAAGATGAATTTCTAAAGTCAAAGGCCACGTTTATCCCCATACACGTTACACTCCCATTCTCACGAAGGACCCCAATTTTTAGCACATTTTAGGGCTAGCCTTAACCATTTACACTTGAGTAAAAAAAAAATATTTTTGTTTCAGATCCGACGTCAGCACGCCCTCTGGAGTTGTTATACGAACATTTTCTGAATTTTCATGGACTGACAGTGACGTAATTCCAAAGAGGTTCGGTCGTACTATTAGTGATTTTGTTAAAATATACGCTCAAATATAATCGCGTTCAAGTTTTTGATCTATTTAATCGCCAGTCTGCCGCCGTCAGAAATAAATGTCAATGATCAAACCAAAATAAAAACAATAGTTTATATTTTAATGATACTTTATGTAATAACAAATAATTTTACCGTTTTTGTTTCTATTTGTACGTTTTTAATAAATAAGTAAAATAATTGCCACATACTTTTTGATTTAATAGCCATAATATTTAGAATGCAGTATTTGAATGAAAAGAGGATGACTAATAAGGTTAGATAATTAATTAAGTACAAAAGTTGTTTTCCAACCATCTGAATTTTCTAACACCACTGCTGTGATAGACTGAATTATTAACATCACGCATTTTTTGACATTTCCTTATATTTTTTTGGTTCCAAAGCATTATCAGCCTATAATGTTCCCACTACTGGGGCAGTTTGGTAGATATTAATAAATAATCAATTGATTGAACCAATGCATGTTACAATGATTACCTTATAATTAACTTAACATCGGTCTGTAACTGTTAGCGAGCATCATTTAGATATTTACGTCGGTCCCCAAATTAGGCAGCACCAGTATCTTGGGGACCAGAAAGAAGATGTCACATCTCTTTGAATTTTTGAATCTAGGACATGCGGTTTCCTCACGATGTTTTCCTTCACCGTTTTGAGAACAATGGTGATGAAATTATTTACTCAAAGTAAAGCGCCTGGCTGGGTTTTATTCGAACCCACGACCTTCAACTCTTAATTCGGGGCCGTAATCACCACTGCTCTGTACCTGATCTTGCTGCTTGGCCGTGAAGCAGCACGTAGTGGTAATATAGTAGTGTTAGTAACCGGGCTTGATGTTAACATAGTAGTGTTAGTGACTGGGCGTGATGTTAATATAGTAGTGTTAGTAACCGGGCTTGATGTTAACATAGTAGTGTTAGTGACTGGGCGTGATGTTAATATAGTAGTGTTAGTAACCGGGCTTGATGTTAACATAGTAGTGTTAGTGACTGGGCGTGATGTTAATATAGTAGTGTTAGTAACCGGGCTTGATGTTAACGTAGTAAAGTGTTAGTGACTGGGCGTGATGTTAATATAGTAGTGTTGGTAACCGGGCGTGATGCTAATATAGTAAAGTGTTAGTAACCGGGCGTGATGCTAATATAGTAAAGTGTTAGTAACCGGGCGTGACTGCGCCGAGCGCGGCGCGCTGCTTGCGCGTGAAGCCGCGTGTGATGGCGGCGCGTAGCTGCGGCCGCGACTTTCCCTCGCCGGCCTCCGCGCCTGTGAACGGCAGCCCACCCGTCACCATGCCGTACACGATCACGCCTCTGCAACATAAATACGTGCTCCTTTTAGGGTTCCTAATACCCTCAGTGAGATCGCCAGTAACACCAAAGCGTTGCTAGCCTTTCTTGACGACCTGAGGGTTGATCGAATAATCGATTTTTCCACTCGAACCGCAGCCGCACGCAAAATACGCAAAATGCGGAAACCAGCCCGTTATACTAAGCTGTACTACGTTCCTAACGCAAAGGGCCTGTGCCGCCTGTCTGTCACTAGGCTGTATTCTTGAGAACCGTAATAGGTCCCGTTTTTACCCTTTGGGTACGGAACCCTAAAAATTAATACCTATACCAGAAACTAGAGTTAAGTTTGATTATTTTGCGTAAAACTATTTTTATTTCGGAGAAAATTTTTATGTTTGAACTAGTTGATTGTTTACACAAGATTTATTGTTTGATCTCGTTAAGCCGATTGATAAAGAAGTATATTTTGGTTTTAGATGAATGACAAGTTAATAAATACTACAGACTTATAAGTTTTATTACTCGTATTCCATCTGAGCCAAAAAATCCGGACAAATTAAAGAGCCGGACAATCTATAAGTCCGTACATGTCCGGACAAATCCGGACGGATGGTAACTCTAGATCCACGACATAATCGAGCTATTCATTTCTAGTATAAAAATTATTTTTCATGAATTTATACATATTTCTCGGGACCATGGGGTCCCCGCACCCTAATTGCGTAACACACTATCAATCGAAATTTGAATAATTTCGAAGCCAATTGCTAATCCATTGCTTCATAAGTTCGAAAAGTTTGTCTGCTCAACACGTAAATAACACAATGAATGTTGTTGAACTGCCAAAATGAAACCGGTTCCAATTGATAAAGTGTTACGCAATTGCCCCGCAGGGTCCCTTGGAAGGTGTACGAGGGGCCGAAGCCAACCTCACGCACCTTATCATAAGTTATTTATATCATAACAAAATACATTGTGTTGAAAATATTACAGTGATGATAAATAAAATAATAATAACGCATTGTATAGGCTTCCATAGGCTTCAATGAGAGGTCAGCTTATAAATTATGCATGGCCCATGGGTAGCAAGGACATCGACGTGCAACCTCAACCTGTTACCATGGATTCAGTAGGTACAACTGGTACATGATTCTGGACCCCTTCCACCCCCGGGATGAAATTTTTGTCGGTTATAAAAAAAAAAATCCGCCGTTCCGTAAATTTTGACCGCACTATGGTATGAAACAGCACATTTTTGTTTCATGTATAAATATTGATACCCATCACGACTGCGATGTGTCTAATTTAAATTTACTTAGTATAGCTTGATGTGCCTATGTAAAAAATGATATGCTAGAAAGGGGGTGACTAGTACCGAGATGACGACTTATATGGAAGAAAAAGATTATGTTGCACTGACAGTGGCGTGCATTGGTTTTCAGAATAGGTAGGCGGCACTAGGCCGGCAGGGCAATTGCGTAACACTTTATCAATCGGAATCGGTTTCATTTTGACAGTTCAACAACATTCATTGCGTTATTTACGTGTTGAGCAGACAAATTTTTCGAACTTATGAAGCAATGGATTAGCAATTGGCTTCAAAAATATTCAGATTCCGATTGATAGTGTGTTACGCAATTAGGGTGCCGGTCTAGTCTAGGCAAACGCGGTCACTAATCAGACAAAAAGGGAGGTCAAAAGTGTGGTTATTTGAGTAGGCATGCCTACTTAAGTGTGATAAATTGCGAAGGTCGAACGTCATGGTATTACGCGTGAGACGTACGTTTTTTTAATTTTGTAGTATTACGAGTAACTTGAACGAGTAAAGACCATTGAAAATGCGCGAATAGTACGGGAGCCGAGTAGGCCGTCCGGCGACTGCCTTTTGCCGCGCGTGTATGTATGAAGATTTTGTTAGGTATGATAATTTAGTGAGTTCCTTGATGGGGCACACACACTAAAATGTAATTGACAGGCTTATGTTGATATATCGACGTAGGCACTGCTTATATGCCTATATGTAATGCCACTGCACAAATCCCAAATAAATTTAAGATAAGGGCAAGAGATAGCTAGTTGTTTCTATGTGCCTACATGCTCCATAGGTCGACTTCGGGCCCGTATCTTCGGCCGTCGACGAACAGTTCCGGAGCCGCGTACTCCAGCGAGCCGCACGGAGTCCGCAGCGCCGCCCCGCCGCTCCACACGTTTGATAGCCCGAAGTCTACAACCAAAGAATAATTCTAATAAATCTGATGTAGTGCTGGTGGATCGAACAGAGAACCGCGCAGTGATTGTTGACATAACATAACGATCCCACATGACGGGAACCTCGTGTAAGCCGAGAAAGTTAGAGATATTATTACCATTATAATACTCTTAAATCCGACATGACCGGAAGAGATCCAATTTACCGAGGCACGGGGATATCACCACCACCAACCTCCAAACTCGGGGCTACTACTGAGAAATTCCAAATGGAAAAACAGCCCGCCCCCGGGAAACGAACCCGGGACAATAGTACAAACACCTTACGAAGACATTGAGCACTTGGGACTTGGTTCCGATAATATCATTACCTATAAAGAATGATGGGCATTTTTGTATGGAGCCTGGCCTGATGACCAATAGAGTTCTAATGAGGTCTACGAATGACGGCACGGAGGGGTCTTGGTATGTAAAAATGGTCATCCATCCAGGGACCAATCGCGGCAAGTAAAGCTTAACCTGATATCGATCAACCTGTGCGGCTAATATTATTGAGAACTGCAGTGAGCATTAGCGTCATAAACTAATACGTTTACATGGTAAGTACTTGCAGGTCTGATATCTCTTTATCCCGGTATTTCACAGCCTTCAGCTCATAATGAAAATTGATGTTTATGATATAAACTTTTATTTGATGTAGGTATATGATTGTATATGTGGTTTTTATTGGACATACCGGCCAAAACGCACATCATTCTTTATAAAGGTGCTTTCATGGAAAAGAAAGCTGCACAACAGTGTTGCAGCGACGTAATTTTATTTTTCCGAAAAAAAAAAACATGCAAACTGCAATGTTGCCAGTAACAAGCTTTTATTTATAGGGCATGGACGTGAAATTGTACTTACCTTTGAAACTAAACGGAAATAGAACCCTGGCAGTATGTAAGGAGGGTTTAAATAAAAAAATCGTGACGACAACGACAAGAACGCCTGTTTTGGAGAAAACTTTGAAAGACTAGAGAGCAAAGAATATTTTAAAACATTGAATCAAGAGGGGATAAACTGGGCAGTAGGTAAAGGTAATAAAAACATCTTACCAACAATTTTAATGAATTGCTTAGTACTGTCCAGCATGATGTTTTCCATTTTCAAGTCGCTGAAAAACAATAACTATTGTTAGGTAAGACAACACCTGACAAAAAGGGACACTTGCACTCCAGACAGCTTAATTGACAGAGTCGCAGTAAAGGTATATTAGGATAGTACCGAGTTACCGACTGTACATACCTACCTACCTACTCATGCAAGCTATGACGCGTAAGCGTTGTCCAGAATTGGGCACTGGATCACTTTTGTATCGGTGCTGGGTCAAGTTGCGAAGACATTATGCCCCTACCCTTATCCCAATTTAAAAGTAAGGAAGTAGCATTTCATTCTTTCCAAACGTCTCTATCAGCCGTCATCAGTATTTACCTTGTAACGGGGGCGTTGTAAGTGATTTAAAAAAAATTATATATGCCAATAATCGAATTTCCTTGTGAATTATAACAGAGAGATGGACCAAAATCCTCTGCGTTAGGCGAACGTCCGCGACGGATGATCCGCGTGCGGATGTTTCTTTAGCGACGGATGACCCGCGTGCGGGTCTGTTTCTTTAAAAATCAAAGAGCACCGCTATGTGGCGCGGGTCTTGCATTGGAGAAATTGTATAACCACCTAACGTAGCGGACGGCCATATCCAGATTGTATCAGTAGGTACTGACCCGCGTCCTCCAAACCAAAAGCGATTGTCGCGTTACCTACTTTTTGTTTGGAAACCCGGAAGGCGCCCTCTGTCGTTGCGACCACGCGTTCCAGTTTTCCGAACGAAAAGACGTGATCTATGAACGTACGGACGCCGCTTTAGGCCTCAATTTACAAAGTCACACGAGACTGCCGACAGTAAAGTAAGTACTTATATAAATTTATAGTGAATTGTGTCTCATTTAATAATATTTTATTAGGTATTGTCCCGCTGTAGGGCAAAGACAAAGCAAGTCATAGAGAGAGCGATTTCAGACGGCTATCACACTAATATTATTATGGCGAAAGTTTGTGAGTGTGTGTGTGTGTGTGTGTGTGTTTATATGTTTGTTACTTCTTCACGCTCAAACGGCTGGACCAATTTTTTAAAATTTTGTATGGAGGTAGAGGTAGCCTGGCTACTTTTTATCCCGATTTCCCTACGGGATAGACATTTACGCGGGTGAAACCGCGGGGCGCAGCTAGTTAACTATAAGTCCAAGATTCCTCACTATATTTTTCTTCACCGATGATGTTGGTTATGTCCTAAGATAAATTCAGAAAATCTCTTTTGTCGAGATTTATTTAAAGCGTATTAAAAAAGTGAGAATACCGGTGAACGACGCCGCGAGCGTGCATGTGGCGCACGGCTGATACAAGCTGCGCGGCGAGCGCGCGTGCGCGCGGTTCTGGCAGACCGCGCGCGGCTCCGCGCGCACCCAGCACGTGCGCGCACAGGTCGCCGCCGCCTGCTGCCTCCATCACCACGTACAGGCGCGGCCCGTTCTACAACAACCACTAAAGCTTGGTTTCTCTAATAGGCGCCGGCCGTCATACAACGGCTGCAAAATATTACATTAATTTTCATCCGCTCCACCTTGGTGGAGTGTCCCCCTTGCACCGCTATACCGACAGCCGAAACGAGACCTGATTTTGCATAAACATAATAGTCATGTCTCGCTTCGTCACGAGACTATGTGAAGGCAAAAATTGGCGCGGCTGTCAGATAGAAAAGCTATGTGACAGCATTGATTTCCTTCAACGCAGTCCCAAAACTGCAGAATTGTAGGTTAGTGCCCAGCAGCTTTATCTCTCATGGACAGTCATAATATTATATCTAACGAAAGTGTAGGTAACTAGCTCAGCTAACCATCATAGTTTCATAGAGGGCCGCGATGCAGGGGTGCCTTAGCTTCGCCATCACCCTCGGTTCACGGTGAAGGTTTCGACGTGCATACTCCTCTTTTATACACGTCAAGTCTATGATCTTTATGGCCACCTTAAACAGAAAACTTTTCGTGAACTATCAAGCAGATATTTTATCAATGTTATCGAAATGTGTATGTACCTACTAACGTGTCAGTTCTACAACCCAGGCACAGGATGTTATGTTTAAAAAAAAAGTTTTGTACCTAATTAGAAAGAATCTAAAGGCATTATAGGCCAAATAGCTGTGTATTTTCTCATTTTTTGTAAAAACGATGCCAACACGATCATGTCACGAAAAGTAGGTACAGTAGGTATCTCTAAGTACTGTGCGGACTGCACCATCACATGGTGAGATAGTGAACAAACGCGAACCTTCAACCTATCATGCCATGCCAAGAAACAATGACAAGATATTGACGCGACACAACATTTAGTAAACCAGGCCAAGGACATCAGTCAATCTTTCGCTCAGGGTTGCTAACCACCGGACGATTGTGGAAGTGACAGATCGAAGTCCCGGCTTAGTGGTGAGTAGTTACTTAATATTAAATTTTCGTTACCTTTTTTCCTATTATCCTATGTGTAGCTTCTTCAACTCTCGCAAAGTGTCCTTTCCCCAACACTTTGCCAGTCATCAGATAATTTCCAACACTATAAACTTGTCCCTTATTCCTGGTCATATTGGCAGTCTTCATACTAAACTTTACTCACTAATTTTGACTCATAATTATATTATTTCAACCGGGAAAAAAACGTATTTATACTAACAATGCAAATCACACGTTTTCTCACACGATTATTATCGTATTTACATGTAAACGTCATTATAAATGCTTGGGTACCATCTTTTGTTTGGTCTTCGAAATTGGAACTATTTATTGACGGGCGTGACATTTGATTGGACTATTTTTAACGGCTAAATGTAACCGCCAGTGCCCCTGCACGTTGAACGGCGGCACAAAATAGGTTTCTTAATTAGCTTCGCGTTTATTGTCAATCAAAGTGATTGTGATATCAAACGGGCCGCCTGTCGGCGCATACCAGTCAAATGATTACTAGAGATTAATAGTAGAAAAGAAAAAATGAGGTAGGTAACTAGGCTTGACTCGTAACTAAAGGCAAATTACGGGCCGCGCGGCCTCAATGCCTCGCGAGGCTTTTGCTATAACGCGTCCCCAATGTACTCGTAAGAACTCACGAAACCCGTGGGGACGGACGCGGCCTAATAATTTTTTAGGCAGTCACCAACTTAATGATAGTTTAAATTTTTTAAATTTTCTTGATATTCAAAGTCCAGCTTTCAGTGAGTGGTTAAATCTGCAATTTGTGCAGAGTAACGTATTTAATTTGTGTGTAGATCAAGGAGTCTTCCCAGATTTAATGAAATACAGTAAGGTTATTCCACTTTTTAAATCTGGGGACAGCAAAGACATCAATAATATAGACCGTATCCGTGTTGCCGGTATTCAGCAAGGTGTTCGAAAAGGTAATGCTCAATAAAATGCTTACCTAAATCATTTTAACAACAACAAAACCTTAAACGATCAGCAATATGGTTTCACCAAAGGACGTTGTACGACTGACGCCGGTGTCACCTTATTAGAACACAACAGCGTGGAGGAGGCCCAAGATGCCATAGGTATCTTTTGTGACCTCTCCAAGGCATTTGACTGGTTAATCACGAAACCTTACTCCTGAAACTTGAGCATTATGGACTAGGTAGGTACCTAAACTTGCGCTCAGTTTAATAAAATCTTATTTAAGTAGACAACAAAAAGTTCAAATAAATGGTGTCAATTCACTGGTTCAAAAGTAAATTGGGTGTTCCACAAGGCTCGATATTAAGTTCTTTCCTCTCTTTAGTATATTATATTAATGATCTACCCCATTTATTAAAAAAAAAAACAACTACAAATGGTAATATTTGTTGGCGATACGGCTTAGAGCATTTTAAATGCTAAATGCGGTACGGTGAACGTCTTTCTACATCGTTCTCATATAGTATCATTTGAACATGAATGATGATGTAATCAATATTTTGTAATAATTACATGATTTTAAAAGTGACCGTGGAGTTTTTGCCCGTTCTTCTCCATAGCCTGTACCTACTGCGCTTTGGAATGTGCAACTAGCTTCATCTTTTTGACTCAGACCCCTGGACAATTCAAAAGTGCCAGTACCTAATTGTTTATTTAAAATAAATGCTTTGTTTAAGTTTGAGTCGTGCTTGCGACCACGAGATCAACGGGGCAGTTGAAAAGTCTTACCAAGGGGTTTCGTGTTTCGTGTTGGGAGGTTAGATAGGCAGTCGATCCATGTAAAATACTGGTATTCAGCTGCATCCGGTTAGACTGGAAGCCGACCCCGACATATTTGGGAAAAGGCTATGCAGATTGGTTGACGTGCCAATACAACAAATTCTATTTAGGGTTGATTTTCCATCGCCATATAGCTTTCCCAGTGCGTCCTGCCCGTCATGACATACGGTGCTGAAACGTGGACACTGACGGTCGGGCTGGTTCACAAATTCAAGGTCGTTCAGCGCGCTATGGAGCGAGCTATGCTCAGAGTCTCTTTGAAGGATAAAATCAGGAATGAAATTATCCGGAAAAGAACCGGAGTTACCGACATAGCTTGCAGAGTAAGCAAACTGAAGTGGCAGTGGGCTGGCCATGTCTGTCGAAGGACTGATGGCCGGTGGAGCAGACGAGTCCTGAAGTGGAGACCGCGTACCGGCAAGCGTAGTGTGGGACGCCCCTCAGCAGCCAGGACAGACGACCTAAAGAAGGTGGCTGGGGTAGACTGGATGCGGAAGGTGGAGGACAGGGTGCTGTGGCGCAGTCTGGGAGAGGCCTATGTCCAGCAGTGGACTGCGATAGGCTGAGTTGATATAACTTTTATTCGATGAATAAAATTGATGTTTGACAGTTTTTGTATAAAATAACTGTCAAAAATACAAAATTATTTTTCCTCGAATAAAGTTATATGACTGAAAAATCAGCCCGAGTTTGAAAGAAGACAAACAAATATTCAAATAAAACTTTTATTAAAAATATAATAAGCATAATTATGGTCAATATTTTATCTAATGCTTAAAGTAAAAAAAAAAATGCGTTTCGGCATTTTATAACAGCTAAGGCGCATCACACACTACAACGCGTCACGCGACGGGGCGCGGGACATGGAGCCAAATTCCCCGTGCATCGCGTTTTTATTGAATTTGTATGTAACTAATATTTGCGCCCCGTTGCAGCGCGTTATCAGCTGTGTGGTGCGTTAAGGCTCGCGTCCACTAGACTCGCCGAGCCGAGTCGAATCGAAATGTATATCAGAACGTTCGGCCAGTCGAGATAGGGAGCTGGCTGCTACTCCAGTTTTTAGTGACGATTATGTGACGCTTAAAGATGCCAGTCAAAGAATTTGTGACGGAACAGTTCGAAAGTTAGAAGCATTTATTTATGGCCGAACGACCTGATATCAGGTCGTTCGGCCAACCTGAATCTCCATAACTGAGGACCTTAGAGAAACTGTTACTGAATAAAGATTTAGTGACGATTTGGTGACAAACAACCAATGCTTTACTTTTACTCGTAATGCCACCGGTTAAAAGTAAAATGAATTTTGCTTCCTGGAACATCAGGACGTTCGGCCAACGTAATCTCCATAACTGAGGACCTGAGAGAAACCGTTAATGAATAAAGATTTAGTGACGAGACTGAAACGAATTTTTATTGCTTTATTTTTTTTGTGACGGCCCCTTTAAATAGTAAATTGAAAATTTAACATATATAACCTCAAAACATTGGGATTATCGATTCCTCCACAACGAAGAAGCCCAGAGAAACCGTTAATGAATAAAGATTTAGTGACGAGACTGAAACGAATTTTTATTGCTTTATTTTTTTTTTGTGACGGCCCCTTTAAATAATAAATTGAAAATTTAACATATATAACCTCAAAACATTGGGATTATCGATTCCTCCACAACGAAGAAGCCCAGAGAAACCGTTAATGAATAAAGATTTAGTGACGGCACTGAAACGAACTTTTAGTGTTTTATTTTTTTTTTGTGACGGCCCCTTTATATAGTAAATTGAAAATTTAACATATATAACCTCAAAACATTGGGATTATCGATTCCTCCACAACGAAGAAGCCCAGAGAAACCGTTAATGAATAAAGATTTAGTGACGGCACTGAAACGAACTTATAGTGTTTTATTTTTTTTTGTGACGGCCCCTTTATATAGTAAATTGAAAATTTAACATATATAACCTCAAAACATTGGGATTATCGATTCCTCCACAACGAAGAAGCCCAGAGAAACCGTTAATGAATAAAGATTTAGTGACGGCACTGAAACGAACTTTTAGTGTTTTATTTTTTTTTGTGACGGCCCCTTTATATAGTAAATTGAAAATTTAACATAATATTATATAACCTCAAAACATTGGGATTATCGATTCCTCCAAAACGAATAAGCCTAGAAGACTCGTAAAACCCCTGATGTGTTATAGGTTTTCAGTGCAATGGTGTCAGTATTTTTGTTGATTCACTATTCCGCAATATGGCGGATGGCGACTGAAATAGGGTGACCATGTATTCCAACGAAACAAGTATTTATCAAGTACTTAATTACCTACCCTACCTAAATAATGAAGCAACACACGTCGTAATATTAAATTATATAAGTACAAGCAACGTTGAGCTGATGCCTGCATACCAGTGTCCACTTGTGAGGTTTTGTTATATTACTTGAGTCTATTTTGGCTAAAAGCAAACGAAAGTGGAAAGGTGACTGACATTGGAGATTGGGAAATTTGACTAAGTACAAGAATACTTAAATAAATAGGTACACAAATTAAAAAATGCTTTATTTGTAATCAATCATCCAAAAATAGCGGTAGGTTGTTAGGTACATAATAATTTGTACTTTTTAGAATTGCAGTTAAATTGGTTCACCACGAGAGAAATTTGACAGCTTCTTGTATTTACTGCTAGGTGATTGACTTGAAACTTGTCAAATCGGATTTCTTTCGGTGGTGGCCCGACAATCATTTTACAATTAAATAACAGTTCTATAGATAAATCACAGTAAGATAACTACACCGATTCTATTTTTATTCTGCAGAAAAGAGCCATATATTAGGTCCTTACATATGAAATTGGCGTTTTTCGTACTGGCCACTTTAATCACGAATTTCTCCTCTTTGGTAAGGAATTCCAAATTCAAATTTGTACAGCTATTTACTCATGTATTTGTGCTTCGATGACCGTCATTCATTTGTTTTTTTTCTTCTGTTTTTTCTGTTTGCGTCACTCATTTTACAAAATAGAAAATTTAAAATATCGCATTATTTACGAGTACGAGTTCCGCCGTGGCACTAGTGCTGCGGAAACGACTCGAAGGGTGAATGATGTGTATGGCGGTCATGTTGCAAAAGAAAACACAGTTCGTTTTTGGTTCCAACGTTTTCGTTCTGGAAATTTCGACCTGCAGAACAAGCCCCGTGGACGGCCTGAGACCCAAGTTGATAATGGAGAATTGAAGGCTATTGTGGAAGCGGACCCATCGCAAACCACGTCCGAGTTAGCTGCAGGCTTCGATGTTAGTGATAAAACTGTTTTAATTCACTTGAAGCAAATTGGGAAGATTAAAAAGCTTGAAAGGTGGGTACCTCACGAATTGACTGAAGCAAACCGGCAAACGCGCGTCGACTGCTGCGTTACATTACTGAACCGGCACAACAATGAAGGTATTTTAAACCGAATCATTACCTGTGATGAAAAATGGATTCTTTACGATAATCGGAAGCGCTCAGCGCAATGGTTGGATCCTGGCCAGCCAGCCAAATCCTGCCCCAAGCGAAAATTAACCCCAAAAAAGTTACTTGTAAGCGTTTGGTGGACTAGTGCCGGTATTGTTCATTACAGTTTTCTCAAATCTGGCCAGACTATTACAGCTGATGTCTATTGTCAGCAATTACAAACCATGATGGAAAAGCTAGCGGCTAAACAACCAAGGCTGGTCAATCGCTCCACGCCACTGCTGCTTCACGACAACGCCAGACCACACACTGCGCAACAGACGGCTACCAAATTAGAAGAGCTTGAATTGGAATGTCTTAGACATCCTCCGTACTCCCCGGACCTTGCTCCAACAGATTACCATTTTTTTCGCAATTTGGATAACTTTTTGCAAGGGAAAAAATTCAACTCCGATGGGGCAGTCCAAATCGCCTTCAAAGATTTTATTGATTCCCGTCCGACTGGTTTTTTTAGTAAAGGGATCAATGAACTACCTATAAGATGGCAAAAGTGCATTGAAAACAATGGTTCATACTTTGATTAATTAAATATACCTATTATATTAAAAAATATTCGACTTTTTGTTCCTTCCATACAAAACGCCAATTTCATATGTAAGGACCTAATATATTATAATCTCCGCAGGCGCGATTCTCTAAAGGAACGGTTTAAGGAAATTAATATAGTATTTTTCAGCGCTATTTAAAAGGTTAATGGACCTTTTACCTACCTACCGCTATTTTTGGATGATTGATTACAAATAAAGCATTTTTTCATTTGTGTACCTATTTATTTAAGTATTCTTGTACTTAGTCAAATTTCCCAATCTCCAATGTCAGTCACCTTTCCACTTTCGTTTGCTTTTAGCCAAAATAGACAAGTAATATAACAAAACCTCACAAGTGGACACTGGTATGCAGGCATCAGCTCAACGTTGCTTGTACTTATATAATTTAATATTACGACGTGTGTTGCTTCATTATTTAGGTAGGGTAGGTAATTAAGTACTTGATAAATACTTGTTTCGTTGGAATACATGGTCACCCTATTTCAGTCGCCATCCGCCATATTGCGGAATAGTGAATCAACAAAAATACTGACACCATTGCACTGAAAACCTATAACACATCAGGGGTTTTACGAGTCTTCTAGGCTTATTCGTTTTGGAGGAATCGATAATCCCAATGTTTTGAGGTTATATAATATTATGTTAAATTTTCAATTTACTATATAAAGGGGCCGTCACAAAAAAAAAATAAAACACTAAAAGTTCGTTCAGTGCCGTCACTAAATCTTTATTGATTAACGGTTTCTCTGGGCTTCTTCGTTGTGGAGGAATCGATAATCCCAATGTTTTGAGGTTATATATGTTAAATTTTCAATTTACTATATAAAGGGGCCGTCACAAAAAAAAAAATAAAACACTAAAAGTTCGTTTCAGTGCCGTCACTAAATCTTTATTCATTAACGGTTTCTCTAGGCTTCTTCGTTGTGGAGGAATCGATAATCCCCATAGATATAGAATTCCGTAGATTGGGCATGAGAGTGAATGAGAGCTCCCGCTTTAACGGAACTTTGCTGTGTTAGAAAGAGAGAGAAAGTGACACTGTTAACAGGGCCAAACACGTATTTGCTACCGGCCCATACCGGCCCCGGTGACTGTTTACGTGAGCGTTTCGGCAATTATTTAAGCGAACTAGAGTGATAACCTGTGATTAAATAACCATAATACGATGGTTTCTTGTGCAGTACCAGGATGTGAATCTTCCAAAAAGAAAAACCCCCAGGATTACTCGTTTCACCAGTATGTTTACAATGTGTTTTAATCGTTATTTCTGCATTAACAATGCACTAATAAGCCGGCTATAAGCAAAATATGATGAGAACATTATTATACTTACGATTTAGATGAATTAGCATGCCTAAAACCACCGTATTTAAGAAATAACAAATAGAGAAATACGAAGGAGTTATAACCTCACTTTTTAGTGATGCGTAGCCTAATTTTTGTTGATATCGACAGCTAAGATAGGTAGCTTCATACAAATGCATAATCTTAGAAAAATAGATTATATTTAAGTACTTATTGTAACAAACAAAATAAAATATAGATATATGTATTACGCACACACTTACATTTTACGCATACTTAGATCAATGGTTTTTGGTCTCGTTTGATTGTTGACATTACCAATCTACGGAATTCTATATCTATGATAATCCCAATGTTTTGAGGTTATATATGTTAAATTTTCAATTTACTATTTAAAGGGGCCGTCACAAAAAAAAAATAAAGCAATAAAAATTCGTTTCAGTCTCGTCACTAAATCTTTATTCATTAACGGTTTCTCTCAGGTCCTCAGTTATGGAGATTACGTTGGCCGAACGTCCTGATGTTCCAGGAAGCAAAATTCATTTTACTTTTAACCGGTGGCATTACGAGTAAAAGTAAAGCATTGGTTGTTTGTCACCAAATCGTCACTAAATCTTTATTCAGTAACAGTTTCTCTAAGGTCCTCAGTTATGGAGATTCAGGTTGGCCGAACGACCTGATATCAGGTCGTTCGGCCATAAATAAATGCTTCTAACTTTCGAACTGTTCCGTCACAAATTCTTTGACTGGCATCTTAATGCGTCACATAATCGTCACTAAAAACTGGAGTAGCAGCCAGCTCCCTATCTCGACTGGCCGAACGTTCTGATATACATGAATCGAATCGCAGAAAGTCGCCTCCTATATATTTACTATGAAACTGCGTCCATTAGCGACGAGCCGAATCGAATAGACAAGCGAATTTCTTCGCCGATGCGATTACGCAGTACAGACGCCAGCACATCAAGCTACTACAATCTGTTAGATTTTCAACTTTATCATTAAAACATAAGGTTCAATGTTGATTGGGAAAATTTGACAGTTTCGGGTAGCTTGATGTGCTGGCGTCTGTACCTAAAATGTAAATCTATCCTAGACAGAAAATCGGATTTTTTTTTTAAATGTCCAATATCTGGAAAACGGTTAAGTATGGGGTACGGTGCTTAATAGTCAAATCAGGAATGATGGAAACAACAACCTCTTAACCTTTTAAGCGCTTGGCTAAATATCAATTGCCGTGCCCTTAGCGCGCGGCAAAAATCGATAAAATCACTTATAATAATACCTGCAATAAATAAGGAGGAGAAATCATTGTATCGATTAAAAAACAGTCAAAAAGTTTTTATTTCTATTTAACCGGTCAAGCGGCGCGGTTCGCCGATCGGCGACGAAACAATAGAAAATCAATTTTTCATCCCACCATCTCGGAAAGAGTATTTTTAATCTTCAATATCTGAGTGGAAAAGCCGTTTTTATTCTCTAGAGGATAAAGTAAATTGAATTTAGAACATCGTGTGCACTAAGTTTGTGAATTAAAAAAAAACATTAAACCTATTTACTGCTACCTCTATGGTGCCGAATAGATATATCATACAACTTTTTTTTAATTTGTTAAAAACTCAGACTCGGAACCTTCTTGGTGTTCTTTTTTCAATTTGCTTTGTACGCGGTTCTTTACGCGGCATTTTTTCACGTCATTGTTAAACCTTATATATTAAAAACAAGAAACTTGAAAACAAGTGAAAAAACTAAAATGAGTGATTCTAGCGACGAGGAAGTTTGCTTGACGCCAACAGAATTGACTGAAACTGTTAATAATGCGCAAATGAGCTTTCTCCCTCAACAATCACGCGAGAAGTATTTAAAACAGTACGATATGTTCAACACGTGGCGACTAGCAAAAGGAGCCAAAACTTTCTCAGAAAACGTTTTGCTGGCATATTTTATAGAATTATCCGAGAACAAGAAAGCAAGCACTCTATGGAGTACGTATTCGATGCTAAAAGCAACAATAAAGATGAAAAAAGACAAACATATCGATACCTATCC
The DNA here is from genome assembly GCA_947508005.1 of Amphipoea lucens. Taxonomy (NCBI): domain Eukaryota; kingdom Metazoa; phylum Arthropoda; class Insecta; order Lepidoptera; family Noctuidae; genus Amphipoea; species Amphipoea lucens. The sequence goes on from OX382372.1 coordinate 19,052,233, forward strand.
TAAATTAGTGGCATTTTTAAAAAGAGCCTCATCTGGTCATCAACCAAAAAAATCGAAGGTTTTCACAGTATCTGATATTGAAAAGTTTCTTAACGAAGCACCCGATTCCGTATATTTGGCGGCAAAAGTAAGTCAGTTGCACATTCAGTATCTACTTAAGTATATTAATCTCAATTAAATAGTATACTTAGTAGATGTTGATAGGCATAATTATGCGTTCATATCAATTTTATTCATTTATCTACTACAATACTCTTCACGTTACAGGTTGTTCTTATTATTGGAATAAACGGAGCATGTCGAACTAATGAACTAACACAACTTAATGTCAAAAACATTGAGAAACATTCAGATGACTTACTATTAATTAATTTACCTAATACAAAGACAAAAAGAGACCGCAACTTCGTCATTCGCAAGGAATACGTAACGATTGTTGAGAAATATCAAGCCTTACGCCCGCCTAACACTCCAATCAATCGATTTTTTCTACAGTATCGCAATGGAAAGTGTGTTAGACAGCCTATGGGTACTAATAAAATTGGCAGTATCCCACGAGAAATAGCAACATTTCTTGAACTTCCAGAACCCCTGTTGTACACGGGTCATTGTTTCCGACGAACTTCAGCCACACTTTTGGCTGATTCCGGAGCTGATCTCCTGTCCCTTAAGCGCCACGGAGGCTGGAAGTCCAATGCAGTTGTAGAGGGATACATAGAGGATTCCATCCAAAATAAGTCTAAAATATGTGAAGGCATCGTAGGAGCCATTACACTGAAAGAGCCTCAATCGGATCTTTGGACTGGCCCTTCTACATCAAAAATAAGCCGTTATGAAACACCTAACCATCTCCCTCTCTCTCCAACATTCACGCCAAGGGAATCCGATGAATCGGTACAACTATTAAGTATGACAGATAGTTTACCGAAAAACAGTACACAAGTGACTAATACCAATATTACAGTACCAAACAAAAATATTACACTCAATTTAAATAACTGTAGCAACGTTACTTTAAAATTTTCTTAATTATACCTTAGTATTATTTTGTTATAATTTAAAGATTATTCTGTAATACTTACCTGTCATAATGTGGTAATTAATACCTAAACTGAAATAAAAGTGTACCTATCTTGTGATTGTAAACGTTTTTTTTTTGCATTTAGTCATTTCCTCGCTGAGGTGGAATGAAAAGTTACGTGTTGCACTCGAGTGCAAAGATTTTTCACCTCGTGCTCTTTTGATTCCCTCGCTAACGCTCAGGATTCTAATTTTGAATCACTCGCTGCGCTCGTGATTCAATTTTAGAATCCTTCGCTTGCTCGGTCATCAAAATTGAACACGCGGTTAAAAAGCAACTTTGCACTCTTGTATAACAAATAACTATTTGCTGTCTAGGAATAGAGATTTCTATTAGCCATGCTTTCTGTATGTAGTCGTATCGACTATCGTACAAGCGTGTTTCTATCTTACGTTCCACACTCTGTCTCATTAGCGGAGCTTGACATATTAACAATGGTTTTATTTGTACCTACTTGTACCATGCAGTTAATAGGATGAAAATAGAACGAAAAAATCATGAATGTTCTCTGTCGCAGAAGTACCTACAACACGAGCGGTAGGGGCACGGAAATATGTGTTGCATAAATGCGACACAAGCGGTCAAAAGGTTACAGGATCTATAATAGGTCGACTTAACCTGTAGCCCTGTATATAAATATAGATACAATATAAATATAGGTACTGTTTTTGTTAAAAATAACGTGCAGTCTGTATGAATATTTGCAATAGCCACTGCACAACACTTCCTGTCAATGATGTCCTTTCAAACACATAACATTTGGAATGCCTTTCTGTTTTCTCAATGATTTCCTCCATGTGCTCCATACTCTGCTACGAGGACGTTTAAGAGAGTAACCAACAGCGCCATAAGGTATTGACATCAATGGAAACCTTATATAAAATGACAAGTTGAACGTAGCAGGTATAAGGTTGATTACCACATGTGACATGGGGCTGACATACTCCACTCTGAAGTACGTGTATCGCTGTTCTAAATGTGGTTGCGTTGGCTAAAAAAAGATGAAATAAGTGGTCAGAACACAGAAGTTGGAGTACCTAGGTAAATAGTTATTAGGGGAATACGCATACCCTTTAAAACTTGTTTTCTATGGGTTTACCTACCGACCTAGTGGTCACATATAGGGGGTCGCCTAGATATACCGAAACTAGGTAGGTAAGTATTATGTAGGTAATTCTTGACTGTGACGCATAGGTAGACCTACTCAGTTCCTATTGTCTACCATTTTGTAACACAGTACGAGTGTATCGTGACGAATCGTGTCGTAGTAGTTTTTCGGTCTACCGAGTATAAGTTCTCATTCGCCATGTGTGTAAAAGCGAAAGGTTATTATGGGTGTCTCACGACAGCTCTCGACTGTTATTGTATTTTTTGAAGTGAAAACTTCTTTAGCGGCGTTGAACACTTTTTGTACTGGGGAAAAAATGTTAAACTCGCGTCAGGACACGTGACCGTCAGGAGATTTCCCCCCCCCCACCCCTCTTTCTACGGCGGCGCCAACCGAAGTGAACCAAGTGAGACACGATAATGGATGGGTGGATGGATAGATGGATGGACGGACGGACGGACGGACGGTGACGGTGACGGTGGCGGTGACGGTGACGGTGTCGGTACGGTGACGGTGACGGTGATGGTGACGGTGACGGTGACGGTGTCGGTGACGGTGACGGTGTCGGTGACGGTGTCGGTGACGGTGACGGTGTCGGTGACGGTGACGGTGACGGCGACGGTGACGGTGTCGGTGACGGTGTCGGCGACGGTGACGGTGACGGTGTCGGTGTCGGTGACGGTGACGGTGACGGTGTGACGGTGATGACAGTGACGGAGACGGTGACTGTGTCGGTGACGGTGACGGTGACGGTGTCGGTGACGGTGACGGCGACGGTGACGGTGACGGTGTGACTGTGATGACGGTGACGGTGACGGTAACGGCGACGGCGACGGTGACGGTGGCGGTGACGGTGACGGTGACGGTAACGGTGACGGTGACGGTGATGGTGGATGTGGATGGATGGATGGACAGCTGATGGCTCGACCGTCTGTGTAGCTACACTGCTGTGTATTCGTAAAATTCGTGAATATAAAGTGTTTCAAATATGGAAATTGAACAAAGTGCATCGATTTATAAAAAAAGTGACGCAGAAATAGTGGAAAAAAATTAGTTATATTAATTCAATTCATAATTGATTTATTTCAACGTTAATATTCATGTTTTCACTTCTGCCGGCACTCCCGGAGTGCAACCCGTCTTTTTTTAAATATTTAAATCAATTTGGACTTCCTTCATGTGTGTTCTCCTCCTTCCTCGCCAAAAGTCGTCGCAATTTCGCTTATTTGCTGAGGAAATAATACCTATAGCTCACTTACCGTTACATTTAGTGAATAATGTGGGACAAAAGCTGGAATAAGACCGCTAGCTGCGAATGATGCTTCCTCGCCTTCAATATGTATACCTTCAGAAGAATGTTAAATTATTACTTTAGAATGTGTCTGAGGACTATTTGGAGTCGCTAGCGCTGAATATGCGTTCTGCCTGGCAAAGGATAACTAGTTCCGCAGAGCTGGGCGATTCATCTCCAGTGGACAAGTCCTCGGGGTAACTGCGTAACACACTAACAGTAGCAATGGCTTTCATTTTGACAGTTCAACGACACTCGTTGCGTTATTTACATTGGCGAGCAGACAAATTTTTCGAACTTATGAAGCAATGGATTAGCAATATCCGTCAAAATGATTCAGATTGTGACTGTTGTTACGCACTTAGTTCCCTGGTCTCAACGCCGCCCGTCTTAGGGCAGGCCGGGCCCCTGTTGGGCACACAAGAATTTGGGGCCCCTTTGGAAAGTAAAAAAGATCGGTCAAGTGCGAGTCGGACTCGCGCCGAGGGGTCTGTCTGTACATATTTGTAGGTATGTAACTATAAGTTTACGGTTTTCAGATTTTTTCCTTTACTTGTGCTACACGACATTGCTTCTTGCCAAATTTCATGATTCTGGGTCAACGGGAAGTACCTCAAGTACCCTATAGGTTTTGCTTCCCTTGCGAGTGTCAAAATATGCGGCATAAACGCCCGTATCTATTGATTGCGTTGACTTAGAAGTTTGATTTTTTCACTGCTTCATGGGATTGCAGCTTTGAGTATTTGATATTTTAATTTCAACTTGATAACTCCACGCATTCCTGGGAAAAAGGGTCTTGACAGACGGACAACGTAGTAATATTATAAGGGTTCCGCAATCCGAGGGTTTTGAATGAAATTCGTAATCCATTGTTTCATAGGTTTGAAAAACTATAGCAATTAATGTTGTACCTAGCACTGTCAAAATTAAAGGCATTGACATTGTAAGTGTGTTTAAACTATTAGCCCGCAGATCAGCATAGCCTCAACCAGAGCCGTTCAGAGTTCTTTCTGTGAAACTCCATACTGCAACGCACACTAATTGGCACTGTAACGGCATCACCTCGCCTCGAGACTAGCTAGTGCAACTTGTGCGCGCGGTTTGTCATCGTGGTCACACATAAGAAGTAGCAACCGTGCGAGGGACTTAAAAGTCTCTGTATTATCAGCTTCTGCCCCACAGATATAGATACACCTAGATAACGCAAGTATCACGAACTGTATGAAAACTAAGCGTGCCACTTTTTGACTACCTACTATGACGTCACAAGCTCGCGCTCTCTCGCTCACGCTCACCCAGCCAGTAGTACGCAGGACTGAGCGCGAAAGTGGCGGCTTATGATTTTTGATCGTAAATGGTGCGATTTTTGGCACGCGAAGTAGGTGTATCTATATCTGTGTTCTGCCCCCTTTATTGCGTAACACACTATCCATCACAATCTGAATCATTTTGAAGGATATTGCTAATCCATTGCTTCATACGTTCGAAAAATTTGTCTGCTCAACAAAGTCAAAAGTCAAAGTCAAAGTCAAAGCATTTATTTCAAATAGGCACAAAAAAGGCACTTTTGAACGTCAAAAATGATCTTAAAATAGAATTGATTCTAGTCGCCCATTCCAAAAGGTAGTTTTCGTATGGAGAAGAATGGGCAAGAAACTCCACCGTTACTCTTTTAAAATGTTTTAGGTACAATATTTTGCATGGGTACATTAATTATATAATAACATGTGAGGACGATGCACCTAAAATAAAATTACTATACCACAATAGGTAAAAGAATTAAAAACGAAACCATGACATATAAATTAATTATCTGATAGATACATGGTGCTCACATATTTACAAACATGGTACAAGCAAAACGATTTTTATATAAAAAAAAATAAATACAAGTAATAAGTCAGGGTGTGAGTAATGAATGTAAAAACTAATAAAAAAAAATTACAATTAAATTAGCAACCAGTTTGATTTTGTCTAGACTCTAGATTGTCCTATGGAGCAGGACCAGCATGTTTCCAAGCGTTCTTATCTTGGATATAATCTTCTAATTTATAGTATGCTTGTTTACAAAGTGTACGTTTAATGTGAGTTTTAAATTTTCTTTCATTTAATTGCAATATATCACAAGGTATTTTATTGTAACATTTGACACAGTACCCCATAAAAGATGTATGTACTTTGGCTAATCTGAAAAATGGTTGATGTATTTTATCTTTATTTCTTGTGTTAAAGTTATGTCTATCGCTTATTTTATTAAAAAGATGTAGATTTTTTCTTACATACATAATGTTTTCATAAATGAATTGGCAAGGTACCGTCATAATATTAATCCTTTTAAATAGTTCCCTGAGAGATTCGCGGCGACGTAGATTATAAATGGCTCTGACAGCTCTCTTTTGCAAAATAAAGATGGATTCAATGTCAGCAGCTCGACCCCATAGTAAAATGCCGTACGCCATAATGCTGTGAAAGTAACTAAAATAGACTAAACGCGCGGTTTCTACGTCTGTTAACTGTCTTATCTTCCTAACAGCATAAGCGGCCGAGCTAAGCCGCCCCGCAAGAGATGTTATGTGAGGTCCCCATTGTAATTTCTCGTCTAGCGTGATTCCCAGAAAAACCGTTTGATCAACAAATTCTAGTTTTTCTCCATTCAGTATGATGTCACATTCGCTACTTCTAACATTAGGTAATTTAAATCTAATGCATTTGGTTTTCTTTTCATTCAGTACCAAATTATTTACCGTAAACCAGTCTTGGACCTGAAGAATAGAGTTATTCACGTCGTCAAGATTTTGTGCCCGTCTGTCTATCTTAAATATCAATGATGTGTCATCTGCAAATAACACCATCTTCGGTTGATTTTGAAGTAATTGTGGTAAATCATTAATGTAAACTAAAAAGAGGAATGGACCCAATATCGAACCTTGAGGAACGCCCATTGCCATTTCAGACCCCAATGAGTTTACGCCGTTTACTTGAACTTTAAGCTTTCTATCTTTTAGATACGACTTTAGTAAATCAAGAGCTAAATTCCTAATCCCATAGTGCTCAAGTTTCAGCAGAAGCGTCTCATGGTTGACGCAATCGAACGCCTTTGAGAGGTCGCAAAAGATTCCAATGGCATCTTGTGCTTCCTCCCAGGCGTTAAAAATGTTCTTTATTAGGGTGACACCGGCGTCAGTGGTACAACGCCCTTTGGTGAAACCGTACTGTTGTTCATGAAAGATGGAATTTTTATTAAAGTGTCGTAACATTTGATTGAGCATCAACTTTTCAAACACCTTACTGAGAACTGGCAGAATTGACACAGGCCTATAATTGTTGGGTTCTTTACTATCACCGGCTTTGAATAAAGGTACTACTTTACTGTGTTTCATGAGATCCGGAAAGACTCCTTGGTCTATACTGATGTTAAATATGAAAGCTAAATAGGGCGCAATCGTTTCAATGATAGATCCACAAACTTTTACAGACATTCCCCAGAGATCTTCTGTTGATTTAATTTTAAGATCTTTAAAAGCTTTTATAACAGCCTGGGGGTTTGTATGTTGAAAACTAAACTCCGAGGGGCATGCCTTAACATTCTTTCTAAGTAAATCTGCAGAACGCGAGGGTGAGGAATTTAAAGCTTCAGTAGTTTTAATAGGAATATTAGCAAAAAAATTTTCAAATTCCTGAGCAATTTCTACATCTGAGTTTATGGGGCCATGTGCAGTTTCTAAATTAAATTCAGTATTACGCTGTTTTTTCCTACCTGTTTCATTATTTATTATTTGCCAGGTAGTTTTTATTTTATCATCGGCTGATTTTATTTTATTGCTAATATAAAGAGCTTTAGCTGTTTTGCATACACTTTTAAAAGTCTTAGAATATGTTGCAACATACTGATGAAAGCTTGTGTTATTCATATGTTGCTTTAGGCCATAAAGTTCAAAAAGGTTTTCCCTGCTTTTACGAATACCTGGAGTCGCCCAATCACTAAATAAGAACTTTGTGTAAATACTTTTAGTCTTTAGTGGGAAAGTGTCATTAAATTGCGTGTTTAATAGTGAAAAGAACTCGGCGTAGAACTCATTCGGGTCACATAAATTATTAAAACTTTGAACACATAATTTACTTGCCAAAGAATTATTTAATTTCTCTAAATTTTTAGATGTAATTGGCCTAAACCTTATTAGAGTTTTTTGTAAAGGCATGTAGGAGCAAAATGTTATTGTTTGTCCGCTGTGATCAGATGGCAACTTATTTACAATTTGTTTGTGTAAATAATCACAGTTACAGAAAATATTATCTATACAAGTGGCAGAGGAAGCTGTCACTCGGGTGGGTTCAATAAAAACATTTGACAAGTCAAATGACCTAAAAAGACTTAATAATCTCATAGTATTTGAGTTATTTTCTAATAAATTAATATTAAAATCGCCACATATGATTATTGACTTACTACTAGTAGAAAGTTTCTTTAGTACATCTTCCATTACAGAATCAAACACAGATAGATTCTGGTAACTTGGAGGTCTGTATACAACGTAAACAATGCAATGAATGTTGTTGAACTGTCAAAATGAAAGCCATTGCCACTGATAGTGTGTTACGCAATTACCCCGCTGAATTTTAACTGATGATGTTTTTAATATGTAGGTAAAATAAATACGCACCATATTCATAAAACGATATATGTGGATTAGCAATACATCCATTAAAAATGAATAGTTTTAATCCTAGGGTGTAATACAGTAAAATGCCGTACATTGTCTCCTACGAGAACGTACTGATAACTTCGGTGATTTGAAATTAATTGATTCTGACCATACGAAATCGCAATTAATATGGTATGTAGGTATACCTACCTACAGGCATAGGTACCTACTAACCTATGTATGCCTACATTAGGTACGATATAACGGTACATAATGGGTAGATAGACCCTGTGGTGTAATAGCGTAACCCACATAATAGTCCTCAAAATCGAATTTCAGCCATGTCAACTAATCTCATCGGAGGCTATCCCTGAATCGAAAAATGGTTTTCACAAACCCGCAATATTTTTGAAAGACCGATCCAACGATGTACGCCACACCATGGGGTGGACGAGAAAAAAAAAACATCCCCACTTTACGTGTAGAGGAGGTGCCTAAAATAGTAGATTGTTTGCCAAGGGAGCAAACAGCTATTTTGAAGGCGAGAGTGTTTCTTCAAATCCTGAGTGCAGCCAGGGATTCAAAGTGCGTCACTCAAGCTTAAAATAGTGTTGCTCGCGAGGTGGACACTACTTTTTATCACCCTCTATGAAAACATAAGTAAGTGCAACTTACGAATAAGAATAGTAAGTTTATTTTTTTACATACAATTTTGAGAACACAATTACGAACGGCGGCAGGATGATTTTCGCGCATTTTTTATTTTTTCACAAACTTTTTTTTTATTTGGTTCGCGCGCGTTTTACTTTATCATACAGTCTACTTGTTCATATAATGTTCGTGATTGATCTCTTTGGTGATTGGAACTTTTACTACCAATGGCGCCGATTCTCTTGTTCACAAAATTTATGTTTTTAGGGTTCCGTACCTCAAAAGGAAAAAACGGAACCCTTATAGGATCACTTTGTTGTCCGTCTGTCCGTCCGTCCGTCCGTCTGTCAAGACCCTTTTTCTCAGGAACGTGGAGGTATGAAGCTGAAATTTATATCAATTACTCAGGTCTACTGTCCCTTGAAGCTGTGAAAAAATCAAACTTCTAAGCCAACGCAATCAAAAGATACAGCCGTTTATGCCCCAAATTTCCGCAAATTTTCGAAACTCGCACGGGAATCAAAACCTACAGGGTACTTCCAGTGAACTTAGAATCTTGAAATTTGGTACAAAGTAACGTCTTATAGTACAGATAAAGGAAAAATTGCGAAAACCGTAAATTTTTAGTTGCATCATATAATAAAATATATTTTTGAAAATTTTAAAGTTATTACTTCTTTTCTCATGAACGCGTAGAGGTATTAAATTGAAATTAATAACAAATACTCAAGTCTATAATATCTTTAAGCTGTAACAAAATCAAACTTCTATGTCAACGCAATCAAAAGAAATGGCAATGTAAGCCGCATATTTTCAAACTCGCAACTATTCGCAAGGGAATCAAAACCTAAAGGGTACTTCCAGTCGACCTAGAATCTTGAAATTTGGCATGAAGCAATGTTTTATAGCACACATAAAGGAAAAAATCCGAAAACCTCACATTTTTATACGGAACCCTCGGTGCGCGAGTCCGACTCGCACTTGGCCGGTTTTTTTTCCTTTTCTTAATGAAATAGAAAGAAAAAGATGCACTGAAATTAAAATTAGTTTAGTTTGTGAACAAGGGAATCGGCGCCAATATCCACATTCCAAATCACTATTAGTCCCTAGGGATTAGAGAGCTATTTGAGTCCCTGTTTACGAAGAATTCACTAGCTCTTTTTGAATAGATGTGATAAAAAAAATTCACACCACCTGCTCGCTAACGTCAAATTATATGTCATTCAAACCTAACCTAAAAAAGAAAGTCATTTAAGTCCTTTTTTCATTTTTCCTTTTGTCGACGTGATTAATATGTATATCCATGTATTGTGATTTCATTGATTTTATAAAAAAAAACATGCAATTTTTTAATACCGCATTATAATATCCACTGTGGCAACAATGTCAAAGTAATAGTAGATTGTACAACTAAGGCATAAAAGAAGCTATTTTACCCCGAGACGTTTATATCCACCCGAGCCGTAGGCGAGGGTGGATAGTTAAGTCGAGGGGTAAAATGGCTCGTTTATGCCTGAGTTATACACTCTGCTTTTCACTTCGATTGCGAGAAAATAAAACAGGCATAAAGTATACAGTACATAATTAATCAAAAATATTGCATCCATAGCTAATTCCCGCCACCACAGATAATACCGCCACGAAACTTTTTAAGTTTTTTTTTTAATTTTCAACATTTTGTCATTCGACTTGGGTACTTCATACTGCCAAAAAATGAAAACGTTTCTTTGAGTTAATGACAACTATTTTTTTATAAATGACAACTATTTTACCTGATTTTATTAAATTAACGATAGAAAACACGGAAGTGGTATAAATTAAAGAAAATGAATTAAATCACGGCTTTAATCTGCGAAGTTTTATTGTGCGTGTGGCTGTTGGGCCTGATTACCTTAGTCTTAGTAAAAAAATTTACTTTATGCACTAGAACATAAAAAGCGATTTTATGTCGCCTAAGCACAACATAATGACGAACTTTTAGAGCATGAGAAGTGAAAAAAATATTAAACGGCTAGCTTCCTTATCTTAACATGAACAACAAGAAAATAAAACATTAATTGAAAAAAGTGCTGCCAAGTCAGTAAACATATTCAATTTGCAAAAATTGTTCCTGAATTAGTCCAGACGACCCGAGTTCGAGTGGGGTCTCTTGATACCCAAACTGGAAAATCTCCATCGACAAAATCTAAATAAGCAACCGGTACGCCCGATTGTTCAAGTAACTTCAAGTCAACGTCAACGCAGCGCGACGAGTCTTTGTGCGTAAATATGATTAACGCGTTACCTTTTAAAATTAACTCAAAAGTTTCAGCAGAGAAAAAAAAATCCTTTTTGTAGAAGCTTCCCACAATACCCTTAGTTTGCGACATTCCTATGCAAACATAATCTTTACCAACGTCTATGAAGGAGTTCAGGGTACAGGTCGAAAGGGAATTTCTTATATCAGTAAGTTGTTTGGGATCTAATAGTTCTATGCATTGGTCCAAAAAACGATACAGAATGTCACGACGACTTTCTAAATCCAGTTTTAGCCACGACTGTGAGAGTTCGCACAGCCTAGCGACTTTTTCACATTTCTTGATTAGACTGAAGCAACCATCGGAAAGAACGGCTTCTGAAACTTGGGGTGGGCCTCTGAAGTCTGCTACATTATTCACCCATACCACGGGCGATATCGTGCTGTGCGTGACCTCATTAATTTCTGCTATGCCGTTTGTCCAAAGGGATAAGTAGCGAGCTTGATATTGTTGCACCAACGATATCATTTCTTTTGTGGTCCTGTAGGCTTCGACAGTTACAATGTGACGAGACAGGGTTTCCTGTGTCAACTCGACTGGATCTATCAGGAATATTTTGTCGTTGTAAGTAAGGGCAACCGAACATAACACATCGGAGGTTAAGGACTTCTTTTCGGATTTATTTAAATTGCATTTCCAGCTCAAAGCGTCTTTAAATTGTTGGTAGACGCTCTCTTGCACTAGGATCCTCCTCAGGCGCCACGGGGCCTGCAATGTGAAAGTTTGTTGATTAGCTTAAGATAATACTGCTTTCGGGGGATTTTTATTCTAAAATGAATCCTTTATTGTTACATCCTGTAATTGAAATAGCTGAAGACCCGGTCTGAACCTGGGTCCTAGAGAAAAATGTTGAAAGGAAACATGGAAAAAATTTAAAGTAACTTTAAATGACTTCAGTTTTTTTTTATCGCCTCAAAACATGAAATAGTAGCCACTTCTAACAGTTTATACGGTCTATCATAGTCAAGCTAAATGTAAATTTATATTTTAGATAACTCCTAGCAACTTTAACATATCTTCCCTCTTCCAACAACTTGAAACTATGATCGTTACATGATTTAGTTTGTAATATGACGTAGAGGCAGCAAGAATAACATCGTGAATATAGGTACATATTTTTTTAATAATTTGAGCTTTTTTGAATAAATTGAGCTCATGTTTCCATTACGGTGGACTGATGGCCTGGTGAAGGACGCAGGAATCCAATGGCTGCGAGAGGCACAGGACCAGTCGACATCGACCAGTCGCAATAGACTGACTGCCGGACATAGGTCGTAGGGGGATGGTCTTTCGATTGAAATGGTGAAGCATTTGACTAATATAGTAACTACTATTCTGTTTCGTAGAACATACCTGTATGGAGACCGCAATGAATTTATCAACGGCAGAGTCAACATCAGCATCATCGGATACAACGGCCACGGTGCCAGAATTCAACCCTGAATACAAATAATGAAATCTTTAACAAAACACTATGGCACTTATTGCAACTTTTAAAGAATAAGTGATAAAATATAGCTGGACTGCTGGTGCCGTATTATGACAGCTTAATGCCATCATTATTCCAGTGTAAGAGAGAGACGGAGCTATACATGACCGATAGCACCACCCCTTTTTCGCATTGGAATCATGATGGCATTACTACTTCGTAATACGGCCCCAGAAAGGAAATAAAATAAATATTTAGTAGGTATCAAAAATCATAAAAACGCTCTAACTCACTCCTACTTTTTTTTAAATTTTGCTGTGCCCGACAGGGTCCACAATTGTTTCTATTGATGAATACTTACTTTCTGTATGTACTACATTATGGATTGCAATAAAGAAAGATTATTTAAATTGAATTGGATTTGAAGATAAAAAGGCTTCATAAATTTTGCGAGCATATTAAAAGTTCAGTTTTATTTTCAATGCTCAAGATTGAAGATTTCGCAAAAAAAATTTGCTCAATCAAAAATAACCCAAGGTCGTTTTCCAGAACACCTACGATGGGCGTCGTAGCAGTGTAGGTATGCCAAGTTGAACCACGAATCTCTCAGGGTGCTTACCGACGAGCGGCTCTGAGGTAACTGCAGCCGTAGGTCGCCACCACTCGACGGATGCCGTTAACGCGTCGGCAAGAATTTTCGTCGACGTGTAGCGATGCGCGACAACTACATTAACCTCTGTGCCGCTCGTCTGCTGTTCTTTTCTAATAGAAGTATATCTACAACGTACCTTTAAATGCCCTTAATGGTACTGGCGAATCGTCGAAAAGTCTATGAGAGTCTGATGTAGTCTTCACAAAATTCAATACAACGTCCTCGGCTCTGTAAAGACTGAACAGAATTATAATTTTTATCTGACGGCAAAATTTTAGTAAGCAAGCAATTTTTCCAAATATTTTGAACTCAGAATGTTCTAACGAAACAGTAATTTTATCGAGGTTTGCAATACCGCAATGTACAGACGCCAGCACATCAAGCTATCCGAAACTGTCAAATTTTCCCAATCAACCTTGAACCTTATAATAATAATAACGAACTCTAGGCCTATGCCGGTAGTTTACTTTGCCGGAATAGGTCTAGGGTGAGGAGCCAGACCAAGAAAGATACGGAAACCCGCAGCGCAGCATGTGGCGAGCTGTTGGGCAATAGCGACCCCACGGACCCTATCTCTCGGGAGTAGTCTTGTTCCTCACCTCTGGCTTGCCTTTATTGGCGGGCTGGAGTGAACGATGACGAGAAACAGAGCTCCCGCCTCATTCTTGTCTTTATTGGCCGGCTTGAGTGGAGATTCGCAAGAGCAAACATGTTCGGAGGAAGGAAGTATTCCAGTAAGATGCTGGTAGGGATCTTGGCCGTACTTCCGGGATTGTCCTGATAGCTGTGGAATACCTCTTCACTCCTCATAAGTACCTCAGGACATGTTGCCCCCTTGTCGCTACGACACTATATTCTAGCGACCATTTCCGGGGGCCCATTATTGAGTGTGCAAGTCACCCCCTGCCATTTTTATTAACCGACGAAAAAACGGAGGAGGTTATCAATTCGACGCGTATATTTTTTTTTTTTTTTTTTTTTTTTTTATGTATGATCACGCATAACTTTTTACAGAGCAGTCCGATTTTGATAATTCTTTTTTTATTGGAAAGGATATACCCCGAAGTTGGTCCCATATAAATTTGGAAAAAAAAATCCAACCCTAAGGGTAGGAAAACAAGGGATGATTGATTGTTCACTCACTGATTGTAATGTATGAGCACGCATAACTTTTTACAGAGTAGTCCGATTTTGATAATTCTTTTTTTATTGGATAGGATATACCTCAAAGTTGGTCCCATGTAAATTTGGAAAAAAAAATCCTACCCTAAGGGTGGGAAAATAGGGGTGATTTATTGTTAATTCACAGATTTTAATGCTGAGCTGTGTATTACAATTAAAATAAAAGGCCTATCTATGTTGGTATATAAAGCCTGTTTTTTTAAGTACATATTTTATTATATTATACAAAAAAGAATAATTAAAGTAGGATTATATAACAGTTAATATCTAAAGTAAGGTAGGTAGCTATTTTAAAAGTAGTCAAAAATTAAGCATGTAGTAATTAGTAAATTATAGCCTCAAAAAATTATAAAATAAAAACTTTTTAACAAAAAAATTAAACCTCCGAAAAAACTGAAAAGCAAAAAATAAAAATCTTTTTTATTTTACCTTAATAAATAAGTTCTTAAACTAATGCAAGTATACCTAAGAAATTTTGAGTCGGCGCCAAACAACTCCCGCCTCATTCTTGTCTTTATTGGCCGGCTTGAGTGGAGATTCGCAAGAGCAAACATGTTCGGAGGAAGGAAGTATTCCAGTAAGATGCTGGTAGGGATCTTGGCCGTACTTCCGGGATTGTCCTGATAGCTGTGGAATACCTCTTCACTCCTCATAAGTACCTCAGGACATGTTGCCCCCTTGTCGCTACGACACTATATTCTAGCGACCGTTTCCGGGGGCCCATTATTGAGTGTGCAAGTCACCCCCTGCCATTTTATCCGTGTATATATAAAACATTGATCAGGCAAGGGCCATAGTTCTTGGTAACTACGTAACCAGTCCACTTGAACCACCCAAACCCATGGTACAACTTTTTATTTTTCCATATCCTGCAATAGTCCTACACCAACGAGGGGTTATCCTTGGGTGCACTTGCATAGTGCATACAGGGGTTATCGTCAATTGGTGCTGCATTTCACAAAAAAAAAATCCTAAGGGAGCTGCGAGCTGGCTTCGGCCCCTCGTACGCCTTCCAAAGGACCGGAACCCCATGGTGTCGAGATATGTAAAAACATAAAAATAAATAACAATGATTTTTATGTCGGATCAAAGAATTAGCTTGCTACATATTAGTAATCTGTGCAAAGAATCCATGGTGTTAATAACATATTATTAAAACAACTTATTATCTAGTGTTAGTACCAATCACCCTCCGTACAAACTATGCTTTAGCGATAAAGTTAAAAATCCATTAATTGTAGAAGTAGCTGGATGTGCTGACGTCTGTACAATTCGAAAATAATTTTCTTATGCACACAATGCGACCTGTCATGTTGAGCATACGACACGACACATTGGACTAAAGTGAGCGAGGTGACCTGTATGTAGGTCATCATCTGGCTAGCCTTTTCCTAACTATGTTAGGGTCGACTTCCAGTCTAACCGGATGCAGCTGAATACCAGTATTTTACTTTATTTTTATTTTGAGGGGTCTCGGTATGTAAAGATGGTCACCCTTCCACAGACCAACCGCGGCAAGCGTAGCTTAACCTGATCGATCGACCTGTGTGCCACTGGCCCCGATGAGGTGACCTGTAGGTAATTTTTGTCCCGTCTTTCATAAGTAGGTATGATTGTATTATAATTTAAATGTTTTTTAGCGGAACACAACACGGTTGGAACAAAGCTTCTAGTGCAGTGCACAACTTCTTTGTAAGGTACTTGGTACTTACCCTGATTCAATGAGCAGTGTTACTAAGAGATGACAAATAGGTGCTGTTGCCTTAGATCTATTCTCAATGCGTGCTCCTCTGCAGACATTGAATATATGTTGTGCAAACTCAAGTAGCGGGTCATCGGGATACATAGTGAAGAAACCTAGATAAAAATGAACATTAGTAAAAAAAAGTGGTCAAAATATATAATTACTATCTGCGCCCCGCGGTTTCACCCGCGTAAATGGCAACTTATAACATTGCTAAATTGAAGAGTACAACCGTGACATAGGATGTAAACTGAATAGACTGGTATTGCGTTTAGTCGGTTAACAAAGTCATGTGGTTTTTTTGCCGATACATGGTTACCACCACACTATAATACTTATTTGGCAACTACTATGATGGTCAAAAACCGTGCTGTCCATGCCAGTTACTTACAAGCTATATCAGTAGTCTTCGGGCGACACCGGATGTATTGAATAATCAGATTTAGTTGTGCATTAGTGTCTTCTATAGGTATATTTCTGGTGTAGTATTCAAGTTGCGCAATTAAGGTGGCATTCTGTTTTAATTTTGTAGCCATCTTCAGTACTGCGTTCTGGTGACCTTCATCCCATGTTTCATTGTTTTGAGACTCTGGAATCTTCTTATTAAACACTTTTCCATCATAAGAATAAGTACCAAATTTTTCAATTGTCCCATTATAATCATTGTACAATTCTAAAAGAGCTGCATTCTTTTTTAAATATTCCTGAAACAGAAAATAAAATATTTTATTTAGCAGTTAATTTCTAAATCTAATATTATCATAAGAAATGTATTATTTTTATGACTTTGATTTTCGAGTTTGCAGTTGGCTTGATGGTATGTGGTTCACTATTACAAGACACCTTAAAAGTGTAGCCATGCTAGGAATAAGCCATCACCAACATACTGGAAACAGTTATAGAGGTATGAGGAACAGGGTGTAAAGTTCACTCAACCTCCATAGAAAAGGGAGGATCCTCCGACCAGACGGGTGTTGTGTCTGGCGGGCAACTGCCCAATGAGTCATGTCAGGCTGTTGTATATATGTTAGTTGCGTGGTAAACTCTGCTTGCGCGATGCAGGATTTGCGTGACGTCAGTATGACGCGTTGTTCGCATGTGGCGTTGTAGGTACCGCTACATCACTCCCCCCCGGAGACCGGAGGTCGATAGTGGGCTGAGTCTTGTATCTTGCGATGCTTGCCAGGCCAGCTGAGGTTCCAACGAGTCGGAACCGGTTGCCGCATAGTTCACGGTGAGTCGGAACTGTCTGCGAAGATGTCCCCAGTGAGTCGGGGTGGTGCTGCATTATGCTCCAGTGCGTCGGATGTGGTACAGCGCCGGGTTGAGGCTGACTGCTGGTGTCGACCAGGAGAGGCTTATTGAGGGCTCTGCCTGTAGACCGGCCGAAAGTGCAGTGTGCTGTGCCGGGGTTGCTGATGAGGCTGAGGGTGATGACCAGGTATGCGCGGTCGCTGCATGCTGGTGGTCAGGATACCCGTTGAAGCCGTGAGTGCTGGCTGGCTGGGTGACTCGCCGCTCTAAAGCTTGCGGGAGTGATGATGACGTCACGCTGAAGTAGGTGCACGAAGGCTGCGCTGACGTTCATGTTCGGGGTCACCAATATAGAGGTATGAGGAACAGGGTGTAAAGTTCACTCAACCTCCATAGAAAAGGGAGGATCCTCCGACCAGACGGGTGTTGTGTCTGGCGGGCAACTGCCCAATGAGTCATGTCGGGCTGTTGTATATATGTTAGTTGCGTGGTAAACTCTGCTTGCGCGATGCAGGATTTGCGTGACGTCAGTATTGTCATGTACATGATTGTAGTTTGTCGTATGGATTTGTGTATAGACTGTGAGGGTACTTGTTTCTCTTGTTGATATATAAGATGAACTAAGTGGGGGTAGGTTTGAATCTACACATTGTGTAAGGCTACCTAGCTGAATAAACATGCAGTTACCTAATTTCGTGTTTTAATTATATCTTTGGACATAATAGTGGCGACGACGGAGTAAAATAAGTGACAATGGATCGTAAATGTGTGAAGTTTAGTGAGTTCAACCCACATAAGGACAATTGGGACATTTACTTAGAGAGACTTAAGTTTTGTTTCGAGGCGAACGGAATCGTGATAGACAATGTAAAACGGGCCAATTTCTTTACTGTGTGTGGTTCGCAAGTGTTTGAAACTTTATTAGCACTAAGTACACCACGAAAAGCCACCGAAGTGACGTTCAATGAGATCATAGAAATTCTAACCAAACATTACAGTCCGAAACCGAATGAGATATCCATTTCATACAAATTCTACAAACGTGATCAAAATCGTGGCGAATCGGCCGCCGAATACATAGCTCAACTTCGGAAAATCAGCGCTAGTTGCAATTTTACTGATTTGGAGCGCATGCTACGTGACAGACTTGTGTGTGGAATGAGGGACGACAGGTTGCAGTACGAGCTGCTTAAAAGGGACAATTTAACATATCACAATGTAGTCGATGCTATGTTGTCATCTGAAAGTGCGGGTAACGACGCGCGCATGATGCGCGTGGGGGAAGGCGCCAGCAGCAGCGCCACGCCACCGCCGACAGTGCCGACACACGCCGCGCCGGCCGCGACGCCGCCGCCGCCGGAGCCCATGGATATCAACGCGCTGCGCCCGCGGCCCGCACCTCGCGCCACTGTGCCGCGCCCTGCCCCGCGATCCGCGCTTCGTCTTTGCTACCGCTGTGGAGATCGACACGCTGGCGAGTGTCGGTTCATTAACGTTACGTGTCGATATTGCAATAAAAAGGGACATCTCGAAAAAGTCTGTATTTCTAAAAAGAACGCAAATAAAATGAACTTTACGGAGGAGGATGCAGACGCGAATTTAAACGGCCTTTATGTCGTCCAAAGTACGACTCGAGTAGCGCCATTTGTCATTTGTGTGCTGCTGGCGGGCGAGCCCGTCACACTGCAGGTGGACACGGGCGCCTGCTACACTCTGGTGAACGAGCACACATGGCGCCTGTTGCGGCCGCGCCTGCCGCCGCCGCGCTGCCTCGACGCGGCGCCGCTGGCTCTGCGCACCTGGACCAACGCGCCCGTGCACCTGCTCGGCCAGACAGTGCTACCTGTGCGCTATAAGGACATTGAGTATCATCTTCCGTTACTAGTGGCTAAGGGTAATGGACCGAATCTCTTGGGAAGAGACTGGCTTATGCATCTAGGCATTACTATGAATATTAATTTCGTATCAAACGGAGATTATACGGAACTGGAGAAAATAATCACCAAACATGGTGATGTATTTAAGGATGGTCTCGGTACGTACCGTGGAGATCCAGTGGCAATACATTTAAAACCGGGGGCCACCCCGAAATTCCTAAAAGCTCGTCCTGTGCCTTACGCTATTAAGGACAGAATGGGGAACGAAATCGACCGTCTCGTATCCGAGGGCGTGCTTCAGCCAGTAGCGTACTCTGAGTGGGCCACGCCGGTAGTGCCGGTTGTCAAAAAATCAGGCGAGATTAGGCTATGTGGTGACTACCGTTGTACAGTCAATCAAGCAACGGAATCGGACACCTACCCTATGCCTACGGCGAATGAAGTATTTGCAGCTGTAGCAGGCGGAAAATTCTACACAACATTGGACTTGGATCGTGCTTACACTCAAGTGACTGTCAACAACGAAACATCTAAACTTTTAACTCTCAACACCTGCAAAGGATTGTATACCGTACATAGACTTGCATTTGGTGTGAAGGCCTGCCCCGGTATTTTTCAGAGGCTGATGACAGCGCTACTAGCGGGCATCGGAGGAGTCGCAGTGCTTATTGATGACATCATAATCGCGGGACGTACGATGCCAGAGATGCTGCAGCGCTTAGACATAGTCCTGCAACGCATCAAAGAAGCGGGATTACGCCTTAACAAAAACAAATGTAAGTTCGCTAAAGAGAGAGTCGAATTCTTGGGATTCATCATCGATGCCGATGGCATTCATCCGTCGCCGAGCAAGGTTGAATCGATAATGAATACACCGGAGCCCCAAAACGTTCAAGAATTACAAGCGTTCCTCGGGTTGTACAATTTTTACGAAAGGTTTATAACACACAAAGCTACTATACTTGAACCTTTGCATCGTCTGCTAGACAAAACGCAAATATGGCGCTGGACCGAACGGGAACAACATGCTTTCAACAGTGCCAAACAGGCCCTAACATTTGATATGACTTTAGTGCATTACGATTTAAATAAACCTCTGATTCTGACATGCGACAGCTCAGAATATGGCGTCGGAGCCGTGTTATCACACGTGATAGAAGAAGGCAAAGAAAGTCCCGTGGCCATGAGTTCCCGAACATTAAGCTCCACCGAAAGGCGCTATTCGCAATTAGACAAAGAGGCAACGGCGATTTTGTTTGGGATACAGAAATTCCACAACTACTTGGCAGGAAGACCATTCACTGTAGTCACAGATCATAAGCCTTTGCTGGGTATATTCAACCCAAGAAAACCGACACCTAACATACTGTCACCCCGTTTGACAAGAATAGCAATCGCGCTCACCTCACATGATTATGATATCCGTTACAAGCCTGGAAGACAGATAGGCAGTGCAGACAATTTGAGTAGATGGCCACAACCAGTTCCTGAGCGACCTGAAACAGAACTGAGTGAGATACTAATGATGGCTGAAAAACCTGAAGATTTCCCATTCGATGCAGAGCGTATTGCGACTGAAACACTAAAAGACAAAACGCTATCAAAGATAGTGCACTACGTTCAAAGGGGATGGCCGGCCAAGGTTAAGGAGGAGGATCTGCATACTTACTGGCTACATCGCACCGAACTGTCCTTGCAAGACGGCTGTCTGTTGCTGGGTAACCGCGTAGTTGTGCCTCCGCCGCTGCGCGCGGCCACTTTACGGGCATTACACAAGACACACAATGGAATCGTACAAACGAAAGCGCTGGCAAGAAGCTACATTTGGTGGCCACACTTAAATGAAGACATAGAAGCACTCGTGGGCCAGTGCAACAAGTGTCTCGAGCACCGGCACATGCCTATACGATCTCAACATGAGTGGATCACGCCCACCAGACCATGGTCCAGAATACACATCGACTTCGCCGGGCCTTTTCGAAACAAGAACTTTTTAATCATCGTCGATGCGTACTCAAGATGGCCCGAGGTATTTATAGTAAACAATATGACCACTGCGACGGTAATCCGATACCTTCGGGGGGTATTTGCGACTCACGGTTTATGTGAGATATTAGTTTCTGACAATGGGGCCGCTTTTGTGTCCGAAGAAATGAAACAATTCCTTGACTCAAACAAAATAAGGCACATCACTACAGCACCGTATCACCCTGCCACCAATGGGTTAGCAGAGCGGATGGTCCAGACGGTGAAAGACAAGATACGGAAAATGGATGACATGGCTTGGGACATAAAAATTCCAAATTTGCTACTAAGCCTCCGCTCGACACCGTGTGCTGGAACACAAAAGAGTCCTGCTGAACTCCTGATGAATCGAAAACTGCGCACTCTACTGGACACGATACACCCAGACCAAATACAAAGAAAAAAGACCGAACAGCAAGTTTTTGACAATAATAAGAGGCGACACAGAGAGTCTGAAGTTGGCTGTAGAATTAGATACAGAAATTACAGCAACGGTCCGAAGTGGTTGCCGGGCAGAATAGTAGATAAAACTGGTCCATCCAGTTACAAAGTGCAAACGGACGATGGTCTCGTCATCAACAGACATATTGATCAACTTATCAAAGTTGCATCACAGGTAGAGAGTCCACAAAACGAGAGGAGAGAGATAAGTGAGGAAGCTCGGGACCAAATCAGCGAAGAACCTGAACAGATGATAGAAATTCCTAGTGAAGAGTCTTGGGCTGATATTCTAGGAATACCTAGATAATTGTAGAAATAAAAGTTATAATTAAACTGATTCTTTAAACATACTTGAAATTGTATAAGTTGTATGATGTTTTTGTTCTAATTCGTAGAATGTTATTTCTTATTTCATTGTTCTTATTCTTCATGTAAATGTTAATTTCTTATGTACTATTTTGTGTGTTTACTTGGGGGAAAGGTATGTCATGTACATGATTGTAGTTTGTCGTATGGATTTGTGTATAGACTGTGAGGGTACTTGTTTCTCTTGTTGATATATAAGATGAACTAAGTGGGGGTAGGTTTGAATCTACACATTGTGTCAGGCTACCTAGCTGAATAAACATGCAGTTACCTAATTTCGTGTTTTAATTATATCTTTGGACATAATAAGTATGACGCGTTGTTTGCATGTGGCGTTGTAGGTACCGCTACACAGTAATGCTGCCTGGCTACAAAAACAGCTTGTTCACAAAGAGTTCTACTATATGTATATAGGTAGTGATTTACTCTAAACCCAGCAAACCTGCTCGCACCTGTGGGTTAATTGTGTAACACACTATCAGTAGCAGTGGCTTTCATTTTGAAAGTTCAACGACATTCACTGCATTATATACATTGTTGAGCAGAAAACATATGGAGCAATGGATTAGCAATATCCATCAAAATGATTCAAATTGAGATTGATAGTGTGTTACGCAATTAGGGGGCTGCTTCACACTGTTTTTACAACTTTTATTTATAATATATAATGTATAGAAGTTATAAAACGGGGTTCGGATGTGTATTTTAGTTTAGTGATGATAGTAAATCTTTCAAAGTATTTATAAAAGTTGCAGTACCTGTGCAAGACTCGTATCCACAGACATTTCGGAGAATTTTAAATCCATAATTATTTAATTGCGGCCGATGTTTCTTGAAAGTACACCACAATGATAACAACAGGCGATACTGTTTATCTGTCGACAGCCGGCGTTATCAGCGGTGTTGATAAACTATTAAACTCAAACAAAAGTCAAACATCGGCAAAATCCGATTCACTATTGTTTTGATAATTCTACTCAGTTTTTATCTAAACATTGGAATCGACCTAAGTCTTTATTTTATCACAGTTAAAAAATAAAATCTAATGACCGACCGTCAGTTCATTTAGCTTCTTTTTTTTTTTATCTTGTTTGACAGTTGACACTGACAGTGACGCATGACTGCCGCAGGTAATAAGGGCCGTAAGTAAGGCTCCCCATGGAACGTGTAAGTACTATGGGCGCCCTCAGAAAGTCACTTTCTATTGTTAGCGGAGCTCAGCGAAATTCAAATCTTAAGATTTTTGCTACTGCAGCTTTGCATTAAGTCATTTGTTGATAAAAATGTGATACAGTAATGATGACAGTTCACATTAGCATCATCAATAACAAGGGTAACTTGTTATTTGACGTATTCCTTCAGGTTAGGCTTGAATGGCGTTCATTGTTATTCCATTGGGTACCAAATACTTTAACACACCTTTCGATGTAACCATATTTTATAAAACATAAAACATTTAAATGTTAGAATTTTCAAAAATCATCTACGTATGTACAGACGCCAGCACATCAAGTTACTACAATCTGTCAAATTTCTTTAATAGATTTTCAACTTTATCCCTAGAACATAAGGTTCAAAGTTGATTGGGAAAATTTGACAGTTTCGGGTAGCTTGATGTGCTGGCGTCTACATGAACTTTCAGTTACCGCAAAATTTTATTATGGCATTAAGCGTACAAATTACGGGAAAGACGTTTATTTTATCAGCTAGATAACGAGGTATCAAAAATTTTAAGGATTGTCCATAAAACAGTCGGCAAAGGTCGAAGTCACGTACGACTTCATAGTTCAATCGTTATCAGCGTTGATTGATAAGAAGCAAAATGTTGAAACTTGACCCTTAAAATAATACAAATGTGTTATTACGCCAACTAAATAAAAAAAAATATCAAAAGAACTTTGGAACGAAGTTCGCGGTTTGCGGTAGGAGTAAACTGGTAGAAATCGCCACGTAACGAAAAAGCGTTATGCCCCCTCCATGCAACTTATTTTAATAGAAATATCATCATCATCTGCCTAGCCTTTTCCCAACTATTTTGGGGTCGGCTTCTAGTCTAACCGGATGCAGCTGAATACCAGTATTTTATATAATAGAAATATATTATATACAAATAGAAAGAGATAAATAGAGAGAGACATAGTTTTCATGGTTTTTGTGGAGGCCGAAGCTAATAGTGAGGTCAAAATTAAAATCCAAGATGTCGGGGTTGCGAAATTTTTTCAATTTTTGTTCATGGGTTTACTGTTTTCAAGGGTACCCTCTCTCTTTGTCTCTAAGTAATATACGAGTGTGTGTATGTATCGGGTAAGAAACTTTGTTCCCGATACCCCCGACCGCACACGTTTTCTTTAGTTTTATACTTAAAGTCATCCGATCCATAATTCCGTACCATGTTTTTTAATTTACACAAGGTCAAAGTCATTGAACATATTTATGTATACCCATGGATTTAGATAAAGTATACTTGCGTAAGTTGCGTAAGTTTATGTCGGTAGGTAGGTATGTACCTAAACATAGTAGATACAATACATATTGCAAGAGCGACGGGCGGCACGACCTATTTGCACCAGACCGGAACAAATTTGTTGGACCCAATGGAATTAGAAGCATCTCTGCGTCCATTCCCGTACTACACATTCTGTGTGTAACTTACATGCGTATATCTATGGCTCTCGACGTTAATTATTGTAGGTAGCTAGTTGCTACAATACCCAGGCGGGCGTTAATGTGACACTTTGGGCTTTAAAAAAGGAACTGTCACATAAGATTATTAGTCTAGTTACAAAGTAATCATTACACGAATAATTGGTACAGATCGACCAAAGAGTACCTACATCTTACTTCATTGGTTTTTTCTCTTTGGTCGACCGAACAAAGAGTTCTCGCTATATAGGTTTTAGTCGCCTTCGACGAACAAAATGATGTGCCGCGTATACCTCCCCGCGTTAGAATGTTGGATTTGGGCTGACGGACGGCCTATTGACGATATTAGATATTGTGTTTTTGATGAAACTGCACAAGATTAGATTAGAGAAACCCGACAGGCTACTTAGCCTGTCGGGTGTTTGAATTTTTCAGCGCCCGCGACATTAAGACACTGCTTTATCCCCTTAGTGAATAATCTACCTACTATAAAAAAAACGGAAATTGGCCCTCTGTTGCTAAATATGTGAAATGCTTTGATTGGATGTCATTATTTCACTTTTAGTGTTCCGTAGTCCTTACCCAAAGGGTGCCACCCTTTGGGCAAGGACTACGGAACGGGACGGGACGGGTAGGGCCGTCTTAACCATATTGGGCGCCGGGGTGCAAAAAACAGCCTGCGCAACCCTTGCCGTTCGCCCGCTAAATTCTAATTTTCTTACGTTTTTTAAAGTCAAAGTCAAAGCATTTATTTCAAATATGCACATAAAAGGCACTTTTGAACGTCAAAAATTACATTAAAATAGAATTGATTCTAGTCGCCCCTTCCAAAAGGTAGTTTTCGTATGGAGAAGAATGGGCAAGAAACTCCACCGTTACTCTTTTAAAATGTTTTACAATATTTTGCATAGGTACATTAATTATATAATAATATGTGAAGACGAAGCACCTAAAATAAAATTATTATGCCACAATAGGTAAAAGATTTAAAAACGAAACCATGACATATAAATTAATTATCTGATAGATACATGGTGCTCACGTATTTACAAACATGGTAAAAGTAAACGATACCTATTCATAAAAAAACAAAATTAACAAGTAATGAGTCAGGGTGTGAGTTAAAGTAATGAATGTAAATCAATGTAAAAAAAAAACCGGCCAAGTGCGAGTCGGACTCGCCCATGAAGGGTTCCGTAGCAGCAAGTAACATAATATAAAAGTTCTTGTAGTTGGTTGTAACTTTGTGAAAGGTAAATTGCGGTTTTCGATTTATGACAACAATTTTCGGTGGAAGTTTACATGGTAATGTACATTATATATATTTTTTTAATTTTATCATTCTCTTATTTTAGAAGTTAGAGGGGGGGGGGGGGGAACTGTTCAGTTCAGAAAAAAATGATATTAGAAACCTCAATATCATTTTTGAAGACCTATCCATAGATACCCCACACGTACAGGTTCGATGAAAAAAAATTTTTGGAGTTTCAGTTGTAAGTATGGGGAACCCCAAAATTTATTGTTTTTTTCTATTTTTGTGTGAAAATCTTACTGCGGTTCA
The DNA here is from genome assembly GCA_947508005.1 of Amphipoea lucens. Classification (NCBI taxonomy): domain Eukaryota; kingdom Metazoa; phylum Arthropoda; class Insecta; order Lepidoptera; family Noctuidae; genus Amphipoea; species Amphipoea lucens. Next base: position 19,078,478 of record OX382372.1, read on the forward strand.
CAGAATACATCTACTTACCAAGTTTCAACAGTATAGTTCTTATAGTTTCGGAAAAAGTGGCTGTGACATACGGACGGACGGACAGACAGACAGACAGACATGACGAATCCATAAGGGTTCCGTTTTTTGCCATTTGGCTACGGAACCCTAAAAAAGAATAAAATTTTACAATTAAATTAGCAACCAGTTTGATTTTGTCTAGACTCTAGGTTGTCCTATGGAGCCGGACCAGCATGTTTCCAAGCGTTCTTATCTTGGATATAATCTTCTAATTTATAGTATGCTTGTTTACAAAGTGTACGTTTAATGGGAGTTTAAAATTTTCTTTCATTTAATTGCAATATATCCCAAGGTATTTTATTGTAACATTTAACACAGTACCCCATAAAAGATGTAGTAGATACTTATGTACTTTGGCTAATCTGAAAAATGGTTGAATGGTTTTTGCAATTTGCAGGTCAGTATCAGATTGGTTGAACAAAATAATTAAAATCATCAATACTTACAATATTAAACCTTTTATTGAAGCCATCGTCCGGCTTCCATCAAAAGAAGAATAAGAGATTTTTTAATTCTTTTTGTGAAAAAGAAATTGTAGGCTTCTAGTTATTTTTACTCTGTGATACAAGTGAATCCAAAGCCCGAATTTTTTTGTAAGTTTGCATTTGTACACGGGTAGGTACATAATTACGTGGTTCACGCTTTCTTACATTTTAATTAAACCTAGGGACTGGTTTATTACCTTTTTACTTTTATTTCGTGTAACAGGGTGTTTCCACGACGCCAAAAATAATTAATGAAAGATTTTTTTCATTCTCGCGTAAATGAATGCATGGAGGTGCCAGTAAATGTTTTAGGAAAAGAAAAAAAAACTGGACGCGGACGAAGTCGCGGGTAACAACTAGTAGGTAGGTACATCATATTAACATAATAAACGGATCCATGGTACTCACATTTATTTAATTGGATAAATGTTTCTAAATTATACGAAACTATAGGTACCTAGTTTGCAATGTTAACAATATGTTGTTGTTGTTTGTTTGCAATTTGAACAAGTAAATAATACAGTAGAGTCAATGTATTTGAAAGATGAATAAAATTTAACCACGAAGTATTCCATAAATAAAACTCGATTAAATAAAAAGAAACATTAAGATCGTAATGTCAAAAAAAAATAAAATGGGAAGCATCTCTTCCAAATATTAAAATTTTAACGAGTGAGCCCAAGTGGCTGTGGAGCAACACCCTAATTGCGTTACACACTTTCAATCTGAATCATTTTGAAGGATATTGCAAATCCATTGCTTCATATGTTTAAAAAATGTATCTGCTCAACAACGTAAATAACGCAATGACTGTTGTTGACCTGTCAAAATGAACGCTAGTGCTACTATTTTTTTATATTTAATTACTTAGAAGTACCTAACTGAGGACTCAAATATGTTAGTAACATGTTTCTTAACAACTACGTTAGTAAACTTAACCTAACTGCAATATATGTAGATCATGCGAATCCCTGCTACAAGCTCAACACCGATGTGGAATGTTTACAGCAGCGATTCACATACAAGCAGTCCAGTCTGCTCGCGATACACCGCAGTATAATGTTGGGGCTGGCCAGATCCGGCGCACCAGGGAGTACCTAGTAGAAGCAATCGACAAACATCCCTGAAGCGCTACAGAAGCGGAACAGCCCCATCAACACCCAGAACGCATTATTATATTGAACGCGAAGGGCGTTGTACGATTTTTGAGTGTACACAGGCTTCACGTGTAAAACGGGGTATAATATGCACGAAATAAGGTTTTATTTTACTATTCTAGAACAACGTGCCAACCTGCGAGCGATCCTATTAGCTCTCACCGACAGCGACTTTCTAATCTCTTTCAATATCATCATCTACAGCTCACAGATATAGATATACCTAGATAACGCAAGAGCACCTACTTCGCGTGTCAAAAATCGCACCAGTTTACGATCGAAAATCATAAGCCGCCACTTTCGCGCTCAGTCCTGCGTACTACTGGCTGGGTGAGCGTGAGCGAGAGAGCGCGAGCTTGTGACGTCATAGTAGGTAGTCAAAAAGTGGCACGCTTAGTTTTCATACAGTTCGTGATACTTGCGTTATCTAGGTATATCTATATCTGTGGCAGTGCTATTAGTGTGTTACATAATTACCCCGCCTGGACCTGCACCCTAATTGCGTAACACACTATCAATCTCAATTTGAATAATTTTGAAGGATATTGCTAACCCATTGCTTCATATGTTCGAAAAATGTATCTGCTCAACAACGTAAATAACGCAATGAATGTTGTTGAACTGTCAAAATTAAACCCATTGCTACTAATAGTGTCAAGATCTCATTTTCCTTAGTCTGAGGTCAAGATCTGACATCTCGATGCTGTTATGAATTGTTCTCTAAAAGTTGGTAATGTTAAATGTTGGTAGGTATGAAAAAATCGAAAGTCATATTTTTTTAGATGAAATTATAAATTAGGAACTTCCGGTGAATTTTGAATTAAATGTGGGGTTTGTGACAAAGCAACTGTAGCTCAGATCGATCGAACAAAGTGTAGCTTTACTTACTGCGGTTGCGTGGTTTGTGGATTTGACAGTTAAGTATTACGTGTAGTCAGAAGAATGTCTGACAACAAGTTTTACAAGGGAACAAGGGGTATCGTATCAGTAACTGTGTTGTGGAGTCTAAATAGGCAGTCGCTTCATGTGAAAAACTGGTATTCAGCTGCATCCGGTTAGATGGGAAGCTAACCACAATATACCTAGTTAGGACAAGGCTAGACAGATGATTCCAATTGAATAAACTCTAAGATGTCGGTGGCTCTCTAAGTCGCCTAACCAGATACGGTACCTACTATGTATTTAGAAATGTAAGTCTTTGGTAGAGGACTAAAAGCTAAACGTGCGCTCTGATCACCCTTTTAACCGTCCTGAACCCTAAAAAGTAAGACAAATTTGCAAGTAAAAAAAAGAGGTATACAGTAGGGCCTATTAATTCTTGTAGCCTCTGGGTTGTTTATCGCGGCAGTTTGCGGTTCGCCGTGAGTCGCCTCATGGGAAATTAGCGACGACTGTGCGATGCCGTCACGGACTCGAGAAAGCACCCAATTTTGAAGTTTTTAAACTGCGAACGAATGGCTGCCCGCTTTGCGACACGGCGTAAAGTTTCTTTTTAATAGGAGCGTAAAATGGATCAGGATAGGTACCTAATGCTGAAATTTTAAAAATAAATGTACTTAGATTTCTACTTTCTATATTAGATGCAAATCCGGAATAAACTTTTTAGATTTGTTGAATGCAATAGTGACGGTGTAGTGGCAGTCTGTGTTTTGTGTGTAGTGTATAATAATATTATCTATGGTTGGATGTATACTAGGGCCAGTTGTTTCAATCGGTTGGTTAACGTAACAATTTACGTAAAATAATAACGATTTTGTAATCGATATATACAGGATGTTACGGAAAGGGTATATCAATACAAACGGGTTGAAGAGTGTAGCTGGTCTAGAATCTCTATACAAAATTTCAGCTGAAAAGCATTAACTTTAAAAATGCTTAATATATTTTTTATTTCGACATCACGGCGCTGCACTGGCGCGCGGCGGCGTGATGTGCGTGTACTAGGCGCACAGACACATTACAATAATGGATAATGACCCTCGTAGTGCGGTGACACGTTTGTTATGATTTCAATTCAATAAACTATCGAAATAAAAAATATTAAGCATTTTCAAAGTTACTGCTTTTGAGCTGAAATTTTGTACAGAGATTCTAGACCAGAGCCCTGATTCACAACCATACGACAGGCTATCGTATCCGAAACCTGACATTTCGATAACCTGATTTGACTTCCCCTCAACAGCAAATAACTGTTGAAAGAATAGCGGGCGTCTATTTGATTTAAACTGACAAAATTTTCGGGTTTTGGACTTGTGAACAGCATTGAGAAGACTCCTACGATAACAATGATTAATGTTCGATACGATACGGAAGCCTATCGAGTGTTTGTGAATAAGGGGGCAGATACACTCTTCAACCCGTTTGTATTGATATACCCTTTCTGTAACACCCTGTATAAGTCAAAGCCATCATTTTGTGAAACGCTTTTTTTGGTTTGACGATAGTTAGCGCCGTTTTTGACGTAGACGCGTGCGTCAAATGGACGTGAGCCTACCCGCCATTACACATTCAGAGCCGTATACACATAGAGCTCGCGAAGCGGTGCGTAAACGAACTAACACTTTGCCAAACAATACGATCCGGGGGTCGAATCGTACATGGCAGGACACGTCTAGCATTCGAGCTCGTCGCCGACCACCGACGCAGTCATGATATAGGTATTACAGTTATTTCAGTGGATAATGTCATATTTATTCCCAAAAGCGCTCCATAGCTAGTTTTACCACTTATTCTGCTCATCCCGATAAGGATGACGTGATCAAATATTCTGTGAACGCTCGGCGGGGCTAGATTAGTGTAATCCAGTAAGTGAACCTAATCATATTTGCTCGGAACAAAAACCACAGAAATGGTTACCGCAGACTTCGTACAAGCATTAAACTTGCCACCAGTTATAAGCGAGAGCGTTTTGAAATTAATCGTGAAACGGATAGAGATCCAGAAAAATTATAATCTGTCCCAAAACGAACAGATAAGTATTTTTGTGAATCAGCTTCAGCTTAAGTTTGGTGCCCACTTTATAAGTGAAGTAGAGATGATTTTTTAATCGTTGTCTGTCGTTTTTATCTTCCCATTGTGGTCCACAGAGAAAATAATAAAAATGGCAAATCGCACTGTGTCAAACCACAGATGACATTATAAAATATTGTGACCTAGTGGAAACTGGCTCTTCCGATGCGATTGAGATAAACTTTCGTAGATGTCGACTTGGATCTAAATGAAAGTAGATAGCGGCGCTGCATATAAGTCAATGGGCGCTGCTTGTAAAGTAAGACGTCAGAATGCTGTCAAATGTATTAGTTCCATATTTCGCCTCGTTCATTTACAGCGAGATCCATGTTGTATTGTGTACGATATAGTTCTATAAGGGTATTTTGGCACGTGGCCATAAAAAGCGGGGTAATTGCGTAACACACTATCGGTAGCAATGGGTTTCATGTTGACAGTTCAACAACATTCATTGCGTTATTTACGTTGTTGAGCAGACACATTTTTCGAACATATGAAGCAATGGATTAGCAATATCCTTCAAAATGATTGAGATTGATAGTGTGTTTTTGCAACTTGCCAATTCATGAGGAAGTTATACGTAATAAGTAAGTTACGTAACATCACGCTAGGGCCTTTACGTGCTGAGCAAAAACAAAAAAAAATCAGAAAGAACGCTAAGCGAAAACGAAGTAGGTAATAGCGCAGACAGGCGATGCGATGCGACGGGTTTCACGCGAACGAAGTCGCGGTCAGAAACTAGTTAAATATGTATTCCGCTTCAGGTCTCAACTTATCACTTACACACTGCAACTATATCTAGGTACCTCTTGAAGGAAACTCCCCGTAGTCATACTGCTACTCTCATAATACACAAATTGTGTTGTGTGTCCGTCTGTCCGCGTTAACGTGGATTAAAGAGACACATTCAGTTTCCAAATGATTATATTATAAAGAAATGAAACAGCTGCAGACAGGATCATAAATGTTATTTAGAATAAGCTTAATCAGCCTATATTGTTCCCACTGCCGATGCCGGGACACAGGCCTCTTCTTGATGAGAGGGAGTGGGCCGTAATCCTCCTCGCGGGCCCAGTGCAGGTTGGTAGATGTCACGCGTCTTCGATTTTTTGCTTCTAGTACCTACATGCCGGTTTCCTTGCAATGTTTTCCTTCACCGTTTGAGAACTGTGGTGATGAAATAATTTACACTAAGTAAAGCGCCTGTCTGTCTGGCTTCAAACAAGTCACGGACGTTACCAAATGTTATTTAATATAGGTATTAATACTTTTATTTCTGCTTTAGACAGCTAGCAAGGTTGGGAGTATGGCTGACCGTCTAAAATTGGACGAAAATCCACTCGTACTTAGTGGATTTTTAATCGTCGTTTAAAATGATTATAGTGAACACGTTCGGAAATCTTAATTAAAAATATCAATTGCCGTGCCCCTAGCGCGCGGCTAGAAATCAAGATAAAATAATACCTACAATAAATAAGAAGGAGAAATCGTTGTATAGTCAAAAAGTTTTTTCTCTATTTAATAACGGTTTTAGTTGTACCACGCAGTTAATAAGACGAAAATAGAACGAATAAAACATGCATGTTCTAAAACGACACGAGGTGTAGGGGCACGGAAATATGTGTCGCATAAATGCGACACAAGCGGTTAAAAGGTTAAAATGACTATGTTTGTGTTATGTTTCTAGCGAAAGAATGGTGCTACCCCTTTGGTTTATCTAAATCATGCCAAAAACCAACAGAGCAGTGTTAATTACCAACATTAAAGGTACAAGACGTCATAACGAAGCTCATAACGAAGAAACATTTAATTATTTACGGTTTAACCGAATTTAACGTCCTAATGCTGTAGTCGGCGTTGTGTATAATAAAATTGCCATTAGGTAGATACTTAATAAAATTTTTTGGTTTCTATTAAAATGTCGGCTAGGGCCGTGTCCAAACCAAAGCTATAGTCGCCGCAAGACCGTCGCGTTCATTTTCTTTGGCGAACACGAATGCGCCGAGAGAGGCCCTTTCGGTTTTCCGAACAAATTAATGACATATCCGACCACCGATGATCGCATACCCGCGCGACCGGTCGCTTTGGTTTAGGACATGGGGTACCTAAATGTAGAACGAATAGGGGCTGTGTGGCTGCCAGTATCCTGACATATGTGTAGGATGACAGTTAAACTCATTGCTATGATTCGAAATTTATGGGGGAGGCACTATAGAGAGTCTTGCTGACTGTACTAAGGTTAACTACAGATGGGAACTATTTTACTGGAAATAAACTCCCATTACACTTTCATAGGATATTATTCAGGAGTCTTTCATCATATATATAATTATTCCATCTTATTTCTTATACGTCAAACCTACGAATATCTATGACACATGCTTAAACGTTCGAATGGAATATGCCTTCAAATATTACCGGCCTGCCTTGCAAGGAGGTCAGAATCTCTACAGTACCTACACACAAATTGGTTCAACACCATCATTCCAGCTGAACGTCTACTGCTGGACAAAGGCTCCCCGCGTGCGGCACCATATAGGTACATCCTTCCTGTGCTTTTCACATCCAGCGGGTTCCCTTAGCCTTCACCAGGTCATCTGCTCACCGTCTGGGAGGCCGGTCGTCACTCATAGATTTGCTTGCCAATCGTATACATACATGTGCGACTTACCATAATTATGGCGCGAAAAGGCAGCCTAGTTCTTTTAACTGAGCCTTTGCAAGAGGGCAAGTAGGTGCCCAACAGCACAGAAAGTAATATAAATAAAGAAGAAGTAAGGCAATGAATTTCTGATCGGCTAATACATGTACAAACAAGAACAACTACGAAATTCAAAAAAAGATCGTTTGCCTAACCGAAACTTTTTAAAGTCAAAATGGCTGCGCTCGGGCGGTCGCCGCGACCGTTGAGTCGAGATTAAAAAGAAGTTTAATTGATTACGTGAGCCACTGGGCTCGAGCAAAAAAGGCACAAAGTCCTCACGCCAACTAATTAACGCTCGATTTAAAGTTGAAAAGAAATCTGTGAAGAATCCTCCGCTGTTAGTACCTACTATATATTTTTTGTTGTAATAACGGCAAGGGATGGATTTGGGGGTGTTTCTTGATAATCTTGTCGGGTAAATCCTGCCGATCTATTCTGATCTGATCTCAACTGTAGATGTATTGTATTCTGTAAAAATCTCACCGCGAAAACTTAGGTAAAATGAGCTGTCATCTCCCAAGCAGCCAAACCTATTATGGTTAAAACCAATATTATGTCCATAAAACATCTTAACTTTGACTTGACTCCGACTAAAGTTTACCTACATTCGACGAAACCGGATTTTTCGCGCTTCGCACAAGACTTATGAAATTGGCTCCGCACAATTGAGTCCGTCCCTGTTGCTGGTGCCATGTCAAGTGTCCGACGATCCCTTTCCACGGCGAGTTTTGGAAGTGCCCTTAACGGCACAGTACTGAAGGTTTACCGGTCAATTTATCTAGTTAGTTCGTTGCAGTCTGTTTCATAGCTTTTATTTAACTATTCAATAAAAGTTCGGTTTAGAGAAAACCTGATATTTAAAGACAGATTGGCCCTCAATTAGTGATAATCCATTTGCCGAAAACGTGGGTATTGGCACAGTAGTGCCTTTTTAGAGACAAGTGATGCGATAAGGGACAAGTACCTATGCGCCCGCGTTTAAATTGACTTACGTTTTTATGCAATTTGCAGGTTAGTCCGTGTCACAATGTATGTTAAATAAAATATGATTCGCTATCGTAACAAATATGATTTACAGAATTATAATCATTAGCACCAGCAATGATAATAATTCTCCTTACGTTAGAATTGGTCTCAAATGTCATGATTCCATGAAATTGAAATTTAATAGGGTAATATGAACTTAGAGAGATGTATTGATGTCTTTATGATTATAATTCTCAAACTCAAACTCAAAGCATTTATTTCAATTAAACCATTTACAGGCACTTTTGAATTGTCAAGAAGTCAGTCAGAAAATATGAAGCTAGTTGCCCATTCCAAAGCGTAGGGTACCTATGGAGAAGAACGGGCAAGAAACTCCATGGACACTCTTTTAAATTATATTTTTACATAAATATTAGTTTTTTTATAATAATAATAATAATTTATTTAATAAAAATGTTTACAAAAAGGTGTAAATTTAGCCAAAAGTAGCAAATTGTCCATACAATTATAGTGTCTAAAAATAAACTAAAACTAAAATATGTTTTATTATAGGTGCAAGTAGTGATGGTTCGGAATTATTGTATTAGGTAGCGACCCGCCCGAACTAGGTTTATTCAAACCTGTGTTTCAGGCCATCACTTTACATTTTAATTAAATTGGAGCGTTAATTTTTAAACGAAACTGATATAAAAATAATTCATTAACAATTCTGAGAAAAAGCACATTGGTACATTAATACTAAATCTAATACTAAGTCTAATACTAAGTCTATGTAAACATACAAAAGTAAATACTTACAAGGGAATAAAATTATGATCATGACAAAATTTCTAGAAGTTTTTCTGTGTCTGTGTAATTGAGTATCGCTAAGTATTCTGATAACATTGTACTACATCTTTTATAGCTTACACTATAGAAGCTTAGTACCTTGTTGAGTCTATTATACAGAAATGGCCCTAAGAACACATAAAAACGATTAGCAAACGCATGTTTTGTTTGAGGCTTTATGCAAACCAAGTCTTTACACCACAACCAAGTTACATCATTTAATGTTGAATTTATAATTATATGTGAGAACGATGTAAAAATAAAACGACGTACGCGTTAAAAGCGTCCAGAGTACAACAAATTGTAAAAAAAAACAGCAATCCAAAAATCAAATAGTTAAAAGTAAGCCGAGGCAGCTAAGTGATGACCAGCCCCAACTGACGGCGCCCGTTCACGAACATGGCGCATAGATCAATATTTGTATAAATAAATATTTGTTACGGCCGCGAATTATATTTAAATCAACATGCAACCTGATACTGACCTGCAAATTGCAAAAAACGTAACAAATTTTGAATTTCGCGGGCTACCCTGCCGCTTTCGACGAACAAAAAAAAACACTACAAAGTGAAAAAAACTTTAATTTTGGAAGTCGGTGTCAAAAAACGAAAATGCGAAACCAACGACATCAACTTCCGAAATTAAAGTTAATGTGTATGTTTATGCTTTCGCCTTAATGATGAGCCAATCAACCCGCTTAGATTCATTTTTAGGGTTCCGTACCTCTAAAGGAAAAAACGGAACCCTTATAGGATCACTTTGTTGTCCGTCAAGAAAATCAAGCTTCTAAGCCAACGCAATCAAAAGACACAGCCGTTTATGCAAATTTTCGACACTCGCAAGGGAATCAAAACCTCGTAGTGCGGTGACACGTTTGTTATGATTTCAATTTAATAAACTATCGAAATAACAAAATATTAAGCATTTTCAAAGTTACTGCTTTTGAGCTGAAATTTTGTACAGAGATTCTATTACTCCGCGTTTATTATGGAGAAATAATAAATCGCTTCCTCTTGTAACGAAGGTAGGTCCTTTAGTCGAAGCACCAGCGAAGGCAGGCGAGGCAGCGATATTGAGAGGGTAGGCGTACCGACTGAGGACCGGTTTCACAGCCCGAACACAACCGAACATCTAAGGATATAAGATTTGCGTGAGGTGTGAGGATAATGTTACTGAAAGATAGATACTCTCTCCCATCCATTATTATTTTGGTGGTAGAAATATCAAACTTCTGCTTATTTAATTTTTCATTTTTTTACTGACTTCAAAAAGGAAAAGGTTCTGAATATTTTTTTTTGGTACGCTATATCTTCGGTAATTTTGGTTCGAACTCGAAATTTTTTTTAATAATATATAAGGCTCAATTTACACCGCCGCGGAACGGAGTGGAATCGAGTTTTCGTAACAGCAAAATGAACTTTATGTCAATTGTCTAACGTACAAACTAGATACGAGCTTGTTACTGCAGGAATTCCCGAGAATGCGCGATAATTCTCCAGGAGATGCGCGATCTGTGCGTATGGGTGTATCTAATTTGTGCGTTACAGTACTGACATAAAGTTCATAATGCTTTATACAGAAAAAAATCGCTTCCATTCCGTTCCGCGGCGGTGTAAATTGAGCCTAAGGTATGTCTCAGAGGTGGTTATTAACTTTACTCAAGTAGTTTTTGAGTTAGCTTCTAAAATACGTATTGATTGAATCCACTTTGTGTATCTTGATGATGTTATAATATTTCTTGTCACTGTTTTCTATACGAATTGGTGTTAAGTTACCTAAACTAAAAAGTGAAAAATAAAAACTTTTTTATAAAGAAAAAACAACTGACATTATAAAAAAAACTACAAATTGAAAAATAACTTTCATTATAAAGAAAGAAAACCTTGTTTTTTTCACCTCAGCTATGACACACCACATTACGAATTAAAATTCTAGTTCCTAATGTTTGAACTGTACAGACGCCAGCACATAAAGCTAAACTGTCAAATTTTCCCAATCAACTTTGAACCTAATGCTTTAGCGATAAAGTTGAAAATCTGTTAAAAATTTGACAGATTGTAGTAGCTTGACATGCTGGCGTCTGTACCTAACACTATAAGGTTTATTATTGACTAATTCAACCGACTTATCATAAAAATAATGTACCTACCCTGAATGTGATATGTTTGCGTTTGAACGGAGTAAAATTATGCGTATATTATGTCTGGTGTTCTGTGAGAGAAAGTATGCAAGGGAGTCCACTGTGCCATGTTAGTTTTAAATTAACCTTTTAACCGCCTACGTCGGATTAATCCGACAAATATTTTCGTGCTCATTTCGCCAGAGTCGTATACATACGACCAAATAACACATCTCGTTTAATCTGTATTATTATTTTTCGTTTTTTTTTTTCTCGGACGCTGGGGGCACGACAACTGATATAAAGTCGGGCGGTTAAAAGGTTAAACTATTTTTAACATAATTATTGTTAACGTAATAATTGTTTCTATGTTAATTAATGTAATTGGTGTTGTACCGCTTTAATTAACTATAAATAAATAAACACAAAAAAAAATCATGAAAAATAAAATATGAAATTAAGCATATATGTAGTAAAGAATAATCAAGTAATCCTTCAGGATCACCTCACCTGATATTTTTTTTATATTTTTAATCATAATGTGCATTATAACTGAAGTGGGAAAATGTCAGCAAACTCAAACTCAAACACTGTAAATTTCTGTAAAAAGCAGAGATACTGCTCTCTAAATAAGTCAGAGATTGAAACCCGAACACCCTAATCCACAAACACCCTAATCTCGTGTACCTACCCAAGTTACCCAATCCATTACAAATGGCCACGGAATACTTCTTAGGGTACAAAAGCCCTACGTGTCTGATTAAGGGATGAAAAATCCAATAATTTGACATAAACTTTCCATGCCACATTGAGAGACTCGAAATGTGTAAAGTATGTTGTATAACGGCAGGTGAAGCGAAGCGGAGCTAAGCTTTTTGCTGCGGCTTTCAAAGTTTTACAAAAATAAAATCTATATATATAAAATTCAAAGTCCTGACTGACTGATATATCAACGCACAGCCTAAATCGCTGATCCTAGAGACATGAAATTTGGAGGGTGTGTTCTTTGTGAAGAATAGGTATCTACTAAGAAAGGGTTTTTCGGGTAAAGTTTCACGCGGACGAAGTCGCGGGCTGAAGCTACTTACTAATAATACTCCAGACTGAGTCTCAGCAGAGACCAGCCTTCGGCGTGGGAGATGTTATAGTGCACAAGTGTGTGCGCAGACACAAGTCTACTCTCTGTTCCCTCACTCTCATAGTCCGATGACACGGTAATCCGACACTACTGGAGACAGATCAAGCGCAGGGCCACGGGGGTATCACACCGCCAATTTCCAAACTTCGGGCTGTTACTAAGAAATTTTTAATGAAAAAAAAAAAACAGTGGCACTCCGGGAGAATCGACAGAAGTAAAAACACAAACAGACTACTTTGCCGTCATTCACTGACATATCGGATATTCATTAAAACCGAGATATCCCGAGGGCAGCCGAACCCATTCGAAGCGGTGTCGATTACGGTAACAGTGGCGCGAGTTCAATAGTTTTTCCCTATCTCAAAAATGCCCTACGCCCCTAAAGAAATTTTCACTTAAAAAAAAACTCATTAACGCTTTGCCCGATCCGGGAATCGAAACCAGGATACCTCAGCAGTCGCGCTTGCGACCACCAGACCAACGGGGCAGTCAATTTACTGTAATGTGGGCTGGATGTAGGTATGTAATCTTGATTTATTCCTGTCTGAAGCCCTGAACCCCCATCCCCCCTCTCCACCCCCCCCCCCCCCTCGATCAGCTGCTAGTTCTTCTTCTGTTTTAATCTCTGTCTTATCCACTTTATCTAGGTTACACTTTTTGACAGGTACGTACAGTCAAGAGAAAATAAACTTTTCATGTTTTAATCTTATACCTACCTAATGCTTTGCAACAAAAGCCCTGGGTTTGAAACCTGGCAAGTAGGTACCATTGTGTTTCACTGACAGGAGGTTAGGAAACCTTTAGTAAAGACAGTAAAAATTACAACCCGACTACTGAAAAGGATGAAACAAGAAAGTACCTTCCCGTGGTCGCATGCCGCTGTACTAACATACTTATAAGCTAATGCATGCGACGATGTTTAGTAATATTTATATTTTTGAAATGTGCTAATTAAGCCCTTTTAATTTGATACCCAACAAGGCACCATTCCAAAACATTTATTTCTTAATTCATTACGTTATGTCCTCTAGACGGCGCCATATTGAATTTAGTGTGACGTCACACAGCTTATAACCAGCGGAAAGTCAAGACGCTTCTAACGGTACCTCACTTGTCAAATTATTATAAGTACTTTTGATGTTATGAGGGAACAGACGAACGTATACATACTTACGTACATACCGGTCAAAATCATAACCCTCCTTTTTGCTTCGCCGTAGTCAGGTAATAAAATAAAGGTTAATTTATTTTAAGCGAACATTGTATGGAACAGCTGGTTTCTTAATACTGTGTTGTAGTGCAGTGGTGTCCTAGCGGTACTTCTTCCATATACCGCGAGCCCGCGCGTCCTCATTCCTGTTTAGACGAAACCTATCCTATCCTAGAGAACAGTAGTGGTCCAGCAGTGGTAACAGCCCCGACTTATCTGTTGTAGGTCGTGTGTTCGAACCCAGACATGCACTTTACTATGTGTATTTAATTTCATCATCACTGCTCTGCTCAAAATGGTGAAGGAAGATTGTGAGGAAGCCGGTATGTCCTAGAACCAAATAAAATCGAAGACATGTGGCATACACCAACCCGCACTGGGCCCGCGTGGTGGATGGCCCACTCCCTCTCACAGAGAGGAGGCCTGTGTCCCAGCACTGGGGCAGTGGGAAAATTATCAGGGGTTGTCCCTTAGTATTACTTGTTCGTAATAATCAGCACAAAGAGCCCTTTTAAGGTTTTCCGTTATTTCAATTAAGCCTTGTATATTAACGCTTTGAAACGTAAGTGTGCAAAAACTTTATATTCGTAAGGAATTGAGCAATCTATACTGTCGGCAGTAAATTCCGGAAGAAGAGGAGGCGACACTTTTTATCAGCATCCGGAAATAATCCGCACGTATTCCATTCCGCAGTACCTACATTGTTAAATTGTACAATTAATTTAATGTCACTATTCGTATTTTATATAAGACTATTTTAGACGATAACAAAATACATAATGTAACTTACTCCTTATCAGTGGTTGTAATGGCGATCATATCATTAGGTTTTATAATACGTTACATATCAATAGGTTCATTCTTGATAGATTATTTTATATTTTGCGAATGTGAGAACGAGCCTTGTAGACTGTACCGTTTATTTTTTTATTACTTGCTGGGGTAGACTGAATGCGGAAGGCGAAGGACAGGGTGTTGTGGCGCAGCCTGGGAGAGGAATATGTCCAGCAGTGGACTGCGATAGGCTGAGTTGATAGTTGATTGAGATCAATGAAATGTTATCATATAAACTGTATCTGTAAACAAAAATAAAATGAGTTCACCTCCATAACACGGGTAACAAAACCTTTATACATATTTTGAATTACTTCGCAAGTAATTCGCATAAACATTATTTGTGAAACTTTTCCAAATATTGATTAAAAAACTTTCTTTACTAAGTATCGATGATGATATGAAGTCGATTTACTGTCCAAGTTTTTATATATTTTCTTAATACAAAGTCACATTTGGCAGGAAATTAGCCGTTTAAGGTCCACGATTGACATTTGCGGAGCGGAAAATTATGTATCGATGCGCGCAAAAGTGGTACAGAAATATTTATGCTGCTATACAATAGAATAGAATACTCTTTATTATGTACACCTTTATTACATTACAGATATAAATGTAGCAAAGGATGACACAATAGGCGGTCTTATCGCTAAGAGTGATCTTTTAAAGACAACCTTTGGATGGATTAAAAAGGGGAAGGAAAGACAATACTGACTGGTTGACTGGTAGAAAATGCCTATGGCATTAAGTCCGCCTCTGTACATTTATGTGCTTGATGTATTAAATAAATAAATAAATACTGTAGGTAGTCTGTAGTGTACCATTTACATAATACAATAAATACTTATTTAAAGTATAATTATACTAATCTATATAAATATATCTTAATAATCATCTTGAAATAGAAGCACAGAAAAAAAACTGGGTTGTGGAGGTCAGATAAGCAGTCGCTCCATGTTAAACACTTATATCCAACTGCATGCAGGTAGACTGAAAGCCGACCGCAACATAGTTTGGAAAATTCTAGGCTAGATCTCAGACCAAACAAAAAACCAAGACAGAGGGCTGTCAACAGTAAAGCGAAGCCGGTTTCGTAAACATGAGTGTATAGTAAGGTGCAGTTTGATCGTAAATGGGTGCGTGTGAGCGTGTATGCACAGAGCGGAGGTGTAGTTTTGGCATGCTTCACTGTGTTGTTCGCAGCGCTATGTCTTGACTTTTTTATTTGGTCTGAAGGCTAGATATATCATCAATAAAGTTTCTAGACGAAGCCGTAAGTACAAGAAACACTTGTGTGCGTCAGTGTACCGTCCTATTTTACTATTTGCGATAGTGGTGACGGTACATTACCCCTCGGTCGACTACTTTTTATATGTGGACCATTCTACCATTGTTATTTTACGATTGGTCTGGTCAAACGGCGCATGATCAAAGAAACTTCGCATGATTATGATGTGGACCCGCGTTTTTTGTTGATAAACTTTTGGTGATATCATTGGAAAAGTCTGTAACAGTATATTTTAGTTTGTGAATAGTTTATGTTACGTTAGGATATAATTTTGTTATTTTTATTAACTATAATCTATATATTATATAATTATAAAATACAAAGTCCTGACTGACTGACTGACTGATATATCACCGCACAGTCTAAACCGCTGGTCCTAGAGACATGAAATTTGGAGGGTGCGTTCATTGTGAAGAGTAGGTGTCCACTAAGAAAAGGTTTTTCGAAATTCCACCCCTAAGAGGGTGAATGGGGGGAGGGTGAAATTTTACACGCACGAAGTCGCGGGCAGAAGCTAGTTTAGGTATAAGTTGTTATTTACGTGCACATTATTTTTAATTAATTAAATAAAAACGAAAAAACTAACAAACAATCTTTGCTGTTTTTTTTTGTATTTTATTTTTATCGCGTCATTTGTGAGGTCTGCTGCAGCTGGCTTGGTCATATTTTTCAATGCCCAGAGGGATAATTGCGTAACATACTAACATTTGCAATGTCTTTCATTTTGACAATAATGCCGGGGCCACACCAACGGGAAACGCCGATAATTATCGCGATGACGGGCGTTAATCGTAGATGCAGCCACAACATATCGCGATAATTATCGGCGTTTCCCGTTGGTATGGCCCCGGCATTTTAATTGCGTTGCTTACGTTGTAGAACAAACGAATTTGTCAAACGTATGAAATTATGAAGTAATGGATTAGAAATGTTTTTCAAAATCCTTCGGATTGTGAAAGAAAGAGTCTGCAATTGGAGTGCAGGTTTAATTAAGGTTCTATTCGTCGCCTGGGTTTATGTATATCCTTATACCAGCAATAGACTCCCTTTTATGGTCTGTTCCAAAAATATCTATCTATATATACTAATAATAAAGCTGAGGAGTTTGTTTGTTTGAACGCGCTAATCTCTGGAACTACCAGTCTGAGGGGTAATTCTCGTAATTTTACAAACGTTCACAGTCTGATCTCAGTCTCAATCTGTCAAAAATACCTCTAATTTCCCTACATTTTGACAAGTTTTTGACATTTATTTGTCGCCGAGATGAGACTGAGACTAGATTTTGAACGTTTTAAATTACGAGAATTGGCCTTCTGATTTCAAAATTATTTTTGCATTTGATAAACTTTTAAGTAATTCAACTAACGATGTCTTGTACGTACTATTAATTTCTGTGCTAGTGCTGTGCACTTCTGTAAGTGACGAATTCACAATTCCTAAAACTACATGTGTTCTTAGTTTGTGTAAGTCTTAGTGAGTAAGTCGTTGAAGTTCCATATTAACAAATAAATAAATAAATAAACCCGATTCTTGAGGAAGGCTATAGGCTATTTAAAGGCCTGGCCACGACCTTGCCGCTATCAGCAGCAGATTAGCGCGAGGCGGCGAGCGGTAAATACAAATATACGAAAATGTATTCGACGACGACGACGCACCGCTCGCAGCGTCAACGCTAGCAGTGCATTTTTCAAAGACACCGCGCCGCTTGCCGCTAAGCCAAAAGTCGTGGCCGGGCGGTAACATCACGCTAGCTGAGCAAAAAAAAAAAAGACAGAAAGAACGCTAGGCGTCAAACAACAATTCTTTGAAAAATCAAGGTCACTCCACCTAAGTTTTCGCGATGAGATTTTCACAGAATTGAGCGATAGGGTTTGACTGCTTACACCTTTATCAGATACTGTTAAAACAGATATAATTATACGACACAATATTTGCCAAGCAGCGCTGTGACTCTGGCACTTCGTGAGTGCCGACAGACGGAACACAAACAGAATACTTGTCATCACTTAGAACCGAGTACATCCCAAGGACAGCCGAACACATTCAAAGCGGTGTCGATTACGGTAACAGTGGCGTGAGTTCAATAGTTTTTTCCCATCTCAAGAAGTTTTCACGTAAAAAAATACAAGAAAATTGATTGAAAAAAGAAAGAATTGATTCTAGTTGCCCCTTTCAAAAGTAATTTTCATATGGAGAAGAATGGACAAGAACCACAGGAGTGTTCTGTGGTTCTAGTATGTGTCACTGTTTGCTACAAAATATTTGAGTGCTACGCGCCTACGAGATTTCGTAGCAAGCTACGCAATGGTGCCTACGAGATTTCGTAGCAAGTTACGCAATGGTGCCTACGAGTGTATAATTATGTTATTATGTTGGCAGTATATTCAGTGGTGTTGCGGCATGTTGGCCAACGAAACAATCTTAATACTGGCCGAATGCTCGCATTCGACCGTGAACGAACTTTGACGGGCACGGAGCCCGGTAGCAATGAAGGCGGTAATTCATTGATTCGAGTACCTCGGCTGTTAATTTTGCCCTTTTTTCGAGCCCTTGATATTTTAATGTATATTTTGTTTTGTGAAACATGCAGCCACCTTTAATTATCTATACTAATAATAAAGCTGAAGAATTTGTTTGTCTGAACGCGTTAATCTCTGGAACTACCAGGCGAATTTAAAAAAATATTTTTGCATTTGATAGTCCCATTCTTGAGGAAGGCTATAGGCTATTTAACATCACACTAGGACACTTAGGAGCCGAGCAAAAGGAAAAAAGTCAGCAAGAACGCTTAGCTAAAACGAGAAAGAAAGGAAATTCGTTTATTTGCGGTAAACATGACGCACAGAAAAGAACAGAAACACAAAAACAGTGGCACTCCGGGAGTGCGGCCAGAAGTGAAAACAAAACACAAACAGAATACTTTGCCATCACTCACTGACATATCGGATATATGTACATTAAAACCGAGTACATCCCGAGGACAACTGAACACATCCGAAGCGGTGTCGCTTACGGTAACAGTGGCGCGAATTCAATGATTTTTTCCCATCTCAAAAAATGCTCAACGCACCTAAAGAAGTTTTCACTTAAAAAAAAAAAAACAAATTGGGTTAAAATATGCGTCACGTCCACGCAAAATGGCCATAGCTCAGCATAATGCTAAGACCCTATGCGAGACAGAGCTCCAGCGCTGCGCTGGTGTGATACCTCGTCCATTTATGCGATGTTCAAGTGCATGGTAGTCTGTTTGAATATTTTCACTCAGCTTACTTTGACGGCCAGTGGTCGGTGGTCGGTACTTCGGTAGTAAATTGATGTAGAGGGGATCTAGAAGAAACACCGATGTTAAAGTTTATTTTCATTTTGTTGAAACGTTCTGACTTTGTTTTTGTTGTTGGTTCTTTTACATATTTTAGGAGAGTGAATAAGTCAGTGTGTGAGTAAGTAAGGTTCTTTTTTGCGAGGAACACTAATTTTTTTCTAAGATATAAGTAGCCTAAGTTACTCCTTATAAAATCAGCTATCTGCCAGTGCAAATCGGTTTCCTATAAAAGTGTAATTACCTACGCGATCAATATTTATGGAACAGCAATTTGTTTTTAACCTATCAAAAATTTCTATTGGGCTTCCAGAATCATATAATTTTAGACCGAATTTCGGCCATGGCAGCCAATATCAAAGGAGACTAGCCATCTACGCTAGAGACATTGTAGTGCACAAGTGTGTGCGTAGACACAGGTGCACTCACTCTTCCCTCACTCTCATAGTCCGATGGGACGGCAGTCTGACACGACCGGAGAGAATCATTTACTGAATCCATAGTAACGCGTCGAAGTCTCTGCCACCCACTGTTAATATTTTATTTTATTTGCTAATATTTTACATGATAAATCTATTTTAATATTTATTTATTTCTGTAACTGTCCGTGACATTACAGTGGCGGGCCCTATCAGAATACCAGCGCTGCGACATTTATTTTTTAAATGTCGCAGCATCATGCTGAGATAGGAGCCTTTTGGCCTCATATAGGAGTTTCTGTTTCATTTTTCTTTTTGTTACTTTTTTTATATAACTTGGTTTTTGAAGTGAAACTTCTTTTCACACGCTTGACTTGGGGAATAAGCTGGCGAACGCGTTACGAAAAGTGTGATCGGGCGAGGCGAACGGGAGTTGCGTGGGGGATATAAGCAAGAGAAAGCAGTGCGCGCCAAATTTTCTTTCTCTCTTCCTCTCATAGCCAAATACATTTGAAGTTTCACTTCAGTCGTGCGTGTGGTCATAAGCACACTCGGTTTTTTTATTTTTTACTGTGTTTAGTTTAGTTTGTGATCTTACTGTACGAGTCACAATAAATATTTTTCTTTCTTTCTTTCTTTCACCCTGTAGTGTAGTCACTTCCGACTGCTGTACATCTGTGACTAATGTAAGCTATCGTAAGTGAGCAAGTCAAATTTAAGTTCGGTTCGGCTTAAAGGCATTGTTTGCTGAGGCTTATGGCTCCTCGCGTTCATATCATGTGGGAATACGACGCCGAACGAACATACACGGAACTACTCTGTGGTAGGTGGCTCGTGGCTACAGCATTAGGTGGCAGGAAAACTGATACTAGCGGTATTTAAAGGGCTACGTTGTTGAGCTTGGTTCAATTCCTGGGTCGGGCAAAGTGTTATTGGGTTCTTAGATTAGGAATTTCTTAGTAACAGCCCGGAGTTTGGAAGTTGGCGGTGTGATAGGTACCCCCGTGCCTCGGAAAGCACGTTAAGTCGTTGGTCCTGCGCCTGATCTGTCTCCGGTCGCGTCGGATTGCCGTTCCATCGGGCTATGAGAGTGAGGGAAGAGAGAATCCAGTGTCATATCTCCTGCACCGATGCGATGGCTAGTCTCCGCTGAGATCGATTGCCATGGTCGAAATTTAGTCTGGAGGACTTTATTTATGTAAGACTAGAGTATAAATATCTAGAAGAGTTTCCAATGAAACTACACACATCAAAAGTGTCTAGGGATCAACATATATTTTTGCAATAACTTTTCTCCTGATTGATATTAATTAAAATTTTCTTTAAGGATTCATCAAATAAAGTGTTTTCGTTTGTCACAGTAACGATAAACCAAGTCACCTTTGCATTAATAAAGAAATTTGCCATTTTCCTAATAAAGGGATTTTTGACATTTGAACCACTAACACAAAAGTTCGAAAAAAAGACTGAAATAACAGTTTTCTTTAAAATTTTATTGGGTAACTTAAACAATTAATAATCCGTGTTTCTACCGCGAACACTAACAACACAAGAACATCGGTTTGGCATACTCAAAATGAGTTCATCCAAATCACGCTGTGGAATGGCCGCCCATGTTCGTTGCAACAACAAAAAAAGGTCTTCTTGCGACTGGATACCCTCCATATTCGGCAGAGCTCTTCTCTGTAGCATATCCCATGCATGCTCAATCGGGTTCAAGTCTGGCGACTGAGCAGGCCAGGGCAGGACATTGATGTTAGCTGCGGCGAGAGTCTGTCTTACAACTCTTGCGGTGTGCGGTCGTGCATTATCATGCATTAACTGAAATAAGGGACCGATTTGCACTTGTAGAGGAACGATGACGTCTGATACAATCGTCTCAGCATAAATTTGAGCGTTGAGGTTGCCTCTGATCCAAATCAACTCAGTTCTTCCGCCGATCCAAATACCCGCCCATACCATGATGGTTCCACCACTATAAGAATGGACTTCCTGGCAGGATTTTAATCGCTGTTGGCGTCCAGGGGTTCTCCAGTGTCGTATATGTCTTGTATCCGGTCTCATACCAAAACGAGACTCATCAGAAAAGCACACGAAACGCCATTGTTCTTCTGCCCAATATCTGTGTGCAAGAGCCCATTGATATCGAATCCTACGATTGTGCATTGCTATAGGTGGTACCCGTAGCGGTCTTCGGGAATGAAGGTTCACTTCATGCAAGCGGTTTCTGACTGTTTGGTCGCTAATTAAGTTCCCTGAAGAGTGATGAAGCCTCACGGCTAACATCATGGCGGTTATTGTTGGAGCTCTTCGAGTTAAGATTTGAATGTATCGGTCTTGTCTCCGTGTGGTGCAGCGATACCGTCCTCCATGGCGCTCAGCCACGGTACCAGTGCTTCGGTAACGTGTCCAAAGTCGACTGATAACACTCTGACTTGTATTCAGAGCTAAAGCCACAGTACGTTACCGGGAACCAGCTTCTATCATTCCCACGGCTCTGAGCATTTCTTCCCTGCTTAAATGACGTCGCCGCTCCATAATAACGTTGGTTTTAATCAGTAGTAGGGAAACAGTAGCACTAATAATGTCTTCAATGCGTTGTATGTTTTTATAGGGAAAATATTGACAGCTGATTTTCATCTTTTACTCGAATTTGATTCACAGTTCCTGATTCAAATTATGAAATGCACCAAAAAGGATCCATATAAATTTATAAAATCATAAATTTATTACAAAGCCACATCTCAATCTCAAGAAATCCGCATAAAAATGCTTGATCCCTAGACACTTTTGATGTGTGTATATGCTGGTTATCAGTGGCGGATCCAGGATTGTCCTTTGGGAGGGGTTGACCCCGCTAAGGGTAGGTTTTAGCAAAGTAAACACTAAAAATGGCGAGTGGATTCAAAATTCGCCACATAAATAATACATCTTATAGAAAGGAGAATGGGTAAAAGCAGACACAGAGATAATTGTAGCATTGAACTATGTCTACATTTTATGCCCTCCAGGAGTAGTTAAATTAATTCTAAGACAGCATGTCTAAATTCACTTGGAGAAACAATATATTTGAAAAAGTTAGATTAATTTTATAAAGGGATATATTTAACTTATTCCCTAAAAACTTATTGACCTGCTAATGATGGACTCTTTTTGAAATTAATGATCGTCTAAAAACTTTTTGCGCTTCTAATGATTTTTTTTCCATTTAGTTGAAACTTTGACTTTTAATATCTCCGTAACCAGAGGGTTCCCAGATATGGTGCAGCACAAAAAAAAATAATCACAATGACAGGGAGTACAAGTGACTCTCGGCTTCCGTGAGCGTCTTTTTATTTTGCACCCGTTATTGTCCTACTGTTCAAACCTCCACTATGGCGCTCTACAGGGGGCTTCATAAAATATTTTATGACACTAATAAACTGGAAGGCTGTCTACACAAGAGCGAGTTTAGTAACGTACCAAGTTGTCAGCGTTAAATGACCGAGAAATTAGATATATACCTTTATGTACCGGCCGGCTTGGTTAACGAAGCCTCGCAAATAACACGGATAAAAAAGTTTGCTTTATCTCTTACCGTAGTTAATGGCATGTTTTGTCACATGAGTTTATGTGGTTTGTTAACTATAGACTTTTATTTTATTATATTCAATAAAATAAATGATCTAGGAAAACTTGAATTCCTTGATTAGTTATTGTAAAATTAATAAATTATGTAATAAATTATTATTTTTATGTCAACTAACAAATAAGGGGCTGTTCACCACTCACCTACGTAAGAAAAATAAGACTTGGATGAACCCCCTGCCCCCTTTCAATCTTACGTAAAATCAGTATCTACAAAAAATACAAAGAAAAAGTATTAAAAAAAATTAAAAACATAGAATTTTTGCTTACTTTTGTGATCTTATTGATCGACACTTTTGTGATCACACATTATGGTGGTCCCACAACGGATATTTTATGATTTCACGTTGTCCCCATTGACGGTGGGGAGACGGTGTCCCCATTATGGGGGCAACGGATATTTTATGACTTCCCGTTGTCCCCATAATGGGGACACCGTCAATGGGGACAACGGGAATAGACCGGATTTTCTATTGTTTCGTCGCCAATGAGCGACGCGCGCCGCTTGACCGGTTGGTACCTCTAGTTGAAGGCACTGATATTGTAAATATTTAGGTAAGTAAAATCAATTATTGTTTCAATAAATATTATAAACAACAATGCCCAAGTTAGGTGGCTGTATACTTCGATGGGTTTTAGCTGATTATATTGATTCTGAACGCTTGTTTTTCACACTGTCATGATGCAACATTTCAATCACAGCCTTTTAACTCAATCCTCGTAAAGGAAATGTTTTTTTCTTATAAAATACGTTTCATTCAATCCGGTCGATCGTCATTTATGTTCATGCCACTTGTCATTACTCACGCATCGCCAAATCGAGGGATGTGTTAAAAGAGGAAGCAGCCTGTATATATTTTTAAGAGCATGAGTGATATCTTTATTGTTGTTCCAATAAATAAATGTGGGTATCTTTATTTTTCTTATTTTACTTTCTTCTTTATTTTACTTATCTTTTTTTTAGGACTTAGTCGCTGATATCTTTCGAAAATCAAAATATTTTATTTCACATAAACTTACATGGGCACTTATGAAACGTCAGAAGCTAGGTGCACGGTTCCAATTGGTCGTTTCCTATGGAGAAGAGCCGGCAAGGAGCTACACGGTTACTCTTTTAAAAATAATTATTGGTTTTCACAATGTTTTCTTTAACTTTACACCCTGTTCCTCATACCTCTATACTGGTGACCCCGGACATGAACGTCAGCGCAGCCTACGTGCATCTACTTCAGGGTGACGTCATCATCAATCCCGCAAGTTTTAGAGCGGCGAGTCACCCAGCCGCAGCAGCTTTACATCCTATTCCTCATACCTCTATACACCTATATTTTCTGCAAGTAAATGATTCTTATTCTTAACCAAAACCGTAACAAAACATAAAACAAAGAAAGGATCTAATTATATTTTCATGGACATTGACGAATCCATAACGAATCAACATTAGTTAATGTTATGAATGCGAAAGTATTTCTGTCTGTCTGTTATCTTTTCACACCCTAACGGATGCCCATAAAACTTAGCTCAGGGATAGACCATGGCCTGGGTCAGGACATAGGATACTTTTTATCCTGGTAGAAGGCTCCCATGGTATAATTACCGACCTCAATGCGGGTGAAGCCGTTGGCAAAACCTAGTATCTTACACGCACAATATTCTTCCAAATACAAATTGTCCTTGTAATGAACATCACAACTTCACAACAAAGACATTTTTGTGCGAGTCAAAAATCATACAAATAAGTAGGTACTTATGTCAAAGTACATTCTGTCAAAGAATATCGGTAGGTACAGTACAGGGGGCTCCCGATCCTTCATCCGGCTGCCAGAGCCAATAACTCGTTCGATCTCAGAACAAATCATGCTGAACGTTTCGTGTACACCTTTTGTTTTCTTACCATTATTGGTAGCAGTGAGATTTTTATTGTTACAAGCCAGAATTCATAAAAACGAGATGTACTGAGGACTCAGAGAGGCAGAGTGGTTGGTTTCCGCGGCTTTTGTTTACTTGTTTCTACTTGGATGCTGATAGCAAGGTGAGTTTTATGTTTTGGTACATTTAAATGGAGGGTATTTGGGGTAGTTATGTCAGGTTGATGGCAATAGACTCGCCTCCGTTTACGTAGGACTTAAACATAAGTGGCGAAATGTGGGGGTGCTATATTAGGTACACCTCCACCTAACCTTTCGGGGAAAACAAGTGTATTGTGGTGTGTATACAGGGTGTTACGGAAAGGGTATATCAATACAAACGGGTTGAAGAGTGTATCTGGTCTAGAATCTCTGTACAAAATTTCAGCTCAAAAGCAGTAACTTTGAAAATGCTTAATATTTTTTTATTTCGATAGATTATTAAATTGAAATCATAACAAACGTGTCACCGCACTACGAGGGTCATTATCCATTATCTGTAGTGTGTCTGTGCGCCTAGCACACGCACATCACGCCGCCGCGCGCCAGTGCAGCGCCATGATGTCGAAATAAAAAAAATATTTAGTATTTTCAAAGTTAATGCTTTTGAGCTGAAATTTTGTACAGAGATTCTAGACCAGATACACTCTTCAACCCGTTTGTATTGATATACCCTTTCCGTAACACCCTGTATACGTTGGTGGTGACGCTTATAATAAAATAAATAATAGTTAAAAGCTTTTCTCATTAACACAAGTTTCGCTAGTTCATTTAATTTCACCCTGTAGATTCTATAAAGAGTGACGCATGTATTCTCGTAAATTATTACTTTGTTTTTTTTTTTTCTGTTCGTGTTTTTTTTTATGCGTCATGTTTGCCGCAAATAAACGTAAGTATTTTCTTTCTTTAAAAAAAGGAACACAATTATTTCGAATTTCAAACGGTCCCTGATCGCTAAAAGGTGGCAAAGTGAGCTGGAGAGTACCCAGACACGTGGGTAACAAAGAGCATCTCTTCGGAAATTGACATAATTTTCCACGCGAAAAATTCCACTGATCCTTTCTGAAATTCCACGAATTTTATTGTTGGGTCGCTACTCGCTTGGTAGGATTACACTACATTATCAGCGATATATCGCCCTTGTATAGCTTGTCTATGGTTCTTAGTCAAGATTGGGACAAGACGGGACTAGAGCCCTTTCAGTTATTTTACGAGTATCTCTGATTTTGCATCACAGCGATGAGTGATCTTTATTCTTACATGTGCTACAAATAAACGCGCAAAACTTTTCCTCCTTTTCCAAAAAAGAATTGATAATATCTTGTTTATTATTGGGGTCTGAATTTGTGCTGTCGATAGCAATAGGTTTGTCCCTTTCCATGGGAATTAAAAATAACTGGCGAAATGTGGGTGTACTATAGCGTGTCGATGGCAAAAATAACACGAAAAAATATTTAAGTATTTTTTTTTAATTTATTTTGCCCAAAATTCAGCAACACGAATACTGTTCGTTGACGCAGCTATTAGGTCCATGACTCCACACGTGTGCAGGTGACAGGGCATGCGGTGCAAGATGGGAGGTGAGCCATTGTCTGTGGTGAGACACCGCATGCACATCGGAGGTCTGAGCCTACCATGAACCCCCACTTGTGGAGGTTGTTCTTGCTGCGGCCTACTTGAGTACGAAATTCTATTTAAGGTTTTCCAATTAGGCAATGTTATGTTGTGTTATGTGTAATAATTATTCGTCGGGATCCCTTCTTTTTGCATAATGTTCTTTTTCCTAATATACTTTGGCATAATTTGTTTTGATATAATAATACTTTGCCATATTTTTTTTTTGGCATACAGTTTATGTTGGCATAATTATCTTTAAAGCTAATTTGTTTTGGCATAAATTTAATTCGCATAATACTAAACGACGTCAGGGGCACCCCGAGGTTCGGTTTGGTTAGGTTTCTTTAAACCCTGCAAACAGAAATAGGAGCCCCGCGCAGCGGGGTTCCGCCGACCTGACGTCGTTAGAAATAAAACGAGCATGCAAAATTTATGATTTAAAATATTATGCTTAATCATTATTATGATTACAGAAATTATGCTTAAAAAAATTATGCGTAAGCTGTTATGCGTAAATAATGTTATGCGACAATATAATTAGGAGAAACAAAAGTATGCCAAGTTATATTAGGTCTTAAAATTTAATGGATAACCTTATTCGTCTCGCACTAGGTGCTTGCTTATGTGAATCCGTGCTTATACGCATCTCTTTCGCTGTCCGTGAAGCGTTTACCTTAAGCTGCCACTTGTGTTCGACGAAGTGTGCGATATTAATTAGGGCTTCTGATATTTTACATAATACCTTCCTCTTTAAATCGATTACTTGTTATGGAGGAAGTTTCCTATTCACGTTAAAACCTACTGCTACAGCATAATGAATAATTCTGGCGTAACATTTTCTTACGGGAAATAACAATTAACACTTTTTATTATAACTACTAACGTCTACGATTAACTCCAGAATTTAACTTTATGGGGAAAAATTTTGCAACTGAGCGATTATGTTGACAGGATATCTTTCTGCCAGAAAGTTAAAAAGGGGCACAAGTATTTAAAAAAACTGTGCATAATTAGAAGCGCAAAAGAAAGTTTTGACGCGCAGTGAAATATTTCCCCTAGCGTAATCAACGCGCAAGCTTACGAAGCTTTGGAAACTTACGAGTAATGCGGAGATATTGTTACTGGGCCTGTCTAAAATAGAATAGACAACAAAACTTTGTTCTATTTTATTCGATTAACCTTTTAACCGCTTACGTCCGTCGGTAGTGCGCAACGTAGCACACGCAACAAATTGTGCTTATGGGCACATGCAACGATACAGGCCCTGTATCGTTGCATGTGCCCATAAGCACAATTTCACATCAAAAATAAAAGTCGTTTCCCAGCAATTATTTTGTACAATGTTACTTAGTTTGATTGAATGCATAGTTGACGGCTATGTGATGGGTTTTTTTACACCCTGTATTTCTTTTTTTCCACTTCCCATAACTTTTCCCAGACATAAAAAAAATCGTTGGTGAATAGCGTTTAGCTTACAATTGAACAGCTATAACGCCATTGACGCAATTAAGCACAGATTTATAGCCTTACAAAGATATAAACACACGAATGAACGCTCGCCGGGAATACCGCCGGATTGTCGCGCCTGACAGATTTATACATTGCACTGTGTTCGGAACGCACCGCACAGGGTTGCCATGACGAAAAATTACAGCATTTTATTTATTAGGTGCATAGCATTTAACCGGTTGAATGACGTAATTACAGACACAATTAAAAAGCCATTGTGTCTCGCGTGGATCCACGTTTATGCATACGAAGGGATAAACATTCCGCCTGTTTTCCTGTTGGAATTCGGCAGAGGAGTATGGTACACATATTTCGTCAGTAGTCCCAAGTAATACTATTGCGCTTTGTTGCCAAACGTACGTGCCAATTTCGCTTCTAAACGCTATTATACAATGCGTTCAAATGCGCCATCTCGCTCACACTAGTCTGGCTTCTTATCTGGCTTGCCTCTCCTTTCTCTGTCTCGCAGTTTTCACCTACAAATTGCTATAGAAACGTTTACATTTGTTGATATATTGGTAAGTACTTAGAGGTACTTATACTCAGATTTCTATGAAATGAAAAGCCCCGCTTTTGAGAGGCATTAAGTTCGCGCAAATGCACTATCCGCGTTGACCCACGTAAAGTGATTTGCGAAAGTAATGCACGCGTGTGTGGCGCGAACGCGATGACGCGACGCGACTCAATTTGTTATTGTTTAAGCATGCTAAAAAACTAATGTAATAAGCATGTCAAAAAATTGTGCTGACATTCCTATTCTTCTCCATACGAAAACTACCTTTTGGAAGGGGCGGCTAGATAAATAAAATTCTATTTTTTTGTAATTTGTCGTTCAAAAGTGGATTTTATGTGCCTATTTGAAATAAATGCTTTGACTTCAAAGTCAAAGCATTTAAGCTCACACACACACACACATACACCCCAACATATAAACACACACACACACACACACACGCACACTCATACACTTTCACCTTTATAATATTAGTGTGATGTGAAGTGTGATTCTGTGAATATTATAACTTCCTTTTCTGTTATCATTTGATCGTTCTTTGTGCCACTTTGTGCACGGTTGTTTAAGAGTACCTACCCAGTGCTACGTAAATGAGCGCACGGAGGGAATACCACCGGATTGTCGCGTCTGACAGATTTATACATTGCCCTGTGTTCAGAACGCACGGCACAGGGTTGCCATGAGAGTAAAAGGTAAGTTTGCTGAGTAAAATTTTTATTTTTCGTGATTGTTATGCGATTGTTTTACAGTGACTATTCGGAAGTGGACGTCTTCTGAAACTGGTAATACTTATTTGACTAACCAAACTTCCGTTCAATATAACTTATTTACACGATATAATTATTATTTATATTTTTTTTTCTTGGCCCATGGGGAACAGATGTGTAACAGACATACATCAGCAGACAGACAATTTATCAAATTAGCATTGTATCAGGAAGTCCTGCTAAATGGTTTGTAATGGCAAGACTAATGTAAATCTGGTCACACTGGGCCACTTCCTCTTCCGGTCATATAAAAAAAAATTGCATGTGTAGCGCCGTTCACGTGATAGAAGGGAGACTTCTTAAAAAATAAAGGTTAAGAGAGATTTAGTGCGAGAAAGAGAGAGTTATTTATCTTCCTTCTCTCTCATGTAACGAACTGTGCTTAAACGTGACGCATACTTGAATTGTCATTCTCAATTTTCATCTAATTATAGAATCGCCGCTTAAGAAGTATTCGGAGTTTATTCTTTTTGAATTGAAACTCAAACAAATAATTTTATACAACAACGAAACAACATTACCTAGTATATCAGAAGGCCAGCACCCTAATTGCGTAACACACTATTAATCGGAATCAGAATAATTTCGAAGCCAATTGCTAATCCATTGCTTCATAAGTTCGAAAAATTTGTCTGCTCAACACGTAAATAACGCAATGAATGTTGTTGAACTGTCAAAATGAAACCGATTCCGATTGATAAAGTGTTACGCAATTGCCCCGTAGTTCCCGTAATAAAAAACGCTCAAAATCTAGTCGCAATCTCATCTCAGCGACAATCGTTATTCGAAAAACTTGAAAGATTGAGACTGAGATCAGACTGTGAATTTTCTTAAATTACGAGAATTGCCCCTCAGCTCAACTTCGGTCTTTAATGGCTGCAAGAGCTGACATCTAACGAGCATAAAACGCCATAGAATTTTACACCATTTCTCTGTAACTGGCAACCCTGAGCGCATCTGTTACCATACCTACGTACACACTTATCAAAGATAGCGCAGTTTATGAATGTGATAGCACTGTGTGATAAACTTTATGTTACGGCCTAGGTCATAGCTGGAAGATTATGTAATCATTTGGAGCTATTGATAAGAGACCTGTACAGTAATTGCGTAACACATAAAATGACAATTGATCGCAATTTCTTTCATTTTGAGAGTTCAGACACGTTCATCGTGTTATTTATATTGTTCAGTAGACCATTTTTTCAAATCTATGAAGCAATGGATTTAGAAATTTCCTTCAAAACTTTTGGATTGGGATTGAAAGTGTGTTGCGCAGGTGGGATGCTGGCCATATTTGACGTCACGGCACGTTCTAGTTTATTTTTAAAACTGCATTGAGCTTGTGGAACCGCGTCAGTAGATTCCCTAAAACATTATATTATTACTTATAATAATATGTTATTGTTTGCGTTGAAGCATTCACACACAGAAATATGCGCAGAACCGTGCGGGCGAATATAAAAATTACTACTAAATACTTATATATAATAAAATTTGATTATTCATTATTACTAGACTCGCCTTCGACTGTACTTACATAAATAGGTATAAGAAATCGGAACATGTAGATCCGTTTACAGGTGCAAGACTACCAGGGATGGAAGAATTTGCAGGAGGTGTTTTTCTATGTTTACGCGTCAGAATGATTAGGTACCTACCTACAATCTCTCGACTCAATCTAAAGGCGTCAATTTCGGATAATTCTTTATTTTACTTTATTCAACGAGTACGGAGATTTCTCCGGTAGGTAATTGTGGCTTTCTCATATGCACAACGAAACGGTTAAGTATTTGTTGTTTGCAATTATTTTGGTTGATTCGTGGTCACTATTCCTGCACCATTATTGCGATCGAACTTTTATCAATTCAAAAATATTGAAGAAAATTACAATCCCAATACTTCATATGTTTGAAAAATTCGTCTGTTCAGCATAGTAAATAATGCAATTAATGATAACTGATGTAATTTATATGTAATTTATAATATCTGAGATATTTTTTTTCTGTGTCTTTCTGTGTGTTCTTTATTGCGTCATGTTCACCGCAAATAAATGTATTTTCTTTCTTCTTGTTCTTTATACTTACGAGTGCTGGCTCCTTCAAGTATCTACCCGTGTACCGATTCAAACAAGTTACAAATGTAAACGAAACCGAAGAATAAAAAAACGGTCTATCCACATTTTTGTATTTCGTGACGCCCAGCACTTTCAGCCTCATATTTGCGAAGATGCCCCGAAAATAAGAAATACACAGACAAACAAACAAACAAGCAAACATTGACGCTTCGTATCAAAGGCGTTTCAATCGTCGTCGACAAACATGCTCGCGCCAGGCTCGGCAAATAGTAGAGATTTCATCGCCGCACTTAAAGACTGGTTCTGCTAAACAGACAGAAAATGCGCATAATTTTAGAACTTTGTTTTTATTTTTAACTGACTTAAAAAAAATGGAAGAGATTCTATGTTAGTCTCATAGATATCCGAGAGATATGCCTTCACTGCATATTTGTTCAAGTTCAAGTGTCGCCACATTTTCCCACTCCGGAAACTCCCACAAAAACAAAAGAAATAGATACGGCACACATGATCAAATTGGGCGGCTTTTTTGACACACACACAAGAAAATAAGCGTAACACTTTTGTGCTATCTTATTGCACACATGCTCAAAAGGGGCGGGCACTAGAAAGTATAGACACAGTCACGGAATGCACACATGCAACTCTAGCATCAACTAGGGAAGATGGGTTAATATAAATATTTGATCGATAAAAATATCGATAGATATCAACTACAAAAAAGAGGAGTGTTTTTGGGTGTATTTTGTATTATTTATTTTTCCTGCTTTCAACGTGGTATATTAATAAAAAACCAATAAAACCAAATGACGTAATAATATATTTGTTTGCAAATGACATTTAAGTAAATAAGTAGTTTCTTTAGTTTCTCTCTTACGTAAAATTAAAACTATTTAACTATCGATCATAAAACAACAATTCAAATAACCTATTGAACATTTAATAAAAAAAACGTTTATTAAAATAAACAGGTTCTTAATAATTAATTACAATCTAGCCTATAAGACGAACAAGCAATTTTAATCTAAATTTTTTACATAATAATTATTACCCGAATGCTGCGAAGCCCAAAAGGAGGGTTTTTTTAACCTTTTAACCGCTTACGTCGGATTAATCTGACAAATATTTTCGTGTCCATTCCGCCAGAGTCGTATATATACGACCAAATAACACAGCTCGTTTAATCTGTATTATTATTACATCATCACAGCTCGTTTCATCGGTATTTATTGTTCGTTTTTTTTTTTTTGTCGGGCGCTGGGGGCACGACAACTGATATAAAGTCCGGCGGTTAAAAGGTTAAAACTTAGAATAGTGTTGATTATTGGTACTTTACAAAAGTACAGAACAAATTACAGATTGGTTTGAGGGATACCAATTATTTTTCCTGCCTGTTGCATCTATCCATTTATTTTTAATTTCTGGATCTTTCGGGAAACTGAAAAAAATAATTATTAATTTTTGTAAAATTACAATTTATCGATAGCAATATCTCAGCGCTACGCATCACTAATGCATCATTTGACACGATCCATGTCAAATGACGTTGCTAGGCAATTTTCTCATGTCATCACAATAATATTTCACAACGAAATATTTGTAAAATTCTTAAATAATATAATTAGTGCAGTGATTTTTTACTTACCGGTGGTAGGACACGCCGCTTGTCTTAAGGTTTGTTGTGACTGATCTATTTTTGCAAATAAGGACGGAACAATTCGGCATTTTGTAAAAATACGAAATGACACCACACGTTTCGATACAAACATATGACTACGGCGCTTACTGCCGTCGCGCAACTCGCGCATCTAACATACGCCCAGATTACAAGTTATGGCCATGGTATTATATAATTGTACCATGGTTATGGCCTTTTATAGAGGCGACGTGCGCCACGCCTCCATGCCATATCCCTCGATATCCGTGGTTAGTCTGTATCATGTACTCATTTAGAATATTCTTTTTTGTTTTAAATTGTTCGTAATATTCTGCATATGGTTTTCAGGGAAAGAAAAAATGGAAAAGTTTCGCTAATGAAAAACTTGAAAGTCCTTTTTTTATGGAATTTTTGTAGGAACTATTCTTTGGGCAGGATTTACGTCTTCAGGGTCAATTAGTTATCACACTAATATTATAAAGGCGAAAGTTTGTGAGTGTGTGTGTTTATATGTTTGTTACTTCTTCACGCTCAAACGGCTGGACCAATTTTGATGAAATTTGGTATAGAGATAGCTTGAGTCCCGGAAAAGGACATAGGGTACTTTTTATCCCGATATTCCCACGGGATCGAGACTTATGCGGGTAAAACCGCGGGGCGCAGCTAGTTATTAATAAAATTATATATTTAGTCATACTGCATTGTTC
This sequence comes from Amphipoea lucens, assembly GCA_947508005.1. Lineage (NCBI taxonomy): Eukaryota > Metazoa > Arthropoda > Insecta > Lepidoptera > Noctuidae > Amphipoea > Amphipoea lucens. Next base: position 19,112,417 of record OX382372.1, read on the forward strand.
TTCTTCGTTTTACTGGCACGACAGTTATATACATATGTATATGTTGGCCCAATATTTATCTATATTTATTTATTTATAGTAATCGGTGGCAGCGCAGAGGTCAATTTGGCTGCATGCTCTCGGCACAAAGGGCAGGATAGGTGATGGAGCATAGGAGGAGCTAGTGGGTAAGTAATAACAGCCGCAAGGTTCGATCGATCAGGTTAAGCTACTCTTGCCGCGGTTGGTCCATGGATGGGTTACCATCTTTACATACCAAGTCGACCCCTCCATGCCTCAGAAAGCATGTTAAGCCGTTGGTCTCGGCTATCAATCGTAGATCTTAGGCAGTCGGTACGGGTCGCCAGAAGCCCGAAAATCTGACAACCAGTCTTACCAAGGAGTATCGTATTACCCAGTAACTGGGTTGTGGAGGTCAGATAGGTAGTCGCTCCATGTAAAACCTCAACATAGTTGGGAAAAGGCTAGACAGATGATGAGGAGGTAGAGCATAGTGCAATAACCTGCCTTCTTTTGAAATCAGTACCATTCCCTTTACTTAATCTTTATAACATTTGTCTCGCTTTATCAGTCCGTATTGAGATCTCCCCTTAAGAAAGGGATGCTTGATGCAAAGTGTTTGTTCAGGTTTTGACGATACATTTTGGACGCTTTTTTAGTCTCGTTCACGCTTTTTTAATTCAATGGGTGGGTGGAGGTGATACGCATGTATGACGAATATTTGAAGTAGATATATAGGAGGAACTTCCAAACTCCGAGCTGCTGCTGAGAAATTCTAAATTGAAAAACCCAATAACACTTTGGCCGACCTAGGAATCAAACCCAGGACCTACCTGTTCAGCAGTAGCTACCATGACACCAACGGAGCTGTACTAGATACATTGTGCGAGGTAAATTTGGGTCGAGTGCGAATCGAGTGTAAGTCAAAGGGTAAAAACGGGACCCTATTACTAAAACTCCACTGTCCGTCTGTCTGTCACCAGGCTATATCTCATGAACTGTGATAGCTAGATAGTTGAAATTTTCACAGATGACGTATTTCTGTTGCCGCTATAACAACAAATACTAAAAACAGAATAAAATAAATATGTGATTTTTTGCTGTTTTTTGCTCGATATTAATAACGGCAACAGGTAGACGCTTGAAATATTTACAGAATAGGTAATTAGTTGTATATTCACTTTAAAAATAAATAATTAAAATAAATAAATTAAGGGGGGCGCCCATACAACAAACGTGATTTTTTATATATGTAGAGTTAAATATTGTACGGTGATACGGAACCCTTCGTCTGCCATTTATTGTTATTATTTATTATTATTCCCATGGAGTTCAGTTTGATAGTGTGTACCACAGGGAATATTATGATAACACCATTTTGATAAATGCTCTAGATCGCTTGCTTAGTATTATAGTGACCGAATTCAAAATTAGTCATAAATGAGTTAGATATATCATCTTTAATTCAACGCCAACCGTGAAATATGTGGTTCATATTCTATCATAAAAAATAAAAATAACAATGCAACTAACATCTTGTAACATTTATGTCCAAATAAACAACCGAAGTCCTAATTGCAAAACGTTTTTTGCGATTTCCCAAAAAACTAGTTTCTTTAATTCGGTCACTTTAATAATCAGCGTGCTATGTGCCATTATATTATTATCTTAAAAGGGGTGCCTTAATTCCTCATAGTAGGCATGGGTATTTCAACCCCTTTACAATATAACGGTACATTTCTATATTATAATTGTTTACCCGAAGTCCTATTTATTTACGTAAACTTCCATAACCCATTTATACCTAGTTATGCGCACATAAATTATTATATTTACTTCATATTCAAATCCCACTTCGAAAGCTCTTAACAAATAATGAGTGACGTCATCTATGGCGTAGTAATTCACAACCAAAACAAAACATGGCCTACTTAACAACAACATTTTAAATACATTCAAAATAATCTTTACTGCTAAGTAATAAAGCTGAAAATCATTTGATGGGATTGTTTGACAACTTGGTAATAAAAATGTGTGTGATTATAGCCCTTATTGCAAGGGTATAAGGTTGTAGGGGTATGATTAAGTGGGGTGAATGAACTTGGGTCCACGTGGTGCTTGCAATTGCGCAGTTTTGAACCCCCTGCAGTAGTTACGACGCACATTGGTATATGGGGTAGGGTGAGCGTACCAGTTACCGGCATTGAGGGAAAAAATACCTACTAAAAGAAATTCTGGCATGGAAGATGCCAGAATTTGTTTTAAATAAATGATAAATGATTTATTTCTGTAAGTAGGTTTGTACTCGTACAAACACTGTTACACGTCAATCATATTTTTTAAACCTAGATGAGGTCGGCGTTTCCAATCTGACTACTCTGAGAAGAAAGGCCGAAACAAACTCAGAGGTCACAGTCTCTTTTAAAGTCCAGACAAAATCTTGGTCAGATCATGTGTCATGTTTAGTAGGTATTTTTAGTTTCGGTTGGGTATTTTTGGTATTTAAGCGAAATTTTAGGTATTTACACAGGTATGTTATAGACGTTATTATTTCTTGAAATGATGCACAGTTATCACGTTTTTTCATTAATTAGGGATTTATTTATCTATGATATGCACTAAGGGGTTTATTTATAAACGATGATTAAAGTTAAGTGACATTTAAACGTCAAAAATGTATGGTTGAAAAGTCGCTAGTTACGAGTAGTACTAAACTTTAAGCAACGTATATGAATAAAGGGGAAAATGATAATTGTAAACAATTTATTCAATGTTTTAATGGGTTCACTAATGTTTCACCAAAACTCCATTGACAAATTTTTAGTTTACAACCAACGTTTCGTATACTATTTATTTCACAAACAACTCATTCCGCAAATGTTTTATTTTATAAACACTCGCTTCACAAACATTTATTTGGCAAATGCTTCTCTTTACAAATGTTACGGATGATATTTAATCATTTATACATTTTTCATTTAATATTTAGATTCTTTTGGAAAAATAACGTTTATACAAAATATCATTTTATGATACACTAGCGACTGCATTAAAAACTGCATTAAAATCCGTTGCGTAGTTTAAAAGATCTAAGCTTACAGACAGCGGGAGTGACTTTGTTTTATACTATGTAAAGATTTTCTAAACCAGTCACAAAGTGATCATGACGGTATTCTCCATTTGGGTCAAATAAATTTCAGGCAAGTATTTTTGTCTATATAATCTAGTCGTTTCTGGCACTCGCCGGCCGCTGCCGCGGCACCGCTCGCTTCGCTCGCTCGGCTCGTGCGTAGAGGGTCACAGTTTTAACCTAACCTAACCGAACCATTTTTTTTTAAATAATTAACCTAATGTAACTAGTTCGGTTCCGGGTAGCCTACTAAAAATAATCTTTTTTTTTCTACTATTAGCGCAAATCGTTTCTGGCACCCATATTTTGTGTAAAAGTAATTTTTTTCTATATAATCTAGTCGTTTCTGGCACTCGCCGACCGCTGCCGCGGCACCGCTCGCTTCGCTCGCTCGGCTCGTGCGTAGGGGTCACAGTTTTAACCTAACCTAACATTTTTTAAAATAATTAACCTAATCTAACTAGTTCGGTTCCGGGTAGCCCACTAAAATAATCTCTTTTTATCTATTAGCGCAAGTCGATGAAAGAATGAGTTTCATTTTTAGGAAATTGCGTAATGATAAGTCAATATGTAAAACGTTTTTATTCCAAACGTTGTTTTATGAGATAAAATGAATGTAAAATGAATTGCTTGTTAAATAACACGTTATTAAACAAAAGTTTATCTGGTGATTATTTTGTAAAGTGAATTATTTGGCAAACTTGTTGTTGTATAATGATGAAATGACAAATCATGTTTTTGCCAATCGTTGTTTGTCAAGTAAAAATTTGTAAATTAATTTTTGGTGAACTGAACGGGCACCGTTTTAATGATTAGTTTCTAAACGAAAACAAAAGATCCAAATAACGTGTCATTTGGACATGCAGTCAGGGTTCATAAGTACTTATTCATTCTGTGCATAAGCAGCTAATCTACTCACCCCATAGGGAACATAAGCGTGATTATAAATTAGAATAAGCGAGCTCCGAAGACATTTAATTCGTAACAAAAGAGGCCACAGACTGATTCATATGCATCTAACGGCATTGGACCAAAATTAAAACAAATAGTAAAAAGATCAGAAGTCCCGCATAGACTCGAAAATAAAACAAACTTCCCAAAAATCTCAAACGACACCGAATTTTAAGACTTTTTTACAAGGTTTTCGAATTTTTATACTTCCTTTTTATGCTCACAAAATGTTACATTAGGTTAAAATACATACATTTCAAAAATACAAAAAAGAAATGGAAAAATATAAGAATGATGAAAAGTATGGTGGTCGAATGTTTACATTTTGACAGCTCTTCACAATATTCACGCGGCTAGTTACATAATCTATACATATAATAAAACTGTAGAAAAGAAGTTTTTGTACATTAAAAAAAAATAAAAAAATATAGCCAGGGTGTTAAAGGACAACCAATAGAACCCAATTCCAGCATTTTTAGAATTTTTGTCTGTTTGTCTGTTTGTATGTTTAGTTATCCGAGCATCACGTAAAATGTACAAAATAAATGTAGATAACTTTTATATACAACGATTAAGCGTAACTTGAAGTAACATTTAGTTTTTGTTTCATTGCAATCGGTTCAGTCTATCAAAAGATTTTTGAATTTAAAGTTTACCTACCAGAAGTAAAATTAGTTAACGTGTGTTAATATGCACTTGGTCTCACAACTTTACGTTTATATATATATTTGCGTTAATAATTATATAAATTGAAGTAACATTGAGTTTTTTGTTTCATCGTAATCAGTTCACACACACCTAAAAATTGTAAATTAGAAAATTCTAAGTGTTTCAGAAATAAATATTAAAACAGCGCCATCTCTGGACAAAATTAGTTAATGTGTGTTAATATGCACTTGGTCTCACAACTTCACGTTTATACACAACAATATTTTCGTTAAAAATTATAAATTGAAGTAACATTGAGTTTTTTGTTTCATCGTAATCAGTTCACACCTAAAAAAAAGACGGGTTGCACTCCGGGAGTGCCGGCAGAAGAGAAAACTTGAATATTAACGTTGAAATTAATCAATTATTAATTTAATTAATATAACTAATTTTTTTTCACTACTTCTGCGTCACTTTTTTCATTTTACGTCCACGTCCACGTCCACGTCCACGTCCATCCATCCATCCATCCATTATCGTGTGTCACTTAGTTCACTTCGGTTGGCGCCGCCGTAGAAAGAGAGGGGGGGGGGGGGGGAAATCTCTCCTGACGGTCACGTGTCCTGACGCGATGTCCTGACGCGAGTTTAACATTTTTTACCCATTACAAAAAGTGTGCAACGCCGCTAAAGAAGTTTTCACTTCAAAAATGTAAATTTGAAAATTATAATATGGACTACATCTGGAGATCAACTACGTGCAGTATTGAATATTAATAGCACTTCGATAGATGGCGTTGTTATGGTTTGCCCACACCGGTAGTCGATGGACAGAGAGTACGTATCAGAAATTAGTTACAATCCCGTGGAACTCGAAGAAATTTTACAAAATGACTGCGCAAATTTGACAGAGGAACAGCGCCAGACGTTTGATAGGGAATGCTGCAGTGTAGATAACGCCTCGGGTGAAATCCTGTTTTTAGACGCACCGGGTGGCACAGGGAAAACTTTCCTAACCAATGTTATTTTGGCTCGAATAAGGAACCAAAGTAAATTGCCCTTGCTGTCGCCTCTTCAGGGATAGCAGCCACATTATTGCCTGGAGGAAAAACGGCACACACAACATTTAAAATTCCTATCGACTTGGACCGTACGGAAAGCCCGGTTTGCAACATATCACGAAATAGCGATAAAGCAAAGGTTTTATGCGATTGTGTTTTAATTATTTGGGATGAGTGCACAATGGCAAACCGCAAAGCTGTAGAAGCAGTGAATAGAACTTTGCAGGACATAAGGCAAAATGACCGGCCGATGGGAGGCATTACGGTACTGTTCTGCGGTGATTTTCGGCAGACACTCCCGATAGTACCCCGAGGAACGAGAGCCGATGAAATTGCTGCATGTCTGAAGAGTTCTGTTTTATGGCGCAATATATCATCTACACACCTGAGCGTAAATATGCGTGCACAGTTAGGAGGCTGCAAAAATGCACAGGAGTTTTCCAATTTATTGTTACAAATAGGCGATGGCACATACCCCGTACAAGAAGATGGAAAAGTTAATTTGGTCGCTAATCTCTGTTCTTGCATTACATCACAACAAGAGCTAATTTCTTCTGTGTACGGAGATTCCACAAATATGGAAAATCAAACCGGTTCTTGGCTATGTCAGCGAGCTATTTTGACTCCCCGCAATGACCAAGCTGCGGCAATTAATTTAAAAATATTGATGCATGTGTCCGGGAATAGTAGAGAATACACCTCTATAAATACAGTTATGGAAGAAGATGACGCCACGCACTACCCGGTAGAATTTTTGGATTCCCTCAACACACCCGGACTTTCCGCCAACAAAATAGTTTTAAAAATCGGTGTCCCAATAATTCTCCTCAGAAATTGATGTCCTCCCAAACTTTGTAACGGCACTCGGCTCAAAGTCACAAATCTGCAGCAAAACATTATCGAAACTGAAATATTAACCGGTTGCGGTGCCGGTGATATTGTTTTTATTCCAAGAATACCATTACTTATTCCTAACAACTTTCCTTTCTCTTTCAAACGAGTTCAATTCCCAGTCAGTCTTTGTTATGCCATGACGATTAATAAAGATCAGGGCCAGACATTATCCGTTGCGGGGGTGGACCTAAGTATTGGATGCTTTTCCCATGGTCAACTATACGTAGCTCTTTCACGCGTAAACAACCCCAATAACCTTTTTGTGTACGCTTCAGATGGTTCCACAACTAATGTTATTAATAGAGAAGCACTAGCTTAAATAAAAAATAAAGATTTGAATCGGTATCCTCGCAGGATACCGACGCACACAAAATATATTGTTAAGTTCCGACATCCACGCGAACGAAGTCGCGGGCACAGCTAGTGTTTTACTAAAGCCTCAGAATTATCGAATCAATCAAATCAGAACTTAACCGTTTATAAATTGTGACACTTAAAAAATTAGAAATAGAAATTTCTATGTTTATTTACACCTGTAATTTATAATATGTTGTACATCATAAAGAGAATTCTATTTGACACTGACAGTTGCTTTGGTATTTCGTAATTCTAACTCAGTGGACCCTCTGTGTTCGTTTACCCTGTGTGTGAACTTATTATGTTGAAAATAAAGCAAGGAAGTGAGAGCGGATCCTTTGCGGCTGTGTCTGAATAACCTACGTGATTAATCAAAGTCAGAAACGTTTGGATTTAATTCTAGTCTAGTTATTTAGGACGCAGTTTCAGTGGGGACCCGTTCATTGTCTGAAAACATTATACTACTGAAACATTATTGGTACACTAGCTTCTGCCCGCGACTTTTTCCACGTGAAATTTCTTGCCCCCGACTCACTCCGTCGCATCGCATCGCCTGCCCGCGCTGTTAATTTGTTTTCGCTTAGCATTGTCTCTGCCTTTTTTTCTCTTTGCTCGGCTCCTATGGGTCCTAGCCTTTCCCGAGAATTGGGCTATCAACGGCAAAAATATTTTTTCAAATCCGACTGCTAGTTCCAGAGATTAGCGTGTTCAAACAAACGAAAAAAAAACAAACCATCTCTTCAGCTTTATTATTAGTATAGATACATAAACTTACGTCTTTTTCCCACCGGGCTATGCAGAAACTACAGGACGCTACCAGGCTGCGATCCTTGTATATACATATACGCCTTTTGTTTCGTTTACGTTCATATTATATCTCGTCTTACACGCACGCCTCCGGTTGCGAATAAGTATTACTCACCTGACTTTTATATGTACTATTGGGAAATAATAATGGTTCCGAAAAACAAATTAATCTCCAGCGATCTGTGGCCGACAAAAAAAATGTACCTTCGAATAACAAAACTAAACTTCCGAATAAAATACTGAACCTCCGACAAAATTACTAAGTTACCGATAACAGAGGTTCTGTCAAAATAATTATATTAAATACGCGGGGCTACGTCGACTTAGGATGCAAGAGTGAGCGAAGGGCACCCCGAGGTTCGGTTACTTTAAACCGTTTACATAGAAATAGGAGCTCCGCGAAGCGGGGCTCTATCGACATAGGATGCAAAAGCAAGCGAATGAGAATACAAATACCTTTACCTGGGTATATATTAAAACGTAATCTAAGCTGGTAGAAAAGTAAATAAACAGTAATGTTTATTTTTCGAAGATTTCAGTATCTCATTCGGTCGTTTCGTCATTTTTATTTGGACAAAAGTAGTCGGAAAGTTAGTATTTTAGGCAGTTAATATTTTGAGCAAGGACAATTCTTGTTTTTTTGTCGGAGCTTTTATTACTACCCTGTACTATTGTTTATTTTTTATGTACGTCAAATAATTTTTGCGTAGTTGTTTTAAGAAATAACAAGACGCAAAAAATCACGCAATTTTTGTTTTAAACTATATTTAAGCAGTTTTTTTGCAATTACGTTCTCCTTTTAAATACAATATTCGAAATACCCATTTAACAAATGATATTTTTGCTAAAGACAGTAACAGGAGCATCTACCCTGCATTAGGGCGCGTGTATTTAGGTGACCCATATCCATCCCTTCTGGGAGCACCGCGGTGCACGACACTGCAATCAAATCAGCGTTTTTGCGCTTAAAAGACTCGTGGCGCACTATATTGAATATTAGTACTTTGTTTTAAATCCAACAGTTCTATAACATCACGCCTGTCATCCTCAAAGGGCTAGACAGAGGTGTACCTATAGTACACCCACATTTCACCAGTTAGGTTTAAGTCCCATGTAATAGGGAGCGAGCCTATTGCCATAAACCGGACACAATGGCGCCGCTTCACAAACTAAACTAAATTTAAGTTCAGTGCATCTTTTTTTTTCTATTTCATTAAGAAAAGGACAGGAGACAAATAATAGTTTAGTCCTGTCAAATTAAGATACTCCATAGACAATTTAGACGTGATTAAAAAATTGGCTATTAAAAATGCGTCAATTTACGTCAGGCACTGACTAATTTGACAGGTCTAAACTAATATTTATCTTCTGTCCTCTTTTCTTAATGAAATAGAAAGCAAAAGATGCACTGAAATTAAATTTAGTTTAGTTTGTGAACAATGGAATCGGCGCCAATGTCCAAACTCCTAAGAAAGTCCAGATTGAAAAACCCAATAACACTTTGCCCGACCCGAGAATCGAAACCAGGACCTCATGCACAACAGTAGCGCTTGCGACCATTAGACCAATGCGACAGTCGCACATGTTCAACTTATTCGCAGGCTGTTACAAAAACGTGAAAAAGATTTATAATTAAATGTTACCTCACAAGTTTCAGGAGTAGGTTGGCTGGTAAGACATGAAGACATTGTATAAGTACTAAGCGGGTAGTCTGCTGAGCGAGACGTGGTTTTCACTGCTGTACAGATATTGTTATTGTTATTACGTACATTCTACGTTAAGGGGTATGTTACATTATATGGAGACGTTACGATGAAGCGAGACCCAAAGAAAACGTTTTGACGTGATTCCTAGACACGCGTGTCTTTTTGTCACACACAGTGTTATTTATAAAAATCTCGCTAATCACTGATTAACTACTGTTTAGCTTAGCATTTAGTTAGCTCTTAATCAATGCTTAACTTTTCTTTATTTATAAACGCTAGTTAGCAGGTGATTAGTAGAGAAACGAAATAGAGGTGAATTTATGCGTTCGGCACAGATTATAATCAAAATAGTTGAACATTGTGTATCCAAAAGTATACACATCTTTATTCTTAGTAAATGCGCTGTGTATCCTTTAGGAATACGTTTTCTATACATTTATTACGCAAAAATGAAAGTTTGTTATATAAAAAAAAATGTACGCCTCGTCAGGCAAAACATGTACGGACTTGTCATCTATATTTAAGATCTTGCACGCTTGATTTGTATGTAAACGCATGTTTGACAAATAAATTATCTTTATTTGTATCAAAATTAGTCAAAATTTGAAAGAACGGCCACTAGGGTCTGGCGCAGGGGTGTTAAGTATGACCTAAACCCGCACTTAAATCATGCTTTACTGTGATTTATGTAGTCCATTATTACACAGAAAAGCGTGACTTTAGGTCACACGAGCTATAAAATACATATTATACGATACGTGTAAACTAAGTACTGGGCACGCTCGTTCCATCATAGACCTCATCTATCGCTTTTCATCAGGCGTGATCGAAGTCAAGAGCAGGCCCATTCATCAATAAAATAAATAAATAAAAAAAGTAGACTGTTTATGCACGCCGTGCAATAATGAACTGCTTAAGTCACACGTAGTGTAATGTTAAGACGTTTATAACTATGACTCTACCTTATTGTAAAGGTAATAATTAACCTACCTATATAGTATATCAACCAGTAAGTACTTGACATGCAATCGCTCCATGTAAAATAATAAATAAATTAAATAAAATTAATTTATTTCAGGCAAGGTAGCTGCATCCAGTTAAGCTGGAAGCCGAACCCAACATAAAAGCTGGTAAAGGGCTAGGCAGATTGTTTGACTGCCTATCTGACCTCCACAACGGCAACCCAGTAACAGGGTAACATGATAGCCCTCAGTGAGGCTGGTTGTCAGACTTTTGGGCTTCTGTCTACCCGTAACGACTGTCAAAGATCTACGATCCACAGCCTAATGGGACTTAACGTTCTTTCCGAGGTACGGAGGGGTCTCAAAAATGTAATAGATGGTCACCCATCCACGAACCGACCGCGGCAAGCATAGCTTAACCTTCGATCGACCCGTGTGGCTATTATCATTTAGCCACCAGCCCCTCTGTGCCCAAATCACAATGGAATATAATAGCTTCTGATTTTTTTTTGTAAAATCAAGGGACAAAGTAGTTTCATTCGATTTGTTGGTACGGAACTCATACTGAGCCAGTACGACTGGTCGGTTTTATCAATGCTGGATATCGCTGGGATTTCTGCACTGACGATATCTGAGAATCTATACATATAAAATTCAAAGTCCTGACTGACTGACTGATATATCAACGCACAGCTTCAACCGCTGGTCCAAGAGACATGAAATTTGGAGGGTGTGTTCTTTGTGAAGAGTAGGTATCCACTAAGAAAGGGATTTTCGAAATACCACCCCTAAGAGGGTGAATGGGGGGAGGGTGAAATTTTACGCGGACGAAGTCGCGGGCAGAAGCTAGTATCATATATTTATATCTTCTTAGCCTTGTGCCAGCTATATTGGGGTCTTCTTCCCGTCTAATTTGATGCAGCTGAATACCAGTATTTTACATAGAGCGACTGCCTATCTGAAGGCCAGTTCCCGTAACAAAAAACGTTCAAAATCTAGTTGCAATCTCATCTCGGCGACAATCAATGTCACAAACTTGCCAAAAATGTAGGGAAATTAGAGGTATTTTTGACAGATTAAGACTGAAATTACACTGTGAACGTTTTTAAAATTGCGAGGGTCGCCCTTCTGACCTCGGAGAATATTTGTCAGAAAAAAAAAAATGGTAATTTTCTCTGGTACGCTTCCCCTTAACAGGGGCTAAGTACGGGCCTGAGTGAGTTGGCGCAAGTTCGGGTTAATTTGACTGTTTGCTGGATATATCGCCTTTTAGCTGATCACCGGTCTATCTGCGTGGCTTCAGTCGTGAAGCCCTGGGGACTAGGGTTCATTTTACTGTTATTTTACTGGCGGTACATAGTTTAACGATTCGTGCGTGGAGTTAGGTTGTTTGAAGTCGGAGATGGTTTTATTTTACAGTGTTGCAGGTGTCTTGGTTGGTAAGACATCTATTCTAGTTATTGAAGCCTTCATTTAAGATTGCTTCAGTTTATTCAGCATCCTACTTCTTATCCTACTATAATCTTAGTAATATTATTAATTAATTTAATATAATTATTATTATATTACTAGCTGCGCCCCGCGGTTTCACCCGCGTAAATATCGATCCCGTGAAATTATCGGGATAAAAAGTAGCCTATATGTTAATCCAGGGTGTCAGCTACCTCCATACAAAGTTTTATCAAAATCGGTCCAGCCGTTTGAGCGTGAAGAAGTAGCAAACATATAAACACACACACACACACTCATAAACTTTCGCCTTTATAATATTAGTGTGATAGTGTGATATATCCTCTAATCCTACTTAATATTGTAAACGCGAAAGTTTGTGAGGATGGATAGATGGAAATAGAGGGGTGGATGTTTGTTACTCTTTCACGCAAAACTACTGAACGGATTTTGATGAAACTTTACAGTAATATAGCATATACATCAGAATAACACATATGATACTTTTTATCTCGATATTCCCACGGGATCGACGCTTATGCGGCTGTAACCGCGGGGCGCTGCTAGTAGCTTAATATGGGGCGAATCTCAGAGCACAGAATCGCTGTCGCACTGAGTCGTCTCTGTACTCAGTGGGGCGAATTAATATATTAATGCCACTTTTCTATTCGATTCGCGCCTTGAACAAATACCATTTGAACTACAGATGATGGCAAGGCAATTCTCGTAATTTTAAGAACGTTCACAGTCTGATCGCAGTCTCAATCTGTCAAAAATACTTCTAATTTCCCTACATTTTGACAACTCTTTGACATTTGTTTGTCGCCGAGATGAGACTGCAACTAGATTTTGAACGTTTCAAATTACGAGAATTGGCTTTCTGGTCTGTTTTCTATTCAGTTATGATTTAGTTACTTACTAGGATTTGTTGTAACGTGAGCGAGTTACTAATAATAATTTACTTTAATATTTTATAGGAATTTCGGATCCGATTTGAACATAGGCTCAAAGAAAAACAAGCTGATGATTGACTGATCGTAATTCAACTCAATCGATAAATCAACATTCAGCAACAAAAAAATAAAACACATCTGTCGAACGTTAAAGCCAGCTTAAACATATCAGCTCCGACAATTAGACCGCACACCCTCTGTAATGGCGGGCGCGGAGACAGATTTTATTCCAATCTGAAACGCATCAAGTAATTACAAATAAACAGCACAAACAACAGACGGGCGTGCGGAAAGTTGTACCGACACCATGATTTGGGCAGGACTTTCGCAGAATTACATTTGTAATAACATTTCGTAAAAAAATATTCCCTTTATTTATTTAGGTCTAACAAACAGTTGGGCAGGACTTTTGTAGAATTACATTTTTATAATAACATTTTGTAAAAAATATTCCCTTTATTTATTTAGATCTAATAAATAGTCGGGCAGGACTTTATTTGTAATAACAATTGGTTAAAAATATTCCTTCTTTTATTTAGGTCTAACAAACAGTCGGGCAGGACTTTTGCAGAATTACATTTGTAATAACATTTCGTAAAAAAAATATTCCCTTTATTTATTTAGGTCTTACAAACAGTTAACCATTAGACCTTATGAACTTACTTAAATAACAAGTAGGTACATACCCATCATCATAATCAGCCTATAATGTTCCCACTGCTGGGACACAGGCCTCCTCTCGGTGAGAGGGAGTGGGCCGTAATCCACCATGCGGGCCCAGTGCGGGTTGGCAGATGTCACATGTCTTCGAATTTTTGGTTCTAGGACATGCTGGTTTCCTCACGATGTTTTCCTTCACCGTTTTGAGAGCAGTGGTGATGAAATAATTTACACAAAGTAAAGCGCCTGTCTGGGTTCGAACCTACGACCTACAACTTGTAAGTCGCGGCCGTTACCACTTGGCCACCACTGCTCTGAACGCAATACAAATACAAGATACCCAATACAAATGTGCAACTCACATATATCCATCTATTAGAAAAAAAAAACAATCAAGCAATTAATTTGTCTAGTAAATAAATTAAACATAAGCTTTAAATCGTTTCGCTTAATTTATAATATCTTTCAAATAGTAGCTAAAAATCGGCTTTCGGCATGGCGGTTATTTGGTTTTATCACCGTTTTAGTTTTTTACGATGAACTGTTTACAAAATAATAACCTTCGATTTCTGGAGGCTCATTATATTTTTCAGACAAATTTCAAGCTGCGAGAATATCATCGACGTTTTTGAAGGCGAGAATTAGGAGTGCATGCGTTGCATGATGAGATCAAATCAACACAAAAAAATAGAAACGAAGTAGGTTTGTTAAGTTGCATAAATCAGAGTGCATTATTTCACGTTCACACAGACGTAAAACGACACGGCGGGATTTAATGGCGCACTGGACCTTCAACTCTCGGTATAGAGCCAAGAGTCGAAAATCCAACAGAACGTATCCCAACGCGTCAAAAAAACACATTGTTGGATTTTCAACTCTAGACGCTAAGCAGTACGTTGAAAACACAGTGCACAAAAAAAAAAAACGCTGCGGGCAAAACTTATTCAACTCCATTCTTCGTTTAGAACGTAATTTTTTTTTTTTAAATTACTTAAAAATATGCAGGCAAAGCATTGATTTGCTTTTAGTTAATACGCATGCATCGTTGATTTTTCAAACATACAGACATAGCAAGTACTTTTGTAATAATAAAAAATATATTAATCATGGCAACCCTACCAGTTAACATGCGGGCAACATTAATTAGTAAACAGGAGACCGTCTGAGAGTAGCAACAAAGCAAGATTTTTCTTGTGTTCCACGCTGCTGTGGAAACAAACTTATTTTTTTTTTTTACAAGTCTGAGCATTTTCAAAACGTAAAATTCATGAATTTAAAACGGGTGTACATTTTAAATGTTAATTAGGCTTGGCGATAATTTTTGCAGAGCAGTTGCTTTCTGAAAATCTGTTAGCGCAAATGCGCGGTTAACTTTCATAGCTTTTAAAAGTTTATAGTTCAGACATTACTTTCAGTAAGATATTATTTTAATGAGTTAAAAGTTTGTTTTGGTACAGAAAACGTTTTTCCTGCGCATTTTATTTTTGTTAAAAGCATTTTTTTGTAGATGATGATTAATTGAAATCTTTAAATAATTAAAAAATCGTTTCGTCAAAAGTGAGTTGACATTTTTTCACTTCAGCTTTGACACATCACATTATGGTTTAAAATTCTAGTGATCTAAATGTTTGAACTGCTATAACGTTTTTATTGACTAATTCAAATACCTTTGACTTATCATTAAAAAAGTGATCCATTAGGAGTACCTGAGTATTTTTTTATTTTAACTTCTGGACGCCACTGTACCAACATAGGTTTTAGTTTTAACGTAATACAGCCATTTTTTTCAGGACTATTTTCAAAGTTATGGCCGCGCAAGGTTATCGCAATTTCCCCAATGTGGCCAGAAAGGAGGCCTGGCTAGGCCAATAAATAATCTCTAACGTTAATGGCTACAGTAAAACGTTTGCGAGTAGTTATTTCCAGCCATTGTCCTTTTTGTTTTATGCTGGAGATATTTTTGCTATTTTTCTCTAATAGTAATTGGTTACATTGAGAAGTTTTTGATTAGTCTTTTGTACTGCATTTACTTATAGTATTAGAAAAATAACTGCTAAATAAAAACAGTTATTGTTTAATATTGGTTAAAATTACTGCATTTGAAAGTTATTTTTTAAAAGTAATTATTTTATTTGAAAAAATCAGTATTCTATTTTTTAGTAAAATTCATTATTTTATTATTTTAACAGACTGATAGCAACTTGTAATGACCGCTTTAATGTGATAACCTAATCGCCACTCTATATATGGCAAAAGAGAGCATATAGAAAGCATTTTTTAAAATTCATCCCCTAGAGATGCTTAATGAAAGTTTGTATGCAAGTTCGTCATTATTTGCCGGTGGGAAATCCCATTGGCTTGTTAAATGATGACCTTGTTTTTAATCTGTCTGAAGGCTGTGGCGACAGATACTTCCTCCGCCATAATAAGGCAATTTGTGCGAAGACTTGTTCCATAGTTTCTGGGTGTCAAGTTGTTGGGTGGTCTTCGCACTCTTTCGTCTTAAGTTTAAGTTACTAACAATAGTATTTTAAGTGCAAAACTGTTACTAACAAGTTATGGATCTTATAGTCGTCCGAAATAAAATGATTATTATAATTATTAATAAAATATGCACACTTTTAAAACTTCATAATTTTTTTACAACATTAACAACAAAAAGATTACCCAATAATTTTTGTTCTCGCGTTTTCTTAACTCCTTTTCGAACAGCAGACACCAAGGTAATAAGAACTGGAGGTGGGACGTCTAATATCGCAACAATGTGTCATAGTTGTAACTTGCATTCGTGTGCCGTCTCAGGACGATGCAGCCGACGGCCTGTCCAAAGTTAGCACCCCTTCATACTTAGCGCGTATCTCGAAACTTGGAACAAAATCATTGTCACCCTACTTTGTCACCCTGTATTCAATCCAATACCGGTTTTGTTACGACCATAATTTAAGGTTTTGAACAAATGCAGCGATGTATGTTGAATGAAAATTTGTAAGGTTCCCATCGAGAGTGGCACAGTAAAGGTGGGTTTGCAGCTTTTGTAATAAATTTCCTCAAGTTCAGTTTCGGTTAATATAATATGCCACCTCTGTTAACATGCACGACGCGGTAACCAAATATTGGTGTTTGTAACTTTTCGGTGACGGCAGCATTCATTAAGTCTTGACGCTTTGTACTTTACATTGAACGTTGACATTTTTGGGTCATAATAATTGTAACTGAGATTGTTAGAATTACGTTATTAACTGTCATTATTGTTAAAGCTATTGCCTTGCTTAACTTTTTTTAAGGTTTAATAATATGGAAGAACTGTGGTAACGGCTGTGATTCACGAATTGTAGGTCGTGGGTTCGAACCCAAGCAGGCACGTTACTTTTTTTAAGTTATAACTGCTCGCAAAACGGTGAAGGAAAACATCGTGAGGAAACCGGCATGTCCTAGGACCAAAAATCCGAAGACTTGTGACATCCGCAAACCCGCACTGGGCCCGCGTGGTGGATTATGGCACATTCCCTCTCACAGAGAGGGGGCCTGTGTCCCAGCAGTGGGTACATTATACAGCGTGTGCCTGGGTTCAAACCCACGACTTACAACTCGTAAGTCGGGGCAGTTACCAATGAGCCACCACTGCTCTCAGCAAATAAGCGAACAAAATTAAAATATTAATAATAGTTCAGATGGGTGTACCATGCATCACTGCCGAAACCTTTGTAGAAATACGTGCGCAATGTTCAAGAATTTTTAAAACCACAAAATACATTAGGGTCTTTGTCCGTACGTCAGGTACACGTGTGAAACGTCACGACCTGTCTTTAGGGAGCCCTGCAGGAAGACTAATGTCTGCTGACACCGTGCCGGGACGCTGCGTTATAAACTATTCACAGAAACAACGTGCACGAACGTAGGGGTAAAATTATGTAACATTTTTGGCTTGTTTTTTTTTTTTTTTGTAAATTACTAGCACAATAATTGGAAACTATTGCTTAGAAATTTTTTTTTCTAACACAAACGATTTATTTAAAACTAGCAGCGCCCCGCGGTTTCACCCGCATAAGTTTCCCGTGGGAATATCGGGATAAAAACTATCCTATGTCCTTTCCCGGGACTCAAACTATCTCTATACCTATCTAAATCGGTTCAGCGGTTTAAGCGTGAAGAGGTAACAGACAGACAGACAGAGTTACTTTCGAATTTATAATATTAAGTATGGATAAGCTCGTGACCCTAGTCCCCTTGCTTCACCCAGGTGGAGAAACTGGGTGAAGCATGGGTTCGGACCCAAAAAACATCCAGTTGTAATTCATAGTAAACATTATTTTACCAATCGCTTCACATCCCCAATCAAGCCATCAAAAAAGTAATAACAAAGATAATCTTCCAATTCCAACCACATAAAAGTAAAATATTAACATAACTCGCATTACCCAACCTTCCAAGTTCACTTGGGTAACAAACCCGTTCCACTAACATAACATATATAATACGGCAATATTCTTCCGAATCAGCCGTCAACTCCTCGCCTGGCAAAGTGCTCGAACAAATAAATAACGTTCTCTTTCGTACGGACTTTATAACGGCCCTGGATGCCATAAAAACATGTGGTTTGGTTACGATAAAGAGCCCATTGTGGGTTTTTCGTTTACTCCCCATGGCGTGACACGGCTTAGGAATAGGGGACACTTTGTGTTTTGTTGTGCTTGCGAAAATTACTGCATTGCGAGTATTTTGGCATGGGATGACATTTAAGCATTTAAGATCATCATCTGCCTAGCCTTTTCCCAACTATGTTGGGGTCGGCTTCCAGTCTAACCGGATTCAGCTGAATACCAGTATTTTACATGGAGCGACTGCCTATCTGACCTTCACAACCCAGTCACTGGGTAATACGATATCCTTTGGTAAGACTGGTTGTCATATTTTCGGGCTTCTGACGACCCGTAGCGATTGTCAAAGATCCACGAATGACAGCCGGGACCAACGGCTTAACATGCTTTCCTTGGTATGTAAAGATGGTCACCCATCCACGGACCAACCACAGCAAGCGTAGCTTAACGTGATCGATCGACCCGTGCGGTTGATATTACTTCGCTACAAGACCCACAGATTTAAGCATTAGAAATTGGGATCGGCGGGTTATTTAAATTATATAAATTTAAGCTAGCTGATAATATTTAAATTAATATATTTTAGGCAAAAGTTCCAAAGTGTCATTACTACAGCGCAAGCTACAAGTAGCTTCGCATGCTACGATGCTATGCGTAGCACATTCGTTTGCTACGGCGTAGCTCTAGTATTGCTTTTGCTACGGCGTAGCTTTAGTATTGCATTTAGCACTGCATTGCAAATTATATTGATTCCGATAGATAGAAAATCATTTCTCTTTCTATTCAGTGGTTCAAAAATGTTAAACTCCGATATGGACAGAATATTGATGAAAGGTTTTCAGCACGAGTAGAAGTGTTTGTAAAAATATCATTTATTATTAGCATGGAGATGAAAGAGGGGCTTGTGGCTAAGTAATAACAGCGGCACGGGTTGATCGATCAGGTTAAGCTACGCTGGCCCCGGTTGCTCCGGGGATGGGTGACCATCTGGTCATTACATATGAAGACCCCTCCGGCCTTCGGAAAGCACGTTAAGCCTTTGGTCCCGGCTGTCATTCGTGGATTTTTAACAGTCGTTACGGGTCATCAGAAGCCCGAAAGTCTGACAACCAGTCTTACCAAAGGAAACTCTATTATTACGCAGTAAATGGGTTTTGGAGGCCAGATAGGCAGTCGCTACATGTAAAATACTGGTATTCAGCTGCATCTGGTTAGACTGGAAGCTGACCCCAAAATAGTTGTGAAACGGAGTCCACAATTCTCGTACCGCACAACGTAATCCACAAAAAGATTGAATGTTGTGGCGCGTTTAAGGAATATTGCGCTTTTTCCTTGATTTGTGAATTGAATTATTGTGTATTGGATTTATTTGAGGTATTCTCTCGTTTTTCCTTTATTGTTGTTATTTTTACGAGAATGGGCTGTATTGTGACTTTGTGAGAACAGTTATAATAGATCCGAAGATAAGATAAGATAAGAAGATAAGATAAGATAAGATACTTTTATAACATTGAAGTTATAATAACATATATACGTTCGTTTTTATCTTGTAATTTTATTTTCCTTTTTGTTATTAATCTTAAGTTTAAGCTAGAGGCTTTAGTTTTGTTATTCCCTTTATTTAACTAAATACATATAAATTATATTTTTAAATATTAGAATATAAAACATATACAAATATAAAAAAAATAGTAGCGCACCGGTATCGGGAACAGGGTCCAAGCTACAGGTCAGGTCAGCCCCCTTATTCACAAACACTCGATATGCTTCCGTATCGTATCGAACATTAATCATTGTTATCGTAGGAGTCTTCTCAACGCTGTTCACAAGTCCAAAACCCGAAAATTTTGTCAGTTTAAATCAAATAGACGCCCGCTATTCTTCCAAAAGCTATTTGCTGTTGAGGGGAAGTCAAATCAGGTTATCGAAAAGTCAGGTTTTCGATACGATACCCTGTCGTATGGTTGTGAATCAGGGCTCTGGGCTCCCGAGAGAGGAACCTCCTAACAATGCGGGCCGTGTCCAGAAGTACCGCTTTCTGGATCAAACCCTTGATCCAGCTGCCCAACGAGAGCCTCCTCAGGTGTTTTGTTGGTGTTACTGTTACTTTTATTATTATTATTATGTGATACCTATTTCTGAGATTGGGATTAATTTGAGGAGTAGTGGTGATGATACTAGTAGCACATAACTATTTAATCCATTAGGATGGGTGTACGTCGCCTGCCCGTGGCCTCACCAATCAACCTCTGCGAATAACATAACTTCACGCCTGTATTCGCCGATGGGTTAGACAGAGCTGCTCCGTAAGTAGCGTGTGTTCAGTTTGAAAGAAAGAAAGAAAGAAAGAAAAATGTTTATTTGGACACAGTTCGTGAAACACAAAATACAAAATTAATAAAAAAATAAAAAAATGTTTCTGACAACAATAGTGTGTGCTTCACGGCTGCGCCAAAAAGGTTCATTTCAGCATTAATGCCAGACAGATGCTGTCTGACGCTGGTTTTCTAATGAACCCTTTGATGTAATGTAATGACCGTGTGGCGAAAAGCCACAATTCCAAGCCGGGAAGAAATGTAAAATAATTATGTATAGTCTATGCTTCCGGCTTGAGATAGAAAAAATAGGACTCTACTCTATGGACTGACACCAGAGGTGTGCATTTCGAATTGTCCCTGCTATCTGATTCTGATAACCTGCTAAATGGTGTAATACTACAATTTTCATCTGTCTATACCAAGTTGTAACATGAACATGTGTTTTTCGTGTAAATACACCCTTTCAAGACAAACAGCAAGTGTTTATGTCACCTATCTGCACTAGAAACGGATCCCCTCAAATGGTGACCCCGACGTGATGTGAACACGCAACCTTCTGATCTGTTCCCGCAGCAGTGGAAGAATCGCTACGTACGGGAACGATTGTGAGCCGGCCGGCATTAACTTCCAGAGGAATTGCGTCCGCTCCCGCCCCGTTCGCATTTGGCTACTCTCCGCTTCAAATTCTTGTGAAATAACAGCAAAATGTTGGGATACCTACGTAGTGCAATGTGATAAGTGCCATTCATCATCCATCATTTCACGAAAAATTTCCGTACTGCCGCACCGCCATTTTATTTTCATCGGGTTCGCGGGGTTCGCATAACTACCTACGCAACGCCACGAAAAGCAGAGTTCCGGCACAGTACATGCGCGAGCGCCCGACCTACCTACAATATTCGACGGACAGTTACGGAAACCTATGTGTCAACTTCAGTGAAGTTCTAAGTTCGTATGACATGTTAATGTTTACATTGGAAACTGTAAGTTTTTGAACATTTCTATAAATAATGATCCAGTGACGAAATATTTACCCTGCAAACGATTTACTACTGTACAGGAAACTTGTTAATAGTTGTAAGGCCATCTTCATTACATTGTAATTGGAAAATAATAGCTTTATAACTTTATTTTTGAAGTATCTGCTACATTTGTACACTTTTGTTTGTTTTTAATTTGCTGGATGTGTATTTAATTTTTTTTCTCTTGTTGACATTGTTTTTCTGGTGGTGTTATAAATTTATAATTGTCCGGACTAACTTGGGGGTGCCACAAACAAAATTTAATTTAAAAATATTAAATAATTCCTTGTGCTATTGCAATATTGACCATGGCTGATGCAGAGCTTTTGTCACAACTGAGGCAGCTTCAGGCGCAGGTAGCAAGCCTCACGCCTTCAAGTGCTCAGGTGAACGAGGTGAAGGTTAAGCTTCCCTCGTTCTGGTCGGACAAGCCGAAGCTATGGTTCGCACAAGCTGAGGCCCAGTTCGATATCTTCGGCATTAAACAAGATGCCACAAAATTTGGATATGTCCTGTCTATGTTAGACACTACAATAGCAGCCGAAGTAGAGGAGGCAATAACGGATCCCCCTACTGAAGGGAAATATGACCACCTTAAAAATCAACTAATATCAAAATTGTCAATTTCCAGAACACAGCAGATTAGACAATTGCTCAGTGACGAGGAACTGGGAGACCGAAAACCTTCTGCTTTTCTCCGTCACCTCCGCTCCTTGGCTGGTTCTGAGATGGGAGACGACAGCATTCTACGGGAATTGTGGATGCGCCGTTTACCCAGGGAGGTACAGAGGATTCTCATTGCCCAAAAGGACCTAAAACTTGACAAGGTGGCCGAAATCGCAGATGCTATTGCGGAGACCACTCCTCCTTGTCCTACAGCTGTCCATGCTACCAGCTCATCTTTTACACCTGAGTTGGCTTGCATAATGGACCGCCTTGATGAGCTTTCAAGGAAAGTCGAAGCACTCGGCTCTGACCGCTCTCGCTCCACCACTCGCTCCCAGTCTGCTTCACGGTCATCTAGCAAAACTGGTGACCAAATGTGCTGGTACCACAGACGTTTTCGGGAGAAGGCCAGCAAGTGCATTACACCCTGCTCGTGGAAACCCCAGAAAAAGGGAAACCTGCCCAGCAGTCAGTAGAGGCGGCATCTGATTGCTCAAACCCTGGCCGCCGGCTGTTTGTGACGGATTCTGAGTCTGGTCATAACTACCTTATTGACACTGGCTCAGACATTAGCTGTTTCCCACGTCACCTGCTCAAAGGACGATACACACCCACCACTTTTGACGTCCGCGCCGCAAATGGGAGCTCTATCAAGACCTATGGTACCATTCTTTTGCGCTTAAATCTCGGACTTCGCAGGGAATTTAAATGGAATTTTATCATTGCAGACGTTGGCACGCCCATCATTGGCTCCGATTTTTTGGCTGAATACCACCTGATGCCGGACTGCCGCAACCAGCGACTGCTAGATGGCCGCACCAAACTCTTTATTGCTGCAATATTTGGGAAGAGCAATCAAACCAGCGTCAAGACAGTAGTAGCAGAGTCTCCTTTCGCCGACCTGCTGTTGGAGTTTCCTGACATAACGCGACCACCTGGGTTGCCACGCGTCGTGAAACATGCAACACTGCACTACATTATTACTACTGATGGTCCACCGGTTGCGTGCCGCCCACGCAGACTCGCACCGCAGAAACTCCAGATCGCGAAGAAAGAGTTCGAGGAGATGATCAGCTGTGGAACATGTCGACCCTCCAGCAGTCCCTGGGCATCACCGCTGCACCTGGCTCGTAAGGGTGAATACGGATGGCGTCCTTGTGGGGACTATCGAGCGTTAAACGCACGAACAGTTCCTGACCGCTACCCCGTCCGCCACATAGCTAACTTCGCACATAACCTGGCTGGTGCTACTATCTTCAGCACCATCGATCTGGTGAAGGCCTACCAGCAGATCCCGGTAAACGACGAAGATATTTGCAAGACTGCCATCACGACACCTTTCGGGCTATTCGAGTTTCCCTTCATGACCTTTGGTCTGCGCAACGCTGGACAGTCTTTCCAGCGCTTTATGGACGAAGTCTTGAGGGGGCTCGACTTCTGCTACCCGTACATCGATGACATCTTGGTGTACTCCCGCACTCCGGTAGAACACGCCGAACATCTGCGTGTCCTGTTCCGGAGGCTGCAAGAGTATGGCGTCGTCGTAAACCCATCAAAATGCGTGCTCGCTGCTCAAGAGGTGATTTTTCTCGGCTACCGGATCAACAAAGACGGTTCCAGCCCACCCCTGGAGAGAATCGAAGCCCTAAAGAATTTCCCTCTGCCTAATACGGTCGAAGGTCTTCGCAGATTCCTAGGCATGGTAAACTTCTACCGCCAATTCCTTCCAAAAGCAGCGAAACTTCAAGCACCGCTTATTGACGCTTTGGCTGCCACCAAGCTGAAAGGCCCCAAACCTATGCCCTGGACGCCAGAGCTGGAGCTTGCGTTCAACAGCTGCAAGGAACACCTTTCCACTGCTACGCTCCTAGCTCATCCCATTCCTGATGCTCCATTGGGACTCTTCACTGATGCATCGTCCAGTCACATCGGAGCTTGCCTGCAACAAAATATCAAAGGCCATTGGCAACCGCTTGCTTTCTTCAGTAAGAAGCTGACACCGAAGCATTCCACTTGGCCAGCTTACCACCGGGAATTACTCGCTATTTATGACGCCGTACAGCATTTCCGCCACGTGTTAGAGGCTCAACACGCAACAATTTACACGGATCACAAGCCTCTGATTTTCGCTTTCACGCAACGGCGAGAAAAGTTGGCCCCTGTTCAACTTAACCACTTGTCCTTCATCTCTCAATTTACCACGGACATAGTCCATATCAGCGGGAAGGACAATGTAGTCGCAGACACCTTGTCTCGAGTCGAGGCACTTAGTCTCGAAGACAACTTCGCCGCCCTCGCCGAAGAACAGGCGACCGACGAAGAGCTGGGCAAGATGCAGTCTAATTCGTCTTTGAAACTGGAGAAAGTTACTGTTCCAGGGACAGACATATCTATTATATGTGACACAGCTACGGGAAGATCAAGACCTTACTTGACACCATCTTTTCGTCGTATATACTTTGACAAGCTACACAACCTTAGTCACCCTGGTGCGCGAGCATCCGTGCGCCTGGTGTCTGAACGATTTGTGTGGCCTGGTATGAATAAAGATTGCCGAAACTGGGCTCGATCCTGCTTGAAGTGCCAGCGCAGCAAAATCTCCAGGCACACAGTCACGCCCCGTGGAAATTTCCCCACTCCGACGAACCGTTTCCGCCACGTCCACATCGATATCATCGGTCCTCTTCCACACAGCAGAGGTTTTCAATACTGTCTGACGGCTGTCGATAGATTCACTCGCTGGCCGGAGGCCTGGCCGATGATCACCATGACGGCGGAAGAATGCGCTGAAACGTTTTTTAGGGAATGGATTTCTCGCTTTGGCGTCCCCTCTCTCTTAACAACGGACCAAGGACGTCAATTTGAGTCCGCCTTGTTTCAGAGCCTCCTGCAGCACTGCGGAATTAAACGCGTGCGCACTACCAGTTACCATCCGTGTGCGAATGGTCTGGTGGAACGCATGCACAGACAACTAAAAGCTGCCTTGATGTGTCACGAAGACACTTGGCACAGAGCCCTGCCCGTCGTACTCCTGGGAATGCGCTCTTGCCTCAAAGATGACCTGCAAGCTTCTTCGGCCGAGCTGGTGTACGGGGAACCCCTGTACTTGCCAGGCGAATTCATGACTCCATCTTCGCCATCGGTTAGCATCGAAGACCACAACTTCGCCACACAACTACGAAGTCATATGGCTCATTTGAGACCTACTCAACCATCGCGTCATGGGCAACGGTCGACCTTTGTGTTCAAGGACCTCGATTCAACGTCGCACGTTTTCTTACGAGACGACTCTGTCAGGCCCTCGCTTAAACCACCATACTCAGGACCACATAAGGTGGTCGCACGTCATGATAAAACAATTACCATCTCTATCAATGAAAAGCATGTACAGGTGAGCCTAGATCGGGTCAAACCGGCGTACGTTTTAGACGAAACCTCCCCATCGACGTGTCGAGCCCCAGCTTCAGCACCTGTTCTTCCTGCCGCGTCTGAAGCACCCTCCAGACCAGCTGCTGCAACTGACCTTGAATCCAATACTCCTGATCCAGTTAGTACTGCAAGGCCTGAGTCTCATAGACCGAACTATACCACACGTTCGGGCAGGAAAGTTCAATTTAAAGTTCCGGTTGATGTTTAAGTTTGATTTTATTCATTATTAAAAATTGTGGCTCCCCCATTTTAGCAAAGTTTTTTTTTAGTTTTTAATCTTAAGTGTTTGTTTTGTATTTTGTTTTACGGATGACCTTATTCTCTCCGTAGGGGGGTGATGTGGCGAAAAGCCACAATTCCAAGCCGGGAAGAAATGTAAAATAATTATGTATAGTCTATGCTTCCGGCTTGAGATAGAAAAAATAGGACTCTACTCTATGGACTGACACCAGAGGTGTGCATTTCGAATTGTCCCTGCTATCTGATTCTGATAACCTGCTAAATGGTGTAATACTACAATTTTCATCTGTCTATACCAAGTTGTAACATGAACATGTGTTTTTCGTGTAAATACACCCTTTCAAGACAAACAGCAAGTGTTTATGTCACCTATCTGCACTAGAAACGGATCCCCTCAACCGTTTGATGGTCTGTACCACACAACACACCCTTAAATGTGACCAGATTCCAGAAACATTAGGAGCAGTGGTGGCCCAGTGGTAACGGTCGCAACTTACGAGTTGTAGGTCGTGGGTTCGAACCCATGCAAGCACGCGCTTTACTTTCATCACCACTGCTTTCAAAACAGTGAAAGAAAACGAGGAAACCGGCATGTACATAGTCAGCCTATAATGTTCCCACTGCTGGGACGCAGGCCTCCTCTCGGTAAGAGGGAATGGGCCGTAATCTACCACGCGGGCCCAGTGCGGATTGGTAGATGTCACATGTCTTCGAATTTTTGGTTCTAGGACATGCCGGTTTCCTCACGATGTTTTCCTTCACCGTTTTGAGAGCAGTGGTGATGAAATAATTTACACAAAGTAAAGCGCCTGTCTGGGTTCGAACCTACGACCTGCAACTCGTAAGTCGCAGTCGTTATCACTGAGCCACCACTGCTCTGAAACCGGCATGTACCAGAACCAAAAAATTCGAAGATAAGATACATCTGCCAACCCGCACTGGGACCGCGTGGTGGATTATGGACAACTCCCTCTCACAGAGAGAAGGCCTATGTCCCAGCAGTGGGAACATTATAGACTGATTATGATTCCTGACACACGCTGTATGTACCCTGAAACGCTGACGTCAAAAAACAAGAGTCATGGCATGAGATATAAAAGTCACTTTCTGGTTTCTTTCACCGTGTCCGAACCAGTGAAGCATAGTGATACCCATTCATAAGTTATGTCGGCCCAGCTATAACATCATGATAACATTATAAAAAAGTGTTGGGGCCTTAAATATACGCATAGGAGCGTTATGTTGCTAGTGATGTGCGTCGACAGTTCAATCGATTCATCGTTAGCTAAATATCGACAAAAGAGTTTATTTATTCTTAGGGCCCCTACAACAGGTAACAATCACAGTATATTAGGGTCACATTACAGGTTACGACCTGATTATCACCTAAAGCGTAATCGCACAACAAGACTGATTGCGCAACAACAATCATAGTCAATTCTTCCTTTGTGGTGGTAGGGCTGACGCCCGCCTGGTTTGCGACCACCCTCCCACCGGAGTCCGGCGTCAAGCAGCCTGCTGTGTTTCGTCGATGCGTGGGAGTTCCAGTGCCTTAGGCATCTTCTGAGTACGCTCGTTCCATCATAGACCTCATCCATCGCTTTCCATCAGGCGTGACCGAGGTCACGGGCAAGCCCATTCAACAAAAAAAAAAAAAAAATAGTAATTAATTATGACATTCTACAGTAAAAAGCTTATTTCACATGAGTTTGTGTGCGTGTGTGTGTGTGTGTCAGTAGTTTGAAGGTGAGGCAGAGTGTATCTTAGTACACCCACATTTCGCCAGTTATATTGACCACAGATTGCTCCTCAGAAAATCCTTATGAGAAAGAAAGAAAGAAAAAGTATTTATTTCGACTCGTATATAAAATTACAAAGTAAACTAAATACGGCCAAAAAAAACAATTATATACAAAAAGAAAAATGAAACAGAACGTCCTATACAAGGCCAAAAGGCTCCTACGAGAATCCTATGTGAAAACCCACTAAAACTTTTCCCAACCCGGGGATCGAACCTAGGACCCCACGCTCAATAATCGCACTAACGACCACTAGAACAACAAAGCAGTCAATTTCTATGTAATTTTAAAACAAATCTCCGTCAAATTTCTGAAGGCCAATTCTCGTAATTTAAAACGTCCAAAATCTAGTCGCAGTCTCATCTCAGCGACAAACAAATGTCAAAAACTTGTCAAAATGTAGGGAAATTAAAGGATCAGACTGTGAACGTTCTTAAAATTACGAGAATTGCTCCTCAGATATTGTTAAATAATTTATACATATTTGTTTATCACCATCAAAATATTGAATAATCTACTAACAATGTAAATTCCTATAACAATAATTAATATTAAGAAGGCGTGGTTGAGGTACGGGCAGGGCTTTTATGGAATTAGGTGATTACACCGGATTATGGAATTATTCTCATGCCCTTGCACGCACTGTAGTCATTTACTTGTTTTTTGTTGCTATGGGGGGTGCGCTAAGGTAGCCCTTGCCATTTTCAGGTCAGTGTCAGCTTGTATATGTTGAAAAAAATATGATGACAGCGATGCGGATGAATTTTTCGACGCTATATTTTAGTATGTGTATAGTTTTAGTTAAGTTAGGATTGAATTTTGTTATTTTTAATAATTAGTAAGTAATATAAACATTTGAACCTGATACTATTTCCTATCAAACAGATCACCTGCCATCTTATCTCTGCATAGCCCTTGGTTGACTGCTAGAGGATTAAGTCCGCCTTTCTACTTTATTGTGTGCGAGAAGTTTAAAAAAACAAGTAAATCATAATAATCGATAAATCAGCTTGACTAAGGCACATCACTAGTGACGAGCACATTTTTCGCACCCCACTAAGTGATTCTCGATAAAAAGCCTGCGTTACGTGAATGGCTGTCTCTTAGGCGTATGGATATGACGGGTATAATTCAAACTACGGGAGGGCCGGGCCTGTGTTTTTCTACTTTATTTTTTTATCCACCTGGTTTGTCCCACTGCTGGGAAATCTCCCCGATAATTTTCCACTGTTTCTTGTGTATTGCCTTCTCCGGCCAATCTCCCGTAAACGCATCTAAGTCATCATGTCAGCGTTTCCTTGGTTACGACGCCTGACTTCTGGTGATCACTACGTGACGACTCTGGCCCATTTGCCTCGATGCCTACATACATGGCCCGCCAAACCAACTTCACCCTAATAAGTTAGTAACTTAGCTTTATTTTTAAGAAAAAGCTGCCAGTCTTCTGGGCACGTTTCCGGATGACAGCGATGCGGACGAATACTTCGACGTCTAAGTGTCCTTTGTTTTTTTATTTTTATTTATTTGTATTGTAAGTTAGTTAGTCTTTTATTTTAGTATCTAGTGTATATAGCTAGCTACTTATTATGAAGCATTGCTAATTTTTAGTTATTGTAAACTTATGTTAACCTTAATTTCATTAGAAATGTCATCTTCTAATAAAATTATCGTCTTTTAGAAAAAGATAATTTAGGTTTTAATTTAAAAAAAAAAACTCTTCTAGTGGTCGTTAGTGCGACTGCTGATCATAGGTTCCTGGGTTCGATTCCCAGGTTAGAAAAACTGTTTTTGGGTTTTGTCATTAGGAAAAGGAGTACGTGAGGATCGTAGCAGGCGGCGTAGTTTCTGCCAACTTCTGTGGGAAAAAGGCGTGAATTTATTATGTATGTGTGAATATCTCAGTAGTACATACTCAGCCTATAATGTTCCCACTGCTGGGACACAGGCCTCCTCTCTGCGAGAGGGAGTGGGCCATAATCCATCACGCGGGCCCAGTGCGGGTTGGCAGATGTCACATGTCTTTGAATTTTTAGTTCTAGGACATGCCGGTTTCCTCACGATATTTTCCTTCACCGTTTTGAGAGCAGTAGTGATGAAATAATTTACACAAAGAAAAGCGCCTGTCTGGATTCGAACCTACGACCTACAACTCGTAAGTCGCGGCCGATACCACTGGACCACCACTACTCTCGCCTCGGCTCTATGACTCACCAATCACAAAAAATAAGGAAATATAATACCTATGTATTAGAGGCGATTATTCCTATAATAAAAGCAAGTTATACGCGACCGCCACAAAATGGTGTTCACATAGGAAAGCTGAAATTTTAATGAGAGCCTCCGGGCATATGGACTGCTGTAAAGTACCTTGCACATGAGTTTAACGGAAGTTGATGTGGAAGTGAAGTAGTCCCAATAATTGATCGAAAATAGAATAGAATTTGCTTTTTTGTGCACTATGGTTAATATTATCTTATCCATCCATTTTAGTATTATAAATGCGAAAGTGGGGCTTGTGGCTAAGTAATAACAGCCGCGCGGGTCGATAGATCAGGTTAAGCTACACTTGCCGCGGTTGGTCCGAGGATGGGTGACAATTTTCACATATCAAG
This sequence comes from Amphipoea lucens, assembly GCA_947508005.1. NCBI lineage: Eukaryota > Metazoa > Arthropoda > Insecta > Lepidoptera > Noctuidae > Amphipoea > Amphipoea lucens. The sequence continues at coordinate 19,142,678 of OX382372.1, forward strand.
ACCCCTCCGTGCCTCGGAAAGCACGTTAAGCCGTTGGTCCCGGCTGTCAATCGTGCATATTTGGCAGTTGTTACGGGTCGTCAGAAGGCAAAAAGTCTGACAACCAATCTTACCAAGAGGTATCGTATTATCCAGTAACTGGGTTGTGAAGGTCAGATAGGCAGTCACTTCATGTAAATTATGGTATTCAGCTGCATCCGGTTAGACTGGAAGCCGACCCCAACATGGCTGGGAAAAGGCTAGGCAGATGATGAAGAAATGCGAAAGTAACTCTGTCTGTTGCCTTTTACTACTACTACGTAAGCGCTATGCACGTAATCTGCATTCGCAATTTATTTGCCAAAAATGTAAACAAATATGAGTTTATGGAAAAATAACTTTAAATTCTACACAAAAAAGTTCAGTTTACGCTACAACTTCAAGCATTTTAATAACTTTTTTTTTTTTCAATTCGCAATGAATGTGTGCAATTTATGGAAGGAGTGATGGGGTTATGGAGATATGTCTTGACGCTGCGTGAGCGTGCGTGATCCATTGCCACTCGTTCGATGTCCACCGCGCACAGCATGGATGGAAAGCAGCAGATGAAGTGATTTTTTACTCCGTTGGTGTAATTGCCGTATGGCGTTCCAGTGTGAGGATAAATAAATAAATCAATAACAGTGCTAGTCACTCTGAAATCAACTTAATTGCCTTAAAAATAAAGTTGGTATCGTAGCACAATTCTGCCTACCCTTATGGAAATAGCCGTGGGTGTCTGGTAGATGTCGCTAGTGATGTGACCAACGAATAAGCAATATTTTAAAAGAGCTTTGTTACAATTTTGGTTTAAATTCAGGGAAATTAATTGCTAAGCAAATTGACTACCAACTCTAATTGTCCGTATATTCTTTACTAGCTGCGCCCCGCGGTTTTACCCGCATAAGTCTCGATCCTGTGGGAATATCGGGATAAAAAGTACCCTATGTCCTTTTCCGGGACTCAAGCTATCTCTATACCAAATTTCATCAAAATTGGTCCAGCCGTTTGAGCGTGAAGAAGTAACAAACATATAAACACACACACAAACACACACACACACTCACAAACTTTCGCCTTTATAATATTAGTGTGATAGTGTGACTACGGATAAATAAATAATCTCGTTAATTAATAATTAATCCAAAGTAGCGTATAGACTCCTTAACAATACTCATCTGAATGCTGAAATTATATCATTTCGGTCCCCATTCGATCGGGCCGCTTCTCTCGCTTCACTCGTTGGTAGATTATCTTTTAATTATTCCCTACGCCTGTTTTTTCGTATTAAATACGCCATCATTATCAATTTCCCTCGTTTGGCTCAATGGCTTTTGTAATTGTAGGTATTTTTGTACAAGTTGTTGATTTTCTGAAAGGTTCAAATTATATTAGCTAGCAAATCTCCACGGACTTGATGGGTATCGATATTTAAACACATAAAAAATTACCTATATTCAAAACTAGCTGCGCCCCGCGGTTTCACCCGCATAAGTCTTGATCCCGTGGGAATGTCGGGGTATAAACTATCCTATGTCCTTTCCCGGGACTCAAACTATCTCTATACCAAATTTCATCTAAATCGGTTCAGCGGTTTAGGCGTGAAAAGGTAACATACAGATAGACAGAGTTACTTTCGAATTTCTGATATTAGTATGGATGCAAGAAATCGTTTCTTACTTTCATAATGTGCATTGATTCAGTTATAAGTTTTATATAGACGAATTGAGAACCTCCTCCTTTTTTAAAGTCGGTTGATAAAGTTCTATCATAATCCGCCCGTAGCTAAAAATCTTAAGATCACGAAAACAAGAATAAGGCTACACATAGTGGAATAAAGCTAAAACTATATGATGTTATGGACATGAACGGAGTCCTGCAAGGTCTGGTCGGTCGCAAGTGTGTACCGAGCCTTATGAATATGCATTAGGAAGCTTATACCGTGCCGTATGCGGGGTGAAGGGGAGGGGGAGGGGGGGAGGAACTCTGATAGATGTAATTAGTAAACAGATATTATAGGGAGATGCTGAAGATGATACCGATATGAGAGTTATTATGTATGTATGCCGTCCGTAACTTTGGAAACTTATTAAAAAGACGTATTCTGGAAGTTGGCAACGTCACTGTTTAGAATGTCAAGTCTAAGGACCAACTTAAAAAAGTTCTACAAAAACATTATCTCTCGCTGTGTCCATAGATATGCTTGTAACAAACCTTAATAGCAAAAATACTTTTTGTTAAATGTATATCTTTCTTTTAATTTTATTTTTGATCTCGACTGTAGGTAGGTATGTTATTTTATAGTTTTACTTAGCATAAGTAAGTTTTAGCACAATCATTTTTGTTATTTTTTCTTTTTAAATTGTAAAATTTGCAATCCATTGTTAGACGAGAAATACTGCCGACAAACAGTTACGCAGTTTGGCAGACTTTATGTATGCTATTGTTAATACAGATTTTGAATAAAAACATAAAAAAAGAACATATTTACTCAACGTGGGCGATAACGCCCCCTCGTGGGCGTTTGAGATTTTTAGTGGGACATTAGAAGACCCAGAGAAAATTATATATTCTATCTTACGACTATACAGGGTTACTTGTAATTCGACGTATCCACCAGGAGCTGTAAGGGGGCCAAAATGCAACAAATGGAAACCCTCATATGTATGGCCAAAATTCAATAGTTTTCGAGATATTTGAATTTTAAGGGTTTTTAGATATAATTCTAAATAAAAAAAAAAAACATTATATCATTGTCAATCATTATCTGCCTAGACTTTTCCAGGGTTGGCTTCCAGTCTCACCGGATGCAGCTAAATATCAATATTTTACATGAAGTGACTGCCTATCTGACCTCCACAACCCAGTTACTGGGTAATACGATACCCCTTGGTAAGACTGGTTATCAGACTTTCGAGCTTCTGACGACCCGTAACGACTGTCAAAGTTCCAGCAACGATAGCTTTGACCAACGGGTTTACGCGCTTTCCGAGGCACGGTGGGTCACCCATCCACAGACCAACCGTGGCAAGCGTAGCTTAACCTGATTGATTAATCCGTACGGCTGTTACAAATCCACAAGCCCCTAATCATTGTCAATATCTTCCTCAATCAATTTAAGAAAAAGCTCTATTATTAACGAAAGGCAAGTCACCTTTTATACGAAATCAAACATATGTTTACGTTCCATTTCATTTATTTCAATTCATTTTTGTCGAAGGACAAAAAGTAAAATAGTCGCACGGGACAATAGTTTGGTGTCAGCGTCGGTGGGCGAAGCTCGTCAAACTTAGGGGCTAGTGATGTGCCCACTTGTCGACTAATTGGTATATCGAGATTTAATTTTTTATTTTTTTTCTGGTATTGAAGTCTATGCCATGTAAAACTGGTATTCAGCTGCATCCAGTTAGACTGGAAGCTGACTCCAACATAGTTGGGAAAAGGCTAGGCAGATAGTGATGGATGAAGTCTATGCTAGGTGAAAACGAAATTCAAAGGCACCGAAAATTTTGAAAATGGCCGCTGATGTCTGTGTCTCCTATTGACCGCCAGCGAACGGCAATAGGTAAGTTTTGGCTTAGTAAGCACCATCAAGCGTATACATGGCGTACAAGTTAAATATTTCATTAAATAATAATAATCAACCTCAGTTTACTGCTGGACATTCACGTGACCCAAACTGCTCAGTAACACCAGAACTACGATGTTTTCTCTAAATAAACACTTTTTGAAGTGAAACTTCTCAGGCGGCGACAAGATTTGAGAATCAAAAATATCAAGGACAATTATCATTACATGAGAAGGAAAAAGATATAACTCTCTCTCTGTCTGTCTCTCACACTAAATCTCTCTCGTACTTATTTTTTTAAGAAGTTCCTCATTACTTCTGTCACGTGTACAGGTACACGTGATAGAAGTGAAATATCTTAAACTACACGAGCAATTTTTGAAGTGAAAACTTCTTTAGCGGCGTTGAACACTTTTTGTAATGGGTAAAAAATGTTAAACTCGCGTCAGGGCATCGCGTCAGGACACGTGACCGTCAGGAGAGATTCCCCCCCCCCCATCTCTTTCTACGGCGGCGCCAACCGAAGTGAACCAAGTGAGACACGATAATGGACGGATGGATGGATGGTGATGGTGATGGCGATGGCGATGGCGATGGCGATGGTGATGGCGATGGTGATGGCGATGGTGATGGCGATGGCGATGGCGATGGTGATGTGATGTGATGTGATGGTGATGGTGATGGTGGACGCGGACGCGGACGCGGACGTGGATGGACAGCTGATGTCTCGACCGTCTGTGTAGTAGCCACACTGCTGTGTATTCGTAAAATTCGTGTATATAAAGTGTTTCAAAAAATGGAAATTGAACAAAGTGCATCGATTAATGAAAAAAGTGACGCAGAAATAGTGAAAAAAACTTAGTTATATTAATTCAATTAATAATTGATTTATTTCAACGTTAATATTCAAGTTTTCACTTCTGCCGGCACACCCGGAGTGCAACCCGTCTTTTTTTTATTATTGGTAGGTTTGACATATCTCACTTGATAGTAAGCGAAGATGTGGTCGACGATGAAGCACGTCTGAAAAGACGGTTTCTATCGAATACATTACTATTATATTAAGTGAGTGGGTCGCAACACTATGCGACTTGTTGTGTCGCCAGCGCAGACGCTCGTATGAATTGCCTGTCGCCTCTTTCCGACCGTGTTTCTTTGCCATTTGAGTTCAACGTCACGATTATGTGAAGATGGATATGAAGTGGTATTTGGATAATGGGGTTATTTATTTATTTATCATTATTAATTAATTAATTTAATTTACAATTATAACACTTGCACAGACTTATCCAAGGAGATGTTTTGAGTCACAATGTCTAAGACCTAGTACACAAATTATAAAAAGTAAAAACCTGTAAGCAAAATTACAAATAATTATAATATACCTACTTTAAATATAACAATTATTATAAAAATTACCACATTTATAATCTTATATCTCCCTCAATTATTATTTGTGCCATATCAATTAATTTCGGCAGGTATTATAATACTGGCGACCCGTCCCTGCTTCGCACCATTTTTACGACTTAGCAAAACACCAAATTTATTTATTATGTATAAGTTTAATTTTAATGTTTTATACACATAAACCTTCCGGAATATATACCCTTAATAATGTTGAAAACTACAACAAAATTCGTTGCACAATTTAGATGAATAACGGGGCCATACAGGCAGACACGAAAAGCAGCTTTAATTTATAATATGTATACTTTTTTCAGATTTTGAGTAGAACAATAATCATTTTGTAAGAAGAGTAAATTCATAAATAGACGATATTTTTTTTATAACTTATTTTTTTTTTTTGTAAAAGGTGTAGGTGAGGATCGTAGCAGGCGTTTTGTAGTAACTGCCTACTCTGTGGGAAAAGGCGTGAGTTTATGTATTTGTCTTTATATACCAACAAATTAAAAGTTTATCACTTCATATCCACGTTTCTTGTATCCACGAGTTCGCCGTACTTTTGTCCGTCGTTTGAAAGAAGTTACCTAGTATAAATGAAGACTGCTTTTATTTTTGTTCAGTACTTACTAACAACTGGTACTTGTCGCTGTAAAGTTACGTTCTAGTGGAGTTCTGTTTGTTGTTCAATAATAAGCGCAGGAATATTCATCCGTTGATGTGTTGTTTATTTCGATTCTTATTTATTACTGTCTTTAAGTTTAACTCCCGTGTTGGCACGACTTTCGAAAGAAAAACTTATACCGTGCCTTATATTATTACTAGCTGCGCCCCGCGGTTTCACCCGTATAAATGTCGATCCCGTGGGAATATCGGGATAAAAATTATCCTATGTCCTTCCCCGGGATTCAAACTATCTCTATACCGCTCAGTGGTTTAGGCGTGAAAAGGTAACATACAGATAGACAGACAGACAGACAGAGTTACTTTCGAATTTATAATATTAGTACGGATGGATGTTTCACAATCATTTGCGTGTAAACTGAGCAGCAAGCAGCAAGGTCGTGGAGAGCAGTAGTCTAATGGCAAGTGTTGTAGATCAAGCAACGTTGAAGTACTATTAAAAATAAAACCGACAGTATCTGCCGCATGTCAGACGAACAATGGGCCAAACTTACGACCCAATGGATCCCTCTCCTGGGTTCAAACCCAGGTAGGCACTTTCCTTTGTGTCACTTATTTCGTCACCACTGGTCCCAAACGGTGAAGGAAAACATCATGAGGAAACCGGCCTGTCTAAGAATCGAAAAGTCGATGACAATTGACATCTAACAACCCGCACTGGGTCCGCGTGAGGATTATGGCCGACTCCTTCTCTCTCTCGAGAGAAGGCTAAGGTGATAGTGGGGCTGCTGACTACCCAGAGACTAGGACATTTAGTAATACTATTCATAAAGCTATTGCAATGGACTCAAAAGCACCGACCGCACTTAAGGGCCCACTTTAAGAAAACACATTTTTTATGGTTTCGTGTTTTTATAAAATACTAGACTAGCACTTTGCCAGTGACTTTTTCCGCAATTCTCTTTATTCCCTATACTGCGGGAGTTACGAAAATCCTTATTCCTTGTCTTCATCATAAAGTAACCTGTTTCGATCAGTCATTCAGTGACAGAAACAGGACTTTTCTTTTTAAGATTCAAAATCAAAACTCATTTGTTCAAACAAGGCACTTTTTGATCATCACAGTTACATAAAACAGTCCCAAAACGCCCGCCCTTTGCTACGTCCTAGTGCTTTAGCTGGGTAGACGAAGTGGCGCAACAAACTCCCCAGCAGCACAGCTGTCTGTTAATTTAGAAGATCTTGATTCTATAAGGTGTTTCAAAATTAACCCTACAAACATTAAGACGTCGCTCATATTGCAATTAGTTCTATGTCAAGACAAGTTTACAGGAGGGTAAAAAAGCAGCATACTGGAAAAAATTGTTTTATGACACAAAAATGTTTTTGAAGTAATGTTTCCTAACTATTAAATGTGCATTTTGAAATTCCCATAAACAATTATACCTTAGAAAAAAAAAAAATTGTTTTTTTTTACATTGAACAAGTTGCAATATGAACGACGAAGAGGTGTTTATACCATTAAAAAAAAAATCTGCTGTTTAATACAAAAGTTCAATACCTACTTGACCAAAATGTATGAAAACGCTGATTTTTTTTTATGATTTCCGAGTTGCTCCCATAGTGAAAGTTGTTCAGTTCGATGGTCTAAAGCACCTCTTAAAGTTTGAAGGGTTAATATTGAAACACCTTGTATACAATAGTATGGAAAGTTACGAAACACAAAACATTAAATTAAATCATTTGCTGTATGTCAGGTAGCGCACGCCAATATACCAACAAAATTAGGATTAATATCCCTTTTCCTTTATTTACAACCTCCGGGCAGGTAATACTGCATTGTGTCCTAAAACTTCATCAAGTCGCACATGAAGATTACCTAATCCGGATTGACGCATTATCGCGGATAGCTTTAAATCGCTTTACATAATTCTGTTTGTGTCATCACACCGGGGTCGATGGCCTCGTCATAATCGGGACCGCGCCAGACATCGACACCGCATATTTCAGAATCGAGTACTCGAATGTACTCGATAATCGATTTGGTGTGTGCACTACTTTGCATGTGATCTTTGATGATGAGTGTCTTTTGTTTTTTAAGTTTTTAATCTTGTCCAATAGGTATCTATCACACTAATATTATAAAGGCGAAATTTTCTGAGTGTGTGTGTGTGTGTGTTTATATGTTTGTTACTTCTTCACGCTTAAACGGCTGAACCAATTTTGACAAAATTTTGTATGGAGGCAGCTGACACCCTGGATTAACATATAGACTATCGTGCCAGCGTCACGAAGAAGATGAAGACCGAGATGACGATTAATTGATATGTATAGAAGGAGTGGCCGACTGCAAATAAATTCAGATAAGGGCAGGAGAATAATTATGTACAGATGCCAGCACATAAAGCTACCCGAAACTGTAAAATTTTCCCAATCAACTTTGAACCTTATGCTTTAGCGATAAAGTTGAAAATCTATTTAAGAAACTTGACAGATTGTAGTAGGTTGGGTAAGAGACAAGTTATTAACTACTTATCTAGTTATACAAAGCTATTTGTCAAGTTCATAATATCATCATCATCAGCCTACAGCAGTCCAGTGGACATAGGCCTCTCCTATTGCACGCCATTCAACTCGATTTTCGGCAACTGTCATCCAGCTGCTACCAGCCATCTTGCGAAGATCGTCGCTCCACCTAGCCTGAGTGACGTCCGTCCGTCCGTCTTATGCGGTCACCACGCAATATATTTCATAATATTAAGGAATGCAATCAAATCTTCAGTGTTTTTGGTTAAGAATCAGCCCGTTTAGTCCGAGCAAATATTAAACAAATCGATCTTTTCTTTACTCATTTCTCTGCTAAAAAACAGTGGCACTCCGGGAGTGCCGTCAGAAATGAAAACAAAACACAAACAGAATACTTCGCATGACTCACTGACATACCGGATATACATTAAAACCAAGTACATCCCGTGGACAGCCGAATATATCCGAAGCGGTGTCGGTTACGGTAACAGTGGCGCGAATCCAACGCGCCTAAAGAAGTTTTCACTTCAAAAACTAGGTTATCTGTATCCGTCCCACTAACATTAACTTCCATTCAAGCTTTATGTACTTAGAACAAATAAATGAATAAACGAAACCGCTTCAAACCAACATTAATAGCTCTCAAACATTCAACAAAGTTTATGATAAGCCTTCTAACCTTAAACAAAACTGCACCGACCTCATAAGATACCTGTAGGTACCTCTAAAGATACCTGTACCATCGGCCTTCAATTGAACAAAACAATACCCTTTATCTGCTAAAATAGCTGCCAACTATGGACCTGATATCCATTTTAATAATTTCCCTGGCGAACCAGTCCACAAACAAACTTATAGCTTCACACATGAAAAATACTATTCTCATCAAAATAAAGTTCATTTTTCCATGACGCAGGTGTGGTTGGTGGTTGTAAGAACCGTCGGAGTTATAAGAGCTATGCCAAGTGGAATATTAGTCGTTACTTGTAACGCGATATCGAGTAAATATTATCGATATTCGTGTATCGAGTCCGTTTATCGATTGTTACCGAGTTGGTGGGTTGTATTTCACCTGTTTCTGGGGTTCTGGGTTAGGGATGCAGTAGTGATGTAGTTTTATTTTGTTGTTGGAATTAAGTATTAAGATTTTTACATCGAATTTTTTAGCCGTCCGATGTTTTTAAACAGCTTTTCAGTAGCAAATGTCAGCATAATTATTGTATTAAAGGTCTATTGGGAAAGAATAATTTATAGTAATAATTAAAACATTTGTAATATTCCTTTGATAAGTTATCGGCTCTGAAAATTGTAATAAATAGGTCAAGGCATAATCTTTAGTACTGCGTAGCTGTTTACAAATCTGCTACGACTGCGTAGCACACGTAGCGCGAACCACCTACGCCGTAGCAGTCTACGGCGTAGCACTAACCAAAATTCACTTTGTCTATGTTCATGACAAATAAACTGTTCAATTCCCACCAAGTTTAAGTTAAAATACATTTAACTTAAACATTTTCTACTAAAAGTTAAACATAAAAGAACACAAATAAATCACGGTTGACAAATAAGAACGCTGGCGTGCCTCGCTCCCATACCTTACGACTGTATTCACTACTTTTTACCCTATTCAGGAGTTTTTACTCTTTTAGTTCCCAGACACGGCATAGATGTCGCCACCTGACTTACTGAGAGATTGATTCACGAGACCGTTTTTAAGTTTTTGTGAGGTAGAATTTATTTACAGAACTCTTCGTTATCAATTAATCAGTCGATTGCTCATTTTTGTTTTTAGTGGCTTTTGACTGGAAATTAAATTGACTTGTTTTGCTCGCGGTTTTGTTTGCGGGAGTAAAAAGCTTTATAGTTTTTTTGTGAGTAGGTATATATCCTCATTATATTAACATAAGTACACTGATTATGTTATAGTGTATATCTATCAGTCATCATCAGGCCTCCTCACTTCGAGAGGGACTGGGCTTTAATCCACCACGCGGGCCCAGTGCAGGTCGGTAGATGTCACATGTCTTCGAATTTTTGGTTCTAGGACATGCCGGTTTCCTCACGATGTTTTCCTTCATCGTTTTGAGAGCAGTGGTGATGAAATAATTTACACAAAGTAAAGCGCCTGTCTGGGTTCGAACCACCTTTCTGATCTGTCAGGTATTGTACCCGGCATAATATGCTGAGCTGGACTCCTATTTGGTGCAACCATGAGACACACACCGCCCAGTAGTGATCAACCGATATAAATGTCACATGAGGTGTCTATGAGTCAATTTATCTTTTTATTTTTTTTATTTTCCTGCTAAATGGGCGCGCTCTTGACCCGAATCACGCCTGAATTTTTGTTAATCTTTGTTTTTTTTTCTAACCTTTTTTGATGTTTTATTTAATGCCTGTATTGTGTGTTTTGTCGCAGTAAATAAACATTTTATCTATCTGATACATGCTGTATTATAAACTGCGATATTAAATCTTTTTAAGCGTGGTGATTACAGCTATTTCCTCTACCAACCTGTATAGTTCGTCCATTAATAATATTTGTAACAAACACTATTTTCTTGTCCCCATGTTGCATGACCTAGGTCTCGCTAAAGTTAGCAGAGATTGATTCCCTGCAAGGTTTTAAACTTTTTGTCTAAGTTTGGATGTTCTGTTTTTGTGTCAAAAGATTAACGTAGGGAGTTACAGACAGTTTTGGTTGTTTGTCGGTAAAGTTCGTGCGGTGCCTTTAGATTTGGGGATATTTATTTACTTAGGAGAGAAGTACAATTAAAGAGAAGAGTAAGATTTTCATTTTGACCTCACTATTGGCTTTAGTACCCTCGGAAACCATGAAAATTGTCTCGAGAGAAAAAGAGAGCGAGAGACAAAGTGATGATTTCTACAAGTTTACTCCTAGCGCAAAACGCGTTAAAGAACTTTGTTCCAAATGAAATCTGCTGTTTCATAGAACGGTATAATACCTACGCGGTCAATATGTATGAAAAATATTTTTGAAGTGAAAATTTCTTTAGTCGAGATGGGCATTTTTTGAGATGGGAAAAGACCATGGAATTCGTGCCACTGTTACCGTAAAGTCAAAGTCAAAGCATTTATTTCAAATAGGCACATAAAAGGCACTTTTGAACGTCAAAAATTACCTTAAAATAGGATTGATTCTAGTCGCCCCTTCCAAAAGGTAGTTTTCGTATGGAGAAGAATGGGCAAGAAACTCCACCGTTACTCTTTTAAAATGTTTTACAATATTTTGTATGGGTACATTAATTATATAATAATATGTGAGGACGATGCACTTGAAATAAAATTACTATACCAGTAAGCGACACCGCGTTGGATGTGTTCGGCTGTCCTCGGAATGTACTCAGTTTTAATGTATATCCGATATGTCAGTGAGTGATGGCAAAGTATTCTGTTTGTGTTTTGTTTTCACTTCTGTCGGCACTCCACCGGAGTGCCACTGTTTTTTTTTAATCAGAATCATGTACTAGAATCCATGTCGTGTGCCGATGTCTCGGCCATACTGTATAGAAAGAAAGAAAAGAAAATATGTTTATTTGCGGTGTAAATGACGCAAAAAAGAACAAACACAAAAAATAAAATAAAAAGGCAGGGGGAAACATGCGTCACATCCACGCAAAACGGCTATCGTTCAGCATTATGCTGCGACCCTATGCAAGACAGAGCTCCAGCGCTGGTTTTCAGTGACAGCCGGTATACATGGAGAAGAAGATGAACGGTGGATGAACGAGCTTGTCGCTTACAGACAAGATTGGGTCCAACTAGCTCAAGACATAGAGGTGTAGAAAGCAGGTCTTTGCCCTGCAGTGGGACTACATAAGGTAAATATAATATGCTAAACGAATGACATTGGAAATCGAAGGAATTGTAAATTTTGCCGTAATTTGGTGTTTTTATTGAAATAGTGAAGCCGTATTCACAAAAACTGGTGCTGCAACAATGTTGCGTAACTTTTGTTTACCACAAATATGAGACTTTCTGCTAGTTTAAGCAATTTTGGTCACAGGTAGGTTTTGTAAGTGGGTAGTTCTTCAGGGACAAAATTTTCGATGTCTGTGGGTATATTTCTGTAACCAATTAACAAAACGGCATGTAATTTTTTTTTTTGTACAGTTTAGCTTTATGCCTTACTAGGACAAATTATATTTTTTAAATAATTGCTGTCTAGGTACAAAATAAAAATATTTGAAGTTTGTTCTTCTGATTCATATAACGCGTCCGTTTGCCATTTTCCGGAACAAAATGGTCGATGTCGCATTTTCCCTTTGATACATCAATATAAATTATAATTATATCGAAAGGAAATGAGTTGTCCTCTTACAAAAAAAATGTGTATTGGTTATAACTACGTTAGTTTGTTTATAAATAAGTAAATAAGGAGTGTCCGGCGTACAATACTGATTAATGTGGCGTAAGCTTCACTTGACCGTACTTGGTCGGGTAATAATAATGAGAGTCTGGCTTCCCGCGCGGGGGGAAGCCAGTCGTGCAACGGACGAGCTAGAAGGAGGACCTGTGGCTGGTTGGCTTAGATCCCGGTGTTACGAAGGAAAACATCTGATTCACCTGTGTTTGGTTCAGGTGGCATTATGATTACAATGCCTACTTTATAAAATTTATTTTATTGTTTTAACACTTCAATCTGTGTTTCGTGTGATGCTTTTAGGTTATGGAATCGTGTAGAAAAATGACAATAATTAAGTCTGTATGTATGATGAGTTATGCATGATTGTAGGCAAAATTCTGATTCAACTGTGCCTGATTCGTATGGCCAAAACCCCCATATGACTAATGAAATAAATTAGATTTCCCCTCTCCAGCACGAAAGGAGTGCTTTTGTTGCATTATAATGTCCAATGTTTGACCGTGTACAAGTCAGTAGTTCTAGTCTTATTTATTATTATTTATTTAGCCATAACCTTTTGAATAATTAAAAAGTGACAGGAGTGTAAAACTGATCTAAATATGACACTTTTGATATGTCTTAGTCTTAGTTAAGAATGAATAATTATTTTTTAGAATTATCAGTCAAAACTAACGGTGTTTTTATTACTTTTTATTTCTGTTTCTGATTCATCTGAGCACAAAATATTCGAACGTCGATATCTTGAAAACTACTTTACAAAAACGAGTCCCTCATACAAACATATGTTATTTGGAATGTCTATTTTCATATGAACATGTGTTACAGAGCTGAAAATGAAATTAAATTTTGGCCATATGGATCAGTCGAAGAATCAAATTTCGAAGAACTACCCAAGTAAACAACCTGATGACCAACCAGATAAAAAATGAGTTAAACCTGCCAATAAGAAAAAAAGTAAAGTGCAAAATTTCACCCGCCTACATACCCTTGGGGATATAAAGTAAAGGTGCACAGTGTAGCACATCCCTACCCTATTTCAATTTAAACAAATATCAACTTTATTTCAATTATAATTGAGTTGATTTCAGAGTGACTAGTACTATTTACAAAGTTATAAAAATGTTTGAAGTTGTAGCGTAAACTGAACTTTATTGTGTAGGAATTAAATTAATTTTTCCATTAATTCATATTTTGTTTACATTTTTGGCAAATAAATAGCGAATATACGGTAGCACTGCCGCTTGACGGTAAAAGTATCTATGTTATTACTTTGTCAAACGAGACGTTTTCAATTTCAAATAGCCTTTATTAGCAATCTTAAACTAGGTTACAATTTATTTAAATTAAAGATTTAGACCTTAAGGCCAATTCTCGTAATTCAAAACGTTCAAAATCTAGTCGCAGTCTCATCTCGGCGACAAACAAATGTCAAAAACTAGTCGAAATGTAGGGAAATTAGAGGTATTTTTTGACAGATTGAGACTGAGATCAGACTGTGAACGTTCTTAAAATTACGAGAATTGCCCCTCAGAGCAGTGGTGGTCGTGGAGTTGTAGGTCGTGGGTTCAAACCCAGACAGGCACTTTACGTTGTGTGAATCATATCATCACTACTGCTCTCAAAATGGTGAAGGAACACATCGTGAGGAAACTGGCATGTCCTATAACTAAAAATTCGAAGGCATGTGACATCTACCGACCTACACTGGGCCTGTCCACTCCTTCTCGAAGAGAGGAGGCCTTTGTCTCAGCAGTGGGAACGTTATAGGCCGATTACGTTATAGGTTTAGACATCCTATCCGTAGTATCCAGATTGCTTTGCTCTTTTGCATAGGCCTGTCCCAAGAATTTCCATAGCTCGTGAGTTTTTTTGTAAAGAGGTCTTTTACCAGGAAATAATCTTAAACGTAACATAAAACCTAACGTTGCTTCCTACGCCTTTATAAAATAACAAAACACGTATTTTATATTTTCAATAAACTTCTTTCAGTTCAAAGTGAATAGAAGTTTTAATCCGGCCAAATTGGCGCCTTGTCACACGGCGTGAGCGCGCGACGCGTCGCCATCTTGTGTGGCGCCTAGACGAGCGGGAAAACGGGTTACTTTACAAAAATGTGAAACTTCTCTAAAAATAAAGAAAAAGAGAGATCTACTATGAGAGATAGGGAGAGAGTTATATCTTTTTTCTCTTTCATGTTACGAACTGTGCCTAAACTCGACGCGCTCTTGAAATTTTACTCTCAATTATTATCGTCCAATTATTGAATCACCGCCTAAGAAGTTTCACATCAAAAATTTTTTGGAACATAACATGTAACATCACACCCGTAATTCCCGAAGAGTTAGGTACAGACGCCAGCATATCAAGTTATTACAATCTGTCAAATTTCTTTAATAGATTTTCAACTTTATTGCTGAAGCATAAGGTTCAAAGTTGATTGGGAAAATTTTAAAGTTTCGGGTAGCTTTTTGTGCTGGTGTGTGTACCTAGAGGTGTACCTATAGTACACCCACATTTAGCTAGTAACATAAAGTCCCATGTAATAAGGGGCGAGCCTATTGCCGTCAACCGGGCACAATGTGTTACTGAGAAATTCATTTTTGATGGCAAGATTGGTTGTAATAGAAAGTGTTGCCATGCTGCATTACTACACGACAAAATACGAGTGACAATTTATAAATTGAAATATTGATATCATGAACCTTGTGGAATAGTTTCTTCACTTGAATTAAAATTAGAACCAATTCTATTTTCTTGAATGTTTGGATAATAATATGTATATAAAACATTGATTAGGCAGGGGTCATAGTTCTTCCATAGTTCTTGGTAACCAGTCCACTTTAGCCACGCAAACCCATAGCCCAACTTTTCATTTTTCCATATCCGGCAATAGTCCTACACCAACCGGGGGTTGTCCTTGGGTGCACTTGCATAGTGCATACAGGGAGAATCGTCGGTTGGTGCCACATTTCATTAAAATTTCCTAAGGGGCCTCTGCGGGTTGGCTTCGGCCCCTCGTACGCCTTCCAAAGGACCGGGACCCCATGGTCCCGAGATATGTAAAGTCATGAATAATAATAATAATAATAATAAGGCCTGATTCAGAAGGCAGTACTCCTCGATACGGCTCGTATTGTGAGGAGGTTCCTGTCTCTGGAGCCCTAACCACCGGTAGCTTGGACCCTGCTCCCGACACCGGCGGACTTCTATTTTTTTATATTTTTAAATGTTTTTTTATAGTTATTTTTTATATGTTAATAAATATTTAAAAATGTAATAAAATAAGAAAAATAGACAAATAAACGAATAATAATAATAATTTATTTATTTCCAAGTATATGGATGCTTAAAAGTGATTTCTATGGTGTCTATTTGAAATAAATGATTTGTATTTGACTTGAGAAAATTTGAGTAAAATGTAAATCTAATTGAAATCTAAATGTGAAAGAGACCTAATACTAGTTGCAAGTAACTTTTAAGCAAGCAAGTACTCTCATAGATCAAATTGTCTCGTAAACGCAGCTATGAAAGACGTAATGCTACCGAGTGCGAATTGGGCTCAGGTACGAATGGTACCGTACCACTGCAGAGTATTTAACACTGCATTTTATTTGTTTCAAAACGCCGAAACAAGACCTGTTTCTTGTAAAGGGATCCAAATTTGAAGTGTATACCTGTTACAGATTTAAAAATGACAGCCCTGTGACAGACGGACAGACAGCGGAGCCTTAGTAATAGGGTCCCATTGGCACCGTTTGGGTACGGAACCCTAAGATTCCTGAAACTGTCTACTCTTCTTTCACTTTTCTTTAACCATTGACTGTGCCATTACTACAAAGGACTAGTCCTATGGATAGACAAGCTTATCCCGCCATTTCCATCCTCCAAGATAGTCTTCTTTAAACAGGAATCACGGTACTTCTCACTCGCTGTTTTGAGAGCCCCAAAGTACCAAAGCCCGCGCTTTTAAGTCGTGTGAATTGACATTAATTGCACACAAATTGTGTTTTGTGTAGTGTAATCCCGTCTTAATAAAGCTAAGTCATTAGTGAAAAGTATTAATGTTCACTGAATTCAAAATTAAAGCTGAATTACAGGGAAATCGACGGAAATTTTGCTTCTGATTGAACTGAAAATTACGTATTGAAGGAAAAGTATTTTTTGAATAGCAAAAATGAAATATCGTGAAATTGTAAATTTGTTTTTTTTTTAATTTTAATAATGTCTAACACGATGATTGGTCGATTTGTGAGTATAAGTATTGCGAGAAGACCGTGGATATACCTTGTTAAGAAAAAAAAAAAACGCACATTAAAAAGACACTAACAAATTAGCCAAAAGCCTCGTACTCAATCAAAGACTATACTCAATAGTTTAAAAGACTTGACGATTTTGTCTATCCAAGCCCGATTAAGCAGACGATAACTTCATAGGTCGACCTGAGAGATGCCATTTACAAAAAAAAAATTTATCCATTGCTTGTGTGTGTGTTGTTATGTCGCATCGATGAAAAATTTTCCACTCAAATTCTATACAGGATGGCAGATAATGGATACAAACTGAAACCATCAATTCCGCACATGATTCTGAACCCGTAAAAACAAGCGAAGAACACAAATTATGCACACATTTAAGAAAGAGTAACATTTGAGAGAACTTTCAAAAGTAACAAATTTTATTGCATTAAAGATGTAAGAAAACCCCAACCAATAACAACCAAGCCCGCAGGCAAAACCTACCTTGTACTCCAATCTCATTCAAAAAGTACAATTCCTAAGAAAAATTTTACCTACGAAAATTTTCTGTCATTTATTTCCTCTTAACTCTATAGGGAGGGGATTAACGTATTTTGTTTTTTCTCTTGTTTAAGTTCCTCCGTCCCGGGAAAGAGTAATGCTGTGCAATCCCGCGTTTGTTAATGCATTCTTTATGACATCTCTAGCTCGTAGTGTTGTGCCTTTACGGGACTCGACAGATTTATTGGTTAAATATTTAGTGTGATGCATTAGTGGGATTAAAGTGTTATATACTAGTCTTGTTTTATAAAATGTTAGTTCACATAATCAGCTTTTAAATTCATAAAGAAGTATATCTCTTTGTGAAAGAGCTCGCATACTTGCAACTTTGAGTTGACATGTCCCAACAGAGATGTGTATGCATCAATAAGCTACACTATGACTGATGCATGCCACGTGTTGGGACAGGTCACCTTACTTTTTTTTTTCTGTCAATTTTATTTTCATTGTTTTAAAAATTTCTTAATTTAATTTAGTCTAAGCCTTCTTATGCTGTTCCATATAACTGGAGAATCCTCGACCCCTGTCATACAGGATGTCCTAGTTCAGGAGTTGAGACCTCATTGATGTAATGTGTAAGTTTTGAAAATAAATTACTGTTATCTCAAAGCTGCTGGTGCGCCTTCGGCTCAATAAAGTACTTATTGTATTTTAAAAATGCCTGCTTTTACTAAAACCAGGCAATTTTAACCAACTTCAAAAAAGGAGGTTCTGTATTCGACCCGTATGTATGTTTGTATGTCCGCGATTTTCTCAAAACCTAATGAACTGATTTTGATGATTTTTTCATTAATGTGATCTACATTCTGTCAGGAAGGTTTTAGTACATATATATATATGCAAAAATGTACTGCAAATCCGGCATTTCTATGCGAATTTTGATGATTCTTCTAGTCGGTGTCTTCAATTCTTCAATGCACTAGTGTTAATTGAATTTGTGTGGGGTAGGTACAACTAAAAAGTGAACAATAAAAACCGTTTTTTAAAAAAAACCACCGACTTCAAAAAAAAAAAACTACAAAGTGATAAATAACTTTAATTTCGGAAGTCGGTGTCAAAAAAACGAAAATTCGAAACAAACGACACCGAGTTCCGAAATTAAAGTTATTTATCACTTTGTAGTTTTTTTTTTGAAGTCGGTTGTTTTTTTATTTAGTTAAACTGTTTACTGACAGCTATGGAGAAAGGTGCTATTCCTACCTCGCTCACACAATACCTTCATATAAAAGATCTTTATAAACACATATATCGCTACAACAACAGTAATTGCGATTCCAAACTAGCACTACTGCTTACCCAGCGCTTTTTGTCCGTATGTAAACACGCGGTTGGGTTCCGCAGGTAATTAATTAACGCCTTGTTTACGCCCACCGGCTATTTTATACTTTAGGGTTCCTTAAACCAGAAGTTTTTATCATTTACGTAAGTAAGTCGCAGAGGTGTTTGATGCATACCTATCTTTAAGGGAATTGAGGATTAATTAATTTTGTATTGTTTTAGAGAGTGTAAGAGTTTATAAGGTAGTATGGGAATTACATATGGCATTTTGTAGGGAGGGCTGGGTTGTTCCATGGCAAAAAAAATTGTGTTGCCATTCAACGTGGCAATGCTGCCAGTTTTCTGGGCACGATTCTGGATGACAGCGATACTGACGAGCTGACGACGCTAAGTGTCCTTTTGTTATATTTTTGGTATAGTTAGTTAGTCATTTATATTAGTACCTATTGTTAATTGTTAGTTGTGTATTTTGCAAAGGTAGATTAGTTATGTATTAGTTTATGGTTTCAGTATGATAATATTATAAAACGTTTTTTTTAAACAGTAATTTTCCTGTTCTCCATACAAAACTACCTTTTGGAAGGGGAAACTAAATTCAATTCCGTACTCTTTTCCTTGTTTAAAATTAACGATTTGACTTTGTAGGTATTTGTTGTCTATGTTAGATTTTTTTTCTGTAACCATTGGTGTTGCGCAGTATGAGGATTTTTTATTTCTGTAACCATTGGTGTTGCGTCATCATCATCATCATCATCATCAGCCTACAATGTTCCTACTGCTGGGACACAGGCCTCCTCTCTGTGAGAGGGAATGGGCCGTAATCCACCACGCGGGCCCAGTGCGGGTTGGTAGATGTCACATTTCTTTGAATTTTTGGTTCTAGGATATGCCGGTTTCCTCACGATGTTTTCCTTCACCGTTTTGAGAGCAGTGGTGATGAAATAATTTACACAAAGTAAAGCGCCTGTCTGGGTTCGAACCTACGACCTACAACTCGTAAGTCGAGGCCGATACCACTGGGCCACCACTGCTCTTGGTGTTGCGTAGTATGAGGATTTTTAGAGACATTTTGTATTATTTACTTAATTGATCTGTTTTGTGCCTAAAACAATGATATTAGCAGTGTTTTTTTCCTGAATGAATTGAAACCTCACTATCATCATCATCTGCCTAGGCTTTACCCAACTATGTTAAGATCGGCTTGCAGTCTAACCGGATGCTGTTGAGTACCAGTACTTTACATGGAGCGACTGCCTATCTGTCTGTACACAACCCAGGTACTCGGTAATGCAATATTTTTTGGTAAGTCTGGTTGTCAGACTTTCGGGCTTTTTACGACCCGTAACGGCTACCAAAAATGCATGAAATGACATAATAAATTAAGCGGTATCACAGTTTATCTACAAAACGGAGGGTTTATAAAAAAAAACAAGGTACGGAACCTTTACATTATATTAAAATCGGACTCCCCACCTCTATTGTTACTTAGTTCTATTCAAAAACTTTATTGTTTTGCAGAACACTAATGCGCACTCTAGAAAGCAGTTATTTAGACTAACAATGGGTAATTTTAGCCTCAAGTTAGCCAATAAGTCTATTGTGGCAATTGGAGTGTGTTGCCAAATTATCTTGTTCAGAATTTGTAACTTTATAAGCAAGAAGCCCTTTTTAGAAAACTGGTAATTTGTGTTGCTAGCTTGTATTTGCATTTAATGATATCCCGTTGGCTCAGTGATCGCTTGCGCTTCTGCTGAACATGAGGTCTTGGGTTCGAGTCCCAGGTCTGGTAAAGTGTTATTGGGTTTTCCTATCCGGAATTTCTTAGTAGCAACCCGGAGTTTGGACGTATGCCCGGTTGATAGCAATAGGCTCGCCCCGTAACATGGGACTTAAACCTCTGCCCAGCCCTTCGCGGAAACAAGGCGTGATGTTATTGTCTAAGGAAATTCAAAGTTCACTAAGTTTGAAACTGTGTGAGTCTGGTCTATCGATTTATGACGTGCAAATAACATTCCAACCTTCGAAATCAAAAAACCTTCCCTATACTCATAAAGTTTTTATAATAAACCGAATTATGACTTAATAAATAACGTCATTAAAGATGAAAACTTGCAAAATATGTTCCTTAGAAAGGATGATAATTGATAATAAGTACATATTTAAATGTCTATGGGATTATGCGAATAAGTTAGCAGACATCAGCATGTTTCAAATATCAAACAGTATGGTTCGCAAAACACACGACAAATGAGTTGCTGACTTGTTTCCAGCCAGCCTTCGCAAAAATCCAGGAAAAATGATGATTAGACCCAACACTGATAACAAATGATACGTTTTTTCCATAATCCCCATTACCTATAGTGAATGATGGATAGGCAACGATGTCTGCCGATAAATGACGCCAGTCGACAAATCGCCACAGCGCTGCGATGCCGTTCGGCCAATATTTTTAATCGCTGTTTTTATAACACTCGTTACTAGTGTGGCATACGGCTCGGCTCACAGTCTTACCAAAGATGAGATAGTCAGTCACTCCATGTAAAATACTACGTTATTCAGCTGCAACCGGTTAGACTGGAAGCCGACCCCAACAAAGGCTAGGCAGGTGATGGTTGACTGCTGTTCTGTTTGATGAACGTAGGAACAATTTGGTAGTTTGGGACGGGTGCTGAGTGAAAGGTTTTAGGTTTAACTTCATATCACTGTGGTTTTTTAAAAACATTGTTTGCAGCTGTTTGGTTGATGCATTGTTTTTTTCTAGTCCTTTATTACATGACGCTGAATGTGACATAATAGGTCCAATGTTAGTTTATTGCCATACTGATGTGTAGGTACTCGGATTTGGATGGATTATGAATAGAATTATTTATTTATTCATTTATTTCAGGCATCAAGGCCTATATAAAACACATAAAATACAATATTAATATAACTAAAAAATACTATAAATACATATAACATTATAATTACACTAAGAAACTAACTAAACACGAAGTGTCAGCGTCGTGTTTCGCTGACTGGTGTCTTGTAGCTGGCCACAAAACCGGCGGCGGTACGCAACACCCTTCGGCCAGAACTCTTCCTTGAGGAACTTCGCAAGATGGTGTGTCGGAACACGCACAACGAACGACTTGAAATTCGTGTTGCGACGCGACTCCAACTTCTCGACCCTCAAAGTCTAGTAGATCTTCACACGCAAGTACTCCACGATCTCCTCAACCTTCGTGGAGTGGTGCAGTTGCAGGTGCAACACGTACAGCTGCGTCGTCGGGATTGCTGGACGCGGCAGCCTACTCTATTCAGAATCTCTTTAAATCCGAATAAGTCCATAGACATTGGTTTAGGTAATGTGATTCAAATGTACAATCTCATCATACTACAACAAAAAAAAAAACAACTTCCCAACAACTGCTCATCGTCCTTCCTCCCAGTATGTCACTTACGAGTGACATCCTATCACGAGACGATTAATAGAAATACTATCTGGTGTGAAGTATAGCACGCGAAACTGCCATCAGCTGGCCGCCCGCTACAACCGTGTGTTCATTACTTAGCGCTGCGATTAAAAAACACGCGATGTCAAATTTTATGTTTTTTTTTTAAACCATAAAAGTGTCTATGGATTATTAGATTTTTTTAAATGCAAAGCTCGTTCTTTATCGCCTTTCCTTGAAGTGTTTGATATGTTAGTAGGCCAGGCGTTCTGTATCTCATCATAATCCTTTCAGCCCACGCAGAGTACGGGCTGAAATAACAAAAGATAAAAGATACAACACACGATCAATCATAATCTGAATGATTTTGAAGGATATTGCTAATTCATTATAAAGATAAAGATAATTTATTTGTGAAACATGCGTTTACATACAAATCAAGCATGCAAGATCTTAAATAGGTATAGGTAACAAGTCCGTACATGTTTTGCCTGATGAGGCGTACAAATTATTTTTTTATATAACAAACAAATAATTATTTCAATAAACCAGAGATTAAAGACGGGTTCACTAACATTCATCATTACATTTTATGAGAATAATAATACTATAGAAATATAAAAGTTCTAAGTTAAAATATAGGTTCGAAAAAATTGTCTGCTCAACAACGTAAATAACGCAATGAATGTTGTTGAACTGTCAAAATGGAAGCCATTGCTACTGATAGTGTGTTACCCAATTACCCCGCCAGAATCACCCACTGCTGAATGTAGACCTCCCCTTTCTTTTGCCATACTTCCCGGTTCCGTTCTGTGCTGGTTGCAGGTAAAACGCAAATACACTACAAGGATCTTTGGCGCTCGGATGACGTTGCCAGGTGGGCGCTGTTGGGAAACATTCGTGCAATTGTTGCCGATGGTCGGTGGAGCAGACGAGTTCTGGATGGAGACCGCGTATCGACAAGCGTAGTGTGGGACGCCCCCAGTGGCGTGCATTGGTCTTTAGAATAGGTAGGCACTAGACCGGGTCTAGTCTAGGCAAACGCGGTCACTAATCTGAAAAAAAATGAGGTCAAAAGTGTGGTTATTTGAGTAGGCATGCCTACTTAAGGGCTTGTAATAGTTCAGCTCAAATTCAGATTTTGCCCCCACTTCCCCGCGCTATGTATCATTCTATCCCACTCGCACTGACATACTGATTCAGTTAGGGTGAACTGTACTATTGTTGGAAGGATGTCAAGAAATAAAATGATTAAACTTAACATTCATTTATTACATTCACATAAAAAATAGCTTTCACATTGTATGTGCAGTATATATAAAATTCTTTTAAATGGACAGGTAAATAATAATATAATAACAAAAAAAAAACATGGGACGCTCATCATTCGCATAGCAAATACAAAGCAAAGACAAAGTTATTTATACATAATATTTGAGTAGCGACGTCTACAAACGAACTACACCAATCTTTTGTTTGACATCACAACCTACATCACGCAAGCAAAGTTTACCGCGAAATCCGCAATTTACCTACTGCATTAGTGTTCTATGACCGACCAAAGACCATTGCTCACTCACTGACGGCGTGGCACGGCAGGTTGTGCTGCGGCATCCCGCGGCGTTCCGTGGAATCCTGCTGAAAGCCCGCCCTGACTGGACTGCGCCCCATTAACCGAAATGACCGCTGCACAAGTTTCAACCTTATTTCAACCAGCTTAGCAATCATAATTCCTCGACACAAAGTGACCCACACGTCCCGCGGGATGCAATGGCGCGCCGCGGCATTACGTGGAATGAAACGGCATAACACGTCATGCCGCAGCATCCCTCGGCGCGTCGCGTCATGCCGCAGCGTCCCGCGGCACGTAGCGTCATTTCCCGGCATCGTGGTATCGAAATAAAGTAACATGAATTCTAAACTCATTGAAATAAGATTTAAAATAACTTGATTAGTAATAAAATCCTCTGCCATGACACGCCGTGCCATGCCGTCAGTGAGCGCCGGCCTTAAAATTACTTTCTTTTTGCTGATTCTTTGGCCACAAAAAATAGGCTAGTCCTCTGGTCACGTGAAGAGTCGACCAATCGCTTGGCAATTTCTCTAATAATTAAGTGGGCACTCGGACCCTGTGGCCGTAGTGTTTCAGCCCCAAACGGCTGGTACATATAAGTCGGCTTATTAAGATTAGAAAGTTTCATACATTTTGGCTTTAACGATGGTTTAGAATAGAACACAATAACCTCGAACAACTGATGGTTACCGGCAAGGTGGATGGTAAACGACCAAGAGGTCGCAGCCCATTGCGATGGTCTGACCAGATAAGCTCTTCTCTTGACACGAAATTTCATGATGCGCTTCACTTGGCCAAGGATAGACAGAGATGGCGAAACATCGTCAGGGAAAAGTTGTTTTCAAGGGAGGATCACGACCCTCAGTAATGAGGAGTACGACTTGAGGAGGAGGAGAATAGAACGAATTTTAAAATAAGTTGTTATTAATGAAAACATTTAAAAAAAAAGGAATCAAGAGGAGGAGAATGACGAAAGCAAGAACATTTATGTGAATTCCCTTAAATCCCTAATTTCCATATTCCGTGTATGTCTGGGATCACATAACTCTGGTAACATGTATGATAAGTAAAAATTTGTTAATTTAGGTTCCATGAATTGTGCCCAATAATGATCGTCTTTCTGTATAATTTCAGTTTTGATATGATTTTTGCATCCCGACCATACGCCAAAAATACATGTATTTCTCCCAGTTATGTGTAGTTGTCCCTGCACCTGAATGTACCAAGGATGTTTCAAATTTTGTGGAAAGTCCATCTTTCGTTTTCCTCCAAAACCTTATTTTTTTTTTATCTATTGCATCGTCCAACGAAGTCCTGAATGCAGAAATTGGACACTTTATTTCTACTATTGTGTCTTCTCCCTGCACAACTCCGTCCGGAGTTGCACCTAGAAAAGGTAACTCTTTATCAATAAAAAGACCACAAGGCTCTATTTTAATATTAAGTTGTGATGCTAGTTGTTCCATTGCGGTTGTTTCGTTTTCTATTCCATGTTTTATGGACGGCACATTACATAAATTTTTTGGATATATAAGATTTTTAACTAAATTTTTAACACTAGAATTTTGACGTCCATTGACCACTTTGGAGAAATTAGAGGCTGTAAGAAGTTTCCTTCTAAGTTCTAACCACTCACTGGAATCTCTTTGAAGAATCGTTGATATTTCAACGTTTCTTCTGTCTTCTTCTGAGCTTGGTAAATTTTTTTAAAATTCCTCTTTGCAGCGATCGTACTCTAAAGTGGTCATATCTGGCTTTTGACAATGTTCACCATAATCTTTACTACTTTCTTTGTTATTAATTTTTTTTCGTTTTCTATCCTTTCTTAAATCTTTAAACACACCCCTACGTTTCCTAAAACGTTTCTCCTCTAATTGAAGCACTAGTGGTCTGGTGCTTTTCCCCAAGATTGATCTATGTAGAGTGGAGAGAGGGCGTTTTGTATTAAATGAAACTACAGCAGCGTTGCATCTCGACTCATAGCCCTGACGTAAGGAAAAGTTAATACGTTTCCCGGCCCCTTTGTCTTACGTTTGTGGTCTATGAGCAAGCTTCTGACTTTATCGAGACCTGGTCTGTTTTGGAGTTGCAAGTGACATTAGTTATCTTTATGATGGAACGGATGGTCGTATTCCTTATCCGATCCGTTAGTTTGATACCCAGAATACTCCGTTCCATAGCCCTCTGGCAAACGTCGAGCGTGGACCTCTGCTGATTTGTCAAAGACCACGTTTGACCACCGTATGTGAGGATGGGAAGTATGCACACGTCAATGAGTCTTCTCTTAAGGGACAAAGGAAGATCACCCTTCATTATATCTTTCATGGCCCATTAGCTCATCCAGGCATTTTCGGTGCGTCTTGCAAATTCTTTGTTTTGTCTTGCCTGGAAAGAGACTATTTGCCCGAGATAGAGATACTCATCAACGTATTCGACCTCCACACCCGTCACAGTGATCCTGCGATGCGCACTGTTCGTAATCAACTTGGTCTTTGACATATTCATCTGAAGTCCAACCTCTAGGCTTGCCGTGCCAAGATCGTTTAGCATCTGCGTCAACTCGGAGGCTGAAGACGAAAAGAGGCACAACTCAGCCTCCGGGCTGAATATTGATCAAAAATGTATTAACTTAAACCAAAAAAAATTACATGTATCAAGCACAGCCAACACATCAAGCTAGCCGAAACTTTTAAATTTTCCCAATCAATTTTGAACAATATGTTTTAGCGATAAAGCTGAAAATCTATTAAAGAAATATGACAGGTTGTAGTAGCTTGATGTGCTGGCGTCTGTACATAATTAATTCTCAAAATCTGTCAGTGGTAATTTGTGATTACTTGCGATGAATGAAAACCGTAGAGAATATAAAGGTTTTGTGTAAATTGGCTAATTTTATGCCGACTGTATTTTTTTTCAAAATTAGTTAATGCAGATCATAGTTTCTGGTCTCCTATTACAACATAACGGGTTTAAAAAGACACAACGAGCCGAGAGTCACTTGTACTCCCCATTATTGTAATCATTTCTTTGTACTAGAAACTTTCTGGTTACGGAGATATTATTATTAAGGTCAAAATTACAACTTTCACTGATATTTTTTACGAAAACAAGTTTTGATATTATAACACAACTTTAAATACCTCCAGGACCCCTGTATAGTTACATGCCGGTGCAAAATTTACTGTTTGTGGTAGTGCGCATACAGCAAATGTTTACACCAAAAATTAAAGTCGATTTCCAGCAATTACTTTTGTCACAGATCTTTTGTGCAATGTTACTTAGTTTGATGTACGACGGCTAAAGTCTTTTTACACCCTGTATCAATAAATAGATAAAATTATTTATAAAAATAGTTTTACTGAATATATTGAAAACACGATTACACATTGGGAACTATCTAAAATAGGTACGTTTACCTCCCTAAATTTTTGACAATGTTTTGACATTGACATGAGATTACGATTTTAAACCATTTCAAAAATTATTTTATGAATGAAAACTACAAAATTTGGAAAAAATAAAAATACGAGGCCTTATATTTTACATCTATATTTCATTTTACTTTATTACATAATTTCTTCAGAACATAAAACGTTGTCAATCGGGTCTTTTGAGCGCAAGCAAAGTGACACGGGTTCCCCGTCTGATAGCCGAAGCGGTACTGACAAGTACTGAATCGGGGTCCTGTCGGGGGCCGCACAGTGTTTCGTCTAGTACAAGCTAGCGAGACAAAATTATTTTTTTACTTATTTTAATTGCTTATGTATATTTGAGGTGTCTTACTCGATATCCGTGTGTCTTACGCTGTTTTACAGATAAATAGAGGGGATTTCTGTGTTTTGTATGCGTATACGTCAAATGGTGTGGATGCAAGATGGAAGTAGTCTCCTGATTTTACATTTTTGTTTACTGTTATCTCTGATTGCTCTAATTAGCTGCGTCTACCTACTTATTATGCCTGTAAGGTACTATATATATAATACTAGCTGCGCCCCGCGGTTTCACCCGCGCAAATGTCGATCCCGTGGGAATATCGGGTTAAAAAGTAACCTATATGTTAATCTAGGGTGTCAGCTACCTCCATACAAAATTTTATCAAAATTGGTCCAGCCGTTTGAGCGTGAAGAAGTAACAAACATAAAAACACACTCACACTCACAAACTTTCGCCTTTAAAATTAAAATCATATGTGTTAAATAGGTATTTATTTGTTCAATCTATCAAATAACATGCAATAATAGTCCAAGAACAGCAAAAATTATCTATACATACAAAAGAACTCATGATACAAAATAAAAATTATTTAACTACAATTATGTTAAGTTTATGTAATATAAGAAAATTAAACCTAAAACATTATAAGAAATGACTATATACCAAAATAGGTAAACATATTTACAATAAAATATAATTCTATCAAGTCGAATCTAATAGTCATCATGAGAAGATTCCTCATCACCACTCTCCAATTCGCTAGAATCTTCTGATAACGAATAATCCCCCTCACTAAATTCGCGAACTGATGTTGATTGGGATGGTAATGAATGTGGGACAATCAACTGCAAAATTTCGATTCTGGATCCTTCTAACCAATTTTTATGTTTGATGAGAAATTTATCCTTCGAACACTTAGAAGATGTCCACTTTTCGTTTAATTTTGATGAAAGGCTCGAAATTTTCTATCTGAGTTTCTTCAAAAGCATCCGATATATTATGTTGTACACATACATAATCAAAAATGCGACTTGTTCTTGCAGTTTTAACCATTCTTCGAAAAACTCCAATTTTGTCATAGTTACGACTCGTTCTGAAACAAAGTAAATAATTTTACTTGCGGGCATTTTCGGGCGCCACAATATGTATGTAGCTATACCTGAATGTTGTATTTATAACATACAGAAGAATCAAGCTGGATACATGTGGATACAAAAAGTTGCAACCCTTGAAAGTTTAAAATTAAGGAAAAATAGGTGGGATTATTTTAACATACTTATAAACTCAAATTACAGCAAAAATATACATATATTTTTTTTAAAACAGGTCAAAAAAGTAAGTACATACCTTCAACAGTAGAATCCATTACAAAAAAATCGTTTCACTTTGCTATCAATTTTAGGAGATGTTGTCAAAAGTGTGTTAAAAATTCAACTAATTTGCGAATGAAAATTGCACTTCCTTTTTAATTAACATTGACCTCTCCACAAAATTACTTAATGAGGTGACAAACAAATTATTTTTTAGAATTCCTTACCTGGGAAGGGTTGTTTACAAGTTCTTATCACGGATTCCTGGAAATGACGTCATGAATTTTGTCCCGCTAGCTTGTACTAGACGAAATACTGTGGGCCGGGCGGCAGAGCGGTTCAAGGTATGAGTGGTTATAAAGCTGGATGTTTCGGATCTCATCTTTTTACGTTAAATTTAACGATTAAAAAAATAAAAACGAACCTATGACACCTGCTTTATGCATAGTTTGATTAGCTTGCAAATTTTCATGGCCTAATTTGAAAATTTTCATTGAATATTCTCCTTTTATTTTGCGGTTTAGAGGTAACTTTGAGACTTCTTTGTATCGAGAAAATTGTATGCAATCGTGTTTTCGCAACCGATGACACCTCGCAGTAGTCCTCATCTTTATCGTATATTAATTTCAAAGTGAAAACTGCAGAACTGTTGGAACTACAGCCGTTAGTGCTAAGGCAATTTTCGCAATCTGAACTAGTATCGGTCCTTAAGGGTGATAAATTGCGAAGGTCGAACGTCATGGTATTACGCGTGAGACGTCCGTATTTTTAATTTTGTCGTATTAACTTGAACAAGTAAAGACCAATGACAATGTGCGAATAGTACGGGAGCCGAGTAGGCCGTCCGGCGACTGCCTACTGCCGCGCGTGTTTGTATGATGATTTTGTTTTTGTTAGGTATGATAATTTACACACTAAAATGTAATTGACAGGCTTATGTTGATATGTCGAGGTAGGCACTGCTTATATGCCTATATGCAACGCACGCCACTGGACGCCCCCCAGCTAGATGGACAGATGACCTCAAAAAGGTGGCTGGGACACATTGGATACGGAATGCGGAGGACAGGGTGTTGTGGCGGAGCATGAGAGGGGCCTATGTCCAGCAGTGGACTGCGATAGGCTGAGTTGATTGACTATGGAACTGGATTTAAAACAATGCAATTCTTCTAAGGCTACAAAACAAGTTAAGAATGTAGAAAATGTGTATTTTTCCGTAATGCTGGCTGGTGAGTGGCTATAAATCGCGTTGGTGCAGCTTGGTCGGCTAACCGCGCGGCTATAAATCGCTGCGGTGTCAATTATCATTTGTTGCGACCGCGCCACCAGCACTGACGTCTTAAAGGGGATGCGATCCTGGTACAGAAACAAGTTTCTTTTTTTTATTGTAATGAGGCTCGTGGCTTAATGAACAGGCGCACGGTTTTATCGCAGGATTAGCTGTGCTTGCTGCGATCGGTTTTTGAAGTGAAACTTCTTTACGCACGCTTGACTTGGGGAGTAAGCTGGCGAACGCGTGACGTAAGCGTTACGAAAAGTGTGATTGGGCGAGGCGAACGGGAGTTGAGTGGGGGATATAAGTAAGAGAAAGCAGTGCGCGCGCACATTTTCTTTCTCTCTTCCTCTCATAGTCAAATACGTTTGAAGTTTCACTTCAGTCGTGTGGTCATAAGCACACTCGGTTTTTTTTTCACATATAGAGACGGAAAACCTCGGAAGACACGTTAAGCCGTTGGTCCCAGCGGTCATTCGTAGATCTTTGACAGTCATTACGGGTAGTCAGAAGCCCTTAAGTATGACAAACTCTGAATTTCTCAGTTACAGCCCGGAATCTGGATTTGTGCCCGGTAGTGGTAATAGGCTCGTCCCCTATTACATGGGACTTTAACGTAACCGTTAAAATGTGGGTATACTATCCTCTGCCTAACCCTTTGGAGATTACAAGCGTGATGTTATGTAATGTAGTAAGTATATAATACTAAGAAGAACCTAATGCAAGCATGTCTATGCTAATCTTACGCCAGCAATGCACTGTAGACGTTTGCGTCTGATAAATCTGGATGGCGTTGAGCGGTTACTGATGGCGTACTCATTGATCGTACGCCTTCCATATTGCTGTTACAATTTTAAGATTCGAACGATTTGAATTTGTCATGTTTGATTTTCGAAGCTGTTGAATTTTGTTGCATAGACAAAATTAAATACTGGTGGAATATATTTGGATTTTTTTGGATGCAAAGTTAAACCATTTCTAACTCAAGAGCGGCTAGACCAATTTTTAAAGTATTTGATTTTTTGGATTTGTCTCCATCCTGAATATCTTAATAACTATTAAAATATGGAGAAAATACATGAAAAAATAACTAAGATTCTTATTGATTCTTAGGTGGCACGAAGTTCGCCGAGTCATATAGTAAGAATATAAAGTATCTGATTCTGTTTGGGATACTCATTACTACAAAGAACAGTAACAAAAATCATATTTGAACTATCTTACTGTAAGTATTTACTTTAATAAAGTAAAAAAAAAAAATCATCATCATCATCATCTGCCTAGTCTTTTCCCAACCATGATGGATTCGGCTTCCAGTCTAACCGGATGCAGCTGAATACCAGTATTTTACATGGAGCGCATAAAATAAAACCAACGGCAAATGATTAATATCAGAATTATTAATCTGAATCACTTAAAAGGCTAGCTACCGATAAATAGTCGACTGCTGTAAGCACCACAGATAAAAAATAAATTTCGAGCGCGCTCTGCCAAAGGAAATACGTCATACATTTTTTTTAATATGCAAAGCTCAAAGGAAATAAATTCAAAGGGAATGTTTAATAACCTTTTTTAAAATTCGATATAGCTCAGCGTTGCTTTTATAGATTTTTTTACGTTTAAAGTTTAATATCTTTCATTTATTTTTATTATGTATGCTGTGATTAAGTTTTTATTTTCATTTTAATATTGAAATGTTGTTTCATGTTTCTGTATTTACTTTTCTTTTGATCAACAAGCTTACCTAAGAGGTATTTATAAGGTCTACTACCTTCGCCCCGTGGCTTCGGCCGCGTAGATGTCGGCTACCGAGACAAAAAGAAGCCTATGTTCTATCTCCGAATGCCATCGATTTCCCTCTCGAAATTCAATGGTTTAGGCGTGAAAAGGTAACATACAGACAAGAGTTATTTTCGAATTTATAATATTAGTATGGATTAGGATAGGATCGGTCAAAACTGGAAGTAGGACGCGCGGGCTCGCGTAAGATGGAAGGAGTGGAGGGAGGCCTTTGCCCAGGAGTGGGACAGCGCAGGCTAGTAAAAAAAAAGTATGGATTTTATTAATGACGAAAAGCGCAAATGTGGATGATATTAACAGACGCCAGCACACCAAGCTACCCGAAACTGTCAAATTTTCCCAATCAACTTTGAACCTTATGCTTTAGTGATAAAGTTGAAAAGCTATAAAAGAAATTTGACAGTTTGTAGTAGCTTGATGTGCTGGCGACTGTACCTATTATTATGAGTATTCTAACTTTATTACCATTTTGCTTAATAGACGTAAACATTTTAAACCTCTACAGACTCAAAACAAGAAAACCTCAAACCAAACCATTTTACGTTTAATTACGTTATTATAACAGTTTTGTTTACCAACCAAGATGCGATAACGTAATGTCTCCCTTACTTAGCTGGAAATCTCAAGTTAAAATTTATTTAAGCAATCTTGGCAAAAGCTGTGATCTTGCTGAAGTATTGCCTTAATTACAGAGCGGTAATTGACCTATAAATAGTGGCAACACCGACGCACCCTGGGTTGCAAGCGACCTAATGTTAACATGTGTGTGTATTTGAGAGTAGCCAGTTTTGTTCGTGTAACAAGGGGAGATCTTTGAAATAAGAAAAGATTTGGTTCTTTAGGTTCCTTATTTTGAACTGCAGTTTTTTTTTAAGAATGTTTTTTTTTTTTGTGTAGTGGGCAGTGAATTCGCAGTGAGTAATTTATTTTATACTATACCTGCTCGGTAGCGTGACGATTTGGACTCGTTTTCTAACCGATTGGACGGAGAAGGCACAGGACAAAAAAAAGTGGAAAATATGGAGGAGACTTTTGCCCAGCGCTGGGAAAATATAGGTTAACGAAAAAAAAACGTAAACATTTTACAGAACCCCAGTATCGTCATAACATTGCTATTCGCTGACAATTTTGCCCATTTATGTGGTTGCATAGCAACGAGAGTAGTATTTTGATTTTCAAATAGTAGTTTTCGGAATCCGATATTCATCAATACGAGTTAGGTTTCCCTGATAACAAATTGTGAAGAACGATTTCATACAAAAGGATTATCATCTGCCTAGCCTTTTCCCAATTATGTTGGGGTCGGCTTCCAGTCTAACCAGTATTTTTCATATAAAAAGATAATTTGTGTAAATTGAAGTGCATGAAAATTGTTTTGTTTAATTTTTATTTGTTCAAAAATATTATTGTCTGTTTTGTTTTTTATCTATACTAATAATGAAACTGAAGAGTTTGTTTGAACGCACTAATCTCTGGAACTACTTTTCCGATATGAAAAATTCTTATTTTAAATTTTTTTTTTCTAAATTGGCGCGCTCTCTTTTGCGTTTAGTAGCGCAAATCTTGAGGAAGGCAGCCTTCCTCTGGTAAAAGTTATCTAATGATTGAAAAATCGGCCCCAAAAGTACTTACTAAATAAAACTTACCTAACGTAAACAGAAATTTAATATTCGCTTTAAGCTTGAGGTTTATCTTTAATTGTAAAAAGGACGTTCATGCCAAAAATATTAAAGTACTTAGCTACATTTCAGCTAAATCAGATGCTAGGAAAAGTTTGCAAAGTTTAATACAAACAGAGCAATCGGAAACACATACGAACGAAGCAAAATAAACGGCTTAAACATAGCTCTCCTTTTGGACTTCGCCGTAGTCGGGTAAAAAAGCATTGATTTTATTTATTTACTAGCTGCGCCCCGCGGTTTTACCCGCGTAAATGTCGATCCCGTGGGAATATCGGGATAAAAACTATCCTATGTCCTTTTCCGGGACTCAAACTATCTTTATACCAAATTTCATCTAAATCGGTTCAGTGGTTTAGGCGTGAAGAAGTAGCAAACATATAAACACACACACACACACTCACAAACTTTCGTCTTTATAATATTAGTGTGATTTATTTAAACTTTTCGCACAAAAAGGTACAAAGGCGGACTTAATGCTTTAGGCATTCTCTACCAGTCAACCAAGGGTGGTGAAGAGATTAGATGGCAGGTGCTTTGGTTGAGAGGAACAATGATAAAAAATAAAAAATAAACTTAAAATTAGGTACACAAATACATAAATAAGTTATATATAAATACATAAATAAGTTATATATAAATACATAAATAAGTTATATACACAAACATACTATCATGCTCATGTTGATTATAGGTCAACATATCTTCGAACATTCCTCCCAATGTACACGGCTCTTTAAGTGTTATTTACACATATTGCCGATGAATCGCCGCGCGCCGGTGCGCATATCATACATTTTAAATCCCAACCAGACGGGCTATCGTCGGTAATAACTTGCGTCCAAAATAAACAGCTACTGTAAACACGGCTGCAACCGGTGAACGAGTGTTTGCATACATAAATACATTGTTTGATAAGCCAATCGGTGCTACTATTGGTAATTAATTTATGATTTTAACCGATTTTTTTGTAAAATTCTACTCACCCGATTCAATGTGCTCACCGCCGAGTTTCTTTTAAGCAACAAAAAAGTAAAAAATATCAAAACGGTATGTTAAGTACCTAATAATGAAACATATGTACCTACAGTACAGTCAGGGAAATTATCTGTTTATCAAATTGACTACCAACTTATTCTATTTTTATCATGGCAAATAAAGGCGATGTCGACTAAAAGAATTAGGTTATAAAACGGCATATTGACATAGTGGGAATTTATAAATAATTAATTTCCCTGACTTCCATGCCATGTAATAACTCATTTACCTGGATGTGATTGAAATTTCATTCACATCCTTGTACAGTCACGTCTAAAAGTATGTATACACTTGGTTTTATTCAAAGGCGATTTTCTCCTTTATTTTTGAATGAAATTTTATGTTATTACGAAAATAGTATTTTCGAACCCATAAGTTTATGTTAAGTGTCGTATTTCAACGTTGCATTCGTTATTTCACGAAAAAATCGCATTTGAAAATTGCCAAGTGTATACATACTTTTAGACGTGACTGTACCTGGAATACAATAATATAGGTACCGATAAAATCGGCTGTCGTAAAACGCGCAAAGACATAATAATAAACCCTCCTGCGGCAATGGCTTTGTTGAGCAGACAAATTTTTCGAACATATGGAGCAATGGATTGGCTATATCCTTCAAGGTGATTCAGATTGTGTTGAAAGTCGTAATAGTCCGAATCAGGTTCTTACGGAAAGGAACATTTGAAAAGTTGCCGGGCAAATTGGAAAATTTGGGAAAACTGAAAGTGAATTTTCTATGGGAGTTTTGTATAAATTATTGAAATTTGGACGGGACAGCGTCTGTTGGGTCAGATGTAGTTAATATCCCCCCCGGTGGGTTCCCGCATTATCGAAGCGAGGGGGCTCAGTAGCCGTGGCTTGGTCACCCTCGGTGAAGTGAAGAGTAACCCGAGGAGGTGTGGTGTGAAGTCACGTACATCAGCACATCACGTATAGCACATAGTTTAAGTTAAGATAGATATGCTGTGTCATAGTCTTAGTATTTGCATATTGTCACATACGAACTATGTATATATACGTTACCAATTAAAGGAACAAGGGTAGTCTGTTGTCAGTGGACTCTTGGAGTACTACACATCATGTTGTTTACTTAACCCCTCCTTCCCCCTACATCGCATGGCGATCCTGCCAGGAAGTAGAGTTAACGTCACTGTTTATACAACTTAAATTGTTAAGGGAATCTATTGTTAAATTAGGTCCTAGTAGGCGGAAAGGCAAAAATTTTGATGGGAAAATAAGCGAAGCGAAAGCCTTGTACGGTAAATTTAAGTGCATAGTCTCGAGGTCGAGCAAATTTTCGGAAGAGTTAACGCAGTTGGTAGGTAGGATAGAAAATTTGTACGCGGAAACTATAAAGTTTGAGGACGGGAACAAAATCGAACAAGAGATGGCGGCGGAAAGGTTTTCTTTGAGAACGGCGGTTAGCTTGCTTCCGAAAATGAGTGGGGATGAGCAAGTAACCCAAGATTTGATTGATGCCATAGGTTTGTATAGTTCGATGCTAGAGGGGGCTGATAGTGCTCTTTTAATTAAATTCGTACTAACTACACGACTTACCCAGGGAGCTAGGATTCGGTTGGCCTCCAATTACGCAGCGGTAGACAGTCTGTTGGCTGACATGAAAAGACATTTGTTGACGGTGGAATCGGACGTAGCTGTGCAAGCCAAGCTTGCTCGCGCTAGGCAGAATGATAAATCGGTTGCGGATTTTGGTGCTGAGATAGAGAAGTTGATGGTCAATTTGACTATTTCTCAAGCCGGGGAAAGCTCAGAGGCTTATAAGATTTTGCAGCCGTTGAACGAAAAATATGCAATTAGGAAATTTGCTGACGGACTTCGTAATCAGCGTCTCGGTACGATCATTACTGCGCGGAATTTGACTTGTTTGAAAGATGCTATCAGAGTAGCGGAGGACGAAGATTGTGCTTCGTCGGCGCAAGTCATGACGTACCAGCGCTGGCCCGCAAGGGGTGGCTTTTCTACGGGCAATAGGGTTCGTGGAAATAGTTATAGGCGGCACGCTGTAGGGAATGGATACGCGCAGCAAAGAACAGCTGTTGGGCGTACGCACAAAAATGCTGGCGTATGGCATAGCAATGGAATGCGCGGTCGCGGCAATAATGCTCATCGTGGACGCCAGACTCAGCAAGGTCGGCGGCGTGTAGCGTGTTTTGAGCATGCGCGGGGCGATGCTGACTCAGGCGCAGTGTCAATGTCACGGAGTAGCGAAGGCGGACAGTCGAGTGAGACTCAGTTTTTTCGAGGCTGAGCATATTTTAGCTTGCGATAGTATTAACTGGGTTAATTTACTAGTGGATAGTGTAGATACGGAATGGTTAGTAGATACGGGTGCGTCGATATCAGCCGTAAAAAACAATTTCTTGAGCAATAACGCTTTGTGCTGTAAAGTAGTTAAGGAAGACTTAGTAATTAATGGTGTAGGAGGTAGTTTGCGAGCTATAGGTTATGTGTGTTTGAAGTTGGGGTACGGACGGTGTTCGTTCGTGCATAAGTTTTACGTATTTGATGATTTGCCATGTAAGTCGGTTGGCATATTGGGTCAGGATTTCTTGCAGAAGTATAGTGGTATTATACATTTTTCGGTAAACAGGTTGTCTCTTAAGGATCGTGAACGGCGGACGGTTTCAATGCCGCTTAAGTCCTATAGTTACATGTTGACTGTTCCTCCGCGATGTGAGGTAGTTAGGTATTTCCCCGTTAACAGAGCAGAAGATTGTGTAGTGGTTAGGAAAGAATTGCGTGAAGGCGTTTTCTTAGCTAGTGTGATGGCTAGGCCTAGGAATGGGATGATACCCATTAGGATTTTAAACACAAACTCTGAGGAAGTTGTGTGTAGTATGTCCGATATTGAAGTTTATCCATTAAGTGATTTCGATTGTTGTAATTTTGTGGAGTCGGAGATGGATGTTGAGCGTGTTAAGAAAATATTTTCTTTGCTTAAACTTGACTATTTGAGTGCCGAGGAGCGATTGTCAGTTGAGCAAATTTGCGCGAAATATTCGGATATATTTCATATTCCGGGAGATAAATTAGATGTCACGAATGTGTATGAGCAGTCAATACGGTTGAAAGAGAATGTAACTCCAGTTTATAGGAGGCAATACAGAATACCTTATGTACAGAAAAAGGAGGTTGATAGGCAAGTGCAGGAGATGCTGGATAGTAATATCATTGAGGAGGCGGTTAGTGAGTGGTCAAGTCCTGTTTTGGTTGTACCCAAAAAAGCAGATCGTAGTGGGGAGAAGAAATGGCGCGTAGTGATAGATTACAGGCAGTTGAACGAAAAGATACAGGATGATAAATTTCCATTGCCGAATATAAATGAAATTTTAGATTCTATGTCGGGTGCTGTTTACTTTAGTCACTGTGATTTATCGCAGTCTTATTATCAATGTGCTTTGGAAGAAAGTAGTAGGAAGTACACTGCTTTTACAACGGATAAGGGGCAGTATCAGATGTGTAGGTTACCAATGGGGTTGAAGATAAGTCCAAGTTCTTTTAGCAGGTTAATGACTGTAGCCATGTCTGGATTGAATTATGACAGGTGTCTAATTTATTTGGATGATCTAATTATTTTTGGGCGGAATTTGGAAGAACATAACCGAAACCTTGTGTCAGTTTTTTCACGCCTGAGGGAAGTAAATCTTAAGCTAAATCCATCCAAATGTGAATTTTTGAAGAAGCAAGTACTTTATTTGGGACACGTTATTTCGGCGGAAGGTATTTCACCAGATCCAGAGAAGGTTGAAGTCATTAAAGCTTATCCACGTCCATCGACGGTTGATGAAGTAAAGCGGTTTGTGGCATTTGCGAATTATTATAGGAAATTCATACCGAATTTTGCTAATATAGTGGTACCTATGAATAGGCTATGTAAAAGGAATGTTGTATTTAGTTGGACAGATGAGTGCGAGAGGTCATTTTTGTTGCTTAAGGAATCATTAATGAATCCACCGGTGTTGGATTATCCAGATTTTTCTGATAACAACAATTTTATATTGCAGACGGATAGTTCGGGGTATGCTGTGGGAAGTGTGTTGTGTAATGGGAACGGAAAACCCGTTGCATATGCTAGTAGGTCTTTAGGAAAGAGTGAGTTAAATTATCCTATAATAGAGAAGGAGTTATTGGCAATAGTTTGGTCAGTTAAACATTTTAGACCATATTTGTACGGACGGAGGTTTGTTGTAAAAACGGATCACCGGCCGTTATTGTATTTGTTTAACATGACAGATCCATCAAGTAGGTTGACTAAGTTTCGTTTGTGTTTAGAAGAGTACGACTTTGAGGTTGAATATATTAAGGGGAAAGAAAATGTGCTAGCAGATGCGCTTTCCAGAATAGTAATTACAAGTGAAGATTTAAAAACCATGCGTGAAAAGACTATATCCGTAATGACAAGAGCGCAGTGCAAGCAGTTGGAAGAGCCAAATGTTTGTGGTACGGACTCCGTGGTATCTGGGACTGATCACCCTAGGATCGTGGAAGTTCTTAAAAAACAAGGAAATGACGTTGAGATATGTTTGAATGAATGGGAGAAAATGTTACGTAACACTAATAGTAAAAAGTTATTTTCAAAGTCGCGCAATTTAGTGTATATGCCAGAAAACTCGAGTATTTATGTAAACTATGAATCTTTATCGGCATCATCGCGAGACGAGTTGTCGAAAGACATAGTCACTTTTTGTATTGAAAAAGGCATAAAAGAAGTTGTTATTTTGAAAAATCGTTATAACGTTAATTTTATTACAAGAATGGCAAAATATTTGAAGGCAAATAGTAGTTCCATGTGTGGAGATTTTAAAATGTGTGTGGTGAAGGATTTGCGGAGAGTGGAAGGAAAAGATGAGAAGAAAATTATTTTGAATGATTTTCATATTTTACCCACGAGTGGTCATGCAGGTATACGCAGGATGGTGAATAATATAAAAAAGTATTATTATTGGCCATCTATTGAGAAAGATGTAATGGAGTACATTGGGAAATGTGATAAGTGCAAGAAGCAAAAGTTTTCTAGACATACTAAAGAACCAATGACAATTACTACTACTGCATCTACGTCGTTTGAGAAGATTTATTTAGATATAGTGGGGCCGCTTGATAGGGACGAAAAAGGCAATGTTTACATATTGACTCTTCAATGTGAGCTTACAAAGTTTGTGGAGGCATATCCATTAAAAAATAAATCCGCAAATGAGGTAGCAAAAGCTTTGGCAGAAAATTTTGTTTTGAGATATGGAATACCGCGGACAATTGCTACGGATAGGGGTTCTGAGTTCATTTCAAAAGTAATGGTGGAGCTATGTAATATCTTGAGCATCAATAAGATCTTATCAACATCATATCATCATGAAAGTATAGGATCTTTGGAAAACGTTCATAAAACTTTAGGTGCGTATTTAAGGATCCAGACGAATAATAATCCATCATCGTGGAGTTCCTGGATTCCATATTGGTGTTTTTCTTATAACACAACAGTTAATACTGTGACGAAATATACACCTTATGAATTAGTTTTCGGTAAAATTTGTAGGTTACCAAGTAATCTGCAGGGCGAAAGTGTTGAACCTTTGTATAATTTTGATGATTATCCTTTAGAATTTAAGTACAGATTGCAAAGGGCTCAAAAAGATGCGAAAGAAAATTTGATAGCAAGTAAGTTAGCAAGGAAACATTGTTATGATAAGAATCTTAATTCTATAGCTTATAAAGAAGGTGACTGGATATTGGTAAAAAACGAAACAGGCAATAAATTGGAATGCATTTATAATGGGCCGTTTGAAGTTTTAAAGGACGAGTCACCAAATGTCATTGTTAAGTATAAAAATAAGATAGATGTAATACACAAAAATAGAACAAAATTATATTGTAAGAGTTAGAATAAAAGTTTAAAATGTGTAGGAAAAAAAAAAAAAACATTGTAATTTAGTTTTTTTTTTACTTTAAGAGGGGTGATGTGGTGTGAAGTCACGTACATCAGCACATCACGTATAGCACATAGTTTAAGTTAAGATAGATATGCTGTGTCATAGTCTTAGTATTTGCATATTGTCACATACGAACTATGTATATATACGTTACCAATTAAAGGAACAAGGGTAGTCTGTTGTCAGTGGACTCTTGGAGTACTACACATCATGTTGTTTACTTAACCCCTCCTTCCCCCTACATCGCAGAGGGGCCGCTCGTCAGGGCTTTTGCCGGTAAGTCGACGACGTAGCGGCCAACAAGTAGGTTGCGGTGCCGCTTAGGCGACATCGCAGCTGAGGCGGGCCGCGATGTCGTATGGGAGGCATCGCGGCTGAGGGTTGGAGGCCGCGGCGGGAGAGGAGTGCCGGTATTGCGCTCTCCCTACATTCCGAGGTCTTGACGAGGTCGCCACCGTCTGATGGCGGATGCGGTGGGGCCGCAGGGGAGGAGGAGTGTTGGTATGACGTTGGCTGTACTCCTCATAGGAGACGGGGACGGACAGCTGCGGCGGGTTCACGGATGAGTGCTAACGCATGCCCGTGTTCCCGCCGTAAACGGCAGAGGAGGACACCGTGGAGTTTTAGTGGGTTAGAGTCCCACATAACTGCACTATCTCCCCGTGGTAGTGCAGAATGTAGCAGCATTTTTCCACGTAAAAAAAAAAGATGTAGTTAATATATGTTAGAGAAATTGCCAACCAAGCGAGAGCAAGCGTCATCAATGCTCGTTCCTTTTCTGCATGAGAAGAGACCTTTGCCCTGTAGGAGGAAAAGCGGTACCGCTAGCACTATAATACATATTTGATCCTTTCTGCAATGTACTTAACATCTTGCATGCTTTGTGTGTGCATACCCATGTTTCTGACAAATAAATGAACTCTGAACTCTGAGCACTACTGCTGATCATGAGGTCTTGGGTTCGATTCCCGGGTCGGGCAAAGTGTTATTGTTTTTGAAGTGAAAAGTTCCTTAGGCGCGTTGGGCATTTTTTGTTACCGGAAAAAAACCATTGAATTCGCGCCACTGTTACCGTAACCGACACCGCTTTGGATGTGTTCGGCTGTCCTCGTGATGTACTCGGTTTTAATGTATATCCGATATGTCAGTGAGTGATGGCTCAGTATTCTGTTTGTGTTTTGTTTTCACCAGGAATTTCTCAACAGCAGCCTGGAGTCTAGATTTGTGCCCGGTTGATGGCAATAGCCTCGCCCCCTATTACATGGGACTTATACATAACTAGCGAAATGTAGGTGTACTATAATTGGCACACGTCTGCCTAACCCTTCGAAAAATACAAGCGTGATGTTATGTAATTTCATTGACCAAAGTCAAAGTCAAAGCATTTATTTCAAATAGGCTCGTAAAAGGCACTTTTGAACGTCAAAAATTACCTTAAAATATGTAGAATTGATTCTAGTCGTCCCTTCCAAAAATTAGTTTTCGTATGGAGAAGAATGGGCAAGAAACTCCACCGTTACTCTTTTAAACCAGATAGGTACTTATGCATAGTAGGGGTTTTAAGCATACATACTGTTTGCTCCCATCATAACACAACCCGCATAAAATTGAACTATTTATATTTGTTTTAATACACGGCACACACAAACTTGGCAGAGCGGCGCGCTGTGGGCTATTTGCTCGAAATTTTCCTAATTTAAAGTTTTCTTTGATTAAAATTTTCGTTGCCCGCCGGGGGTGAGCGGTTAGGGGTTAATCGTTCGGTGATTGCTGGTCTAATGTTTATTGGGCAGTCCTGAAGGTTATTCTGTGTACCGATTGATTGTTATATAGAATCCGTACTATAATAATATAAGGGATTAAAATATAATGATCACCAAAAAATATATTGAACACCAAAAAATGAAGTCTAAAATTACAATAGTTCTAGCTGATTACCCCGAGGTTAGGTTTGGTTTGGTTACTTCAAACCCTTTACACAGAAATACTCCTCCGTCGACATAGGATGCAAGAGCGAGCTAATGAGAATACAAATTCTTTTACCTAGGTATTTTACAATAAAATGGAGTTTTAATTATGGTGATCATTTACTATTTTTGGCAGTAAAAAGTTTTTTTTTGATGTTATATTTTACTTTATCTAGTGATAAGTTAAACATAAACCATAATATAAATGCGAAAGTGTGTCTATCTGTCTGTTACCTTTTCACGTTTAAACCGCTGAACAGATTTAGATGAAATTTGGTAAAGAGATAGTTTGAGTCCCGGGAAAGGACATAGGATAATTTTATCCCGATATTCCCACGGGAAACTAGGCGGGTGAAAAAGCGGGGCGTTGCTAGTAGAATATAATACTCTTTATTGGCAGTATAGTGGGCAGTGGTAGCCTAGTTGTAACGACCCCAATTTAAGAGTTGTGGGTTCGAACTCAGGCAGGCACTCTACTTTTTATAAATAATTTCATTACCACTGCTCTATTGGATTGAACGTTGAACATTTAAATTAATTTTATTCTCTCAAATCTACGCATGTTCCAAAAACCCTTCAGCCCTTTATTTTCCTACCCCTAAATATCTTCAGCAAACAAACCGCATCTCCAAAGGGTATCAACATCATATTATTTGCTGGCGCTACCCTCAGGGGGTGCAATTCGTGACTGATAAATATATCACTGACCCTTTCTGATAAGTGTCCGTTTGACATGAGTTACTTATTGTGATAGTATAGATTGCGGAACTGCATTTAATGACATTGAAACTTAGAAAATATGGATGCGTTATTCGCGTGTAGACTGCCTGACTTCGTGTAGGTGATGCTGTTTTAAAGCACTGAACAGCATACCTTGTGAAGATAGCATGACTAAAATCACGCAAGATATCAAAGTAAGTCATCTGTGTAAGATATCAAATCGACTGAGTTTAGGTACCTATCCTGTCATTGATATCAATACTTAAGAGGACTACATGACTTAAAGCGCGGTCACTGTCGGACTGCATAGAAAAGAAAGAGAAGCGCGATGACACAACGCTGGTAATCATCCATCCCTGCGCCGCCTAAACGAAACAGCAGGCATACATTTTCGCCGCGTCGTAGAAAGAGAGGGGGATACTCCTACGCCGCGCCGGCTGTCTACTCTCCATCCGTCTTACGAATTCCGTCTTACGAATCTGACGGTCACGTGTCCTGACGCGAGCTTAACATTTTTAGGGTTCCGTAGCCAAATGGCAAAAAACGGAACCCTTATGGATTCGTCATGTCTGTCTGTCTGTCTGTCTGTCTGTCTGTCTGTCCGTCCGTCCGTATGTCACAGCCACTTTTTTCCGAAACTATAAGAACTATACTGTTGAAACTTGGTAAGTAGATGTATTCTGTGAACCGCAGTAAGATTTTCACACAAAAATAGAAAAAAAACAATAAATTTTGGGGTTCCCCATACTTACAACTGAAACTCCAAAAATTTTTTTTCGTCAAACCTGTACGTGTGGGGTATCTATGGATAGGTCTTCAAAAATGACATTGAGGTTTCTAATATCATTTTTTTCTGAACAGAATAGTTTGCGCGAGAGACACTTCCAAAGTGGTAAAATGTGTGTCCCCCCCCCCTCTAACTTCTAAAATAAGAGAATGATAAAATTAAAAAAATATATATAATGTACATTACCATGTAAACTTCCACCGAAAATTGGTTTGAACGAGATCTAGTAAATAGTTTTTTTTTTAATACGTCATAAATCGAAAACCGCAATTTACCTTTCACAAAGTTACAACGAACTACAAGAACTTTTATATTATGTTACTTGCTGCTACGGAACCCTTCATGGGCGAGTCCGACTCGCACTTGGCCGGTTTTTTTACCCATTACAAAAAAGTGTACAACACCGCTAAAGAAGTTTTCACTTCAAAGTTGTTTGGTCAGTGGATCGTCTTAGGGTTTATATTCATGATATTTTGTATCATGTAAAAGTGCATCCAGGTATTATTTTTGGTTCTTTAGT
Organism: Amphipoea lucens; assembly: GCA_947508005.1. NCBI lineage: Eukaryota > Metazoa > Arthropoda > Insecta > Lepidoptera > Noctuidae > Amphipoea > Amphipoea lucens. Next base: position 19,187,045 of record OX382372.1, read on the forward strand.
ACTTATATGGTACATAAATTGGTTCTGGATTCATTAAATATTAGGTAGGAAGCCTGGTGAGTATGTAGGTATATAGGTACGTGATCTGGGTCTGGGTAGGTAGAAGTCGTCTCCCAAACGACATGTTTGCATAAAGAGACTCGAAAGAGGAGGGTCGACGGAGGCTAGTATAGATCCTACAATGATTGTCGACCAAGGCTTTCTGTTGACTAAAAGAACCTTTAAAATACTGCTCAGATTTGAGATTGGTTAAAACAAATATTATATGAAATTGAAATTGTTTATTGAAATAATTAATTTTCTAAATATTTACAAAAATAGGGCCTTATACTAGATGTAGTTAAAAATAATTGGAATCTACCTGAACTAGGAATGAACCTGTATCTCAGGTATCTCACTCAAGTGCTTATGTTACAGTCATAGTGATTAAATAGCTATTATACATAATGACTGGTCATTATATATAATAGCTAAATTGACTAGACAATGTGATAAATTAATCACTTTATCCGGATATTATTAATAACAGCGGGTCAAAGTTAGCCAAAGTAATAAATACGGTCTAACTGACTTGTTACCCCTCCCGCTCTTCAATAAATTTTGTTTTATGGCTAGTGAGCTTTAAATTTACTTTATAAAATAAAGTTAAATAATTTTATAACAATGTTAATTAACGTTGAATCTATGACAATGTTATTTTAATTCTTAAAATAAACATTATAATTATTACTTTTCAAATAACAGCATAATATTGCTACGCATATAGTTAGATATGCTTAAGGCAAATTGAAATATAATTTTATAATCTTTACCTATACCTACTTGTTTTATTACATTATCCAAGTCTTCGAAGACATTATATAAAATTGCTAGTTAATGTGATTAATTATGTGTCAATTATCACTTTATCTAAATTGAGTAGACATTATAAATAATGGCTAGATAATATATATAATATCCGGATTTATTACTTTGGCTGTAACACTTATACATAAGTATTATCTAAAATTCCTTAAAGAAATAGTAAATGTATGTCATCATCAAAATACAGCGTTGCAAATATGTTAATGAATCTGTAGTTAAGGATTTTTAAATTCTTACGACACTGGTGGTAAAGACGCGGCCAAGTGCGAGTCGGACTCGCACGAAAAGAGTTTCGTACCACAGTAAAATTTTAAAATTATTTTTTTTTTAACTGACTTCTAAAAACGCCGTAAAACAGTGTTTTTCAATCTTTTAGAATACGCGACCCCTTTACAGTTTCAAAAATTCTAGCGACCCCCTTCTGCAATAGACAGACAAAAAGTTAGTCGCGACCTCCCTAAGGGTTGCAACCCACAGATTGAAAAACACTGCCGTAAAATAACCCCCCTTTAATATTTAAATTAGTTGCTATAGCCGCCGTGTGAAAATTTTATTTCAAGTTATTTTCTTTATTTGAGAATATGTGTGTATCTAAACGGATTTAGACTTACCTATTCAACGTTAGAGAATTTAAACAAAGGTCTCATATCCTCTCTTATTTGGAACCAAATTATTCTTTAGCAAATCATTATTCGCTATAATATGTATATTCGTGTTTAAGCTATAATCACTATGTAACTAATAAAACTCCAAATCAATTATATGCCGTCACTTACGTTCATGTTAAGAACTTTATTAATAATAATAATAATATTCCACAACTATCACACAACGCCATCTAGTCCCAAGCTAAGCTGAGCTTGTGTTATGGGTACTAGACAACTGATAAACATACTTATATATTTCTAAATACATACATATTATAGATAAATTACACCCAGACACAGAACAAATAATCGTGCTCATCACACAAACATTTGTCCTGGGTGGGAATCGAACCCACGACCTCCGGCATAGCAGTCAGGGTCACTAACCACTAGACCATCAGGCCTGTCAAATAATAATTCACTTACTGAGAAACTAAATTTACATAAAATGTTTATGAGCGTACTAAAACAAAAAAGTAAAACAAAACGTAAAAGGTAAAATATAATATGATAAAAATAAGAAGCTCTTTGCTCTTAGGATAATGATAAAAAAAACAAAAGGTAAACGTGAACTAATCAGCAATCGAATAAACACGGATCTAAAGTAAAAGCAGATGTATTACTAGATGTGGCATACATGGCAGCGTACCAACTAAAGATTTTATTAAAACCCAAAAATTGCCTTCTCCTCAAGATTTCATACCTCTATGGTCAACAGCACCAAATATGGAGATGGGCAGAAGTGATACGGCGGTAAATAAAAATAGGGCTGGTGTGAACACGGCTTAAATCATTTGTTGAATTATAGCCGCCAGTGTGGCTATACCCTTGTGATAATACATTGTTTGTAAATGTCCCCCGCTTATTGCTTTGATATTAAATGTAACATTTTCATGAAAAAATGCTGAGTTTTGTTTGTTTCATTTTTTGTAAAGGACTTAGGGGTTGTTTTGCGTATATTTTTTTATTATTTAATTACTTTATCGCACAATTGGATTTGTCCGTCGGGTTTATAGGACTACTAGCTGCGCCCCGCGGTTTCACCCGCGTAAGTTTCGATCCCGTGAGAATATCGGGATAAAAACTATCTTATGTCCTTGCCCGGGACTCAAACTATGTCTATACCAAATTTGATCGAAATCGGTTCAGCGGTTTAGGCGTGAAAAGGTAACATACAGACAAACAGAGTTACTTTCGAATTTATAATATTTAGTATGGATTAGATTATGTAGGCCATTTAAATATTTTGGAATCGAACTCGCTATCGAACGTGGACTCTCTCGCCAATTGAACCGATAAAAAATCCCGAAAATTCTACTTACCTAATTAAAATCTTAAATTCATTTACTCACTGACATACAAATAGCCTAAACACTGGCACTAGAAGAATTAAATTATGATACAAGGGTTCCTTATATTATAAAGAAATGAGCACTAAGGAAGGATTTTCGATCATTGTCATTTTCCAAATCCTATATGGCACGCGGCTTAGGGTGTCCCAAGACTATGCAAAGCCTGCACCCTCGGCCATAGGCAGACGTTTCACCGCGGTGGTTTTAGCCGGTAAGAGACCGGCATGGGCATGCCCTTCTTTCCACAATGGAGGAAGTCTATGAAGATTTACACCTCACACAAAAAAAAAGGGTTCCCTAAGACTGCGGTGAAAGCCACAGAGCGTCCGCAATTTACCGACGACGAAACGTTATTTATGAAAATAAGTTGATGTTTCTCTAGAGAGCTTTTTTGACAATGAAAAGTCAAACACAAAATCAAAATACCATATACTTGGAAATAAATAAATTATTATTATTATTAAAAGTGATTTATTCAAACTAGGCTGAGAATCAACACCTTTCGAGCGTCAAAATTACATAAGGCAGTCCCCCAAAATGCCCGCCTTTCCTAGTCTTTTAGCTGGGAAGAAATGGTGCAACAAACTCCGAGCTGTCACAGCGCAGCGGCCGTTATGTGCCGGCCGCCGCTATCAAAGCCTAACTAAAATCTAAATTCACAAAATTCCTCTGAACCTATAGATGCATCTTAATCTTGTTATCAAACCGTTGAGCCAAGACTACCGCAGCATTCCACTGCTAAGGGCACCCTATAAATTATACTATATCTCACTTAATTAACCATTAGGCTCTTAAGTAAAGGTTGACAAATTAACGGCACACGTGAATGGGTCCCGTATATCAATGGTGATTAGGAAACCATGGCTTAAGCTACCTCTATGTATGTATTAAGTGCGAGGCTTCGGTCGGAGCAAACTTTGTGAAGATGCTGTCAAAATGAGAATTGAATTATTGACCCCTGGGCTTATTTAGCATAACCAGCCTATAATGTTCCCACTGCTGGGACACAGACCTCCTCTCTTCAAGAGGGAGTGGGTAGTAATTTATCACGCGGACCCTGTGCGGGTTGGTAGATGTTACACGTCTTCGAATTCTTGGTTCTAGGACATGAGTGCCTTTTATCCGTGGAATAAAATTGACGTCTGAAAGTTCTAGGTGGTTCTAGTTTGGAAAAACTGTCAACAATTCAAAGTTTATTCATAGGATAAAAGTCTTACCCCCTTACTAATAAACGTTGTGTAGCGTCTATATAGGTAGTAACACAACGCTTTGTCTTCTTCTTTCAAAAGTCAAATTACTGACGACTGAAAGAGAGAAATCGGTGTGTAACTATTCATCTGATATAATAATACGTTTATTAGTAAGGGGGTTATTCTATCTATATCATCCATCCCTACCTATACTAACTATTCCACCAATTCGCACTAAGCGTTTGCAAATGTCGTTTATAATGCGCACAGCAAAAGAGTGGAACCTCTACCTGCGTCTGTTTTTCCGAGCGCAACAACCCGAATCTCTTCAAAGTGAGAGTGAACAGGCTTCTTCTGGGTAAGCTCGCTCCATCGTCGACTTTGTCTCTGTCACCTTTGACCTAGACTAGAGTTAAGAGCAAGCCCATTTCAAATAAATAAAAAAATAATAAAAGTTTGGTGGAATTCACCTTTGCTTATATTTGTTATATTCAAATAATAACAAATATAAGCAAAGATTTGAATAGACACTATGTCTATCACTAGACAATACTTGACACCATCGTCCCAACAGCCTGTAATCATATAAAAAAGTAAATGTCTTCCTGCTCGTGCCTCCAAACTCGGGACTACGAAGGTACCGTCGCGAACTTACCGGCCGATATTTATCATTTTAATTAAAATGTTAAGCTTATGATTTATAGCAGTTCTCAGGTATATTTTACTTTTTAATTCCCTGTCTTTCTGGAGTGGAAAGGATTTAAAGTTGCTGTAAGGTGGGATTTAACGTACGGACTCTTGTTGGAGTGGGCAGAGTTTTAAGTGTAGATTGGCGAATTTTTTTTTTTTTTTTTTAGGATAGATATTCTATAGAGGTATGAGGAATAGGGTCTAAAGTTCATTCATACTCTATAGAAAAGGGAGGATCCTCCGACCAGACGGGAGTTGTGCCTGGCGGGCAACTGCCTGATGATTCATGTCGGGCTGTTGTATCTAAGCTAGTTGCGCGGTAAACTCTGCTTGCGAGATGCAGGATTTGCGTGACGTCAGTATGACGCGTTGTTCGCATGTGGCGTTGTAGATACTGCTACAATTCTTTTTCTGTGCTGCGACTATCTTGGAAAAATCACGTGAATCACGACTCTGCTTATGTGACCACCGTAGCACGAGTAACGGAGGTGTTTGGCCGGATAAAATTCTTGAATACTTTTAACACAACAGTAGGTATATTTTTTCATAGCACTGTGTGACCTAAACCTGCACATAAGTTACGATTTTCTGTGACGTTAAGTAGTACATTTTTACACAGAAAAGCATGACTTAAGTGTGGGTTTAGGTCACACGAGCTATAAAGTAGTATACGATTCGTGTGACTTAGTAGTCTATTAATGTATAGTGTTTAGCAATCTCACGCCGTGCAATGATGGATTATTTAAGTTACACGTATCGTAATGTACAATAATAGAATCCCGTTCTTAGCAAAGTATTTTTCTAGACTAACTGTCACAATATTATGTCCTACCCTATTTATACTTTTACAATTGTTGTGTAGTCAAAATACAATCAAGTAATTTTTGGAAGTTGTATTATAATATTGAATGATAAATAAATAAATGATAAATGATTTATTTTCTGTAAGTAGGTTTGTACAAACACTTTTACACGTCAATCATTTTTTTTAAGCTAGATGAGGTCGGCGTTTCGGTTCCCTACCCATTTGCATAAAATTTTAAGACCTAATATAACTTGGCATAATTTTGTTTGGCATAATTATATTTTCGCATAATATAATTACGCAACAAGAAATTTCACGCAGACGAAGTCACGGTTAAAAGCCAGCCAGTAATAATAACAGATAGATCACGTATTGGCCCAACCTCCTAGCGTAGAATTCAAATCTACCTACATAGTTTGTGCTAAACTGCTGATACGCACGAAAAATCCATTTATGAAAGTGAGGTCATCCATAATAAATTCTTCGTGAAACCAATGTCACTAAAAACATAACATTTTATTTGTTACTCATAAATCTTGTAATCCATGTAAATAATTTATCACAGCACGCCCTAGTTTTTTTGCTATCTCCAATAACATGGTAACATGCACAAAGCGCAATCTATCATACGCGACTTTTAAAAATATTGAATGTTAGATACCGCGTTCTATTTTATTTTATGTTCATGTTACACGATAGTTTGTGCTGTCGATACTATTTTAATATTTTTGCGTTGAAAAGGATTTTTTTACGGCTTTTTGTGGCCAATCCGTAGGCGGGTTTCCTATATATAGAATGTTATGGAATATTGCCCGAAGCAGTTTGCAAAAATGCATAAAAATGGTTTTGAGGCAGTAACGGAATCATCCCTGCCGTGTTGTGTTCTATTTTACTGGGATTTGTTTCCGCAGTTTACTCCTTCAGTGGACCATTGTGCGTGGTATCCCTGCCCATATCCCTTATCTGATTTGACCATTAAGGCTCTTGCAGATACGCGCGACGCGACAGCGCGCGTCTAGTAGAACAATTCCTATAAAATCTTCATGGAAATTGTTCTAACAGAATCGCGTCGCATCGTCGCGTCGCGCCTGTCTGCTGGGAGCCTTTACACAAAATTGTAAGGACTGTACATATGAGCCTGTGTTTATATATTCCTTCTCAGACTAGTCGGCTAGGAAACACAAAACCTCATCTAGCTCAAAAATATTATTTGACATGTAAAAGTGTTATTCACAACCTATTTACAAAACAAATATCATCCCAGCCCTCTGGTCACGTGAAGTGTCGACACCAGCCGGCGAGAAATTTCCTTCAAAGGAGACGCGCACGCGGGCCCCATGACCCGAGTTGCCCGACCTGGGCATCAAACCCAGGACCTCAAGCTCAGCAGTAGCACTTACGACCACTACACCAACGAGGCAAAATAATCTATATACCTGTTAATAATAAAGCTAAAGAGTTTGTTTGTTTGAACGCACCAATCTTTGGAACTACAAATCGGCGGGGCAATTGCGTAACACTTTATCAATCGCAATTGGTTTCATTTTGACAGTTCAACAACATTCATTGCGTTATTTACGTGTTGAGCAGACAAATTTTTCGAACTTATGAAGCAATGGATTAACAATTGGCTTCAAAATGATTCCAATTCCGATTGATAGTGTGTTACACAGATTTGAAAAAGTCTTTTTGCATTTGATAGCTCAATTCTTGAGGAAGACTATAGAAAGAAAGAAAGAAAGAAAAATTTTTATTAGGACACAGTTCGTGAAACACAAAATACAAAATTAATAAAATAAAAAAAATGTTTCAGACAACAATAGTGTGTGCCTCACGGCTGCGCCAAAAAGGTTCATTTCAGCATTAATGCCAGACAGATGCTGGCTGACGCTGGTTTTCTAATGAACCCTTAGGGAAAAATAGGCTACTTATCATCACGCTAGGGTCGACCCTACGGAGCCGAGCAAAAACAAAAAAAAGTCAGAAAAAACGCTGAGCGAAAACAAAGTAATAGCGCGGGCAGACGATGCGATGTGACGGGATGAGTCGGAGGAACAGAAAATATCACGCGGACGAAGTCGCGGGCAGAAGCTAGTGATTGTATACTCTGAAAAAATATGTTTAATAAAAACTAAAACCCGACAATTGAAAAAGGATGAAACAAGAACGTGCTTTCCCGTGGTCGCATGCTACCATAGCTTATAATGTGTTAAATAGTACATCGGCAAGCGACCACGGGAAGGTACGTTCTTGTTTCATCCTTTTCAGTAGTCGGGTTTAAGTTTTTAAACTTATTTTTTATGTAATTATTTTGGGGCTCATTTCAGTAATATTAATATTTTTGAAATGTGCTAATTAAGTCCTTTCATTTGATACCCAACAAAGCATGATAAAAAAAATATTAGATCATGACTTTATGTCCGCTAGAGGGCGCCATATTCAATTTAATGTGACGTCACTTAGCCTTTAACCAGCGGACAATCAAGACGTTTCCAGCGATACCCCATTTGTCTAATTATGATAAGCAGATTAGAAGTTATGAGGGAACAGATGAACATACATACATACATACCGGTCAAAATCATAACCCTCCTTTTTGCTTCACCGTAGTCCAACCTTTCTCCCATAATTATACACTGTACAGATTAATACTAGACTTTCCACGTCCTTAATTTTCCAACTCACCAAATAGCATTTAATTGTAGCCTTTCTAACAATAAAGTTGTCGAGACCACATTACGCGTCAGCCGTCAGTAAGTTAACTCGTTGACAAACAAGTATGTATATTATAAACAACTGGACTGCACCGTGATCCATCATTGTGAGGATACAACGAAACACCCCGTAGATACGCCGTCTGCTCGATTAATCACCCTGTATACGTATGCGTTTAAGAAGGGCTGTTCATTATGCGATTTGAGGAATTATCTTACGACTTTTCTGCGACTTTTTGAAGTGAAACTTCTTTAGGCGCGCTTGACTTGGGGAGTAAACTGGCGAATGCGTTACGAAAACGTGTGATCGCGAGTAGGGAAGGTACGTAAAAAATAGCTGGAAATACCTGGTGTAAAAACCCGGTCCCGGTCGCATAAATATGCGACCGGGTTTTTACACCAGGTATTTGCTTCCAAGTACGCACACCGGGTACCGACTCAAAATACTTGCAAGACTATTAAGTATCTTATACGGCTACTCGCTCAAATACGTAGGTACTCAACCGCGTCAGTTTTCGCAAATGCGATCATGCTCCTTTTGGAACAATTTCGTATGCAAGTATTTTTTACCGACTTCACAAAAAGGAGGAGGTACTATGTTCGGCTGTTTGTATGTTTTTTTTTTTTTTGTATGTTTGTTCATCGAATACTCCGCCAATTGTCGACGGATTTTCAAAATTCTTTTTTTGTTCCAAAGTAGATAGTTTTGAGGTGGTCCCACTGTCACCAAGTTAGGATCTGATGATGGGATCTTAGAGTAATCGAGGGCAACCTTTAAATTTTATAGGCTCACTTATTGTTTTTCGCATATTTTATGAAGTATCTTGTGTATTTGCGTATGGTTGTCACCATCTCAGGTAGCTGGGCTGATGATGGAAGTTACAACTCCTTAACAGTAAGAAGTTACTCGAACAGGCAAGGACTGTTTTAGTCAATTGTTTTGATGTTTGATAGGGCATTTGCCACATTTGGTCTCATGATCATCAAGTCATGACCTGATGCTGCAGTCAGGATAGTCTGCAGAGTACCTAACTCCTCGACAACTAACAGCAGATATATCGTGTTAAGGCTCATTGAAAAGGGCTCGATGTGTGGATAAACGTACTGTTAATGAGGAACACCGAAGTACATAAAGACCTGATGCTGAAGCCAGGAGCATTAGAAAAAGTACCAACCTTGAAATTACAGCACCGTAGTCGTGTTTGGTCTCATTTTAAACAGGACTAAATTTTAAGTTCAATGCAATGTTGACAAGTCTGGCCTGATGCTGCAGCCAGGATTATCAGCATCTAGTCTAAAAACATCAGGGCAGGATTTGATGATGGGATCCTGGAGAAATCGAAGGAACTCTTCAAATATTATAGGCACACCTATAGCGATTTGGGTATTTTTTATAGTAACTCGTGCATTTGCTCTCGGAAAGCACTATTTGGTGATGTGGAACTGATGATGAAGACCACAGATGGCCACCGGAACTACTCAATAATATCTAAGTATTTCACGGGTTGCGATTCGATTAATTTAATATGGTTGCTAAGCAATTTATGCTCGTCACAATGTGAATGGTGATACGGAGCTGATGGTGGATCTGGAGAACTCCTCAACAATTAACTTCCCTGTATCGGGAAAAGCAATATTTTGTTTGTAAAAGGCGATGATCACTAGGCTATTGTAACTTAGATAAATTATAAGCAGACCCACTAAAAAGCGTGAAATAAAAACTTTTTAAGAAAAAAAAACCGACTTTCAAAAAAACACTACAAAGTGAAAAATATCTTTAATTTCGGAAGTCGGTGGCAAAAAACTAAAATAAAGATCCAAAGACACCGACTTCCAAAATTAAAGTTATTTTTCACTTTGTAAAGTTTTTTTTTCTTAAAAAGTTTTTTTACTTTAATGGTTTGCAAGTATTTATTTGTAAACGCGATTTTGCTTCTTATTTATTCGAAGTCATTGATCAATTTCCTATGCAAGTAGTTTTACTTCCAACGGGGCTTTTGAATACGCGATTGTATTTCTTATCTGTATGAAGTTATGGATCAGTTTTCTATGCAGATAGAAAATACTTGAAAGTATCTCGCTCCGTCGTGCCTCGACGCTCGAGTACGTAGGTACTCAAATAGTTCAACAACCGCGTTTGTTTTCGCAAATGCGATCATACTCCTTATCAGTAAGAGCACAGAATACTTAATAGTACTACGTACAGAAAGGACACTCCCTTCCTCGCCCTCATATCAGATACCGCACCTCACCCCGCACTTCGAGGTATTCGTCGCCGACTCTTTAGCAAGGGCGCTCGCGAACCGCAGCGCTGTATTGCTGACACACAATTATGCGATTTAAAAGTTTTATTTGAGTTTTAATCAAGATGGTTGGATATTGTGATGCTTTTCCGAATTCGTATTTACATATACTGTTTGTATGATTTCGCATTTTTAATAACATGCGATTTAATAACCCATTATTTACAGAAAAGTCATTTAAACTAAACTATTTTAGTGTTTTTATTTCATTACGAACCCGACTATATAAATAAACGATTGAACTACAAGGTCACTTCATAATAATGCACACGTTCGGGCAGCGCCGCCGCCGACGTCGTTCGGTTCCCCGACACAAATTGCTTTTCACGCCATTTTTTTTTACGCTACTAGATTTCACGCACACATTTGCACGTATACAAACGTCATTTGTTTATGTAATAGTAATAGGTAATTATTTTGCGAGGGTTGTATGGAGTGTCCGAGGTGTGGTAAGAGTCTACGGAACAATTTCGTATGCAAGTATTTTTACTTTAATGGTTTGTAAAAGTATTTATTTGTAAACGCGATTGTGCTCCTTATTTATAGGAATTCACGGATCAATTTCCTATGCAAGTACTTTTTACTTCCAACAGGGCTTTTGTTTGATTACGCGATTGTACTTCTTATTTGTATGAAGTTATGGATCAGTTTTCGATGCAGATAGAAAATACTTGAAAGTATCTCGAGCCCTGGTTTTAGGCCCTGGTTTCTTAAGGTGGACGTACTTGGAAGCCCTGGTACTCGATTTTGCAAGTACGACCCATGTCTAAGGGCTACGGGCGAGGCGAACGGGAGTTGAGTGGGGGATATAAGCAAGAGAAAGCAGTGCGCGCGCACATTTTCTTTCTCTCTTCCTTTCATAGCCAAATACGTTTGAAGTTTCACTTCAGTCGTGTGGTCATAAGCACACTCGGTTTTTTGGTATTTTTTTGTAAATGTAAAACACCGCAATAATCTCATTATTGCTGTGTTCTGTTTCAATGAACTAGAAAGTTAATGATTTTACTACCATTTTTCCGAATGGATATTATCAGGGATCCCGACTGTTTCTTATACTCTGCCTGAAGTAGGTGATGGAGTATATTAAATTCTTTAATTTCAAAAACAGTACTTACTTTTGTCGTCCTCAGCCCATGACTATAAAAATATAAGCGACTCGCGTACTCGACTTGCAGACTAACAGACATAATATAAATATTCGCACACCCTTCCTTGGATTTTGTATTAAACATCACCACTGCTCTCAAAATGACGTAGGAAAACATCGTATGGAAACCGGCACATCCTAAAACCAAAAATTCGAAGATATGTGACATCTTTTTTTTTTTTTTTTTGGGTGGGAAATCATCAAATAACTTCTCCCGCTCTGGGCGGAGCGAGATTGCGTGTCAGACTTTTACTGACTAAAACCCACCCGTGTTCCTTAAGTTGCCTGTGCCAGGGGCCACAGTATCTCTTTCGAACAACCCGCGACCCCGGCAGGATATCTACCAACCCGAACTGGCCTGCGTGGTAAATTTCATATTCATATTTTCATATTCATTTATTTTGCGTTCCACAAGGTAAAAAGATGTTTACAAAAGGCTTAGAGCTAAGATCCGTTGTAGACCCTGTTAGGGCACAGCAAAAAATTTTATTGGTACATACTTAGTAATTAAATATCTAAATCATAGAAACTAAAATTAAAATAAAATTATACATGAAAACTGAATATATAAGTAGAAGAATATAAAGTAAGTACCTATTTTCTTAAAATACTATCATTACGTTGAGATAAATTTATATTTATATTGCCTAAGGTAATAATTATTATCACAAAAACTTACTTAATAAGAGACATAATTATTTTAAGATTACAAATTATTAATAAAGAGATCAGGTTTACATGTATCCTTATCAGAGACAATTTATAGATTTAGTAGGTAGGTAACATTTTATAATTTACTTAAATAATCTTCTTGATAAATATATGCATGTATATATTTAAAAATGTAAATTACGGCCCACTCCCACTCCCAGAGAGGAGGCCTGTGTCTCAGCAGTGGAAACATTATAAGCTGATTATGCTTATGCTTCCATGGGGTAGGCAGACAAAACAGAACACCGTTGTCTACATCTCTTTTTATGTACGGATCGCAGGTATGCTGGAAGAGATTTCTTTGGAAATAAGCATCACCTTTGTATGTATTTTTGTGTTCCTTTCTTCTTGTCTGATTATATATGTGTACATAAATATAATATAAGCTAACATACAAACTATAATAATATATACAATTATATGAAAAAATAAACAAAATAGTCATAGGGCATCAAAGAATTCGTCCGCATCGCTGTCAGCAGGAACAGTGCCCAAAAGGCTGGCAGCATTGCCACGTTGTATGGCAATGATAATTCTTTGGCCAAGAAATAGGTCAGTTGTACATAAATGGTTAAAAAAAAAACACCACGTGCTACGATCTTATTCATTTGCGACCAAAATGTCGCGACTAATCGCACGATGAATGGCCAGCCTTAATTCCAGTGTATACAAAATTCGATTAAGGTCGTGTTTTGAGCGTTTTTGTTAACTTATGAACAGGAAGCGATGTTTTGCTGCAATATTTTCAGTACTGCAGATGTAGCTTCAAATAATTTAGTCGCAGTTGTTATGTACCGTCGAACTCGCTTGAGTTGTGAGAAATATCGCGAGTCATTATGTTTTTAGTTCATTTTGAAGATACATTGTGTTTTAAAGGTTTTATTGTGTTATATTGATTTTTGGAGTGGAGGTGTGGCTTAGCGTTATTTTATTTCAGTAGGTACTTTAATGCTATTCTGTAAAAATCTCACTGTGAAAACTAAGGTGAAGTGAGCTTAAAGTGAGCTGTCAATAATATCAATCCCTAGAATAGAATACTCTTTATTATGTACACCAAATATAAATTACAGACATAAATAAAGAAACTTTACAATGGGTGACACAATGGGCGGTCTTATCGTTAAGAGCGATCTTTTAAAGAAAACCTTTGGATGGATTAAAAAGGGGATCCATAGCCAAAAGTTGAAGTATAGTGTGTTACAATGATACAGCTCTTTAATTATTGCGTGTTTACATGAACGCGCCTGTCCCATCACTGGTTTTTCCAAAGAAAAAATTTAAAGCTCATTTTAAATTCGCTTGACTGTTCGAATGCAACTAAAGTTATCTTATTGCCAGCCTGCACTACATAAGGTCGACTTTGCAGACAACCTTTACAGTACTTTCATTGGAGATCACATAACCACTTAGGTAATTCCCATCAGGTTAAGCCTACGTTAAAAAACGCGTGGAATTTTTAACGATTATGTTTTTTTGTTACGTTTTTCTAATTGCTGACTCTGGTCCATTAAATTATAACGATACAAAAGTCCCTTCTATCCACTCGATTTTCCTCAAGCTAAACATTTATTTTTTTGCTTAAACGTTTTCCGTTTTCCTTATACCCGTTTTTCGGGAGAGCTATTGACGTACCTCCTCGACAAACAAGTCAAAAAAAAAAAAAAACGAAACTTCCACATTAAACAGCAATTACGACAACAAAACGAGAGTCCGAGATGTCTTTTTACGAGGCCAAGCCCTCGAGTGTCGAGCCTTTGAGGCCTCGAGCCTCTTGCCTCGGGCCAGGCCACTTCAGGCCTCGTACAGCTGCGCTAACTGTTGCATGCGACTCCCGGACTACTTGTCCCTGAGTTTTATTTGAAGCTCCCCGACTACACTTGTGCGCGAGTTTTTATTTCGAGTCCCGTTGAGTATGTACGGCTTGCTTGGAGTTAGTATGTTAGTTGTATGTATGTGTGTGTGTGTGTGTGCTCGTGTGATAGTTGTTTTTCTTTTATTGTAGCATGGATTTAAGTGCGGAAGGCTTTATGAAAAACAGATTTTAAAGAGACGACAAACTTTTATATAGCTCTAAATGCTGTGTGCTACCGACTGAGAACAAGTTAATGAGGAGAACGGCGAAAGGATACGATTACAAGATATTTTTGTGCCCTAACAACTAAGTGCAATCACAAATCTATTTTTCATTATCATAATGGTGATTATAGAACCAATAAAATGAAAATAAAGTTTATTTGTCACTAGAAGAAATACATTAAAAATATGACAGACACTCAAAGTCACAATCACACTAATATTATAAAGCCGAATGTTTGTGAGTGTGTGTGTGTGTGTGTTTATATGTTTGTTACTTCTTCACGCTCAAACGGCTGAACCAATTATGATAAAATTTTGTATGGAGGTAGCTGACACCCTGAATTAACATATAAGTTACTTTTTATCCCGATATTCCCACGGGATCGAAACTTATACGGGTGAAACCGCGAGGCGCAGCTAGACTTACAATACTCGTATAAATGTATTACAATGAATTGGTCCTAACTCCCAAACTATGCCTAGGCCTGTATTTTGGGGGTCAGTGTCAGCCTATCAGAGGAGCAATTCTCGTAATTTTAAGAACGTTCACAGTCTGATCTCAGTCTTTATCTGTCAAAAATACCTTTAATTTCCCTACATTTTGACAAGTTTTTGACATTTGTTTGTCGCCGAGATGAGACTGCGACAAGATTTTGAACGTTTTGAATTACGAGAATTGGCCTTCTATTAAAACAAGGCAGCATTTTCAGAGAGGAGTGTCGCCACATTAGTGACACGCTATTTATTAAGGCAAAAAGGGATACCTATACTACTTATGTAGGTATTCAAACAAATTCATACTCATTTGTGATTCTGTTTATGCTCAATTTACGTACAGTCATGTCAGATAGAATGTCGAAGTTAAATGAACAGCCAACTAATTGCTTTCCAATTGCCAATTGCTCAACATATTGATTTCAAAACATCAAAATAGTCTAACTTTCTGCTTTCATTAGTAAACATACGGCGATAATAAAATCCATACTATATCCATACTTTATATTATAAATTCGAATGTAACTCTGTCTGTCTGTATGTTACCTTTTCACGCCTAAACCACTGAATCGATTTAAATGAAATTTGGTATAGAGATAGCTTGAGTCCCGGGAAAGGACATAGGATACTTTTTATCCCGATATTCCCACGGGATCGATACTTATGCGGGTGAAACCGCGGGGCGCAGCTAGTAATATTATAAATTCGAATGTAACTCTGTCTGTATGTATGTTACCTTTTCACGCCTAAACCACTGAACCGATTTAAATGAAATTTGGTATAGAGATAGCTTGTGTCCCGGGAAAGGACATAGGATACTTTTTATCCCGATATTCCCACGGGATCGCTACTTATGCGGGTGAAACCGCGGGGTGCAGCTAGTAAAGAATAAAGTACATTTATTGATACTAATACTTAGTCATATAGGCAAAATGAAGTCATCATCATCTGCCTAGTCTTTTCCCAACTTTTTTGGGGTCGGCTTCCAGTCTAATCGGATGCAGCCGAATACCAGTATTTTACATGGAGCGACTGCCTATCTGACCTCCACAACCCAGTTACTGGGTAACACGATGCCCCTTGGTAAGAATGGTTGTCAGACTTTCGGCCTTCTGACGACCCGTAACGACTGTTAAAGATCCAAGAATGACAGCCAGGTCCAACGGTTTAACCTCCTTTAAGACGCACCGAGGGGACTATGTAAAGATGGTCACCCATCCACGGACGAACCGCGACAAGCGTAGTTTAATCTGCTTAAGCGTAGCTTATTCATAAACACTCGATACGCTTCCGTACCGTATCGAACATTAATCATTGTTATCGTAGGAGTCTTCTAAACGCTGTTCACAAGTCCAAAACCCGAAAACTTTGTCAGTTTAAATCAAATAGACGACCGCTATTCTTCCAACAGCTATTTGCTGTTGAGGGCAAGTCAAATCAGGTTATCGAAATGTCAGGTTTTCGATACGATAGCCTGTCGTATGGTTGTGAATCAGGGCTCTGATCGATTGACCCGTGCGGCTGTTATTAATTAGCTACAACCCCCTCAGTAGTTGTGCTGCTAAGCATAAAGCTACTTAATATCAAACATACCTAACGTTGATTTTAAGTAACACAAACATCTCGGAACACAAAACACACAGCAAAAATTGAGTGTATTATCGAAGCACACATATTCCAGCGCGAAACAGCACGAGCTCATTACTGCACAGGGCGAGATCAAAAGGGGTGTCTTGTCTCTCTATTTGTACACCCCCGAGATGCCAACTTTTATTCCAAAGCTCTATGTATGTTAACAAGACGTGCATAATGGCTAAAAAAATAACCAACGAGTATGATATTCGTATAAATATAGCGGGTGAACCTTGGGTTTTAGAAGCCGGTTTTTAAAAGCCGGCAAAATCTTTCTTTAGAAGGTGTTCTGCTATCATTTCTCGCAATCTTTTGGAGGTAATGATGGTGGAATGTTGCTCGTTTTTCGTCTCGCGAGGAACGTGACTGGCTTCTGGCTCGAGTTTATTTCGTTTTGTTTGGCTTTTTCGTCGGTTTTAGGTGATTAGGAATGGGGGAATTTGTTTAGGAATGTTTTGAAGGCATTACAATTTGTAATTTGCGGAACATGACAAAAACAAAAATAATAATAATAATTTGTTTTTTATGTGTTAATTAAATATCTTGACTTAGCACACGAGGTTGTTGACATGTGGAATGTGAGCTCGGCTATCATTGTGCCGATTGTCGTATCGGCCAATGGCCTTATGGCCGAAAGCCTCGAGCAACATCTGTCGAGGCTCTCGTTAGGCGGTTGGATCAAAGGCCTGATTCAGAAGGCAGTACTCCTCGATACGGCTCGTATTGTGAGAAGGTTCCTGTCTCTGGAGCCTTAACCACCGGTAGCTTGGACCCTGCTCCCGACACCGGCGGACTACTATTTTTTATATTTTTTTAATATTTTTTATACTTATTTTTTATATTTTAAGAAATATTTAAAAATGTAATTGAATATGTACATAGATAAATAAACGAAATAATTTGTTTTCTTCGGAACAACATAGGAACCATTTTTGTTAGTACACACCTTAGATACTACAACATATACACTAGGATTAGAAACAAAAAAGAAAAAGTGAGTCATATAGGTACTTACGAGGCGTTTTATGCGGACAATGATTCCGCATGAGATGCCTCAGCACAAGTGCTCTCGGGTCCTCGGCCACGACTTTCAAGATGCTATTGCTACTCCCTCGAATCCTCCACACAAGCGATGCCACCTTTCTTAATGATTAATTATTATGATTAGCTCATGTTTTATTTTGTGAACGAATTTCTTTCTCTTTGTTTTTATAATTATGTATTTTAGCGAGTTGTTAGGCATTGCGAATGAAAAGGTGCCGCTGGGGAGTTGTTTGTTGTTGAGCTTGAGTGTTGCTTTTCATAGTGGCGTGCATTGCATATAGGCATATAAGCAGTGCCTACCTCGATATATCAATATAAGCCTGTCAACTACATTTTGGTGTGTGTGCCTCACAATTGAGAAACTCACTAAATTATCATACTTAACAAAAAACAAAATCTTTCATACTAACACGCGCGGCAGTAGGCAGTCGCCGGACGGCCTACTCGGCTCCCGTACAATTCGCACATAGTCATTGGTCTTTACTCGTTCAAGTTAATACGACAAAATTAAAAATACGTACGTATCACGCGTAATACCATGACGTTCGACCTTCGCAATTTATCACCCTTAAGTAGGCATGCCTACTCAAATAACCACACTTTTGACCTCACTTTTTTTCTGATTAGTAACCGCGTTTGTCTAGACTAGACCCGGCCTAGTGCCTACCTATTCTGAAAACCAATGCGCGCCACTGTTCTCAGTCTAGGTTGAATAAATGACTTTTGATTTTAAAAAGAAAATACCTATCGTTTACTATCAGTAATGAACCCGGTTTCCCATTTACAACTTTGTGACGGCAATGTCTCCCCGATTGATTTGAGGCCTTAAACTCAGCCAGCTTATAAACAAAATGCAATACTTAAAAGAGCTCCGAAACTCTCAGATTTATTTCGAATCTAAAACATAGTTGATAGTTGAGTAAAACCTCAGAACTTTTTAATATTAACTACTTAAAATGTATGTAATGAATATGAACTTAATGTACACAGTTATGCAACAAATATATCTTTATCTTAAATGGCAATGCTGCCAGCCTTTAGGGCACTGTTCCTGTTGACAGCGATGCGGACGAATTCTTTGATGCCCGATGATTATTTTGTTTATTTTTTCATATAATTGTACATATTATTATAGTTTATATGTTAGCTTATATTATGTAAATATATATACAAATAAATAAAACTGGTACTACTTAAACTATCTACCTACAAAATTCCCGTGCCAACCCGGATCGCTTACGACATTACACAAACAATAATGGCGCGGCATAAAAAATGCATTAGGGTCACCAAAACGCAAGTTTTCCAATGGGTGATGATATAAAATGCATGTCGGCTAGGGCAGTGCGTTGACGAATGAAACGGGAGTTAATCTCGACTTTCACCCCTGTCGGCGTCGAAAAGATTTCCCCCGGGAATGTCACACGAACTGAACCCTTTGGTGTGGTGTAAGTTAAAGGGAACTGGGGTTGCTGTAAATTAGTAATTATCAAGTGTTTCTAATAGTGCAGTGGTGACCCAGTGGTAACGGCCGCGACTTACGAGTTGTAGGTCGAGGGTTCGAACCCAAGCAGGCACTTTACTTTATGGAAATAATTTCATCACCACTGCTCTCTCTCTCTAATTTTAAGTTATATTATAACTAGCTGCGCCCCGCGGTTTCACCCGGTTAATGTCGATCCCGTGGGAATATCGGGATAAAAAGTAGCCTATATGTTAATCTAGGGCGTCCGCTACCTCCATACAAAATTTTATCAAAATTGATCCAGCTGTTTGAGCGTGAAGAAGTAACAAACACATAAACACACACACACACACTCACAAACTTTCGCCTTTATAATAGTAGTGTGATTTATGACTTTCTACACAATGTTTTTCGTTAAGAAATAAATGACATATGACTCTCAAAAACGGTGAAGGAAAACATCGTGAGGAAATCACCATGTCCTAGAACCCAAAAAAAATTCGAAGACATGTGACATTTACCAACCCGCACTGGGCCCGCGTGGTGAATTGCCTACTCCCTCTCACCGCGAGGAGGCCTGTGTCCTAGCATTGGGAACATAACAGGTTGGTTATGTAAGTGTTGTAGGCATACAAACATGTTTTCTTCAGTCGTTTTTTAAATTATTTTTGTGTACTTAGCGAATTAAGTAGGTTTCTGTTGCTACGAGTTTTAGAAGTCAAAATGAATAGACTTCTGAATGAATAAATTTTAACGCATACAACAGAAGATACTTTCCCCTCAAATTGAACTATATAGAATAACATAAACTAATATCAGCTAGTATTATGCTGAGAAATATGGCTGTTTTGCGTGGATGTGACGCATAATTTCCCCCAACATTTTCTTTTGTGTTTTTACTTTTTGTCATGTCTTACCGCGAATATTATTGTAACCTGTAATTGAAAGAGTACACCTACCAAATACTTTGTCGTCAATTAACCACATAATGTTTTGTGTATATCTTTTGTTGGAGATCCTAAAATAAATAAATAAACGATTTATTTTCTTCCTTTACTTTTAAAACATACGTCAGACATAACTCTGTTACTAAACCCGCTATCGCTTATGTTTTGCCCCACATCCCCATACAGACTGAAGTAATATTTTAAGCGGCTTTGAATCATCGCTGCAACTCTTTTTCCGATACCCGCCATATTGGTTCGTGACATTATGTATTTAGGCAATACCGCATTAATTTGGGAGCGGTTGCTTTTCTATTGAGAAGGATTATATCCTTTCTGATGTAGGTATGGTCTTGTGGGTTACGGAATGTATTGCGTGTGCCGTGTGCTAGACCAGTGTTCCGCAAAGTATGTACCGCGGCACACTGGTGTACCGTGGTCATTAATTGGTGTGCCACGGAAAAATAAGGTTATGTTATAAACTTATTTACAGTAAAAACCAAAAAAAGAGAACGCCTCAGGACAATCGACGAAGAGATGAGAGCAGCTTTGTCAACGATTACGCCAAATTTAGACCGTCTATGCTCGATTAAACAGGCTCATTTTTCGCATTAAATACCTTTTCTGCAATTTAA
Source organism: Amphipoea lucens (assembly GCA_947508005.1). NCBI lineage: Eukaryota > Metazoa > Arthropoda > Insecta > Lepidoptera > Noctuidae > Amphipoea > Amphipoea lucens. The sequence goes on from OX382372.1 coordinate 19,207,759, forward strand.
ACTTTAGGTTTGTTGATTAATAATAATAAATACCTTTTCTGCAATTTAAACTTTAGGTTTGTTGATTAATAATAATAAATACCTTTTCTGCAATTTAAACTTTAGGTTTGTTGATTAATAATAATAAATACCTTTTCTGCAATTTAAACTTTAGGTTTGTTGATTAATAATAATAAATACCTTTTCTGCAATTTAAACTTTACGTTTGTTGATTAATAATAATAAATACCTTTTCTGCAATTTAAACTTTAGGTTTGTTGATTAATAATAAATATTGTTTCGATGATTAATAAATAAATGTTGATTAATATTACTTAAAAAAATATTTTTATTTGTTGTGTACCTCCAAACATTTTCGTTTTCCTAGATGTACCTTGAACACAAAGTTTGCGGAACACTGTGCTAGACTGCTAGCAGCGCTCAATCTTTCTCTACCTTTACCTTACCATCCTGAAAATTTTTATTCTTTTTTTACATTGATTTACATTCATTACTCATACCCTGACTTCTTATTTGTTATTTTTTTTTTAATTAAAATCGTTTACTTTTACCATATTTCTAAATATGTGAGCACCATGTATCTATCAGATGATTAATTTACATGTCGTGAATCCAACTACCCCTTAACTGTGACCCATATGACAAACAGCACCCTAATAAAATTGCATAACACACTATCAGTCTCAATCTGAATCACTTTGAAAGATATCGCTAATCCATTGCTTCATATGTTCGAAAAATTTGCCCGCTCAACAACGTAAAAAACGCAATGAATGTTGTTGAACTGTCAAAATGTAACCCATTGCTACTGATAGTGTGTTACGCAGTTACCCCGCAGATACTCCTACATCAAAACATGACTATTTTCGTACATTAACTTTGACAGATCTCAAAATGTGCTGTTAAGCTTCTAAAATAATACAATTTCAGTAGTAAAAGCAACGTTTGTTTATTTCCATCAAACGGTATTATTTTCACACAAAGTGGTCTTATATTATCGCACAAATCGTATTGTTGGCAATCATATGAGATGGTCCGACGCGCGACGTGTCCCCACGGAACCCCAAAATGTCTACATGGGAAAGCGTTAATTACGTTAAAGTAAATCACGCGAAGACATATTGCTAAGTATTGTACGGGGCCATGAAAACAGCGCGGTGGAGGATTAAGGTATTCCACTAAGATCACTGATTTCAACGGCATTGACCGAAGTCCGAACCGCAACTGAACACTTACTATAGAGATAAAAATTCATCTAAAAATATTTTGTGTTGTTTATTTTTCGCCATTAAGCATAGCTGTTTGTAGAGATCAGTATCCAAATACCAAAAACAGAATCCTTATATTATACTAGCAGACCTGGCGAACTTTGTACCGCCTAAGAATCAAATAATGTAACAAAGTTACATTATTTGATTCTTAGGCGGCAATAGACACGTGGCGCCATCTATTATCATAATAACGTTATTATTGTTTTCCTCGGGAACAGCACTTTTTTTCGGGATGAAAGGTACCCTATGTCCGTTTCTGTACACCTGACAACGTATATGCAATATTTCAGAATGATCGGTCCAGTGGTTTAGGCGTGAAACAAACAAACTTACTTTCGTATTTATAATATTAGTTAGGATTTTGTTATTATGGCCGTCTTTCCGACTGTTCGGGATATTTTTGATAAGTATAACCGCAAACGCGTTCGAAGTGGGACGAGTTGCCCCCTAACCCAGAAATACATACATATTATAAATTAAATTCGCTTTTCTGTCTTTCTATGTGACCGCGTTCTACTTCTATACTACGTTTTTGGACGTGGTTTTGAAAGAATAAAAGAAAAGAAAGTAAATACATTTATTTAGCACAGACTAAAAGACACACAATACACCAGATACATACATCAAATAAAAACAAAAAGTAAAGATTAAATAAAAAAACGTATAAAGTCCGATGTTAAAAAAATAAGCAGGAAAGTGTGCCTCACGGCTGCGCTAGAAAAGGCCCAGTTCAGCAAAAATGCCAGACAACTAGTGCCTGACGCTGGTTTTCAACTGGACCTGGTGTTTGAGGTGACGGATGTAAATCAGTTTCAGTGAATGTTTGTGTTTTCGCCATCATTTAGCGAATTTATTCCGGAAGGCACAAACACTTACTACTCGGAGTCTCAAATTGTGCCTGGTTGATGGCAATCTCAAAAGGAGTTGAGCAGGTCACCTGGCAAGGCGCAGTGATGACAGGTGGAGTAAGGCTGTGACAGAATAGCGTCCAAGAACAGGAGGACGAGATGTCGGTCGTAAGGCGGTGAGATGGGCAGACGACATTATTGCCATCGCGGGCAAAACTTGGATGACGCTGGCACTTTATATTTGACCTTTATTTTTTTTTTGTTTTTATCTGTTGTATGTAGGTATCAGAGGGGCAATTCTCGTAATTTTAAGAACGTTCACAGCCTGATCGCAGTCTCAATCTGTCAGAAATACTTCTAATTTCCCTACATTTAGGCAAGTTTTTGACATTTGTTTGTCGCTGAGATGAGACTGCGACTAGATTTTGAACGTTTTAAATTACGAGAATTGGCCTTCTGGTGTATTGTGTGTCTTTAAGTCTGTGCTAAATAAATGCATTTTATTTCTTTCTTTTCTTCGCACAGGAGCGGTGGGGATTGCCACACTCCACCATTGTGGCAATCCCCACCAGAATGAAGTCAGGTTGTTGATGATGAGGATGATGATAATGGCAATAGGCTCGCCTTATTACATAGGACTGGCGAAATGTGGGCGCACTATAGGTACACCTCTGCCTAACCCCGTTTTATTTATTTATTTATTCGGGACAAACAGACAGTTACACATTAGATCTTATGAACTAATTTACAAAACAAATACACGATACAAATGTGTAACTCACACCGTTATCCAAAATATACAGAACAAAGGCTTTATGTTATGAGCAAAACGAATTAATGTTACAAGAACAAACAATTATTAAACACATTTAAAGGCACTTGATTTGTTTTAATGAGGCAGTTACGAAACTTGTAAACCGGCATTGCAAATATGTCTAATTCTGTAAATACTTTATTACCCTTGGGGGATTACTGGCGTGATGTTATAATTATGTTTATAAAATAAAGAAATCTCGATGTCAAGTCAAGTCGTAAAAACCGTGCGAAGCAGGCTGGGGTGAGTCGTGAGTCGCTATTTACGATGATCGTTTACTATTTTATAGCTCGCACTAAGTCACGTGTCTGTGTAGACACGTGCCTTAAGTGCGTGTTTAGGTCACACAGCGCTATAAACATAATAAAAAGAGAATTCATCTTTTCACCCGCTGTTTTCAAGGGCACACCCTCAGGGAATTCGCAGGCGGGCGCGGAGCGTACCGGATCCCTGATTTATGTGGAACCCATATAAATGCAATCTGCTTAATTGCCGGCTGCTATGCTCGATAAGCTATGCTATACTGTTGCTATACTGAATAGTTTTCATTCTTTTTCGAATCGCTGCATGCCTGTAGAGAGAGATAGTTTTAATTCCACATTCATTCATGTCTGTCTTTCATTGGGTGAGATAGAATTCACCCAATGAAAGACAGACAATGATTTTTGATTTTTTTGATCGTCAAATATTACAAACAATATCTTACCCTTAGGTAAGATATTTGATTATCACTACTATTTGTTAGGAAATCATAGTAAGGAAACCGCTATGTCCTAGAACCAAAAATTTGAAGACATGTGACATCTACCAACTCGCACTGGGCCCGCGTGGTAGATTACAGCGCACTCCCTCTCACCGAGAGGAGGCCTGTGTCCCAGCAGTGGGGACATTCTCGGCTGATTATGCTACTACTATAAAGGCCTCTAAAAAAATATTTATTTACGGCTAATAGTTATTCGTTTCTTCTGTTTTAAACACCATTGGATTCAAATTAATTCTTGCCAACACCACTGAAATAAAGGTGATGTGTGCTAACTTGGAAATGTGTAGATTTTTAGTTAGACCACAGAATACTTAATAGTACTACGGTTAGATGCTAGACTCGGAATAATTATTTTTGCTACCACTATAATCTAGAGAACACAAGGAACAAATCAACAAGTGTTTCATTACTAAACGCTACATTTTTTTTGTGGGCATAACTCCCGAACAAAAAAGAAAGACTCCTATGGTCCAAAATTATAAACAAAAAGAAATATAATTATATAAAAAAACAAACAAGATTTGGCACAAACTAAGATACAAACTCGCGCTAGTCTACTTCAATGCCTGTTAAATCAAACCAAACAAGCAGCCCTGCTTGCTCATCATTTTAAACACCACACAAAAACAGGTTTTCCATTTAAAATGCTAAGAAAGCACACATCAATTCGTGAACAGAAAGCAACAGTATACAAATATTTTTAGCATTTCAATCAGCCGCCCCTGCTTATGTCAAAACAAAACGTCTTTTTTTTCTGCTCGCTCGCAAACCATCTCGTGTGCCCTCAGGTTTTTACTTCAAGTACAAATTAAAAATGCTCTGCTGGGGACTATTCTAATGTAACTGACTAACCGTTTTTCTGAAGGAAAGACGATTATTGTTTTTTTTTTATCTACTACCTATAAAATAGTTTTTAAAGTTACCTGTAATACTAACACGCTATGGGCCTACGATGCCTGCCAATATTTTTTTTTAATTTTTTTTTTATTGACAGACTGTTGTAAATACCTACATAATCAGCCTATAAGTTACTTTAAAAAAAAAAGCTTTTACAATATGTATAATCAGCCTATAATGTTCTCCCCGCTGGGACAGAGTCCTCCACTCTGTGAGGAGTGGGCCGAAATCTACCACACGGGCCCAGTGCGGGTTGGTGGATGTCACATGTCTTCGAATTTTTTGTTCTAGGACATGCCGGTTCCATATTAATTGTCAATTATGTGATCTGAAGGCCAATTCCAGTACTTAAAAACGTTTAAATATAGTTGAATTTTCATCTCACCGACTATCAATGTCTCACACTTGTCAAAAATTTACGTGGATTAGAGTTGTTTTGGCATAATTATTATTGAGAATGAAAATCGAATTCTGAACATTTTTCAAATACGGAAATTACCCCATTAGAATTCAAGATTCACGATCTTAAATCACAAGAAGTATAATGAGGCTTGGGCCCTTTTCAGCAAAACGCCTATTTTCAAGTTATGGATGCCTTGCGAGGGTGTTACGATTCATCATCTGCCTAGCCTTTTCCCAACTATGTTGGAGTCGGCTTCCAGTTTAACAGGATACAGCTGAATACCAGTATTCTACCTGGAGTGACTGCTTGTCTGACTTCCACAACCCAGTTGCCGGGTAATACGATACTCCTTGGTAAGACTGGTTGTCAGACGTTCGGGCTTCTACTCGCAACTACGAGTACTGTCTCAAATGACAGCCGGGACCAACGGTTTAACGTGCTTTCCAAGGCACGAAGGGGTCTCAATAATTATGTAATAAATGGTCGTCCCAAGCTCTACTCAAACTTAAGATCGTGAATCTAGAATTCGGATTTAAGGCAATTCCCATATTTGTTTTTTTTTTAATTCTACCCATCCACGGACCGACCTCGGCAAGGTGTTATGATTATACAAGCAAATCAATTTCAGTTGAGAATCGTACACCAAAAAGCTACCTACACCCACATGGTCCTAAAAAAACAATCCACATTTCCATTAAAAATGCAAACAAAAAAATTTAATCGACGTCAATTTCGAACACACCTCGAGTTACATGTAAATATATCGCATGTTTCAGTAATACAGGCTTGCAGTCCCCCGCGTAACTTACACCCTTCGTTAATGAACGAGAGATTCTTTTTCGATTTTCATCAAAAACAAAAGGGGATATTTTTGGCAGACGGCAGGTATTCACGTGGAGTGATATATGTTGCTTTATGTCGAGTGTTTTCATGATATTATATTCGTCATTTGTGTATGAAGGGAAAATAGTCGAGGAGTTGTATACATTATTTTTTAGCAACGTGATGTAGCTCGGAGTATGCACGAACGGAGTATGTCATAACATTGCTTGTAACTAAGTGCTTTTATTAATCCGAACCATTTGCAAAACATAGCGTACTACCTTATTTTTAACATCTTTATATGTAACTAGCTAAGCCTCTATTTCATTCGCGTGCATGACGGAAAACGTTTTATTTTATGTGCGCGGAACCCTAATTCTTTTTCTAAAATAAAAGAAACCTAAGTTACTCCTTATTACATCAGCTATCTGCCAGCGAAAGTCCTGTCAAAATCGGTCCAGCCGTTTCAGAGATTAGCCGGAAAAAACAGACAGACAGACAGACAAAAATTGTAAAAAATGTTATTTTGGTATATGTACCGTGTATACATCCATATGCATTTAGTACAAAACGGTTATTTTAATATTACAAACAGACACTCCAATTTTATTTATTTGTATAGATTACCTATGTTTTAAAAATAAAGTATTCTTATTCTCTTTGACACCACCACCACCACCACCAACCAACCAACCAACCACCAACTTACCACCTAAGTAAACATTGTGGAATGCAAATAAAGTATTGAGTATTGACATATCTCCCGAGATATGTCAAAGTTCCAGGGTTTGGAAGGCGTACAACCACCAACCTGAACAGGTTGGTGGTTGAGCAGTATTAGTACTAATTAGAAGACCATTTTAGTACACCCATGTGACAAGAAGTACTTTCTTGGTTTGTGTACTAAAATAGTCTACGAGTAGCAATACCTAAATTCTACGAACGTTTACATAATCTACATCTTTTCATTTTTAATAGTTCTGAGCTGAAAGAAATAGATTCATCTAAAATTACCAACTAATCTGACTCTCCTTGAAGTTACCTAAGGAAAGCTGACACATATCTCCATTCTCAACTGCAAACCGATAGTAAAGTAATAAAAATGTGACTTACATAACTGTCGACAGGTTTAAACTAGTCCAAAAATTTACTGTCAAGTGAACTGCCATTTTAACTATAAAGACATCTCGTAGGAACTGCGCTATGGTAGTAAAACCATGACGTAAGAAATATACATCAGAAGGTGCAGTCTTCACAAAGGTTAAAGTCACAGTCAAATCATCGCGTACAGTATAATAATGAGTTTAGGATGCTGATGGGGCTTCCACGCTTCGCAGATGTTCGTGAAAGCCCATGTTGACGACTTACATGGCATTATGAGGAAGAGAACAGCGTTAATAATGGGTAGTTTCGCAGAAGCTCCCACAGCATCCTAAAAACATTATTAGACAAAGTGGACAGTCCCTTTGTAAGGCAACTGGGTACGGAGGCACCTGCCATTGTGTGTTGGGCCACGTCTTTTTTAGTTGTATTCGTTTGTAAAAGTTTACTAACATAGTTTTTAAGTCATTGTTACTAACTTTATACGGATTATGTGTACTTGTATGTATAGTCCGAAAAAAGAATATAATAAAAAAAAAAACATTTAAAAAAACTGAACCCTTGAACAAGAATACTAAGAGGTGACAGAAGCAGTAACGGTGGTTGTACTTCTCGATGATCCGTTATCACAAGGAATTCGAAATACTGACAAAGATACTAAAAAATATTTTTCCAAAGTAACTCATCTAAATTTTGGCAAACCCTTTTTTGTTTTATTGTTTTAAGTACTTGTGCTTGGGGAGTACATTTGTATCACATGTCTGAAAAACTCGCCGGTTTGTTTCATTAAAATAAAACAAATTAATTAATCAGCCTGTGTTGTCCCACTGCAGGGCAAAAGCGTCCCTTTCCTTTTTCGACCCAACTCAACCCTGTGCTAACATGGACCAATCCCGCCTATAGGCGTTAAGCTCGTCACGCCATCTACGCCTGCGCCGCGATGCCGTTGGAAGTTTTCAGGGAGTCATAATGTGGTATTCAATAGAGTCACCAAAAATCTAAAACCAGGTGAATCTTCTGTCCCTACCTACTCCATGGTCAAACTCTATAAATGTGATAATAACAAATGAAAAGTCACAGAATGTAATGACATAGAAGAAGATAGTGTCATTGTACGGGCTCCCGGACTATCGATTTCACATTTTTTTCTATCTTTATAAGCTTTGAGGTATATTTGGATTGCGAGCTTTGTTATGTAGCATGTTACTGCAACGAAGGACAAATGCCTGTTTCAAGGACTTTTTGGCAAGCAGAATGACATTTTTAGGATATCGGGAAATACTCCACTGGTTAGATTTAACGTTAGAATACTAAAATACTAGATTAACCGGTCAAGCGGCGCGGTTCGCCGATCGGCGACGAAACAATAGAAAATCAATTGTGTCTTATTAGCGGCCCTTGACAGATTAATGTTATCTAGTCTATACAGTTTCAAATAAAACCTACAAATTAAAAGCCAATTATTTTTAAAAGAGTAATCGTGGAGTTTGCTGTCGGCTCTTTTCTACAGAAAATGACCAATCAGAACCGTGCACCTAGCTTCTGACATTTAATAAGTGCTCATGTAGGTTTAAGTGAAATAAAATATTTTGATTTGATTTGATATGAGGCTGCTATGTAAAGATTGAAAAAAAAAAAACCAGTCAAGTGCGAGTCGAACTCGCGCACCGAGGGTTCCGTACAAATATGTAGGCATGTAATTTATGTAAATAGTTTATCACGGGATTTTTTTGAATGTGACTACAAATTGACGATTTTCGGATTTTTTCCTTTACTTGTGCTACATGACCTTGCTTCTTGCCAAATTTCATGATTCTAGGTCAACGGGAAGTACCCTAAAAATTTTGATTCCCTTGAGAATGTCGAAATATACGTTTTTTGCAGTATAAACGGCCGTATCTTAGAAGTTTGATTTTTTCACAGCTTCAAGGGACTGCAGACCTAAGTAATATGGTTTTAATTTCAACTCGATACCTCCACGCACTCCCGAGATAAACGGTCTTGACAGACAGACGGACAACAAAGTGATCCTATAAGGGTTCCGTTTTTCCTTTTGAGGTACGGAACCCCAAAAAATATAATTACATTTAAGATGTGAAATGAGAGATATGTGTTTGAAACGTGATGTGTATGTAATGTGTGTATTTCTACTTTTATTTTTGTCAGCTTTAAATTGAATGTAAATGAACGATTCTTCATTCTGTAGAAAATCCAAGTTAGTTTTCGTTCTATTACTTACACGTGGCTGTGTAAAAGAATATCGTTTTCTAGACGATACACGTGGAAAATTCTCGTGCTGTGGAACTGCTTACACTGCCAAGTAAATGGCGCAACGATAGATACATTTTACTTGTAAAATATTGTGCAGATTGAACCCTAATGTACTTAAAACAGGAAATGTTTTCAATATGCACGTGGTGTAAAGGTTTTTGCACACTGAACTGTAAAATAAAATGAAAAGAATATCTAATATGTATTTAAAAAAATAATGCGGCAGATGTGTAGCTTTCCGAGTGGCACATAAAGGCCACTTCTCGTAATTTACAACGTTCAAAATCTAGTCGCAGTCTCATCTCAGCGACAAACAAATGTCAAAAATTTGTCAAAATGTAGGGAAATTTGAGGTATTTTTGACAGATTGAGACTGAGATCAGACTGTGAACGCTCTTAACCTTTTGAACGCCAGAGTATAAACGTATCGCCGTACCCCTGACGCCAGGCCACTTTAATAAAACAACACACACACACACACATTTAAAACAACAAATTTCTCGATATTGGTGGTTTATTTATATTAGTTTCATGCAATACTATATAGACGGAAGCTTAAACTTTTTAATTATTTAAATAAAAACACACAAAAGTAATGATTAAATTGTTTATTTCATAATATGGTGCGACCCGTGCGACGTGTATTTTGTCATATATTTGTGACGTTGGCGTTCAGGGTAAGATTTCGTTTGTCACATATATGTTACAATGGCGTTCAAAAGGTTAAAAATTACGAGAATTGCCCCTCAGTTATTTTAGTGATGGAACGGATATTTGTATTCTTAACCCGGTCCGCAAGTTTAATACCCAGAATACTCCGTTCCATAGCTCTCTGGCAAACCCCGAGCGTGGGCCTCTGCTGAATTGTCACAGACCATGTTTGAGAACCATACGTGAGGATGGGAAGAATACACACATGTCGATGAGTCTTCTCTTGAGGGATAGTGGAAGATCGCCCATCATTTGATCTTTCATGGCCCAATAATATAAGTACGTAAATATTTACATAATGTATAAACATACAGTCTTAAAATAATAATATAATATGAAAAAGTATAGAAAAAATCAGGGGAAAGAAAAAAAAATTTTTTTATTGAATAAAAAATATAATAAAGGAGAGGGGAAATCCTGGGCCCAGCAGTTAACTAGTTGAAATGGGTATTAAAAAAACCGTTATATTTTTCTAAAGGAAATCACAAAATACAGTACCATGTTTCTATCTAGGAAGCGAGAAAAATTAAATTAAGTTGTGAAGCTATATAATCGATAAAGTACATGCCTGAATTCTAAGTAATCGATAGTGAATAAATCGGTAAAATCTCAGAATATGTATGAACATCGAGTGACAAATGCATATCAATCTTTTCGTGGAATCGATTCATAGCGAATCGAGTTCCATTAATTTTTCTTCTGTTAGCAACTCAGTATAGTCTAAAGTAATCTGTGCTGGTTACCAACTGACAGATGACAGGTAGAAAAAAACCGGCACCTATCAAAAAGTACTCTGTGACCGGCACTCGTTCGTTTTCCTTCGTTGTGAGTGCGCACGTATTTTCCGTTCTCAATCCGTGTCAGGATCTTCAACAAGTCGCACATGGAGGCTCTCTACTTGCACTCCATGCGTGAAACCATTATACAACCAAAACCATTCAAAAATATTTCGCAAATAACATCAAAATACTACAATGTTATAATGTAACCTCACTTTTACTATATTTCATATAACTTGACTCCTGGATAGCCAAATTTCACCAAATTTTCAGTGAGGCCTTATTATTATATCCACTTTCAAATAAAGCTAGTTTGATTGAGTTAACTCCTGGGCCCAGGAAACTATGGAGTCTTTCCCTTCTCCTTTATCTTAATCACAATCTAAATCATTTTGAAGGATATTGCTAATCCATTGCTTCATAAATTCGAAAAATTTGTCTGCTCAATAACGTAAATAACGCAATGAATATCGTTGAACTGTCAAATGAAAGCCATTGCCATTATAAGTAGGTTACGCAATTACCCCATAGATGGGGTCACGGTGCTATACATGGTCAGACAAAACGTCTATGGATTTTTCAGTAGCAGTCCAGAGTCCGGGTTTGTGACCAGTTGATGGCACTCGTTGGCTTCCTGTTTCATAGGACTAAAACCTTACTGAAAAGTTATGCAATCACCCCACAGGTAACAGTCTAGTGTACATCTACCTCAACCTTCCATAGTACACCAGGTTATCATAAAACTCAACGGTTTACAATACACCTGTCAGCATTATGTCCCGACATGCCAACCAACCATAATCGTTATAACGATCTACGACACCGATATCTCATAATTATGTCTGTTCACTCGATTATTATATCGATAACGATGCGGCTTACTTTTCGACGTAATTAAATCGGTTTTTGGGGTATTCGATTTTCGAGTCTCGGTTATTTTGGGAGCTGGATTTTGAAAGACTGAGAGTTTCTTCGTTACTAAGCCCCCGCTGCCCGTCCGTCAGTACGTCTGTCCATCCGTCCGTCTGTCTATCAGCGGGCTGCATCTCATGAACCGTAATAGGTAGACAGTTGAAATTTTCACAGCGTGTATTTATTTTGCCAAAATAACAAAACATAAATACAAATAAAGTTAGTAATTAAAGGGGGTCTCCATACAAGAATGATGTTTTTTTCGGTGTATTTTGCTTTTTGGTACGGAACATATCGTGTGCAAGTCCGACTCGCACTTGGCCGCTTTTCATTGTGTGTGATATCAGCTTTCTGTCTATTCTAAAATGGAAGAATAACTCATTTTATCAAGCCCGTAATTGTTCTATGTTTAATATAGGTCTCCTAAAGATTACTTATGATCTATCTTATGAGGAAATTGTCATAAATAATCAACATGCTTCGTACGATCTAAGTATCGATTCAGGGTTGTTGCGAATATCAGCATCAGCATCTGCTTCCAGTCTAACCGGATGCAGCTGAATACCAGTATTTTACATGGAGCGACTGCCTATCTGACATCCACAACCCAGTTACTGGGTAATGCGATTTATTATCGTACCCCTTGGTAAGACTGGTTGTCAGACTTTCAAAGATCCACGTATGACTGGTGGGATTAACGGCTTAATGTGATTTCCGAGGCACGGAGTGGTCTTGGTATGTAAAGATGGTCACCCATCCATGGAACAACCGCGGCAAGCGTAGCTTAACCCGATCGATCGACTTGTGCAACTCTTATTACTTAGCCACAAGCCCCTCCCCAAGTATCTAACTGTAATGTTTTCGACTTATATCCTACTAGCTGCGCCCCGCGGTTTCACCCGCATAAGTGTCGATCCCGTGGGAATATTGGGATAAAAAGTATCCTATATCTTTTCACGGGACTCAAACTATCTCTATACTAAATTTCATCTAAATTAGTTCAGCGGTTTAGGCGTGAAAAGGTAACATACAGGCAGACAGACAGAGTTACTTTCGAATTTATAATATTAGTATGGATATCAAAAGCAGTCGAGTAACAATGGAAAGTATTATCTACAAAGCTGGGACCATTATCCTTGTTGCGAGTCCTTGGCCTAGCCGCAAAGGGCCCAAGGCTGCGCATTACAACGTTCTGTAATCCAACGCGATGCATTCACTTGCTCATTTCATAGAATTGGGCAAAGAGTAGCTTGGAGAAGCGACAGACATGGGGCAGCTTTAGGGGTATTATGCCTACGAGTATATGCTAATAAGATAATTATCATGTGGACTAACAGTAGTTTATGTTAGTAATATGTATTTATTTTAGCCCTTGTATGTAAACAAGGCAATAGTGGAGGCCCAGTCGTAATGGCACTGAGTTGTAGTTCGTGGGTTCGAACCCAGACAGGCGCTTTACTATTTCATTACGACTTTTCTATTTCATCACTGTTCTCAAAACGGCGAAAGAAAACATCGTGAGGAAAAGTTGTTCTATAACAAAAAAATCGACAACATGTGACCTCCTAAAACCCGCATTGGGCCTGCGTGGTAGAATACGGCCTATTCCCTCTCGAATAGAGGAGGCTTGTGCCCCAGCAGTGGGAACATTGTAGGATGATTATGTTTATATGTTATTTATTATTATTTATCCATTTATTTCAGGCATCAAGGCCCATATAAACACAAACAATACAATATTAATATAACTTAAAAATACCATAAATACATACAACATTATAATTACAATAAAAACTAATTAACGCACGCGCACGTTATGTATGCAAACAGGTAATTTTGGCTAGGTATAAAATAAATCATTAATGAGTTCGTTTTTCGTGCCTTATCACACTAATATTATAAAGGCGAAAGTTTGTGAGTGTGTGTGTGTGTTTATATGTTTGTTACTTCTTCACGCTCAAACGGCTGGACCAATTTTGATGAAATTTGGTATAGAGATAGCTTGAGTCCCGGGAAAGGACATAGGGTACTTTTTATCCCGATATTCCCACGGGATCGAGACTTATGCGGGTAAAACCGCGGGGCGCAGCTAGTTCTATATTATTTTCGTCTGCCCGAAGGCCGAAATCATTTTTGAAGTGAAACTTCTTTACTCACGCTTGACTTGGGGAGTAAGCTGGCGAACGCATTACGAAAAGTGTGATCGGGCGAGGCGAACGGGAGTTGAGTGGGGGATATAAGCAAGAGCAAGCAGTGCGCGCGCACATTTTCTTTCTCTCTTCCTCTCATAGCCAAATACGTTTGAAGTTTCACTTCAGTCGTGTGGTCATAAGCACACTCGGTTTTTTATTCAACTCCTTACGTACTTACGTTGCAGTTCTAATATGTGTGACATTTTTCTTTCAATAAGCTAACAAAATATAGCAAGAAGTAAAATAAGAGTAACGGAATTTAGGCTTTAGTAAAAGGATCTATCTATATAAATAAAACAAAGTCGAGTTAGTTACACCATATAATAACCCAAGAACGGCTGGGGCGATTTTTATGGTCTTTGATTTATTGGATTTGTCTCCACCCCGAGTAGCAGAATAACAGTCGGTTAAAAAAGAAGGTGATTCAAGGCGGTAGGTCTACAAGTTATGTGCTGATGGTGATCACCGGGGTGGTTTTAGTGAGGAAAAAATCCCACACTCCCCGACCTTCCTCCCCGGAGGTCGAGTGCCTTTTGAAGGTTCCCTCCGACAAAAAAAAAACCGAGTGTGCCTATGACCACACGGCTGAAGTGAAACTTCAAACGTATTTGGCTATGAGAGGAAAAGAGAAAGAAAATGTGCGCGCGCACTGCTTTCTCTTGCTTATATCCCCCACTCAACTCCCGTTCGCCTCGCCCGATCACACTTTTCGTAACGTTTACGTCACGCGTTCGCCAGCTTACTCCCCAAGTCAAGCGTGCGTAAAGAAGTTTCACTTCAAAAAAAGGTCTGCTAGTTAGACATAAATGTAAATAACTTCATCCAAAATACTAGATATATTTTTTATAGTTACTGTAACCGGTATAAAGCTAGATTTTATTGGGGAAGTAGGTTAAACCAATATGTTCTACTGCCTGTGGCATCTAACGTTGCCACTGACAGAGCCCTCGGGGGAAATAAGTGTGAAGCAAAAATTATTTTACACAAACTCGATCGGTAGACGGTACTAACAATTTTAATTTTACTCTGACTGTTTGTACATACTAGAACTGTTATTTTTATTAAGTAAAATACTTTTGATTTAACCGATTCACTATAATTATCATTGGTTTTCTTTTTCATACAAATAAATCATAATTAATAATTAGGGCGAAATTAAACAAACAAGATAACGTTATGCATTGTCTTCGAAAAAAATAATCCATCGCGTAGCGGTGTGCTACGACAGCGTAGCTTGTATAGCTACGGCGTAGCGGCTCAGAAAGCAAGTAAAGTAGTGGAGTCTCGTATAATTTGGCACAAAGATAGTTTATAACCAGGATTAACACATAGGATATATATAAATAATTATATAGGTTTTGGAATAGACTGTATAACAAATTTGGAAAAAAAATCAATGAAATAAATCCATATTGATATTATAAATGCGAAAATGTGTATGTCTGTCTGTTACCTCTTCACGCTTAAACCGCTGAATCAATTTAGATGAAATTTGGTATAGAGATAGTTTGAGTTCCGGGAAAGGACATAGGATAATTTTTATCCCGATATTCCCACGGGATCGACACTTATACGGGTGCGACCGCGGGGCGCAGCTAGTTGACCATAAAAAACGCAGAACTGCTATTCCCCACAACTTGGGGATTGAATACAGGACCCCAACCTCAGCCGTAACGTTTGTCACATCTACAAAACTTACTCCTTGAATCTACATTAGGTAGCGTGGGTGCTAACACCCAGCGAGCGTAACCTTGTACTTTGTATTGCAAGGCTGCTACGTCGTGGGTTAATTCAAAGCTGCATGACGCTGGTGACGTCACAGCAATTGTTAGTTAAAACCAATACCTACAGGAATAGGGTTTCTAATATTATCTGATGAACATACACATATGAGAAGCACACTACAAAATCTGATCGGATCAAACTTCATTGTGTCATCTTTTAGTAAACCTGGTGCAACTACGGATAAACTACTCGAATCGTCACGAGAACTGTGTAAAGACTTTAATAAGTTTGATTATGTTGTAATTATGTGTGGCAATAATGACAAGGACCCATTGAGAATACAATCAATTCTCTATTTTTACTTGGATAAACTTGCTTATACGAATGTGTTACTTTGTAATCCAAAAAGAGGTAAGTTCTTAAGTGAGCTTAAACTATGTAAAACATTCCATCACATCTGTTCCCAGTTTAGCCACAGTGTATTTGTTAACATCAACTATAAAGTTCCTTATGCTACATTTATTTTGGTACTATGCAGGTTCGTGTTGAGAGACATATTGCATCTAAACTATAAATATAATTATAAACAGTATTGTGAGTCTTATTGTAAAGATATTAAACAAAAAAATGCAGTGTCGATATCCACACAGACAGATATGTTATTACAACCAGCTCTAATATCAGTAGAAACTCAAACGGAAAATAATTTATTTCGAGAATAAATATATAATTTTATTATACTACACAGCAATATACAAGGTTTAAGGTCAAAAATAAACGATTTGGAATTGCTAGTAGAGTCAAAAGATATCGACGTTCTTTGTCTGAGTGAAACTTTTTTTCGTGACCAGAGGGCAGAAACACTACAGTTGCCGAATTATAAAATGGGTTCATATTTTTCCCGGCAAAATAAATCTCGAGGTGGTGTGTGTATTTATGTAAAAAACTCAATTAACTACAAAAAAATTGAATGGTTATCTGAACTATCGGTTGAAATTCATTTTGAATGCTGTGGCATAATAATTCCAGAGACAAATTGGTATATATTGTGTATGTATATAACACCTAACAGCAATTTTAATTTGTTTATCGAAAAGCTTGAGTTATTATTGTTTAAAGTAACCATCAGATTGAGATCCATAAACAAAAAAATATTTATCCTAGGTGACTTTAATATAAATACACTTGCCTGTACCAGAAAAAGTACTTTATTCAAAAATACTTTAAAAAAATTTAATTCGCACATGACCCTAAACCAACCAACCCGAATAACATCACATTCTGCAACGTGCATAGATAATATAATTACAAATCATCATAAATCTAAAGTAGAAATATGGGATCTGGGATTATCGGACCATACATGTCAAGTAATAAAGATACCGTGTAATTTAAGTTTCAGAGAAAAATACTGGTTCAAAATGCGACGTAATATAAATTACTACATTGACATATTTTTAAGATACATATCTAAAATAAATTTTCAAGATGTGTATCATCATTTGGATGCAAACACAGCTTACGAAGAATTTATTAGCTTATTTAAATTAATATTCGATATTTGTATTCCAGTTGAAAAAGTTAAAATGCACTATAAAAAAGACACAGCATGGAAAACAAAAGGCATCATCATTTCTAGTAAAAATAAACGAAAAATGTATCTACAAACAAAAAGTAGTACGTCTCAAGAACATAAAATAAAATATGCTCGCTGTTGTAAAATCTTAAAGCGTGTGATAAAACAATCAAGAAAAAATTCTAATGCGAAATTCATCTCATGCAGTACCAATAAAACTAAGGCTACATGGGCATTAATAAAACGACAAACCCAAACTACAAATGCGCTTCAACCCACAATAGACTACATCCTGCACAATAACAATGTAATAAAATCTCCTATAAAATTAGCTAGTATTGTTAACAATTACTATATTAACCAAGATCTCAACACTAGGACAGCGGATAAAAAAAATTACAAATCACAATCAACTTCTATCTCAAGCAGTATTTTCTTCTACCCAGTAGACAGAAGCGAAATAATAAATATAGTTCTAAAATTAAAAAATAAAACTAGTTGCGGACACGATAATATACCCATTAGAGTTATCAAAGAAAGCATCCCATTCATTGTTGATCCACTAGTACATATTCTAAATCTCATGTTAGAAACGGGCAAATTTCCCGATACCCTAAAGATAGCTCTCATAAAGCCATTATATAAGAAAGGATCACGGCACGACGTTAATAACTATAGGCCAATTGCACTGTTGCCAAGTTTCTCGAAGATATTTGAAAAGGTTATCTTTGCTAGAATAACAAAGTTTTTAAATGTAAATAATATTTTAAATGTTAACCAATTTGGATTCCAAAAGAATAAAACTACATCATTGGCAATATATAAATTATTCAATACCATTTGGGATAAAATAAATGATAAAAAACCATGTGCTGCTCTTTTCATTGATATGTCAAAAGCATTTGACTGTGTAAAGTATGACATCCTGCTTGATAAATTAGAAGGTATAGGAATAAGAGGTATATCACTTAAACTAATTGAGAATTATTTAAATAACAGAATGCAGGGCACTGTTATTGAGGTATATAACGAACGTACAAAAACGGTGGAGGTAGTGAAATCTAAATTCGAATCTGTAATATTAGGCGTACCGCAAGGCAGTATACTGGGACCACCCTTGTTCTTATTGTATATTAACGAGCTTCCGAATATAATTAACCATCTTTGCGTAATGTATGCGGATGACGCAACTATATTTATTTCAAATGAATATTCCAATGATCTTATTTACGAAAGTGAAATAAATAGAACATTAATAACTGTAACGGATTGGTTGCAGTCAATTAATTTAAAAGTTAATGTCTCAAAAACCAAATTGATTCAATTTAGAAATTATAAAAGTAAAACTACTAAATTGAATATAACCATGTCTGACACAGCGATTGAAGAAGTAAAAGACACAAATTTCTTAGGTGTTACAATAGATCAACATTTAAACTGGAAGGCACATATTGAAAAGATTTAATAAAAAAATATCCAGTGCTTGCTATGCATTGTCAGTTTTGGCAGAAACTACAAATCCAAGTGTTACTAGAAATGCTTATTTTGGAAATGTGTACCCACTGTTAACCTATGGTATCATATATTGGGGGAACTCTACAAACGTACAATCCACATTCATTCTCCAGAAGAAATGTCTTAAGACAATATATAACATGTATACTACCGAATCATTAAGAGATGTCTTCAGAACGGAGGGTTTCCTGACACTGACTGGTATTTATATACTCGAACTATGTTTATTTGTTAAAAATAATATGCAATATTTTAATTTCAAATCTAATTCTAAAAGAAACATTCGGAAACAATATAAATATGATATTAATTTACCGGTTATTAACAATATGATGTATTATAAAAGTACCTATGTTACTGCTATTCGTGTATACAATCAGTTACCACCAGCAATGAAGCAATTAAATGGAAATATGTTTAAAAATAAATTGAAAAAAATGTTAATTGATAATGTATTTTATAATCTGCGTGAATTTTCTAATCAAAAATAATAATTGTAAGAAATTTGTATAATTGTTTGTAATTTATTTTTTCTAATTATTTTCTGAAAATACTATTGCATATCCGACTTGGGTAGACTGTTGAAACAAAAAATGTAATGAATATGAACTGAATGTACACAGTTATGCAATAAATATATCTTTATCTTTATCTTTAGGATGTAGGCTATTAGGAGTAAGGTTGCACGCAGTGGGTGTGCAAAGAAAACTTATGCGTGATGGATGACCCTGGTGTATTAGATAAACTAGCAGAATCCGCAGGTCTGTCTGTATTTAGGGTTCCATACCTCAAAAGGTCGAAACCAGACCGGACCGGTCGAAGTGGCGACGCTTGGGGGAGGCCTATGTCCAGCAGTGGACGTCTTTCGGCTGAAATGATGATGATGATGATGGCCTCAAAAAGAAAAACGGATCCCTTATAGGATCACTTCGTTGTCCGTCTGTCAATCTGTCAGTCTGTCAAGACCGTTTTTCTCAGGAACGCGTGTAGGTGTCAAGTTAGAATTAAAATCAAATACGAAGGCCCCATGGAGCTCTAAAAAGAATCAAGCTTCGAAGTCAACGCATTAATAAAATACAGCCAATTTTGTGACATATTTAGATACTCGCAAATAAATTAAAATAATAATACTTCCCGTTGACCTAGAATCGTGTTTGGCAAGAAGCAAGGTCTCAAAGCACAAGTAAAAGGTTGACTGGTAGAAAATGCCTATGGCATTAAGTCCGCCTCTGTACATTTATGTGCTTGAAGTATTAAATAAATAATTAAGAGATAAAGTCTGAAATCGTTAATTTGTGGTTTTATCACACCATTTTTTTTTTTTTTTTGAGATTACAAACGTACATTTGCCGTTGGAGACGTGACCGTGACGTATATCGATGTATGGGAGAACATGTTTTTCAACTACAATGTTAAGTTTGTTTAACATCCTTTCATTGTGCGCGGTCCGACATGCACTTGAGAATATTTAAAAAAAAAATTGTTGGTTTCTTTTCAGTTTTGGCGGAACCTGTTCAGCTGATTGACAGAATGCCCAGTGGTAACGGCCCCGACTTACGAGTTGTAGGTCATAGGTTTGAACCCAGGCAGGCGCTTTATTTTGTGTAAATAATTTCATCACTGCTGCTCTCAAAACGGTGAAGGAAAACATCGTGAGGAAACCGGCATGTCCTAGAACCAAAAATTCGAAGACATGTGACATCTACCAACCCGCACTGGGCCCGCGTGGTGGATTACAGCCCAATCCTACTCGAAGATAGGAGGCATGTGTCCCAGCAGTGGGAAAATCATGTGATAGTTATGCTATCCAGCGGATTTATTTAATAACTAGCTGTGCCCGCGACTTCGTTCGCGTGCATGACGTAAAAAGATTCATTTTTTTTTGCGCGGTACCCTTATTCTTTTTCTAAAATAAAAGTAGTCTAAGTTACTCCTCATTACATCAGCTATCTGCCAGTGAGAGTCCCGTTAAAATCGGTCCAGCCGTTTCAGAGATTAGCCGGAACAAACAAACAGACACACAGACAAAAATGAAAAAAAATGTTATTTTGGTATATGTACCGTGTATACATGCACACATTCGGTCATCTTGCTCCCATATCTGAGGACAGATATGGGAGCAGGATGACCGAATGTAGGATGAATGTTTTGAATGTACAAGTAAACATATGAGGAATGGAACGTAACGCATGAGAGAGGGAAGGAACGATAGTGAGAAAGAGAGAAGTGAGAAATGGCGGATTAAGTACTGGAAAGGAACGTTAGTCATACATACGGTGTAGAATAAAAGACGTAGTTTAAAATTAAGAGGATTTCCATTTTGTATCGAGAAGACAAAATAAACCACCTGTAAATTGTTTTAAAAGCATTTTACTTGCCCCACAATCCCCCACACTACATGCATTTAGTAAAAAGCGGTTACTTTAATAATACAAACAGACACACCAATTTTATTTATTTGTAAAGATAATGAACCAAATTGCTATCGCTAAGTATCGACTTTCATCGCTAAAACCCCGACATACCTGCACGTATAGTTATTACCTTTTGTAAGGTCTCTTTACCCCTTAAGGTCAAAGGTCCCTTAAGATTAAGGGTGGCATTATAACGAGGGATATTGGGGTTTCGTTTGTACATAAACCTTTTGCGGTCCTCATTAGAATAAGGTAACTAGAAATAGATACGTTTTATTATGTCGAGAAGTTAAAGTAAAAGAATATGTAGATGAAAAAATGGTTTGTATTTTGCAATATTATCATTATAAATGAACAAAACAGGTAAGTACAGACGCCAGCACATCAAGCTACTACAATCTGTCAAATTTCTTTAATAGATTTTTTTAGTTTATGCTTTCCTGTCTTGCAATAATCGCTAGCTCTGAAAATGTCGCAATTCTGACCCCAAAGGTGTACCTTTCTGGCATTTTCCTGTAGGAAAATGCCTAGTTTGGGGGTCACCGTCCAATCTCTAACAACGTACAAAAGCGCTTATTGTAATATTAACTTATTTCCATCCACTTTGAACGAAGTAATACTCTACTGGCAATGTTTGTTTTCTTTGTAAAGTTATCCCGTACGCACGGGCGATTTTTTAACGCGAAGATTTTCTTTAGCGCATTATATTTTCAACTCTTGGTATTGAGCCAAGCATTGAGAATCAAACAGAGCGCATCTTTGCGCGTAAATAAGAACATTAATAAAAAAAAAGCAAATAAAAAATAACACGATCAACTAGGCAACCAGTTACTTAAACAACCAAACCCTTACTTTAGAAATAACTCCCGTTATAAAAATACCAGATTCTGTAGTCCCTGGAGGCTTACATATCCGTCACTTATTTTCGGTCAAAAAACCCGGTCTATCTTTGTCAACATTATTCTAATGTTCAGAAATAAGTGATCGATTGGGCTTTAGAGTCCAAAGGAATGTTTTACAACGGTCGCTCTAAAAATGTAGTTTTTCGGAACTAACCGGAATTCCCTGAAGCGGATTCCTTTTTGAAGTAATGCTACGTAAATGTAGAAAGGTTTTAAGAGGCTTTGGAATAGTTTGTATAACAAATTTGGAAAAAAAAGCAATGAAATAAATCCATACTAATATTATAAATGCGAAAGTGTGTCTGTCTGTCTGTTACCTCTTCACGCTTAAACCGCTGAACCGATTTAGATGAAATTTGGTATAGAGATAGTTTGAGTCCCGGAAAAGGACATAGGATAGTTTTTATCCCGATATTCCCACGGGATCGAGACTTATGCGGGTAAAACCGCTGGGCGCTGCTAGTCCTTTATAACATAACATAATAAGATAACATCACGCATGTTCCCCGAAGGGTTAGGCAGAGGTGTACCTATAGTACACCCACATTTCACCAGTTATGTTTAAGTCCCATGTAATAGCATAATCAGCCTATAAATATTCCCACTGCTGGGACACAGGCCTCCTCGCGGTGAGAGGAAGTTGGTCGTAATCCACGACGCAGGCCCAGTGCGGGTTGGTACGATTGTCACATGTCTTCGAGGACATGCCGGTTTTTTCCTCACGATGTTTTCCGTCACCGTTTTGAGAGCAGTGGTGATGAAATAATGTACACAAAGTAAAGTCTTGTCTGGGTTCGAACCTACGACCTCCAACTCGTAAGTTGCGGCCGCCACCATTGCTCATGTAATAGGGGGCGACCCTATTGCCGTCAACCGGGCACAAATTCATACTCCGGGCAGCTAATGAGAAATTCTTGACAGAAAAACTCTACATGGCGATATGTTGGTGTAGCATTTAGACGCCTTTTCATGTCTTAAAATATAAGCTGAGAAACAAATGGACGCCAATATGCTATCCTAGTCTTGAAAGCCCGCCATATTTACTTTTAGGCAACACAATAATTTTTTATCAATACTTATTATCTCTATAATATCTCGGTAAGGCCTGTCGTCCACGACGCTACAAAATGTAACCAGGTACAAAACCAGATCAACAATGAGTTGCGACAATATCATAGTACTTGACTGATATTTCAATGGCTGTCCGTAGATACAGATAGTGCCATCCACGAAGACGCACCCCACTCTTCTTCCTAATCGCTTTTTAATTCCGCTAGTGTTTTAGTTTCAAATCAAATCATTTATTTCTTGCCAACATGGGTAGGGGTATAGATGTTATACAGTCATGTTTTGGTAATGTTCTCCATGCTCTGCCGTCACTTGGGCATGCAAAATTTACACATACATTACAACAATAAATATTACAAAGTTATTAAGAAAATCATTTTAACCATTTTATTTTTAATTTTTCAATGTCAAGGAGTTATAATCCAGTAGTCAATAACTAGTTTTTTACACACTAAACTAAAACACTATCGGAATTTTGCACACCTGTAGGCATTAGAAAGAAGAGTGGGGCGCGCCTTCGCGGATGGCACTATCTGTACTCGACATGATTTAGAATAAAATAGCATAATAGGTCTATAATGTTCCCAATGCTGGGCTGAGCCTCGCGTCATATACAGGCTGCAATTGAAATACTTGTTCGGTGTCATTCTGGCCACTCATTATTGATTTGAGATTGTAACACGTTACCTTTGAAAAGCGTCACGGCAGATGATCCTCGGGTCATGGGGACTGCGGACGCCGAACTGTAAATGTGATACTAGTGCTGTGATATGCTGGCTCCTCATTGCTGATCTGAGTCTGGAACTGGTAACTTTTGAGGAACATCGTGGCTGATGGGCCTAAGTTAGGTCGTGTCGTTTTCTGAACGCCATTAAAATACTAGTACTGTGACATTTTTAACGGACTTCAAGAAAGGAGGTTCTGTATTCGACCCGTATGTATGTACCTACGTATGTATGTTTGTATGTCCGCGATTTTCTCAAAAGCTAATGAACCAATTTTGATAATTCTTTCATTTTACAAAAAAAAAAACAACCGACTTAAAAAAAAACACTACAAAGTGATACTTTAATTTCGAAAGTCGGTGTCAAAAAACGAAAATGAGGAACCAACGACACCGACTTCCGAAATTAAAGTTATTTATCACTTTGTAGTGTTTTTTTGAAGAATTTTTTTTTTTTTTTATCTGGCTACGCATTGGTGATTTGAGTTTGTTACACGTTAATTTTGAGTGTCGTCGTGGAAGATGGGCCTAACAATACACGAGGGTGAGTAAGTATTTCTAGGTTGCTAGCACTAGTTCAAGGATGGCTGTGAGCCTTGTACCTACATAACTACAGTCCCATTGGTAAAACGCGAAGGGTACCTATTGCAAATAAATTGTGTTATTGCTACTTTGAATGAATAATGGTAACTGGTGTTTTCTGTTGATGGGGAATTGCATTTTATTTTGAGTTTAGGGCTGATTTTTCAATAGTCAGATAACTTTTATTTGAAGACTAAATATTTCTGTTTGACAGATTTTGTGATGGATGGTTGTCTGGTAGAGAATGCCTTTCCTTTGTACCTTTGTGTGTGCGAGAGGTTATATAAAATATGCCAAAGTGACATATTTATTTTTTAGAAATAAGCAAACTGAAGGCCAATTCCCGTAATTAAAAATGCTCAAAATCTATTCGCAATCTCATCTCAGCGACAATCAATGACAGTTAAAAACCTGACATAAATGTACGGACATTAGAGGTATTTTTGACAGATTGAGACTGAGATCAGACTGTGAACGTTCTTAAAATTACGAGAATTGCCCCTCTGACTAGTGTTTGTCATCTATTATTTTTTAAGGTATTTATTGATTTAGCTGATGGTAAAGAGAAAAGCATGTTATATGGGTACATTGCCCTCGTACTAAAGTAATAAAAATAACAAAAAACGAAAACAAAACTTGGCTTTAAAGCTTTCATATAAGCTTTTCTTAACACGAAAAGCTTCAAGCAATCTTGTCCGTAAGAATGACCTAAATCAAAATAAACATTGCTTTAAATATCTATCTATCTATACAGGGTCCCATTAAAATAGATGGAGAAATTTTAACACAGCGCTCAGTACGTCTAACCAAAGATATACGAGCAAAAAAAAACACTGAATAAAGTGATTTTATTTTGACCTAAAATAATAAATTGCCGACATTAGTGTATTTTCGTTAGCTGATTATTTTTCTTGTAAGTAGGTATGCGTTTTTCTTATATATTTTTTTACCATCGTCCTTGTTTTGGTGGTCTGAATGATTTCTAAAAGTTTATCCATCTATTTTAATGGGACCTTATACAGGGTGTTACGGAAAGGGTATATCAATACAAACGGGTTGAAGAGTGTATGTGGTCTAGAATCTCTGTACAAAATTTCAGCTCAAAAGCATTAACTTTGAAAATGCTTAATATTTTTTATTTCGACATTACGGCGCTGCACTGGCGCGCGGCGGCGTGATGTGCGTGTACTAGGCGCACAGACACACTACAGATAATGGATAATGACCCTCGTAGTGCTATGACACGTTTGTTATGATTTCAATTTAATAAACTATCGAAATAAAAAAATATTAAGCATTTTCAAAGTTAATGCTTTTGAGCTGAAATTTTGTACAGAGATTCTAGACCAGATACACTCTTCAACCCGTTTGTATTGATATACCCTTTCCGTAACAACCCTGTATATAACGAATCGCCGAAATGTATGTACGTGCATAACTTCCGAACGACTGTACCAAATTGGTTAATTATTTTTTTTGTTGTTTTCGGTATTGCCAGGACAAGGTGTGTATGAAAGAAAATTTCGGAAATTGGAAAATTAAAATTGCACCCGCGCGAAGCTGGGGCAGGCCGCTAGTTTACGATAAATATAGGACTTCATTCAATAAGAAAAAAACATTATTTGACAGACACAAAATTAAGGATTTCCACAGATTTCCCAGGTGACCTGGAAAAATTTAAATGACAAAACCCTTAAGTACTCTAAATCTGTGATGAAATAAGAAAATTATGCAAATATTTGTATCGCAGCAACTCAAATCATAACGACGAGGAAACGAGCATCGGAATGGCAACATTCTTAATCTGCGCAAACAGATAATATTCAAAAGCTTAGCAAACTTACGAACTTTATTTACCAAGCAATTATCACCTTTAATGCTGAAACGGTACGTTACAAGTCAACCGCATAATTTGAAAATGTTATGACCAATTAGAATGAGCTCTGGTGGTCCGTGGGTTTTCATTTCTTTGGTCGTCTAAGTATTATATGTGTGCGGGGAAGGACAGGTCAGCTAATTTTGGGCGTTCCGCTTCAAATAGACTTGAAAACAAAGCGCGGATTGTAAGAAAATCCCGCCCGGGACCCGTACCTAGCATTCGCTTTACCAAATTACTGAAATTTCATTCAGCCAGCGGACTCTAGGGGAGGTGGTGGACGATTTTGGAAGAAAATTAATGATGTTTGTGGAGGTGGCAGTTTTAATTTTCCTTTATCATTGTGTAGATCTTTTACTTTTCACTGGCACGCCTGTTATTTTTCTACTGCAGGATAAAGCTTCTTCATCTACAGAAGAAGGAACGCGAGTTGGTCAACATTTTGAATCTCTTCCTGGCGACTACAGAATATATCGGTTAGGTTTCATCACGATTTCACCTTTCACCGTAGATGATCGTAATGACCTAGCTTTGTAGATAAGTTGCGTTTTCGGACTTCTTCATTATAAGTCTGAAAAGATGGTAGGTATGTGGAATTTTTTTGATGACTTCGTTTTGAAAGATAATCCTACTTGGAGCAGACAACACCGCTACTAACTGTACTGACTAATTTTCTTCCAATGTATTAAGCTATTCTCTCTTACGTACATACGCCAGCACATCAAGCTACCCGAAACTGTCAAATTTTCCCAATCAACTTTGAACCTTATGCTTTAGCGATAAAGTTGAAAATCTATTAAAGAAATTTAACAGATTGTATTCGCTTGATGTCTTGGCGTCTGTACTTTACGTCAAACTTCACAGCTTTCTCAACTAAAATTTACTGGAGTAAAATATGCCGCATCCATGCACGCACCAGATATTTAGCATCGAAGTATTTTGTGTTGGAATTTACCCAGTTTTATAAAACCAAAGCGGGCGAAATAAGCTTAGCGGTGGATCGTATAGCGAGCGCTGAGTGCCAGGCTACTTAGCGGCTGCGGACCGGACTGTGTACTCCCTGTTCTCTATGTACTCTGTGTACTCTACGACTGCACTGTGTACTCTATACTGTGTACTTTGGTGCAGCTGAGAAAAATTTAGAAAATTAGATCGGGGGTTAGGGATTAGCCGGTATATGTGGCGGAAGAAAGTTGAGATGGGTGTCTGGGAGGAGTGGCAGTGTGTGGTGAAGAGGGTATTTTAAAAGTTTTGCATTTTTAAATAAATGTGAGCTAAGTAAATTGGAAAACTTTTGTACAAAAAAAAAACAACCAACTTCAAAAAAAAAAACACTACAAAGTGATAAATAACTTTAATTTCCGAAGTCGGTGTCGTTGGTTCTGCATTTTCGTTTTTTGACACCGACTTCCGAAATTAAAAGTTATTTATCACTTTGTAGGGGTTTTTTTGAAGTCGGTTATTTTTTTTTTGGAAAAAAGTTTTTATTTTTCACTTTCTAGTTGTACTTACCCCACACAAATTCAATTAACACTAGTGCATTGAAGAATTGAAGACACCGACTAGAAGAATCATTAAAATTCGCATAGAAATGCCGGAGATGCAGTACATTTATGCATATAACTTCGTACATAAGAATAATTACCTAATGTATTATAATTATACTAAAACCTTCTTGAAAGTATGAAGATCACATTTGTGAAAGAATGATCAAAATCGGTTCATTTGTTTTTGAGAAAATCACGGACATACATACATACGGGTCGAATACAGAACCTCCTTTTTTGAAGTCGGCTAAAAATGTGTTGCTTTTTACCCGACTGTAAAGAAGGGTTACGTTTTTTTAAGAAATCCATCTATTTTCAATTAACTTTTAGGTCTCCATATAAGAAAATAACAGAAGAAGAGTCGCAGTGATCTAACATCCTTTAGTCTTTCGCAATAAAAACAAACATAGGCATGCTTGTTTTTATTTCTAAAGACTAAAGACTAAGTGCGTTTGTCCACCGCAGTCGGCACCGGAACGTCACCGAAAAATTATATTATTCGAACCGAACGTGACGTCCCGGCGACTGCCATCGTTTGTCCAACGCGGCCTAACTCGGCGGTTCAGTATGTCTTGAATTCATGATAGACAAACCAAAAGTCTGGTGAACGTTGACGGTTCGACGGCAGTGTGCCGTCACAAACTTGGGCCAAGTTCTAGCGGTCACGCCGAACTGCTCGAAACTTCGGCGGCCGGGATGATGGCATTCGCGTGACGCACGACCGCACCTGCGTCACACACGGCCATAGTAAATGTGTGTATCGCTAATTCGGCGTTGCCATCTCGTTCTTGGTGACGTCCCGGTGACGGATACGGTGGACAAACGCACTAATACTAATCATGAGTTCTCATTCTAACGTATTCGCTCGCACGGTGTTAGTAATTTATAATCATTGAATGTTGTAAATTAATGAATATTTTATTATTTACGAACGCCATTGAGCAAAACAGTAATTTACGTATTTTAGACTTCTGAATGCATCGTAAATCGTGCTGAGCAACGAAATTTTTACAAAAAATATTTTTTTCACGTTTAAAAATACGACACATTCAGATAAATACTGCCGATACCTATACTTTTATACCCAAATTCCTAACCAATATACAGGATGAATATAAAAAAAAAAACTTTTTGCTGAAACATATTTTGTATCTTTTTTTTTATCGAACTCCGAAAACATATTTCAATTTTGTTTCCGCCCATCGCTGCCATATTAAAACACTGCCTGGAAAAAGCTAAGTCCATTGAAAATTCGAAACAGCACAAAGGGAATCAATGATTGAAGAATAAATAAAATACGACTGGACAGTGGGCGCGTCCATTACTACTGGTGGAAAAAATACGAAACGAAATTTTATTGGATTTTTCCCGATGAAATTTCAAACTTGTAAATGATAGGATTTTTGTAGTTGTATTTTTTTTTTGTGTAGCTATAGCATACCAATATCGTTAACAAAGTGAAGTTTATTACTTTTTATTCTGATTGGATTCCAATATTGCTTTTGAAGTATAATTGTGAAATGAACAATAGATTGCTAAACTCAGAATTTGAATTTTTATTGTGTGTTGCCAGTATATTAATTTTGAAGTTTTTTTTTTTCGTATTTTCGGTACAGTCACGAGCAATAATATGTCAACACTTATCAAGTTTCAATTGCGATTTTTTCGTGAAATAACTAATGCAACGTTGAAATACGACACTACATAGACGTATGGGTTCGAAAATACTATGTTCGTAATAACATAAGATTCCATTCATAAATAAAGGAGAAAATCGCCTTTAAATAAAGCTAAGTGTATACATACTTATGCTTGTGACTGTACTTATTGCAGTCAGTGGTAACAAAAAGTTTTTAAGGTGAATGGGTAGTTGTAGCCCGCGAAATTCAATTTTTCTTACGTTTTTTGCAATTTTCAGATCAGTGTCAGGTTGTATCTTGATCAAAATATGATTCGCGACTATAACCGGTATGTATTTACAGAATTATAATAATTAGAATCATTAACACATCTTTCTAAGTTAGATTTCTACCGTTAAGAACAAATCTCGTATGGAAAAGTGTTTGTGGTAGAAATCTAACTTAAAGAGATATATTAATGATTCTAATGACTATGATTCTGTAAATACATGTCTATTATAGTCGCGAATCATATTTGGATCAAGATACAACCTGACACTGATCTGCAAATTGCAAAAAACTTAAGAAAAATTGAATTTCGCGGGCTACAACTACCCATTCACCTTAAACAGTCGCAATAAAGTCAAAGATCCTTTGTTCAAAGAAAACAATAACAACACCCGAATTACAATCTGAATGACTTTCAATCACAATCTGAATAATTTTCAAAGATGTTGCTAATCCTTTGCTTCATAAATATGTTAAAAATTTGTTTACTCAACAAAGCAAACAACAGTAACCAGTAGTCAGTAGCAGCCTTTTTTTTATGTATGGGAAATCATCAAATGACCCCTCCCGCTCTGTGTGGAGCGGAAGGGAGTGTCCGACTCTTACTGACTAAAACCCATCCGTGTTCCTTTCTTAGTCCTTTATGTTCCGGGGCAGCGGTAACCCTTTCGGACAATCCCACAACCCCGGCAGGCTTCGGCCCTAACAGGCCCCTTCCTTTATGCTGATATCTCTTTGAGGCGCGCGTGGAACAGATAGTAGCTGTCTGGAGTCTGGATTTGTGCTTGGTTGATGGCAATAGACTTGCCCGCTAATAACGCTCTCACAACTAAAATTATGTACAGTTGCTTTTTTAAATCATTGATAGTTTTTATATTACATAACAGAACATCACGCCTTGTTTCCTCGAAGGATTGGGCAGAGCTTTAAGTCTCATGTAATTGGGGTACAGAGGCCAGTACATCAAGCTACCCCAATCTGTCAAATTTTCCCAATTGAATATGAGCTTTATTACTTTATTGTAAAGTTGAAAAGATGTTCAACTTTACTACAAAGTATAAGTAGTAGTAGTAGATATCAAAGAAATTTGACACATTGGGGTAGGTTGATGTGCTGGCGTCTGTACATGGGACTTAGCGAAATGTGGGTGTACCATAAATTATAGGTCACCTCTGCCTAACCTTTCGGGGATTGCCGGCGTGATGTTATGGTCTGTTATTAGTGATTTGTGGTGCAAACAAAGTGAGAGTGAACAGGCTTCTTCTGGGTAAGGTCGTTCCATCGTCGACCTTGTCTCTGTCATCTTTGACCTAGACTAGAGTCAAGAGCAAGTCCATTTCAAATTAAAAAAAAAACCGATATAGTCCTGTGTTTTAACCCTGAAAAATTAAACATTTTTAAGCTCTCACTTGACTAGCTTCCCCACAATACTTCATGATCAACATTCCGATGAGTTATCCCTATTATTTCACATCCGCACCCTAATTGCGTAACACACTGTCTCAACCTGTATCATTTTGAAGGGTATTGCTAATCCATTGCTTCATACAGTGGCGTGCATTGCATACAGGCATATAAGCAGTGCCTACCTTGATAAATCAACATAAGCCTGTCAATTACATTTTAGTGTGTGTGCCCCAAAATTAAGACGCTCACTAAATGATCATACCTAACAAAAAACAAAATCTTCATACAAACACGCGCAGCAGTAGGCAGTCGCGGGACGGCCTACTCGGCTCCCGTACTATTCGCACATTGTCATTGGTCTTTTCAAGTTAATACGAGAAAATTAAAAATACGTACATCTCACGCGTAATACCATGACGTTCGACCTTCGCGATTTATCACCCTTAAGTAGGCATGCCTACTCAAATCACCAGACTTTTGACCTCACTTTTTTTCTGATTAGTGACCGCGTTTGTCTAGACTAGACCCAGCCTAGTGCCTACCTATTCTGAAAACCAATGCACGCCACTGGCTTCATAGGTTCGAAAAATGTATCTACTCAACAACGTTTACGTTGTCACTATTAGTACTATTAAGTATTCTGTGCTATTAGTAGCAATGGGTTTCATTTTGTTACACAATTACCCCGCCGATGTTGACGAGCGATTTTTTCTGATCTGATCACGTTTTTATAGATTCATGTCTGTGTATCAGCCACCATCACTTTCAATCACCACATATTTACAACAATGAATAATAACATAATTAAATCGTCGCCCGTGACCGGTGATCATTCAACCTTTACGCAAATTGACCGTTAATCCGTAATTCAATGGCGGAGATTACGTGCTCTGAATGGCTGTGCAAATTTGTAAATCTAATACCAAGTTAATCTTGATCTAATCCCGATAATTGACATAGCAAGGCAGTCGATTAGTTAACTATAGTTAATTATAAACTGTAGGTATGTTTATTTGTTCGCATGTGCGATCAGGTTAAGCTACGTTTGCAGCGGTTGATTCGTGGATAGGTGACCATCTTTACATACCAATTTAAGGCCCTCCGTGCCTCGGAAAGTATTGTAAGCTGGCAATGTAATTATATTTTTATTTAGTTGGTAAGATTAGTTTACGTTTTATATGTTTGCAACAAGTTCCTTCCGTTATAATTTACCAAGCATCTACGGAGTAATACAATAAATACTATTTGGTTATTATTAAATCGCACCAGTCATCATCATCATCATCACCATCATCTATCATCATCACCATGGCATCTATTATTTAATCGCTACAGAAAGCACGCTAAGCCGTCGGTCCCGGCTGTCATTCGTGGATCTTTGACAGTCGTTACGGGTCGTCAGAAGCCTGAAAATCTGACAACCAGTCTTACCAAGGGGTATCGTATTACCCAGTAGGTAACTGCGTTGTGGAGGAGCTGTGCCCGACAGGGTTCATAATTGTGACTAATATAATTATTTCTCTACCAACTATATGTATACATTATGGTACGCAATAAAGAATTGAGAATTGAGATAGGCAGTCACTCCATGTAAAATACTGGTATTCAGTTGCATCCGGTTAGACTGGAAGCTGACCCCAATATACAATAGTTGGGAAAAGGCTAAGGAGATTGATTGAAACCGTAGCACCGAAGCCAATCTATAAACCATTGCGACAGTTGACTTATCATCAAACTCACTTTAATCAACTCACTCACATTTTATACTTGATTTATAAAAGTGAGTTGCCCTAGTAACGACACATACTGTTCCAAATCTCGTGTAAGTGTAGAAAAAAGATTAAAAAATACACTAGCACTGTCCCGCATAGATGCTCTTTTCGAATCTGAATAGAAAATACGGAAACATTTTGGTGTGCGACAAAAAATGCACCTCCCTTTTATGCAGTGTGGTCGGGTAAATTATTTAGACTGTTTCAACGAGTGCTGGTTTTTTTTTCTTTTGTATGATTTGCAGTAGGTATAGGTAGCCTTTTTTATTTCGCTCCTTATTTTTTTTAAATGTGATTTTACACATGTACATAAGTTGGCTGTGACAGACGGACAGACAGACAGACACACGAGTGATCTTTCCGTTCTATAAGGGTTCCGTTTTTTCATTTGGGCGTACGGAACCCTAAAAATGGTTTATTATTTTACAATATTATCTATAAAAATGAGCAAAATATATAAGTAATAATTATACTAACTATACAACAACAAAAGGTACTCGAAGTAATTTTATTTAGAAAGCAAAGAATTCTACGAAAAAAAAAATTATTAGGAATTCTCCTGAAAACAAAGTAGGTACCTTAAAAAAACATTCAGTAGGAGATATTTCACTAAACAAACAAACATCTTTCCCCGAACTAAAAAGGTCGCTACGCCTTCACAAAATAAACAAACTAAATAATTTCCTCCGATAAACACGGGGTATTGGAGACGAATTTATATTAGTTTGAAAACAATTTACTTCGGGCTTGCACCTCGGAAAAAGTCTAAACAAATCGCGGCAGACTCTGAACTATCGCGTAGACGTCTTTTCGTATTAAGGGGTACAGGAATAGAGGATTTTTTTTGGTGTAAATAGACTAATATGAACTACCTACTACAAATATAGGTTCGATTGTCAGTAACTGAACCATTGCTGTATGGGGCACGTACTGCCATCCATACTAATATTATAAATATACTAATATTATGTATTTCAATGTAAATCAATTTTAATTTCTGATATTTTTAAAACGTGTATGCCTAATGGGTAGCTTTTTGAGTTTCCATAAAATTACTGTAAGACCTGTTGTATCACCAAAAAGCACACGAATAAATACTTTGACTTTGATATGCAAATGATGTATGCCCTCGCAACAGACGAGATCCCTATAAATTGGTTCTTCATGATTTGCCAAGAATAACCAAGTACAATAGAAACTGCCTAGCAATGTGTGTGCGTATTTATAACCACATGCCAAACCACTTTAAGTCTCTATGTATAAGGTTGCTAAAGCTTAAATTGTATAAGTGGTTAAGTGAACGTAGTTATTATAATTTGAAAGAGTTTATGGATAGTAAATGTTGATAAGTTTATTGTTACAGATTATTTTCCAAAAAATTTTTGCATGCTATAACATAGCAAAACATGTTTGTACTTTTTATTTTTATTTAACACCATTTTTATACCATGTTTTATGCAAATAAATGATTTATTATTATTATTTCCTTTATTTCACTATATACATATAAATTATATTTTTAAATATTAGTATAAAAAATATATAAAAACATTTAAAAATATAAAAAATAGTAGCCCACCGGTATCGGGAACAGGGTCCAAGCTACCGGCGGTCAGGGCTCCAGAGAGAGGAACCTCCTGACAATGCGAGCCGTGTCCAGAAGTACCGCTTTCTGAATCAAGCCCTTGATCCAGCTGCCCAACGAGAGCCTCCTTAGGTGTTGGTCGAGGCTCTTGGCTATCAAACCATTGGCTGTAACGACTATCGGCACAATGATCGCTGAGTCCACATCCCACATGTCGACAACCTCGCGAGCCAAGTCAAGATACTTAATTTGTTTATCTTTCTCAGCTTTCACGAGGTTCTCATCATGCGGGACAGTTATGTCAACAATCATTGCGCGCCGCTCTGATCGATCCACCACCACTATATCAGGCTTATTGGCAACAATAGTCCTGTCAGTGATGATGGATCGATCCCAGTACAATGTGATATTACCATTTTCGAGAACTGGGTCGGGCACATACCTATAGTACGGCACCTCCGATTCTACAAGGTTGTATTTCAAAGCAAGCTGCTGATGGATTATCCTGGCTACAAGGTTGTGTCTATGCAAGTATTCTCCGTTAGCTAGACGAGAACACCCGGAGATAATATGCCTGATTGATTCTCCCGGCCGGTGGCATGCCCGACAGATGTCAACCGTGCCGTCTTTCACAA
Organism: Amphipoea lucens; assembly: GCA_947508005.1. Taxonomy (NCBI): domain Eukaryota; kingdom Metazoa; phylum Arthropoda; class Insecta; order Lepidoptera; family Noctuidae; genus Amphipoea; species Amphipoea lucens. The sequence goes on from OX382372.1 coordinate 19,242,778, forward strand.
TATATCTCCGGTAGTTGTTTGTCATCATAACTTCGTCCATAATTGCACAAACAAAACCTTCGGTTTCTCCAAAGAGATCACCGCAACGTAGCCAGGCTACGGACGCTAGTAGGTCTACATCGGGTCCATGAAGGGCCCGAAGAAAGCGTCCGTGAAGCTCCTTACTCTGCCATACCTCCATGCGATCATTAGTGTCAAGCACTACTGGTTTGCGCCAGTTCTCTTTAGCCAAGGAGAGCGGGGTGAGGCCCTTGTCCACTATGACTACATCTCGATGCATCCCCACGTCGGTTTCTTGGAAGTATTCCCTGAGATTGCATATCTCGCGATTGTGGAGGGTCTTAGCGTTTAAAAACCCTCGACCTCCACACTTTCGCGGGATATACAACCTCATTACCGATGACCGTGGGTGATGCATTCGATTTGCAGTCAGCAGCGTACGGACCCTCCTATCCAGGGCGTCGAGTTCGGTTTGAGTCCATTTGAGTATGCCAAAAGAGTACATCAAAACCGGCATGACCCAACCGTTGAAGGCACGCACCTTGTTTCCGCCTGATAGAAGACTATTAAGCACTTTTTTCAGGCGGCCAAAGAAGCGCTCCTTTAACGATTGCTTCATGTCAGTAACATTGATGCCTAACGCTTCCGACATACCCAAATACTTATAGGTTTCGGATGCGGAGAGGGCTCTAAGGTTTGTGGAATCCGAGAGTTGAGTTCCCACGGATTCCACAATCTCCCCTCGTTTTACATGCATGACCGCACATTTGTCCACACCAAATTCCATCCTAATAGCGTTACTGAAAGTTTGAGTTACTTTCAGTAGCTCCATCAGTTGCAAATTGTTGGGGGCAAAGAGTTTTAGGTCATCCATGTAGAGGAGGTGCGATATAACCTGACCACCTCTCCTCAACCGATAGCCTAGACCTGAATCCTCCAGCAGTGTGCTAAGAGGATTCAAGGCTAAGCAGAACCAAAGCGGACTCAAACTATCACCCTGAAATATGCCTCGCTCGATCCTTATCGGTTCGCTATTCCTCTGAATATTTCGACATCCTGGATAGCGAAGGACCGTCCTCCATTGCCCCATACACGACATCAGGAAGGTGCGCAGAGTTGTATCTACTTTATACAATTCCAACACCCTCATGAGCCATGTATGTGGCACCGAGTCATAGGCCTTCTTATAATCTATCCAACATGTCGACAGATCCTTTCGGAAGCGACGAACCTGTTGGCTGATGGCCATATCAATGAGGAGTAGCTCCTTAGTACCGCGGGATCCATTCCTACATCCATTCTGAGAGGTAGACATGATGGCGTTGGTGTCTATATGTTTGTTAATTTTAGCTCTCAAAATGGATGTAAGAACTTTATAAACCGTCGGTAAACACGTGATCGGCCTATAATTCTTGGGTTCCGCGGTGCTACCTGATTTATGGAGCAGGTGGGTAATTCCTGTCGTTAGGAACTGGGGTAGCGAACCAGATTCCAAAGCGACCTGGAACTGAGATGCCAAGCGAGCGTGCGACCTTGAAAACCATTTTATCCAAAAGTTCTGCAGCCCGTCCGGCCCTGGAGACTTCCAGTTGGGCAGTGGACGGACTGCACGAGCTACATCTTGGGGGCAGATGGTTATAGGCCCCATTTCTGGTATTGGATCGCAGGCTCGCTCGACCTCTCGAGCCCAATCACCTTCGGTGTGACTGACAGGCACCGACCAGATACTGCGCCAGAAGGAACACATGGTATCATCATCCGGCAGCTGCGTGTCAGCCACACCTTGGTCCGGTCGTTCCCAACTCCTATAAACCCACCTTTCATCACTCTGGAAGGTGCGATTCTGAGTGTATCGCTCTACTCGCCGCTTATACCGACGGATACGGTTCGCCCATGCATATACTTTCTGCTTCAGGAAGTCGATGCGCTCTGTGACACAGGACATATAGTCTTGAGGGCTGATATCAGTCCCCAAGAATGCCCGCCTCACAAAGCGCATCACTCTAGCGCGAGTATTGCCCTCCCTGAAGCAGATTAGTTTGCCGATGAGCGTTCTGGCCCCACCAATATGACGTTCAATTCTGCACTGCCAAGCTGGTACGGCTGGTTTCGGCCGTGTAGCTCTAGAGTCATTGGTAAATTTAACGTGAGCTACACGACATGCCGCTACAGCCGCGCAGTACAGAATCGAATGAGTATCGGTGAGGTCTTCCCAGGTATCAAAATATTTTGACAACTGCGAATCCAGAACCGCCACCAGCGCCCTATTTTTGTTATGCATGGGCAAACGAGGCAAGCGTGGCCTAAGTTCGGGCGACATGAAGCGATATTCCTGAATCGCATCCTCCAAAGCACTCCTCAATTCCTCATTGCACTGGGTACTTACGTTTGTAGCCCGATCATTACTCCCCTCGTCAGCAAGACTTGTATTATACTGCGGTAGTATTACAGCAGTCTGCGACTGGGGAGCGATGACATGGCTACTCTGTATTTCATTTCGCAGGCGATCAAGTATAGTGTCATCCAACATATGATTACGTTGGATGACCCGCACCTGATCCGATAGTCGTTGTACCGAAACGTTGACAGCTGGTTCAAGCACCTGAAAAAGAGAGAGCATCCGAACACGATACGCGGTCAGATTATTTCCCCCCTCTGTAGCCCCATAGTATGAGCGCATGACGTTTTCATTGATGGATCGTGTCCATCTCATGCGCTGCACACTTCCGCCGGGAGCTGGGACCCTATCAGAGGCCGATGGGCCTCGAGGTCCTAAGCCGTCCGGCGGCCGGCGTCCTCCCCGTCGACGAACAGGTGGTGGCGTCGTGGGCGGAGAGAAATACTCGTCGCTCGAGCTCGACGCAACTGCCGCGGCCGCGGCCGGTGTCGTCACAGCGCTCACAGTAGCGCTGGGTACCGGCGGCGCGGGCAGCGAGGCGAAGCTGAGCGATGAGTCCGGAGGTAGTAATTGTGCACGTCGTGCGGCTGCTCTTGTCAACATTTTATTGTTCGTCGTTCGCTTGATTTTACCGGAGGTGACATGACAGATGTCACCTCCGGTTCGGCAGTTTTTGGTTACAGTTTTTATTATTATTGTTCATTGTTATGTAGTTTTTGTTATGAAATTATATTTAAAATTGGGTACGTATTCGGGCTATGGCTATAATATATCACAATTTTTATTAAAACGGTTTTTAAAAAATTAATTTTACTGAAAAGTGAAATGACGACTTGTTGACAATAGTGTTGACAATTATTATTATTATTATAAATTCGAAAGTAACTCTGTCTGTCTGTATGTTATCTTTTCACGCCTAAACCGCTGAACCGATTTAGATGAAATTTGGTATAGAGATAGTTTGAGTCCCGGGAAAGGACATAAGATACTTTTTATCCCGATATTCCCATAGGATCGAGACTTATGCGGGTGAAACCGCGGGGCGCAGCTAGTGTGTAATATGTTTATATTAAGTCTTTTTAATTCCATGTTCTGTTATGATCCATTGTTAGTCGAAATAAACGTTTTCATTTATTTTTATTTATTTATCACACTAACATTATAAAGGCGAAAGTTTGTGAGTGTGTGTGTGTGTGCGTATGTTTATATGTTTGTTACTTCTGCACGCTCAAACGGCTGGACCAATTTTGATAAAAATTTGTACGAAGGTAGCTGTCACCTTGGATTAACATATAGGCTCCTTTTTGTCCCGATATTCTCACGGGATCGACATTTACGCGGGTGAAACCGCGGGGCGCAGCTCGTAATCTATATACTAATAATATAGCTGAAAAATTTGTTTGATTGAACGTGAGACTATAGGCTACTGAACATCACGCTAGGACCCTCAGAACAAAAAAAGTCAGGAAGAACGCTGAGCGAAAACGAAGTACATAATAGCGTGGGAATACGATGCGATGCGACGGGTTGAGTCGGGGAAACAAGGAATTTCACGTGGACGAAGTCGCGGGCAGACGCTAGTATGATCATTGTAATATAAAATTACCTAAGCTTTGTCTCTGAAAAACGAGACGAGATGATTCTTATTCTTGAAAGGTTTGATATCTATACTAATATTATAAAGAGGTAGTTTGTAATTTGGTTGTACGTTTGTATAGTGGGTAATCTCTGGAACTACCAGTCGGATTTGAAAAATTCTTCTTGCATTTGATAGCCCAATTCTTAAGGAAGGCTATAGGCTATTTAACATCACGCTATGACCCTTAGGAGCCGAGCAAAAGCGCTATGGGGAAACGAAGTGATAGAGCAGGAAACGCGGGCAAGTGATGCAGTACGACGAGATGGGTCGAGGGAATAAGAAATTTCACGCGAACGAAGTCGCGGGCAGAAGCTAGTTATAAATAAAGTTGTGGCCTATAGATTTACACAATTTAAAAGTCACACAATCAACTGCCATTGATTAGTTTGCATGATCAGCCTATAATGTTCCCACTGCACACAGGCCTCCTCTCAATGAGAGAGAGTGGGCCATAATCTACAATGCGGGCCCAGTGCGGGTTGGTAGATGTCACATGTCTTCGAAGTTTTGGTTCAAGGACATGCCGGTTTCCTCACGATGTTTTCCTTTACCGTTTTGAGAGCAGTGGTGATTGACAAGGAAAATTTAGTGTGGAGCTGTGGAAGACTTACATCACTTATTGATGCAATGTGTCCGATATGAGTCTCATAGAAGTGATCTGTTTGAGGTCTTGAAGTTGAACCAACTTGATATGGGCACATTCCATAATATTCTGTCTCAACCAAATGGTGATGATGCGAAGAGTCTGTTCAGGTTTATGGCCCAAATGTGATCCGTAGCAGTATGTATTTAGGGTACGATGGGACTGTCATACGCATTGCGGTCATAAAAGTCCCTAATTAAATAAATAAAAAAGCAAATTTCGAATGAAAAAGGAGAGGCTAACAAAACAAAACAATCCACCGGTATCCCCAACTTGCGTGCCGGCTACACGAAACTCCTCCGATACCTGTAGTTGACAGTTTCGTTTCGCCCGAAACTTTTCTTTGTTAACCCGCTGTGGCGAAGTTGTGTCGTTAGTTCGTCCTGAGATACTCCGATATTGGCCCAGCATGGCCCAGCCTGCCTTATGTACTCCAACTTATGTAAATGTGAAGTTGCGGTTAGTCTTTTAGATGGTGTTATATGAAACTTATAAGTTACTGGCTGCTGCCCGCGACTTCGTCTGCGTGAAATCCTATCCTAACTAAAAGTAAGTTTTTATTGTTTGTTTGTTACCTTTTCACGCCTAAACCATTGAACCGATCATCCTGAAATGTTGCATACGTTGCTAGGTGCACAGAAACGGACATAGGGTATCTTTCATCTCGAAAAAAAGTGCTGTTCCCGAGGAAAACAACAATACACGTGGCGCCATCTATTATCATAATAACGTTATTGTTGTTTTCCTCGGGAACAGGAATTTTTTTTGGGATAAAAAGGTAACCTATGTCCGTTTCTGTACACCTGACAACGTATGCAAATTTTCAGGATGACCGGCAAGGCAATTGCGTAACACCTTATCAATCGGAATCGGTTTCATTTTGACAGTTCAGCAACATTCATTGCGTTATTTACGTGTTGAGCAGTTGTCGAACTTATGAAGCAATGGATTAGCAATTTGCTTCAAAATGATTCAGATTCCGATTGATAGTGTGTTACGCAATTAGGGTGCTGTTCAGTGGTTTAGGCGTAAATAGGTAACAAACACACTTTCGCATTTATATCTAATATTAGTTAGGATAACTGTCATAGCAATTGTCTTAGAAGTTTTTCTATACTTTTGAAGGGTGTCAGGGACGTCGATGCGCAAACTAACCATGAAATCAGCACATGATTCTAATTTAAGTTAAACAAATATCAACTTTATTTAAGTAGTAATAACCTCCTTTTTTTTTGAAGCCGGTAATTAAGTTAAGAGGTAACATATAGACAGACAGACACACTTTCGCATTTATAATATTAGTATGGATTAAGTATGTAGGTATTGTTGTTTGTATGTGATAGCTGATATTTTTTTCGTGATGACTATGTTGGTCCTATGAAGAAAGTTGTCCAGTTTGATGGCTTGTATAACATCCTTAAGATGTTGACAACTTTTACCATCTATCTATACAAATAAATAAAATTGGAATGTCTGTTTGTAATATTAAAGTAACCGCTTTTTACTAAATGCATATGGATTTATACACGCTACGTATACCAAAATAACATTTTTTACAATTTTCGTTTGTCTGTCTGTCTGTTTGTTCTGGCTAATCTCTGAAACGGCTGGACCGATTTTGACGGGACTTTCACTGGAAAATAGCTGATGTAATAAGGAATAATAACATAGGCTACTTTTATTTTAGAAAAAGAATTAGGGTTCCGCGCAAAAAAAATAAAACATTTTTCGTCATGCACGCGAACGAAGTCGCGGGTTCAGCTAGTATAATATATGATCACACCTTTCTGATACCTACACGCTGTATAAACTCAAACTCAAAGCATTTATTTAAATTAAACCATTACAGGCACTTTTGAATTGTCAAAATTAAATAGTCGGTCAGTTAGTCAGAAAGTTGAAGCTAGTAGCCCATTCCAAATCGTAGATCTCTATGGAGAAGAACGGGCAAGAAACTCCATGGACACTCTTTTCAATCAAGAATATTACAAAATCCTGGGTACTGTATTCTTGTTGCTTCTATATGTGAGAACAATGTAAAAAAAACACAAATGAAGAAACAATTCAAAAAATAAGATTAAAATAAGCCTTGGCAGTTATAGAAGTAACTTCATCCAGGCGTAATTGTAATATTATAATTAGTAGTAATTAAAACTGTAATTATGCTTTTACAGCTCGCTATACAATTAACATGACGACAACATAGAGAGCATGTATCGACACCTATGTTGTCTTCACCCAAGAACAAACCAATCACACACATCACTTGCTTCAACAAGCCCGTGTTACAATAGTCCTGACAACTTACACTGCCTATTATCAAGTTAAGACATTACCTAATATTATTATAGATGCATTTAATACAGTAATGTGCTTGAAATGGATATTCAGTAAGCTGGAAACCGATCGCACGTTGAATTCAGATTCCCTATTAACATTAACAAGCATTGCAAATGCCTAAAGGTGCGGTTTCATTGGCAGTGGGAAGCGGGACGGAGTCGCTTTCATAAAATTATGTAAAAACGGGATGAGACTCAATACTCAATACTCAATTCTTTATTGCATTCCATATGTATTACATAGATGGTATTACAAGTAAAAGATCAATATGGACCCTGTCGGGCACAGCAACATTTTGAGAGAGGAAGACGGCTAAGTACAAATTCAATATTATTATAAATTACTAGATGTGCTTAATTGGGTGTATAATTATGTATATATATGTATATATATATATATTATTAGGTTTGTGTATTTGGCATAGTATATTAGTTATTTTATGAAAGTATTGCGTAAGAATAATGTAGGTATTTTGAAATTCTTAATTAATTAATAATTCTTAGAAATATTTTCGTTATTATTTAAATTATTTTATTATTTATGTAACTATTCATATTTTCAATTATCTATACTTATTTGTTGATTTTCTATATTCCATATTATATATTAGCTAAATTTCCTAACGTGTGGTTTATATGAGAGACCGTTGGTTGACTTGTGCGAAAATATTGAGGCATAGGAATCGTACCTATTTGATTTGATGTCAAATATAATTTCCATTTTATGAGTAGAAAGAGATAGACAGATGGTTGTTGTTGTTGTTTTTTTAAATTGTTATATTTTAACCATGAATTCAGCACATGATTCTGGAGCCCCTAGCGAAGAGATAGTTGGTCGGTTATAAAAAAAAAATGTGCTGTTTCATAGAAATGTGCAATACCTACGCGGTCAAAATTTACGACATAGCAATTTTTGAAATGAAAACTTCTTTTTCACTTCTCATGCTCTAAAAGTTCGTCTTTATGTTGTGCTTAGGCGACATAAAATCGCTTTTTATGTTCTAGTGCATAAAGTAATTTTTTTTTCTGAGACTAAGGTAATCAGGCCCAACAGCCACACGCGCAATAAAACTTCGCAGATTAAAGTCGTGATTTATTTCATTTTCTTTAATTTATACCACTTCCGTGTTTTCTATCGTTAATTTAATAAAATCAGGTAAAATAGTTGTCATTTATTATTTAAAAACGCAAAGAAACGTTTTTATGACTTGGCAGTATGAAGTACCCAAGTCGAATGACAAATGTTGTAATTAAAAAAAAAAACTTTTAAAGTTTCCTGGCGGTATTATCTGTGGTGGCGGGAATTAGCTATGCTTTGCAACATTTTTGATTAATTATGTACTGTATACTTTATCCCTGTTTCATTTTCTCGCAATCGAAGTGAAAAGCAGAGTGTATAACTCAGGCATAAACGAGCCATTTTACCCCTCGACTTAACTATCCACCCTCGCCTGCGGCTCGCGTGGATATAAACGTCTCGGGGTAAAATAGCTTCTTTTATGCCTTAGGTGTACAATCTACTATAGCGGCGTTGAACACTTTTTGTAATGGGTAAAAATGTTAAACTCGCGTCAGGGCATCGCGTCAGGACGCGTGACCGTCAGGAGAGATTCCCCCCCCCCATCTCTTTCTACGGCGGCGCCAACCGAAGTGAACCAAGTGAGACACGATAATGGATGGATGGATGGATGGATGGTGATGGTGATGGCGATGGCGATGGTGATAGTGATGGTGATGGCGATGGCGATGGCGATGGCGATGGCGATGGTGATGGCGATGGCGTTGGCGATGATGATGGCGATAGTGATGGCGATGGTGATGGCGATGGCGATGGCGATGGTGATGTGATGTGATGTGATGGTGATGGTGGACGCGGATGCGGACGCTGACGTGGATGGACAGCTGATGGCTCGACCGTCTGTGTAGTAGCCACACTGCTGTGTATTCGTAAAATTCGTGTATACAACATTATTAATTTTTAGTATATGCGAAACCCGAAACACGTGTCTAGTATTTTTATGTAAAGAATCTATGTACAAAATTTCAAAACTGTGTCATGAATAATCACAAAGTTATAAGCTTGTTATGTTACCTGTTTGTCCGTATGAAATCATGGGCACCGCGTGCCTAAACGTACCGCGCGGCGATTGTATTGTATTGTAATTAATGGGTGATAACATTTTCCATCACACTTGCAGGCTTTGGACTGTCGTAATGGTCAAGTGTAGGTAGTTATTATAATGTACTTTATTCGTAAATAAATGCAGCCGTAAGCTACGAATAAGTAATTACTTATTCGTAAGCCGTAAGTGATACAATGTAGTCAATGCGATTTGTTGCACCTTATGTCAACAAGTTCAAAGTGGATGAAAAGTGTTAAACATGTAAACATAGCATTACTTAACCACAGCAGGCTGTAGGTACAAATAATAACTTTCTACAATTAACCATCTTGGCGTGTTTAAAAATGTTAATCATCACGGCAAAGCATTGTGTTCCACGATACTCTGATGTACGTACCATTTCTGTGTACTGGACGTTGGTGTATGAGAAAGTCATGGTTACACGACACTTTTTACATACGATAGGTAAGTACACGATCAACCGAAACACAACTGTGGCCCGCGGCGGCCGCGCGCTCGCGATTATGCAGTTGGACCCACGCGACACGTGCGCGCCAACCAGTGGTACCCGGGTGACTGAGGTTGCTGCACCCCCGCCCCGGTCGCCCCGCTCGCTGTGCGCCGGCGCCGCGCAATTGTGCGCGTATGGTAGATAACTACCTACTTAGTCGCTCCTCGGGGCACAGTATAATATACTCAGGGTGTCCAACTATTAACCTTTTTTAAATATTTTTGGGCCAAAATATAACATGGGGTAAAAATTATTGGAATCGATTCAGTTACTTATTCTGAACAAACTATATTCAGGTTTCGCATATACTAAAAATAATGTTGTATAAAGTGTTTCAAAAAATGGAAATTGAACAAAGTGCATCGATTAATGAAAAAAGTGACGCAGAAATAGTGAAAAAAACTTAGTTATATTAATTCAATTAATAATTGATTTATTTCAACGTTAATATTCAAGTTTTCACTTCTGCCGGCACTCCCGGAGTGCAACCCGTCTTTTTTTTTTAATAACCGCAGGTGTGTTCAGAACCATGTAGTGAATTAATGGTTACAGTTTGCGCACTGGTTAAAAATTTATACTGTAGGTATAAAGGTGCGTTTGTTTCGCAGCAGCCAATTAATATCCTGTACAGATGTATCCTGCAAAAGTTACCACTATAGGTCAGCTCACAACCATAGTTTTTATTTTGACTAAGTTTAAATAAATAGTTTAAATTGGTTATTGATCCTATAACACAATAGGTATCTAATATACAAAAGTCTCGTGTCACTGTGTTTATCGAACTCCTCCGAAGCGGCTTGACCGATTTTTATGAAATTTTTTGTGTATATTTGGTAAGTCTGAGAATAGGTCGTAGGCTATTTTTTTTTTGCTAAACAGCGTTTGTTGTGTCAGCTACTACTTATATGTAGCTGAACCCTTTCGACTTCCAAACTAGGCAAGGAATGTCTGTATCTTGGGAGTAAGTATGGTTTGCGAGATATTTAAAGCATTTCTTTATTTCGAGGGTGTCCAGCGCGGTGCATTTCGCTAATGTGTCGTGTGTTTAGTGGTTGCTAAGAACAATAGCTCATTTCTCGCTGTGACGGAGACCCGACCCCTCTACTGGTCATAGTTGAGACGAGCGCAGCGTATAGCGTATAACTGAATTATATAATTGTACCGATGTCCGGCTCCGCGACTACACGTACTGAGCTAGCTCTTAAACTATCTTGTTATTATATACGGTATATGATATTGTTTGTCTTCCTTTGAACACTGTTGCACGTTTTGTTTGTGATTATATTATAAATTATTATTTTGTGAATTATTTAGATATTCAATAGAGTACATATACAGGGTGACTGGAAATTAGTGGCGGAGCCGTTAAGGGGAGGTAGTCTAGGGTTATTCCGACAGATATCACTATGAGACCTACCGTCCTTACTTAACCCTTTCCAAGATATTCCTACTTTTTGTTTAGCAGTTTTTGCATAAAATAATGACAGTAGCGGAAATTTTACAATTAATATTACTTATTTAGAATATCTTTGTTGCAAAACAAAAAAAAGTAGGCCAAAATCACTTTTTTTTAGGATTTATTACTATCTCTTTAAGTAGGAATATCTTGGAAAGGGTTAAGTAAGGACGGTAGGTCTCATAGTGATATCTGTCGGAAAAACCCTAGACTACCTCCCCTTAACGGCTCCGCCACTAATTTCCAGTCACCCTGTATAAATTGTAGTTCATTCACTGATTGGCTCATCGGACGATAATGCATTAAAATCAAGTATACAGGATGACTTTAAATTAATTACATTATATTTTTTTTTAAAGGAAAAATGCGAGTTATTCATTTTGAGTCTGATCCCCCTAAGTGTGCATACACACGAGCGACAGTCGTCGACGACAGAGGCATCTGCAGCCGACGACAACATGCCGCTCGTGAGCACCTTATTATAATAGACGAGAAACCACAATCCCAAAAAAAATATGCCAAAACTAATCCAATCCTGAATGTGATCTGTTTGCCGATGAATGGAGTAGAATTATGCGTGTATATCTAATGTTTTATGAGTATGCTAGGGTGTCCTCCATTTTGAAATATTTTTATATACCATACTTGTTTCAATCTCTATGTTAATTACTGTAATTGGTGTTACCGTTTTAATTAACAATAATAAACAATAAACGTGCCGTAAACGAGCGACACTGCCGACGCGTGTCGACTCATGTGTATGAGCATTAACTTGTAAGTAGAAAAAACATATATAATTTAATGGGACATGCAAATATTTTTGAAGTGAAAACTTCTTTAGGCGCGTTGGGCATTTTTTGAGATGGGAAAAAGCCATTGAATTCGCGCCACTGTTACCGTAATCGACACCGCTTCGGATGTGTTCGGCTGTCCTCGGGATGTACTCGGTTTTAATGTGTATCCGATATATCAGTGAGTGATGGCAAAGTATTTTGTTTGTGTTTTGTTTTCACTTCTGTCGGCACTCCCGGAGTGCCACTGTTTTTTTTTAAATGTAGTTTTCTTAAAACAACGCTAACAAAAGGGTTTCTTTAAAATATCGCTTTTATCGATAAGACCACCCTTTGTAAAGATTCTACATTTATATCTGTAAATTTTTCGGTGTAGGCACATAAAAAGAGTAGATATTCTATCTTCAATCTATCTAACGACACCCCCCTGACTAACCGCACCACAGTTTGACCTTACAAATCGAATAAAAATGACCAAAAATAATACCAAGCAAACAAAAAATCAAATAATCGCCACTCAGCCCGCACTCTTACCTCCAATTTGCGGCCGCACATATCATAATTATCCGATATAATGCGACAAAAATAAAATTGAACGTGTACTCGTCGAGCTAATAGGGAATTACAGACCTACATTATTTGGCTGTGTTGCTTTATTAAGCCAGTGACGTATTCAGAAAGTAAATTAACCAATTTGTACGTATAATTGTTTCATTTGGGATTTTATTAAAAATATTCTGTTATTTGGCTATTTGTTTTGTGTAATCTGACATGGGAAATGTGTAGGGAATTAAGCGGTGTTTTATATTATTTAACACTCTACATACTCGTATTTATGATAATAAATATTTATTTAGTACTTTAAGCACATAAATGTACAGAAGCGGACTTAATGCCATAGGCATTTTCTACCAGTCAACCTTTGGGTGATGCAGAGACAAACAGAGGTGGTGCAATCATGAAAATAGAGGAATAAATATTTGAAATATAAAGATACGCATAAACCTATTAAAACTATGAATACAATATATACCTAATTACATATAAATATATCTAAGCACAAATAAATATACATGAATATACTTACTTACTACAAAGAAATAAGACAAACAATGAGAAAATATTACCGTTGTGATGATACTGCCAGCTTCTTGCGAATGTGCTCGCGAACCTTAACTTAAATACTAACCCCCTTACTAATAAAAGTATTATATCAAATGAATAGTTACACACCGATTTCTCTCTTTCAGTTGTCAGTAATTTGACTTTCGAAAGAAAAAGATAAACCTTTGTGTAACTGTACAGACGCTATACAACGTTTACTAGTAAGGGGTAAATATAGGTATTTTATTTCTGTAAGTAGGTTTGTACAAACACTTTTACACGTCAATCATATTTTTTTAAAGCTAGATGAGGTTGGCGTTTCCTACCTGACCACTCTGAGAAGAAAGGCCGAAACAAATTTATGTTAACACGTAACATAACATCGCACCTCTAATCCCCGAAAGGTTAGACCAGAAAGTTAAAAAGTGGCTCAATTATTAAAAAAATGTGTGCATCATTAGAAGCGCAAAAAGTTTTAGGCGATTAGTTAAATATTTCCCCTAATTAAGTGTGGAGTTGAATCATAATTAACGAAATCATTTGTCATCTACCATAGTCTTCTCCTTAGCGTGTCGATGACAATCTAAATGGACTCGGCCCAGAAATTCGGCTACGTGTCTGCCGCCGTCAAACTCAAACTCAAAGCGTTTATTTCAATAATACTCTTTATTATGTACACCATATAAATTACAGACTTAATTGATATTTTACCATATATGTAGGTACACACAAACTAAAATATATATACAGGGTGAATTTTCCAAGTGGGCGTGGATGGCCAAATTCTAAACTATGAGGAATAGCGAAAAGTACTCAGAGGAGTCGCGGGCTCGATTTTGATAAAAACTAAAATTGCGTCATTGGATTTTTGAAAAATCAATATTTCTAGCCAGGAATCGAACCTGGTGATTTTGAAAAAAAAAAAACACACTGTATTATTACACCATTCGATAGTGTCCCTAATAAGGATCAAATTCTGGGAAGTAATAACATACGGCAAACTTAAGGAAAATGTTGAATTTTAATAAACTGCTTCTTATTTCATACCTTGTACGAAATGATGCTCAATATTTTTACTACCGAAACACTCGTAGCGCAGTCACCTTCACAAAATTATGTTCTAAATTCAAATTTTTTATTGCAGTACAATCCTTGAGACGTCGAATCCAGCTATGTATTCAAAAACAATTGTCATAATTTTGAACAATTAATCAGTTAAGGTTTAATAGGTAGGTAGCTTAAGAGAATAAAAAAGTATTTTGATAAAAATGAGCTCCTTCCTTTAGTTTGCCGTATGTCATTACTTCCCAGAATTTGATCCTTATTAGCGACACTATCGAATGGTGTAATAATACAGTGTGGGTTTTTTTTTTCAAAATCAACAGGTTCGATTCCTGGCCAGAAATATTGATTTTTCAAAAATCCAATGATGCAGTTTTAGTTTTCATCAAAATCGAGCCCGCGACTCCTTTGAGTACTTTTCGCTATTCCTCATAGTTTCGGATTTGGCCATCCACGCCCACTTGAAAAATTCACCCTGTATATACTATATACAAATGTATAATAAAAATAAAAAAGACACAGAAGTTCATTGGGCATCAAAAAATTCGTCCGCATCGCTGTCAATGGGATAAGTGCCCAAAAGGCTGGCAGCATTACCACGTTGGATGGCAATGCTTATTCTTTGGGCTAAAAATAGGCCAGCCCTCTAGCCACGCGAAAAGTCAACCAAACGCTTGGCGATGTCTCGAAATATTCGATGAGCACTCGGACCAATTATAGGCACTTTTGAATTGTCAAGGGATCACTAGCGTCCATCAGTTCCTGTATCGTGCAGCTGACAGAACACGTTGGACATATTAAGTGTCCAATCGTTCGTGGAATAGCACCACATTTACATTCCAAGGCGAAGTCGTCTATGAATCTCCACCTAAACAGATTTTCCTTGCTTCGGCCAACCTGAGTCCGGAGTCTGTTTAAAGACTTCCAGGTTACCCAAGGTAACTCATGTCCAGGTGGGAGGTCTTCAGCGGGTGGAAGCTCATATACCATATCGTGTCGTATCATTAACTTTTTTATACTAGGACAAACAAAATAACCAATTTTTCAATCAAACGAACACCGGATCCATTGCACATTAGCCTCTAATTTACACCTGTAAAACATTTTGGAACGTTGCCTGCTACAAAAACCGCGGAAGACGCATGCCACCATACATTATCCACGTTGACCGGCTTATACGCGCACTCGCCGGTAAAAGTGCGAAGTAACGTGCTTACATAAATTATTGTCACTGCGCATGATTTAACCAGTGTTAGCACCTAGGGTTCTCTACATTTTTATTTCTTCGCCCATTATCCTAGACTCGGGTACAGCCGAGTAGAAATTTTCTGGAATTTAAAAATCTTAATTTGTTTTCTGTATTAAGGTTTGGATCAAAAGAGTGAATGCACATTCTTGCCACTCTACACTGAAAAAAAAAGTAGTTGCCACAATCAAGATTTTGTTTAGATTGACTAAGTAACTTGTTTGCATCTGAGCCTATCAAGCACAATGATCACAGCTACTACGAGTACTATTATTTGATTGAGATTTGAAACGGGGTCTTGATTAAAGTTATCACAAAACCTGTTTGCAGCAATCAAGTTGATCAAGTTGCTTGATTGAGACAACTAACTTACTTTGTTGTTTTAACTCTTCTAAATACAATGATGTCATGTTAAGGGTAATCAAGAAACTTGTTTGAGCGTCCAATCATTTGAACTAGTATTGCTGCAATCATGTCGTGATGATCAACTTAACTAAGATTTTGATTAATCTAAACAATATATCGTCAATCAAGCTAAAAAGTCACTTGATTGGAGTGCATTTTTTTCAGTGTACCAATTTTATTTTGGTGTAAACAGTCTATACATAGCACATACTAAAATATCTGGAATATCACTAAAAATGCTGTTGCTCTTTTTCTGATTCGATGTTCGTTTGGTCTAAACCTACCTTTACCTTGCCTTGTATTTTGAATGTATTCATAGTGTCAAACTTTAGGTATTTACTGAGTAAAAAAAACGGTTGAAAATGACCTTACAAGTACGAAAAAGGTTCAAAGTGTGTTTTCACCCTCTTAACTAAAGTCCAAGTAGAAACAATGCACACGAGACAAAAACAGGAGCCACAACTGGTCCATTCTTACCATCATCACCTGCCCTCCAAAATTACACATTGCTTGGAACCTATTTTCCTTGCCTTTTCTCTCCTACAAATGTTGCCATTACCCAAAATACCCGGGTGCCCGAAACACCGCTGTCCTCCGCAGTACATTTACATACAGTTGCCATATATCGCGTCGCTCGGACATACATTACGGACGGTATAATTTGACGATAAGTAACGCCGTCCTGAACATAATCTACCGTCGAATCTGAATAACTACCCAAGAGTTTCGGTAACCACCGATTTATTTAATACTGTTTGTTTTCTTTGTGATGTTATTATGGGGAATTTTTCCTGGATATCTTGGATTTTGAAGCGGTTTTAGATTTGTTTGTTTGTTTTTCAGGTACGTAAAATCACGGCTAGTTTCTCCGAAGGGTTGGGCAGGGGTGTACCTATAGTACACCCAGTACACCCACACATTTCGTCAGTTATGTAATAGGGGGCGTGCCTATCGCCATCAACAGGGCACAAATATACAGGAAGTTTTTTTTTATCACCATCTAAATTTCTACAGGGTGTTCTACCCACGAATATGAAAAACTTTCACTATGGGACCAATTCTGAGTCTGAAATCACGAAAAAAAATCTGCTGTTTGCTGTTTGTTTGTCTGTTTGATTTTGGTCAAGTAGGTATTGAACTTTTGTGTTGAACAGTTGATTTTTTTTCGTGATTTCAGACTTGGTCCCATAGTGAAAGTTGTTCATATTCATGAATAGAACATCCTGTAAAAATTTGGATGGTGATAAAAAAATCTTCCCGATGGGAGCCTTTTGGCCTCTTACAGACGGTCTGATTAAAAAAAAATATATAATTTGTTTTTTTTTTTTTTTTGACTGTGTGATCTTTCTGTAGAAGTCGCAATAAATACTTTTTCTTTTCTTTTACAAATACAGACTCCGGGTTGCTACTGAGAAAATCCACGTAGAAAAATTCGGTAACACTTTGCCCGTCCTGGGAATCGAACCCAGGACCTCATGATCAAGGGTAGCATTTGCGACCACAGACCAACGTGGCAGTCACCACTCTTGGGTACATTTTACTGCAAGCTCTTGAGGTGGCTATGATCAGAGCTTATCTGGTAAACAGAATATTACTTTTTTATCCACAAAGCTTGGCAACATTTTTCCAGCGGGTTAATTGCCTAACACAACGGACAGTCCCTGTACAGGGCTTGCATGGAGGCTGATGAAACCGTTGCCCATGTGGTCTTTGAGTGTACAGGCGTCACCCAGATTAGATCAGAGACCCTCGGGACACCCAAATCGTACACAGATGTTCTCAACAGACCAAGGGAAACCTAGTCAGCTTCTGGAGGGAGGTGGGCTGGTTGGAATAACCACCGACGGCCGCCATGACCCACGCACAATGGTCCATTTGAAGGACAGTACTCTGTGACTAAGTGCGGAAACCAAACCCATAACATAGAACATAGATCATTGCCTAACACACTATCACCAGCAATGGCTTTCATTTTGTCAGTTCAACAACAATCGTTGCGTTATTTACTTTAAATATTTCATGTAGCCTATGCCACCCAGTAAATGAGTTGTGGAGGTCAGATAGGCAGTCGCTCCATGTTAAATACTGGTATTCAGCTGCAACCGGTTATACTCAAAAAATCAAAATCAAAATATTTCATTTCACATAAACCTACATGGGCACTTATGAAACGTCAGAAGCTAGGTGCACGGTTCCAATTGGTCGTTTCCTATGGAGAATAACCGGCAGGAAACTCCACGGTACTAGAAGCCCACCCTAACATATTATTTGGATAAAAGGCTAGGCAGATTGTTATTTTATGTAGCCTTATGACTATGCGAAAAGTACGTGAATGCGTACCATCCTTATCCAATATTTTAACAGTAAACAAACAAAATAATTAATATATTTTTTCATTAAATACCCAAAACTGTATGGAAACAGAAAGTACACGTCTTAATTAACCAAAAACAAATCTTTTGAAGCAATAAAGTTGATTCATTAAACAATTTTAATTTGCAGTAATTCATCGCTGCCGGTCGAGGTCACCGGCGCAAGTCATAAGCGATAGCGATTTCCATACGTGAGGTTATTTTGCAATATCTGCGACGACTTGGGGCGACACAAGGGTTTGGGGCTTGTGCCCTAAGACCACTACCGCACTGCACCGCGCTCCTTCGCGTAGCGCGGGGTGGCAGATAAAACATTGTATCAGTTTGTTTATAAAACACAGTCTGCGCGCGGGACGTGATCGCCCCGACACTTACTCGAGCCAGCCTGCGCAGCTGAGCCTCTAGTTTAATAATAATAATAATAATATTCCACAACTATCACACAACGCCATCTAGTCCCAAGCTAAGCAGAGCTTGTGTTATGGGTACTAGACAACTGATAAACATACTTATATATTTCTAAATACATATTAGGTCCTTACATATGAAATTGGCGTTTTGTATGGAAGGAACAAAAAGTCGAATATTTTTTAATATAATATATTTAATTAATCAAAGTATGAACCATTGTTTTCAATGCACTTTTGCCATCTTATAGGTAGTTCATTGATCCCTTTACTAAAAAAACGAGTCGGACGGGAATCAATAAAACCTTTGAAGGCGATTTGGACTGCCCCATCGGAGTTGAATTTTTTCCCTTGCAAAAAGTTATCCAAATTGCGAAAAAAATGGTAATCTGTTGGAGCAAGGTCCGGGGAGTACGGAGGATGTCTAAGACATTCCAATTCAAGTAATGTAACGCAGCAGTCGACGCGCGTTTGCCGGTTTGCTTCAGTCAATTCGTGAGGTACCCACCTTTCAAGCTTTTTAATCTTCCCAATTTGCTTCAAGTGAATTAAAACAGTTTTATCACTAACATCGAAGCCTGCAGCTAACTCGGACGTGGTTTGCGATGGGTCCGCTTCCACAATAGCCTTCAATTCTCCATTATCAACTTGGGTCTCAGGCCGTCCACGGGGCTTGTTCTGCAGGTCGAAATTTCCAGAACGAAAACGTTGGAACCAAAAACGAACTTTGTTTTCTTTTGCAACATGACCGCCATACACATCATTCACCCTTCGAGTCGTTTCCGCAGCACTAGTGCCACGGCGGAACTCGTACTCGTAAATAATGCGATATTTTAAATTTTCCATTTTGTAAAATGAGTGACGCAAACAGAAAAAACAGAAGAAAAAAAACAAATGAATGACGGTCATCGAAGCACAAATACATGAGTAAATAGCTGTACAAATTTGAATTTGGAATTCCTTACCAAAGAGGAGAAATTCGTGATTAAAGTGGCCAGTACGAAAAACGCCAATTTCATATGTAAGGACCTAATACATATTATAGATTCAAATTCGTCCCTAAATAATTCCGATCCAGCCTGTCCCTTGATGCTTCTCCCCTCTTCCAGCGACGCCCTTTTTTTTTTTTTTTTATGGATGCGAAATCATCAAATGACCCTTCCCGCTCTGGGTGGAGCGAAGGGAGTGTCAGACTCTTACTGACTAAAACCCATCCGTGTTCCTTCCTTAGCCCTTTATGTTCCGGGGTAGCGGTAACCCTTTCGGACAATCCCGCACCCTCCAGCGACGCCCTAAGCCAAGGTCCGTACCCCACGGGGAAGCCCTTAGCATGTAGTCGCTTAGTTTTTAAGATTTTTAAGCCCTGGCTGGAGGCCTTAATTTATTGAGGCATCCACAGGCAAGCCCGGTTAAACAGACGACTACCTCATAGGCTGAACTGCAAGTTGCATTTCCAAAAAAAAAAGCAGGACGTGCTTGAGCATGTCCTGCTTTTTCTTTTTTTTTTTTTTTTGTTATGGCCGCCCCGTGCTACGCAACAGAGCGCGGTGCAGTGTAATAATCACCTAAAGGTAAGTTTTCTCGTTAACAAGGTCGCTAGTGACGACTTGAATGCTTTCCATTTTAATAGTAATTTTGTGTAGCTATTCTTTTTCATATACTACTAAATAAATTATGACTTCTTGAATGAAATGAATGTTTTAAATCAGTGATTAAAAAAAACTCGTAAAAGCTTGACCTTTTAATGGCAGTCCGATGTAATAGGCTTTCTACACCCAAAGCGTGACGCATCACGCATGAATCAGGCATTTATGTTTGTTGTGTGTGTTAATGTGTTTTAAAAATAAAAGGCACATAACATGTCATTACAACAACATGATGGTCACCCAAGCACAGACCAACCGCGGCAAGCGTAGCTTAACCTGATTGATCGATGATCGACCTGTGCGACTGTTATTATTTTGCTACGGAAGTTTAAAAATTGCAGTTAAGTACGCGATTAAGTTTCATTTATGCTGAAAACTTACTTCTAGAAAGCGTTGAACTGTTTTTCAAATCGCTTATACCCTTAAGCTTGTGGCATAACTAACACTGCTGGTTACATCATTGGAATATTAATTTTTGCCCTGGAAGCTTTCCATGATGAATTTTATTATCGGCACGGTCCCCCCAGAATCCAAATTGGACCATTAGTTTCAAATTGATAACACACTCGGACGGCCAACGATCATTTTTGTTACTTCACGAAGATTTTCTTTGATTTACTTTGAAAACGTTTTTCATTTAAAAAGGGAAATTTAACTGGTATTAAAGAGTATTAGGGTATTAATTTTGTGTTATTTATGGTGATCCTCAAGCTTTTGCGAAATAGTACCAGCTCATAAATCGTGGCGAAATTATCAGGTTCATAGATTTAATTTTACCAAGGAAAACGTCAAAGTTTGGGGCGCCTGGTTACTATGCTAATATATTTTGGGTTGCTTTCAGTCGCATGTAATAAAGGGAGGGACCTAATACGTCATCTTACTAGCCTAGTTACTTCATATGTATCAGCCTATAATGTTCCCACTGCTGGGACACAGGACTCCTCTCAGTGATAGGGAGTGGGGCACCAGGCGGACCCACTGCAGGTCAGTAGATGTCACACGTCTACGAATTTTTGGTTCTAGGACATGCCCGTATCCTCACGATGTTTTCCTTCACCGTTTTGAGAGCAGTGGTGATGAAATTATTTACACAAAGTAAAGCGCCTGTCTGGGTTCGAACCCACGACCCACAACTCCTAGCTTGGGGTTGTTACCACTGGGTCACCATTGCTCCCCTTGCAAAACGATCCTTGAGCCTCATTTATTTCAACACTAGCTGCGCCCCGCGGTTTCACCCGCGTAAATGTCGATCCCGTGGAAATATCGGGATAAAAAGTAGCCTATATGTTAATCCAGGGTGTCAGCTACCTCCATACAAAACTTTATAAAAATTGGTCCAGCCGTTTGAGCGTGAAGAAGTAACAAACATATAAACACACACACACTCACAAACTTTCGCCTTTATAATATTAGTGTGACTAGTAGGTTATTACTAACGACAATCAAACCAATGAGGCAGTTACTTACCTAAATCAATGTATACCCATCACCTACAAATCTCATTATTAAATAGACTTCTCACCCAAGAAGGCCGCAGCAAGGGCAAACTCCACAAGTGCTAAAGCATTTGGTCAATTCTCTTACGATTTTACCCTATCGTAAGTTTATCAATGACATAGGTAACTCATTCTAGTTCAATTTTCATAGACTAAAGACACATCTATGAACTAACAGTCGTTATATAAAGGCTACATAACTGGCGGTATCAATTATCACAACCACGCGTTTAGCTAAATTATGAACCATTACGGTTGGTAATTGGGAACCCGGCGGCATCGGATTATGTTACAAGTACACTATATACCTATCTTCGTAAGGGGAAGGGCTCACTTTTGACCGGTTTATCGTCAACTACATAATATGTTGGAATCGGCTTCTAGTGAAATCGGATGCAGCTGAATACCAGTGTTGTAAATGGAGCGACTGCCTAACTGATCTCCACGAGCGACTGTCTAACTGATCTCCACAATCCGGTACTGGGTAAGCTGTATCCTAACCAGTCTTATCAAGGGGTATCGTGTTAGCCACCTTTGGGCTACTGAGTACCCAAAACGACTGTCATTTTTGACCGCTTATGGCAAGTACGAACATAGAAATAACATAGAATTTTCATTTATGCTCACTAGTTCCTTCGCGTAGTTCCTTTGAAGGAACTACTGAGAATTTTTGGATCAGTAGTTCCTTTGCAAAAGCTGAAGGAACTACTGAGACTAGATATGTTATATATATAGATATGGTATATTTTTTTGATGTAATTGCTATTATTACAGTATTGTCCCTCCTTCCCCTTTTTAATCCATCCAAAGGTTGTCTTTAAAAGATCGCTCTTAGTGATAAGACCGTCCATTGTGTCACACTTTGTAAAATTTCTCCAATTATTTATCTGTAACCTACTGGGTTACTTGTAATTCGACGTGTATCCGTCAGGAGCTGATCTGGCCAAAATGCCACAAATTGAACCCCCCATATGGACGGCCGAAATCCAATAGTTTTCGAGATATTTGAAACATATTCATAAAAAAATGTTAACCCTACAATAAATAAACTTATAAACCCTTCAGTAACCCATTGAGTCCGCATCTTTACAACAGAGCTATAGAGCATTATTTATAGAGCAGCACTAATAGATACGCATCACGCATTATTGCCTGTACGCTGTACGAACATGATACACATAATTACCGTGATAGACCTGTTATTACCAATATTAGATAATAGTGTTGATGTACGTATGTATAGGGGTGTTTGTGGGATTAAACTCTAATTTATCGGCCATTTTTGCAATATAAGGTTTATATTTAGAACCCGATTTAAACCATCGAGCCAATTTTGAAAATACTGGTTACATATACGTAAAACGGCCATGGCTCAGCACAATACTGTGACCATATGCGAGACAGAGCTACCGCGTGCAGCGCTGTTTTCACCGACAGCCGACGTTGAAGCGGTGACGAAAACCGGTGCAGCATAAAATAAGATACAAAATAAAAAATAATGTAAATACCCAATATAAGTTCCTAACCTCAACATATATGGTAGGGTATTTACAGTCATAACTATTGCGTTTTTTTTTATTTAATTTGAAATGGGTTTGCTCTTGACTCTAGTCTAGGTCAGAGCACAGAATACTTAAAGTACTACGTACAGAAAGGCCACTCCCTTCCCCGCACTAACATCAGTTACCGCACCTCACCCCGCACTTCGAGGTTACCGTCGCAGTTCTTTAACAAAGAGCGCTCGCAAACACAAGTACCTCACGCACACATTCATACGTATACAAATACAAACGTCATTTTTTAATGTAGTAGTAGTAGGTAATTATTTTGCGAGCGTTGTATGGAGTGTCCGGGGTGTGGTCAGAGGTAACAGAGACAAAGTCGACGATAGAGTGAGCTTACCCAGAAGAAGCCTGTTCACTCTCACTTTGAAGAGATTTTGGTTGTATGCGCTCGGAAACACAGACGCAGGTAGAGAGTTCCACTCTTTTGCTGTTATATATAATGTGTTGCAATCGTTTCCGCACAGTAAGTATGTACCTACAAAAAGAGAAATTAACTCTTTATCAAATTGATACACCTCGTCAGTTTATCGTGTTATAGCCAAGTCATTCAACTGTCAAAGAATGATAGCTGTGATTTGAACATACGGGCAATTTATGATGGTTCTCAATTTGGTAAACAATTGATTTACTTAATTGAATTTACTACTATAGATTATATAATAAATAAACAATGTATCCTTTGGCCAGTTGGAACATCTGTGACCACGGTTTGCGTACAATGTTAAGTAAATTAAATTTCCAGCAGTAGGTGTTGGGAACTTGGGACTAAGTGAATGCCAGTGGCCAATTGATTTACCGGCTACCCTTTAGTTTTATTGTTCGGTGAACAAGCCGGATTTTGTCAATGTAAGGAGAAAATACTATGTATATGTAGTGAGTTACTTATTTTACGTAACATTCCGCACAAAAACCTACGGACTAATGTGTACAGACGTCAGCACATTATGATACTATAATCTGTCAGATTTATTTAATAGATTTTCAACTTTATCGCTAAAGTATAAGGTTTAAAGTTGATTGAGAAAATTTGACAGTTTCGGGTAGCTGGATATGCTGGCGTCTGTACCTAGAACATACACCTGACAGCTCTGCCGCGAAGAGAATTCCGCTACGATTCTGCTTTTAATTTCTTCGGATTATTTGCTAAATATTGTATGAGAACCCATGGTGACAGTGACGTGAACATATAGGTACTTACGTAAGAAGTTTACAATCACAGCACTGATTTGCTGGATTCGTTTTCTCTTCTACCGATTGTTATGTGTCCAGACAAAGTTTATTTTGTATAGACGCCAGCACATCAAGTTACCCGAAACTGTCAAATTTTCCCAATCAACTTTGAACCTTATTTTTTAGCGATAAAGTTGAAAATCTATTAAAGAAATTTGACAGTTTGTAGTAGCTTGATGTGCTGGCGTGACATTATGTCACTATTCGAGTAACGGAACATTATGAGAGTCAGTTGAGTTGTGGCAATCGGAGCAATATGTCGTCGCTTTCGACTTATTAAATACAGTAGGTACCTATAGGTCTACTACGGACCTCTTAGATTAGTTTTTCTGTAAAATCAACATCCATTTTGGAAAAAAAAGAAGTTTCGCTTTTTGAACTGGTCAACTGCCACAGATGCGTGCAAAACAAACGCGGTACCGCAACAAAATAGCGGACTGAGCGCGGAGGTGTAACTGGCTTCCGAGCAAATCGGCAAAATCACGCGGGAAAGAGATAGAATTACAATCAAACCTGTGCGTTAGAGCAGAACAATTTCGCTTATCGTATAATGGACAAAATAAATCATAGCGGAACTGCTGCGGTTTTGCTCTATGGTTTCGCGGCGATGCCGATGTTATACCCGCCGTCTACTTAATACAAATCTTAAATTCTCTGACAGACAACGTACAGCCAGCAAGCAAGAGATTTAGCACAAGAACTCCTTATAGTACATATAACGACAGTGAACAATAAGGAAAGTTTTTTGAAAAACCACCGTCTTTAAGGTATGAAAGTTTGTATGAAAAATTGTAATTTTTGCTGTTGGGCAACCCCATCGGACACACGGCTTGTATATAGATAAATTCATGCTGAGAAATTTCCTAAGGCAAACCCCAATAAATATGTGATTTACTAGACCAGTAGGGTTTTCTAGCAGTTTGTAAAACCCTGGGCATTCAACCTCCCTATACCAACCCAGCAGACTTGTTGATCTTGTCACCTCGGCATGATTTAATATCGTAAAGCCAGTGTCGAAAAAAGAGGTTTATTTTGTGGCATAAAGCACGTTAGACACCGTATTAACTTATCAAGAGAATATCTTAGGTAACCCTTAAGATAGTAATCTCCTTGAGAGGATTAAATGTCTAGAAATCTAGACGATATAAAATTTATTATTTAGTGAAACTACAGCTCTGTGGGTACGTTTTCTTGTTGAACAGTAGAACAATACTTAAGTTTGTTATTAATAATATAGAGGGAATTCTTGAGGCTTACATGTAAGGACCTAAAATATATTGCAAAAAGATTATCATTAAAAAAAGAACATTGTGTTACAATAACCTACAACAACACATGATGTACCTAATTGCTATACCTATGTACTCATCACAGTTAATTAGTATTGGCATACTAGACGATACTACGGAACCTAGCAGACAACTAACTTGTGGACAACTTAAACTACGCCTGACATAAAACTGCTAACTATAACCCACGTCTTATACTTTGATTGCTAAGTTAAAAATCACAGGCGCTCCACTCCAACCAAAATATTTATCAAACCGCGCCGTAATAAAATGCTCATTTTATTTGACATTTTATGAGTCTATTATTTGAGATAAAGTTACGACTAATAGATAAATAGTCTATTCGATGTAGAAACTGAAAAAAGGAGAAAACTAACAAATCTCCGAATCAATCGATCATTGAAATCAATAAGTCTGAGCATAACTGATAAAAACATATTAAGAGGATTGCATGCTCAGCGACGCTTAGTAATTTAAAAACGTAGCGTTCCCTTAGATTGCGGGCTGGTACCGTCAGCAAATATATACGACTTACTATCGGCTACTCACCGCCGTGGATTTGTCAGGCTGCAGCCGGCGAGCGTTGCGACGTGCTCGTTGACGTAGCGTCGGCAAAATAGGCGGACGCAAATTAGAATATTGTTTTTTTTTATTGTTAGTGAGCCTCTTGTCACTTGTTAGTGCCGAAACGAGGGAAAAGAAAAGGGGCTAGAACTTTCAATAATGATTTAAAAAATCCCTTAGTGGGGTTGACCGGTTTACTGGCTAATCAAACAAACTTGATCATTTGAAAAGTGACATGTTCCAAATTCAAATCCACAATGACTAGCCAGAATAGCCACGACGAAACTTAGCATGATTAGCCTATAATGTTCCCACTGCTGGGACACAGGCCTTCTCTCAGGGTTCTGTGAGAGGGAGTGGGCCGTAATCTACCACGTGAGCCCAGTGCGGGTCGGTAGATGTCACATGTATTTGAATTTTTGGTTCTAGGACATGCCGGTTTCCTCACAATGTTTTCCTTCACCGTTTTGAGAGACGCGACTTACGAACCTGATAATACTACTATAAAACAGTGTTTATCAGTTGTTTAGGCTACACACCTTTGAAACACGACATAATTATATGGACTTCGACGTAACACTGACATTAGACACATGTTGAACATGTGTTTCAGTTTTTTTTATGTAAGACCCTAAAGTAGTTTGTGATTGTTTGCGTCGTGTACGGACCACCATTGAAACACTAGTGCTGTTATGTTTTGTCAACTCATTGGTGATTTTTATTTGTAACACGTTACTTTTGAGTAGCATCATGGACGTGGACAATTTGTATCATCATCGGATGAACTATCGTCTCAAAGACGAATACGACAAAAGAGAGTCCATAATGTTTTACTGTTTGGCGCAGATGTTAGAGAATAAAATGTCGTTAACCAGTGGGTATTACAACGGTTACTGTAATCGTGAAACAACCGGCCCTAGTACTCTAATAATCTCTGTTAGATTACTTTCAATGATAAGGATGATTTTGCATGCCCACCATCATTGAGCATGGTCATTTTCGGTAACGTATTTATTTATTTATATATGCTTCAATGTTCAACAGAAAATATTTTTTTTTTTTGTTAGCCTATTTTGTGTCGCACTGCTGGGCAAAGGCCTCCCCTTTTTTCTTCGAAGTCTCCCTGTCTTGTGCGATCTCTGGCCATGTTGGCCCTACAAATGATATTAGATCGTCACAACACCTTTGCCTTGGTCTACCTCGACGGCGGTATCCTGCCTCAAACGTCCAGTGAGTGACGATTTTTGCCCATCTATCCCGGTGCATTTGTAAGACGTGTCCGGCCCACTCCCACTTCAGCCTGGCTGTTTTTTAGCAACAGAAAATATTAACAAAAAATACAGGGTGTTACGGAAAGGGTATATCAATACAAACGGGTTGAAGAGTGTATCTGGTCTAGAATCTCTGTACAAAATTTCAGCTCAAAAGCATTAACTTTGAAAATGCTTAAAAAATTTTTATTTCGACATCACAGCGCTGCACTGGCGCGCGGCGGCGTGATGTGCGTGTACTAGGCGCACAGACACACTACAGATAATGGATAATGACCCTCGTAGTGCGGTGACACGTTTGTTATGATTTCAATTTAATAAACTATCGAAATAAAAAAATATTAAGTATTTTCAAAGTTACTGCTTATGAGCTGAAATTTTGTACAGAGATTCTAGACCAGATACACTCTTCAACCCGTTTGTATTGATATACCCTTTCCGTAACACACTGTATATAGTTCACACTACAAAACATGCAATGTGTGGCCTTAAACCTTGGAATGGAGCATGGCGATTGTATTGATTAAAAAAAGAAATTCCTTAAAATTAAAAAAGAAAAAAAAAAAAACATCCATTTATTTGTCTCCTTCCCTGCTAACCGTACAACCGGTAGCCGATCCCCTCGCTCAGGAAATTGAGTGAATGTTTTCCAATTTAATCGCATCTGCTCTGATACGTCGCTGGGACAGTCTCTCTGTTCCCAAACACACCCGACGTGTCCCGACTCCAGCAACACGACTTTTTGGACTTAATAACTTTACCGGTTTAAAGTATATCCCACTTTAGAAGTGAGCTTTTCGTTTTTGCTGCTCAATTTTTGTTTGCCCGTCTGTTAATGCCGATTGGTAAACTTCGGACGTGAGCTTATCGATACCTACATTGAGTCGCCAAGACGGTTGGAAGAAATGAAATGAAATAATGATAAAATTATGTTTATTTCTGTAAGTAGATCTTTTAAGACACTTTTACACGTAAAATTTTGGTCAATATTTTAAAACTAGGTGGCGCCAGCATTTTCTAGCTGACTGATCACTGAGAAGAAAACCATCATGGTCATTATGATTGTATGTGAGTCTAACAATGGAAGGCCCATTTTTGGAAGGGCCTTTTGAAGAAAGAGCCATTGCAACTTTGAGTTGACCTGTCCCAATAGACGGCATGCATGCACCAGTCAGACGGTTTGGTGATCTTCATTTATTTTGATATGTAAGACTACTGCTGCACATGCTCTCAATCGCAATGTAACTCCATAATTTTAGTCGATTTTGAATTGAACTCTCCATGAATTTTACTAACATTTTGAAATTTTCTTCATTTATTTATGTAACATGAGGTACGGAGATGAGTTACGGTGAGGTATAGGAATGGAGCGCAGTTTTTATGTAATATGATGTCAAACAAGCCGGCGGTAAACTTGAAGTGTAGATATGTCCTTTACCAGATGAGACAATCAACACGTTATAACACTTGCACTTTTATTTTCTCTTTACAAACTAATAGAAAAAGTACGCGATGGAAATATTGTCCGTGAGTGCAGAAATTACGTCAGATTGCTACATAATGACCTGAGGGACAATTCTCGTAATTTTAAGAACGTTCACAGTCTGATCTCAGTCCCAATCTGTCAAAAATACCTTTAATTTCCCTACATTTTGACAAGTTTTTGACATTTGTTTGTCGCCGAGATGAGACTGCGACTAGATTTTGAACGTTTTAAATTACGAGAATTAGCCTTCAGGTATTACTGTACTAATGTTATGGCGAGAGTTTAAAAATAGCGGCCTGGATATAGGTTACAATATTATAACAAAGTTCGATTTATACCGGTTATGGCAACCCTAAAGTTTCCGGTTGAAAATAACCTTCTGTGGTGCGATTTTCACCACTATTTCCTACGATCCTCCTTCACTTAATTTGCCTAGGCTTTATGACAGGCTAGTTCAAAATCTAGGATCAATAAATGAATAAGACTCTCTTAAATTAATCCTAGAAAAAAATATTTTACGAATAACAATTCAAGATTTTCTTCCTAATTTAATTATTTTCACACAAGCCCACACACCATGAAAACGGGCCACCTACCACCATTACCATCTGCCAGCCGTTCCCCAACTATGTTGGGGTCGGCTTCCAGTCTAACCGGAGCAACTGAATGAATACCAGTATTTTACATGGAGCGACTGCCTATCTGACCTCCACAACCCAGTCACTGGGTTACACGATACCTCTTGATAAGACTGGTTATGAGACTATTGGGCTTCTGACTACCCGTAACGACTGTCAAAGATCTACGTGTTTTATATTAACACATTCCAGAAAACTACATATTGCAGCATATCTAGTAATCTGTACTGTGCTAATCGGCTAGGTTTAGAAACCTACAAAACTAAAACCTGCTACTTAGAAATCGGTTATTAAAACCTCGGAACCAAAGCAACTAAACAAAACCATAATTGAGTCATTCTCACATTAAACTTTAAAAACATAACCAACACAAACCTATAATCAAAAAACAGTTTTCCACCTAAAATAAAGCCTTTCATAATCAGATAAAAAACAGAACGACCAGGATATTTATTTAGCGACTCGTGTACAGTCACCCGCGTGTATTTTTCAGCCAATTTATAAGTTTACATTGGACACATCGTGGTGTGTTCGCTTGTGAACTTCCATCTATTATTTATACTTGAGCCACGTCACGCTAACTTTTTACACTGTGTTTTGTCACTTATTTGCGGGGTGTAAACACAATTATTAAGCTGATTGTACGTATTTAATTGGTTCGCGTAAACAATTGTGTTAGCGCTATTAAAATTGTATAGTAGTGTAAATATGTTATTTGAATGGCTACTGGCAATATGTATCTACATACATATACAGGGTGAAATTAAATTCATGGGCATCATTTTAAGGGGTCATTGTACTCATCACTATGAACAAATTTTACTATGGGACTAAAACTAAAATCGCGAAAAAAAATGGGTCTAGAGGTCGCAAGCGCTACTGATGAGCATGAGGTCCTGGGTTGGATTCTCAAGTCGGAAAAAGTGTTACTGGGTTTGTCCATTAGATATCAGTAGCAGCCAGGAGTTTAGAGAAGTGCCCGGGTGATGGATATAGGCTCGCCCCCAATAACATGAGACTTAACAATAACAGGCGACCTATAGGTGTTCTTTTTACCTTTTGTAGGCAGACTAGTTTTATTCTAGGTGCATCGTCTTCACATAATAATTATAATGAATGTATACAAAACCTTGTAAAACCTTTTAAAATAGTAACGGTGGAGTTTCTTGCCCATTCTTATCCATACGAAAACTACCTTTTGGAAGGGGCGACTAGAATCAATTTCGTTTTATTGTAATTTTTGACGTTCAAAAGTGCCTTTTTGAAATAAATGATTTGACTTTGACTTACTATACATACACCTGCCTAACCCTTCCGAGAACCGGATTTTGTCAAGAACCCTATGTCCAGCAGTGGACTCCTATGCGCTAGTTGATTAGAAGTTCTGCATCCAGTGCTTTTCCATGTCTCGAGGTCATTAGGCAAGTCATAATGCAGTATTTAGCTAAACTTCACAAGCTGTTGCGAAAAGAACTTCAAATTAGACCATTTTTAATACGACTTCCATAAAAACATCACGTTTTCCAGCGACCAGTAATAAAAGCTCGCTCGCTATATACCTATGTATGTATGTATGTGCGAGGGTTTAATGCAAACGTATATAAAACGCGTTGAATGTACAGCGACATGTTGCCACAAATGTACAAACGATGGAAAAAATAAAAATGTTACCGCACACCGCTTGTCTGTGTTGCCAGCTTCGAGTTTCCCGGGAATGAGGGAGTTTTTTGTTTGGTGTGGTAGGTGGCCCGCGGGGTAACTGCGTAGCAATGGCTTTCATTTTGACAGTTGAACAACGATCATTACGTTATTTACGTTGTATAACAAACACATTTTTCGGACATAAATTCAGATTAAGATTGATACTGTGTTACGCAATTGGGGTACCGGTTTGTGGTACCCAGTAACTGA
Source organism: Amphipoea lucens (assembly GCA_947508005.1). Lineage (NCBI taxonomy): Eukaryota > Metazoa > Arthropoda > Insecta > Lepidoptera > Noctuidae > Amphipoea > Amphipoea lucens. Next base: position 19,274,370 of record OX382372.1, read on the forward strand.
GCTGTCATGGTGGTCAGATAGGCAGTCGTTCCATGTAAAATACTGGTTCTTGGTAATTGGTTTGACCGATCCAAACATAGTTGGGAAAAACCAAGGAGATAGTGATGATGGTGTGGCAGTTGGTCCGTTTTCATGGTGTGTAGGCCTGTGTGAAAATAATTAGTAAGGAATTTATGTTGTACGTAAAGTAGTTTTTTCTAGTCACGTCACGTCACGTCAACGTCAATCATGTACGGAATTCATGGTTAAGTTTGCGCATCGAATTTAGAGATTTATGCATCTTTTTATTAACCCAGACATCTTCACGAGGCTGTTAATACCGTTTCAGTGAACAACAATTTTGAATTATTTTTTTAAATAATATCGTGCTCAAGTCTTAGCTTTTTGTTATTTCCACTTCTTCATCATTTATGACTTATCACTATCTGAACTAGCTTGCAAATATTCATCTTACTGCTGATTTTCTTTTTCTTTGTTTATCGGTGGCATTCTTAATTGTGTGTAACTAGAACTTAACTAAAGGTATAACATTATCAGAAGCGTCCATAAGTTGCTTCTTGCTGATTACAAAAACACTGAGAAAAAAACAAAAAAAAACATCAGTAAAAAAAAAACACTGATTTTAGAGATTTATTTTATAGGGAGAATTTACGTAAAGCGTGGCAACCCAGCCGCTTCAACCACGTTCGTTCAAATGAGTAATGCGGCGCGTGGTCTGCGTTTGAATTGATTCCCAGTGTTAATACCACACCTTGTGCCCGTGTACATATACGTGCTGCGTTATAGGGGTAGGCAGACTAGTATGTTGCAGGTATTTACGTCATTAGTAGGTACATTATAATTGGTAATACGAGTATCAATGCGAAAATTGTGCAGGTTAATCTATGTCTACCTTGTGTAGGGGTACCTACTTATCATATGGGTTGATTGATCTATCTCGACGAGTAGGTAGGTCTTAGATGTTTCGGATAGTGAAATATATTTTTAGAGTATCTAGTGCTTAAAAACCAGGCATTAGACTTACACGGAGCAGACGCTTTAAAGGTCCATTACGCAGTTTTCTCTACTTTTCCACTTACTATGGGTTTAAATCAATTATTTTAACGGGAATAGCCTTTATATACCACTAGCTTATGCCCGCGGCTTCGCCCGTGTGGTGGTTGGTAATTATCTCCCGGGAACGTATTTACCTACTATCGGAAAAAAAACCCAGGTCCTAACCCAGGTTATGGTCTGTCTGTGTGCTGAATTTCATCCAAATCCGTTTAACTGTGAGATGTAAAAAGGTTACTTTCGCATTTATAATATTAAGTATGGAAATAAGGATTCATGTTTATAACAAAATTGCAACCAATTTTTATCAAACGACAAACACTCACCTACTCCACAAATCCCATCAAAACTCTATTGGCAGATGATCAGATTCGCCATAAAATGCTCTTACCGACAATCCCGTTCAGTAAATATTTATTAAATAATTTTGCATTAGACCGACTTAGTTCGCGGTGGAGCACCGTAATCCTCTTACGTCTACGGTGTACTGCCATAGAGCAGTGGAAATTATGTAGATGTGCCAGAGAACAAGCGGGACGCAAAGATTTGGTTGGTACATTTGTGAATATATCGTTCCCAACTCCTGGGACACAGGCCTCCACAAAAGAACATGTTCCCTTTTCTTTGTGGAAGCTTGTGTCCCAGCAGAACTAGTCTTTGATAATACAGTGAAACTTAGGTGAAGTGAGTTTATATAGTGAGGTGTCAATATTGTCAATCGCTAGCATCAGGTGGAATGACGCTTACTTTAAGTTCACTTCACATAGATTGTATTGAGGTGAGATTTTCACAAAATACACCGCGGGCGGAGCACCACCGTGCCCTCGTAGAGGCGATCGGCAGAGGCGGCGACCTCTCGCGTCCGGCCCTGGTTCTAGCCATGGTCCAGTGCGAGAGGGATTGGGAGGCAGTCAACTCCTTCTGCAAAGCAGTCATGCTAGCGAAGGAAGTGGCGGGATGTCTGAGGGAGAGAGCCTCACGTCCCAGCCGCCGCGGGAGACGCTTCGGGCGTCGGGAGCCGCGTGACGACTCCCGGCCACCGTAGGCGCGGGCCTGCGGACGGAGAGTAATGGGTAGCTCACCGACCGATCAGGACCAGGCCCGTGCCGGACGGCGCGTACGTGTTCCACGCGCGCCTCAGAGAGATGTCAGCAAAAAGGAAAGGGTCTGCCAGGGCCGAAGCTTGCCGAGGGTGCGGGATTCTCCGAAAGGGTTACCGCTACCCCAGAACATAAAGGGCTAAGGAAGGAACACGGATGGGTTTTAGTCAGTAAGAGTCTGACACTCCCTTCCGCTCCACCCAGAGCGGGAGGGGTCAATTGATGATTTCCCATCCATAAAAAAAACCCCATAATGTACCACGCGGGCCCAGTGCGGGGTGGTGTGTTAAAGGTTTGTAATTTTATTGTTTAGGTGTATAGATTTCAAAAAAAATATATGTAAGGTGAAGTAAGATAACAGGAAACGGACATTTAAAAATGTTCTCTAAATCACTCTGTGACTTATTCCAAAGCAGATTTTAAAGGGATTGCCAAAGTCAGACATGGTGATCATGACAGTTTTCCTAGCCCAGCAAAAACACATTGTAATGGCCTGCAAGAAGAACAATGTTCAGCTGTTGTTTTAGCTGCTTCGTGTCGTGTCGAAGCGATTCTGCGATTTATGTATATCCGTAGAACAATTAGGTACTATGAAATCGCGTGCGATACTCCACGTAGGAGTGACACAAAAATAACACGTCATTTCCCCGGCGTTATCTGTCATTTATTATGTAAAAGTATCTTATAAATATGTATGTATAGAAGTATTTTACTAAAGTGTATTTCTTTATTAACCGACTTCAAAAAACGAGGTTCTGTATTCGACCCGTATGTATGTATCGTATGTCCGCGATTTTTTATGGCAAAATGGATTAAAAACAGTCACCCAGGCAGGTCAGATGTTAACATGGCCCTGCCTCCATAGAAGAGTCCTGTCTGTCTGTAGTAAACTGATCTGTGGAGAGGTTTACCTACAATGTGCAAGTTTGGTACAGTGCACGTACACGAAGCGGCTACATATTGAAATAATCAGCTGCACTTTCATATTTATATAAGATCTATGTGAAATTTTACATAATGTTGACGAGGGACTTTTGAGAGCCTAGGTTTAAATAATGTACTGGCGGAAATCATTATCCATACTTCCATACTAATACGGGTATTATAAATGCGAAAGTGTGTCTGTCTTTTACCTCTTCACGCTTAAACCGCTGAACCAATTTAGATGAAATTTGGTATAGAGATAGTTTGAGTCCCGGAAAAGGACATAGGATAGTTTTTATCCCGATATTCCCACGGGATCGACACTAATGCGGATGAAACCGCGGGGCGCTGCTAGTTACCCATATTTCTGAAAATTACTGCCTTACTGGTATAGTGGTCGCAAGCTCTACCGCTGAGCGTAAGGGTAAGGGTTCGATACCCAGGTTGGGCGAGAGCAAGTGTTATTGGATTTGTCTATCAGGAATTTCTCGGTAGCAGTCCGGAGTCTGGATTGGTGCCCGGTTGATGGCAATCGGCTCGCCCCCTATTACATGAGACAAACATAACTGGCGAAATGTGGGTGTACTATAGGTCCACCTCTGCCTAACCCTTCGGGGATTACAGGCGTGATGTTATGTTTATGTTCTAAAAATGAAGTCGGTGAAAAAAACAGCGGCACTCCGGGAGTGCCGACAGAAATGAAAACTTGAACAATTCGAGTGGGTCCAGTTGACCAAAGACCCCTACATGTGTATTTTTTGAATCGTCATATAAACAAAACACAAACAGAATACTTTGCCATCACTCACTGACATATCAGAAATACAGTAAAACCGAGTACATCCCGAGGACAGCCGAACACATCCGAATATAGCGCGGTGTCGGTACAGTGTCGCGAGTTCAATGGTTTTTTCCCATCTCAAAAAATTTCCAACGGGCCTAAAGAAGTTTTCATTTCAAACATTACACTTATAATTAGAAACACATTCTTTTTATGTGTTATTCTTACATGCAGAAGTGGAATGCAACATGAAATAAGTGTATTAATCACTACGGGTGACACAAACACGGGCTGAACGTTTTCAACTATATTTTATGAGTATGCTGTTGTAACAATGCTGTTTTATGTATTGCATGCTAAATTTTCGAGTGAAGAAAAGCTAAGTAGGTATGTAAGACTTCACGGGGGGTTCCGGAATCCACGGGGGAGTTCCGGAATTGGGCTTTTAAGAGGAACCGGGACCGCCCCTATGTGCTGATGGTGATCACCGGGGTGGTTTTAGTGAGGTAAAAATCCCACACTCCCCGACCTCCCTCCCCGGAGGTCAGGTGCCTTTTGAAGGTTCCCCCCGACAAAAAAAAAAAAGGTAAGTATGTCAATCTTCAGCTTTCCAATAAAGATTTTTTCTCATTTTTCACCTGTGCCATTAACCATGATTAGGGCTTGTCTTCGACTCTTTGCCACATAAAGCTGATAATCGGTGACCGATTTTTGTAGGAAAAAATAGAACGTACTGATGGCAATTATAGTGCAACACACACGTCCTACAAAAAGTCGGTCTAAATAACATAGCGCGAAATAATCTGACCGATTTTAGGACCTAAAAAAAGTATGCCGTGTGCGAGCTCGCTTAAAGTAGGTATAGGTACTGAAAACATTGAAGAAATTTATATCTAGGGTAGGTAGTACTCTTTTATTTTAGTTTTTGTCACTCGCTTACGTCGTCTCGTCTTTTATCCTCTGGCAAAAAACATAAAAAAAAAATCTTTGTGATGTCTTTGTAGGGTTCCGTATCCAAAGGGTGTCAACGGGACTCTATTACTAAGCCTCCGCTGTCCGTCCGTCCATCCGTGCTTTTGTCTGCCAGCGGGCTGTATCTCATGAACCGTAATAGGTAGACAGTTGAAATTTTCACACTGTGTATTTCTATTGCTGCTGTAACAAAAAATAATAAAAATTAAATTAAAATAAAAATTAAACACAAAAAACGCTGTAAAAAACCATGTTTCTTGTATGAAGAAACGTGATTTTTTACAGCGTTTTTTTGCTTTGCAGTTCGGAACGATTTATATGCGAGTCCGATTCGCACTTGGCCGATTTTTTATACAACTACACTGTCCTCTCAGGTGCCACAGCAAGAGACAACTTCATCCTATTCCTGTCACATTTTCACGCTCAGGCAGGCTCAAAATCCTAAAACAGAACTGTCACCCGAACACATTCACGTAAAAACACGTCCAAGAATACAGACATTGACGCATATGCGGCATATTACATTCTACACGCTGAAGTTATTAATGGTGCACGTTGAAGCACTAAATCAGGCACAAAAGTAACAAAACTGAACTCTTTGAAGTGTTTGAGAATTTGATGTATGTTCTGTAACTGTGGCGCAGGAGTAGATAATGCGACAGAGAACGACAGTGTCCGACTTGCGACCTCGCCCCGTGACGAGCTTTTGATTTGGGGCTACTTTGATTGAGTCCAAAATTAATCTGTGATAAACTATTCCGCATATTTCTGTTAATACTTAACGTTGGGAGTTAAACTCTTAAACTTAAGTGTGTCATACTAAAGTTATAGTATCAAAATCGAGATCAAAGGCACTGAGATTGCCACATTTTAACACAAGCCTGATCATCCATTGCTTCGTGGTCAGTCAGCTCCGTTACAACCTTGCTGATTGGCTAATATTTACCATGGAATAAGCTATTTCTATACACAGGTTATGCTGATGATGATCATGTCAATAGGAGAGAAGAAACGCGATTGTATAAAGTTCGGTCTCTGTTTTATTTACTCATGTACAGGTCAGAATTAAAGTATTTTGTAATTTTTGTTTCCAAACATTTTTTTAGAGATAATGCACTCCGTAAATAAGAGTGAATGGAATTTTTGTTGGATGTTTTGTGAATGTCTCAGTTTCTTGGATGATTATTTTTAATGCCTCAGTCTACCTGGTGAAGATTAAGTCAGCCTCTTTTATTTCGTCGGTAGCTATCGCCTTAAGGAGAAGAAGAGAGGATAATTATAGAAACTGTGTGCGCTTATACAGCAATAATAAATCCGTTCGTTGCTTAGCATTCATTTTTTTACTGTGGTTACGGCTCCCTTTAGGTGGGTAACTCATAAACAAATAAACTTATAAGCAGAACAAGAATGGAGCGTTCTTTTCTAGAAATTTTACTATAGATTATTTATTGAAGTGAAAACTTCTTTAGCGGCGTTGAACACTTTTTGTAATGGGTAAAAAATGTTAAACTCGCGTCAGGGCATCGCGTCAGGACACGTGACCGTCAGGAGAGATTTCCCCCCCCCCCCCATCTCTTTCTACGGCGGCGCCAACCGAATTGAACCAAGTGAGACACGACAAAGATGGCCGAAGAAAATGACATTTGACGTACAAATGTTTGAAAAGTCAGTTTCACAGAGTACTTTTTGGTTTCCATGACGACCATGACGTTGTGGCGTCAAAACTGTTGAAACTGTAGACAATAAATTAGTTTTTCATACGTAATAATGTCTATGGACACAAATATTCGGTTCATAGACAGATATTCTCGTATGCCGATTTAATGTGTTGGCCAATTTGTTGGATGACTTCATTATAATGGCAACATTTAGAAGTTGTAGGACATTCTGTTTTTTTTTTTTTGGCGGGATTTCTTCGAGTGAAGTTCAGTGGCTGTTTTAATTATTCGCAAATTGATTCCTAGTGGATATTGTGATGTAAAATTGGTGTAGTTTTGTATCTCAAGTGTCTGCGCAACTGGACAATATGTGGAATCATTGAAACAGGCGTAATCTCGGTAAAACGGAGCTGAGAATTTTATTGTGGTTTTGGCCGCCTCAGCGAAGTTTACTGAGAAGGCTGACTCGATACATTTGCTGCCAAATACTTCAAAGTCGTTAGAATGGGTTGCACCCGCATTCTAATGACAATTACGTAAGAAAACAAAAATGTTTAATGACTACGACTGAAGGACATGTATCCATGGTCATGAATAAAGTTTAAAAAAAAAAAAAAGTAGGACATTCTAGTTATAGAACGTTTATGAAGCGTTTATGAATACAAAATTTTATCGAATGTTTTAAAGGCCTATTGAGCATTTTAACTAATGAATGGTGTAAACCTTCAACAGGCTTTTTTTATGAATAAGACCGAAAGTGTTTAAAATATGGAAATTGAACAAAGTGCATCTATTAATGAAAAAAGTGACGCAGAAATAGTGAAAAAAAATGAGTAATATTAATTAAATTAATAATTGATTTATTTCAACGTTAATATTCAAGTTTTCACTTCTGCCGGCACTCCCGGAGTGCAACCCGTCTTTTTTTTTTTATTGCTGAATGGGCACGCACTTGACCTCGATCACGCCTTATGGAAAGCGATGGATGAGGTCTATGATGGAACGAGCGTGCCCAGATGCCTAAGGCACTGGAACTCCCACGTATCGACGAAACACAGCAGGCTGCTTGACGCCGGACTCCGGTGGGAGGGTGGTCGCAAACCAGGCGGTCGCTAGCCCTACCACCGCAAGGGAAGAATTGGCCAGTCAAATAAGGTGTTGGGTATGACTGTCCAGGATGCGCCGAGCGCTCGGTTCAGTTGAGTAACTCGTGGAACAAACTGCGCTACACGAGGAGGCTTCTTCACGCATCCCCGAGGAGGCTTCTTTATGGATGGTTGTTACCACTGAGAGAATCTCTGAGAGGCCCTGATCCTGTTAAAAATAAATTTGTAGACTGAATAGGCCATGTGCATTCGCTCGTTTAGCCTAAACCAACCTTAAGATATGGCTCTTTTAGTTCATTTTTGCGTTCGATTGTGCAGCAGTCCATGTTTGATAGCATTTCTCTTTTAATGAGTCAGTTAGAGGTAAAGTTAAAATAAATATATAACAGATATTACACATTACCTAAAAAAGTAAATGCTGATCTAAGAATTCGCCGAATCAATTAAAACAAACGTCTTATTCGCTGAAAAATCTTCCAACCGTGACATACCTACCTACACGGGCGAAATCGAGCTAAATTGCTAGTCAAAACTTATCCTTGACGGCTTGGTTTAAAGAGGATAATATAATCAAAGTTGTTTCTGAGAATACGGGCTTATTTCACGGTCAGTTGTGTCCGGTAAATGCGAAAAATTCGTCCGAATAAAATACGTTTTTTTTTGTTATTCTTCGAAATCATCAAATATGATCGGAGGCTTGGGAGCTTGTGTTTAAATAATTGTGTGAAATCACCGTGTATTTATATTGTTTGATTAATGGTTTCTTTTTATTTAGATCTTCAATTTAGATAACATGTTTTTCGTTTAGATCGTTTATGTAGGAAGTTAAAGTAAAAATTCTGACTTAAAATGTGTGTGAAATATTTTATGTAGTTTGGGTGTATCGGATGCCTTTGATTTAGTTACTGAAAAAAATTATCTTAACAGAAGGTCTGTTCCTCCCTGTTTCTGTTTCCTGTTGGAGAGGCCTTTGCCCAGTAGTAGGATGATGTAGGCAAAGAGTAACAGCAATGACTCAACAGGCAAAAAATCTCAGCAATTAAAAATATCCTATAAAAATTCCAATATTAAACCCACAAATCAGTGGCGCATTCATGACGAGTGTTTTGCGTAGTGCAAGTGTAACCACTTCGTCGTATTGATGACTAGATGCGCCCCGCGGTTTCAGCCGCACCAATGTCGATCTCGTGGGAATATCGGGATAAAAAGTAGCCTATATATTAATCCAGGTTGTCAGCTACCTCCATACAAAATTTTATCAAAATTGGTCCAGCCGTTTGAGTGTGAAGAAGTAACAAACATATAAACACATACAAACTTTCGCTTTTTTTTTTTAGTGTGAATAGTGTGATTCCCTTTTTATTAATTTTACCTTTATTTTTTTGCCTATGGTATTATGTCCGCCTCTATCAGGTATATTTATGTGCTTGAAGTATTAAATAAAAAAATAATTTTATGTAAGCTTCGACCAGAATTCAGCCAACTCGGCGTATCGTTGGCCTCGCAAAGAAAGATCTTTGCGAGGCCTGCACTGTGGAAGACCATAGTGCAGGCGTTTTTGCACAGAGGGCCCGACAAGAGGTGAGGCATTGTCAGTGATGTGGCTCCACAGTCGCACTGTGGCTCGTCGAAGTATTCCCACCTGAAAAAGTTGTACCTGCAACAACCCACCTGGCTTCTTAGTCAGTTAAGAGATTTCCATAGTAATTGATGGCCCGCTGGGAGCATTTCTGCAGGTCCAACATTATGCAGCACATTAATCACCTTGTAATCTCGACCATACTCACATCGCTATAAATACACTTGGGAGCAAATAAATCGAGCCACTTCCTTTTTTCGCGTATAATGGTTATTATTTTTGGTATTATGGAACGTATCAATTCGAAACATATATCGCCTAAAAGCTTATTTAATAACCTTTACACTGAGGGTAAATTATTGAATGATAACCTTATATAATGATAAATTACTGGCTCTGAAAGAAAAACGGTAATTTTGATAGAAAATTGTAGGGTTAAAACAGTCCAGAAAAAAACAATTAAAAAGAAAATTATGGTATAAACTTATTCTTAATATCTTGTATTACCCCCCCGCGCCCTGATTTCGATAGATTTTCTGGACTGTTTTAACCCTACAATTTTCTATCAAAATTACCGTTTTTCTTTTAGAGCCAATAATTTATCATTAAATAAGGTTATTATTCAATAATTTACGCTGATTGTAAAGGTTATTAAATAAGCTCTTAGGCGGTATATGTTTCGAATTGATACGTTCCATAATACCATAAATAATAACCATTATACGTGAAAAAAAAGCAAGTGGTTCGATTTATTTGCTCCCAAGTGTATAAGTTTGACAACCACGAGCACATAATCACAAGGAGCATGTTCTTAGTGCAATTATAAGCCCATAATGATGGACTAATGACTCATTTCACGGATGCACCTGCTCTAATATGCTGCACATCGATCATTCTTTATGCAAACCTGTCGGCCTGGTACCGACAGCATGATACACTTGCTTTTTAGTTGCGAGTTTTGTTCGCAGATAACATATTAAAATCACGCTTGTAATCTCCGAAGGGTAAGGCAGAAGTGTACCTATGCAGTTACACCCACATTTCACCAGTTATGTTAAGTCCTAAGTAAAAAAGGGATGAGCCTATTGCCATCAACCGAGCACAAATACAGGTTCCCGGCGGTTATTGAGGATTTCCTGGTAGAAAAATTCATTATCACTTTGCGCAAATTTTTTTTTTAACGTGTGGAAATCCTCGTGGGTGGCCACCACCCTGGGGTGGGTGGAGGGGTCTGTCAGACTCTTACTGACTAAAACCACACGGTGTCCTGCTGCTACCTTTAGCCGGGGTGCTGGAGTGCTTGCGCATTTCGTCACGCTCCCCCGGCTAGGTGTTGGCCCGCATGAAATCGAACAGGACCAGATCAGTACTAGCGCTTGCTAGGTGGTGGGGGTCAGATAGGTAATCAGTCCATGTGATATACTGGTATTCAGCTGCATCCGGTTAGACGGGAAGCCGACCCTAACATAGTTGGGAAAAGGCTAGGCAGATTTTTATTAAACATTCATTTATTTTTTAATCTCATAAATACTTTCCAGACTTTTATAAAAATCAATACCGACTACTAATAATAAAACAGAGGTACGAAGCAATTCCAATGCGCAATATAATTGTGGATAGAAACGCTGAAATACAATAAAAATAAAAGCAAGACTGTTTGGCTGACCACACTGCACTAATTACTGCACCTCGCTGCGTTTTGGTGCACGTTATAAGAGCTAGCGGGTGGCAGATGCAAGTTAAGTAAAATAAATCTGCAAGATATCCAATAGCCTATATTTTACCACTGCAGGGCAAGGCAGGGCCTCCCTTTCCTTTCTTTTCTTTCCTAGTCCCTCCTAGAAGCGTTAAGTTCGTCCTGTCATTTACGCCTGGGTCTTTCGCGATACCGTTGGACGTTTTCAGGAACTCATGTTGTGTAGCCCACAATGCACCCGACGTGCGGCAAACGTACCCGGCCCAGTCCCACTTAAGCTTGGATGCTTTTTGGGTGACGTCAGCGATTTGTATCTTATAAAGTTATAATATATCTAAACTTATTTTATATTAATGGTCGTGTAAATAATATTATTTAATGTCAGCTCTATTTCCAAATCATATAATCGGATGCAGCTGAATACCAGTACTTTACGTGGAGCGACTGCCTATCTGACCTCCACAACCCAATTTACTGGATAAAACGATACCCCTAGGTAAGACTGGTTGTCAGACTTTTGGGCTTATGAAAACCCTTAACGACTGTCAAAGATCCACAAATAACAGCTGGGGCCAACCGGTTAACGCTTTCCGTGCTTTCCGAGGCACGGAGGGGTCTCGGTATGTAAATATGATCACATATTCACGGACCCACCTCGGCAAGCGTAACTAAACTTGATCGATCGACCCATACGGCTGTTATTACTTAGCCACGAGCCCCTCTCTCTCCAAATAAAATGGTTAAAAAGTCTCCTAACGTGATTGACCAAAGTGCAGTCAATAAAGGGAAGAAGAAATAATGTTTTTTTTTTTTTATGAATCAACTAGCTGCGCCCCGCGGTTTTCACCCGCGTAAATGTCGATCCCGTAGGAATATCGGGATAAAAAGTAGCCTATATGTTAATCCAGAGTGTCAGCTACATCCATATAAAATTTTATCAAAATTGGTCCAGCTGTTTGAGCGTGAAGAAGTAACAAACATATAAACACACACACACACACACACTCACAAACTTTCGCCTTTATAATATTAGTGTGATAGTGTGATCCTTGAATGGTAGAACTAATTCGTTTTATTATAAAAGGTGAAGGTAAATGAAATTTCTTATGATGAAAGCTGGATTAAAGTTCACATTTTCGGATCAAATCGCTTCAGCTTGTTTCTTAATACACATCTCTAAAATCCATGAGTCACAAAATTCTCCGTTATCAAAAAGGGCCTTTGTTAAACATTGCCAACTAAAATGTAGTGCAACGAACTTAGTGCATCGCTTTGTGTTGCCATATCAAATATTTGCACAGTTGTGCGATCCGATGTGCTGTACGTAAACCATAGACAATGAGTGTTTGATGCGCTAATTGTTCTTCAGGGTTTAATGAACTTTGACAGGCTTTCATTTTTTTCTTCAGGTCATTCGTTTTTTCAGGCTGCCAAGATAAAATGCTACTATTGCATTACTATTGTTTCCTGAAATTTTCCCATATTTTAATTTAAGGCGAATGGGTAGTTGTAGCCCGCGAAATTCAATTTTTCTTACGTTTTTTGCAATTTTCAGGTCAGTGTCAGGTTGTATCTTGATGAAAATTTGATTCGCGACTATAACAGGTACGTATTCACAGAATTATAATCATCAGAATCATTAATACATCTGTTTAAGTTAGATTTCTACCACCAACACTTTTCCATACGAGATTTGTTCTTAACGGTAGAAATCTAACTTAGGAAGATGTATTAATGATTCTAATTATTATAATTCTGTAAATACGTACCTGTTATTGTCGCGAATCATATTTTGATCAAGATACAACCTGACACTGACCTGAAAATTGCAAAAAACGTAAGAAAAATTGAATTTCGCGGGCTACAACTACGCATTCACCTTAATAGTTATTCTGCTATTCGGGGCGGAGACAAATCCAACAAATCAAAGATCATAAAAATCGGTCCAGCCGTTCTTGAGTTATAAATGGTGTAACTAACCCGACTTTGTTTTATTTACTTATATAGATTTGTATAGTGACAGCAGTGGTGGCCCAGTGGTAATGGCCGCGACTTACGAGTTGGTCGTAGGTTCGAACCCAGACAGGCGCTTTACTTTGTGTAAATTATTTCATCACCACTGCTCTCAAAATGGTGAAGGAAAACATCGTGAGGAAACCGGCATGCCCTAGAACTAAAAATTCGAAGACATGTGACATCTACCAACCCGCACTGGGCCCGCGTGGTGGATTACGGCCCACTCCCTCTCACAGAGAGGAGGCCTGTGTCCTAGCAGTGGGAACATTATAGGCTAATTATGTTATTTGTGTAGTTAGTTAGTCATTTAATTTAGTATCTCGTTTAAATAGTTAAATAACCTTCCTATTACTATTTTGTTCATAACCGAACTTGATTGATGTCCATATACAGATGTTTTTGGTTAAGAAATAAATAGAGTCTAGTAGTTTAATAGATAATCACTAGATACCTAATCACACTATCACACTAATATTATAAAGGCGAAAGTTTGTGAGTGTGTGTGTGTGTGTTAATATGTTTGTTACTTCTTCACGCTCAAACGGCTGGACCAATTTTGATGAAATTTGGTATAGACATGCTTGAGTCCTGGGAAAGGACATAGGGTACTTTTTATCCCGATATTCCCACGGGATCGAAACTCATGCGGGTGAAATCGCGGGGCGCAGCTAGTAATAACTAAATGTATTTATTTCAGTTTGCTGCCTCGCTGGTCTTGTGGTCGCAAACGCCACTGCTGAGCAAGAGGACCTGGGTTTGATTCCCAGGTCGGGCAAAGTGTTACTGGGTTTTTCTTGGAATTTCTCAAGCAGCACGGGGACTGGATTTGTTCCCGGTTGGTGGCAATAGGCTCGCCCCCTATTACATGGGACTTAATGTCGTTTATAATGCGCACAGCAAAAGAGTGGAACTCTCTACCTGCGTCTGTTTTTCCGAGCGCATACGACCCGAATCTCTTCAAAGTGAGAGTGAACAGGCTTCTTCTGGGTAAGCTCGCTCCATCGTCGACTTTGTCTCTGTCACCTGTGACCTAGGCTAGAGTCAAGAGCAAGCCCATTTCAAATAAAAAAAAAAATACACATTTCAGAACGAAAATAGTATATACCTAGTAGTATTTCATCAAATACTTAGTATTATCAATAAATTATTGACATAGCCCGGCTTCCAATACCGACGCCCGTGTGTGTTGGTCGCATAACATCAATTTCTGCGAACATAATATTTTCATGGCTCGCTCCTAAATCACGGTATACCAAGTTATTTTCAAGGAAAATGTCTTTTATAGCTTATTTAGAATATTCCTTTATGCCATAAAATTTGCAGACGGGCAACCGAGACTGCCTATGTACAAAAATATAGGTATACATATGTATATCTCGTATGATTTGCTCATATGATACAATATGGAAAGATAAATTATAATGTTGCTTTTAGATTTGTGGTGAAATAACTACGGCAAAAGAATTGATTGTCAAGGTTAGTCGACGGGTGGATGTTCGGTCTCTGCACTGGATCTCACTGCACCTCATAGAGGAACTCAAACCGTCGGTGTTGATTGTCATAATTATGACAGTCGTGACTGGTATTCAGAAAACTTTACAATGTAAGAAGATCAATTTTCAGGCTCATCTTTAAATCTTATTTTTTTTTTGAAGTGAAAACTCTTTAGCGGCTTTGTACACTTTTTTTGTAATGGGTAAAAAACGTTAAACTCGCGTCAGGACAGGTGACCGTCAGGACACGTGACCTGATCGAAAATTCGTAAGATGGATGGAGAGTAGACAGCCGGCGCGGCGTAGGAGAGGAAGTATCCCCCTCTCTTTCTACGGCGCGGCGAAAATGTATGCCTGCTGTTTCGTTTATCTTTAAAATTTATCAAATAACTTTTCCCGCTCTGGGCGGAGCGAGAGGGCGTGTCAGACTTTTACTGATTAAAACCCACCCGTTTTCCTTCAGTTGCCTGTGCCAGGGGCCACGGTATCTCTTTCGAACTACCCGCGACCCCGGCAGGCATTGGCCCTAGCGGACCCCGTCAGTTAGTGCTGACACCTCTTTGACCCGGGCCTGGTTCTTACCGGACGGCGAGCTGCCCATTGCTCGCCGTCCGCAAGCCTGCGCCTACGGTGGCCGGGAATCTTAAACTTCAATACGTGTGTGGCAATTACGATATTATTAACTGCAAGTTGGAGTTTCACTTTCGCTTTTCAATCACAACTTCACCTCCAATACGCGTAAAAGGAGACAGGTAGAATACCTTCCACCTATGTCTCAAAAAGGGGACACAGATGCAACAATTATTCGCAGACTTCGTTCCTCATATACTTAAAAAATAAGTGGTACGTAAAGTAGCGTCGCTTTTATAGTTTACTAGCGACACGCTCCTGCTTCGCACGGCTTTTACGACTTGATAAAAGCATCGAGATTTTTTTATTATTTTTAAGTTTCATATTCATGCACATAAGCACACACACCTAATACATAAACCTTCCGCAGTAAATTCTCTAAACGATATTGAAAACCTATTTTAGTACAACAATTTTATTATAGGTACATCGTCTTCACATAATATTATAATTAATGTATACAAAATATTTTTAAAAGAGTAACGGTGGAGTTTCTTGCAAATTCTTCTCCATACGAAACTACCTTTTGGAAGTGGCGACTAGAAACAATTCTATTTTCTTGTAAATGACGTTCAAAAGTGCCTTTTGAATATCAAAGAGTAAATTAATATAACAATTTTCTTATTTATTGCTTCTGTCAATATTTACTTAGTATAAGCTACATCAAAGTAGGCTACTTACTTAAAATAAATGATTTGACTTTGATTTTGAGGGCATGACCTTTAACAAAAACCGGCCAAGTGCGAGTCGGACTCGCGCGCCGAGGGTTCCGTACAAACCTGTTTAAAATATGTTTATTATATAATGTAACTAAAGATTTACAGTTTCCGCATTTTTTTCTTTGTCTATGATATAAGACGTTGCTTCGTACCAAATTTCATGATTATGAGTTCACGGGAAGTACCCTGTAGGTTTTGATTCCCTTGCGAGTGTCGAAAATTTGCGGCATAAACGGCTGTATCTTTTGATTGCGTTGGCTTAGATGTTTGATTTTTTTCACAGGTCCAAGGGACAGTAGATTTGAGTATTTGACGTAAATTCCAGCTGGACACCTCCAGGCGTTCCTGAGAAAAAGGGTCTTGACAGACAGACAGACCGACGGACGGACGGATAACAAAGTGATCCTATAAGGGTTTCGTTTTTTCCATTCGAGGTAAAAATTATGAAAAGATTCTATCGTTAATTCATCATCGTACTAAATATGTAAATAATGAAGTGCCACCTATAACAGTCTGTATGATTGTCACGCTGAGCGGCGCCTGAGTCACAGCGACGGTGACTAACTAACTAATATATCGCTACCAAGCTGTCTATTTTAATCTCTGGTCGGCTAACGGACTTTTGAACTGTTCAAGTTTTTGTACGTTTTTCTGTAAACATTCAACAATATTGTTGAGTAACAGAAATAATAACCAATAGATATTGATGAGTATATAAAATGGAGTCGACAATACGACAGTAAATTAAAACACTGGCAATACTAATGCATACGAGTATTTTGGAACTTTCGAATAAATCCTAGCAATAACATAAAAAAGTGATTTTTTTAAATATACTAAATACAATAATGGGACGACCATAGATTTTGCCGATCAGCCGACTACCTATAGTAATTAGGTGAACTATCCATACTTAATATTATAAATTCGAAAGTAACTCTGTCTGTCTGTCTGTATGTTACCTTTTCACGCCTAAACCACTGAACCGATTTAGATGATATTTGGTACAGAGATAATTTAAGTCCCGGGGAAGGACATAGGATAGTTTTTATCCCGATATTCCCACGGGATCGACACTTATGCGGGTGAAACCGCGGGGCGCAGCTAGTTGGATTATATTCGATTGCATTTTCAGTTTTTTTTTTAACGCGCTGTTTAATTTTTTTGTCGTTGTATAAGTTTCGAACTCAGTCATGCGTGAAAACATCGTGAGGAACCCAGCGTGCCCTAGAACCAAAAAATCTAAGACATGTGATGTGACATCCACCAACCCGCTGGGCCCGCGTGGTGGATAACAGTTGACTTCTCCCATAGAGAGAAACCCTGTAGTCCCAGCAGTGGGAACATTATAGCCTGATTGTGATTAGGGTACTCGCATCCTTTGAATTCTAACACAACAATGGTGGTTGATGGTATGTACTGTAGCGTTATCTACAACGGAGGATCCTCCCTTTTCTATAGATTATGAGTGAACTTTACACCCTGTTCCTCATACCTAAACAGGGTGTCCCTGGAAGTATGGATCAAATAGAATAGAGGCGTGGGCAAGGTAATTTCCAAACTTTTTAACCCTGAGTGTCGGTGAATTTTTTTACGATTCAGAAGTTATGACCAATTTTTTTTTCAATTACTTCGCATAGTGCTCAAAGACAAATAATCATAAAAAAATACTATCAGGGCTATCTAAAAAAATTAAATTTATAGCCCTGATAGTTTCTTTTAAAGATTTTTTTAAAACGATTCGATTTCTCTTCTCTTTTTTTTTGTTTTTTTTTTTTGTTAAAACTTTTGGAAATGAACTTGCCCGCGCCCCTATTCGATTTGATCCATACTTCCAGGGACACCCTGTCTAGTACCAATAAAGTGCCCTTCCACAGGGATAGTAAAAACTGCTTTTCATTTGCATAAAGGGTGTAAATGAACACGACGTGTAAACTGTTACCCTGAGTTTAGCACATCATTCTAGACCTTCCAGCGAAGTAATACGAATATATGGTCAGTTATTAAAAAAAAAAAGACGGGTTGCACTCCGGGAGTGCCGGCAGAAGTGAAAACTTTAATATTAACGTTGTGCATTTTTGATATTTTTCATTAATAGATGTACTTTGTTCAATTTCCATATTTTAAACACTTTGTATACACGAATTTTACGAATACACAGCAGTGTGGCCACTACACAGACGGCCGAGCCATCAGCTGTCACCATCCATGGATGCGCGTGGCACGCTGTAACATAAACACACACAAACATTCGCGCAAGCGCCCTGGGCCGCCTAAACGAAACAGCAGGCATACATTTTCGCCGCGCCGTAGAAAGAGAGGGGGATACTTCCGCTCCTACGCCGCGCCGGCTGTCTACTCTCCATCTCCGTCTTACGAATTTTAGATCAGGTCACGTGTCCTGACGCGATGTCCTGACGCGAGTTTAACATCTCACACATACACACACCCCCACACTCGCATTTTCATTTTTACTATTATTTTTGTCCTTAGATATTAAATAAGTACTTTGTTCGCCCACTGCACGCACCAATTATTTTGTAACCGTAACTAAGACCCATTATATAAGGATACTCTTTCCTAAGATACAGACAGGTTTTTCTGCCTAGTTTAGGAAAAGGGAGTCCTATGACCCCTGTTATTGTTGTACTGGTTCTTCTTTTTATTACATTTTAGTTATAAGACAACTCTGTATGCCATGTACAAACTACTTATAAATAAAAAATAATAAAAAAATATTTATTAACATTTTTTACCCATTAAAAAAAAGTGTACAACGCCGCTAAAGAAGTTTTTACTTCAAAAACCAGTTGTTTCATACAAAAGAACCCCACACGGTCAAAATGTGTAGGACAGCAGATTTTTTTTTTGAGAACCACCGGCGGACCATTTCAGCTCTAGTGGATCTAGGATCACTGTATTGAATTCATTGTTACAATTTGCGCGTTGATGTACCTTACACCCTCATCATCTGCCTAGCCTTTTCCCAAATATGTTGGGGTCGGCTTCCAGTCTAACCGGATGCAGCTGAGTACCAGTATTTTACATGGAGCGACTGCCTATCTGACCTTCACAACCCAGTTACTGGGTAATACGAAACCACTTGGTAAGACTGGTTGTCAGACTTTCGGGCTTCTGTCGACCCGTAACGACTATCAAAGATCCACGAATGACAGCCGGGACCAACGGAATGGTCACCCATCCGCGGACCAACCGCAGCAAGCGTAGCCGAACCTGATCGATCGACCCGTGCGGCTGTTATAACTTAGCCAGAAGATACATATTTTTTAATCTTCGCAGCCAAATCCTGTAACTATCCTATGCTTATTAATACAGTAGATGACTAACAGCACGTGTCCAGGAAGACCTTGGTATATCTAATTAATGTGTACCATATACTTGTGACTCAGTATTACAGTCAGTTTGCTTTTTAAATTCATCACCTAACTGTTTGGTGTTTAACTAGCTATAATCTTTTTTAACGTTATTTTTTTGCGCGTGATTCATCGGTTCACGGCCGGTTTAGTGACGTGATTTGAATTGATTATTATTCTTAAGTGTTTAGTATTCTATCCTTGAGCAGTGGTGGCCAAGTGGTAACGGCCGCGACTTACGAGTTGTAGGTCGTAGGTTCGAACCCTGACAGGCGCTTTACTTTGTGTAAATTATTTCATCACCACTGCTCTCAAAACGGTGAAGGAAAACATCGTGAGGAAACCGGCATGTCCTAGAACCAAAAATTCGAAGACATGTGACATCTACCAACCCGCACTGGGCCCGCGTGGTGGATTACGGCCCACTCCCTCTCACCGAGAGGAGGCCTGTGTCCCAGCAGTGGGAACATTATAGGCTGATTATGTGATTCTATCCTTGGGTTGTCACCCAAGAACTATTAAAAATCGACTAGACATTTTATTTTCCTGCTAAGGAGTAAAACCCTTTGGATTGCCTTCATAGTGAATAGCCAATCAGCGTGGATAACTCGCTGATTGTCCAGGGTGCGCTGAACGTATAGTGGTTCTGTAGATACGTCGTTTGGGGAGGCTCCTTTCATGCACCCGCTGAAGACCTCCCAACTGGACATGACTTACATTGGGTAACCTGAAAGTTAAACAGACGCTGGATCCAGGTTGGCCGAAGCAAGGAAAATCTGTTCAGGTGGAGATTCATAGACGACTCCGCCTTGGAGTGTAAATATGGTACTGTTTCACAAACAATGGGACACTTAATATCGTGTCCTGCGTGTCCTGTCAGCTGTACGTTACAGGAACCGATGGATGCTGGTGATGGCGCTAAACAAGTAGCCGAATTCTGGGCCGAGTCCATTTAGATTGCTATCGACACGCTAAGAAGGAGATGTGGAACTCTTGAGTAGTGGTGGGCCAGTGGTATTGCCTCCGACTTACGGGTTAAAGTTCTTGGTTCTGAACCCAAGCTGACACATTACTTTGTGTTACAGACAGCTGTGCTGCTGGGGAGTTTGTTACGCCACTTCTTCATCCCAGCGAAAGCACTAGGAAGTGGTGAAGGGCGGGCGTTTTGGGAGACTGTCTTATGTAATTTTCACGTTCGAAAAGTGCTGATTCTCAGCCTAATTTGAGTAAATGACTTGGATTTGATTTTGATTTTGTTATTTATTTCATTACCACTGCTCTCTACACTGTGAAAGAAAACATCGAGAGGAAACCAGCATGTCCTTGTACCAAAAATTTGGAGACACGTGACATCTACCAACCCGCACTGTGCCCGCGTGGTGGACTACGGCCTACTTCCTCTCACACAGAGGAGGCCAGTGTCCCAGCAGTGGGAACGTTATAGGCTGATTATGATTATACAGTGGAACTCCTTGCCGGAGGCCCGGAGCCTGTTTCCTGATAGCTATAACCTGGTAATCTTCAAGTGACGAATGAATACCTAATAAGTATTTCATTATTATCTTCCTCTTAACAGAAGGACGTTCGCTGCTGGACATAGGCTTCTCCTAAGCCACTATAACTGAACCTGCGAATAGGTTACTTGCAAGCATACTCCATCGTTGACCGCATTGTGGCTAAACAGAAATAACATTAAGTAAGTTTATTTCTTTCATTTTCAGGGTTCCGTATCCAAAGAGTGCCAACGGGACCCTATTACTAAGCCTCCGCTGTCCGTCCATCTGCTCATCCGTCCGTCAGTCCGTACGTCTGTCTGTCAGTGAGCTCTATCTCATGAACCGTAATAGGTAGACAGTTGAAATAAAAAATACAAATGTGAGAAGCGGCAACAGAAATACACACTCTGGGGAAGTTTTACCCCACAGTGTGTATTTCTGTTGCCGCTATAACAAAAACAAAGAAAAATAAAAACAGTTAAAAATTCAAGGAGACCTTCTTTAATTTTTAACTTTATTTTATTTCATTTTCCATGCAAGAAACGTGTTTTTTTGCCTTGTGGTACGAAACCATTCGTGTACGAATCCGACTCGCACTTGGCCGGTATTTATGTTTTCAATAACAAGCTATTATCTACGAGCGGAGAAAAGTCTCATAACGACCCCTAATTTACATAAACCGCCAAGAAAAGAGTGAATATTCCTCCATAGGTCTATAAAACGAAACAATAATGATGGCATTATAAAAGTTTCGTTATAAAAATATGCTACCTTGTTCCTTCAATATGTCTGTGTATGGGCGTGAATTGGCAGTACGGTTGTCTGCGGCGGCCGGCCCAAGGCGACTACGATAGTTTTGTATTGTATGCTTTACATTGCTTTCTAAGAACCAATTGCTTCATTTGTTTCTAAAAGAATACAGAATTAGGTACGTACTGCAGCGGAATCCATACTATAACATTATAAATTCGAAAGTAACTCTGTCTGTCTGTCTGTATGTTACCTTTTCTTTTCACGCCTACACCGTTGAACCGATTTAGATGGGTATAGAAGTAGTTTGAGTCCCGGGAAAGAACATAGGATACTTTTAATCCCGATATTTCCACGGGATAGAGACTTATGCGGATGAAACCGCGGGGAGCAGCTAGTTCTCAATAAAACGCGTATTTTATATTAACAACTGTAGGGGCAGCAACTGTATTATCAACTGCAGTCATCGACACCCGTCGACGGCTGCAGTTGCCTCTGCCATTGACACCTAGCGCTCGTGTGTATGAACATTAATCTTGTAATTACTTCAATCAGTCAATCTACTTATTTTTAAATTCTTCACGCGCGCTGTCAGCTCTCCAAACTTATCTTCTATTCTTTTCTAATCTTCTAATTAAGAAATAGTGTTAATCTCATAATGTTTATAACTTTTAAATAAAAAATACTAGCTGCGCCCCGCGGTTTCACCCGCATAAGTTTCGATCCCGTGGGAATATCGGGATAAAAACTATCCTATGTCCTTTCCCAGGACTCAAACTATATCTATACCAAATTTCATCTGAATCGGTTCAGTGGTTTAGGTGTGAAAAGGTAACATACAGACAGACAGACAGAGTTACTTTCGAATTTATAATATTAGTATGGATTCGTGAACATCGGATGTCATAGTCAACCGGGCTAAACCTGTAGAGTACCTACATTTTAATCTTCGAAAAAACTTAAAACTTTTATTTTGGACCACTGTAGTGGAAAAAACAACTGTTTAGACCAAATTTATGTGGATAGGTAACTCCAATAACAAACAATCTAACCATTAATTATTTATACTTACTAACATTTATTCAACAGCAAAATATTATTTTAATAACAAAACTGCAACTAACTGCAAAAACAGAATATTATTAAATTGTGCCCAAATAATAACAGCATTACTAGCCAAATGGAAATGATTCAAAACAACAATATTTTATTTTACATTCATTAATTAGTTTATTGACCAAAGCACTCACAAACAAACATTTGGGAATTGTAATAGGCAATTTTTTGCGAAATACATGTTTTGTTTGCAATAAATTAATTAATATTCGGGATGATCAGAGCGGAGTATAGAAATTAATTTTATTTATCTGATCTATCTACGTAGGTAATCAATGGAATGAAGGAATATTTAAAATCAAGCAAGTTATCACAGTTATCAGGATCGACACGCAGTGAGTTTTTAAATTATAAGCCAGGTTGAAATAATTAAGGTAAGGTAAAGCTAAGGTATTTAAATAAACACAAATTCGTAGACATAATCTCAATCCATACTAATATTATAAATTCGAATGTAACTCTGTCTGTATGTTACCTTTTCACGCCTAAGCCGCTGAACCGATTTGGATGAAATTTTGTATAGAGATAGTTTGAGTCCCGGGAAAGAACATAAGTACTTTTTATCCCGATATTCCCACGGGATCGAGACTTATGCGGGTGAAACCGCGGAGCGCAGTTAGTAGTAATATAATTATGTAATTCAAAATCGAAACCCGAAAAACCGAACGAATTAAGTATGTAAATTAGCTGAAAGTAAGTATAATGTGGAACTGTTTATGTTTTGGGTAAAACACTTTCAATAACTATCTGCATGTTTTTTTTTTTTTTTATTTTTATTTTTTTTAGAATTTGACTTTATTACTTTACTTTTACTTTGATTTGGTCTTTTTAAGGATCGCTTCTTAAGTTTCGAACATTTAGCTGCTCGACGACGTAAATAACTCATGAATTGTATGAAAGATTAGAATAGAATTAGGAATTTCCTTCAAAATCCTTCGGATTGAAAGTGTGTTATGCAATTCAGGTGTCGGTCTTTCTTTTACCACTCTTCTAAATAACTTGAAGAGATGGTTTGCTGATTGAGTTAACGGAAAATCCACCTTTTTAGGGTTCCGTACCTCGAAAGGAAAAAAACGGAACCCTTATAGGATTACTTTGTTGTCCGTCCGTCTGTCTGTCTGTCAAGACCCTTTTTCTCAGGAACGCGTGGAGGTATCAAGCTGGAATTTATAGCAAATACTCAAGTCTACTGTCTCTGAGAGCTGTAAAAAAATCAAACTTCTAAGCCGATGCAATCAAAAGATACAGCCGTTTATGCCGCAAATTTCCGCAAATTTTCGACACTCGCAAGGGAATCAAAACCTACAGGGTACTTCCCGTGAACTCAGAATCTTAAAATTTGGTACGAAGCAACGTCTTATAGCACAGATAAAGGAAAAATTGCGAAAACCGTAAATTTTTAGTTATATCATATTATAATAAAAATATTTTAAACAGGTTTGTACGGAACCCTCGGTGCGCTAGTCCGACTCGCACTTGGCCGGTTTTTTTTCATTTTAAGATATTTTTGCTGAAGTTAACAAAAACTAAGACAAGTTTATCAGTAATTGTAAGCTTTAAGAAAGTTTTGTCCAGAAATTCACAGAGCAATGTATTAAAACCATTTGAAAATGGCCACCCACCGGAGTGGAACAGCAAGTTTGAATGTGGACTGGCCAACTAAACAATTCTCGAGTGACCAGCTCCGTTGGCAGCCTTGCCAAGCTTGCAACTTTTTGCTGAACTACCCTACATATGCGTCTATGAAAGTCATTTCCAATCAAAAATAAACTTTAAGCCGACGACATAGGGAAGGGGAATGTTAGGGTATGTAACAAAATTAGGTTGGTTTTCAACTTATATACAAAAGTGGACAGTGTTAATAGTTAGTGTCCTTCGAATTGTTATTATATACTTTTTGTTTTGGAGCCAAATGGAGGGTAGCGTACATTTGGTTCCAAAATTTTGGATATCCTTGCTTTTGTTTCACAAAATTTTGAACGTAGAGTTTTTGTTAATTTTTGCCAATGGGATGCGTGCCTGAATTTTTAAAAGGAAAAGCTGTAAAGTGTTGGTAGTTACGACTACACTTGTTCTCATTGTCGCACAAAAAATGTACGAATTAGTACAAAACAGATTTTTAAAAATAACTAGGTACTTTTAATATCTAGAATAACAACCGTATCTCGGTGTTTCAGGGAACAAGTTATTTTCCTATTGCGGGTAAATAAAAGATGAGAAACAAACATTTCATGTCGTACAAACACTCGGACTCATAAAGGTGTAATACCTACATGGACAACTAACAATTAAAGTGTCTACAATCTTTGTTCCATATTATTGTTTCAATGTTAAGCCGTATATTGTGTCACCTGTAAAATGTGACACATTACTTAATTACACATTAATAGTACAATATTATGGAACACTAATAATTGTAGACAATCAAATGAATTGTTGGTGATGCGTGCATCTTTTTGAGGTTGCATAATCAGCATACCTATAATGTTGACACTGCTGGGACACAGGCTTTTGCAAGCACTCAAGCACCCCGGC
Organism: Amphipoea lucens; assembly: GCA_947508005.1. Lineage (NCBI taxonomy): Eukaryota > Metazoa > Arthropoda > Insecta > Lepidoptera > Noctuidae > Amphipoea > Amphipoea lucens. The sequence goes on from OX382372.1 coordinate 19,299,368, forward strand.
TAAAGGTAGCAGCAGGACACCGTGTGGTTTTAGTCAGTAAGAGTCTGACAGACCTCTCCACCCACCCCAGGGTGGTGGACATCCATGAGGATTTCCACACGATAAAAAAAAGGCTTATTTCGGTGAGAGGGAGTGGGCCGTAATCTACAACGCGGGCCCAGTTTGTAGATGTCACATGTGTTCGAATTTTTGGTTCTAGAAAATGCCGGTTTCTTCTCGAAGTTTTCCTTCACTAATTCGGGAGCAGTGGTGATGAAATAATTTACACAAAGTAAAGCGCCTGTCTGGGTTGGAACCTACCATCTACAACTCGTAAGTCGCGGCCGCTAGCATTGGGCCACCACTGCTCTGCACTGCTCTTTTGAGGCTGACTGTACATAAATCATAAACATTTAGTAATCACAAACCTGTGGATAACATCGTTAATTCATTATTGTTTATTTACTAGATGACCCGGCAGAATGAATAAATGTTGTGTTAAATTATTTATCAAAAAAAGCCTTCCATACAAAATGTATGAGAAAATGAATTATCTTCATTTTTTTTTACGTAAATTGTTCTCATATTTAATAGTTATTCGGGGTGGAGACAAATCCAACAAATCAAAGATCATAAAAATCGTTACAGCCGTTCTTGAGTTATAAGTAAATGGTGTAACTAACCCGACTTTGTTTTTTTTTTATATTAGAACTAGCTGTGCCCCGCGGTTTCACCCGCATAAGTTTCGATTCCGTGTGAATATAGGAATAAAAAGTATCCTATGTCCTTTCCCGGGACTCAAACTACCTCTATACCAAATTTCATCTAAATCGGTTCAGTGGTTTAGGCGTGGAAAGGTAACCGACAGACACACTTTCGTATTTATAATATTAGTATAGTATGGATAAGCGAAGACCTCCTTACTCTCTTTGCACGTTTCTTTGTCCAGATCTGCCAAGGACAAATCTTTATTAAAGGAGTTAACTAATAGTAAAAAAAGTAAAGAAACGCTTGCCAGTGTTTAAAATATCTATCTTCACGTCAAAGTTCTGTTATATGTGCAAATTACTTAACTAGAACATGCTCTGAAGTCTAGTCTAATCGCGCTCAAATAACGATAAATATTTAAACTTAAACCCCAATTCAAATCTCCCATAGAAACGGCTAATAAAACTACATAGACAGTGTCTCAGTATCTCAAAGATCGGTCTTTCAAAGCCATTGCGGGGTTATTCAGCCAATCCCTTTTCTTTTAGACCACAATTCTACCTAAATTTCTTTTGAACACCGTCCATACATCAACTTAGTTCCACCTCGTAATCTGTACTAACCTCAGAAACCTTTACAGGGTACGATACGACTCCGATACGATGGGGTAAATTGATGATCGTACCTTATTAAGGCGCGGTAAAAAGGACATTATTAGGTAATTGACAATAGCGCATCGCGAAAACATACGGTTTAAAAATGCACGGCTCAGTGGAATTTTTTTTAGATTTTTCTTTAGTTGACTGAATTCCCTTTATTATCGTTTACATAATATAATAGTTTACGCTCAAAATTTTGCGAATTATGCGAAGAAATTTTAGCTCTGTTTTACGATTGTTTTATCATTACTATTTTATTTTTAAGAAATATTGTTGAATAACTCTTTTCTTGAACATTTGACAATACACTATTTTTTCTGGCTTGTATTATGTAGGTAGTAATACGCCTAACTGCGCGACAAATTGAGCGATTTACGGTGTCCTGTGTTTGGCCAGTGCCTTAATATTACAAGCCTTATTTACACCCAACAGGATTTCTTATCGGCAAAAATGTCGAACTTCCATATATACTTTCATGCCCTATTTAACCCCCTTAGGGGATAAATTTTAGAGGTTTTTTTCTTTTCAAGAATAATTCCTTTGTGCTCATCATAATCAGCCTATAATGTACACAGGCCTCCTCTCCTCGAGAGGGAGTGGGCTATACTCAATGTACCACGCGGGCTCAGTGCGGGTTGGTAGATACCACGATGTCTGATCAACGAAACGATTCCAAAAATCGTATCCACTAACGACTCTTCACTTGTGGGTAACTTAGCTTCGCCAACCACGCCCATCAATCTATGCTATCCACAACGAAGTACAGACTCCGTACGTTACTGCACATAATTGCTGCTAATTCATTCAACTTTCAGCCTTGTGCTGAAGGAAATAAAGGTTACAAAAACTGCAGAGTTATCCCGGTTAAGGCGGATCGCGGCCAGAAATTGATTGTGGAAGTCTTTATAGTGCTTAATGAAAGAATTGAAACAGATAAAATGGAGTTGGACCGGACTTGGGGTGGCTCCATTTTACTTTGCGTTGCAATTTTTCGATTCCATTTGGCTGTTTTTGCGTATTTTCTCGTGCCAAAGTGCAGTTGTTAATGATTTGTGTCGAAGTGAAAAAGTGCAGATGATTGTTTCAAGTTTTAAAGTGTCTGGAAAGCGAGATAGCTGGGCAATGTAATAATCACTTAACCCTTATTACTTAACGCGGAGTAAAGTTATACCACACAAGGGTATTCCCCGAAGGTTCAGGCAGAGTGTACCTAATAGTACACCCACATTTCGCCAGTTATGTTTAAGGCCCATGTAATAGGGGGCAAGCCTATTGCCGTCAACCGGGCACAAATCCAGTTGCCGGGCTGTTACCGAGCTTTTCAAGTTGGTGAAAACCCAATAACTTTTTGCCCGACCCAGGAATCGAACCTAGGACCTCATGCTCGGCAGTAGCGCTTGCGACCACCACCAATGAGGCAGTCAGCCCCGAAAAATGTATGGTTAATTATGAATAAGAATAATATTTATTAGCGTAAAACATGGTATATAAGGTTGTTAAAATACATTGTAGAGCATACATGTTTTGCTTATATCATAGCATGCAAATAATATAGGTTACATTACAAAATGTTTCCCGTCAAGAAATTCTTTTATACTGTAAAAATTATTATTATTCAATCATTTGTGTAGGTAGTTTTTTTTTAAACAATCTAAGATCTAAAGTTTTAAAATCACTTGGAATTTTATTATACATGTCGGAGACGGTTGTCAATTAAATTTGAGGGATAGTCAACAGAATTTGTTATGATTTGTTTTCTTATTAAGATTTTACTATCAATTAGTATCTAATAAATCGGAACATAATTTATTGAGTACTCAGTGTACGCGCTAATTGATTTTAGCAACTTATTTTGATAATTGTAACCGATCGTTTTGTTCAAAACAATTGATGACTTGTTACTTTGATTTTAAAATGATTTACTTTGTGAAACAATAGTGATTGTTTATTTATGACAATTATTCTTGTTGTATTATTCGATTTATAATGTGAGTTATAATGTGAATCTATTTGATTTAGCACATTTTAATATTTTGTATCAAGTAAACACGATGACGTATTTCCGTACGCCATTGGACAGAGTTGTTGTGGGGCGAGTGCGTAGTGGGGACAAACCTTTATAACTGAGCGCACTCGTTTGTGCTGGACAGTCAATAACAGTCAGTGACAGTCAGTCAGATGTAACAGTCAGTGACAGTTAGTGAGGGTGAGTCGGTGTTCGGACTCGACTACTGACAGAGCACTAGCTCCCGACAAACCTGTCGGTTTACTTGGGTGGCTCTGTCACTATACGAACAGTAATCGATCCTACGATTTGTTCGCAATTACTTTGTTACTGTACATAATTATTTTACTGTGTATCTAGTTGTGTCGTGTACCTACAGTGTGTGATTTGCTAGTGTGATTTATTTGTTCGTGATATTATAATTTTGATTTGATCTGCAAACGGTTTTTCTATTGCGCAATAACCAACACTACCCACAGTACGCCCACAGTAGTTAATCAAATATGCCTGATGATAACTAGACGCCTGTAACCTACTCCTGATCCGACATCAGAAGCGGGATGATATAATTTGTGTTGGTTCATGCGCAAAATGAGAATGCTAAAAGTGAAAGTGACCGTTGACATTTGAAAAACAAAGTGTAAACATGTGAACGCTTATTAAATAATCGTGTGGATCTGTGCAAGTTCGACCCAGACAAAGCAGATACGGATGCGCGATCATAGTGCATGTTGTTTTGGGCATAGGCTGTATGCAGAAATACCTTTGCCGAATGACGTGCTAGTTTCACCTACCGCCATGTTTGAAAAAAACAAGCGGGTCTCTAACCGGCGTTTGAGTTCGTCGTATCCCGTTCCCGTAATTAGAACACGCGGTAGGACGCGTGTGCAAACGTGTCAGCACACAGTACGACAGCTGATTTTTGTTTAACTGAAAATTCACTGCAAGGTGTGCAAAGGAGCAGCATCAACGTGGCTATCGTAAATAGCAAATCAAGGACGTGGCGTGGAGCTACCAGTGACGTGGAGTGACTGAATCGACCCAAGCAGCCACGCAGCCGTCAGCGAAGCCATTCATGTGCTGCTAGTGAGGGATTCCAGGACATATCGCTGCCCTCCATGAGCAGTAGCAGCCAAGCAGATGGTGAAGGTGGAGCATGTGCTGGAAGCAGCAATGGCGAGTGGATGTTTGTATCTTACACCTACCCTCGGACGCCTTAGAAAATAAAGGTGAGCTGTATTGTTTTGTTTACCATTCTGGTGCTGAATGCTTGTTAGTAAAGGAGAGGACTTAGAGATGGCGATAGTTACTGATTCCAACAATCGATCGCTAGTTTTCAAATTCGAATAAAGCCTCTAGTTCATTCATTTACTTTACCCTTGCCATACAAAATTGGGCTGTTTACACGTACAATAAAGTCTATTTTCAATTGATATTCGTTGCAACAAGTAACTGATTTGCGAACCTCTAGTTCATTCGTTCAGTTTGTCATACAAAATTGAGTTTAGATGAAGTTACGGATATTCGAATGTATGAACTAGTAATAATAATGAAATTTGAATCGGAAGGAATAACACAACGCAATATGTAGGCAACTTATTGTATTTATTAATTTATTTATCTTTATATATTAAAAACAACAACAATACAAACTAATTAATTTATATATTACTTATTTATGTATTACTTAACACACAGACATACATCACTCATACAAATCGCATTTACATTCATCCACATCACAAAACATATAAAAACAATAATTCATAAGCATCGCCGGATGACACTCGGTAGTATGCGGCGGGCCGGCTAGTTTCTTACATACATATACCTATACACCGCCGCGTCGTGCGCGCACGCCGGACCAGCGGCTGACGATGCGCACACCTACCTGCAGTCCTAATTGATACACCGCCGCGAAGCCCTCGTTACTTGTATGCAAATTCTTAACAGTGTACCTTCTACTATTGTCTTCCTAAATCTATCTCCTAAATCTATACTCTTAAATCTATCTTGCTACTACTGTGATTTCTCCTTCTATCTAACTACAAAAATAAACTATATATGTGACTATTGAAGTGGGTGTTTATCTTCCTAACCATTAAACATCTACAACTGGTGACCCCCGACGCAAAAAAAAGAAGATTGATGTCTAGCAGCAGCGAGGACTCCAGGAAATCTCAGGTGACTGAGCGTACACGTGAACGTCGCTTCAAAATGGCGGAACCAAATCCGGGATCGGCAACCATATCCACTACGCCTGCACCGATACATATGAAGATACCACCTTTCTGGCCCGAAAAACCGGCGATATGGTTTGCGCAAGTGGAAGGGCAGTTTGCTGTTATGAAAGTTACGGATGAAACGGCAAAATTTTACCATATTTTGGCCACGCTGGACAGACAGTACGCCGCGGAAGTGGAAGACGTTCTAACCGGACCACCCGACTACAAGAGGTTGAAGAACGAGCTCATAAAACGCTTATCAGTGTCTCGAGAGAATAAAGTCAAGCAATTATTGATGCACGAGCAGCTTGGTACCCGCAAACCTTCACAATTTCTACGGCATCTTCAACACCTCGCGGGCCCTGAGATACCCGAAGATTTTTTGAGGACCATCTGGAGCAGTCGTCTACCTACAGCTATGCAGTCAATCGTCGCGTCGCAATCGGCGTTGTCACTGGATAACCTAGCCGAACTCGCAGATCGTGTAAACGACATCGCAACGCCGACGCAACAGGTCGCAGCAGCTTCATCATCACCAGTGGACGAGTTGACACGGCAAGTTGCGGAGCTAACTCGTCAAGTGAGCGCACTCACGGCTCAGGTGAATCGGCAATCGAGACCTCGCGAACGAGATTCACGACCCCGACAACAACAACGGAGTGGAACACCGCACAGGTCGCAATCCAGTTATCGACGCTTCCCGATCTGCTGGTACCACAACAAACATGGCACCAAGGCAAAGAAATGCATCAAGCCCTGTGACTACAAGGCGGAAAACACACCGGGCAGTCAGTGATGGCGACGGACGACTGCCTTAGTTCTACGGGTCGCCTCTTTGTTACGGATCGCAAGTCAAATATACAGTTTTTAATAGACACGGGTAGTGATATTTGTGTGTACCCTGTAACCGCGCTTTGTGATCGCCGCCGTTGTAAAACGTCATACCAACTAAGTGCTGCCAATGGTTCTACTATCGATACGTATGGTTACATTCAATTAAACCTAGATTTAGGGTTACGTCGTAACTATCCGTGGCGTTTCGTCATTGCTGACGTCACGAAAGCTATAATAGGGGTAGATTTTCTTTCTCATTACCAACTGATTGTCGATGTCAGCAAACAAAAACTTATTGATACTTTAACCACTGTTAGCACTGTAGCCACTATAGATAAATTAAATTGTAATGTCCAAAGTGTTAAAGTTTCGACTGTTGGTGATAGCGAATTTCACAAAATTTTGTCCGAATATCCGGAACTAACACGCCCTGCTGGTATTCCGGGTGTCGTCAAGCACAACACTGTACACTATATTCGCACTACACCAGGCCCCCCAGTGTCATGCTCACCTCGTCGTCTCGCGCCTGATAAACTTAAGATAGCTAAACAAGAATTTGAGGCTATGTTAGCTAATGGCACTGTACGTCCGTCTGACAGTCAATGGGCGTCACCTCTCCACCTAGTTTCCAAAAAAGATAACGGTTGGCGTCCGTGTGGTGACTATAGGTTACTTAACGCTAGAACCATACCCGATCAATACCCTATTCGTCACATACAAGATTTTTCAAACAGTCTGTCCGGTTGTAAATTTTTTTCAGTGATTGATTTAGTGAAAGCCTACCATCATGTACCTGTATTTAAGGACGATATACCAAAAACAGCAATCACTACACCCTTTGGTTTATGGGAATTTCCATTCATGACGTTTGGTCTACGTAATGCAGGTCAAACTTTTCAAAGATTCGTCGATGAAATGACAAGGGGATTAGATTTTTGTTACCCATACTTAGATGATTTTCTAATATTTTCTAGAACTAGCGACGAGCACAAAGACCATCTCAAGCAGCTTTTCACCCGAATGAGAGACTACGGCGTACTTATTAACACCAGCAAGTGTGTCTTCGGCGTCTCACAAATAACATTTCTGGGATATCACATCTCAGAAGAAGGCACTAAACCCCACGACAGTAAGGTGAAAGCTATTGCCGACTTCCCCGTCCCCAAAACCGTTAGAGAGCTCAGACGTTTTCTGGGGATGGTCAATTTTTACCGGCGATTTCTGCCCAACGCTGCACAGATACAAGCCCCCTTGAACGCATTGTTGACTGGATCAGTTAAAGCTTCCCACCCTGTCGACATTACAGGAGTTTCCCTGCAAGCTTTTGAGGACTGCAAAAAGAGCCTCTGTAACGCAGCTCTTTTAGCACACCCCGACACAAACGCCAAGTTAGGACTCGTCACTGACGCCTCTGATACGGCGATAGGTGGAGTTCTGCAGCAGCGTAAAGACGGAGTTTGGCAGCCTCTAGCATTTTTCTCGCGTAAGTTGAGTCCAGCACAGATCAAATACTCACCTTATGATCGCGAACTCCTGGCAATCTACGAGAGTATTCGATACTTCCGCCATATGCTAGAGGCCACTCTCTTCACCATCTATACAGACCATAAGCCGCTGTGTTATGCTTTTCATGAGAGAAAGAAAAACTGCTCTCCACGTCAGTTTAGGCAATTAGACTTCATCTCGCAGTTCACAACTAACATTCGCCACATCTCGGGTAAAGACAACATCGTTGCTGATACGCTTTCCCGCGTCAATGAGCTACAGATGCCAGTTGATTTGGAAATCATGGCCAAACTCCAGGCAACAGACCCTGACCTTGCAGCGAATCTCCAAGGCAAAACATCTCTTCGCCTGAACAAGATGAAGGTCCCTGGTAGTCGTACTGAGCTGTACTGCGACGTAAGTACAACGACTCCAAGGCCTTTCGTCCCCGTGCAACTTCGTCAGCAGATATTTAACTGCTTGCATTCACTCAGCCATCCAGGTGCCAACGCCTCAGCCAAACTGGTTGCGCAACGCTTTGTCTGGCCTCTTATGCGCAAAAATTGTCGTGAATGGTCTAGGGCATGTTTAGCATGCCAGCGCACGAAGGTAAACAAGCATGTCGCGTCACCTTTAGGGACGCTCGATTTACCACCAGCGCGTTTTAAACATGTTCATTTAGACCTGATCGGCCCATTACCGCCAGCAAGTGATTATCGGTATTGCCTTACACTCGTCGATCGTTTCACGCGATGGCCGGAAGCTGTACCAATTACCGATATCACCGCCGAAACGGTAGCCAAAGCGTTCGTATCCTGTTGGGTGTCCCGATACGGCTGTCCTTCACAAGTTGTTACTGACCGCGGAAGGCAGTTTGAATCGGCGCTGTTTCAACAACTGTCCAAATTGATCGGTTTTGATCACCGCAGGACAACGGCATACCACCCACAGTGCAACGGTTTGGTTGAACGGTTTCACCGGCAGTTGAAGGCAGCTATCACCTGCCATACTGACGCAAACTGGACTGACACGTTACCTTTCGTACTACTCGGCATAAGGAGTGTCTTTAAAGAAGACCTGCAATCTTCATCAGCCGAGCTGGTTTACGGTGAGCCACTGCGCCTCCCTGGTGAATTTTTCGGCCACGACGTAACGGGATATACCACCGACATAACCGATCTCTCGGCACGACTGAAGTCCTATGCCGAGAAAGTACGACCGGTACCTGCCCAGCACCATTCTACTCGCAGAATCTTCGTTTACAAAGATCTTGCCACATGTAGCCATGTATTTCTGAGGGAAGACATGCTACGTGGTTCACTACAGCCTGCTTACACAGGGCCACACGAAGTACTGAAGAGGGGTGCCAAATATTTTGTAATTCGCGTCAAGGGTAAAGACTCGACAGTAAGCATAGACCGCTTGAAACCAGCCTATATATTGTCAGATGACCTAAGACCACCACAAAGCGTTACACATCCTCCTCAAACTCCTCAACCGACTCAGCCACAGACACGAGACAGTCCACTTACACAGACGACACGATCAGGAAGGCGGGTACATTTCCCTGATTATTATCGTCCGTAGACACGGCCTCTGGAGGGGAGTGATGTAGGCAACTTATTGTATTTATTAATTTATTTATCTTTATATATTAAAAACAACAACAATACAAACTAATTAATTTATATATTACTTATTTATGTATTACTTAACACACAGACATACATCACTCATACAAATCGCATTTACATTCATCCACATCACAAAACATATAAAAACAATAATTCATAAGCATCGCCGGATGACACTCGGTAGTATGCGGCGGGCCGGCTAGTTTCTTACATACATATACCTATACACCGCCGCGTCGTGCGCGCACGCCGGACCAGCGGCTGACGATGCGCACACCTACCTGCAGTCCTAATTGATACACCGCCGCGAAGCCCTCGTTACTTGTATGCAAATTCTTAACAGTGTACCTTCTACTATTGTCTTCCTAAATCTATCTCCTAAATCTATACTCTTAAATCTATCTTGCTACTACTGTGATTTCTCCTTCTATCTAACTACAAAAATAAACTATATATGTGACTATTGAAGTGGGTGTTTATCTTCCTAACCATTAAACATCTACACAATACATTCTATTATTTCTCAATCGTTTTCAAATTCGAATGAATTGTATGTTTGTTCGAATAATTTGAATGACTTGTACAATCGTATCATTCGAATAATGTCATTCAAAATCGCTAATCGCTAGCTGAGAGATTAAGTAGCAACCGAGTTAATAACGTTGTTGTGTTGACGTTGTATTTGTCAAACACGTGTACTCAGCACAGAACAAGTCATATGTAGCATTGAGATTAGCGATCAACAAATTGAGATTTTATTAAATTTCTACCCGAAATTTGCTTGCAAAGTAATAATATGATAGTACGTGAAATATTGAACCTAGGCTATTTCAATTAATATGACTACGTTAGAGGTTTTGTTACATAAAGTTCTTGCGATGAATTAGTTTTCAGTTAGCAATAACATGGTTCCATTTGATGCGACATACGCAACTACAGATTCCAAAATTTAGGTTTGGCGATTTCGTGTTATTAAAGAACTAATAGCGAAATCAGATTATCAGTCAGGCTTAGAGGAATCTTTTGTTATCGATGATTGTTATTGTTTTTATCCATGTGGTCAGAATTGGCCGAGTGGAATATGTACTGCTGTTGATTTTTTTTGGTTACAGGTTAACACACAAGGACGTGTGCAAGCAGGATGGCAGTGTCGGACAGCGCTGCACTCTTTGGATCTCCTGTATGAAAAATCGCTGATCAAGGACGGTGCTGTTCGAGCGGGGAGTTTAGCGACTTCTGCCAGGGAAGCGGTGGCAGCGAGTGGATGTCTGTGCCATTGGGCCAGCTGCAGATCTATTGTCTACCGAATCTGGTGAGTCTTTTTCAGTTTGTTTTGACTCGGGTACTGAGTGCTTCCTTGGTAAACAGCAAAAATGGTTATATTGTTAGTTATAGCCTAATCTGGTTTAACGATAAGTTAAGAATGATGCCAGTAGGTCATGTACCAGTCAAAGTAGATGGTGATCACAGTGGTGATGAACAAGCCTAAGTAGTGGTAACCACGCGAGTAGGGGTTCTCTATCGGCCGTAGTAAAGTTGTGTGTAGTCACAGGGTGATGCATACGGATCCATGTGCTGGATATGTGACAGCAATGTGATTGCTGGTTGGCTGGAGAGCCGTGGCGTTAGAGTGGTTTACTCGTGTGTGGGTTCCCAAGTGTCTAAGGCTCTTAGTGAAAAAGATGCTTGTTAATGTGGATAACGATGGTACATGGCTCTGGTTGATGATTTTCGCTTTGATTAGATAGTCAAAGTTGGTTTACATGGCTCTGGTAGATGATTTTTGCTATGATTATCAAAATTTTGTTTATATGGCTCTGGTTAAATCAAGTACGCACATGACCATGTACAAAAATGCCTGAAGTCTAGTTACTGTTAATGATGATGTCAATGATGACACTGATGATGATTCATCTGCTGCTGACATACTATAGCTGAATTGACAAGTTGTCTATGTTGACTCTTGTTTGGTTGTCTATGTTGACGCCTGTGTTGGTTGACACCTATGTTGGTTGTCTGTTGGTTGTCTATGTTGACGCCTGGATTTGGATGTTGGACTTGACACCTAGGCGGGTTGTCTATGTTGACGCCTATGCGGGTTGTCTATTCAACTCCAAATTACTTGTCAAATCCCATGGGGTGATTTTGGCTGGGAGACTATGTCTCTACTTTTTGGTTGTCTATGTTGACGCCTGGATTTGGTTGATTCCAAATTACTTGTCGAATCCCATGGTGTGATTTCGGCTGGGAGACTGTCTCTACTTTTGGTTGTCTATGTTGACGCCTGGATTTGGTTGACTCCAAATTACTTGTCGAATCCCATGGTGTGATTTCGGCTGGGAGACTTTCTCTACTTTTTGGTTGTCTATGTTGACGCCTGGATTTGGTTGACTCCAAATTACTTGTCGAATCCCATGGTGTGATTTCGGCTGGGAGACTATGTCTCTACTTTAATTGAGCTATGTATTGTCTGCAACAGTATGGTCATTTTAGAATTGTTGCGATGCAACTGCTTTTGATAATAATTTTATTTGACTAATTCAGGATTTTTCATTTGAACGTACCTTTTGTGATTTGTGCTTTTGTTGGTCAGAAAGGCCGATCGATATTCACCTAGACATTTTGTATCCCAAGATTACACGAGGACGTGTAGAACGTCAGTTCTGGCCGTGTCGGAGACGGTTGTCAATTAAATTTGAGGGATAGTCAACAGAATTTGTTATGATTTGTTTTCTTATTAAGATTTTACTATCAATTAGTATCTAATAAATCGGAACATAATTTATTGAGTACTCAGTGTACGCGCTAATTGATTTTAGCAACTTATTTTGATAATTGTAACCGATCGTTTTGTTCAAAACAATTGATGACTTGTTACTTTGATTTTAAAATGATTTACTTTGTGAAACAATAGTGATTGTTTATTTATGACAATTATTCTTGTTGTATTATTCGATTTATAATGTGAGTTATAATGTGAATCTATTTGATTTAGCACATTTTAATATTTTGTATCAAGTAAACACGATGACGTATTTCCGTACGCCATTGGACAGAGTTGTTGTGGGGCGAGTGCGTAGTGGGGACAAACCTTTATAACTGAGCGCACTCGTTTGTGCTGGACAGTCAATAACAGTCAGTGACAGTCAGTCAGATGTAACAGTCAGTGACAGTTAGTGAGGGTGAGTCGGTGTTCGGACTCGACTACTGACAGAGCACTAGCTCCCGACAAACCTGTCGGTTTACTTGGGTGGCTCTGTCACTATACGAACAGTAATCGATCCTACGATTTGTTCGCAATTACTTTGTTACTGTACATAATTATTTTACTGTGTATCTAGTTGTGTCGTGTACCTACAGTGTGTGATTTGCTAGTGTGATTTATTTGTTCGTGATATTATAATTTTGATTTGATCTGCAAACGGTTTTTCTATTGCGCAATAACCAACACTACCCACAGTACGCCCACAGTAGTTAATCAAATATGCCTGATGATAACTAGACGCCTGTAACCTACTCCTGATCCGACATACATATATCCGTATATGCTTATACTGGTAGAAACTTTACACCGCGCTTATTATTAAGAAGGCTGTGTTTAGTTTTGGAGCTGCTGAAGATTGTAAGTCTATCTTTGCATTGTATAAATTCAATCTCCTAGTATTGTATAATTGCATAACACATGTGTGAGTACTATGTACACACTATAAAGCTACCATTTACTGGGTACGTCTTTCATTGACTTGAATGTGCTCTGGCGGCTGAGAGTATGTCATGCTCACTCAAATGTCTCGCTGATGGTGGCGCATGTGTTGGATCATTTAGCTCCCTTCAAAATGGTTGAGCTGAATGGTGCTGATGCATGCGTCATGTTCGTGAACGGGCGCCGTCAGTAGGGACTGGTCATCTCTTTGCTGCCATGGCTTATTTTAATTTATTATTTGAATTGTTGTTTTTTCTCATCTTTTCATTATGGACGCTTTTAACGTTCTGCATCGTTCTCACATGTATAATTTTTAACATGAATGATGTAACCAAGACTTTGTAACCACATTATTTTGATTTAAAAGAGTGTCCATGGAGTTTCTTGCCCGTTCTTCTCCATAGGTACCTACGCTTTGGAATGGGCAACTAGCTTAACTTTTTCTGACTGACTGACTTCTTGACAATTCAAAAGTGCCTGTAAATGGTTTAATTGAAATAAATGCTTTGAGTTTGAGTTTGAGTTTGAAGGAAGTAATCCTTGTGGTAGACCGCGAAATTCAAATTTTTTTATTTTTTTGCAATTTGCAATAGAGATTTGTTCTTATGGAACAAATCTCACAAAGTTGACATAGTGATGATGTTCTTCAGAAAGATCACATGCGTAGTACTCGCAACCGGCATGTGTGTGTGACCAGATTTATGAACATAGACCTCATCTATCGCTTTCAATCAGGCGTGATCGGGGTCAAGAGCGGGCCCATTAAGCAATAAAAAAAAAAACATAAACGAAGAAAAAGGAGTATAATAGGAACCGTAGCGGGTGGGGTTCTACAGCTTCTGTTTATCCCCATGGGAATAAGGCGTGAGTTTATTTATGTATTTACATTATGTACAACACCAAATATCGTAGCATTTTGCTACGTGCTACGAGCTACGCGCTACACAACTACTAATTACTTTCACTAATCGCGTGTAAACGGGCCAGCTTGTTCAGCAATCAGTTAGTTTACAAGACGAGTCGTAGAAATCAGCTGGCTTTAAGCTGTCGTCAGCGGAGTCAAATAGCTACGGCGAATTTCAATACAGAGGTCATGCTGGAGAGAAATGTACAGAAAGTCTAACGGTTTTTAAAGCCGTTGGTGTTTGCGAGAGACTAGCTTCTGCCCGTGGCTGCGTCTGCGTGAAAATTCTTGTTCCCCCGATCCACCACGTCGCATCGCATCGTCTGTCCGCGCTATTACCTCGTTTTTTCTGTGTTTTTTTCTAGTGCTCGTCTCCTAGGGGTCCTAGCGTGGCGGCCCAGAGGTATCGGCCTCGACTTACGAGATTTAGGTCTTGAGTTCGAACCCAGGCCGGCACTTTACTTTGTGTATTTATTTTCATCACCACTGTACATTGCTTACGAAACGGTAAAGGAAAACGTCGTGAGGATGTTCTAGAACCAAAAACTCGAAGCCATGTGACATCCACCAACCCGTACTGGATCTGCGTGGTGTATTATGGCCCACTCCCTCTCATTGAGAGGCTCCGCCTGCGTCCCAGCAGTGGGAACATTATAAGCTGATTATGCTAAAGCTGAATGTGAAATATGTAGGTAACATTACAACTTTCATTCTTCAACCGTATTTTTCCAACCCTAACCTCCCTGGTTATTCTAAAGGTTATCCTGGGTTTAACTTTATCCGCGTTTGTTACTAAGGAGAAATTCTAACGAGCCGTTTCAACTTTGACTTCTGCTCCCCCACTCAACGCTCCCTATTTGGTATGCCCGTCACGCGCGCCTCACGTAGGTCGATATGACACCTACAGTCTCCAAAATTGAATTGATTTTTATCAAGCGTCGAGCAAACTCGACGATTTTTTGGCTGATCCCCTTTTTTATTATTTGTCCTAGAAGGGTAATCCTTATTGAGGTGTGAAAGGAATACTGATATTATTGCAGATGTTTATTTGTTTTTACAGTGATACGTTTACTTATTCGAATGTGAATTGATCTACTTAAGGATATTCCCTCCTGTGTTTTTCCCGATGCTGACGCCTCAAAGGAAAAGGCTGCCGTAAAGTAACGATCTGTCACTTATTGCTTTTCGAAATTGTAAGGCGCTTTTGTGTAGCTTTCATGTTTTAGCGACATTAAATTAATAGTTTATAGACTGAACAGGTGCTTAATGGAGTAATTTTGCGACACAAATTATGGACCAATTAGGGGCCATTTTCTTTTTTTACTGCCTGTATTGTGGAGGCTCAGTCACGTTTAAAAATATGTTTCCTTTTGCATATAGCTTTTTCCGAAAGCGATTTGTGTCAAAGTTTTAACTAAAAATATTGAAATATTGTTAGTACTTACTTCCAACGTGCATGCAAATACAATGTAAAAAATACTATGGTAAACTTTATTTTTAAGACGTAAGTAAGTACTTAGCAAATTATTTCAATTATTATTTTATTATTTCAATTTGAAGTTCATAAAAAAAAAGAAAATAATAAGTAATAATTAATGAATGAATTTGTTGTTCTTGTTGTTGAGTTGTTGTTGTTCAATTTTAAACTAAGCACAAAGCTTGAAATCTGTTCCAAACATTGATTACAATATACTGCGAAGCCTTTCAAACTCATACTTACGAAACACGATCCCAATCAGCTACCTTACAAATAGAATTTCATATTAATATTCAATCTTACCTACATCTATACAAATAAATAACATTAAATTGTCTGTTTGTAAAGTCAAAATGACAGCTTTTAATTAAATGCATAATTATGAAAGTAGGTAGGTACTTAAACAATTTTTTTATTATTTTTTTTAATTTGTTTTTCTGTTTTTTCCTGCTTATCTGCAAAACGGCTAGACCGATTTTGACGGGACTTTCACTGGCAGATAGCTGATGTCATAGTAATGACAATAATGATGGAATAGGGATGGGGAAAAAAGAATTAAAACCCATGGAATACAATTTGTTTTTCTAAATGCACGCGAAGTCGCAGGGACAGCTAGTAACGAAATAAACACTCAATTCAAAATTCAAAGTCAAGAGCCAGCATAATTTAGTAACAGAATGTTCTGAAGTGTTACAATTGTACTTAATTCACAATGATTAAGTCGTGGCACGTTTTGGCACCAAGTGAGTTCGCAAGTTCGTCTGAACCGTGCCTTATCTCGAACTTCAAACTCTGATTGGTTGTTGCGCATTTGAAAGTATTATAATAGCGTGTTCAGATCTCGCAAGTTTGTTAAAGAGGTTAGTGATGAATCATTGGAGATTGTTCGATACCTTTGAATGATTTAGGGCTTGTGAATTTGGGAGAAAAGTTTTGATGCAAATGCAACAATGGCAATTAAAACAAGCGCGTAAAAAGCTTTATGCTGAAATGCAACGCATTAAACTTTCTTCGGTGAATGTGACTATTAGGAACGGCACCTAGATGCTGTCGAGATAAAAACAATCGAATGATGCCATTTGGTTTTATTGAAATCAAGAGGCTATATGGATGGAACACAACAATTAAAATAATACACAACGACTTTTCTTCTTGTCGGAACAGTTTTGTATGACAGATTCTAAACCTCTAAACAGAGGGGCAATCCTCGTAATTTTAAAGAACGTTCACAGTCTGATCTCAGTCTCAATCTATTAAAAATACTGCTAATTTCCCTACATTTTGGATATTGATTGTCGCTGAGATGAGATTGCGACTAGATTTTGAACGTTTTTAATTACAGGAATTGGTCTTCAGTTTTATTTACTCGAATCTTAAAACACTATAATAATGTAGGTACACAACCTTTATCACTTTTTATCGTTTTCAAACAATGATCGGTATCATAAGTAATTCATAAATAATCAATAGCTTTACGGTGAAAGAAAAAACCGTGTAAAAACCAGGACATACACCGGTCCGAAATCAATCATCGACACTCGTCTCCATTAAAACGAGGTACCCTGCAGTCATTATAATCAGCGTATAACGTTTCCACTGCTGCGACACAGGCCTCCTCTCGGTGAGACGGACTGGGCCGTACAGTAAAACGGGGCTACTTTGACTTCCAGGGTTACTTTGACAAGGCCGATCACAACGCTATGTCGCGTTCCCCACACCCCGCGCCTCGCGCAATTTTACTCGAGGTCACGCACACTTGCTGAGCACACGTGAAAACCGATTTTGGCGCTCTGTTAAAGTAGTTCCAACGCCTGTCAAAGTAACCCTGGAAGTCAAAGTAGCCCCGTTTTGCGGTACTACACCACGCGAGCCCTGCAGTGCGGGTTGGTACTTGGTAGATGTCACATGTCTTCTGATGTTTGGTTCTAAACCATGCCGGATTCCTCACGATGTTTTCCTTCACCGTTTTGAGGACAGCGGTGAAGAAATAATTTACACGAAGTAATGCGCCTGTCTAGCTTCGAATCTATGACCTATGTCTCGATAAGTCACGGCCGTTATTACTAGGCCACCATTGCTCTCCCATCAGTTGACATTAATTAGTTATCGCACCCTGCAGTGGTACAACCATAACATACCAAAATTAAATTATTTAAATATTTAGGTAGTTATCGACCTAAATATGTAAAATATAAAGGTAAGCGTGTCTCGAATGGTCCATTAAACAAGTTTCACGATAATTGTTCGGTGCGGACAATTTTCTTATAAACGCGCTGTTCTAATCACGCTATCGCAAAAACAGGGTGACCCGCATGTGTGGCTAGGGGTGGCGCGACGTGGGTTAAGTTGTTTCTAGTATGAAAGGAAATACAAAAGACCATTTCAGACACCAATCTACATGGTCTTCACATGATCTGACCAAGATTTTGTCTGGTCTTTAAAAGAGACTGTGACCTCTGAGTTTGTTTCGGCCTTTCTTCTCAGAGTAGTCAGATAGGAAACGCCGACCTCATCTAGCTTAAAAAAATATGATTGACGTATAAAAGTGTTTGTACAAACCTACTTACAGAAAATAAATCATTTATCATTTAAAATATGCAACGCGAGGTAAAGCGCACTGTATACCTACAGCTCGATTCAAACTTTATGGCGGCTCTGCATAGCTATTCACAACCACTCGATACGCTACCGTACAGTATCGAACATCAATCAATGTTTTCCTAGGAGTCCTCTAAGCGCTGTTCACAAGTCCAATATCCGGAAATTTTGTCAGTTCAAATGAAATAGACGCCCGCTATCCTCCGACAGCTGTTTGTTGTCGGGGGCAAGCCAAATCAGGTTATCAAAATGTATAATTTCCGATACGATAGCCTGTCATATAGTTGTGAATAGCTATGCTGAAATGCGCTACTCGCTGCGCAGTACCTCACCCCTCAC
The DNA here is from genome assembly GCA_947508005.1 of Amphipoea lucens. Taxonomy (NCBI): domain Eukaryota; kingdom Metazoa; phylum Arthropoda; class Insecta; order Lepidoptera; family Noctuidae; genus Amphipoea; species Amphipoea lucens. The sequence goes on from OX382372.1 coordinate 19,317,918, forward strand.
CCCCGCGGACACGTGAATTTGTTACTGCGCAGCGACTCGCCTCATGGTCCGAGCTGCCATAATTTTTGAGGCGAACGGTATGCGGATAAGACGTTAAGGCCGCAGCACACTTTTAACACCCGACGCCATCCCGCACTAACGTATTGGTCAAATGACGAAAATAGCTCAATGAGATAAAAAATGTGGCCAATGAGTAAGCTTCATTGATGTCGCGTAACGTGGTGTGTTATAAGTCTGTTTCCGCCTTTACATTTGCTAGTAAAACGTGCCTCAATTCGTGCGTCAACGCGCGTTTACGAGCGTTCTCGTGACTGATGGAAGGATCTATAGGTTCGTGCATTGAAAACGCGCGTTAGATTAAAGATATATCATTTTCAATCTAAAATTTATGTTTATTGTGACAGACAGCTGAAATAGATCATGAACGCTAATATCATTTAATTTATTTATAAAAACATGTGTGGGTATGTTTACAACTTTATATTATAGAAATATGATGAACAAGGTGTAAAGTTCACTCATCCTCTATAGAAAAGGGAGGATCCTCCGACCAGACGGGTGTCTGTCGTGTCTGGTGAGCAACTGCCCGACGATTGATGTCGGGACGTTGTATTGCTAGTTGCTCGGTAAACTCTGCTTGCGCGATGCAGGATTTTCGTGACGTCAATGTGATATGTAGTTTGCATGTGGCGGTGTAGATGTTGCTTCAGTATAGTCTCTGTAAAGTTAATAATGATATAGTATTCATACTATCCATACTAATAATATTATAAATTCGAAAGTAACTCTTTCTGTCTGTCTGTATGTTACCATTTCACGCCTAAACCGCCGAACCGATTTAGATGAAATTTGGTCTGAAGATAGCTTGAGTCCCGGGAAAGGACATAAGATACTTTTATCCCGATATTATCACGGGATCGAGATTTATGCGGGTGAAACCGCGGGGTGCAGCTAGTTTGCTATAATGTTTGACATAACTTACTAACACAATCTACTTCACAGTTACATGCAATCTCGACTAATATTGAATCGATATTACATCCAGCTAAAACAATATATTTTCAATTTCCTGTTATTATGGCACTTCCTCTATCTATACTATACAATAAAAAAATGGTTACGACGCGTGGCAGCCCTGCCCCGGTACGGTGACAAGCTAACGGCTTCGCGGCTCGGCTATGCGTGTGCGCAAGATTGTGGCGCGATGGATCGAGTACATTGACGATTTACTATTAGCAAAATGTAATGAAGAATCCTCAATTTCACTTTCGTCTTTCTGAAAGGTAAGAAAGGCTATCCAAAAGAGAAGTTAAAACCTATAAAAATAACAATGGCTTCGAGTCCTTGGATGGTCATGAACAATTTTGAATGAACATGATCTCCACCAACGCTTCTCATGCACGAAGTTATGGGTTCAATTCTGGACAAGCACCGTTATGCCTTTTTCAATTCATGAGAGATGCTTTCATATTACCAAGAAGCTGTATTGTACAGACGACAGCACATCAAGCAACTACAATCTGTCAAATTTCTTTAATAAATTTTCAACATTATCACTAAAGCATAAGGTTCAAAGTTGATTGGGAAAATTTGACAGTTTCGGGTAGCTTGATGTGCTGGCGTCTCTACTTTTGAACTTTATCTTGGACGTCACCGACCTCGGTGTAGGAAAATATCGTGAGAAAACCTGGAGTTATAGAAAATATAAATCTGAAATCGCCAACCCGTCTACAGCAAGCGTGGTGATCAATGATTGTGTCTTCTCCGTGTGAGAAGAGATCTTTGCCCTGCAGTGGGTCAATAATAAGCTGGTATTATTATTATAATGATAAGTATTCGCTCACGTGGAGGTCGGAAATTATTACGGTAATGTATTACCTACTGGGATGAAATGCATCCTGTGTGGTAATCCAGGCCATACACTATCTCTATGCCAAATTTCATCCAAATCCGTTCAGCCGTTTTTGCGTGATTGAGTAACAAACATCTCACATTATTAACCGACTTCAAAAAAGGAGGTTCCGTATTCGACCCGTATGTATGTATGTTTGTATGTCCGCGATTTTCTCAGAAAGTAATGTACCGATTTTAAAATTTCTTTCATTAATGTGATGTACATACTTTCAGGAAGGTTTTAGTATATAATACATTAGGTAACTATTCTTATGAAGGAAGTTATATGCATAGGTAAATGTACTGCATCTCCGGCATTTCTATGCGAATTTTGATGATTGTTCTAGTCGGTGCCTTCAATTCTTTAATGCACTAGTGTTAATTGAATTTGTGTGGGGTAGGTATAACTAAAAAGTGAAAAATAAAAACCTTTTTGCAAAAAAAAAAAACAACCGAATTCAAAAAAAAAAACAAGTGAAAAATAACTTTAATTTCGGAAGTCGGTATCAAAAAACAAAAATGCGGAACCAACGTCACCGACTTCCGAAATTATAGTAGATTGTACAACTAAGGCATAAAATAAGCTATTTTACCCCGAGACGTTTATATCCACGCGAGCCGCAGGCGAGGGTGGATAGTTAAGTCGAGGGGTAAAATGGCTCGTTTATGCCTGAGTTATACACTCTGCTTTTCACTTCGATTGCGAGAAAATGAAACAGGCATAAAGTATACAGTACATACTTAATTAATCAAAAATGTTGCAAAGCCGTAGAGGGAGTATTCTCTGTCTACGTGCAAAGCATAGCTAATTCCCGCCACCACAGATAATACTGCCACGAAACTTTTTAAAAGTTTTTTTTTTAATTTCAACATTTGTCATTCGACTTGGGTACTTCATACTGCCAAGTCATAAAAACGTTTCTTTGCGTTTTTAAATAATAAAAGACAACTATTTTACCTGATTTTATTAAATTAACGATAGAAAACACGGAAGTGGTATAAATTAAAGAAAATGAAATAAATCACGACTTTAAATCTGCGATGTTTTATTGCGCGTGTGGGCTGTTGGGCCTGATTACCTTAGTCTCAGAAAAAAAAATTACTTTATGCACTAGAACATAAAAAGCGATTTTATGTCGCCTAAGCACAACATAAAGACGAACTTTTAGAGCATGAGAAGTGAAAAAGTTATTTTTCACTTTGGAGTGTTTTTTTTGAAGTCGGTTGTTTTTTTTTATAATATCAGTAGGATTTATGTTATGAATGTCATAAACCCTGGAACTAAAATGTACTAAGTACATAGGTTTTTGAGTAAGACAGTCTCCAGTTGCTGGGTTATCCCTTATCAATTAATTTAGCATAGATGCCACTAGTGAAATATTACAAGTAACCCAATGACAGTAAGTAAACCCAGCATTGTAAAGCATCCAACTTAAAACCCACTGCGGCGCCAACGCAGACGACGTAATGACCGGCGGCGCCACCTAGCGGCGGATAACGGAGCACCTTGATTGGTTAATATATGTTTACACCTTTATTACAGCTATAATTTCTTCTCCGATCTGCTTGCCATTGCGCAACAGTGTGTTTAATTTGGTGGGTTAAATTGATCTTGAGTGTTAGAACATGTGCAAGCATTGGCGCCGATTCCCTTGTTCACAAACTAAACTAAATTTAAGTTCAGTGCATCTTTTTCTTTCTGTTTCATTTAGCAAAGGACAGAAGATAAATTTTAGTTTAATCCTGTCAAATTAATCAGCGCCTGACACTACTCCATACAAGTTTAGACGTGATTAATAAACTTGCCTACTAAAATTACGTAAATTTACGTCAGGGGCTGATTAATTTGACAGGACTTAACTAAAATTTATCTTCTGTCCTTTTCTTAGTGAAATAGAAAGAAAAGGATGCACTGAACTTAGCAAGGGAATCTGCAGATCGGCACCATTATCAGCCACATTCCCACTGCGGGCATATAGACTTCCTCTCTGAGATTGGGACTATTAATCTACCACATGGGCCCCCAAGACTGGGCTGGTAGATATCACATGTCTTCGAATTTGTGTTTCTCCAATCTGCGCAAGTTTTGGAAATGTTGTTAAAAGCTTGGTTTAAAAAAATAACAATGTTTCTAAAACCAGCACCCTAATTGCGTAACACACTATCAATCGGAATCAGAATCATTTTGAAGCAAATTTCTAATCCATTGCTTCATAAGTTCGAAAATTTTGTCTGCTCAACATGTAAATAACGCAATGAATGTTGTTGAATTGTCAAAATGAAACCGATTCCGATTGATAATGTGTTACCCAATTGCCCCGCAGCATCTTGACATATTGGAAGAAACCACGTAGGATGGAACCCCTCTCAGCTACATAGATGGATGACCTTAGTAAAGCTGAAACAGACTGGATGCGAAAGCGCAGCTTGGGAGAGAACTATCCAGAAGTGTACCAGCTGGATTGACAGATTAAATGTTAAGCTAAATTGCAAAATTTTAGTAGATTCCTTGGTTAATCTGTCAAGCTCCGCTAATGAGACACAATTGATTTTCTATTGTTTCGTCGCCGATCGGCGAACCGCGCCGCTTGACCGGTAAAGTTGAATATTTAGTTTGATTTTGTGCATAAGCTACATAATAATATGATTATATACAGTCTCCAATTTACGCAAACGCAATTTGATTTCGGTGATCAAGTTTATACAAAGGAAACGTGTTTACACAATAGACCCAAGAAGCTGTCACAACAAACTCATGCGCAGCTTTTACAATATTTCGCAGTAATATCAAACAACACTATTTTCTCCGAACCACAATGGAACATAACAGGCGCACTGTCTCCACATCAACAAAAACGTCACTTTACCAAAATACGGGTTTTATTATGAAAAACAATGTGCGTTTAAAGCTGTCTTCAGCCCATACATTCTCATTAAAGTTTTCGCGAATAATCGCCACGATGATGCGATGGTTCGCGTAAAACAATGTCATTCCTTATTTTAGACAGAGTGTTTTAATTTATGGGCTCCGATTCAGGTTTACAAAGTCTTCTTGTGTTTCAGATGTCGGTTTTCGGATTCGCGGATTATCACTTAAAGGGTAAAAAGGAGGTCCTGACTCACCAGCTTTTTAATTTGCTCCAAAGGGGCAGGGAGCAGGGACAAGGGGCAGGGGGGGTGTATGTGAGGACAGTTTTATAATATTATACCGTTTTTGTGTGACTTAAAAAAGGTGACGAAGTGTGCCTGGCTTGTTACTTTATTGCAAGAACTGCTTTAGTCTGACAACAGTTTTCATCGTCATAATTAAAATGTTTTCTGCTAAACACGGACTCCTAAATAAGCGTTAAAATAAATGGTCACTAGGGTTTTCCTTCCACGTGTAACCCGTCAGCCTTCAAAGCAACAGTGGATAGGCATCTTCTGGGCTTGCTCGTTCCATCATAGACCTCATCCGTCCCTTTCCACTAGGCGAGATCGAGGTCAAGAGCTTGCTCATTTTGCAATAAAAAACCACTCAACTGGTTGGTGGTAGAAAAACTGCCAAGCCTTTAGAGACACCTACGGATGGAAATTGGTTGTTTGACAGTAAAATTATTGAGAGCATTTATCACACTTTATAAATTACTAGTTGCGCCCCGCGGTTTTACCCGCATAAGTCTCGATCCCGTGGGAATATCGGGATAAAAAGTACCCTATGTCCTTTCCCGGGACTCAAGCTATCTCTATACCAAATTTCATCTAAATCGGTTCAGCGGTTTAAGCGTGAAAAGGTAACATACATACAGACAGACAGACAGAGTTACTGGATTACCTAATTTATACAGGACATGCAATGTAACTCAGGTGTCGCAAAATCTCGTTTCACCTTAAGCTCTGCTTACACCCAATAAACAGGAACTATATCAATACACCAACGGGCTCAATGATTCACTCAAGCCCCACAACTACAAGTACAGTCAGTATAAAAAACAACTCGCAAAAAAATCGAAACCGCAGGAAGCGGTCAGTGGCGTCGACCGTCGAATTTATTTGCGAACGGTATCTGTCACGGGGTATAATGTTACGAGGAAGTTGACGCTGTTTAAGATAAGGGTATCGGCACTATATCCGCTACTTTAGACACGTTTGAGACATGCCACAGAGTAGGATGTTGCAGCGGTATAAGTTTCTTTCCTGTGGAAATTTGAAATTTGACAGTACGGAAATGCTGTGTCTTGGTAATTGAGAGTAAGAGTCGTTACTCTTAGGAGCAACATTTTGCTTCAAGGGATATTAATAGCTACAAAAATATGATATTATAGCCTTTTATCCAATATCAAATTGTACAGACGCCAGCACATCAACCTACTCGAAACTGTTAAATTTTCCCAATCAACTTTGAAACTTATGCTTCAGTGATAAAGTTGAAAATCTATTAAAGAAATTTGACAGATTGTAGTACAGTTACATCATAAGACATAATCACTTGGTGCACGTTGGGTACACTTTACTACACTTACGTCAAACTCATAAGGACGCTTCGAAATGTTGCCACTTCATAAAGTGTAAAACGTTTATTGAGGATGATATTCTCATAGCATGTACTGTACCTATGTCTATTTCATGTATAATATTCTATCACTTTTAAATTTAATTATTTTTCTTTAAGTACACTGTATTTAATAATTGTTTGCTGCACCGGACGACGTCATTACGTCAGCGCCGGCTGTCGCTGAAAACCAGCGCTGGGGCTCTGTCTTGCATAGGGTCGCAGCATAATGCTGAGCGATAGCCGTTTTGCGTGGATGTGACGCATGTTTCCCTCTACCTTTTTATTTTTATTTTTTGTGTTTATGTTCTTTTTGCGTCATTTTCACCGCAAATAAACGTATTTTCTTTCTTTCTTTCTTTCTAGTAGGTTGATGTGCTGGCGTCTGTACCAACATAATCATGGCTAAATAATAATAGCCGCACGGGTCGCTCGAAGGTTAACCTACTTATGCCGTGGTCGGTCTGTGGATTGGTGACCATCTTTATATACCTACCAAGACCCCTCCGTGGCTAGGAAAGTACGTTAAACCGCTGGTCCCGGCTGTCATTCGTAGATCTTTGACAGTCATTACGGGTCGTCAGAAGCCCGATATTCTGACAACCAGTCTTACCAAGGGGTACTGTGTTACACAGTAACTGGGTTGTAGAGGTCAGATAGGCAGTCACTCCACGTAAAATACTGATATTCAGTTGCATCCGGTTAGACTGGAATTCAAACCCAATATACACAGTTGGGAAAATCTTTGGCAGATTGTTAATTATCCTTATAAGATTACCTTTTTTTTTCTCGCGGTGGAAATCCTCATGGACTTCCTCTATCGTGGGGGTGACAGAGGGGCATGCCGGACTCTTACCGGCTTAAAACCACCGCGGTGTTCCACCTCTACCTATGGCTGGGGGTGCGGGATTCGTACAAGCATTGACCACGATTACCTTTGTAATTAGTACCTAAAATATAAACACAGCGCGAAGTTCGTATTCAAACAACCCATTACTCATTTCTCGTCAAAAGCTCACTGTTTTATTTACACTGTGGCACCACAATGGTTCTTTGCAGCTTTTTATTCGTCTAGACTGTACTTTCGGCTCAAAATTAATGAATCCTTACCCATGAAAGGTGTCTGGGTTATTTTGCAATGTTTTCATAAGCATATTTCATTTGGAAAGTGATAAAGTGTCGGAGGTGTTGGGAAGGAGTCACTTCGGTTGAAATTAAAGATTTTTTCTGTCATGGAGATTTTTTCATTTGAAATTTTAAAACGTCGATCGAATAAATAATCACATTGTATTTTTGCAACATTACATTGACATAAAATAACAATCCCGTGACGTCTATACCAGGGTGAAATTGAATTCATGGGTATCCTTTTAAGGGGACATTGTAATTAATCATCATTATGAACGACTTTTACTATGGGATCAAACCTGAAATCGCGAAAAAAAATCAGCTCTTCCCTACATTTTGACGAGTTATGTGAACATAAATGCAAGGACCAGCTGATTTTTTTCGCGATTTTTGGTTTAGTCCCATAGTAAAATTTGTTCGCAAGCGCTATTGATGCGCCTAATATAATGTCTTACATGGGTTCAGAACAGTGGGTGAGAACAGTGGTGGCCAAGTGGTAACGGCCGCGACTTACGAGGAGTAGGTCGTAGGTTCGAACCCAGACAGGCGCTTTACTTTGTGTAAATTATTTCATCACCACTGCTCTCAAAACGGTGAAGGAAAACATCGTGAGGAAACCGGCATGTCCTAGAACTATAAATTCGAAGACATGTGACATCTGCCAACCCGCACTGGGCCCGCGTGGTGGATTACGGCACATTCCCTCTCGCTGAAAGGAGGCCTGTGTCCCAGCAGTGGGAACATTATAGGCTGATTATGTATGTATGTATGGGTTCGATTCCCGGGTTGAACATAGTGTTATTGGGTGTTTCCATCTGGAATTTCTCAGTCGTAGCCTAAAGTCTGGATTTGTGACCAGTTAATGGCAATAGGCCCGCCCCCTATTACATGGGACTTAAATATAACTAACAAAATCTGGATGTACCTACTACAGATGCACCTCTGCCTAACCTTTCGAAGAATGCAGGCGTGATGTTAAGTTATAAATTACATATTTATATGAACAACAAAAAAAAAATATGCATGTGCTAAGAAATAACAGCCGTACGGTTCCATCAAACCGGTTAAGCTATGCTTGCCGCGGTTGGTCCGTGGATGGGTGACCATGTTTATATACCAAGACCCCTCCGTGCCTCGGAAAGCATGTTAAGCCGTTGGTCCCAGTCGTCATTCATGGATCTTTGATAGTCGTTACGGGTCGTCAGAAGCCCGAAAGTCTGACAACCAGTCTTACCAAGGGGTATCGTATAACCCAATAACTGGGTTGTGGAGGTCAGATAGGCAGTCGCTCCATGTAAAATACTGGTACTTAGCTGCATCCGGTTAGACTGAAAGCTGACCCCAACATAGTTGGGAAAAGGCTAGGTATATGATGATGAAAAAAAAATATAATACCCAAATTCGGAGCTTAGATAATATATCATAATTTATATCAAAATTAATCCGAATTCACGGTAAATCAAACGGAATTGAATTCCCGCTGATACCGAGTCGAGTTTACCCTCAACACTTATTTAATTCAATTAACTCTCATTCATCAAACTATCTGTCATACAATAACTCCCAAACCAGTACCTCAATAAAATAAGGAGTACATTAAAACAAAAGTTCGCGTCCGAATTAATGAATCAAATTATTGTACCTTTGGGGCTCATTGTAAATTCCGATATAACAGACCCCTTTTAAGTACGAAACCGAACGCAAGTTTGTAACTTCAACCTCAAACCCTCACACGATTTTCAAACTTACGCAACGATCATATGGGTTTAAATTCCCTGTGATATTTTCCAAAGGGTTCCAAACCTGCGTTCGCGTCGTATTGAAGCCATAAATGCCAATGCTATAAAGTACATTTTGATGGGGAAGCGTTCCCCATAAACTTGAGGAGGGGTATTAATATGAAATTACATAATTATATTAAGGATGGTGATATTTAGTGTGGGATTTAACTTAACCTACTTTAATTGTAAGAGGTTATGTATTAAAGTTTATATTTGTGTTTAGGGAGCGGGTGGGAATGAGCGAAATCACTTGAAGTAGTTTACGCAACATTGGTTATAGACAATGAATTCTATTATAGTGATTTTTAGAAGACTGTGCAACTAGAAAAGTAAGTAGACGCTAAATGATAAATTATATTTATTTCTGCAAATGAAAAAAACAATTTAAAAGTGTTTATTCACAGAAATATTTTTTTCCAAGACATATTACCACTGCCAAACTGCAAAGCAGTTTATTGGCAGACGTAGCTCCTTTTTTTGTACATATTGACATACTAGCTGCGCCCCGCGGTTTCACCCGCGTAAGTGTCGACCCCGCGAGAATATCGATATAAAAAGTAGCCTATATGTTAATCCAGAGTATCAGCTACCTCTATACAAAATTTTATCAAAATTGGTCCAGTCGTTTGAGCGTGAAGAAGTAACAAACATAATTATAACATCAAACTTTCGCCTTTATAATATTAATGTGATATTATTTTTATAATGGTTCATTGGTTGGGTTGGTCCATTATTTAAGATAGATTACATAAGTCACACGTATCGCATACTATTTTATAGCTCGTGTGACCTTAAGGTCACGCTTTTCTGTGTAAAAATGGACTAAGTACTTAAGCCACAGAAAAGCGTGACTTACAACACATGTGTGTGACATCCAACCCGCACTGGGCCCGCATGACGAATTACAACCCACTCCCTCTCACAGAGAGGAGGCCTGTGTCCCAGCAGTGGGAACATTATAGGTTGATTACGCTACGCACCAGTGGCGAAGGGTCGATTTATGACAGAGGTAAGCCGGAGCAAAAAAAAATGCCAAAAAAAATTTCAATTATGAATTGACTATAGTGTGGTTATGTTCTGAATTTTCGAAGGGAAGCCGGTGGGAATCAAGTTGTATGGTACCTTCGCCACTGCTATGCACCATGCTTCGATAACCTAATCCCTACATCATATTTACCCACGCATCCAATTTTCCACAATATCAGTATAAACAGCAATAATACACAGGTAGGTACACAAAGAAACACAATATTACTGTGTACGCGGTGCATTTGACAGGCTTTGATCGTCAACATCAAAATTTAAACGCTTTTATAGTTAGTGAGTGTAAAATTAGCTGCTATTGAACAGGTGGTCTCGGGTGGACAGTCTGTGGTTTATTATGCTGTTTCAAAGGGTTATTCATTCATTTGTGGGTGTTTTTCATGAAATTATGAACTGTTTTTTAACCGACGAAAAAACGGAGGAGGTTATCAATTCGACGCGTATATTTTTTTTTTTTTTTTTTTATGTATGATCACGCATAACTTTTTACAGAGCAGTCCGATTTTGATAATTCTTTTTTGATTAGAAAGGATATACCCCGAAGGTGGTCCCATATAAATTTGGAAAAAAAATTCTAACCCTAAGGGTAGGAAAACAGGGGATGATTGATAGTTCGCTCACTGATTGTAATGTATGACCACGCATAACTTTTTACAGATTAGTCCGATTTTGATAATTCTTTTTTTAATGGATAGAACATACCTCGAAGTTGGTCCAATGTAAATTTGGAAAAAAAAATCCTACCCTAAGGGTGGGAAAATAGGGGTGATTTGTTGTTCATTCACAGATTTTAATGCTGAGCTGTGTATTAAAATTAAAGGCCTATCTATGTTGGTATATAAAGCCTGTTTTTTTAAGTATTTTACTATACAAAAAATAATAGTTAAAGTAGGATTATATAACAGTTAATATCTAAAGTAAGGTAGGTAGCCATTTGAAAAATAATCAAAAATTAAGCATGCAGTAATAAGTAAATTATAGCCTCAAAAAATTATAAAATAAAAACTTTTTAACAAAAAAATTGAACCTCTAAAACCTTTTTTATTTTACCTTAATAAATAAGTTCTTAAACTAATGCAAGTATACCTAAAAAAATTTGAGTCGGCGCCAAACAATCAATGAACAAAGATCACTAAATTACCTTATAGAAATAGCCAAATCAAATTAATAATGCAACGTGAAATCTCCAGCGCTAAATATTAACATTCCAAACAAAAAGTGCGCTCTCCGCTCGACCACTCGCAACTGTTTGGCGCCGACTCAAAATTTCTTAGGTATACTTGCATTAGTTTAAGAACTTATTTATTAAGGTAAAATAAAAAAGGTTTTTATTTTTTGCTTTTCAGTTTTTTCGGAGGTTCAATTTTTTTGTTAAAAAGTTTTTTGTATGAAAATGTGTGGGCCGTAATGTTTTTAACATAAAATGGCCAAATATTTTGTTTTAGTTAGTGTACTCGAATTTTATTGAGGCATTTGATTTAATAGAATACATTTTAAATATATATTTACTTTAGGACTAACATAGTATTAAGTACTACTAACACCTACTCTGTACCAACAAGTTGCCTATATAATGTTGTAATCCTGTGTAAAATATTTGCTACAGCTAAGTTGGTGACTGCCCAAGTACAGCCTTTTTTTTTTTGGATGGTAAATGATCAAATGACCCGCTCTGGGTGGAGCCGAGTGTCAGACTCTTACTGACTAAAACCCATCCGTGTTCCTTCCTTAGCCCTTTATGTCTAGCCTACGCTAGGCAAGAAAAATAGCTCGCACTGGAAACTTGTGAAGTAATAACGCCATAAGATAAGAGCTTTTATGACACTCACTGGTCTTTAAGACCTCGCACTGGTCTTTTTGACCTCGCACAGGTCTTTTTGGCTTCGCACTGGTCTTTTTGACCTTGCACAGGTCTTTTTGGCTTCGCACAGGTCTTTTTGACCTCGTACAGGTCTTATTGACCTCGCACTGGTCTTTAAGACCTCGCACTGGTCTTTTTGACCTCGCACTGGTCTTTTTAAATGTCAATTTTTATCGTTTGTATTTCCTGGGCGTGCCTCAAATTATTATATTTCTTTCTTTCTTTTCATTAATGAAAAATAAATACACCTTAACCGTGTTTTCAATTTCGCTTCCCAGATAATCACAGGTACGGAAAGTTACAGGAAAAGCACCAAAATGAAAATAATCCCTAAAAGTAAGTCAACTCCTGTCTCCTTGCCTACGGATCATGATACAGCGATATTCTAAGCGAATCACGCGCCGTCAGCTGTGTTATTCAAACCTTTTGAATAACTTTGCCGTACTTTACTTTGGGTGACTTAATTATTCGCTTGACTGTACCTAGTCGCTGAATATGGCAGATAACACGTACCATGATTAAATATGTGCGTGAAAAAAGCGTTGTGTAACTATACAGACGCTATACAACGTTTATTGGTTAGAGGGTAGTTGTATAGCGGCTGTATAGTTATACAACGTTTGTCTTCTTCTTTCGAAAGTCAAATTACTGACGACTGAAAGAGAGAAATCGGTGTGTAACTATTCACCTATATTATATAAAATTCAAAATCCTGACTGATATATCAACGCACAGCCTAAACCGCTGGTCCTAGAGATATGAAATTTGGAGGATGTGTTCTTTACGAAGAGTAGAAATCCACTAAAAAAGGGTTTTTTGAAATTCTACCCTTGAGCGTGAATGGGGGGACGGTGAAATTTCATGCGGATGAAGTTGCGGGCAGAAGCTAGTCTAATATAATGCGTTTATTAACGTTTTTTTTTTTGCGTAAGGGGGGTTAGTATATAGATTAATTAACTGTGTTTTGACTCTGACCTTGAGTAAGGTTCTAATTTCCCTTTTCTACCGACTTACAAAGCAAATAAAACCTGATAAATTCCTCTGAAACATGTACAACTAGCAGAATGAGGCCTTGAAGTACGCGTGCGTGACCGTCGTCGTAACCCCTGTAGGCAGAAACTTCTCAAAGTTACATTACTCAGTATTAATACCGAAGATGATGTTGTAAAACTATTCCACTTACGGTCCGCGTAGAGATCAATAGGGAGGAAATACGTTAAAATCTTACCAGGGTTGCTAAACTTCGTATCCTTTGAGATTCGAGGTATTGAGTCGAGGCAGCCGGGCCCATGTCGGGGGACGATGATGAAACGATCATTTGACGAATAAGAATAAATGTACATATTTCTACGGTGTCCTCCCATACCTATTAATACTGTAATTTGAAAACATTGTAAGAGCCGAGATATCGCTAAGCGGTTAGTCGACTCTTCACATGACCAGAGGGCTGGCCTATTTCTTGGCCAAAGAATTGGCATTGCCACACAACGTGGCAATGCTGCCAGCCTTTTGGGCACTGTTCCTGTTGGCAGCGATGCAGACGAATTCTTTGATGCCCTATGATTATTTTGTTTATTTTTTCATATAATTGTACACATTATTATAGTTTATAAGAGCCAATTATTTTAAAAGAGTAACCGTGGAGTTTCTTCCCGGCTCTTCTCCATAGGAAACGTGAACCGAAAAATTGGAAATTGATTTTGATTTTTCGCAAGGTTACATTCAAGGGGATTGAATTCCTAGTATTCCCTGGCTTGTGAGATCCAGGGTCCTTCGTTCCGTTAACAATTTTATACGGCTTGCGATGCAGAGTGGTAATCCCGAATTATTTGTGAAAAGTTATTTGGAAATAGAAATAAAGATTTTAATTAATTTTTTTTCTGCATTACCGGGACTGCTTATTACTTTATTTATTTTTGAGTTGCGAATAAATAACCTGTTTGTAAATTATTTATCCTAATAATAGCTATATTTATGTGAAATTCTTTGTGGATCTTGTGCAATTACTTGCTTTTTACGTGTAGGCACATAAATGTGAAATCAACATGTAGGTAACATGCAAAACTAACATTTAAGTCAATCAAACTGTCTAGCCTTTTCCCAACCATGTTGGGGTCGGCTTCCAGTCTAAGTGGATGCATCTGGATACCAGTATTTTACATGGAGCGACTGCCTATCTGACCTCCACAACCCAGTTACTGGTTAGTTACCTTTGGTAAGACTGTTTGTCAGACTTTCGGGCTTCTGACGACCCGTAACGACTGTCAAAGATCCAAGAAAGACAGCCAGGACCAACGGCTTAAGGTGCTTTCCGAGGCACGGAGTACGTCTCGGTATGTATGGTCACCCATCAACGGACCGACCGCGGCAAGCGTAGCTTAACCTGATTGATCGACCCGTGCGGCTGTTATTACTTAGCCACAAGCCCCTAGTAAATCACTTATTAATGGACCAAAATAAATTATCCCATAGTTTAGGATCACCCTAATCGTCTCTCCGCATACGCACCCAAATTTTACTCAAGCAAATTGGTAAACTAATATATAAATTCGTTGAAAGTCAGTGGTTTCCATTCAGCTTTACTTCGCCAACTAAGATTCAATTAAACTCGGTTACTATTAATTCGTTCCTATAGCAAGCTGGTGGTATTGCCAATAATTTATTAGGGGAGCCCTTTGTAGGGCCAAATGTACGCAAATTTCATCAATAATATTATTAATGTGGAGTGGTTTATTAATTACTGATTGATCCGCTGCGTTTGTGAGGTGATTGTCAGTTTGGGATTGCGGTTTGTTGGCTCCAATGTTGGTGTGACTATGGAGCCAAAGGTTGGTGTGATATTTACAACATAATACACCCTCATTTATAAACGGTGCTAAGTAATGATTAACGTCTACTAAAGGATACACTTTTTGACGTTAACAAAAGGGTACCTAGGTACTTAATTCCCGTATTTTTCCCGTTTTTTCCTAATCTTAGGGCCGGTTGTTTAACGTAACATACGTATGTTAAATAATAACAATTACGTAATCATTAATATTCGGTGTACCTAAAGTTGTTACTCTGTGATAACATCTCCAGTAGTGTGGCGCCATCTACATCGCCACACGAGAACTACTCATCACACTGACGTCACGCAAAATTCTGCATCGCGCTAGCAAATTTCACCGCGCGACTAGCATATAGCATAATGTCCCACACTTCCACACTATAGCCATAACGGACAGTCCCCTGTGCAGGGCTTGCATGGAGGCTGATGAAACCATTGCGCATGTGCTCTTTGAGTGCACAGGCGTCACCCAGATTAGATCAGAAACCCTCGGGACACCCAAATCGTACACAGATGTTCTCAACAGACCAAGAGACTCAGTCAGCTTCTGGAGGTAGGTGAGCTGGTTGGAATAACCACCGACGACCGCCATGGCTCACGCACAATGGTCCATTTGAAGGACTAAGTGCGGAAACCAAACCCATAACATAGACATAGCATAACGTCTCGACATCAATCGTCGACACATCACCCGTCTGATCGAGGATCCATCCTTTTCTATGGAGGATGAGTGCACACCCTGTTCTCTATAGTAGTATTTAACGACACCTAAGAACATAATATACTAGATTCTCACCCCAGAACCACATAAAACAGGGTCATCACCACAGCTCTAAAATAAATCCACTAAAAACAAATTACAGAAAATATTTTCTGACATCAAACCATAATCTTAACATTTAAGTTATAAAACTCATTTTAACGTCAGAAACCATAACTCTAAAGTCTCAACAGTTAAAATTTAACTGTCCAAGTTATCCAGCGTTCAGTATATCAAGAGTATGCTAACTGGAGCCGTAAACCGTATCACAGTTTAACTTGAAACTGAAAACGTTTTAGTTAACTTTATTGGTCTACAGTATGTTATTAAAGGTACTCAGAAGTAACTAGGTGGCCTCCACAAGTTATTTGACATTTTTCCTCTTTAGGTGTGATGCCACGTCATGATTTAAGATAAAAAAAAATAATCAGTTAAGCCTAAGGGATTACATAATTTTTTTTTTAAAAGCTTCTGCCCACGACTTCGTCCGCGTGAAATTTCACCCTTTTAGGGTTGGAATTTCGAAAAACCCTTTCTTAGTGGATACCTAATACTTAGGTACTCTTCACAAAGAACATACCCACCAAATTTCGGATAGGCGGCTATGTCGTCACTTTGGCCATTTCGTCGCTATCCCTAATAGGTCACTTTCACTAATACGTCACCTTTGCATCTGGTCAGTTTCTTAACTCGTCTCACGCTGTATTTCGACTCATTCCCAACTCGTCCGATGGATATGTCAGCGTTAAAAATGTCGGAGTCATGTCTCTAGGACCAGCGGTTTATGTTGTGCGTTGATATATCAGTCAGTCAGGACTTTGAATTTTATATATGTAGAAGGCTCGTGGCTAAATAATAACAGTCGCACAGGTCGATCGACCAGGTTAAGCTACGCTTGCCGCGGTTGGTCTGTGGATGGGTGACCATCTTTACATACCGAGACCCCTCCGTGCCTCGGAAAGCACGTTAAGCCGTTGGTCCCGGCTGTCATTCGTCGATTTTTGACAGTAGTTACGGGTAGTCAGAAGCCCGAAAGTCTGATAACCAGTCTTACTAAGGGGTATCGTACTACCCAGTATCTGGGTTGTGGAGGCCAGAGAGGCAGTCGCTCCATGTAAAATACTGGTATTCACCTGCATCCCGTTAAACTGGAAGTCGACCCCAACATAGTTGGGAAAAGGCTAGGCAGATGGTAGAAGATAGATTAAAAATTCGTGCTAGATCCACTGATTCTGTAAAATGGTGGGTAATCCTTCGCCGGAAAACAACAAAGCCGTGTACTCTGCTTACCTCAAAAAGTAAAAGCTACACGATACAGGTTTGGCGAGTGGCGTGACCTTTCGCAACTGGCTGCTGACTCATATTTATCAATTTCGCCTCTACTTTCACTGCCAACACACAAGTATGCTCTTGGTTAGATAGTACTGAAGGAAATTAACGTATTGTAAACAGTCCGTAATATATTTGGATAATAAAATATGTGTTTCCATCTCACACGCTGTCATCTTAACATACTTAAAAAAAAAAGTCGCATCGCGCTATTTGGTACTTCATTTTCGCTTAGCGTTCTTTTCTGACTTATTTCTTGTTGTACGGCTCCTAAGGAACTTAGCGTGATATTAAATAGGCAATAGCCTTCTTCAAGAATTGGGTTACCAAGTGCAAAAAAAAAAACAGTGGCACTCCAGGAGTGCTGACGGAAGTGAAAACAAAACACAAACAGAATACTTGGCCATCACTTACTGACATAATCCCAAGGACAGCCGAATACATCCCAACGGTAACAGTGGCGCGAATTCAATGGTTTTTTCCCATCTCAAAACCCAACGCGCCTAAAGAAGTTTTCACTTCAAAAATCAATCAATCAATTCAGCCTATTGCAGTCCACTGCTGGATATAGGCTTGTCCCAGGCTGCGCCACAACACCCTTTCCTCCACCTTCTGTATCCAGTCTGTCCTAGCCACCTTTCTGAGGTCGTAGGTCCATCTAACTGGGGGGCACCCCACAGTACGCGGTCTCCACTCCAGGACTGCACTGAATTGCTTGCCTTTAAAAGAACTTGCAACTTCGCTTTGCAGCTACACTTTATATGCTCGTAGGTTTAACTCGTACGTTTAACCTTTTTGTTGGGGAAATATTTAACTGACCCTCTGAAAACTGTTTACGCTGCTAATGATGGGCACATTGAACCTCTAAAAACATTTTGCGCTTCTAATGATGTACACCTTTTATAATAAAATTAAGCCTCTTTTTAACTTAATGGCCTTTTCTCACAAGTTGGTCGCAGTTACTTAGCTAATCCATATTTTTAAGACCCCAAAATAGGAATTATGTGAGGTTCACAAAGAGGCGCGCAATCATCATATATGTATTACTAGCTGCGGTTTCACCCGCATAAGTTTCGATTCCGTGGGAATATCGGGATAAAAACTATTCTATGTCCTTCCCCGGGATGCAATCTATTTCTCTGCCAAATTTTATCGAAATCCGTTCAGTGGTTTAGGCGTGAAAAGGTAACATACAAACAGACAGACAGAGTTACTTTCGAATTTATAATATTATTAGTATGGAAGTATGGATTATTAGAGTGTTCAATAATATTTTTAAGAGTGCAAAATGAGAATGATTAGACGGTAGATTAAATACATACCTTTTTCAGCAACTTGAAACGTAAATGCCTGTTGCTACACTTATGCCATAACGTTCACTTAGCACTTAGCGCCATTTTAGCTCTTGTAAACAGTAGTAGTAAAGCTACCGACTCTGAACATCATAGTTCATTCTATTTAGTTCTGACAATCAGCTCTCTAAGGCAGTTCAGAACATTTCGCCAAACCCCCGCCCCCATCAACTAATACATATTATGGTGCAAGTTACAGGTGACGAGCGGGGATTACATCAGCTTATAAACATCTTGGGTAGCGATTGTGATTTGTTTTAACCGATCTAATATAAGGAACGCCACGCAGGAGGTGGCAGGACTCGCTGAACAAAATTAATAGCCAATAGCCCTGGATCAAACAGCTAGATGATGTGGGAGGCCTTTGCCCAGCGGTGGGTGACTTGCTCTTTATGTTTTTTTTTTAACTAGGCGCCCCGTTTACGGCCCATTGACGCGTACAAAAACCATCACACGACTTCGCAGCAACAAAATGTGGGCAAGCAGTGGGTACAGTCACGTCTAAAAGTATGTATACACTTGCCAATTTTCAATTGCGATTTTTTCGTGAAATAACGAATGCAACGTTGAAATACGACACTTAACATAAACCTATGGGTTCGAAAATACTATAATAACATAAAACTTCATTCAAAAATAAAGGAGAAAATCGCCTTTGAATAAAGCCAAGTGTATACATACTTTTAGACGTGACTGTAGGTACGTGTAAAAAGTGTCGCTGCAGCTTTTTGCAGTTGCGTTCTAGCTGCGTTGTCGCTAGTAGTTGCGATGTGATTACGTTGTGGCTAGTGTTAGCAGACAGACAGACCGCGCAGACCGCGCTGAACTACTCGAAACTTAGGCGGCCGGGATGACGTTCCTCGGGTGACGGACGTGCGGTTAATGTGTGTATCGTTAGTTCGGCGCCGGTTTCTCAGTCTCATTGACGTCCCGATGACGGCAGTGGTGGACAAAGGCCCTCAGGGAAGCCGTTGCCTTTTTTTTTAAATCAAACACACCTGCACTTTTTTAATAATATGGAACTTTGAGATTTTCTGTTCAATTGCAAAAATAATAAAATAACGTGTACGTTTTTGATTATTTTGATAAGTAGGTGAAAAAATGAAATTTTCTAAGTTCTATAGACTTGGTTTTTAAAAAGTCATATCCCTAATTTTCCGAAACTCCACAAGCGCTAGCGATTCGCTTCCTCTCACCACTCGAGCCACCCACCCAGGGAATCCCTCTCACTAATGGTGCTTGGTTGAAAGCGCCCAGTGTTTACTTTTATTGTAGAGATAAATCTGCCTTAACTGTCCCGATAATCGCCGCTAACTGTGGGCTACGTAAATATTGCTAGTATTATTGCTTCGTCCGGAATTTATGCTGTTTATTGAAAAAGGTAAAGTAAATAAACGGTCTGTCCTAGACGATACCCGACTCATTACAAAACGAATACTAACTTAAGGTGAAAGTGCAAATTTAATTTTTTTTTTTTTTTGCAGGATATGATCTTCATGAACCGGGCACAAATTCAGACTCCAGGCTGATACTGAGAAATTCCTGGTGGAAAAGCCAAAAAATACTTTGCCCGACACGGGAATCGAACCCAGGACCTCATTCGGCGTCAGGTGCCACTTTCAGCGTCACCTTGTGCTGTCATTTAATATTATGCTGAGATGAGGCTCTTTTGTAGGCTTTTTTTTGGCAGGTGTATTTATTTTGCTGTAATGCTAATAAAAGTAATTTTCTTTCTTTCTTTCTTTCATTAATTAAACCAGCTTACCTTATTTTATTATTTTTATTGAATACTTCTTTAACTCTAAGCTCCCTAGCTTAGAGTTAGTTGTGGCCCTCCACAACATATCGTTCGAGTGTTAAGACCGCTTTATGGTTTCACAATATCATGGTATCTTTTAAACTTGGCGTCCACTAATCTTCAAGTCATAACTCACTACAAAACCTCCATACAAAGTCCTTACAAACTACCCACATAAAAACGCATTTAAAAAACAATCCCACAAAACAATAGACGCGTAATTATCTTGTGTGAACTCGTAAAAAGTTTAACATGACGCTATCAAATATTTTGCACCTAACTTAACGAGCGGATCCAGGTCATAAAACCATGTATATCTCTCATACTTCGGTATACATTGACGGTTTAGTTTATAGAGAAGTTTACCGTCCTTCGTACGTAGCGTTCGATGTACGTTGTAAATCATTAGTGATGTATGGATGCGTGGAAAGGGACTAGTTTTATTACGGCTTCGTTTTATAGTTCGGCCAATAGCCGCGGTGCTACAGGCTCTGGTTGCGAGTTTAGGGAATTAGGTAGAGGGCATGAAGGCAGCGGGTTTGAAGCAGCGGGCAACGGTTTGTTGAAAATGATTTACGAAGCATAGGGACAAGATGAAAGAAAAAAAGTTTAAAAACTAAAACCCGACTACTGAAAAGGATGAAACAAGAAAGTACCTTCTCGTGGTCGCATGCCGCTGTACTAAATAAGCTATGGTAGCATGCGACCACGGGAAGGTACTTTCTTGTTTCATCCTTTTCAGTAGTCGGGTTTTAGTTTTTAAACTGTTTTTTATTTAATTATTTTGAGGCTTATTACAGTAATACTTATATTTTTGAAATGTGCTAATTTTCATTTGATACACAAGGCATCATCCTAAAATATTTATTTTTAAATTCATTACCTTATGTGCTCTAGAGGGCGCCATATTGAATTTAGTGTGACATCACTTAGCCTATACAGCGGACGGTCAAGACGCTTCTGACGATACCTCATTTGTCAAATTATTATAAGTGCTTTTTAAGTTATGAGGGAACAGATGAACATACATACCGGTCAAAATCATAACCCTCCTTTTTGATTCGCCGTAGTCGGGTAATAATGCTTTTATCTTCAGAACGGTTACCTATAGTATCTTTCAGAAAAACATTAAATTATCTGCCCTGAGCAGCAATACTGAAAATTAATGAAATCTATATACCTAGGTACCTATTAAAAATCAATTGCAGTGCGTTAGTCTCCCAAAAACTCGGAAATGGCTTGACCGATTGTGATGAAACTTTGGTAAGTTGTTGTGTGCGCGCCGGAGAAGGTTCCAAAAAAAATATTTAAAAAGGCATTGCAACGCATACCGGGCATTAGCTACTTAGACATAATTATTATAGATGTAGTTTGTTGCTTAGACCTATCAATGAGTCCCCAAAATATCCCTACCTAACTTGAGTGTATTTTTGAAGACATTTTGTAGTCGTAGCTAGTGAAAAGTTGAGGGGCCCGTGGCTTAATAAAAACAACCGCACAGGTCGATCGATCAGGTTAAGCTACGCTTGCCGCGGTTGGTCTGTGGATGGGTGACCATCTTTACATACCGAGACCCCTCCGTGCCTCGGATAGCACGTTAAGCCGTTGGTCCCGTCCCGGCTGTCATTTGCGGATCTTTGACAGTCGTTACGGGTAGTCAGAAGCCCGAAAATCTGACAACCAGTCTTACCTAGGGGTATCGTATTATCCTGTAACTGGGTTGTGGCAGTCGCTCCATGTAAAATACTGGTATGTAGCTGCATCCGGTTAGATTGGAACTCGACCCTAACATAGTTGGGAAAAAGCTAGGCAGATGATGATGATGAGCTAGTGAAAAGTTATTGACCCACTAGCTGCGCCCCGTGGTTTCACCCGCATAAGTGTCGATCCCGTGGAAATATCGGGATAAAAACTATCCTGTGTCCTTCCCCGGGACTCAAACTATCTCTATACCAAATCTCATCTAAATCGGTTCAGTGGTTTAGGCGTGAAAAGGTAACATACAGACAGACAGACAGAGTTACTTTCGAATTTATAATATTACTAGCTGCGCCCCGCGGTTTCACCCGCGTAACTTTCGATCCCGTGGGAATATCGGGATAAAAACTATCCTATGTCCTTTCCCGGGACTCAAACTATCTCTATACCAAATTTCATCGAAATCGGTTCAGTAGATTAGGCGTGAAGAAAAGACAGACAGACAGACAGAGTTACTTTCGCATTTATAATATTAGTTTGGATAGTATGGATTTTAAACTGCCCATAAGACACTGTGTTTTATCTCGTGTTTATTAATTCATCAATGGACTAATCCAAGAACTGGCTGGTTGGACCACCAATACCATTTCGTTCGCAAACAATCCATCAAAAAGCATACTTTTCTTATTGTTCCAGCAATTTTCTTTTTCTCTTTACCCAGCTTACCTAATGGCCCACTGCCTCTCTGTCCACCCCTAATCCGGTTGTTTTACGACTCGCCTTTTGTAGCCGCCGGCACTGAACTCCGGACCATTTTCATTTATCGTGCGTATTGCATCCGATTCCGTGCGTTTATACTTGACGATTTAGTTTAGTGTGTCACGGACGCGTGCGATTTTTTTTATGTTCCCATTGAAGATTTTATTCGTTGTGTCTGGTCGTGTATGTTTTGTTAAAAGATTTATCTTTTATTTAGTACTAGCTTCAGCCCGCGACTTCGTTCGCGTCATACAGGCGTGATGTTTCTTTAAGTACTTTAGATGGCTTATTCCCACGAACTCCAAAGATTCTCTTCGCTATTCGTTTTTTTTTTTTTAATTTTTGTAGTGAAAACTTCTTTAGGCGCGTTGGGCATTTTCGAGATGGGAAAAAACCATTGAATTCGCGCCACTGTTACCGTAACCGACACCGCTTCGGATGTATTCAGCTGTCCTCGAGATGTACTCAGCTTTGATGTATATCCGATGTGTCAGTGAGTGATGGCAAAGCATTCTGTTTATGTTTTGTTTTCACTTCTGTCGGCACTTCCGGAGTGCCACTGTTTTTTTTTATATAATATTTGATAGCCACGCTAATGATCAGTTACAAATGATAGTCCCAAGAGTTTAAAATAAATAGATAAATAATATTAATAATACATTGTAACTGTGGCTCTGACTACTTTCTTCATGGTAGTAATTCTTTGCCACCTCCACCCCTTCGTAGTTCAGCTCGTATCAGACTCGACTAAAGCGATCGAGTTTCTTTGATGGGCACGTTAATTTGACAAGGGTATTGAATTGTAACCGAGTATGTGCTACAACTGCGCGCGTGTTGTGGGGCGTGACAAACACACTCAGAAATATACCTACAGACATCAACCTACTACAATCTGTTAAATTTCTTTAACCTTTTGAACGCCAGAGTATAAACGTATCGCCGTACCCCTGACGCCAGGCCACTTTAACAAAACAGCACACATACACACTTAAAACAACAAATTTCTCGATATAAGTGGTTTATTTATATTAGTTTCATGCAATACAATATAGACGGAAGCTTAAACTATTAAATTATATTAATAAAAACACACAAAAGTAATGATTAAATTGTTTATTTCATAATATGGTGCGACCCGTGCGACGTGTATTTTGTCATATATTTGTGACGTTGGCGTTCAGGGTAAGATTTCGTTTGTCACATATATGTGACAACGGCGTTCAAAAGGTTAATAAATTTTCAACTTTATTGCTAAAGTATAAGGTTCAAAATTGATTGGAAAAATTTGACAGTTTCGGGTAGGTTGATGTGCTGGCGTCTGTACCTGGTTGTAGCTTGTAGCTATGTTTGGTTGCAGCAGCCGCGCTTGAAACCGCTATATCAATTAGATCTAAATAAATATTTGTATAGGTAAGTACAATAAAGTATATTTTATCTATCTGAGAGCAGATTTCACATTTAAGTTGTTTAAAATGCAAAAAATATTCATATTATATAAATTATTTCGTAAGCTACTTTGTGATTATTATTTATTTTACAAAAAATCCATAAACAATTTCACAACATTATTTAATTATTGTTTAAAGATTCTTTACCTAAAAAATAAAAAAAAACGCCTTCAAATAAATTACGAGTATCTGACTCTCAATAAAAATCACTTTTTCTGTTTGTGGGAAAATATCCTACCAAGGTTAATAGTCACTACGTATACTGGAGCCCTAACATGAATTTTCTGACTGACAAATATCCCTTTTTCTGTATGTCAGAAAGTTTACTACTTTTTTTAGTTGATAGACCTAGGTATCGTCGGCTAAGTATTCTAAGCTGCTAACTCCATTTTTGGCTATTTATTATCAAATGAAAGACAAAAATTTTCTCATTTGATACTATTCTTAGTATTGAGTTAGCAGCTTAAAATACTTAGCCGACGGTATACTGAAGCCCCAACATGCATTTTCTGTCTAAAATTCTAATTTCTATTTTTCAGAAAATCTTTAAGCAAGATTGATAGTCGTACGTGTATACTGGCACATATGTCTATACAGGGTGTTACAGAAAGGGTATATCAATACAAACGGGTTGAAGAGTGTATCTGGTCTAGAATCTCTGTACAAAATTTGAGCTCAAAAGCAGTAACTTTGAAAATGCTTAATATTTTTTTTTATTTCGACATCACGGCGCTGCACAGGCGCGCGGCGGCGTAATGTGCGTGTACTAGGCGCACAGACACACTACAGATAATGGATAATGACGCTCGTAGTGCGGTGACACGTTTGTTATGATTTCAATTCAATAAACTATCGAAATAAAAAAATAATAAGCATTTTCAGCTTTTGAGCTGAATTTTTGTACAGAGATTCTAGACTAGATACACTCTTCAACCCGTTTGTATTGATATACCCTTTCTGTAACACCCTGTATATAAATTAATTAATTCATCTGTCTATTAGTATGTTGCCTAAACAGTAATTAAATACATGCTTAGCTAGCGTGTCGTGCCAGATGGTAGGTATTGATCTGCATCGTTAATTGAGTGACATACCTTTGATAGAAATTGGCTTTAAATCAAATTGTTGCTTTACATGACTACTCTGTGTATTATATCGTGCTGTGGGGTAAGCAGAAGTATTGTTCCTATACAGGGTGTTCGGCAGAACGTTGAACACACGAAAATGGCAGATAGATTGGATCGTCTGCTACCTACCCAGCCCAAAAAAAAAATACCAAGGCCCCACAGTTTTTTTTTTTATTACCGAAATTCATGAGTTTTGGAGCTAGCTTTGAAGGCCTATAACTTTATGTAGGATAGAGGAAACTGGCAACACTTTTTTTTTGTTTTTGTCTCGGCTATTGGTAGATTCATCTAAAATTATTGTTTGGTGCAAATAGTAAAATCGGCTATAAAAAATTAAAAAAAAACTATGGGGCCTAGGTATTTTTTTTTTGGGCTGGGTAGGTAGCAGACGACCCCACCTATCTGCCATTTTCGTGAGTTCAACGTTCTGCCGAACACCCTGTATAAATACCAGTATTCATTATTGCTTCGTTCATACTTTATTTATTTGCACACTTGGAAAAGTATTACTACATTAATTTAGTATCGTATTTTCCCTTCGAGTTGTAAGTAAGACAATCCATTTTAGTGAAGGTATTTTGTTTTTCGTCTTGAAAAACTTAAGGCCAAAGCACACACGCTACTTTTTGCGATTCAGCTGGTTTTTAGAAGCTAAATGCAGCGACCAAGCATTCCACACCGCACACTTAAAAACGCCAAACGCGGCGATTCAGTCGCTTTTCGGAAGCTCGATACAGTACACATTCGGATGCCGGTCGCAGCGATTTGGCATTTGCGCCAGCATCGGAGCAGTCGCTAAAACGCGGGATGCCGATACCACGTCCGAACGCAGAGAGTCGCCAAAACGCGATGCAGCATCGGAGCAGTCGCTAAAACGCGCGATTCCGATACCGCGTCCGAATGCAGAGAGTCGCCAAAACGCGATGCAGCATCGATACAGCCGCAAAATCACCGATCGCCGATGCAAAAAGTAGCGTGTGTGCTTTGGCCCTTAGACAATGTGTGATACCTATTTACCAGAAATTAATTAATTTAAACTACGAGTACTTTACCTGGGAATCGAACACAGACACCTACTCTTTCAACTACTGCACTAAAGTCACCGCCATAATGCATAACTAAATCCAAGCCGTAGTGACGAGCCATAACATCGATAATAGTGATGCGCTGTTATATCGAAACGTTCGATACATTATAATTTTCCCGAGTAATTAAATTCGATATCGCAGTAATTTCGGCAGCCATTATCAAAAGTTGCTATTAATTTGACTCCGTAATGACGACATTTTCAGCTACAAATGAGTTTTGTTTTTGATACTTAACAATTTCTACGTGTTATTGAATGTTTAATGGTCTGAAATGTGTTAAATGCTATTAATTTTACATGAATAATTAGTTTTTGAGAAAGTAGTGTTGGGATTAATGGTCATCCTAACCTTACCCCAATTTGTCTTGCGGTCACACAGTAGAATAGAATACTCTTTATTATGTAGACTGTACGAATTACAGATATATACATATGTAGACATATTACATAGGGTGACACAATGGCCGGTCTTATTACTGAAAACGATCTTTTAAAGACAACCTTTGGATGGATTTAAAGGGCGAAAGAGTCTGTCTGGACTCTTCGTTCGCGTTCTTTCTGACTTTTTTTCTTTTTGCTCGGCTGCTAAGGGTCTCAGGGTGATGTTGATTATCACCTATAGTCTTCCTCAAGAATAGTGCTAAAAAATATTTTTTGTAATCCGAATGATAGTTTCTGAGAATAGCGCGTACAAAGAACAAACAAACTCTTCAGCTTTATTATTAGTATAGATAGATAGATAAAGCTTATATTTATCTATATATGCAACAATAATCATGAAACAAGAGCGAACAAAGAACTGTAAACAGTGATGAAGATTAAGGAGTTTTTTTCCCTAGAATAGAATACTCTTTATTATGTACACCATATACAACACCTCACCAGCACCACACCACCACCCACCCATACACCTCTATCAGCCGTCTTTCAATATCCACTTCCTTCTTCATCTTTCCTCTATCTGTCTCTTTATTAGAGCCATCATCTATAATCTGGTCACATGCTCTTCATTCCTCCAAAGTAATGGGTTCAAAAACAACAAAACAGTTCTATCACGACAGTACTTCGTATAAATTAATTTAATATTGTTTTGATTGGTGCCATTAATTAATTGGTAAATAGCATTTTACGACGCAGTCAATGTGTCGTAAAATGTTATTAGGTTGTAGGCATGTATGTATGGAATATTCAATTAATTTGGCTTTACCCGGTTTATAAGTCCAATTTTACTATATGTAATCAATTTTTGTTTTAACCAAAAGTATCTTTGACTGCTCTACTATAGCAGTAAACTTTTTTTTCAGAACGAAACGTTCAAAAGGCCCCCGAGCTTTGGGGATAAGCCTGGAGAGTGTGGGATTTATACCTCACTAACCTCTCAAAAGACCGATCCAAAAGCTCCTCTGTGCAATACCTATTAGGGTTCATATCTGGAGAGACTGTAAAGGGGTCTCCCCAAAACCTAACTGTTCAAGGTAGCACGTGACCACTATGCGCCGTCTGCCATGAGAACAATCGGTGGATGAACAGAGTACCCACTCAAAACGCCCATGATCCCATATTGCAGAATAACTTAGCTGTCATCTTCATCGTCATTTAAGCTGAAAGACTTGCTTTGTTGGACATAGGTCTTTTGCAAGCGTCGCCACATCGACAGGTCCTGTGCGTCTCGCATCCAGCGGATTCCCGCGATCTTCACAAGGCTATCGGTCCACCCTGTGAGAGACCTACCCACGTTGCGCATTACAATAATCATACCAGCTTACTATTGTCCCAATGCAGGGCAAAGGTTCTTCGCATAAAGAGAAGATACGAGAATAATAAAAAAGTGAAAACAAAACACAAACAGAATACTTTGCTATCACTCACTGACATATTGGATATACATTAAAACCGAGTACATTCCGAGGACAGCCGAACACATCCGAAGCGGTGTCGGTTACGGTAACAGTGGCGCGGATTCAATGGTTTTTTTCCATCTCAAAAAATGCCCATCGCGCCTAAAGAAGTTTTCACTTCAAAAAAAAAAGTTTATCGGTAAAACAAGTTTAGGTATAAACAAATATTTTTGATTTGATCCTCCTTTTAGGCAGATAGTCCCTGTGTTAGGAGAGTCCACTCTTCCATAGCAAGACGTTTTATACAAAAAGCAAAACAGCATTGACCACCGCGCGCGCGCTTGCTTAAACTTTTTTACAAAAAAAAAAATACAACCGACTTCAAAAAAAAAAACTACAAAGTGATAAATAATTTTAATTTCGGAAGTCGGTGTCAAAAAACGAAAATTCGGAACAATCGACACCGACTTCCGAAATTAAAGTTATTTATCACTTTGTAGTTTTTTTTTTTTGAAGTCGGTTGTTTCTTTTTTTGGAAAAAAGTTTTTATTATGTTGAGATAACAATATCCATCACGTTTGAGGAGTTTTACTGGCCAATTTAATAAAACCCTGTGTATATAAAGAAGATACTAAAAACACTCATAACATTTTACCGAATTGAGAGCTACCCACAAATTGAATCGCTCGAACCAGTAACGTATTCACATCTTCTTAAAAATCACGTCTCCCATTTGCCATTTCCTCGAGCGAGCGCTTAACAAAATGGCTATAAGAGTTAAAGTCTCAAAATTTAAATATCGCAAGCCGTCTGGTCGTCCCCGTGCGCGATTGATGTTTATACGTATATACAAAATGCCGAGACATCGTCCTCGATGTGGGTAGGGATAGGATAATTATGGAGGTGGCGAAAAATACTTCGTGAATACAATTATTTTTGATGCTTCACCTGATAAAGTCAAGCAGAGGTTGTACTCTTTTAAAGGAACTATCTAGTCTCAGTAGTGCCTTCGGCTTTTGCAAAGGAACTACTGATCAAAAAGTTCTCAGTAGTTCCTTCAAAGGAACTGCTAAGGGAACTATCTAGTCTCAGTAGTTCCTTCGGCTTTTGCAAAGGAACTACTGATCAAAAAGTTCTCAGTAGTTCCTTCAAAGGAACTGCTAAAGGAACTATCTAGTCTCAGTAGTTCCTTCAGCTTTTGCAAAGGAACTACTGATCCAAAAAATCTCAGTCGTTCCTTCAAAGGAACTACGAGAAGGAACTGGTGAGCATAAACGTTAATCTTAAGATGTATTTTCGGGTTTCTATTTTGTGTGGCTTTAACATGTAGATACAAGTCTCTCCAGCGCTCTCTAGATCAGAAGGGCAATTCTCGTAATTTTAAGAACGTTCACAGTCTGATCTCAGTCTCAATCTGTCAAAAATATCTCTAATATCCCTACATTTTGACAAGTTTTTGACATTTGTTTGTCACCGAGATGAGACTGCGACTAGTTTTTAATTACGAGAATTGGCCTTCAGGTCGATAGCAATAGGTTCTCCTCCTATCTCATGGGTCTTAAAAAGTCACTGTACCTACTGTAAGAACATACCCACCCAACTTCGGAGAAAACAAGCGTGATGTTTCGTCTAGGTATGTTATGTAATAACAAAAAACAAACACAGCAACAAACAACAAACAGCAAACAAACACAACAAACAAAAAAAAAACAATAACAACCATAGCAACAACAAACATAGTCAACGCATAGTACTTGTAACTAGATGTAGGTATATCGATACCGGAAATATGAAATAACGTAAGGGACAAAACTAAGGTTTACAGGAGAGCAAAAATAAGATATTTTTTTACAAAAACTGACTATAACTTTTTAACTGTTTGTTTTATGTAAAAAGTGTCTAGGACAAAGTTTCTTAGATTTCTTCATTCTTTTAAGCTAAAATAGCAAATATTGATTAAAACCTATAGTTTTAAAGATAGCATGTCCCTTACGTTAAATAATAATGAATACATGTGACATACGTTAACAAAATTTGAAATGTAAATGAACAGCATTGATGTAAGGGACATTATAGGAAATAAACAAATAATGTTTTTTGATGTAAGGGACATTATAGGAAATAAACATTTAGTGTTTTTCAAAGTAAAGGTCTCTTAATGGTGTACTCTTTATTGCTTATGCTGTTATTAATAAATCCAAAAAATATAATTTAATACATTCATGACCTACTGCGCCTGTCAATATAGTTTAAACCTACTTGCTGACATAAAAGGATAAAAAATAAACGAATAAAATAGATTAAAACTTTTATTTGTACTTAGTTAGCCTCTTTTATAAACGCAAATAACTCGCATACATTATGCTAAGTACAACATAATTGCTCGATAAGCAAGAGGACTTTTTCTGGCTGATTCCATAAATGATGGCCACTGGAAAGGTCCCCAAACCATCAATTTTTTATCTCCCTTTGAATGATAACATGCATGCTGTCTATTCATCCTGCGTTAACTGTTTAATATGTTGTAATTTTTACATAACGTACTTACTACACACAATTACATATCATACTTACCAATATTTTACCTAATGGAAGGTATGTTTTTATTAGGATTCGAATTATTCTATCTCAATCAATCAACTCAGCCTATTGCAGTCCACTGCTGAACATAGACCTCTCCCAGGCTGCGTCTCAACACCCTGTCCTCCGAATTCGGCATCCAGTTCGTTCCAGCAACCTTTTTTTGGTCGTTCGTCCATCTAGCTGGGGGGCGTCCCACACTACGCTTGCCGATACGCGATCTCCACTCAGGACTCGTCTGCTCCACCGGCCATCGGTCCTTTGATAAACATGGCCAGCCCACTGTGTGTGTGGGGCTGGTGGGGTGGCAACTGTTTACTCTGCAAGCTATGTCGATAACTCCGGTTCTTTTCCGGAAAATTTCAATCCTGATTTTATCTTTCAAAGAGACTCCGAGCATAGCTCGGTCCATAGCACGCTGAGCGACCTTGAATTTGTGGACCAGCCCGACCTTCAGTGTCCACGTTTCGGCACCATATATCATGACGGGCAGAACGCACTGGTTGAAGATCTTAGTCTTCAAAGACTGCGGGATAGGCGAAGAGAAGACTTGACGGCTTCTTCTGTCGGCTTCTTTCTCAAAGTTATGTCTACCGAGCTGGATTATTTGCCCTACATAATCCTTCACAACTTCGAGAAGCGACCCTTCGATGTAGATTGGACTCGGCAAGACGTGCGAATTGTATGTACATGACTTTCCTCTTGTCCAAATTCATGCCGAGGCCAACCCGCCGAGGAGCTACATTTAGGCTGTGCAGCATTTGGTTCAGCTGTTCCGGCGTCTCTGCCATTATGACGATGTCATCGGCAAATCGAAGATCTGAAATGTACTCGCCGTTCACGTTGATAGTCCAGTTCAATCCAGCGTCTTGAAGACGTCCTCCAACGCATTTGTAAACAATTTAGGGGATATCCCCCTGTCTTACCACTCTGAGCAGTTGGATGGGGCTGGTTTTCTCATCCTGGATCTGGACCTGGACCTGGATAGCGCCAGTCAATTCGACATCGTTGCAGAGAGGCCAGAACTGCCCATATTTCGATGAAGTCGAAGGCTTTCTCGTAGTCCACAAATGCCATACACAGCGTCTGATTGTACTCCTCGGTCTTCTGTTCAATTTGCAAAACAGTATGGATGTGGTTTACGGTGCTGAAGCCTTTTCGAGAACCGGCTTGTTCTGGCGGCTGGAACTCGTCAAGTATTCTGGCGAGACGGTTTGCGACGACCCTCGAGAACGCTTGTATACGTCGCTCAGAAGTGAGATGGGTCTATAGTTCTTCAGCAAGGATTTAAGGTTTTATTCCATCTAAATAGACCATTTTTAGGGTTCCGTAGCCAAATGGCAAAAAACGGAACCCTTATGGAATCGTCATGTCTGTCTGTCTGTCTGTCTGTCTGTCTGTCTGTCTGTCTGTCTGTCTGTCCGTCCGTCCGTATGTCACAGCCACTTTTTTCCGAAACTATAAGAACTATACTGTTGAAACTTGGTAAGTAGATGTATTCTGTGAACCGCAGTAAGATTTTCACACAAAAATAGAAAAAAAACAATAAATTTTGGGGTTCCCCATACTTACAACTGAAACTCCAAAAATTTTTTTTCATCAAACCTGTACGTGTGGGGTATCTATGGAAAGGTCTTCAAAAATGATATTGAGGTTTCTAATATCATTTTTTTCTGAACTGAATAGTTTGCGCGAGAGACACTTCCAAAGTGGTAAAATGTGTGTCCCCCCCCCCTCTAACTTCTAAAATAAGAGAATGATAAAATTAAAAAAATATATATAATGTACATTACCATGTAAACTTCCACCGAAAATTGGTTTGAACGAGATCTAGTAAGTAGTTTTTTTTTAATACGTCATAAATCGAAAACCGCAATTTACCTTTCACAAAGTTACAACGAACTACAAGAACTTTTATATTATGTTACTTACTGCTACGGAACCCTTCATGGGCGAGTCCGACTCGCACTTGGCCGGTTTTTTTAATTACTGAACTCCATTTATGACTAAACAATAATTTACCAAAAGTAGTAAGAAATAATTACCTGTTTATGTGATTCCTATAATGTTCATAAATTTTTGCCTGCGGGCTAGAGAAATGAAGATAACTTTTCATCACTCATGTTTAGAATCCAGATAAAACTTTCACTAGGTAGGTACTTGTAGTTAGATCGATGAAAACGATGATGTATTACTTAAATGAAGATGTGTAATGTCACAAACAGTGTTACGAAATACTAAGAAAGGGTCACGACCGCGCAGGTAAAATCAAACACAAAATCTGTATTGCTATCTAGCTCAGACATGTTGCACCGTTTTGCGTGTGACAGAGACGTATAATAATATTCGTTTATATGAGTTTTAGATGTAAAGGACAGGTCAATTATTTTCGATGCTGACAAATTAACGTATGGGTCAATATGATTATGATAATTCGAGCCACAATTTAACGTAAGGGACATGGTATTTGCACCTACTCAGGGAACACTAATGTATAAGACCTGTAGTAAAATGTTCTCGATTTTTTTTAATGTAAATACCAAATACTGTGAGTAAAGAGACTTACATTAGTTTTTATAAAAATATTAATTTAAAACGTCCTATACAGCCAGTTTTTATAAAAAAATGGTCTAGACCTACGGAAAATATGTAATGTAAGGGACATTTTTTTTGAGATATTGAGATTTTAAATATACCAATCGATAGAGCAAGAAATTCCGAATCCAATGATATATATAACTCATTTTCGACAAAATGTCCCTTACGTTATTTCATATTTCCGGTATCGATATATGTGGAAGCTTGTAATTAGCCATTTTTTTACCTACGAACGAATTCTAATTCTGTTATTAGTCTGTAAGCTTTCTGTAAAATAAAAATAAATAAATAATACACCCCGGTGCCTTAATCTGTCAAGCTCCGCTAATGAGACAATTGATTTTTTATTGCTTCGTCGCCGACCGGCGAACCGCGCCGCTACTAGCACTTTTTCTAGTGTTCCTATAATTATGCCAGTAACATGCACAAACGTGTATTCCAAGCTTTAAGGTGCTCAACAGCAACCCACAGCTAAGCTACGCACTCGTACTTAGCTTCGCTTTGACGGGCACGTTACGCACGACTGCGTGTCTTGAAAACAAATGAAGCGCAACTAACGTGGCAATAGGCAAACCTCTTCGTGCACACCTTAGATATAAATATTTATTTATTTAATACTTCAAGCACATAAATGTACAGAGGCGGACTTAATGCCATAGGCATTTTCTACCAGTCAATCTTTGGGTGATGCAGAGACAAACAGTGGTAGGTGCAATTATGAAAATTAAGGAATAAATATTTTAAATATAATGATACGCATAAACCTATAAAAACTATGAATATAATATATAACTAATTATATATAAATATAAGCACAAATATATATACATAAATACATGAATATACTTACTAACTAACTAAAAAGAAATAAGACAATGAGAAAATATTACCGTTGTGATGATACTGCCAGCTTCTTGCGAATATGCTCGCGAACCTTAACTTTAAAGGATAATCGGTTGGTTGCCATCCTGATCTCCTGAGGGAGCGCATTCCACAGAGAGATAGATTGAACGAAGAAGGAAGAGTGAATGAAGTCTGTGCGGTGAGTGGGACATTGAAGAAGACGATTGTGTGATGAGCGTAGATTTCTATTGTGGTTGGCGCAAATGTACTGAAAATGGGGGGCTAGATAACCAGGGGAAGACGGAGAATCAAGAAATGAGAACAAGGTTGTCAGCGCCCTTAGTTCTCTACGTTGGCGTATGGGCAACCACTTTAGAAGCGACCGATGCGCAGAAACATGATCATATTTACGCAGATTGAAAACGAATCGAATGCAGTTATTGAGAAGACGGTCAAGTTTGTTGAGGGGATCTGCATTCAGGTCATAGTAGCACACATCACCATAATCGATGATAGGGAAAATAAGGGACTGCACAAGCATTGTCTTCGTACTTGATGGTAATAAATTTTTCAAACGGTACAGAGCCCGCAGCGTTCCAGTAACCTTCTGGCTCACCCTAGCGACTTGAGTCCGCCAGTTCAGGGTACAATCAATGTGCAAGCCTAGGTCCTTCACGTCAGTACCAAAAGGAACGATCGTACCATTGAAGAGAACTGGTAAACTGGTAAATACACCTAGATAACGCAAAAGCAACTACTTTGCGTGCCAAAATGGCATCAGCTTACGTACAAAAATCGTAAGCCGCCATTTTTGCGCTCAGTCCTGTGTACTGCTGGCTGGGTGAGCGTGAGCGCTGGCGCTAGGCCCCGGGGGTGGGGCGAGAAGGGTGCCGCACGCGGCGGCGTGTTTAAATCGATTTGATTTTCCCATTACTAATTAGTGACTACCTACTATGACGTCACAAAAGCCCAATGCGGCAGAGGAGTATTTCTTCTACTACAATCGTGAGCAAACCTCCTTTCGTACCTCCAAGGTCCCCAACACAGTCTAGGTGTAAGACGCCGAGACGCGGTGACTGACCTGCGACCGTGACGTGCAATATACCACGAATATTAGCCGCACCACATACCTAGCCATTGTATCCTCGATGTAGACCTTTAGCAATCTCATTAGTGAAGGCTGAAGCACTAGGGTGGATTAGCAGGTAACATCAACTGTTTTCAGAGAGATTTGGGCCCAAGTTCCAAACTCTGCTAGTTATTAAACGGCCTATTAAATATTTTGACTGTTTTGAAAATATAATCTGGCTCTTGATTAAATATAGAATAACGCTTTTAAAATAATTGCTGGAAAACGTTTTTTTTTTTTTTGTTTTTCACGCAAAACATTGTGCTTATGGGTGCATGCAATTACTTTACAGGGGTTGTGGATTTTAAGTTATAACATTAAAAGCAATTTTTCGTAAAAAAAAAAACGTCAGTAAAAGTTGGAAATTTGACCTTCAATAAATCTCCGTTACCAAAAGGTTCCCAGGTATGGTCCAGTACAAAAGAACCAAGTGTGCTTATGACCACACGACTGAAGAGAAACTTCAAACGTATTTGGCTATGAGAGGAAGAGAGAAAGAAAATGTGCGCGCGCACTGCTTTCTCTTGCTTATATCCCTCACTCAACTCCCGTTCGCCTCGCTCGATCACACTTTTCGTAACGCTTATGTCACGCCTTCGCCAGCTTACTCCCCAAGTCAAGCGTGCGTAAAGAAGATTCACTTAAAAATGATTATAATGAGGGGTAGTGCAAGTGACTCTCGGCTTCTTTTTACACCCGCTATAGCTCGACCTCCGGATTAGCCGTTCGCCATGTGTATCTTTATCAGTTAGCCAAACTATGCCGTAATTCTCTCCATTTATGACAAGAGGAGTTACTGGTTTTATTCAAACCAGTCTAGCCCACAGCCAACCTTTGGGAAGCATAATACTAATTCAGTGTCTCATAAAATTAAATCTGTCAACATAAACTGAACAAATGTCAAGTCTTCGATGCAAACTTATATTTGCACGACTAAACTGCTTTAAAGCTTACTCAATAAAGTTCATTTCTGTATGATTGATGGCTAAACCAATTTCAACCTCAAGGCCAAATGAAACTGAGCCAAAACGTGTCCATTACCACAATTAAACGTACATACAGTTCTGTAAATTATATGT
This sequence comes from Amphipoea lucens, assembly GCA_947508005.1. Classification (NCBI taxonomy): domain Eukaryota; kingdom Metazoa; phylum Arthropoda; class Insecta; order Lepidoptera; family Noctuidae; genus Amphipoea; species Amphipoea lucens. The sequence continues at coordinate 19,354,411 of OX382372.1, forward strand.
TATCCTTATTCCAATTACGTAAGGTTCATTTTTGTGTCGCACGTGTATTTATGACAGCAATATAGAAAACGTATCTTCTTTTTGTACTACTATGTATGATAATGCTACGAGGAAAAATGGATTAAGTGACAAAACCGTTAAAATAACGGCCAATGCTTCAGACAAATTATTCTAAACATGTGCTTTTCCGAAGTGATAAAGTTAAGCCACTTTAAGTAATGGATTTAGCCCGAAGTAAGTGTTTGATTATTTATTGAACCGGCCTGTTTGGGTTCACTGATCTCTTAATAACTTCTGAAAGCATGAAACACGTCTTTATCATCACCATTTCACCCAAAAAACGTCAACTGATGGACATAGGCTTCAAGCGTCATTGTTCCCCAGAATCACCACGCTTGGTAGAGGAAGTGGTGATTAGGAATAATTAGCGTGCCCGTTGTTGCCAAAACTCATGAGATAAGCTCTTCTCTTCTCTCTTATTAGCACGAACTAAGTATAGCTTATGCCCGTTCCCTATCCATTTGCATAAAAATTTGAGACCTAATATAACTTGGCATACTTTTGTTTCTCCTAATTATATTTTCGCATAACATTAATTACGCATAATTTTTTTAAACATACTGTCTCTAATCATAATAATAATTAAGCATAACATTATAAAGCATAAATTTAGCATGCTCGTTTTATTTCTAACGACGTCAGGTTCTGTCTGCAGGGCTTAAAGGAACCTAAACAAATCAAACCTCGGGGTACCCCTGACGTCGTTTAGTATTATGCGAATTAAATTTATGCCAAAACAAATTAGCCTTCAAGATAATTATGCCAACATAACCTGTATGCCAAAAAAATATGGCAAACTATTATTATGGCAAAACAAATTATACCAAAATAGTTATGCCAAAGTATATTAAAAGAAGGGATCCCGCTCATGCCGTGTTAAAAATCTAGCCAATCAGCAAAATTAGTTCGCGGGGCTGAATGCCCAGTTGCTACTAGTAGAGGCTATTTTTATTACGTATTCCTGGGTCATGAGTTCCATTTTCGAGCCAGGCAAAGTTTTATTGGGTTTTTATTCCTATTCTAAATTTGCCAGTAGCAGTCCGGACTCGGGATGTGTTCCCGGTAGATGCTATTGGGCTCGCCCCCTATTATATGGAAGTAAAACATTACTGGCGAAATGTGGATGACTAGGTATAGGTAGATACACCTCAGGAACTCACCTCTTTCGGGAATACAGGCGTCTGATGATCAGACGTTTGTTTTATATGCCTCATCATCTGCCTAGCCTTTTCCCAACTATGTTGGGGTCGGCTTCCAGTCTAACTGAATGCAGCTGAATACCAGTATTTTACATGGAGCGACTGCCTATCTGACCTCCGCAACCCAGTTACTGGGTAATACGATACCCCTCGGTAACACTGGTTGTCAGACTTTCGGGTTTCTGACTACCCGTAACGACTGTCAAAGATCCACGAATGACAGCCGGGACCAACGGCTCAACGTGCTATTCGAGGCACGGAGGGGTCTCGGTATGTAAAGACGGTCACCCATCCACAGACTAACCGCGGCAAGCGTAGCTTAACCTGATCGATCCACGGCCTAAAAGTTTAATAAAATTGCAAAGAAAAAAATGTTTACAAAATCTTTTAGTAGTAAAAAAGTCTCGATGTCAGTCACATAGATTAAAACAGTATAACTGTCTGTATTAAGACACAATCTCTTGTTTCCAGTCCGGTGGAGTCGTTAGACAAAAGACAAATACGCAACACTTTCTCGTACGGACAGCAAATAAAGAGAGATTAAAAGTAAAGACCGTAGACGAGGGTAGGGTTGGCAGAGAAACTTGTTGGAAAATAAAAAAATATTTTGTTGGAAATTTTAAGTAGCTTTGGTATTTCTGTGGAAATCGGAAGAAAGTTGGTCCCGTTGGTAAGTAGACTGGTTGTCTGACTTTCGGGCTTCTGACAACCCGTAACGACTGTCAAAGATCCTCGAATGACAGCCGGGACCAAGGGCTTAACGTGCTTTCCGAGACATGGAGGGGTCTTGGTATGTAAAGATGGCCACCCATCCACGGACCAACCGCGGCAAGCGTAGTTTAACCTGATTGATCGAGCCGTGCGGCTGTTATTACAAGCCACAAGCTCCCTCAATAAATATTGTTACTAACATATTTGAGTCCTTTGTCACTTGTTATTAAATATAAATAAATAAATTATAATTATTCATCTAATTAAGCAATAACGTTATTATCATTGTCGATAAATTTTATGATGCCTAAAGGTCACCCACATGTTTTCTGGATTACCAATGTTTGTGCCAACCCTACCAGCGACAAGAGGCTTGAAGTAAACAGCAGTATCTAGCTACGGTACACAATTATCGAGACGTATTAGTCACAAACTAACTGCTAATCTATACTAGACTATTTAGACTTTAGTTTAGCTATATAATGAAAATGTAATGACTGTTAGTTCTATTATGTTGTTAAATGGTCTGCTGCCTGTAAGATATTTGACGCGTATCGGCAAGAGTAGTGAGGGAAGCCCCTCAGCTAGATGGACGGACGCCTTAAAGAAGGTGTTTTTTTTATGGATGAGAAATCATGAAATGACCCCTCTCGCTCTGGGTGGAGCGGAAGGGAGTGTCAGACTCTTACTGACTAAAACCCATCCGTGTTCCTTCCTTAGCCCTATATGTTCCGGGGTAGCGGTAACCCTTTCCGACGATCCCGCACCCCCGAAAGAAGGTGGCTGGGACAGACTGGATGCGGAAGGCGGAGGACAGGGTGTTGTGGCGCAGCCTGGGAGAGCGAGAGGCCTATGTCCATCAGTGGACTGCAATAGGCTGAGTTGATTGATTGAAGATATCTGACTGCTTCGTTGGTGTAGTGGACGTAGGGGCGATTTCTGAGGTCCTGGATTCGGTTCCCTGGCCAGGTAAAGTCATAAACACTTCCCGACCTGGGAATCGAACCTCGCGCTCAACAGTCGCAGTTTTTCGGGTTTTTCCATTAGAAATGTGCATAGAAGCAGTCCTGAGCTGGATTTGTGTCCGGTTAATGGCAATAGGCTCACCCTCTAATACATAACTGGTAAACGTGAGTGCTGAGTGCTACTAGGACCTCTGCCTAACCTTTCGGGGTAATACAGGCAAGATACTTAGAGAATAAGATATTAAGATACTTTCGGGGTAATACGGCTGTCGCTGAAAACCAGCGCTGGGGCTCTGTCTTGCATAGGGTCGCAGCATTATGCTGAGCGATAGTCGTTATGCGTGGATGTGACGCATGTTTCCCGTACCTTCTTTTTTTTTGTGTTTATGTTCTTTTTTACGTCATGATCACCGCAAATAAATGTATTTTCTTTCTTTCTTTCAGATATTACGTTATGTATAAGACATCAAAATAAACAATTATAAAATTACCATACGAGAATTAACACATGTTATAAACCAGAAAATTAAAGTGACATAAACAAACTATGCTTCAAAATCTAAAAATATGAACTAGCAGCCATTACGATTTTGTTTGCAATTTAAATATTAAGGCAATGAATCATTTTAATGACTAACAAACGTTGAGTGACTGAAAATTTTACGCAGTATTGAAATGATAAAAGTAGGTCACACTTTGCATACTTAATTAGTTTTAAAGTCGTGGTTCCGCAGGTTATTTTTTATTACATATTTTGTGGGTACCTACACCTCTGCCTTATCGGTCGGGAAGCAAGGCGTGATGTTACGTGATTATTTATTTAATAAAACTTTATGGACAAGTAAAAAATAATACTTTAGAGACGCCAGCACATCAAGCTACTCGAAACTGTCAAACTTTCCTAATCAACTTTGAACTTTAAGCTTTAGCGATAAGGTTGAAAATCTATTAAAGAAATTTGATAGAACAAGGCGTGACTATGCTATACGTCATTATCATTTTTCCGAATATTTTATTTGTTAAAATTGATAAAATATACAGGCGAAAGTTTGTGAGTGTGTTTGTATGTTTGTTACTTCTTCATGCACAAACGGCTGGACCAATTTTAATAAAATTTGGTATGTAGGTGAATTAACACATAGAATACTTTTTACCCCGATGTTCTTACGGGATCGACACTTATGCGGGTGAGACCGCGGGGCGCAGCTAGTTTTTCATAAAAAGGAAGGGTCCTAGCCAACAGAACAAACAAACATATTCCGTAGGTAAAAAGATAACACTTCAATAAAAAAAACAAAGAATAACAAACATCGACAGCCCAAAACACACCCGAAATCAATTAACAAAATGATTTTCCTAACCGAACCCTAATTTGTCTGTCTGTCTGTCTGAACAATAACTCCGTAATTGCTGCGTCGTAATTAACCAGAGGATGAGTCAGTGCACTTTCATAGGTCTTTGTTGTACGTATGAGGGCTACACGGAAGCGACAAAGGGTTTTAGCACTAGAAATGTAGAAGTCAATTATGTATAACCTTGGGCCCTTATTTGAATAAGTGTGAGCAAGTTCTTTGTGATGATATTATAGGAAGTATTTTTGAAGTTTACGTCGTAGTAATATTTGTCACCACTTATTTTCTTTGAACAAAATTGTTTTGTTGTAAACATCACGTGTTTTAAGGGGCTAAACGCAAAAAACGCAAGCTTTAGAAACAATAAAAGTATATGATCAACTCCAGTAAACAAAATCAAAAAAATATGTGATATTCTTCAGGATATATGCTAGTTAGATAGTGTGTTGAAAACATAATACAACTTATTTGGTACGAAAAAAATCATGAAGATACCTCTAAAAACTTTATTTTTACAATAAAATCCATACTAATATACATACAATCATTATGATTCTTTTTTCAAATTATTCTATAAGCAACATACTAAGACTCTAGTGTTTTAATTTTTTAGTCCAAGCAATAGATTTTTCATAAATAGATAATTGCTTCATATTTTTGCAATAAATTACTAGCGTTGCGTTATCGCGCTTCTCTTTCATTTCTATGCAGTCTCACCTGGTAAGGTTAGTTCGCAGTTAGGGAAAAATTATTATTCTATGGGGTTAACACAACATCACGCCTGTAATCCCAGAAGGGTTAGGCAGAGGTGTACCTATAGTACACCCACATTTCGCCAGTTATGTATAAGTCCCATGTATATAGGGGGCGAGCCTATTGCCATCAACCGGGCACAAATCCAGACTCCGGGCTGCTACTGAGAATTCCAGATAAAAAAAAAACAATAAAATTTTGCCGGATCTGGGACTCGAACCCAAGACCTCACACTCTAAGAGTTTATTCTAGTTTTCATCCCAATAAGCTTAAGAAGTTCGTGGAACATTGATTAACGTAGTTGTTATATACCTAGATACCTATCTTATCCATGAGACATCCATACTAATATTATAAATTCGAAAGTAACTCTGTCTGTCTGTATGTTACCTTTTCACGCCTAAGCCGCTGAACCGATTTCGATGAAATTTGGTATAGAGATAGTTTGAGTCCCGGGAAAGGACATAGGATAGTTTTTATCCCAATATTCCACGGGATCGGAACTTACGCGGGTGGAACCGCGGGGCACTGCTAGTCTTAAATGAACCGACATGATGTATATTTACCATTCAGAAAAAACCAAGTGTTGGAACTTTGTCTTTTGAATATTTCTACAGTCTGAAACAGACTAAAAGTATATAAAAAACTGTCGTCTATTACATTGTGACACTTGATCTTTTCGCCGTTTGTCTGTCTGGAGTTCATTAAATTCATATTTTGCATAGTTTTTTTATTTTATATGAAAAATTACACTCTCGGTCAATGACTTGTTTGTAAAATGTTGTTACATTGACTTCTACAGGGTGTTACGGAAAGGGTATATCAATACAAACGGGTTGAAGAGTGTATCTGGTCTAGAATCTTTGTAAAAAATTTCAGCACAAAAGCAGTAACTTTGAAAATGCTTAATATTTTTTTATTTCGATAGTTTATTAAATTGAAATCATAACAAACGTGTCACCGCACTACGAGGGTCATTATCCATTATCTGTAGTGTCTGTGCGCCTAGTACACGCACATCACGACCACAGTATAAATATGAACAGTATGGAAACTAAGGCCTATTTGTTGAAATAAATACCTACGACTCATTGGAGCGTAAAGCCGCGTACGCACGAACGAACAAAACATGGTGAACATGAACATATTGGATCGCCACGAACATTTTTGACGAACACAGTGTTATGTTCGTTAGTGGTACGCACGTGCGAACAAAGTGTTCGATGTTCGTGTTCACCATGTTTTTGTTCGTTCGTGCGTACGCGGCTTTAGGGTTGTCACTCTTAATGTCTGTAAAATTGATGTGTTTTATTGTAACGAAGTTTTTAACGTGGTGTGCGGTTAGAAGTTGACTTATTATCTTTCGAATAATAGAGATATATTTTTTAAAATATTGTTTTCTTTAATTACTATTACACCCATTCTCGAATTGAAACGGTAAGGTGCAGGGTTAAACTAGGCATCGGTCGAGCGACGCGCATTTTGACTTCACTATCGCCTTTAGCACCCTCGAAAACTATGAAAACGACACCCATGACAAATAAATAGAAAAATTTCACAGCCGCCATCTTAGATTTAGATTTTAACCTCACTATCGGTTTTAGCACCCGCGAAAACTATGAAAATGACACCCATGACAAATAAATGGAAAAATTTCACAGCCGCCATCTTGGATTTAGATTTTGACCTCACTATCGGCTTTAGCACCCTCGAAAACTATGAAAACGACACCCATGACAAATAAATGGAAAAATTTCACAGCCGCCATCTTGGATTTAGATTTTGACCTCACTATCGGCTTTAGCACCCTCGAAAACTATGAAAACGACACCCATGACAAATAAATGGAAAAATTTCACAGCCGCCATCTTGGATTTAGATTTTGACCTCACTATCGGCTTTAGCACCCTCGAAAAGTATGAAAACGACACCCATGACAAATAAATAGAAAACACAGCCGCCATCTTGGATTTAGATTTTGACCTCACTAACGATTTTGGCAACCTCTTTAACTACCTACGACACCCATGACGAAAAAAATTTTAGCAGCCGCCATCTTTGATTTACAAATAAATTCACGTCGGTGCATGATCGCACGAGCCATTATTCGATATCGATTATAACAATAAATCATTCTTACCTTTCAAGATCAGCTGGGAGTTTAAAAAAGGAAAGCTCCGGTTTTGAAGAAGTCGAGTTCAAACAGTTTTTATTAAAAAGATGGACGATCGGTGGCGCAAGGAATAAATTAAATACACGATTATTCGTTCCAACACGGCACCCGTGACTGAGAGTACCCCGACCATCGCTTAGGAGTACCGTAGATGCGCGCGTCTGTGTGAGTGTGCCGTTGCGACCGTTTGTACGTAGTATCCGTACTGTTCGTATCTGTCTACTGTGTCACGACGCCGCGCGCCAGTGCAGCGCCGTGATGTCGAAATAAGAAAATATTAAGCATTTTCAAAGTTAATGCTTTTGAGCTGAAATTTTGTACAGAGATTCTAGACCAGATACACTCTTCAACCCGTTTGTATTGATATACCCTTTCCGTAACACCCTCTATATCTGATTCGGTATTTATAAATATTTTAACGGTTCACAACCATAATATGTAAGTTATGTAAGTCATCATCTGCCTAGCCTTTTCCTAACTATGTTGGGGTCTAACCGAATACAGCTGAACGCCAGTATTTTACATAGAGCCACTGCCTATCTGACCTCCAAAACCCAGTTACTGGATAACACGATACCTCTTGATAAGACTGGTTGTCAGACTTTCGGTCTTCTGACGACCTGTAACGACTGTCAAAGATCCACGATTGACAGCCGGGACCAACGGCTTAACGTGCTTTCCAGGGTATGGAGGGATCTTGGTATGTAAAAATGGTCACCCATGCATGGACCAACCGCGGCAAGCGTAGCTTAACCTGATCGATCCTTGCGGCTGTTATTACTTAGCCAGGAGCCCCTCATAAAAAATAAAATGTAAGCTAATATTAGATTAAAAAATATAAAGGAACGCAAGTTTTTTTAACAATAGCCTTTTTTATGGATGGGAGATCATGGTCCGAAGTAGTGTTAACCCTTTCGGACAGGCCCTTTAACCTTTCAAGTGTCAAGTGTACACCAAGTGTACACAAGAGAAAGTGCTCGAAACGTCGACGGTACACCAAGTGTACACAACAGTGTCAATGTTCTATTGTCATTGTCTTTACTGCGCCCATTCAACTACTCTGACGCGTGCGGTGTTTCGAAGTTTAGGCGGGCAAACGTGTGAGAGGTTAACAATAGGCAGGCGTTGCATTAAAAAAAAAAAGAAGAGGCAAAGTTGTAATTTGTTGTTGTAATTTTCCCGGTCACCCTTCCACACTAGCTAGAGCGCAGCATGGCTGCTTGGTGGCCCAAACAGGTAACTACCTTACCAAATAGCAAACGGGTAAGGTCGCCACCATATTTACAGGGTTATTTTATACTAGCAGCGCCCCGCGGTTTCACCCGCATAAGTTTCGATCCCGTGGGAATATCGGGATAAAAACTTTCCATGTCCTTTCACGGACTCCAAATATCTCTATACCAAATTTCATCTAAATCGGTTCAGCGATTTACGCGTGAAGAGGTAACAGATAGACAGACACACTTTCGCATTTATAATATTAGTATGGATTGGCTAGCTAAAAATAGATTAAAATATATTCATTCGATTTCTAAAAAAGGAAAGGTCATTTTCACTGATTTAGGATCCAGACGGTTGTTCTAACAGGAGCTTTTCCATATTGCAATACATAAACACACATAATCAGCCTATAATGTTCCCACAGCTAGGACACAGGCCTCCTCTCTGTGAGAAGGAGTAGGCCGTAATCCACCACGCGGGCCCAGTGCAGGTTGGTAGATGTCACATGTCTCCGAATTTTTGGTTCTAGGACATTTCGGTTTTCTTACGATGTTTTGCTTCACCGTTTTGAGAGCAGTGGTGAAATAGTAGTGGTACATAGTAGCGATTGCATATTGCAAGGAAGCTAATTAACTGTAAAGCGGCTAAACAGTTTACTAACAAAATTATCCGGAGTTCCATGCCCGTTTTTCTCCGTAGGAACCGACTACGCTTTGCAATGGGCAACTAACTTCATTTTTCTGACTGACCGACCCCTTGAAAATACAAAAGTGCCTGTAATTGGTTTGATTGAGAAATAATAATTTGAGTTCAAGTTTCACCCGTCTTTTCTAGGGTTATAAAAAGTAACCTAGAACTGTTGCCCTTTTATCAAATAAAGGGCTTAGCTAAAGCATTAGAAAGCCTCATTTTTTTGCACCATAAGTAAATCCGTCAACTAACGATACTCCTTTCATATAGTCTACCAAACTCTATTAAAAGGACGATAAAAATGATATTAGGATGCAAATCACATAAAATACAGCATGGTGTTTATAATGATGATGTAGCAAGTGAAGTGTGTAACAGGTCGTCTGGACAGCCGGGGTGAACGGCTAGTGTAGGCCCCGTCGGGTCACTCACACGTCTGAGAGACGTACGGGAGGCAGGGATGGCGAGCTTGTCAGCCAACTTGTTCGTGAATCAAGTGTAAGGCACTCTTGGTGGCAGGGGTGAACGGCTCGTGTTAAGACCCGCTGGTATACTAATAAATATGTGAGACGTATAGAAGGGTAATTAGCCTGTTGTTCATCACATGTATTAGGGCTCCCGCGCACTAGACAGCCTGGCTACGGCAGCCCGTCGAACAATGACGCATCGTGGCTGCTTAGTGCGTAGGCTCCCATACACCGTCATATGTTCGACTGGCTGCCGCAGCCAGGCTGCAAGATTGTTCGGGCAGTAGGTGCAGTGTTGGTCCCGCCGATTTACTTATAAGTCTGCGACGTAGGTAAAAGTGCAATAGACCATGAGTGGGCTGTAGTTTAGAGTTTTGACATCTAACAACTGATGCGAACAACGGATGCAGGCCACACTGGCCGCCACTCACACGTTTATGAGCGACAAAGTTGAAAATGTATTAAAGAAATTTGTCAGATGGTAGTAGCTTGATGTGCTGGCGTATATACATAAAATATATTAAATACAGAAGTTGTTGGTGTACCTACATACCATATGAATGAATAAAAACTTTGACCTTGAATTTGAGCCAGCCTTGTCATCATTTCAGCCAAAAGACGTTCACAGCTGGACACGGGCGTCCCCCAAGTGACTTACCAACTGAACTTCGACAAACTTTACTACGACAAGATTTTAATTCGACACTACGGAACTCCGACACGTCTTCATTTTGACAAAACTTTAGTTCGAAATGCCTTAAGTCCGACACTACTGTACTCCGATAAAGCGTTTCTTCGACATGACTTAACTAGGAAACGATGCGACTTCGACGACGTTATTTTAGATATTTCGAGTTCTTTCACTTTTTGTGTTCCTTTGTGTATCGCTACTTCGAAAGGTTTTGTGCTTCTCGCACCCAGCGGATTCCTGCAGCCTTCACCAGATCATCGGTCCACCTTGTGGGAGGCCTTCCAACGCTACGTCTTCCGGTATGCGGAAGTAAGCCTAGTATAAGAGAGTTTCAATATAATAAGAGGCTAGAATTATACTGATTTTGTTATCACAGACGCGCGGTGTCAGCCTATCATGTTCCCACTGCTGGGACACAGGCCTCCTCCCTATCTGAGGGAATGCGAGGCCAATTGCGGGTCGGTAGATGTCACATGTCTTCGAATTTTTGGTTCTAGGACATGCCGGTTTCCTCACGCTGTTTTCTTTCACCGTTTTGAGAGCAGTGGTGATGAAATAAATTACATAAAGCGCCTGTCTGCGTTCAAAACCACGACCTACAACTCGTAAGTAGAGGCCGCTACGTCTGGGCCACCACTGCCCTCTATATTTAACACCCAACAAATTCGACCCAACATTTGGCTCGCTGTCCTCCCCACCAGTATGTACATCCCAACCATCCGCCGAAACGCCAGACAGATAAATGAATTCACAAGTTCCTGAAACTTGGTTGCAGAGTCGTGTGATAGACTTAGACGTGTTCATCTAAAAGTATCAACTTGAGTGTGTCACTCGAGATAACTTTACCAATCAAAGCTAGAGGACGGTAGTTTCGATCTCGAGTTTCGGGTATTAAAGTAGTATTAGGTGTAGAGGTTATTTGTTTTATCAGCTTCAGCCCGCGACTTCGTTCGCGTGAAACATCGCATCACCCGCCCGCGCTATCACTTAACGTTCTTTTTGACTTTTTTTCTTTTTGCTCGGCTCCTAAGGGTCATAGCGTGATGTTAAATAGCCTATAGCCTTCCTCAAGAATTGGGCTATCAAATGCAAGAAGAATTTTTCAAATCCGACTGGTAGTTCCAGAGATTACCTCCTTCATACAAACTTACAAAAAAATTTTACCTCTTTATAATATTATTATTAGTATTAGTATAGACTAGCTGCGCCCCGCAGTTTTACCCGCATAAGTCTCGATCCCGTGGGAATACCGGGATAAAAAGTATCCTATGTCCTTTCCCGGGACTCAAGCTATCTCTATACCAAATTTCATCTAAATCGGTTCTGCGGTTTAGGCGTGAAAAGGTAACATACAGACAGACAGAGAGTTACTTTCGAATTTATAATATTAGTATGGATATAATTATTTTTTCTATAGTTCTGGGTGTAGTTCCGAAGATTGTTTTTTTTTTTTTTGTTTCTTAAACATGGTAGCAGGAGGAAACAACACGGGGTTTTCTTACAAAGGGTTTCCATAACGACTTTCCTACGGAAAAAGATTTAGACTTTTAAAATGTCTAGTTTTACAGTTTATTAAAAACTAGCTTCTAAAATTGCTTGCTCCCTTGACCCACCCAGTCGTATCGCATCGCCTGCCCGCGCTATCACTTCGTTTTTGCTAAGCGCTCACTCAGACTTTTTTTGTTTTTCTCGGCTCCCAAGGGTCCTAGGGTGATCTTAGGTAGTGTAATGTGAATGATTAAAATCCGACTGGTAGTTCCAGAGATTAGCGTGTTCATAGAAACAAAAAAAAAATCATATTCTTCAGCTTTATTATTACTATATCATAAAAAAACTGTGAATGATAGATAACGTATAAACCTAACCGTCAAATTAATGTTCTGAAATCGCCAACAACCATAGTGTGATCAGCACCTGTTCCTTTCATATGATATAACACCGTGCCCGTGTATCCCCAAAGGGGATGGCAGAGGAGTATGATACTCAAATTTGGCCAGTTACTTTTCTAAAACTGAAGACCTGCCGGGTAATCGCGTAACACACTAACAGTGGTAATGACTTTCATTTTGACCGTTCAACAACATTCCTTGCGTTATTTACGTTGTTGAGCAGACAAACTTAACTTTAGTAGGTATCCGAAGCATTTTTTTTCCAGGGCCCCTATTCCCAGACCTTTGGAAGGCGTACGAGGAGTCGAAGCCAACTCGCAGAGGTCGCTGGTATCTAATCTTCCATCTTGGCCTGTGTCTAGATGTTGAAGTGAATTGACCGAGTTCAATGCAAAGACAGTTTTACGAACATATGGAGCAATGGATTAGAAATATCATTCAAAATGATTCAGACTGTGATTATTAGTGTGTTAAGCAGTTACGGTGCTGAAGGTGTTAACAGTATCAAAGTAAAAGGATGCCAGATAAGTGATAATTGATTAATTATATCACCGAGCAAAATCAGTGCACATCATTAGTTTAGACATAGGCATATAAAGAGCTCAAACCAAGCAATATTAAAGACAATTATAGTGGCATATGAAGCGCAATAATAACATTATATTAATGCAATAAAACCAAATAGCTCACCAGAACGTGGCATTTTGTACACAAGCTTATGTTGGATGGAAGTGACTCTTTGTTGGACACTATTGCCTTTTTGCTTACGTTATTGTTTGGGAGTCCAGCTCGTGTAACATGACCAATTCTATCCCTATTCTACCAAGAATTTATGTAATATAGATGTGTAATATATGTGTGTGTGTGTGTTTTTTTAATGTAATTTATATGTGAACTTATAAATAAAAATGAACCTTATCCCTAATAGACAAAGTTCTTTCTATCTAACCCGACATCTCATCATCATCATCATCATCTGCCCGAGCACGGGGCGACCTGTAGACTCGCGTTTCTATGAAGACGAAGACTTATTTATTCTTTCCATAGCAACGAGGAGCAAATTTTGAAATCAATATAGATTCTTGACTAAGTCCAATGTGTACTTGACACTTGTTGAGAAGAAGTCTTTCTTCCCCTAGTGTCAAAAGTGGTCGTCATCAGTCTGACGCAACTGTCTAATAAAAAAAGAAACTATGAAACGTGTACTAAACATAATGGCCGATATCGCTGTCTCGCTTTAACATGTGCAGTCTGTGCATAGTCTGTGTCATTTTGTTATGTTGGTATTCAGATTTAGTACAAGTTTCATTCAAGCGACGTTTTTCATCTTTTTCTATGGGACTCCCGTCTGTTCTTACATATAATGAACATTACTTACTCTATGGTAATCATGCTTGACATTGTAGACTTTTGTCCACTGAAGAATAGAAACAATTCTTCTCTTCATCGCCATGCTTAAGACTAAAGAAATCTTTCTACAATCTGTCATTTTGTCTATTCTTTTGTTGACAAAACTCGTTCCTATGGTGATCATGCTACGCGTGCTGGTTGTCTATGATTCTGCTTGACAAGCAATTCAAATTAAGAAGGTTTCAAACGCCAATCAATAACCTGAAGCCACCCAGGGCCTTACGACTACCGGAACATTGTTGCGTTTTGATATAACACGTCAATCAAGTTATCTCTCGACAAACCACTTTTTAATTTGCTTCACCATTGTGAGCACAGCTGATGGAGAGCGGTTGCATGTGTCCTGTCACCTTAAGAATTGAAAATGCATTGCCAACCTTAGAGGCAAACGTTTGTGAACACAAAGGCAATGAGTTTCCTATATTATGCGCAGATATGTCTGGACCTTCTTTTAATTCCGTAGCAGCGGATGGAATGGACCCCCAAAAGATAGAGCAAGTGATTCCGGAGACAATTTACTGCCGGCAAACACTGTCTCATCTATCCTCCTGACATCTCTGTAAGTTTAATTTTACGAGTCGAATAAACATGCGCGCGAGTTTCCGTATTTAATGCGAACAGCCCAAGGTTGCGCTGACGCACGCCGATGCGCTTGTTTTGATATTAAATGCAACACATACGTACATACAATCTTGTATTAAAGTGTTTCGGTTTAAATTATGTGACACTTTGAATTGGTGCTGAGTATACCAACAGAGCAACAAATATGTATTCCATTATGCTGTGGGACTGGTGTAAAAGTTTATTTGCGTTTTATTTAATTGAGTCCCCAGTAATTGATTTTCTCCAGAGTATTGTTGCGTTTTCTTTTTTTATTCAGTCCTAAGGTGGTCTTGACCGATCTGTAAGCTGGAAACTAGTCATTGGCGCGTGGACGGTGAGCTACGGACTAGTAAGCGGTGCGTGAACAACAAGCTGTCTCTTCACCGGTGGCGTGCCAGCAGCGCGCGGTCATCTTACGGACAGCGTGTTGGCGACAAGCGGGTGGATTTTTTCGAGGCGGTGCCGGACCGCTGGAGAGGTGCTGTTATAATGTGTTTTGACGTTCGAAAAGTGCTGATTCTCAGCCTAGTTTGTAAATGACTTTTGATTTTGAGCGAGTGATGACCTTATAACAGGAGATATCAGTGTCGCACGTTTTAAGAAACAATACATACTTAACGGCGCAGAATAGCCTTTACCAAATTTAGTCATATTAGATTACGAGCTGTCAGTGTCATAGTCATCATCTGCCTAGCCTTTTCCCAACTATGATGAGGTCGTGTTCCAGTTAAACTGGATCCAGCTGAATACTAGTATTTTACATGGAGCGACTGCCTGTCTGACTTCCACAACCCAGCTACTGGGTAATACGATACCCATAGGTAAGACTGGTTGTCAGACTTTCCGGCTTCTGGCGACCCGCAACGACTGTCAAACATCCACCAACGATAGCCGGGAGCAACGGCTGAACGTGCTTTCCGAGGCACGGAGAGGTCTTGGTATGTAAAGATGGTCACCCATCCACGGACCAACCGTGGCAAGCGTAGCTTAACCTGATCGATCGACCCGTGCGGCTGTTATTACTTAGTCTCAAGCCCTTAGAGTCATAGTCATCACCTTAAAAATCTCGCAATTTCAACTTAGCCCAAAGCCACACATGAAATTTCATCGCAAAAACCAGCAGTTATTTAAAACGACCTGTCTTAATGATGACTGTATGAACGTTAAACATTTTTTATAAGTCATTATATTTATACAACCACTATAATGCGGAGCCGGTTAATAAATTAACTTTGCTGGCCGAGCGAGTCAATGATCCATTCGTCAGATAAAGGAGATGAACAGTAGGTCTGACACGACTAAAGTCTATGCTAATCCTTGTTTCCAATTGACGTTACTTCCACTTAACGAATATCATGTTTACGCTAATGTTGATTAAATTAATTTAATTCATATCTAGTTTTAATTAATTAATTATAAAGTAATATGTACGTAAATAACAACTAATACTTACTCAATTTAATATAAATTAATAAAAATAACAATATTAAATCTTAACTAAAATTATTCACAAAATAAAATACAGCGTCGAAAAATTTAAAGACTCTTTACTATTTGTAAATTATTTCATCACCACTGCTCTCAAAACGGTGAAGGAAAACATCGTGAGGAAACCGGCATGTCCTAGAATCAAACATTCGAAAACCTGTGACGTCTACCAACCCGCGCTGGGCTCGCGTGGTAGGAGGCATGTACCTATAGCAGTGGCAACATTATAGGCTGAATATGGATGACCTATATACATTTATACATGCAATTTAATAATGTAGAGGGTGATTCTACTCGTCATGTTTTACGATTTTCATGTTCGAAAAGCTTTAATTTGGGTCAATATAAAAACTCACCACCTTCACCTACATTGCATAATGATTTTTAAACAATACCCCACAAAACTGGTATTTCTGCAGCTTCCCTACCACATAACAGCAGCGCGCAATCGCTAAAGATGCGCGTGGGCAGCATACAAACGCATCGCACTCTTCCGCATATGACTCCGCTTATTTCGCTTATTATAATAACACTCATAAAAGCTATATAAACGATGACTCTCTTGCCTTTTTGTTTACGTTATTTTCATGGAGATATGCTAATTTCTGGATTGTAAAGTGTTTGAGAAATGTTTTTGGTTGTAATAGTTAAATGATAAAGGTGGATTTATAAACGTCAACTTCAAGGCGTTCGTGGGGCGAGTACCTAACTGTTATCTGCCCGTCGTCATGGAAGAAGACTTTTGGCCGTAGGACGCGATGCCGTCGCTTCCGCGGACAAGTACCACAGGACAAGCTAGTGAAGTTCTACTAACATAGTTTCAAGCCATACTTTATTAACACAAGTTTTTAGGTCGTGGGTTCGATTCCCACCCAGGACAAATGTTTGTGTGATGAGCACGATCATTTGTTCTGTGTCTGGGTGTAATTTATCTATAATATGTATGTATTTAGAAATATATAAGTATGTTTATCAGTTGTCTAGTACCCATAACACAAGCTCTGCTTAGCTTGGGACTAGATGGCGTTGTGTGATAGTTGTGGAATATTATTATTATACATTCTTGAGAGCAGCGGTGGCCCATGTAGTAACGGCCGCGACTTACGAGTTGTAGGTCGTAGGTCCAAACCCAGACAGGCGCTTTACTTTGTGTAAATTATTTATTTAATCACCACTGCTCTCGAAACGGTGAAGGAAAACATCGTGAGGGAACCGGCATGATTCGAAGATATGTGACATCTACCAACCCGCACTGGGCCCGCGTGGTGGATTACGGCCCACTCCCTCACACCAAGAGCAGGACTGTGTCCCAGCAGTGGGAACATTATAGGCTGATTATGTATATTATGTTTGTTATATACTTTATTTAAGTGAGTTTCTATGGGCAATTGTAGAAATAAATATTTTATTATTATTTTTATAAAACATATTTATAAGTTTGTTGGTACAATGTATTTACTTGACCCGTTTGACGAAGGAAAATATTCTTAAAGCTATAAAAATAAATGTGAGAAAAAAATAAAAACGAGAGATTAATAAAGAATATAACTACAGCGTTTTACTTGGGTTCTGCTTAGCGTTTAGTTTTTTTTTTCTATGTCAAGTTAGGCTAGAGATAAGTGTTGTACTTAACTAATGAAAACTCACGGAGGACCCTCTGTCTCTCTTAACATTAAATTATTTTCCGTTTTTACCTTAAAGTTATAACTTGAAGGTAAAAAAAGGAAAATAATTTTTATAATTATAATTTTTAAATTGATAGTAGTGTCCCACTATCAATTTCCATAATATAATCTAAAAGTTACGTAACTAAAGGGTGGCCAAAAGCAGTTAAACTTCGCGGAAAATTAACGGGACATACCTAAAACCCTTCGGCTACCATTGGTTTCACATAATTTGTTCCCCTTTGAGTGGCCCTTATGATGAATACAACCCTTTATTACCGTTACCGAACATTACAGGACACCCTATTCTAATACAAGTAAGGTTTGATTCTGACTGAACATTTGTTTTGCAGCTGTATTATGGTTGGTAATTTGTCTTATACAGGCTGTATTGACAAACGGCCTGTAAAATGAAAGCCTAATTTTATTATGGAGCTATTACTTTGTGACTGAGTACATTGAGTCCATATAGCGGATATGTTTTGGTCATTTTCATATTACGTCCTCAACAAAATACCATCACGCCTTTAATCCCCGAAGGCTTACGCAGAGGTGTACCTATAGTACAGACAGCGTCAGAGAAAAGGAACCACCCCAAGACTTCTTGATGTCAATACCAAAGGGGGTTCCTTTTCTCTGAAGCTGACTGTACGGTCAGCATCAAAAGTTGATTAACACTTCAGTTTTTTTAATCTTAGTTATTGAGCAAAATATTAGTTCAAAATTGCAGCAGAATAATTTTTTTTAGAATATATACTCTTGTCTATTATGTGAAAAGCTAAAAATCAGTTTATTGAATAAAGTTGTTGTCAATTTAATAACATGTAAAAATGATAGTGTTAATCAACTTTTGATGCTGACTGTACATCCACAATGAAGTCCCATGTAAAAGGGGGCGAGCACAGATATAGATACACCTAGATAATGCAAGAGTAACTACTTCGCGTGCCCAGCTTACGTACAAAAATCGTAAGCCGCCACTTTCGCGCTCAGTCCTGTGTACTGCTGGCTGGGTGAGCGTGAGCGCTGGCGCTAGGCCCCGGCGGTGGGGCGAGACGGGTGCCGCACGCGGCGGCGTCTTTAAATCGATTTGATTTTCCCATCACTAAATAGTGCTTGTGACGTCATAGTAGGTAGTCAAAATATGGCATGCTTGGTTTTCATACAGATCGTCATACGTGCGTTATCTAGGTCTATCTATATCTGTGGGGGCGAGCCTATTACCACACTATTACTATCAACTGGGCACGAATGGGCTGCTAGTGAAAAATTCCTAATGGAAAAACCCAATAACACTTTGCCTGATCTAGGAATCAAACCCAGGACCTCATGCTCAGCAGTAGCGCTTGCGACCACTGCACCAACCAATGACGCAGACCTGCTACGTCCTGTTTCTATGACAACTGCTTCGTTGGTCTAATGGTCGTAAAGCATGTGGTTTTTCTATTATGGTTTTTTATGTAGCAGTCCCAATTCAGTATTTCGACTCGGATGATAGTCGCTCGCTATTAGACGCTTTCACATTAGGACATTAGCCTTAGCAGCGAGATAGTACTCAATACTCAATTCTTTATTGCATTCCACAATGTAAGCTTAGGTGGTGGTGATGGTGGTGGTGGTGGTGGTAGTGCGGCAGAAGCAGATGCCTTCACATTATAAGAACAGCCACGCGATAGCTGCGCGGCTAACGCACCATAGTTTAGATCAGTGTGGCGCATTTCTTATAAAAACAAAAACCGAGTGTCCTTATGACCACACGACTGAGGTGAAACTTCAAACGTATTTGGCTATGAGAGGAAGAGAGAAAGAAAATGTGCGCGCGCACTGCTTTCTCTTGCTTATATCCCCCACTCAACTCCCGTTCGCCTCGCCCGATCACACTTTTCGTAACTTTTACGTCACGCGTTCGCCAGCTTACTGCCCAAGTCAAGTGTGCGTAAAGAAGTTTCACTTCAAAAAAATTGATTTCGACGGGCTCTGATATGAAATTCTTATTGGGCGACGGTCGCGCGTCAGTCGCGCTACTAAAGTCGCCTATGTGTGAAAGCGGTCTTAGGTATATCATGAGATATAAACATATCTGGCGAAATCAGGACGAACGTCTCTGCCAACCTCTTCGGGGATTTTTTGAAGCTTGAATATTCGGACTTCGACCATTAAAATAATACAACCTCAATACGAACATTTACAATCAAGTCCCTATTTTCAGAAATGCACACACAATTGACAACATTTCATATTTTTAACCTGCATGTATTATTATGTTATATAAAAGTAAATTCAAATCTAGGGCACCCATATTTTTTCGTTTTTCGAAATTATGTACTTTTCATTCATAATTTTAACTTTGAAATTCGGTGTATTCTAAAAAGACGTAAGTGCCAGATGACGGTAGAATGGCGATATTACCTTTGCTTTATTGTGACCCGTCAAAAAAACTGTTGGATGTCACTTGTCTCAGTCGTTGTTTTGGTTCCGTCATTGGCGTATATTTTTCATTGGGATCCATTTTATTGGCGAAATATCAATCAAAAATTGATAATATTAACAGTAAGCAGCGTGTCGAGTTGATAGGAAAAAATATTGTTGAATTCAATTCAGTTTTTTAGTTGTTTTCTAGTTACACTTCTTAGGTGACATTGACATGTTTTGTTTGATATAATGTTTTCAATCAAAGACATCGGAATGCGCAAAGGTAACTACCTCATTCCGCCGTTTATGTGACGTCATCACATGTTTTTTGATTTTTATTTTTTTTCTCAGAAATTTAGAAATAAAAAAATAAAATAAAAATATATTTGAACTC
This sequence comes from Amphipoea lucens, assembly GCA_947508005.1. Classification (NCBI taxonomy): domain Eukaryota; kingdom Metazoa; phylum Arthropoda; class Insecta; order Lepidoptera; family Noctuidae; genus Amphipoea; species Amphipoea lucens. Next base: position 19,374,553 of record OX382372.1, read on the forward strand.
AGGATACGAAAATAAAGAAATAGTATTTTTGTTTTAAGGTCGTGTCAGGTTTGAAATGTTGTCAATTGTTATCCTACTGCAAAAAATATTTTCCCCCGATTTTTCTCGACTTTTTCCGCAAACCTATTCACAACATTATTTATGGATATCAATATGTTAATATACCGATGTTATTTCGAATGCATATAAATATGTATGCATTCGACACACGACTCGCGAATACCTGTCACTTTAGTACCCCAAAATATAGGTTTTTAGGCTGTGGCGAAGCGCTCAGTTGCAATATTTTTGTAACATTTCGCAATACGTATTTACTTTGCATGCGACTTGTTTTGTAATATTGATTTTGCATATGTTACATATGGAATGGAACGAATGTTTTGTTTCTAAATTTTAGAAACGTTTTGGTTGACCTCTACTGTTGGCTGTTGCTCTGATTTTTTAGGACCATCCTCTTTTAAAATGAGTCGATAACTTATATAAGGTCCCATTAAAATGGACGAGCTTTTAGAAATCATTCAGACCATCAAAATAAGGACGAATGTAAAAAAATATATACGAAAAACGCATTAGATACTTACAAGAAAAATAGCCAGCTAACGAAAATACACTAATGTGCCGGCAATTTATTATTTTAGGTCAAAATAAAATCTCTTTAATCAGTGTTTTTTTTTTTTGCTTGGATGTCTTTGGTTAGACGTACTAAGCGCTGTGTTAAAATTTGTCCATCTATTTTAATGGGACCCTGTATATTTTATCCGTAAGCTTTTGGAAGTTTGGTATCTGATAAATCGATAAGTTGCCAAAATCTCAAGCTAGATTGTGTGACTATGAAACATAGGAACATTTTTCAAATAAATAAAAACCATTTACTTACTAGTACCGTTCGCGTGCATGTCGGACAACACATTGGATCTCGTGGGTTTAATATTTTCGCGCGGAACTCCAATTCATTTTCTAAAATTATAAGTTACTCCTTGTAACATCAACTATCTGCCAGTGAAAGTCCCGTCAAAATCAGTCTAGTCGTTACGGAGATTAACCTAAATAAACACAGACAGATAAAAATTATAAAAATAGTTTTTTTTTTTTGTTAAAAGTACCGTATATACTTCCATATGCATTAACCCCGTTACTATTAAGATATCAGATGAATAGTTGCACACCGATTTCTCTCTTTCAGTCATCAGTAATTTGACTTTCGAAAGAAGAAGACAAAGCGTTGTGTAACTATACAGACGACATATAACGTTTATTGGTAAGAGGGTTTGTAAAAACTGTTATTTTTGAAGTGAAAACTTCTTTAGCGGCGTTGCACACTTTTTGTAATGGGTAAAAAATGTTAAACTCGCGTCAGGACATCGCGTCAGGACACGTGACCGTCAGGAGAGATTCCCCCCCCCCCCCCCCCCCAACTCTCTTTCTACGGCGGCGCCAACCGAAGTGAACCAAGTGAGATACGATAATGGATGGATGGATGGATGGATGGTGATGATGATGTGATTGTGATGGTGATTATGATTGTGATGGTGATGGTGATGGTGGACGTGGATGTGGATGGATGGATGGACAGCTGATGGCTCGACCGTCTGTGTAGTAGCCACACTGATGTGTATTCGTAAAATTCGTGTATATAAAGTGTTTAAAATATGGAAATTGAACAAAGTGCATCGATTAATGAAAAAAGTGACGCAGAAATAGTGTGAAAAAAAATTAGTTATATTAATTCAATTAATAATTGATTTATTTCAACGTTAATATTCAAGTTTTCACTTCTGCCGGCACTCCCGGAGTGCAACCCGTCTTTTTTTTATTACAAATGTACGCTTCAATTTTATAAATTTGTATAGATGTATAGATATTTACTTATTTGAAAATAATATTTTTTGTCATTTAAACTTAGGTGAGGCGAGGTGGTGGTGTTATAGATGCCTGAAGACGGGCGTCTTCACCGAGGCAGGCCTAAAAAATTAAACCTCCGAAAAAACTGAAAAGCAAAAAATAAAAACCTTTTTTATTTTACCTTAATAAATAAGTTTTTAAACTAATGCAAGTGAACCTAAGTAATTTTGAGTCGGCGCCAAACAAGCAACTTAATATCGTTGCGAGTGGTCGTGCGAAGAGCGCATTTTTTGTTTGGAATGTTATATTTATCGCTGGAGATTTCACGTTGCATTATTAATTTGATTTGGTTATTTCTTTAAATTTAAGGTAATTTAGTGATCATTGTTCATTGATTGTTTGGCGCCGACTCAAAATTTCTTAGGTATACTTGCATTAGTTTAAGAACTTATTTATTAAGGTAAACTAAAAAAGGTTTTTATTTTTTGCTTTTCAGTTTTTTCGGAGGTTTAATTTTTTTGTTAAAAAGTTTTTATTTTATAATTTTTTGAGGCTATAATTTACTAATTACTACATGCTTAATTTTTTGACTACTTTGAAAATAGCTACCTTCCTTACTTTAGATATTAACTGTTATATAATCCTACTTTAATTATTCTTTTTTATATAATAAAATACTTAAAAAAACAGGCTTTATATACCAACATAGATAGGCCTTTTATTTTAATTGTAATACACAGCTCAGCATTAAAATCTGTGAATGAACAATAAATCACCCCTATTTTCCCACCCTTAGGGTGGGATTTTTTTTCCAAATTTACATGGGACCAACTTCGAGGTATGTCCTATCCAATAAAAAAAGAATTATTAAAATCGGACTACTCTGTAAAAAGTTATGCGTGGTCATACATTACAATCAGTGAGTGAACAATCAATCATCCCCTGTTTTCCTACCCTTAGGGTTCGATTTTTTTTTCCAAATTTATATGGGACCAACTTCGGGATATATCCTTTCCAATAGAAAAAGAATTATCAAAATCGGACTGCTCTGTAAAAAGTTATGCGTGATCATACATAAAAAAAAAAAAAAAAAAAAAAAAACAAAAAATATACGCGTCGAATTGATAACCTCCTCCGTTTTTTCGTCGGTTAAAAAAAATATACGCGTCGAATTGATAACCTCCTCCGTTTTTTCGTCGGTTAAAAAAAACGAGTCAAATCGTAACGCTGCCGCGCTAGCGTGACTATTTGACTCGTTTCTAACCGATTGGATGGAGACACAGCACAAAGAAAAGTGGAAAATATGGGGGAGACCTTTGCCCAGCGGTGGGAAAATAGAGGATAACGGAAAAAAAACCGTTACTACTGGTACCGGTACTATTTACGTATGCCTAACACTTCTAGGTATAACAAGCTCGATGATATGAGATTCTTATGTATTATAGGTACCTAGGTATTATAACAACCTATTACAAAGAAAGGTTTAAGTTTGAAACTTCAAACTCAAACTCAAACTCAAAGCATTTATTTCAATTAAACCATTTACAGGCACTTTTGAATTGTCAAGAAGTCAGTCAGTCAGAAAAAATGAAGCTAGTTGCCCATTCCAAAGCGTAGGTACCTATGGAGAAGAACGGGCAAGAAACTCCATGGACACTCTTTTAAATCAAAATAATGTGGTTACAAAGTCTTGGTTACATCATTCATGTTAAAAATTATACATGTGAGAACGATGCAGAACGTTAAAAGCGTCCATAATGAAAAGATGAGAAAAAACAACAATTCAAATAATAAATTAAAATAAGCCATGGCAGCAAAGAGATGACCAGTCCCTACTGACGGCGCCCGTTCACGAACATGACTTCGATTGAAAGTGCAGTGAAGAGAAATCTCAAGTACAGACACCAGCACATCAAGCTACCCGAAACTGTCAAATTTTCCCAATCAACCTTGAACCTTATGTTGTAGCGATAAAGTTGAAAATCTATTAAAGAAATTTGACAGATTGGAGTAGCTTGATGTGCTAGCGTCTGTACATAATGCATGTCCAGCCAGACCATTAGCAGCTTTTAGATACGCTGTGCTTTTTAACCACTCTTTTGGCATGGCCACCCTTTAGTGGAGGCTGAAGTGGTCACTTTGCATATGCCTTATATGCCTTAAAGCCCAGGATAAAAATTGTGGACATGGCACTACAAAGGCACTCGAACTATACACATGCTTTTAAAAATCTCAAGGACTAGTCCGCTTTTTACTTTGAAGTCGCATATTATAGTAGACAATACAGGGTGTTACGGAAAGGGTATATCAATACAAACGGGTTGAAGAGTGTATCTGGTCTAGAATCTCTGTAAAAAATTTCAGCTCAAAAGCATTAACTTTGAAAATGCTTAATATTTTTTTATTTCGACATCACGGCGCTGCACTGGCGCGTGGCGGCGTGATGTGCGTGTACTAGGCGCACAGACACATTGCAGATAATGGATAATGACCCTCGTAGTGCGGTGACACGTTTGTTATGATTTCAATTTAATAAACTATCGAAATAAAAAATATTAAGGTTTTTACATACTTGTGTTCTTTTCATACAGTATCTAAGCTATGACTAGCTGACCCGCACCCTAATTGCGTAACACACTATCAGTCGGAATTTGAATCATTTTGATGCCAATTGCTAATCCATTGCTTCATAAGTTCGAAAAATTTGTCTGCTCAACACGTAAATAACGCAATGAATGTTGTTGAACTGTCAAAATGAAACCGATTCCGATTGATTAGGTGTTACGCAATTGCCCCGCTGGCTTTTATTTTTTTAACCGACTTCTAAAAAAGGAGGAGGTTCTCAATTCGAATGTTTCTGTTTTTTTTTTTTTTTTTTTTTGTGTTTGTTCGCGCATAACTCCGTCGCTTGCCAACCCATTTGAAAAATTCTTTTTTTGTTGGAAAGAGTATACTTCCTAAATGATCCCATGAAAATTTTATCGAAATCGGACAAGCGGTTTTTGAAAAATCTAAAAATTTATCTACTTTGTCTACATTAACGATTTTTTTGTTCACCTTTTTGTGGGGTAGGTACAACTAAAAAGTGAAAAATAAAAACTTTTTTACAAAAAAAAAACAACCGACTTCAAAAAAAACACTACAAAGTGATAAATGACTTTAATTTCGGAAGTCGGTGTCAAAAAACGAAAATGCGGAACCAACGACACCGACTTCCGAAATTAAAGTTATTTATCACTTTGTAGTGTTTTTTTTTGAAGTCGGTTGTTTTTTTTTTTTGTAAAAAAGTTTTTTATCCATCATGTACCATTACATTACACCTATGTGTACAAATAAATAAATTTGAATTTTATCTTCCTACCCCCTCAGAATCTCGACGTTTTGGAATGGGCAACTAGCTTCAACTTTCTGACTAACTGAGCGACTATTTAATTTTGACAATTCAAAATTGCCTCTTATATGGTTTAATTGAAATAAATGCGAAAAAAGAAATTGAGTTGGAGTTTTAATCAATAAACAAATACAAAATCTATGAGAATATGAATTATTGTTATTTTTTTTTAATGAATTTTTCCCATGTTTTAATAGTTATTCTGCTATTCGGGGCAGAGAAAAATCCAACAAATCGCTTTGTTTTGTATAAATAGATATATAGAGACTCAATCATTTATACAAGATGTAATTAAAATAAATTATTTTTTACTTAGGGACTAACTTAGAAATTGCCAAAAAACAACAGTTTTTTTACTACATTTTATCTATTTATGCACACGTAAATGTATGAAGCAATAGGTTTTTCAATCGATTTCAGGGTTGGTCTCATAGTAAAAGTTATTTGTAATCATGAGTAAAATGACTGAATGACCCTTTTTCAGTTATTTCATTTACACCCGGTTTGTTCTAAGAAATAAAACTGTATGAGATCCAATTTTTCCCCTTATCCAGTCAGTGCATTTCGTTAAAATCAGTTCAGTAATTAAGGTATTTACTTTATCTGAATAACCTGTATGTAAAGTCAGGCAAATTAATTCTTTAGCAATTTGACCATAAGTTGCCCGTATATTCAAATCACACTGTCACTGTCATTATTTGACAGGTTTATGAAATACCCATAACACGGTAAATTAACAGTAATTTCCCTGACTGTACAGACGCCAACACATCAAGCTACCCGAAACTGTCAAATTTTCCCAATCAAAATTGAATCTTATGCGTTAGCGATAAAGTTGAAAATCTACTAAGGAAATTTGACAGACTGTAGTAGCTTAATGTGCTGGGGTTCTGTACATAGGTAAATAAACTAGCATACAGTACAACCATGACGTCTGCACCACATTCAAATGTAAGTTAGGTTGAAAACGATTCGAACCCGTAACCCTTCGGTCCCTCGTCAGGCGCTGTCGCTTCAATTTGCGAAATAATTTACAACCCCCGTTGAAATGCGAATAACTAATAATGTATTCTGTGTTATGTATGTAAAAGGTATTTTTAGACAAAGTTAGTAACTACTTACTAATAAACGTATTATATCAGATGAATAATTAATAATAATAATTCATGTACCTATACAAAATATTGTAAAACATTTTTAAAAGAGTAACGGTGGAGTTTCTTGCCCATTCTTCTCGATACGAAAACTACCTTTTGGAAGGGGCGACTAAAATCAATTCTATTTTAATGTAATTTTTGACGTTTAAAAGTGCCTTTTATGTGCATATTTGAAATAAATGCTTTGACTTTGAATAGATACACACTGATTTCACTCCTTCAGTCATCAGTAATTTGACTTTCAAAAGAAGAAGACAAAGCGTTGTGTAACTATACAGACGCTATACAACGTTTATTAGTAAGGGGGTTATACCACAAGTTTGAGTGGATCTTCTCGCCTCAATCAAACTCTCTTCGAATGGATTTAAATAATTGTTCGTACATCTTACAAAAGATGGCCCCCAAAAATTTCCACCGTTCACTGCTTTCTGTATGACAAGAATAGAATAGAATACTCTCTGTTATGTACACCATATAAATTGTCTGTGTGGTTCTTTCCTCAAAAGACCATTTCAGATACCAATCTACATGGTCTTCACATGATCTGACCAAGATTTTGTCTGGACTTTAAAAGAGACTGTGACCTCTGAGTTTGTTTCGGCCTTTTTTCTCAGAGTAGTCAGATAGGAAACGCCGACCTCATCTAGCTTAAAAAAATATGATTGACGTGTAAAAGTGTTTGTACAAACAGAAAATAAATCATTTATCAATTACAGACATAAATATAGAAACTTTACAATGGGTGACACAATGGGCGGTCTTATCGCTAAGAGCGATTTTTTAAATGTCTTTTTTTTTTTTGACAAGATGCGACATGATAAGCAAGAAGTCGTGAGTTCAATCTCTTCGTAACCGTTAAATAATTGACACCTCATGAATAGGTCGTCGCGTAATTAGCCACTCTCAAAAATATAATAACTGACAATAAAATGATTTCCCTAAAGAGATTTAAAGAGAAAATATTTTCTCTAACAGGCTCTATTATAGTTTTCCCACATCATTTTTAAGAATCATGTAATAGGAGGCGACTCTTTTGGCTTGTAGAAATCCAGGCATTTTACATTAGAGTAGGTATCATTATTTTTTTTTTACAAAATAACAACCGACTTAAAAAAAAACACTACGAAGTGATGAATAACTTAAATTTCGGAAGTCGGTGTCGTTGGTTCCGCATTTTCTTTTTTTGACACCGACTTCCGAAATTAAAGTTATTCATCACTTTGTAGTGTTTTTTCTTTAAGTCGGTTACTCGTATTTTTTTTGTAAAAATGTGTGTTGCATATAACTTCGTACATAAAAATAACTACATAATGTATTATATACTAAAACCTACCTGAAAATATGTAGATCACATTTAAATTAATGAAATAATTATCAAAACCGGTAAATTAGTTTTTGAGAAAATCGCGCACATACATACGGGTCGAATACAACATACATCTCAATCAGCATAGGGCATAGACATAGCAGCATAATGCAGGGCATAGTCTGCATAGGGTCGCAGCATAATGCTGAGCGATAGCCGTTTTGCGTGGATGTGACGCATGTTTCCCTCTACCTTTTTATTTTATTTTTTGTGTTTATGTTCTTTTTGCGTCATTTTCTCCGCAAATAAACGTATTTTCTTTCTTTCTTTAATACAGAACCTCCTTTTTTGAAGTCAAAATGAAGTCGGTTAAAAATCGCAACCTAACAAAAATACCAAAACAAATGCTAAGTAAATTATTCACTTGCGAGTTGTCCAGACATGTCAGTCGCCTACTTTCATTTTCGAAATGTCTGGCATCAGTTGAAGTCATCGGGGGAATTTTAAATGAGACGCATTTCTGGGCCATTGGTTTTTATGTTATTGTTTTTTGCTTCGAATTTTTGAATGAATTTCGGAGTATCGCGGGTAAGACCAGAGCGGGGTGATTGCGCGACAAATTATAGCCATGCCATTCATTTTGGCAATTCAACAACGGTGGAGTTTCTTGCCCATTCTTCTCCATACGAAAACTACCCTTTGGAATGGGCGACTAGAATCAATTCTATGTTAAGATATTTTTTTACGTTCAAAATTGCCTTTTATGTGCCTATTTGAAATAAATGCTTTGATTTTGAACAACAGTTAATCGCTTTAAGTCCATTGTTGCGTAGACGAATTTTCAAACATATATATGTATTAGGAATTAGGAGAGCAGTAGGGGCTCAGTAGTCTGTAAACGAGTTGTACGTCGTGGGTTCATACCCAGTCAGGCCTGACTGGGTATGAACTTTGTGTAATTTATTTCATCACCGCTGCTCTTAAAACGGTGAAGGAAGGCATCATGAGAAAACCGATGTGTCCCAGAACTAAAAATTCGAAGACATAATGTGACATCTACCAAGACGCACTGGGCCCACATGGTGGATTACGGCCCACCACTCACAGAGAGGACGCCTCTGTCCCAATAGACGGAGCATTATAGGCTGATTATATGTTGATTATACAGGGTGAAATTGAATTCATGGGCATCCTTTTAAGGAGTCATTGTAATCATCATTATGAACAACGTTTACTATGGGACCAAACCTGAAATCGCGAAAAAAAATCTGCTCTTCCGTACATTTTGACGAGTTATGTGAACATAAATGCAAGGAACAGCAGATTTTTTTTTTTATAGGCTGATGATGATGATAACGTTTATACATATCGCACCTTCGGTGCAACAAAGTCACAAATAGCCAATGCAAAATTAAGGTAAGTATGCCAAATTGTCTCTGAACCATGCCTATACTTGGGGCAAAAAAAACATCCGTGAAAGTATCTCAAAATTCTACTAGATGGCGCAGGTGCCTTTGTGGTTATAAATGCGAAAAAATTAGAAAATAAATGCGAAAAAAAAATTAAAAGTCGTCTCCTGTAAATTAAAAAAATGAGCTGTTATGACATTGTTGCACCGAAGGTGCGATATAGTCATACCATAAATAAAATCTCTAATAATACTGCCTACTGAACATTATTTATACTCTCATCAAGAAGAAAGTAGTTCACAAAGAATCCTTTTAAGGTCAATCCTCTTATAAAACTCCGAGCTCGTGATTTATCGATTATATCGATGCTCGAAAGTACAGTCAGCTTCAGAGAAAAGGAACCTCCTTTGGTAATGCCTATAAGAAGTCTTGGGGTGGTTCCTTTTCTCTGACGCTGTCTGTACTAAATGATACGGAACTCGTCCAAAGGACTTCTTACAGACGTTGACATACCATTTAGTACCTATAGCTAAGGTGGCCACAGTGTAGAATGTATGAGATGGATAACGATCTATCGGATTAAGATAAAAATCATCGTCTTATCTACGTTTTATTGGCTATTTCTTATTCAGTCAGATGTGGTGGACTATCAAAGCTTTACATGGTATGAATTGTAGGTTTTCCAGATACCTGAAGAAACAGCCACATCAATAAAAATACCCGATGCCGGTGGGCTACTAGTTTTTATATTCTTATATTTAAAAATATAATTTATATGTATTTACTTAAAAAAAGGGAATAATAATAATAGGTAGGAATACCTACGACAAAAAACAAAACATAGGTATATGGCTGTGTAGATATACGATTATATCGTAAACATCTACCTACTTATTTCATAGTTTTGTGCGTTGATAAAAAGTGAATTTGATAAAATAAAATATCGTAACGCATAAAGTTTAGAATAGGGTGTCCGAATGTTAGACTTTTAAGGTACTTACTTCATATCATTTGTAAAATATCCCTAACATATAAAAAAATCCAATAAAATAAATTCACAACAACATTTCCTACTCTGTGGTCTTCAAAGGAGGTGAAAGTGTGACGCGAAGGACAGAATTGTGACCTCCTCGCTAATTTGTTAATGTGATATATCGGCGGTACATGCACAAATAAAATATATTTTTGTGCATAATTAGGTACCGTTCGTCAAATATTTGGTAGAATATGACTCTGTTTGTTGACAAGGACAAAAAAGGCGGAAAAATGTGTTTATTTTGTGTCGCAGTAGCTTGATATTTTCTTTGGTACTTTTGCCAGATAGGCAGATTTAGGTTTTAATGCTAGGGTAACCCAGGACAAGGGTCCTGGAAGAACCCTCCTCCCTGGAAGGCCAGGGAGGAGGGTTCTTCCAGGACTCTCTGTAGATATGAATAACTGACGCTAGATAGGTCCCAATTTCATAAATATTCAGTTTACAGCGATGCCTTAGAAAATAATGTCTCGTCTTCTATATACATACATACATAAACATATATACATAAAAACAAATAAAATCGAAGTGGCTGTTTGTAATGTCAAAATAACAGTTTTTTACTAAATGCATATGAGAGTACCTACTTATAACAATAAAAACTTTTTTGTTTGTCTGTCTGTTTGTTCTGTTTAATCTCCGAAACGGCTGGATCGATTTTAACAGGATTTATTACTGTCGGATAGCTGATGTTATAAGGAGCAACTTAGACTTTTATTTTATAAAAATAATTAGGGTTCCGTCCAAATAAAAAAAAACAAAATCCCACGCGGGCGAAGACGCGGTCAGAAGCTAGTGGTAAATAATACAAAAAAGTATATCTATAGCATCATCTACTACATGAATATCGACTGTATAAAAAAACATGAAAGACTCACCCCCACCCCTGTTCCACCACGTTTTCCTTTAGACCCAAAAATATTTTTCTACAATCATAAAACCGAATTCCTAGTACATAAACATTATTATTTATCAACATCGCCCCTTAATATAAAAGGTTCAATAAATAAAACATACAACCACATTATTGGTGAGCGGGTGAATGATGAATTATTCACTGAATAATCACCATGAAAAGATCAAAGTGGACTCGCCTGTGCGTAGTATGGTGTTTGCTGTACAATTTACTTGGTTATCGCACTTTTAGGCTGGTTTTTGAGGGGTTAAGTGCGTCAAAGGCGGCCAGTGATGCCCAGGGCGAGGCGAGATGGTATGTACAATATGTAACATAATTAACGCAAGACTTCATACACCCAATTAGACTATTGAGTTAAAAGCATAATACAATGACCAAAACTTATTTTTTTTAAAGCTAACTGATGTTATAAAGAAAATCGTGTTGATTAAAGCATTACTTTATGCATTTAAAATTGAGTCTTATTGCCTTGAAATAAGATTTAATTTTCTTTGGCTCAATCAGCGGTGAGTATGGCAAAATACATAATTTTTGAAAAAAATACCTACATCAAAAGTTACTGAAATCGATTCAGTAGTCAATTATGAACAAAGTACTTTCAGGACTTGCGTTAATTCTGTTACACCTTGTAGGTATAAACGACAATGTGTAAGACCGTTGACTTTGTAGGGATATTCTTATTAAATACAGGGTGGCAGGTACAGACGCTAGCACATCAAGCTACCCGAAACTGTCAAATTTTCCCAATCTTCTTTGAACCATATGCTTTAGCGATAAAGTTGAAAATCTATTAAAGGATTTTGACAGATTGTAGTAGCTTGATGTGCTGGCGTCTGTACATCGACGCGCAATATGTTACCACTAGCTGCGCCCCGCGGTTTCACCCGCATAAGTTTCAATCCCGTGGGAATATCAGGATAAAAACCATCCTATGTCCTTCCCCAGGATGCTATCTATCTCTCTGCCAAACATCGAAATCCGTTCAGTGGTTTAGGCGTCAAAAGGTAACATACAGACAGGCAGACAGAGTTACTTTTGAATTTATAATATTATACTATGGATGGATTGAGGACATGATTCTGAACCCTCTGCACGAAAATTTTGCGTCAGTTATTTAACAAATAAAACTGCTGTTTAATACATTTTGACCGCGTAAGTATTGCACTTTTCTAAGAAACAGCATTTTTTTGATATCCCGCCTAAAATGTCTTCTCTAGGGGATCTAAAAACATAGCTCACCGTCCGATCAGGACCAGGCCCGTGCCGGACGGCGCGTACGTGTTCCACGCGCGCCTCAAAGAGATGTCAGCATAAAGGAAGGGGCCTGCCAGGGCCGAAGCCTGCCGGGGGTGCGGGATTGTCCGAAAGGGTTACCGCTACCCCGGAACATAAAGGGCTAAGGAAGGAACACGGATGGGTTTTAGTCAGTAAGAGTCTGACACTCCCTTCCGCTCCACCCGGAGCGGGAGGGGTCATTTGATGATTTCCCATCCATAAAAAAAAGGGGATCTAAAATCATGTGCAGAATTCATAGTTAGAGTTCGCGCGTCAATGTTCCAGCCACCCTGTCAATCTATTCTGTAAAAACTAAGGTGAAGTTAACTTAAAATGAACTGTGGTGTCACTTCCCTTTTTTCCTTCCAAAACCTCTCTTTTGTGCTACCTCTGGCCAAAGCCCCTCAAACACGACCGGGGTCAATTCCACTAATAAATTGTTTGGTTCAGTTCGTTTGGTTCATCCCACAGCGCCAGTTCTGCTTACCAAAATTGCCCCACTTGGCACCGTCATCAGATCCCCGGCTTCATCGTTCGAGTAAGCCGGAGTACTCACCCATTTAAAGTTTGAGAATAGGTTGAGGTCGTTTCGGCCCCAATGCCTCTAATCATTCGCTTTACCGGATGAGACTGTTCAAATCGACGCCAGCTATCCTGAGGGAAACTTCGGACGGAACCAGCTCGCCACACCAACAACGCCGCGGTCTACCTCGACAGCAAAGTAATCGGCGATCACACTAAATTTTGCAATATTCAGTGACTACATAAGCCATAAAAATCCGACTCAACCCGAAAACGCAACCGAAGTAACGTTACAATAAAAAATGCGTCGCTCAAAATGACAGGCAGCGGGACATTGCGTAAATTCCGCAGTGCAATGATACAGGCTGTGCGAAAAATAACAATATCAATAACAAACAAAACGTGCAGATTTCACGAGCACGTCAAACGCGGCGCATGACATTCTCGAAAGCGCAGCGTCATATCCTGAATGTCGAGATAGGAGTTGTACAGGGAAGCGTGTTGGGAGCGTCGACGTTGCGGTTTGAAGGGTAAGTAAAACTTGCATTTAAAGAATGAATGCAAGATGGACAGAGTGGCTGAGTAGTGCGTATCGCTGATTCAATCCCGGTATCGACATATTAAGTGTGTGATGGCTCTTAAAGACTTTGTATTTTAACGTGATATAAACAGAAGTCATTTTACAGTGCCCAAAGTAGGTAGGTATCTTTTAAAAATATTCTTTTTAAAATATAAGGTTAGGGATCCCCTAGTTTAGGAGGCAGGATTTTTCACTATTTGTGCAGCCTTTTCCCAAAATCCAATGTAGGTACCTATGTGAAATGTATTGGTATTGTGTAACGTATTTTGTGTCAATAAACTTATTTTATTTACTTATTTTTTTTTTATTCTATAGAAATTTACAATTAACTCTTTTATTTGACGACCCTGGTAAGTGGCCTCTGCTGGTCTTTGTCTGTTTGCCCAACTTTGGCAAGAAGGCCCACAGGCCTCTTCCATTTCCTTCCACTTAGTTCTGTTAACGCTTTCCTAGACCATGTTTTTCCTGCTACGGTCTTTATATCATCTTCCCACCTCCTAAACTGTCTATTTCGTTTCCTTGTTCTATGTCTTGGGTACTAAAATAAAATCTTTTTCAAACACAACATCGAAACCTTTGCAGTCTTTCACTAATAAAGATAAAACCTCGAATGCTTAGCAGCTGCATTTGCGACCATTAAACCCAAAAAGCATTTAAAAATAGCTTAAGTAGAAATTATAATTTGAAACAGCGACCACAAAAGCATAGTTCCAAGCGCGCCCACACAAAATAAAGCCCCGTATCCACCGACCGCTAATTAGGCGCGTTCGTTTCATCTCACTTTGTCACTTTATTCCCAGAAAAATGCAGTTAAACAAAGGGGAAGTAAGTCAAAGAGACGCATTATACTTGCATCTCGATTAGCGAGGGGGTGACTCATAATAATTAGCATAACTATACGTAAGGAGGACGCTTTGTTTGTTCGAGTATCAAATATGGAACGATCAAAGTGAACGAACTAAATTATGATGGGTTTTTTTTTTGTGTGGCGTAATGTTCCGTCTGAGGTTGTTTGAAAGAGGTTCGATTATAAAAGGAGGTCTTTAACCTAACCTAACGGTACGGGGGGTTAAATTAGGATGTCCTTTTTAGGGTTCCGTACCCAAAGGGTAAAAACGGGACCCTATTACTAAGACTGCACTGTCCATCTGTCTGTCTATCTGTCACCAGGCTGTATCTCATGAACCGTGATAGCTAGACAGTTGAAATTTTCACAGGTTATGTGTTTTTGTTGCCGATATAACAACAAATACTAAAAACAGAATAAAGTAAATATTTAAGGGGGCTCCCATACAACAGACGTGATTTTTTTGCCGTTTTTTGCTCGATATTAATAACGGCAATAGGTAGACGCTTGAAATATTTACAGAATAGGTTAGTTAGTTGTATATTCACTTTAAAAATTAAAATAAAATAAATTATGGGGGGCTCCCATACAACATACGTGATTTTTTTATGTATGTAGTGTTAAATATTGTACGGTGGTACGGAACACTTCGTGTGTGAGTCCGATTCGAACTTAGCCGATTTTTGAGGTTTTAATGCGATGGGTTGACAAACAGTCTGTTCACTTAGTTTTTACATCGTGGTTACCGCCGCTGATGGACACCGTCAAAACCTTAGAGGGTTCCGCTGCTTTCATCTGCCTAGCATTTTCCCAACTATGTTGAGGTTGGCTTCTAGTTTAACCGAATGTAACTGAATACCAGTATTTTACATGGAGCGACTGCCTATCTGACCTCCACAACCCAGTTACTAGGTAATATGATACCCCCCCATTGGTAAGACTGGTAGTCAGTCTATTGAGACTATTTACAAAGTCACATTAGCCAAACCCATGTTTTCTTGTTAAAAAATAGGTGTGCTGCCAAACAAACTCTTTTACAAAGATCTCCTTTGAATATTTTCGTGATTAATTCCACACGCCTTCCACTTTCTCATTTGTTTTAACGAAATAATGAAGCGTGAATGTTACAAATGCGTTTCAGTTTTCAGGAACCCTGTCTGTGTTGTAAACACTTTGTTTTCAGTTCAGAGACCGAAACACCTGAGATTCTTTAGGTCGTTGTCTTGTGTATTATTAACATTTTTTGTAGGAATTTAAAATTGTGTGACGAAAGAATTTGTTGAAGAAAAATTGATTTTAGTTTTGTGGTTGCTGAAGTAGATTCTTACGTAGAACATTTAATATTATTATTAACGTACTGTTTAAATGTACAGACGCCAGCACATCAACCTACCCGAAACCGTCACATTTTCCCAATCAACTTTGAACCTTATGCTTTTGTGATAAAGTTGAAAATCTATTAAAGAAATTTGACAGATTGTAGTAGGTTGATGTGCTGGCGTTTGTACAGTTGAGGTACTAATATTTTTGAAATGTTGATGTTGACACCGAATTAGTTGATTTTATTTAATTACTGCTTAAATATTTTTCTGTATACTTTATGACTAAATAAATCGAAACCATAAGCATTCGAGCGTATGAATATGTTTTTCGAAACAGCGTCTTTTGCGACTACTTCATTCGAGTCCATGAGCTTTCGAACCTGTGAGGTACTGGAAAAATAATTCCAACAGCGGCGTTCGAAACAACATAGGGGACCCGTCCTGTATTAAGACCTGTAAAGATAGTTAAGAGGAAATAAATAAATATAAGTTGGGGTAAGTTTTTTTTTCCTCAAAACTATTCTCCAAAGAATAGACAAAGGTAAACCTACCCACATTTCGTCAATGAGAAAAGTGAATTGTAACGGTAAGTAGGTAAAGTGGCCCTCGTAATTGCTATCGCTCTGAGCTTAGATAATATAAGGCTCTAAGGTTGAATATCACTACATCGTCATAAACCCACAAGGTCTATTTGTCTAAGTGAAAATTAGATAATTCCAACCTAACTGAAGTTTCAATTGTATGGGAATTGTTGTCAAAACAGGTAAAGTTATTTACGAGGACGACCATACCCTGAGGAACCCATGACCTATGATTGACGTTAAGGTCTTATACGATGATAAATTCTTAGGACAAAAATGTACTGATCGCGTTCAGTTTCATTATTTAAATTCGTCCTTAGAGAAAATAAACTGAAAAAGTTATAAATATGGCGAAGTGTGTCATAAGAATGCATCGTCATCCGATCACCGTTTTTATGACAACCAAATGCAACAATGCGTTGCAAAATAAGTATAATGCATGAGTAAATGCCCCAAGAATTAGGGCAGCCTGGTGACTGACACCAAGGCCAGTGACATCAAGGGCCTATGCACTGAAATGATGTATCGTTTCTTTGAAGCTGTTAATATTTTTAGCAGTTATTGTTTTTCTTGTCATTTTAATATTATTTTCAGTTTTTGGCAGTGTGTTTTATGAGTCGTATTCTTTTCCTTCATTTTTAAGAGATTTTTGAACCTATTGAGGGCTTGATGACATCTTGCATTTTTGAGAAAATGATGACTTGATTAAATTTGCGCAGTGCATGCGTCATTGGCTTCGACGTTTCAGTTGCGTTATTAAATGTTTGCATGGCGTATAAATTATTTTTATAATCTTAAAAGGGACATAAAATATATAAAGCAACTTCTAAAACCCAATTAAGCTTTTACCTATTCCAAAAAAAATCCTAGCTAAACAGCACAAAAGAAAAAAAAAAGAAAAATAATAGTCGTTTAACAACAATTTCCCAAAGCAATAAACAGCTCATAAATTCAATTAGTTAATGCAAAAATTGATTTACAGCTCCAAAGCGGTGGGTTGGTCGAAATAAAATCATATAACGTCGACCGAAATCGGCAGAGTGCCAGAAATCTCTGCTGCGAAAAAAACGTGACCATTCGAAATTATTAATGGTGGAAAATAATAAGCTCGCTCCATATATCAAGGGTAGCGGCTCGCTGCATTTGATTTTTCATATGTTTTGGCTTAAAACCTGAACGCTATTGCCAAAAGTTTGCAAAAGATTTACTGGAGGATCGTGGATATTGAATTATTGCTTTATTATGGCATTTTTGGTTTGTGCAGGATTTTATTTATTTATTTGTTGCGCCGTTTTTTTTTCAGCCGCCAACAGCAAGCGCTCCGGCTTTTCAGTATTTTTCAGTACATACCTTTTAAAACGATATACAAATATTTTTGTAGATATGAAATCCGTTGTTAACCTCATTAATGAGTGAATATTACCAAGTACTGTCTACAATTTTAAGGTTAATTAATACAATTGCTGTGAAGTTTTTATACTCAGCATAATTTACAAAAGGAACTAAGTAGGTACAGTCGAGTTCTTTAATATCTGAGCATGTTCATGAATCAAAAATATATAGGCAATGGTAAGTTTCATAAAACTCTAAACAGCTTCGCCGTACAATAAATTGTAAACAATCTGTGACATCATAAATATGTGACTACATTAAATCAATAATATTACTACAGATAAAGACTCTAAAAATTGTGCGCAATCCCTTGTTCATATTATTTAGCGCAAAGTTAGGTTCACAAATATCTATGCAATTATTTTTCTATGAAAAAGATCTTGAAACAAAATCAACTTGAAGTTGTCAGTTATGACATCCTTCAACGGCAATATTGCATTATTACTCGAACTTCTGCTCCGGCAAGCAAAAATAAATTTTATGGTAAAGGCCATTTAGTTGAATATTCAAAGCTGTATAGATATTTATGAATCCTAGGTTGCAACAAATATATTGAACACTAGAGTATTTAGATATTTATGTTCCGAAGAGTAGTCAGATATTTTTGACTGCACTACCGTAACATACTTATGAACAGTTTATATGAAAACATTTTATTGATGTCTAAGTTTGTATAGAACTATATGATCATTTTAATGCTTACAATATTTTGAAACATTGTCACTGCCAATATATTAATGAACTCGACTGTACCTGCAGGAGTGGTAGGTAAAATTGTAATCGCATTAGCATAATCAGCCTAAAATGTTCCCACTACTGGGACACAGGCCTCCTCTCTTCGAGAGGGAGTGGGCTGTAATCTACCACGCGGGCCTAGTGCCGGTTGTTGGATGTCACAATATGTCTTCGATTTTAGGTTCTAGGACATGCCGGTTTCCTCACGATGTTTTCCTTTACCGTTTTGAGAGTAGTGGTGATGAAATTAAATACACAAAGTGTCTTCCTGGGTTCGAACTCACGACCAAAATATTAATTATCATTATTATTTGTGTTACAACTCGTAAGTTGGGGCAGATACTACTGGGCCACCAGTGCTCCTCATAGAAATTAGCGTAGATCATCACAAATTAGCCACAACAAAGGGAACGCCGATAATTATCGCGATGACGGGCATTAATTGTAGGTGCAGCCACAACTTATCCCGATAATCATCAGCGTTTCCCGTTGGTGTGGCCCTGGCATGAGAGGGAGTGCGCCGTAATCCACCACGCGGGCCCAGTGCGGTTGGTACATGTCACATGTCTTCGAATTTTTATAACTAGGACCTACCGGTTTCCTCGCGATGTTTTCTTTCAATGTTTTGAGAGCAGTGGTGATGGAATAATTTACGCAAAGTAAAGCGTTTCTATGGTTCGAACCTACGACCTACACCTCGAAATTACTTATTACCTCAAACAAGATTTGTATGAATCAAATTCGTCGCCGATTCAAAACTTAATAATCTAAAATTTAAACTAATCGAATTTAAATCACAAATAGTTAACCCCTGTTTTGAGACGAATCAATCAGACAAAGCACCGGAGCCATTAGAGGCGCAGCACAAAAGCCGCACAGTGGTCAAAACCACAAAAAGTGGCAGACAAAACTCGAATGCAGGAACCACAACGCTCGCGGGAAAATCAATCAGTATTGCGTGCCCACAGTTTTTTCCACCGGGGCGAAAACCTGCACACTGTGTTTTTCGTAATTGAATAAAACAGCATTCTATTAGTGAATACCACTGTTCAAATCAGGTTTGTTTGCGCAGTTTGGAATTGTTTAACCGGTAGAACATGGAGAATAAATTCAGGTTGTGTGCTGCAATTAAAATTGTAATATTATATTTCAAAATATTGGGTTTGTGTATGAAAGTGTTTTCGGTATTTTGGTGCGAGTGTAGAAATGCACTGGTGTGTGCAACTTTTACAATTGGCAGGTACAGACGCGAGACGCTGGCGTCTCGCGTCTGTACCTGCCAATTGTAAAAGTTGTTGACAGTTGCGGGTAGCTTGATGTGCTGGCACATCAAGCTACCCGCAACTGTCAAATTTTCCCAATCAACTTTGAACCTTATGTTTTAGCGATAAAGTTGAAAATCTATTAAAGATATTTAACACATTGTAGTAGCTTGATCTGTACGATTTCGTGTTGGTTGATAAAACTTTCTAAATAAAATGTCCTTTGATTAATTGATGTTGACGGACTGTGGTCAATCCGGGATTAGCAGACTCTAATATCAGGGTAAGTTGAGATTGACTTACGTACGACTGTACAGACGCCAGCACATCAAGCTACCCGAAACTGTCAAATTTTCCCAATCAATTTTGAACCTTATTCGTTAACAATAAAGTTGAAAATCTATCAAAGAAATTTGACAGATTGTAGTAGCTTGATGTGCTGGCGTCTGTACATAAGATTACCAAAAGAGATAAGTAACCTGAAGTGTCGTCAGATATAATTAAAGTTTAGTAAAAAGTGAAAGTTTTCATCTACAGGGTGTTACGGAAAGGGTATATCAATACAAACGGGTTGAAGAGTGTATCTGGTCTAGAATCTCTGTACAAAATTTCAGCTCAAAAGCATTAACTTTGAAAATGCTGAATATTTTTTTATTTCGACATCACGGCGCTGCACTGGCGCGCGGCGGCGTGATGTGCGTGTACTAGGCGCACAGACACACTACAGATAATGGATAATGACCCTCGTAGTACGGTGACACGTTTGTTATGATTTCAATTTAATAAACTATCGAAATAAAAAAAAAATTAAGCATTTTAAAGTTACTGCTTTTGAGCTGAAATTTTGTACAGAGATTCTAGACCAGATACACTCTTCAACCCGTTTCTATTGATATACCCTTTCTGTAACACCCTGTATATCCGACGACCCTATAGGTACTTATTTCCTTTGGAGAGCCCCACTCACTGTAGACTGCGACTTCATAATCAGCCTATAATGTTCCCACTGCTGGGACACAGGCTTCCTCTCGGTGAGAGGGAGTGGGCCGTAATCCACCACGCGGGTCCAGTAGACTGCGATTTGCTGTTGACTAAAGGGATTGTTTAGAATCACGTGCTGCATTGATGGAAATAATTTGCGCGTCTCTGCCACCCTGTATAGAAGATTCATCAGCTGACAAAAGCAATCTTTATAAAAACAAACAAAAATCAAGTACTTACCTAAACGTACAGACGCCAGCACATGAACCTACTACAATCTGTCAAATTTCTTTAATAGATTTTCAACTTTATCACTAAAGCATAAAGTTCATAGTTGATTGGGAAAATGTGACAGTTTCGGGTAGGTTGATGTGCTGGCGTCTGTACCTAAGTCATTTTGTCTTTGAAGTGTCTTAAAATTCCTGATGTTATCGCAAATATCGTTTTGATGACTTTTTCATGCTGAAGGCGAATAAAAACAAAATGATTACTGAAATTAAAATCTACAAGATCTTTATCGAAACATGCAATGTCTTAAAGAGTTACAACTTAATATTTTTTTAAAGTTTTTAGTTGAAATGCATCTTTGTGACGTATTTGTTTCGCCAAGACGAACCAAAAACAAAAAGCATAAACCTTTGCTCAAAGCGTTTTTTCTTATTTTCACACCCGTATTTTAGCTTCGGCCTGGATAATTCTAGAGAAATACAGATTTATTATTTTCCTTGTTTTTTGTAAGCAAATCCTAGACTGCATACCAAGTTTTAGTTTTCTAGGACTTCGGGAAGTACTCTAGACTCTAGAGGTTTTATTTTATATACAGACCTGCACCCCCCATTTACGAATGTGAAAGCATTATGTTAGTCTTGACAACCTACTTTAAATGAAATGTTTTTGGTGGGTGTATTTTACACGGAGCGACTACCCAGAGGGTCAGATCCTTAACCTGGATACTGGGTAACACCGACAAGATACCCCTAGGTAAGACTGGTTGTCAGACTTTTGGGCTTCTGACTACCCGTAACGACTGTCAAAGATCTACGACAGACAGCCGGGACCAACAGCTTAACGTGCTTTCCGAGGCACGCAGGGGTAAAGATGGTCACCCATCCAATGACCAACCGCGGCAAGCGTAGCTTAGCCTGATCGACCGACCTGTGCGGCTGTTATTATTTAGCCATGGGCCTCTCTATAACTAAGGTTCGGTCAAGAAGCATTAAAAAGCCTGCATAAGTAAAAAATAATACTTGCACCTTTGACCTCCGATATAGCATCCAACTTGTAAATCTAAAAAAAGAAAAACAGGCCAAATACGTGTGTTGATGCGATGAATTATTTATCCCAAAAACAATCTTAATATTTTAGTTGAATAATTGTTCACCTGTACATCGACATACGTCACGGTCAATTCTTTACCTGCAAGAGTAAGTTGGTAATCGCAAAAACAAAATGTGATAAAACTACAAATTAAAGATTTTCGGACTTTTTTCTTCACTTGTGCTGTGAGACCTGCGAGTCGGTCATCGGGAAGTCCCCTATGGGTTTTGATTTATTTGCGAGTACCAAAGTAAGTCGCATAAATGGCCATATTTATTGCGTCGACTTAGAAGTTTGATTTTATTAGAGTTCCAAAGGGCCATATACCTATGTATTTGATATTAATTTCTACTTGATTGATACCTGAGAAAAAGAAAAAACCGGCCAAGTGCGAGTCGGACTCGCCCATGAAGGGTTCCGTAGCAGCAAGTAACATAATATAAAAGTTCTTGTAGTTCGTTGTAACTTTGTGAAAGGTAAATTGCGGTTTTCGATTTATGACGTATTAAAAAAAAACTACTTACTAGATCTCGTTCAAACCAATTTTCGGTGGAAGTTTACATGGTAATGTACATTATATATATTTTTTTAATTTTATCATTCTCTTATTTTAGAAGTTAGAGGGGGGGGGACACACATTTTACCACTTTGGAAGTGTCTCTCGCGCAAACTATTCAGTTCAGAAAAAAATGATATTAGAAACCTTAATATCATTTTTGAAGACCTATCCATAGATACCCCACACGTACAGGTTTGATGAAAAAAAATTTTTGGAGTTTCAGTTGTAAGTATGGGGAACCCCAAAATTTATTGTTTTTTTTTCTATTTTTGTGTGAAAATCTTACTGCGGTTCACAGAATACATCTACTTACCAAGTTTCAATAGTATAGTTCTTATAGTTTCGGAAAAAAGTGGCTGTGACATACGGACGGACAGACAGACAGACAGACAGACATGACGAATCCATAAGGGTTCCGTTTTTTGCCATTTGGCTACGGAACCCTAAAAACGGTCCTGAGAAAAAGGGTCAGACTGACAGACAGACGGACGGACACTGAAGTGATCCCATAAGGGTTTCGTTTTTTCCTTTTGAGGTACTGAACCCTAAAAAACTTCATTTATTTTGTACAAAACACATAATAGGGAAAAATACATCAAGATAAAAAAGTACAAAGGTACTTAACGGCTTATTTTATGGAAATCTGCTTATTTTTCTCTTTTTGTGGAAATCGTAAAGATTTTTAGTTATTTTTCTCCGTTTTCCCTATTTCACGTATATTTTCAAATACAACAAAAACTTTTCCATTTACAATATTAGTGAAACACCAACATTCGTATGTTTACCAGCTTTCGGGCACACAACAAACGCTCGAAAGCGCTTCGTCAGCCGAAAGCGCAGCGCTGTAAATCGATTGCAGTAGCTTCATTCCTAAAACGCTGTGTTGGGTATACGGGGATGTCAACAATGATTTACGAGTATTAAGTAAACAGATGTTTTGAATTTTGGTCGGATTTTGCAAGTTTAAAGTTCGGGAAATCATTTAAAGTGGAATATTGAATGGTATTTTTTGGGAGTAGTGGAGACTGAACTTCCTACTATAATCACATTAATATCACATTCTCACACTATCACACTAATATGATAAAGGCGAAAGTTTGTGAGGATGTTTGTTACTCTTTCTCGCAAAAACTACTAAACGGATTTTGATGAAACTTTACAGTAATAAGCTTATACATCAGAATAACACATAGAATACTTTTTATCCCGATATTCCCACTAGATCGACATTTACTCGGGTGAAACCGCGGGACGCAGCTAGTTTATTATAAACTAGCTGCGCCCCGCGGTTTCACCCGCATAAGTGTCGATCCCGTGGGAATATCGGGATAAAAAGAAGCCTATACTTATGTTAATCTAGGGTGTCTGCTACGTCCATTAAATTTAATGTGACTTCACATAGCCTATAACAACCAACGGTACCTTGTCTAATTACTACAAGTAGTTTAGAAGTTATGAGGGAACAGATGAACATACGTAGGTACATACATACCTACTTACATACATACGTACCGGTCAAAATCATAACCCTCCTTTTTGCTTCGCCGTAGTCGGGTAAAAATAAACTCAATTCCCTTTTCATTTTACCAAAAGCGTCATAGAGTAGTTATTAACAGTCCGACAAGCGAAAATTGCAGTCTGTTTGTCGAAAACAATTTTTGATTTCACATCGCTCCACAGTGATCCAGGATTAATAACTGTTGCATACCCTGAATTTCGTAAAAGCCCTTTGAACTCTGTCCAGTGGTTAAATACACTATGTTTTTGCTGAATCCTTTAATGTTTTCCGTGCAATGTAATATTTTATGAATAAAAGAGGGATTGTGATGAACCTTTATTGAAATAAAAGAATTGCAATGCAATGAAACTTTTTTGAGTGCTTTTTCTTTTCAAAGAAAAATGGAGTAAAACGTGAAAATACCTAGACCTGAAGTAGTTTGTTTCGTGTTGCTTTTAATGAGTTAAAAAAATGAATTTTATTCATAAATAGCTACTGCATGATATCTGAAGCTTTTTAATGGACGAATGCACCTCAACGTCTATCTTATATACATATAAAATTCAAAGTCCTGACTGACTGACTGATATATCAACGCACAGCCTAAACCGCTGGTCCTAGAGACATGAAATTTGGAGGGTGTGTTCTTAGTGAAGAGTAGGTGTCCACTAAGAAAGGGTTTTTCGAAATTCTACCCCTAAGAGGATGATTGGGGGAGGGTGAAATTTCACGCGGACGAAGTCGCGGGCTGAAGCTAGTAGATGGATAAATCAACTGCCCCCTTATTCACAAACACTCGATATGCTTCCGTATCGTATCGAACATTAATCATTGTTATCGTAGGAGTCTTCTCAACGCTGTTCACAAGTCCAAAACCCGAAAATTTTGTCAGTTTAAATCAAATAGACGCCCGCTATTCTCCCAACAGCTATTTGCTGTTGAGGGGCAGTCAAATCAGGTTATCGAAATGTCAGGTTTTCGATACGATAGCCTGTCGTATGGTTGTGAATCAGGGCTCAGGTTTGGGATTCAACATTTATCAGAGATGATTCGCTTTTCCTCATAATATACAAGCGACCCGCCTCTGCTTCGCATGGTTTATATGTCTTGACAAAGCATCTAGATTTCTTCGTTTTATGTAAGTTAAATATAGACAATAAACCTTTCGCAATAAATTCCCTAAATGATGGTGAAAACCGCATCAAAATCTGTTGCGCAGTTTAGAAGAACAACGCAATCGCACAGACAGTCACAAAGATTGACTCATTTATAATGCTTATAGATAAGTCTCGGAACTATAAAATACCTATTATCATTATTTTAAACAACACTGAAAAACACAAAAAGAAAGTTCCAAAATCGATGAAACAATTTCCAGTTATTCTCCTCCACATTTTTTTTACAGTATAAATAAACTAGCTTCTACCTGCGACTTAGTCCGCGTGTTCTTGCTCCCCCGACCCTCCCCGTCGCATCGCATCACCTGTTCTTCTTGTCTTTTCTTTTTTCTCGGCTCCTAAGGGTCATTGAGATTTTTTAGAATACGAATCGATAGAATTTTATAATTCTTTTATATTTTATTTACTTTGCTCACAACACCAACATAATCAGCCTATAACGTTCCCACTGCTGGGACACAGGCCTCCTCTCTGTGAGAGGGAGTGGGCTGTAATCCACCACGCGGGCCCAGTGCGGTTACTTTGCTCAAATAAATAAAATACAAAAGAATTATAAAGTTCCGGTCAATTAGAGGCTTCTAATTCTTTTCCAAGAGCGATTTCATCGAGGCTATAATTTCCCTATTTCGCTGTTATTATCGTGTCATTCATTACCTTCGGAGAAATGAAACCTTTTTCAATACTTCGAAACTGAATTACTGACAGCTGTCGCGGAACGGAATCGTGAATATTCCTTTTGATTTCATGCGAAGAAAGGTTAATTCTTCTTTGATGTGCGGCCGCTGAAAAGTGTAGGTTCTCGGCTATTTGTATAATAACTGGTGGTATGACATTTCTTTGTACCACATATAAATTTGTTTAGGATTACAGAACACTTCGACAAAGTGCTACCTATTGTTAAAATGATTTTTGAAATGGAGGACGCAGCTTGCTTTTCAAGCAAGTGCAAAAATTTCACTGTTCGAATCAAACTTTGTATTTTACACAATATCTCTACATATAAGGTCAAATTAAATTAATATAGAAACTCTGCTGGCGTGATGGGTATCGATATCTGAAAATGAAGTAATGTTTCTTAAATCTTCCAAATCACATGGCTTATAACTATGTGAATGGAGAACATAACATCATGCCTGTATTTCCTAAAGGGTTCAATTCAATTCAATTTCCAATTCAATTCAACTTATTCAGGAACAATTCACATTGTGTTTGAAATCATTAAAAGTATAAAACTAACACATTCATAATACAATAAATCATAGAAAATAACAAAAAAAAATAAAATAACATTACAAATTAATATTATCCAATCTCTCATTAACTAGGTTCTTAGGAAGGATATTTTATGACTTCCCGTAGTCCCCATAACGTGAAAGCATCAATGGGGACAACGGGAAAGATATTTTATGACTTACCGTTGTCCCCATACTCGTAACGTGAAAGCTTCAATGGGGACAACGGGAAGGATATTTTAGGACTTCCCGTTGTCCCCATAACGTGAAAGCATCAATGGGGACAACGGGAAGGATATTTTATGACTTCCCGTTGTCCCCATAACGTGAAAGCATCAATGGGGACAACGGCAAGGAAATTTTATGACTTTCCGTTGTCCCCATAACGTGAAAGCATCAATGGGGACAACGGCATGGAAATTTTATGACTTCCCGTTGTCCCCATAACGTGAAAGCATCAATGGGGACAACGGCAAGGAAATTTTATGACTTCCCGTTGTCCCCATAACGTGAAAGCATCAATGGGGACAACGGCATGGAAATTTTATGACTTCCCGTTGTCCCCATAACGTGAAAGCATCAATGGGGACAACGGCAAGGAAATTTTATGACTTCCCGTTGTCCCCATAATGGGGACAACGTCAATGGGGACAACGGGAATAGACCGTGGTGCATGTGTTCGATCATTTAGCTCCCTTCAAAATGGTTGAGCTGAATGGTGCTAATACATGCGTTATGTTCGTGAACGGGCGCCGTCAGTGGGGACTGGTCATCTCTTTGCTGCCATGGCTTATTTTATTTTAATTTAATATTTTAATTGTTGTTTTTTCTTATCTTTTCATTATGGACGCTTTTAACGTTCTGCATCGTTCTCACATGTATTTTTAACATGAATGATGTAACCAAGACTTTGTAACCATATTATTTTGATTTTAAAGAGTGTCCATGGAGTTTCTTGCCCGTTCTTCTCCATAGGTACCTACGCTTTGGAATGGGCAACTAGCTTCATCTTTCTGACTGACCGACCCCTTGACAATTCAAAATTGCCTGTAATTGGTTTAATTGAAATAAATGCTTTGAGTTTGAGTTTTTTCAGCGCGTCCTGTTGTCTGCATTCTACAAGAGTTGAAGGGCGCTACTGAAAGTGCCAAACTCGTACCCAAATCCTGGACTGATAGATTTCCATTGAGATGTTAAGAAGAAAAAAGGAACTGAAATGAACCATAGATGATATTCTATGCTGAATTACGTAGAAATTCCTCGTCTTTTACATAAAAGTTACCCTCTAACACAAATCAGTCTTGTAGGAAAATTTTCCACTAAGCTGAAAACATTCGCGTGACGCTTAGCTTCGTAGTTTAAATAATAAATTAGCGTCAGTATCAACCGTCTGATGGCACCCCTTTCTATGCAAACACATAAGCTTGTGCATTGCTAGAAAAAAAGTGACAAGTGACAGTCACCGTACCTGCTGACGGTTCCGTACATAAATGTACTGCAAACAACGCGTGACTAAACTTTTCGGTGTGTGTTTACAAAATTTCGTTGAAAAAGACATAAGGATGATACTAGGAAATACTTATATTTTACTTCCTTAAACCTTATGGTGGCCATTTTGCGTGGATGTGACGAATATTTTCCCCCAACTTTTTGTTTTTTGTTTTTGTGCTCTTTTTATGCGCCATATTAACCGCAAATAAACGTATTTTCTTTCTTTATACTTTTCTTTCTATAGGACTTAATAAGCCTAATCTTCTATATAAATAAAAATGAATCGCCGAAATGTATGTACGCGCATAACTTCTGAACGACTGCACCAAATTGGATACTTCTTTTTTGTTGTGTTTGGTATTGCCAGAACAAGGTTTGGATGAAAGAAAATTCCGGAAATTCGAAAAAAAATTACTCTCATACGAAGCTGGGGCGGGCCTCTAGTTTCTGATAAATAACAGCTATTGCTCTTATATTTGCTATTTTTTTGTTTACCATTCATATCCGGTACCCATAAATGGTCTAATTGAAATAAATGACTTGACTCCTATGACAAAAACATGGAAACCGTCACAAGTTCATCCGTGACGAATAAGCTTTCCTTAAAAGTGTATAAAAAAGCAAATATGGACTGAACACTGAACAGTAACAACGTGTCCAAAAGAGTTTCGTCTTTTCTTTTTAAGGCACGGTACCCTAAAGGCACCATTTATATGGGTTTTATGCAGTATTGCTCGACTTTACAGACGTTAAGACGGTGTTTGTTAAAGAGTTCTCGTTTACAGTTTATAGTCGGTCACCTTACAGTTCAGTGCAGAAATACCAGTACATCACAAACTAATTTATTTGCCAACTATCAGGGTTCATGAGATACAGCCTGGTGACAGACAGACGGACAGTGGAGTCTGAGTAATAGGGTCCCGTTTTTAACCTTTGGGTACGGAACCCTAAAAAGCGCCCGTCTGTGTTTGAACCTACGACCTACAACTCATTGTTTATTTTCGTTGGATCCCACTTTTGAATCCCATTTTTCAGGTATTAACGATGGATCCCGTTTGCTATCGGGACGTTACCACTGGGTCAAGAACGAAATATTTTATTTAAGTGAAATGCTTTTTAGTTATTAATAAGACAGAGTTGAACTACTCATTTGTCTGCATGTTCGTACCTTTGAATGCCTTTATGCTTGCTCATAGCGGGCTGCAAATCGACACTAATATTTTTTTTATTGCAGCCAGCACGCGACGTATTCAGTGCACTCGTGTACAATTCCTTTGAAAATACACATTATTATTTTATTAATTTTAATTTGTCGGTTCACTGGTTTCAGTCAAATAGTACTAGTGAACACGGATTGTATTTCATTTCAGGTACCTGGTTTCTGGTACCTAGTAATTTTTGATCGGCTAAAGTTAAATTGGGTATTGGCTTAAGTAGTTTAGTGTGAAGAAACAGAAGGCCAATTCTCGTAATTTAAAACGTTCAAAATCTAGTCGCAGTCTCATCACAGCAAAAAAAAAAACTTGTCAAAATGTGGGGAAATTAGAGGTATTTTTGACAGATTGAGACTGAGATCAGATTGTGAATGTTCTTAAAATTACGAGAATTGCCCCTCTGAAACCCACACAGGTTTCAGCTGAAAATCAGGGTCTGGTGGTGACCTTGAGTTGTCATCTGACGTTATGCTGAGCTGAGGCCCTTTTGAAATTTTATTGTTTTCTGTTCTTTAATAGTTTCAACGTGTATTTTTTGCTGTAATGCCAATAAACACATATTTTTCTTTGTTTCTTTCTTCCTAGATGAAAATGTGAGACAAATTCAACCTGGGGAAGGCAGGGCTGGCTGCAGCGTCTTTTTAACAGAAAATAACATTACGCTTGTATTCTTCAACGGGTGAAGCAGAGGTGTAAAAGCACCTACTATTTGCACTAACATAAGATCACGCCTGGTTTCACCGAAGAGCTAGGCAGAGATGTATCTATAACAGACCAACATTTCGCCACTAACGTTCAAGTGCCATGTAAAAAAATGGCCGAAACTATAATCAACAAGGCACAAATCCAGACTCCGAGATCATCATTCATCATCATTTCAGCCGAAAGACGTCCACTGCTGGACATAGGCCTCCCGCAAGCACCTCCACTTCGACCGGTTTTGTACTTCTCGCATCCAACGGGTTCCTGCGGCCTTCATAAGATCGTCGGTCCACCTTGTGGGAGGCCTTCCAACGCTACGTCTTCCGATACGTGGTCATCACTCCAGAACCTTTCGGCCCCATCGGCCATCTGTTCCGCGAGCAATGTGCCCTGCCCACTGCCACTTAAGTTTGGCAATTTTTCGGGCTATGTCAATTACATTGGTCCTCCTGCGGATCTCCTCATTGACTCCAAGATACTACTGAGAAATTCCAAATGGAAATTTGAATAAAACTTTGCCCGAATTAGTGATCGAACCTAGGATCCTGCGCTTAGCCGTCTCTTACGACCAATCAACGAGCTTGTCCCTCTGCCAATAGCAGTGACTAAAGCAATGTGACCATTAAATACAGCCACGTAAACATAACAAACTACAATTAACATTCAAATGAAAATAACAGCAATTATTCAAACAAACTCGTAGGCAAAGTTTTTATGAAAGTCGAGCACTAAACAGGCTAGCTCAGGCTTTTATTAGAGCAATAACGAACAATGTTACGTATTATGTTGGAGCTGCCATCTTTACTGTGACCCTCGAGGGTTCACGACTCACACCGCCTGCTTAGGATTCTGCATTTTTATACAGGCATGTCCCCGATGCGTTTGTTGAAGGACTGATGGCCGGTGGAGCAGACGAGTGCTGGTGTGGAGACCGCGTATCGGCAAGCGTAGTGTGGGACGCTCCCCAGCTAGATGGACGACCTAAAGAAGGTGGCTGGGACAGAGTGGATGAGGAAGACGAAAGACAGGGTGTTGTGGCACAGCCTGGGAGAGACCTATGCCCAGCAGTCAATAAATCAATAAATTCAGCCTATTGCAGTCCAAAAGGCTGAGTTGATTGATTGAATGCCATAGTACAGATGAGGTAAATAATATAAAATAATACTTCTTGTTATGGCACAAGGTATTAAAAATCTGTTATTAGAAATAAAGACTGGACTCCTTCCTTTAAAATCCCAATCGATTTAGACAGATCTGAAACACCAACCTGCTCTGTAACACGAAACTGTGACAAAGCGAGAGTGTTTCAGGATTGCTGTCTAATCGTCTGGGATGAGTGTACTATGTCAAACAAAAAGGCAGTAGAGGCTGTGGATAGAACACTACGAGACATTCGTCGAGATGACAGGCCAATGGGTAACGTAACTCTTTTGTTTTCGGGAGATTTTCGACAAACCCTTCCAGTCATAAGCCGGGGAACTAGGGCAGATGAGATTAATGCCTCATTAAAACATTCACATCTATGGCCTCAAATACAAAAGCTCAAATTATCCATAAATATGAGAGCCCAGCTTGGTGGTAATTCACACGCCCAAGAGTTTTCGGGAGTATTATTGAAAGTTGGGGAAGGTCTCCTTTCTGAAGAGAATGGTCTGGTGAATGTTCCTGAAATACTTGGAAAAATTGTTGCCTCTGAAGAGGAACTGATACGATCGGTATTTGGAAACATTCAGAGTATACCAAACCAAGAAAATTCATGGTTATGCGAACGCGCCATATTGACCCCAAAAAATGATCAAGCTGCAAAAATTAATCAAAAAATTTTGGCTGATATTGTAGGGGATGAAGTGGTTTACACTTCTTTCGACAGTGTTGTCGATCAGGATGACGCCACTAATTACCCAGTTGAGTTTCTCAATTCACTTACAGCAAGTGGTCTCCCTGCTCATAAAATAAGACTTAAAGTCGGTGTTCCCATAATGCTGATGCGAAATTTAACTCCGCCAAAACTGTGTAACGGAACCCGTCTTATTGTCAACGCTTTACAACGTAATATAATTGTTGCTACAATCCTCACTGGGTGTGGTGCCGGTGAGACTGTGTTCATACCGCGCATACCACTCATCCCCAACAATTTCCCCTTTCAATTTAAGCGCACACAGTTCCCTGTGACTACATGCTTTGCCATGACAATAAACAAGTCACAAGGGCAGACGCTTAAAGCCGCTGGTGTTGACCTGACAACCGGCTGTTTTTCTCATGGCCAACTTTATGTTGCTTTTTCAAGGGTCAGCAACGCTTCCGGTCTTTATATATTAGCTCCTGAAGGAAAAACCCCAAATATAGTTTATAAAGAAATTTTTTAAAAATTTGCAATTCATTCAGTGTACCCTTGGGATCCGCTGCGGAATTACGGGAAGAAAAGTTTTTTTGTTTTGTAGGTATTAAGTCTGGGCAACATAAAGGCTATAATTTATTTTGGAAAATGGAATACCTGATGCGGAACCGCAACAGACCAGCTAAAGTATAAAAGTTATAAAAATGGCGCCATAGCAAAAATTATTCCACGTGAAGAGCATTTTCTGCTGTGAGAATAAATTTGAAGATCTGGAACACCTGTTCTAGAACTCCAAGCCCAGCGACACTATAACATACATAGGAATGACGTCTTAGCAAAAGTTGTTTTGTCTAATGGGCATTTCCTGTTGACTTACAAAAATGAAGGATCTGGAACGTCTCGAATCGTCTCGCGCATCCCTTTGTTTTCCAGTCCCCGGGCTCTTAGAATTCAACATCAGACGTTTCAGATCTTCGATTTTGACGACCCCGTTGTCGCTGGCATAAGCAACAGGATCCGCGTACGAAGTCGCGGGCAGAAGCTAGTTAGAAATAAAGACTGGACTCCTTCAACAAGAACTGGTCCTAAGCAGCTTTGAACAGAGAGAAGTAGAAAGAGAGTAGGGAGGCCTTTACAATGCAGTGGGACATCACAGACTAATAATAATAATATTAGGAATACTATATGGTTTGTCTATATATTATTTTTAGGAAAAGCAGAAATTAATATTTACAGCCACCAATAAAAAGTTTGTAACGGTATCTACAACGCCAAATGCGAACAACGCGTCATACTGACGTCACGTAAATCCTGCATCTCGCAAGCAGAGTTTACCGCGCAACTAGCACAGATACAACGGCCCGACATGAATCATTGGGCAGTTGCCCGCCAGACACAACACGCGTCTGGTCGGAGAATCCTCCCTTTTCATATAGAGTACGAGTGAACTTTACACCCTGTTCCTCATACCTCTATAAATTTAATAAAAAATGGACAAACAGCTGTAAGCGAAAGCTTCTGCGTATTAATGACTAATATCTATAACATAATCAGTTTAATTAGCTCAGTATACTTAGGAAACTTTTCTGCTAACCCTTCCCAGTCAAAATGGTCACAAAGTGGCCGGTGTGAGTCGGCTCGCTCATAACCGTAGGTAAAGCGAGGTGCGACTGTTTTATGTTGGCGTTTTATATTTAATTTATTACCCTAGTGTCAACTTGTACAGGCTGTTCACTAAACTCTACCAATTGTTTAGCTGGTTTTTTTTACCAGACTACGGTGAAGCAAAAAGGAGGGTTATGATTTTGACCTGTATGTATGTATGTTCATCTGTTCCCCCATAACTTAAAAAGTACTTATAATAATTTGAAAAATGAGGTATCTTTAGAAGCGTCTTGACCATCCGCTGGTTATAGGCGGCGGCGGCGGCGGCGGCTGGTTAAATTTTAACACAGCGCTCAGTACGTCTAACTAAAGATATCCAAGAAAAAAAAAAACACTGAATAAAGCGATTTTATT
This sequence comes from Amphipoea lucens, assembly GCA_947508005.1. Classification (NCBI taxonomy): domain Eukaryota; kingdom Metazoa; phylum Arthropoda; class Insecta; order Lepidoptera; family Noctuidae; genus Amphipoea; species Amphipoea lucens. Next base: position 19,408,151 of record OX382372.1, read on the forward strand.
TTGACCTAAAATAATAAATTACCGGCACATTAGTGTATTTTCGTTAGGTGATTTTTTTTTGTAAGTAGGTATCTAATGCATTTTTCTTAAATATATTTTTTTACCATCGTCCTTATTTTAATGGTCTGAATGATTTGTAAAAGTTTGACCATCTATTTTAATGGGACCTTATATATGTACCTAGATATGCATTCAAAACAGTGCAGTGGTTCATGGACTTAAACAAACCTTCCATTTCCAGATTACTTTGACCTTTTAAATCAGCCATATTCCGAACACCCTGTGCGCTGTGACGCCACAACGCTATTACCACTAAGGCTGTATTTTTTTCATTTTTGGCCACAATATTGTTACTTCGCAGCACTGTGGGGAATTAATTATGACTTATTTTGTAATGCTGTATTTCTGCGAGTTGTGGAATTATTGCTATCGTTAAAGAGAATTATTATTGTACTAAACTTTGAAGGTGTAGTCTAGAAAATAATATAAAATCGCTTAATATGACTGTTGTTTGTATTGGCTGCAAGTTTTCTTATTCTATTGACGTAAAGTTAAGTTTGAAGAAAGAGCAGTGATGGCGCAGTGGTAACGGCCCCGACTAACGAGTTGTAGGTCCGTGGGTTCGAACGGGTTGGTATCAGAATGACAAGATCGCCAATTGACCACGTCGCCTAAGTCGCAAATTGACTACATCGATTTTAGTCCACATCTCGTAACGTATTTTCTTTGTATAGTTTACTAGCTGCGCCCCGCGGTTTCACACGCGTAAATGTCGATCCCGTAAGAATATCGGGAAAAAAGTAACCTAAATGTTAAATCTAGGGAGTCAGTTACCTCCATACAAAATGTTATCAAAATTGGTCCAGCCGTTTGAGCGTGAAGAAGTAACTAACATATAAACACACACACACTCACAAACTTTCACCTTTATAATATTAGTGTGATAGTGTGATTAGTGTGATTTCGTCACAACTGCTCTCAAAACGGTGAAATCGGTCGGGAGGCTATTATCGATACTGATTAGAAATACCAGTAGTAAAGGTACTACGTCTGGTACTGGTATCACACTAAGGCCAGTAACCAAAAAGTTGCAAGCCCTGAGCATAGACACTATTGAGTACTTTAGATCGTAACACTCCTTCAATTTATCCACACAGGCAGAAATACTAAACAAAATCTACTCCAACCTTTATTTGCGAAAATAATCACAATAAAAATACGCTTTCTTAAGACTTCAAATTCTTTCCACGAATATAACTAGCCCATTCCATTTCTTTGAACGTTCAAGTTAAGTGTTAATTAAAAAAAACAAACGTTTATTTCAGAAAGGATTCCATTCAGCCAGAGACGTTAGTAGCTAGATTGAGGAAACGTCATTTCCGTTCGAAGGACGGCGATCATCTGACGATTTTTTACTGAGATTGTGCACGGTGGTGGGGGTAGACGAGGGTGCAGGTTTGATTCTGGGGAAAATGTGAAAATGAACTTTAATTACTGCATTAAAAACTCTTCGTGTAATCTTTTGAAATTAAGGATTATAAAATGACGTTAATAAATTAAGTAAGTAACGTTTAGACCTAAACTTTAATTTAAAAATTATGACAAGATTTTTGTATATTTTAATCTTGTGTGCAAATATTTTTTCATTAGTTAAATATTGTTGAAATGTTGTGTCAGCATGGATATACCCTGGAATCCAAATAATGCATGAATTACCTAAAAAAAATAAACCAAAACTAAAACTAACCAAAAAATACTTCTACGCAACTTCAATTGAATCTAAGTAAAGATACTTTTTTACCATTCAGAGGGTAGTCGGAAAAACAATAGAACTTTATGTGGGTAATTACAGTGGACGTCAGGAAATTAGCGCCGTATCAGTGGCGGTGACAGCACTCTTTAGCCGACTTTAAAGAAAGGAGGAGGTTATTTGCGAACTTCTTTTGTACCGCCATCTTAGCTATGAATGTTTGAGAAAAACGTTATATTTGAACTTGAAGTTTGTGGAATATTAATGAAGTGGGAAGTTTTTTTATGAAAAGTTTTATATTTGACCAAAGTTTTTATTTTAGTTTTGCATTTGTATGGCTTAATTTTCGTGCATATTGTAAATGGGTCTAACGACTTAGTATACATTCGTTTTAATACTACGAGTTGACATAATATAAGAGTAAATTTGACAGAAAAATAAACAATTTGTTCGAGTACAGGCAAAAGGTTATGATGGTAACTTAGAGAATTAGGCAATTGAATTGTCAATGTGCGTTATTCAACATTAAATAATAAATACAATGACGTTTCATTGTACGCTGTTTTTACAAAACTTCTAATCGTAAAATAAACGCAGAACGTTTATGCAATACTATGTTCATAATCATCATAATCAGCCTATATTATTCCCACTGCTGGGACACAGGCCTCTTTTCTTCGAGAGGGAGTGGGCTAAAATCTACCACGCGGGCGCATTGCGGGTTGGTAGAAGTCACATGTTCGAGTTTTTGATTCTAGGACATGCCGGTTTCCTCACGATGTTTTCCTTCACCGTTTTGAGAGCAGTGGTGATGAAATAATTTACACAAAGTAAAGCGCCTGAAAAAAAGCTGCCACGCTAAAATGGAACTGGGCTGAACACATCTGCCGCATGTCAGACGAACAGTGGGCCAAAGTTACGAACTAATGGGTCCGTCTTAATGGCAAACGACATCGTGGCAGGCCCAGACGGAGATGGCGGGATGAGCTGGACTCCTCCAACAAGAACTGGTCCTTAGCAGCTTTGAACAGAGAGAGGTAGAAAGAGAGTAGGGAGGCCTTTGCCCTGCAGTAGGACGTCACAGGCTAATAATAAAGCGCCTGCCTAGGTTCGAACGTTAATTCTGTGGTAAAGTTCAGTAATTATGGAAAATCGCTAAACGTCATTTAGCTGTTTTATATCAAGGAGCTGTTTTTTAAAACGGCTAGCGTATAAACATACATAAAAAGGAATGCACCAGTAGGTATCGTGTCAAGTTCTCCAAAACAAAAGAACACAATAAAACCTAAATCCGATGAACAGACAACTGACAAATTGTTACAACTGTTGTGACCTTAATTTCCTTTACTACCATATGTTTGTAAGACATAACATGTAAGATTTAACTCCACAATAAGCATAAACTCTTGACAGTTGTTCGCAATTGGCTCAAGATGAGAGGCATTCCGGGTTTAGGCAGAGGAGTAAAACATGGAGAAAATAACCATTATGTTGTGTAAAGTTTAATTGGATGAAAATGTATGGCGACGTGTCGAAATCCTTGTGAAATTAGTCATTGTTTTTCAGTTAGTTTGTAAAAGGTAATAAGGTAGGGTAAGGTAAGGTATAGTTAATTTTAAAGGATAAAGTTTGACTCAACTATTAAGGATGATTCCAAACAGACCAGTATCGGCAGTTTTGGGAATGATGATCAGGCTGCATGTTACCTGATTCTTTTTATTTTAATTTATTAATATATTTCCATTTTTTTTTAACAATTCGAAAGTGTATTTTATTTAGAGAAAATGTAACTATTTACACTAGATTCTAAATTAAATGACTAACTAACTTACTATACAAATAAATACAAAAACAAACCGTTCAGTCGCAAAATGCACCCCATACGCAAAACGTACCTACCATTCTCTAAATCCACCTTTCTCAAAACGTAGCTTTTTTAACCGACTTCAAAAAAGGAGGAGGTTCGCAGTTCGGTTGTATTTTTTTTATTTTTTTAATATTTTTTTTTCTTATGATTGTTACCTCAGTACGCCGTCATTTATAAACCGATTTGGATTTCTAAGCAATACAATAGAGAGACGGGAACATGCCTGAGCCAAACCTTAGACTTTATCTATACTAATATAATAAAACTGAAGAGTGTTTTTGTTTGAGCGCGCTAATCTCTAAAACTCCCGTCGGATTTGAAAAAATACGAGTATTTTTGCATTCGGTAGTCCAATTCTTGAAGAAAGTTATAGGCTACTAGCTGCGCCCCGCGGTTTCACCCGCGTAAATGTCGATCCCGTAGGAATATCGGGATAAAAACTATCCTATGTCCTTTTCCGGGACTCAAACTATCTCTATACCAAATTTCATCTAAATCGGTTCAGTGGTTTAGGTGTGAAGAAGTAACAAACATATAAACACACACACAAACTTTCGCCTTTATAATATTAGTGTGACTAGCTGCGCCTCGCGGTTTCACCCGCATACGTTTCGATCCCGTGGGATTGGGATAAAAAATAGCATATTTGTTAATCCAGAGTGTCAGCTACCTCCATACAAAATTTTATCAAAATTGGTCCAGCCGTTTGATCGTGATGATGTAACAAACACATAAAAACACACACTCACAAACTTTCGCCTTTATAACATTAGTGTGATAGTAAATGATTTGAATAAAATAACATAGCTATGTTGATTGAAAATTGCTGAAACCTATAAGCACATTAATAGTACCTACTACGTACTATAAGTGAAAAAAAACGTGAAATTGGGCAAAAATCTCTTACATTTTTTTTTTACTATCCTTCACTGTCCCACTCCTGGGCAAATGCCTCCTCATCTTCCACTTACAGAATTGAATACATAAACAAACATTTTTCAAACTTTCATATTCTCCACCAAAAACAACTAAAAGGACACGAAAATTCGCTGCCACACGTGAAAATCCTTCACTGAGTCAGTGTTTACTTCCAAGACATATTCCGAGGGCATCGTCATTTCTCAAGGATACTCGCTATCAACAAATTAACATTCATTATCTTCAAGTTAAAAGCAGAGCCCTTGACTGTTATATGTGGACTAAACTTGTTATATATAGGCGTGAGTTTCAAGCAAACAGTGAGATATTTATGCTGATCTTGGTAAAGATTAACCCCCTTATTCATAAAACTTATCAAACCTATTTTAGTTAAAATGGGGTTTGTCTCTTTCTTACACACAGAAATGACAACGTGACAGATAAAGACAAACGTTCTATAAACCTATTTTAGCTAAAATAGACATAAAATAGGATTATGAATAACAGGGTAAAGGTAGAACTTTTCTTTCCTATATCCTAGATTTCTACTACATTTTCTGTTTTTACCTGTGAAGACTTGGAATTGGCTTCATGTCTCATATAATATTGTTATGCTTCTGTTATAGCTGTTGGTTCTCCTATATCCATACTAATATTATAAATTCGAAAGTAACTCTCTCTGTCTGTCTGTCTGTATGTTATCTTTTCACGCCTAAGCCGCTGAACCGATTTAGATGAAATTTGGTGTAGAGATAGCTTGAGTCCCGGGAAAGGACATAGGATACTTTTTATCTCGATGTTCCTACGGGATCGAGACTTATGCGGGTGAAACCGCAGGGCGCAGCTAGTCCGAAATAAATAAACCCACAACATCCCCCCCCACCCTGCTGGTTTTGCACCAGTCCTATAATTTTCATAAGTAGCTACATACGAAGACCTCTAAAATAAAAGGTCGGCTAAAAATAATTGAAAATGCTCCGGAAACAGGAAATGATGAAGGTTGTACACTTATATATGTACCAATAACTTCGAATGGGTCTAAAAACCTGGTCGAGGACTGGCGTCAAAGTAATCGCTTCTAAATAGCCGACGGACGTGGTTCGAATGGCATAATTAATAGGTTTAGTAGTACTACCTAATGTTTTAAACGTGATAGGATATATACTTAAAGAGCGTACAGTATTTATATGGTGGAAATCGCGAAAGACAGCTGGAAAATTTAAACTCGATATTCTAATTTAAAATTACTTAGAAGATGTTGTTCTTTACTCAATTTGGGTTAATTTGATAAAATCTTGGGGTGGAAGTTTTGAAGCTTCATTTTGCAAGTTATGGCATAGCCCTGGCGAAAGCCTGCAGACCGAAGTTATTTGCGATTGCTTAGTTATGACAGGCCTGATGGTCTAGTGGTTAGTGACCCTGACTGCTATACCGGAGGTCGTGGGTTCGATTCCCACCCAGGACAAATGTTTGTGTGATGAGCACGATCATTTGTTCTGTGTCTGGGTGTAATTTATCTATAATATGTATGTATTTAGAAATATATAAGTATGTTTATCAGTTGTCTAGTACCCATAACACAAGCTCTGCTTAGCTTGGGACTAGATGGCGTTGTGTGATAGTTGTGGAATATTATTATTATTATTATTAGTTTAACGCTACTTAAAACAATCATTATGGGAAGTAATTCCAATCTTGTACCAAATGGTTCAAATATAAGACTTGGCATGATTTTTGAATATTGGAATTTATAAATTCGAAACTAACTCTGTCTGTCTGTCTGTATGTTACCTTTTCATACCTAAACCACTGAACCGATTTAGATGAAATTTGATACAGATATAGCTTGAGTCCCGGGAAAGGACTTAGGATATTTTTATACCGATATTTCCACGGGATCGATACTTATGCTTGTGAAAATGCGGGGCGCAACTAGTTGCTTATAAAATTGATGACATACTACGTCAATTTTCCATGTTTATAGCCATTTTACACATCAGTGAAAGAATGCCGTATTATGGACCTTTTAAGTTGGACTCCTATATACTCAGAACGTACCTAACCAAAACTATATTTTTGCCTGAACTCCTGCTCATTTCATTAGTCTAAAGTACCTACCTGAAAATAAAAACAAAAGAGCATTCGTACTTCCTAAGTATCTCTCTTAATTTGTGAGCAGGAGGCGACTGGCCTTAGCCCAGTCAGGGCCAAACGGCCCAGTATGTTGCACTTTGGCCTTGGGCCGAGGCATAAACTGAAGCGGGGTATTCTAGAGAGCGTCTAGGCGATAAATAACTTAAAAAAATATATGCTATGAATAAAATTGGCAATGCAATTGACCTTAGAACAGTCATGGTCAAGCGCATCGGTGTATTGCACTCTGGCGTTTGAAGACATGCGCGGTAGCGAGTTTTTCTGAAGAATATAATAAAGCAATTATTGCCTTACCGAATAATTAACTAATAAAAAGCGAATACGTACCTATTCGCTTTTTAGGGTTCCGTACCCAAAGGGTAAAAACGGGACCCTATTACTAAAACTTTTCTGTCTGTCCGTCCGTCTGTCTGTCACCAGGCTGTATCTCAAGAACCGCGATAGCTAGACAGTTGAAATTTTCACAAATTATGTATTTCTGTTGCCGCTATAACAACAAATACTAAAAACAGAATTTGGTCGGTTTTTTTTATTATTTCTTCTGCCCGTGACTTCGTCCGCGTGAAATTTCTTATTCTCCCGACACACCCCGTCGCATCGTATCGCCTACCCGCGCAATTACTAGCTTTCCACTGAGTACAAAACAAGATTTCAGCTTTATTATAATTCATCATCATCATCTGCCTAGCCTTTTCCCAACTATGTTGGGGTCAGCTGCCAGTCCGGATGCAGCCGAATACCAGTATTTTACATGGAGCGACTGCCTATCTGACCTCCACAACCCAGTTTTATAATAAATATTAGTATAAAAAGATTATTTGGTAGAATACGGTGTAAAAATATGAACCACCATGACATTTGCAGAATGTGTAAAGCTATTATTAGGTCAGTATAATCAGAAACCAACCTTTCAATATCTTGTATACTTTAAGACCATGTTGTAATGATCCCTTTTATTTTATACTATCTGCGAGCCGCGGTTCCACCCGCGTAAATGTCGATCCCGTGGGAATATCGGGATAAAAAGTAGTCTATATGTTAATTCAGGGCGTCAGCTACCTCCATACAAAATTTAATCAAAATCTGTCCAGCCGTTTGAGCGTGAAGATGTAACAAACATATAAACATACACACACACTCACAAACTTTCGCCTTTATAATATTAGTGTGATACCGTTTTTGATCTGATAACCAACCTAATAATAATACATCTTTATATATTAATCAAACACGTTAATATAAAAATATTTGTTAAGGAATGAGACATAAATCAAACGAGGTGATTCAGAATAGGTAATTTAACATTTTCGCTACTCATAACTTAATGCAAAATTCTTGGAAACAAGATAAAATAAAAACCACTGTATTTCATTTGCAAATGCGTTAAGACAACTGGCCTTAGTAGAGTCATGGCCAAACGCTTCAGTGTGTTGCACTCTGCCCTTGGAACAAGGTATGAGCTGAAGCGGGTCAATCTTAATTAAAGAAACCTTATTTCGTTATTATAAAATTGCTTTAAATTCTAAAATTATAAAAAAAAACTTAGATGAGTGGTTTACCCTCATCACCACACACCCTTTATAAGTATTGAAAACTGAATGATGCCTCAAAATTTAAAATATAGTAGGTTAATAGCGTTATACAATTAATGGCAATCGATCAAAATGAAATCATTCATTTTGACAGTTCAACTACGTTCATTGCGTTATCTATGTTGTTGAGCAGAGGAATTTTTCAAACCTTTAAAGCAATGGATGTCAAAATGCATTGCGACAGACTTAGCCATTTTATGAGTCAATTATCCTTCTGATCATATTTATTGCGAAGAAATAACATCATAAACCAAAACACCGTTTAATGTGCCAGCACAAAGTTACTAAATCTACCTATTTTGTAGAGTATAACACAATATATTTCCTTTTTGTTTTTTCTTTAAAGCTGTTTTATTTCGTACTTTATTTATTACTAGCTGCGCCCCGCGGTTTCACCCGCGTAAGTGTCGATCCCGTAGGAATATCGGGATAAAAAGTAGACTATATGTTAATCCAAGGTGTCAGCGTCAGCTACATCTATACAAAATTTTATCAAAATTGGTCTAGCCGTTTGAGCGTGAAGAAGTAACAAAGTTTTGGGATGCATGAAGAAGCCTCCTCGTGTAGCGCAGTTTGTTCCGCCAGTTACTCAACTGAACCGAGCGCTCGGCGCATCCTGGACAGTCACACCCAACACCTTATTTGACTGGCCAATTCTTCCCTTGCGGTGGTAGGGCTAACGCCCGCCTGGTTTGCAACCACCCTCCCACCGGAGTCCGGCGTCAAGCAGCCTGCTGTGTTTCGTCGATGCGCGGGAGTTCCAGTGCCTTAGGCATCTTCTGGGCACGCTCGTTCCATCATAGACCTCATCCATCGCTCTTCATCAGGCGTGATCGAGGTCAAGAGCTTGCCTATTCAGTAATAAAAAAAAAAAAAAACATATAAACACACACACACACTCATAAACTTTCGCCTTTATAATATTAGTGTGATTGCCGCTAATAACACCCGCGCCCGCTACCTCTCATGACGAGTACCGCATACCAACAGCGTGATAATTTTGGCCAAGAAGCGAAGGTGAGAGTGCGATATTTATAAACGAGTCGCATTCGACGCATGCGCAAGCCCGCTGCTTCCTGTTTTATGCCTGTTAGTATGATTGCTAGCGTTTTATTGTGCATACATTATTTTAAGTAGCTTTAAAATTAATGAAAATGGCGTGTTTCGCCCGGAGCGAGATGATGGCTAACGGTGGATAGAGATTTAGACCTCCTCACAATGTGTGTCGTGTCCTCGACGGCTCTCTTCAAAATGGTTGTGCTAAATGGTGCTGATCTATGCGCCATGTTCGTGAATGGGCGAAGTCAGTTGGGGCTGGTCATCACTTATCTGCCTCGGCTTATTTTTATTTATGGAGTGTTGTTTTTTTTTTCACTATTTGCTGTACTCTGGACGCTTTTAACGCGTATTTTTGAAGTGAAAACTTCTTTAGCGGCGTTGAACACTTTTTGTAATGGGTAAAAAATGTTAAACTCGCGTCAGGGCATCGCGTCAGGACACGTGACCGTCAGGAGAGATTCCCCCCCCCCCCCGCCTCTCTTTCTACGGCGGCGCCAACCGAAGTGAACCAAGTTTAGTGACACACGACAATGGATGGATGGATGGATTGGATGGAGTGAAAGGATTGGATGGAGTGAAAGTGGAAGTGGTAGTGGAAGCGGAAGTGGAAGTCGAAGTCGAAGTCAAAGTCAAAGTCGAAGTCAAAGTCGAAGTCGGAGTAGAAGTCGAAGTCGGAGTTGAAGTCAAAGTCGAAGTCGAAGTCGGAGTCGAAGTCGGAGTCGAAGTCGAAGTCAAAGTCGAAGTAGAAGTCGAAGTCGAAGTCGGATCGAAGTCGAAGTCGAAGTCGGAGTCGAAGTCGGAGTCGGAGTCGAAGTCGAAGTCGAAGTCGAAGTCGGAGTCGAAGTCGAAGTCGGAGTCGAAGTCGAAGTCGAAGTCGAAGTGGAAGTGGACGTGGACACACTGCTGTGTATTCGTAACATTCGTGTATATAAAGTGTTTAAAATATGGAAATTGAACAAAGTGCATCTACGGGTATTAATGAAAAAAGGGACGCAGAAATAGTGAAAAAAAATGAGTTATATTAATTCAATTAATAATTGATTTATTTCAACGTTAATATTCAAGTTTTCACTTCTGCCGGCACTCCCGGAGTGCAACCCGTCTTTTTTTTTTATTTTTACATCGTTCTCAAATATAATTATAAATTCAACATTAATGATGTAACTAATATTTTTGTAAAAATATAATTTAAAAGAGTGTCCATGGAGTTTCTTGCCCGTTCTTCTCCATAGGTACCTTCACTTTGGAATGGGCAACTAGCTTCATCTTTCTGACTAACTGACTTCTTGACAATTCAAAAGTGCCTGTAAATGGTTTAATTAACCACCTTCTACAGTTATAACTCCTGACCCAGCAGTTTACCGATAGTTTATCGAGGTGGCAATTACAATTCACAACAATTGACCCTTGACAATTCAAAAGTCGTCGTCCTCGTCGCTATCAAAACTATAGACGCATAAGTTTTGTGATGGCTTATCTAGTTTGGAAGTCAAAGCGGAAACGCTTGTTCCTGGAAGTTTAATCTCTAAGTCCGTCAACGAAGATACGGACGTGAAGTTATCCGTCAGAACAGGTGTGCTTCGGGAGTAGACATTATACAGGATGAAATTAAATTCATGGGCATCCTTTTAAGGGGTCATTAGTCTCATTAGTACTCATCATTATGAACAACTTTTACTATGGGACTAAACCTAAAATCGCGAAAAAAATGCATTTATGTTCACATAACTCGTCAAAATGTAGGGAAGAGCTGATATTTTTTTCATTTTTGTTTCAGGTTTGGTCTCATAATAAAAGTTGTTCACAATGATGAGTACAATTACCCCTTAAAAGGATGCCCATGAATTCAATTTCACCCTGTAGAGGTATGCGGAACAGGGTGTAAAGTTCACTCATACTCTATAGAAAAGAGAGGATCCTCCGACCAGACGGGTGTTGTGTCTGGCGGGCAACTGCCCGAAGATACATGTCGGGCTGTTGTATCAATGCTAGTTGCGCGGTAAACTCTGCTTGCGAGATGCAGGATTTGCGTGCCGTCAGTATGAGGCGTTGTTCGCATGTGGCGTTGTAGATACCGCTACAACATCATGATTCTTAAAAAAAAAAAAAAACTTTTATTGGTAGTCATCGTAGGCCCATAGCGTGTTAGTATTACAAGTAACTTAAAGTCAGCGTTAGTATGCAACATATTATTAGGCACACAAATACAATATTACATTTTAAGAAACATAATTATAACACACTCAATTACAGGAAGGTTTATCAAGCCAAGTCTGGCATGTAGCTTGATAAACCTATGCATAAGTAGTAGGCTGCGTATTATTGACGCCACTCACTTGCGCATGATCGAGAAATAATAGTCAGTGTGCGCTTCAGCGAATATCAGTGATGCACTACAGTACGGAGGAAGCCTCAACAGCGCCCTGAAGGCATTGTTGTATTGAATGCGAAGGGTGTTGTTTGTTTTTTGGGTATGAATAGCCCACAGGCTGCTGGTGTAAAATGTTTGACAAAACGCCAACATAAAAGGTATCACAATCAGCGTATAATGTTCCCACTGCTGGGGCACAGGCCTAATCCACCACGCAGGCCCAGTACGTGTTGGCAGATGTCACTTAACTTCGAATATTTGGTTCCAAGATATGCCGGTTATCTCAAGATGTTTCCTTCACCGTTTTGAGAGCAGTGGTGATGAAATAATTTACACAAAGTAAAGCGCCTGTCTGGGTTCGAACCTACGACCTGCAATTCGTAAGTCGCGGCCGTTACCACTTGGCCACCACTGCTCTCAAAACAAAATGCCATAAAAATTGTTATTTTAACAATCGAATAATGGAACACAAAAAGTAAAATATAAAGACAGGCATTTTTTTGAACAACCTAACAATTTAAACTTTTACCAACACAAATCCGAAACAGTATGAACTCAATAACTTACAAAATCAGATTTACATAATATCCTCAGCCACAAATCCCCATGAGCACACCATCAGGTAACTCATAAGTGTATTAGAAAACCATAACTTTTTGAAGGTACGATGTGAATATTTGACGAAGAATATTCAATGCCGTGAGGTTGTAAAACAGCGGAAAATATAAGAGTTATGCCTTCTTTACAAATATATACGACGGTAGGGACGTGGCAGGAGAGTTGGGGATTACGGACTGGTACAGTTTATATTTTATGTAGGTAATTCTCAAAAGGTAAGAACTGGTCTATTTCTTGGTATTACTTGTTAGTTACAAGTTATTTTCGTCTAAAAATTGTCTGCACGTTCTGTTGAACGTGCAGACAAAAGAAAAAAAAACAGTGGCACTCCGGGAGTGCCGACAGAAGTGAAAACAAAACACAAACAGAATACTTTGCCATCACTCACTGACATATCGGATATACATTAAAACCGAGTACACTCCGAGGACAGCCGAACACATCCGAAGCGGTGTCGGTTACGGTAACAGTGGCGCGATTTCAATGGTTTTTTCTATCTAAAAAAATGCCTAAAGCGCCTAAAGAAGTTTTCACTTCAAAAAAAAAGATTTTGTTTTGTGAGTTAGGAGTAAGATCAGTTTGTATAAACGAAGTTTTTTAATGCGACTTGCGATAGGAGCAAACTCGTAGAAATCGTCACATTCGTCACGTTACGAAAAAAAAAACCGACTTCCAAAAAACACTACAAAGTGAAAAATAACTTTAATTTCGGAAATCGGTGTCTTTGGATCTGTATTTTAGTTTTTTGCCACCGACTTCCGAAATTAAAGTTATTTTTCACTTTGTAGTGTTTTTTGGAAGTCGGTTTTTTTTTCTTAAAAAGTTTTTATTTCACGCTTTTTAGTGGGTCGGCTTATAATTTATCTAAGTTACAATAGCCTAGTGATCATCGCCTTTTACAAACAAAATATTGCTTTTCCCGATGCAGGGAAGTTAATTGTTGAGGAGTTCTCCAGGTCCACCATCAGCTCCATATCACCATTCACATTGTGACGAGCATAAATTGCTTAGCAACCATATTAAAGTAATCGAATCGCAACCCGTGAAATACTTAGATATTATTGAGTAGTTCCGGTGGCCATCTGTGGTCTTCATCATCAGTTCCGCTTCACCAAATAGTGCTTTCCGAGAGCAAATGCACGAGTTACTATAAAAAATACCCAAATCGCTATAGGTGTGCCTATAATATTTGAAGAGTTCCTTCGATTTCTCCAGGATCCCATCATCAAATCCTGATCTGATGTTTTTAGACTAGATGCTGATAATCCTGGCTGCAGCATTAGGCCAGACTTATGTCAACATTACATTGAACTTTTAAATTTAGTCCTGTTTAAAATGAGCCCAAACACGACTAAGGTGCTGTAATTTCAAGGTTGGTACTTTTTCTGATGCTCCTGGCTTCAGCATCAGGTCTTTATGTACTTCAGTGTTCCTCATTAACAGTACGTTTATCCACACATCGAGCCCTTTTCAATGAGCCTAAACACGATATATCTGCTGTTAGTTGTCGAGCAGTTGGGTACTCTGCAGACTATCCTGACTGCAGCATCAGGTCATGACTTGATGATCATGAGACCAAATGTGGCAAACGCCCTATCAAACATCAAAACAATTTACTAAAACAGTCCTTGCCTGTTCGAGTAACTTCTTACTGTTAAGGAGTTGTACCTTCCATCATCAGCCCAGCTACCTGAGATGGTGACAACCATACGCAAATACACAAGATACTTCATAAAATATGCGAAAAACAATAAGTGAGCCTATAAAATTTGAGAGTTGCCCTCGATTTCTCTAAGATCCCATCATCAGATCCTAACTTGGTGACAGTGGGACCACCTCAGAACTATCTGCTTTGGAACAAAAAAAGAATTTTGAAAATCCGTCGACAATTGGCGGAGTATTCGATGAACAAACATACAAAAAAAAAAAAATAACATACAAACAGCCGAACATAGTAAGTACCTCCTCCTTTTTGTGAAGTCGGTAAAAAGGGTTATGCCCCCCTATGCGACCCCAGAGAGAGATAGTTGTCATGGTTTTCGAGGGTGCTGAAGTCAATAGCGAGGTCAAAATGAAAATCAAAGATGGCGACTGCGAACACTTCAAAATTTTTCGTCACAAGTATGGTTATCATGGTTTTTGAGGGTGCTAAAACCTAAAGCGAGGTCGAAATTAAATTACATGATGACAAATATGTATTATAGGAGAGTTTCCAAAAACTTATACTAAATGCCTCTGTATTTAGCACGCGTATCAAATTCACACTTCTCTTTCTCTGTCTCTTTCTATTATATACGAGTGTGTGTGCGTGTGAGTATTGCTTAAGGAACTTCGTTCCTAACGAGGCCTGGGGGTCCCCCGACCGCACACGTTTTATTTTTTTCTGATAGTTTAACAAGCATAAACGTAGCGACGTACATGATAATGTCTTTCGACTTTTCACTGTAGCGTACTGCTTTGAAGATTATTTGACTGAAGACGCTACAAGGCCTATTAATTTCGCTTCTGCTAGCTTTCCGCAATTGAAATTAAATGAAACCCTACATTCATTTTCAGTGCAGTTTCATTTTAAGAGCAGTTGTGGCCCAGTGGTAACGACCGCGACTTTCGTCGTAGGTTCGAATCCTGACAGGCGCTTTACTTTGTGTAAATTATTTCATCACCACTGCTCTCAAAACGGTGAAGGAAAACATCGTGAAGAAACCGCCATGTCCTAGAACCAAAAATTCGAAGACATGTGACATCTACCAAACCGCACTGGGCCCACGTGGTGGATTACGGCCCACTCCCTCTCACAAAGAGGAGGCCTGTGTCCCAGCAGTGGGAACATTAGAGGCTGATTATGTATTAATTTTCAGTTGCATCGTACCATATAATCAAAGACGAATGTCACTACCCATCAGTCCGAACATAAAACTTTCATCCATGCACATATTCTACAAAACCCCAACTAGTTTCCATACTTTACTGAACCATCACTTTTGACTGGCACACAAATTTTCTCGATTTTTCCCCTCGCGCCAGCACTCGCTGCCAGCACTAGTGCTACAGCTGCGTCCGGTTTATGTGCCATCAAAGCCGACGCGGCGATAATAGTGGCCACGAGTGCGCCTCTCGTAAAAATATAACGCTTTGAATTTCAGTATCGAAGGAGGGTGACGTACGGAATTATGGCTGCAGAAATTAGTGTTGTTTATGAAAGTTGGTAGCTTTTCTTCTGGATTTGCTAAGTTTCTTTAAATATTGATCTGAAGTTTCTTTAGTTATTGATGTGCGTTTGTCCCTCGGAGTGGGGGGGGGGGGGGTTTGGACGAGTTGTCCCCTAACGAAATTAGAAAAGGTGGAATTGGTCCCTGGTCCCAGTTTCCAAGTGCAGCTAACCCGGGGAATGAACCAATAGATAATAGTGTCAAGCCTTTTTTCCTTAAGGCGCAGATATACGACTTCTAATGATTTTAAATTCAACATCACGTCTAATCGACCGGACTGATTTCTTTGAAAAAAATAAATGTTATACTAGACCATTTGCTTCGTAATTTGATATGTGAATATTTGCAATTATATTTTTTTAACATAGTGTAATTAATTTGTAAAGTAATGTCTACCGCGGACATAAAAACGATAATCGCGCAAACACTATCGGGTGTATTTTCATAAAACTTTCACCATCTAAAAGACAATTTAATTCCCCGAATTTTAGTATACGGTTTTTATTTGTTTGGTGTTTGAGAGTTTTTGTAAATAGATAATTGCTTCATATTTGCAATAAATTACCACGGTTGTGTCATCGCGCTTCTCTTTCTTTTCTATGCAGTCCGACAGTGACCGCGCTTTAGGTCGTGTAGTCCAAAAGAATTGCAAACGTTATACAAAACGAGTTCGAAAAGTTATAAGTACGAACCAAAACGTTTCGTTACACAAAATTTCTCCTAATGTGAGTACGTATTAATGAACCCTAAATAAACCCTAAGAAAAATAAAATAAACCCTAAGAGATTTTCGTTGTGTGGCTAAAACCAAATTGTAATACAAGAGTTTTAGAAATAAATAAACAAAATTTTTCGAGGCTTAATAGATTAACGGAAAACGAAAATAATCAAAATAATATACTATCAAGGACCTACCTCAAATTAGCAACCTATAGGTACCCACTTATTAACTAACCTATATATTATATTTTAATAATCTTTTCCGTTCATACATCTAATATCAACCGTCATCTTAGTACCTAAGCTTTCGTAGCAATATAAATGTTTCTAAATGCCTCCATAATTTATCTTTACATAACCATATCCACATTCATATTCACCAACGAACCCCCTAATCCCCCATGCATAACATCCGCCCTTACAAAACAAGACAGTTTAAATTACCTTCAAAACATATGCAAATCAAAATGACATTCCAATTTCATTTCCAACCTCGCTCATTTCTCGCTTAGCTTCAAGTAGGACTTTTTCTGTCCCGATCACGTACCGACGGACAACATTAACGGGTTTTGCATACAAATAGCTAATAATGTTCGAGAATGCTGTTTTTCGCACTTTGGCGCGTCGCCAGCGTATTGAAGATTAGTAATAATTGACAGCACATCATAAAGATGTATGTGAATAAGAAACCAAATAGTGTGGATGCAGGAAATATGGATATTACAATTTAATTTTAAGAAACAGAATTTCGTCAGTGAAATATTAAATGAATGGGACGAATTCCCAGTTCAGCGCGATTATGATTTGCACTAAAACAGAAAAAAAACACTCGGCCCAATATTTTATGTTTCTATATTTCTATTCCGTAAAATATTTTTCAGGAGTTTTTTTTTTTTAACATAAATGGTCAGTGCTTTTCAGCAGGGAAGTAGTCGTATCCCAGTGGTAAAAGCCGCGACTTACCGAGTTGTAGGTCGTAGGTTCGAACCCAGACAGGCACTTTACTTTGTGTACATTAATTCAACGTTTTTATTTACTGTTTTGAGAGCATAGTTGCTCTCAAAACAGTAAAGAAAAACATTGTGAGGAAACCGGCATATCCTGAAACCAAATATCCGAAGACATGTGACATCCAGCAACCCGCACTGGGCCCTAGTGATGGATAATGGCCCACTCCAGAGGAGGCCTCTGTCCCAGCAGTGGGAATATTATAGGCTGATTATTGTGGCGATGGCTTTTCAGTAGGTGGTTTGCAGCCGTTTCTACATAGACTGAATGCTGAGCACAACTAATGTTGTTGGGATAAACATGGCGACGCTTTTAAACTTTATGACTTTGGCAGACATTATAAAAAAAAAATAAAAAAATAAATAAATTTCATTTCAAATTAACCAATTACACGCACTTTTTAATTGTCAAGGAGTCGGTAAGTCAGAAAGATGAAGCTAGTTGCTCATTTCAAAGCGTAGTATGTTCATATGGACAAGAACGGAACGGAAGACGAGTTCAATTCCTCGAAGGTGGAACCTGGGAATTAGTTGATCGACCGTTAGACGCTAATGTTATTAAAACAAAATGGGTCTTCAAGTTAAAGATTGGAGCGGATGGCAGCACCCAGCGCTATAAGGCCAGGCTGGTTGCTAAGGGTTATTCGCAAAAACCTGGTGAAGACTATTTTGAAACATTTGCACCGGTAGTCAAAATGTCGTCGATTCGTCTTCTACTAGCACTGTCAGTTGAGAAGAACCTGAGCGTTCATCATGTTGACGTTACCACCGCTTTTCTAAATGGAGATCTGCGTGAAGAAATTTATATGGAACAGCCGCAATCTTTTGTTCAAGAGGGGAGTGAAGAAAGGTTTGCAACTTGAAGAAAGCCATATATGGCCAGAAACAAGCTGCCAGGTGTTGGAATCAAAAGATTCATGACCATATAATAAAGATGGGTTTTTCTAGGTCTAAATATGACCAGTGTGTCTACACAAAGATTCATAATGAAATTTTCACTGAAATAACTCTGTACGTGGATGATTTTTATATATTTACAAATAGAGCTGTAGAAGCCAGGACGGTGAAACTTCAGATTGGTAGATCCTTCAAAATAAAGGATTTGGGTGAGGCATGAGAATGTCTTGGAGTCTGGATTGAGCGGAAGAGTGCTAGTGAAATCATCTTATCTCAAAAGAAATACATTTCAAAATCTTAGAGAAATATGGAATATCGGACTGCAAACAAGTTAGTACGCCAGTTGAAGTGAACCTTCGCCTGAAATCTGGTGAAAAGAACGACAATATTCGATATCAGGAAATTATCGGTTCACTAATATACCTGGCATGTTGTACAAGACCTGATATATCGTATGCAGTTACGATGCTGAGTCAATTTAATAACTGCAACGATTCTATTCATTTGTCGGCACTGAAACGTGTGCTTAGGTATTTAAAGGGGACAGCGGAACTATCGCTGTGTTACAAAAAATGTGAATTACTCAACAGAAAGAAACTCCATGGATACTTTTAAATCAAAATATTGTTACAAAATCATGCCTTCTCCAAATCACTCGCTATTCTTGTCCATGGTGTGTTGTATGCAAAAGTCATCGGTTTTCACGTTAGCCAACCGCAGGCTTCCCTTATCGCCTATTGTCTGTCCGTCCGTCTGTCGCTCAAGGTCTGCCGTGTGCGGTCGGGGGATCCGGGAACCGCCACCGATATGGTGCGCCTGTATATTTTTTTAATTCAAATGAAGGCCTTTGAGGGAATTTTCAAGGATGTTTAATAGATCTTTGAACGTGGTTTAACACGTTAATGTTTTGCTAAGTGGGCGAATGGAATTTTAACACATGGTGACAATGACAAGTGTGATTGGTGTATGGTAAAAAATTTAAAATCGCTTAATGAGATATTTAAAAGGAAAATTCAAGTCAATCAATCTGCCTAGCCTTTTCCCAACTATGTTGGGGTTGGCTTCCAGTCCAGCCGGATGCGGCTGAATACCAGTGTTTTACATGGAGCGACTGTCTATCTGACCTCCACAACCCAGTTACTGGGTAACACGATACCCCTTGGTAAGGGTGGTTGTCAGACTTTTAGGCTTCTGACTACCCGTAACGACTGTCAACGATCTACGAATGACAGCCGGGGCCAACGGCTTAACAACGGGTCTCGATATGTTATGAATGTTCACCCATCTACAGACCGATCTCGCCAATCGTTGAACTTCCGCCCGTGCGGCTGTATATTTAGCTATGAGGCCCTTTTTAAAAGGACCATTATCAAGAGGAATAATCTATGTTCCCAACCAAATCAAAGCCTACAGTGGTGCTGATAATGCTTTCGACGACGTCATTACGTCAGCGCCGGCTGTCGCTGAAAACCAGCGCTGGGGCTCTGTCCTGCATAGGGTCGCAACATAATGCTGAGCGATAGCCGTTTTGCGTGGATGTGACGCATGTTTCCCCCTACCTTTTTATTTTATTTTTTGTGTTTATGTTCTTTTTGCGTCATTTTCACCGTAAATAAACGTATTTTCTTTCTTTCTTTATGTTTGAAAACAGGTCGTTCTACGACAGGAGTTTTGTTAGTCAACAACAAGCTTAAGTTGCCATTAGAATCACAAAAGCCGAGCTTGTGGCAGCAAGTGAGGCTGCAAGAGAATTAGTTTGGATAAAAATATTGTTTAAAGACTTAAATAGTCAATAAATCCCTGTTTTATTTTTGGATAACAAAGCTGCGGTGAAATTAAATACAACACAACATATTTCAGAGTTTCATCGCCGAACCAAACATATTTCTTGTGAGATTTTTTAAGTAAGGCTACGGTTTCTTGAGACAGCGGTGGCCACCACATGGCGTCCGTAATTTACTGTCGCATGACGTCACTGACACGTTATTTATGAAAGTAAGTTGGTGTGTTTCCCTCGGGAGCGTTTTTCGACACCATAAAGTCAGGCGACATTGTGGCCGTTATGTGGCGGCCGCTGTTGTTGTAGAAAACCTTAAGCTTAAGAGAACTTGTGCTTCAAATGCCAACTGTGTAGCAGACCTAACTTTCTTTACGATATTCATGTCTAATAAATTATGTTCCATCCACAAGTCTTGCTGAAAAAGGGTGTAACTGCGGAGTTTCTTACCGGCTCGTCTCCATAGGAAATGACCAATCGGAATCATGCACCTAGCTTCTGAAGTGTTGTAAGTGCCCATGTAGGTTTATGCGAAATAAAATACTTTGAATTTCAAACGGCTGGTTGACACTTCCCGTGACCCAAGGGCTGGCTTTTACCTTGAACAGAGGCAGTGGCGGAGCAAGAGCTAAATTTCGTGTGGGCAACATACATTTTGCTAGGCCCTCGGAAAAGGCGGTAAAGCAAAAAGATGGATTTGAAAAACAATTTAAACTGATATATTTTATTTAGGTATTATGGACAATCAAAAAGCTACAAAAAAAACTATCATACTCGTATAGGTAGGAATCATAGAAAGTGTTTAAAGCTCGACACAAAGTGCAGTATATTGAATTCTTCAAAACGAATCTTATGATCCCAATCTCGAGGGGTTTACTAGTAGCCACTGAAGAGTTTCATCGTTTTAAACGCGACAAAAAAAATTGCTCGTCCTGCCTTCGAGGTGCGAGTCCGTGCGAGGCCCCTAGGAGAGCGAGGCCGTAGGCGATGGCCCACGTCGCCCACGCCTTACGCCGCCTCTGAACAGAGGCTAAGCCGTAAGTTACTAAATAACGTGGTAATGCCGCCATTCTCTTGGGTACACTACCAGTCGACAGCGATGCGGAAGAATTTTTCGATGCCATATTTTAGTTTGTTAATAGTTAGTTTTTGGTAGGTCAGGTTATTATATTTTTATTTTAATACTTTGAATTTGAAAAATATCCAGAATGTTCCTGCAGTTAACCTTGGAAATCTGCAAAAAAGATCAGCAAAAACCTTGGCGCATGCATAATTCTTTTGACACTTACAGCCGTTTTGGTCTGTAGATGTATAATTTAAGGTCCGTGTGGTCACGCGCCGCCGCACAAATTGTATGGAGCCTTCGTGTATTTTGAAAGATATGCGTTTTTCTTTTTTTATTGTTGATTGCAGCTTGCATTGTTCTGTTCGAATGGTGTTAGAGCGAATTTACATTGGATTTCGATGTTTAAATTCTGGTTTTGAGTAGCCATTTTTGTTGGGATTAAAAATAAGAATTTCAAAGTAATTGAAGGATGAAGGAACATGGGTCTTAAACATAACTGGCAAAATGTGGGTATGCACCTCTGTCTAATATTTCGGCGAAAACAGACGTGATGTTATGTAAATTATAGGCCGACCGCTTAACTGAGACGCTGCCTGAGGTAGCTGCGCAGTGCAGGAGGAGTGATAGCTGTCACAAGTTGACGAATCACAGAGCTCTTAGACTTGCTTCACGTCACCACACCCCTCCCGCACCGCGCTGTTACCTCAGGCAACGTCTCAGTTAAGCGGTCGGCCTATAGGGTCTTGTACGACACGTCGATAGATGCAAAAAAAAAAATATTTTTGTCTTCTCATGAATATTTATGTTATTGAAATTGATAGTTCGATGACTTTTTGGCATGTTGCCATTATAAACATAGGTCATGGATCTTGACGGCTATACATGGGGCTTCCCATAAACTGCTACAGGCCCTTTTCAGGCAGATTAATCGTTGTGGTTAGTTTCTATCAACATAGAATCAGTAATGTGGCCATTTATACAGTGTGAAATTTTAGTCACTGTTATCCTCTTAAGGGGTCATTGTACTCATCATTATGAACAACTTTTACTATGGGACCAAACCTGAAATTGTGAAAAAAGAAATCAGCTGTTCCTTACATTTATGTTCGCATAACTCGTCAAAATGTAGGTAACAGCTGTTTTTTTTGGGATTTCAAGTTTGTTCCCATAGTAAAAGTTGTCCATAATGATGAGTACAATGACCCCCTTAAGAGGATAAGGGTGATTATAATTTCACCCTGTATACAGCGTTATTGGAAAAACACCAACAACCTCTTAAGAGGTCATTGTACTCATCATTATGAATAACTTTTACTATGGGATCAACCTAAAATCGCGAAAAAAAAAATCTGCTGTTCACATTTATGTTCGTATAACTCGTAAAAAACTAGGGAACATCTGATTTTTTTTGTTGCCAACTAGTTCAATCCCTATTACAAGGGGATTAAACATAACTAGTGAAATTTAGGTACCTATACTATGCATTTCTGGCCAACCCTTCGGATTATACAGGCGTAATGTCATGTTAATAAAAACAAAGGCTCTCTGCCGACCCCACAAGTGGTTGTCAAAGTGACAGGTCAACACAGTATACAAGAGCTTTACCCAAAGCGAGGATCGTACAAAAATCCTTACGCTTCGGCGCGTGCGCAGCGTGCGTGACGGACGAATTGAACCAACGCGTTTGATAGCGATGTGTGTAGGTACAAACGAGTGCCGAAATGTTAAAGATGAACACTTAAGGTATCATCATTATTGTGAACAGCTGTAATTATTGTGATCTAATCAAACTACAACGTCCGTGGCACAGACTTTTTTTATTAAAAATGAATACAGGATCAAATTACATCAGCTATTGAAACTCTGCAGCCGTGATGGGTATTGATATCTAAACACGATAAAATAATATAATATTAGTTATAATTTTTTTTTTCTCTCTGTTATTGCACCTACTGTGTATTGTCTCTGCATCACCCTAAGTAGACTGGTAGAAAATGCCCAAGGCATTAAGTCCGCCTTTGTACAGTTTTTACTTGTACATAAAGTTTTAATAAATAAATAAATAAAAGAGATTTGATGTTTTTTTTGGGGGTCAACGACCGCTGGTAGTATTGTTACGTAAAGTATGAGTTGTGAAAAAATGTTTTCTTTCTAGTATTCTTGTGTTTATGTATCGATACCTATCAAGTCTGATGTTTACACAAAAAAAAAAATAGATTTTGAAACTGATATTTCTATAAGTGACTGTACTAACTGCGGCCGATGACCCCACAAAAAAGTCATCAAATTAATTAATTCGTTGTTT
Source organism: Amphipoea lucens (assembly GCA_947508005.1). NCBI lineage: Eukaryota > Metazoa > Arthropoda > Insecta > Lepidoptera > Noctuidae > Amphipoea > Amphipoea lucens. The sequence goes on from OX382372.1 coordinate 19,431,460, forward strand.
TATCATGTTTACATATCAATACCCATCACTTCTGCGGAGTTTCGTTAGCGAATTTAATTTAACCCTGTAGTGCTATAATGGTGATGGTGAAATTATTCGTGGCAGTGGTGATAGATATTATTTGTAGCAATGGCGATATTATTCATGGCAATGGTGATATTATTCGTGGCAGTGGTGATATTATTCGTGGCAGTGGTGATATTATTCGTGGCAATGGTGATATTATTTATGGAAATGGTGATAATTTTTGTGGCAATGTTGATATTATTCGTGGCAGTGGTGATAGATTTTATTCGTGGCAATGATGATATTATTCGTGGCAATAGTGATATTATTCGTGGCAGTGGTGATAGATATTATTCGTAGCAATGATGATATTATTCGTGGCAATGGTGATATTATTCGTGGCAATGGTAATATTATTCGTGGTAGTGGTGATAGATATTATTCGTAGCAATGGTGATATTATTTGTGGCAATGATTATATTATTCGTGGTAATGAACAGTCACAGTAATCGCGACTCAGATAAAACACACTACAATTTCTCCTGAATCTTGAATCCACTTTCCTCCCTCTTCTTTGTTCATTGCTTCATCAATTTGTTCATTATTTCGTTCAAATTTTTAAAGAAATTCTTCCATTAGAGTCGCGTCGCGCCTGTCTGCGTGGCCTTAAGGGATTAAGTCTCAGCAGTAATTATTGCAAGACTGTATTAATAAATTTTCCATTCCATTCGCATCTAAAACTAAAATTAAAGTAGCATAAATCTATCCACATTTCTGCTGTAACTTGAACCATCAATGTCATATGAAAGTTACCTTGATAAAATGTGAAAAATTCCTATTCATTTGTGCAGACTGTGTGGGCGCTAAATAACGTTATTTTAATCTCGGTTACTATTGATTCGTAGGTTATAAATTAACTGTCTGTCGAACGCAATATCAATGTGTTCAGTTTGAAAAAAAGAATGTTTTACTAACTACGTGAAAATAAACGTGTTGTGGGGCTTTTGGGACCGGGACCGCGGTCCTGGATTCCACCTAGATTAGCGTAAGATTGAAGACTACCTTCTTATGTTTTTGCTTAAGTATCCGGAAAAGTTAATCATAAAAACTTAAAACAAAAAAAAACTACAAAGTGACTTTAATTTCGGAAGTCGGTGTCGTTGGTTCCGCATTTTCGTTTTTTGACACCGACTTTCTAAATTAAAGTTATTTATCACTTTGTAGTTTTTTTTTAAAGTCGGTTGTTTTTTTTGTAAAAAAGTTTTTATTTTTCACTTTTTAGTTGTACCTACCCCACACAAATTCAATTAACACTAGTGCATTGAAGAATTGAAGACACCGACTAGAAGAATTATCAAAATTCGCATAGAAATGCCGGAGATGCAGTACATTTATGCATATTACTTCGTACATAAGAATAACTACATAATGTATTATATACTAAAGCCTTCCTAAAAGTATGTAGATCACATTAGTGACAGAATTATCAAAATTGGTTCATTCGTTTTTGAGAAAATCGCGGACAAACAAACATACATACAGGTCGAATGCAGAACCTCCTTTTTTGTTTGAAGTCGGTTATCTTGAGCCCACTACTGGGACACAGGCGTCCTCTCGGTGAGAAGAAGTGGACCGTAATTCATCACGCGGGCCCATTGCGGATTGGTCGCTGTCACGTCTTCGAATTTTTTGGTTCTAAGACATGCTGATTTCCTTACGATGTTTTCCTTCACCGTTTTGTTACGTTAGGTTTGATTGATAATGTAGGCAATTAAATTACAATTCCTCTTCACCTTAGCGTGTCGATGGCAATCTAAATGGACTCGGCCCAGTATTCGGCTACGTGTTTGGCGCCATCACTAGCTTCCATCAGTTCCTGTAACGTGCAGCTGACAGGACACGTAGGACATGATTAAGTGTCCCATCCATCTCAAAATACAATTGATTTCCCAAATAAAAACACCACAATAAAACAACTCTTTACCAAAAATAAACTGCCGACAAGAATTATATACTTCTTCCAAATAAAGATATTCAAACTATCGTACGTGTCAGTACTTAACAATTTGGTCACAAGATACCATCTCAGAGATAACTATGCAAATACAAGAACCGCATACTTATCGGGACAGCGGACCAGTGAGATTTTTACGTGCAATTAAATGAGTTTTTATGACCACCCTACCCTCTACTCTTCTAAAAGCTTTATTATACATAAAGTAGTAAAAACTTTTAAAGTTATTTTGTTTTATTTTATTCGTTATTTTGTGTTGTTTTAATGAGTGAAGCCTTTTGTGTTATCTGGAGGTAATTATTTAAATTAATTGTCTTTGTATCTTTATTGGGTGAGCTTGAGGAGTTCATCTTTATTGCTTGTAAGAAAGAATGGTTGTTTTTGCTGTATTTTGGAAATGTGGGTGTAGGTACTGTTAGCATCGCGGAGCTGCTAACTGTACCATGATTAATTAATGAATAAAAGACTATTCACTTTTAAATAGCATAATAATCATCATTGTCTTTAAATTAATAACATGTATATGTATATAAAATTCTAAATCCTGACTGACTGATATATCAACGCGCAGCCTAAACCGCTGGTCCTAGGGAGCCCGTGTTCTTTGTGAAGATTAGGTATCCACTAAGAAAGGCTTTTTCGAAATTCTACCCCTAAGAGGGTGAATGGGGGGAGGGTGAAATTTCACGCGGACGAAGTCGCGGACAGAAGCTATTTTTACCCGAATACGGCGAAGCAAAAAGGAGGGCCATGATTTTGACCGGTATGTATGTTCATCTGTTCCCTCATAACTTCTAAACTTCTTGTCATAATTAGACAAGTGCGGTATCGTTGGAAGCGTCTTGATTGTCCGCTGGTTAAAGGCTATGTGACGTCGTATTAAATAGAATATGGCGCCCTCTAGCGAACACAAAGTCATGACCTCAAAAAAAAATTTTTTTTTAAATCATGCCGTGTGGGGTATAAAATAAAAGGCTTGTCAGCCAAATCTGACGCCTATTGTCTTCTAATCTTAAAATAAATTAATGTTTTTTCGTATTTATTGCCAATAATTTTTAATAGACTCGCGGAGGTTTCATGTACGCACTAAATTGGCTACAATCTCTACAGTACATCTCTGCAAAACCCTTCGGGAACTACTTAAATAATAATATAGCACCTGGGTATGGATTAACCAAAGGGTCGGGCAAAGTGTTATTGAGTTTTTTTTTTTTATTGCTAAATGGGCGCACTCTTGATCCCGATCACGCCTGATGGAAAGCGATAGATGAGGTCTATGATGGAACGAGCGTGCCCAGAAGATGCCTGTTCACTCTTGATTTGAAGGCAGACGGGTTAAATGTGGGAGGGAACACAGATGCCGGCAGAGAGTTTCTCACTTTGGCTGTGCGCATAATAAAAGTGGAGGAGAAGCGCCGAGTACGACTCATCGGGATATCAACCAAGTGCGGATGGTACGCTGCAGTACGTCTGGTTGTCCGGTGGTTTTCCATTAAGAATTTCTTAGTAACAGCCCGGAGTTTGAAAATTGGCGGTGTGATACCCCCGTGCCTTGCAAAGCACGTTAAGCCGTTGGTCCTGCGCCTGATCTCTCTCCGGTCGTGTCGGATTGTCGTCCCATCGGACGGAAGAGGTAGAGCACCTGTGTCTGCGCGCACACTTGTGTACTATAACATCTCCAGCGCCGAAGGCTAGTCTCCGTTGAGATTGGCCGCCGTGGCCTAAATACGGTCTGGAGGACTTTATTAAGCTATTGCATAGCTTTTATCGCGGGCTTTGAGCGCGGCGACCGAATCAAGAAATTCCGTAACGAAAATAAACCTTACACCCCCCACTCCGACCGGCACAGCGGTGCGGGGTTGAAAGCCGTGCATCGTCTAACATCGTTTCAGTTCGGCAGACTTCGGCACGGTGTTTGTGTGCGTGCGACTAGACGTATGCGTGTAGACTGTACGAAGCTCGCATAAGTTGATTAAAAATGCTATGCAATAGCTTTACCGCGGCAGTCCCCGAGTGCCACACGTATTTTAAATTTATGGATCACCTAATCATGTAAAAAAATATCACAGTTGAAGTGAAAAAATGCCAACTAACTTTGGAGGGCATATAATCAAATCAAATTGGTCACACTAGCTCAAAACAAAGAGGAGTGTGAAGGAGAAAGGGAGGGCTTTGCCCTGCAGTGGGAATATACCCTTTCATGAAACAGAAACATCTTAAGTATCGGTAATAAAAACATCAGGCAACTTTTGAGACTCACCGACTCCCATGAGAACTACAAACATTAGATAATTTATATGTAGGTATCATTAAGTGGATCTCGAAAGGTACATACGATTAACCTTTTAACCGCCCGACTTTATATCAGTTGTCGTGCCCCCAGCGCCCGAGAAAAAAAAAAAAAAACGTAAAATTAATACCGATGAAACGAGCTGTGATGATATAATAATAATACAGATTAAACGAGATGTGTTATTTGGTCGTATATATACGACTCTGGCGGAATGGGCACGAAAATATTTGTCGGATTAATCCGACGTAGGCGGTTAAAAGGTTATATGGGTAATCTTTCTAATATTAAATAGATAGCTACTCCCTAACGACAGTAAAAGTACTCAGTGATTATTTAAAAAGCTGCCAAATGCTAGTCGGATTCGCACACGAAGGGTTGCGCCCTTCGTACAAACAACCGCTTACTACATTTTTTTTAAATATTTTATTAACGAGTAAAATACGCCAAATGACATACAGTTTCTTGTATGGGGTCCCTTTAATTTTTAAATTATTTTATTTAACCTTTTAACCGCTTGTGTCGCATTTATGCGACACGTTTCCGTGCCCCCAGTGCCCGTGTCGTATTTCTGTGACAGAGAACATTCATGATTTTTTCGTTCCGTTTTCGTCCTGTTAACTGCGTGGTACAATTAAAACCATTACTAAATAGAGATAAAAACTTTTCGACTCATTTTTAATCGATTCAACGATTTCTCCTGATTTATTGTAGGTATTATTTCATCTTGATTTTATCGATTTGTAGCCGCGCGATAGGGGCACGGCAACTGATATTTAGCCAAGCGCTTAAAAGGTTAAATCATTTGTTATTATAGCGGGCATAGTACACCTACACACTCTGTGAAAATTTTAAGTGTATAATAATTATCTATTACAGTTCAAAAAACACAAAACTGTGACAGATGAACTGACGGACAGCGGAACATTGGCAATAGATTCCCGTGGGCACCGTTCGGGTACGGAATCCTATAAACCATAGCAAATAAACTAAACTTTATACCCATACTTGGTACTTAAACAAGAACCTCGTAACTGCACTTTTCATATCACTACCGACTCCATACACTAATTTCCCTGAAGACCGTCTTCCCTAACACGAACAAAACGCAGTGATGAGGTAATGCTTACTCAGTGACGTGTAGATAAATAATACACCGGCGTGGGTGGAAGGATCTTGGAATATAAAATGGCTGTTGTGCGTATATTTTGCACGTAACGTATACATGTAGCAGCCGTTTCTATGTAAAAGTTAGTCAATGGCGCCGATTCCCTTGTTCATAAACTAAACTAAATTTAAGTTCAGTGCATCTTTTCTTTCTATTTCATTAAGAAAAGGAAAGAATATAAATATTAGTTTAGTCCTGTCAAATCAACTACTCCATAGACGAATTTAGACGCGATTAAAAAATTGGATACTAAAAATACGTCTATTTATGTCAGGCGCTGACTAATTTGACAGGACTAAACTAATATTTATGTTCTGTCCTTTTCTTAATGAAATAGAAAGAATAAGATGCACTGAACTTAAATTTAGTTTAGTTTATGAACAAGGGAATCGGCGCCAATATGTCTTAATTATTTTATTGCTAGGATTATTAGCAGAAGGATTGTTTAACTCGTGTTTCCTGTTGATGATATAATAGTTATTTCAATTGTAAATAGTTAAATAATAAACTATACATAGTATAACTCTCGGCGTGTGTCCAAGCAATAACAACAACATTATAGGTTGATATAAATATAATTTATGGTAGGATTAAAGCCTTTGAAGACTGATTGAGAGAATTCCTAATCCCTTTTCCCATGTTACATCAGTCTCTCAATTTCTTGACTATCTGGAGCCGTATTTTTTATTACAAATGCCTACTTAATATAAAATGTACGTTGAAAACAGCAAACATTATCCCCTCGGGAGTTCCTGTACCCAGGAGCTTGACGAGTTAATGTGAGCCCAGTGACTTGGATAGATAAAGACGTAATACGTAGATAGCATCTATACAGAATACACGTTACGCGTTTTTGCGCGACGAGCGTTATCATGTATGTTGTGGTTTCTCTTTTCTTTGAGTTTTCTTTATTTGTTTTAAAAGTATTTATTTATTTATTAAATATTTATGTATATACCACAAAGAAAGTAAATAAGAAATAATGTAGAGGAATGAAATCTTTGGAATATATTTAGATTGTCGGAAAACTAATTACTCACGATGTCAAAAATCAATTAAGTACTAAACCGTTTCTGCTTCCAACCAATAAGTTATTTAGAAAATTCATAGGTGGCTAACTTTTGTAGAAGGAACCAATGTAAGGAATAAAGTTATTTAGAAAATCCATAGGTGGCTAACTTTTGTAGAAAGGTTTTACTGTTGTAGTGTTGTCTAATCTAGTATAGATTTTAATAGGTACAGTCAGCCTCAAAAGATATATAGGGTGTATAGATGTTTTGGCACCAAATGTTTACTATGTTTTGGTAAATTAAATTGTACACTATGTTTTGTTCCTATACGGTGAATACAATGTTATAAACAAAACTCAGAAAAAAAAAAACAGTTGTTCCCTACATTTATGTTTGCATAACTTTTCAAATTTAGGAAACTGCTGATTCTTTTTTCGCGATTCCTGGTTTGGTCCCATAGTAATAGTTGGTCATAATGATAAAGTACAATGACCCCTGAAGAGGTTATCCATTAATTACCGGACAAACTGTATACTTCAACTTCGTATCATCATCATCATCGTTTTCCTCCCCTTATTCCAATTTATTTGGGGTCGACGCAACATGTCTTTTCCTTCCATACTTCTCTATCAGTCGTCATCTCGGTAGTCACCCCCTTTCTAACCATATCATCATGCACACAGTCCATCCAACGTTTCTTTGGTCTTCCCCTACTCTTATAGCCATCGACATTCATGCTCAAAACTTTTCTCACGACATTTGCGTCTTTCCTCCGTATGACATATAATTTATATGTCATGGTTTCGTTTTTAATTCTTTTACCTATTGTGGTATAGTAATTTTATTTTAGGTGCATCGTCCTCACATATTATTATATAATGAATGTATAGTGTATACCTATGCCAAATATTGAAAACATTTTAAAAAGAGTAACGGTGGAATTTCTTGCCCATTCTTCTCCATACGAAAACTACCTTTTGGAAGGGGCGACTAGAATCAATTCTATTTTAATGTAAATTTTGATGCTCAAAAGTGCTTTTTATGTGCCTATTTGAAATAAATGCTTTGACTTTGACATGCCCATACCATGACAACCGATTTCTACACAACTTTTCAGTTACCGGTGCCACTTTCAGACTGCCTCTTATGTATGTGCATTGAATACAGGGTGTTACGGAAAGGGTATATCAATACAAACGGGTTGAAGAGTGTATCTGGTCTAGAATCTCTGTACAAAATTTCAGCTCAAAAGCAGTAACTTTGAAAATGCTTAATATTTTTTTATTTCGATAGTTTATTAAATTTACTTAAATCATAACAAACGTGTCACCGCACTACGAGGGTTATTGTCCATTATCTGTAGTGTGTCTGTGCGCTTAGTACACGCACATCACGCCGCCGCGCGCCAGTGCAGCACCGTGATGTCGAAATAAAAAAATATTAAGCATTTTCAAAGTTAATGCTTTTGAGCTGAAATTTTGTACAGAGATTCTAGACCAGATACACTTTTCAACCCGTTCGTATTGATATACCCTTTCCGTAACACTCTGTATACCACGAATAAACACACACGATACCCACGTGAATCTCAACAAACTACGACAAAATACACAAATTAATTAATTTCCAAGATCAAAAGCAACTTGCACACGTTTTGTAACTTCAACTTAAAGTTCAGGACTTCAGGCTTCAACTGGAAGACCAAGTCGGACTGACCGATGAAGTTGTATTCAAACGGGAGTCGAACCTGTATCACTTAATTAGACGGAGAGTATTTGTGAGCCGGAGTTCAGTTTCTTGAGCTACTTTGGTTCACTGCAACTTATTTTGGTAAAAGGGGTTTGGAGAGTTGCATGGGAGTTTCGATTCTTAATATGTATAATTACACGTTATTTTAGGAGCAGTATAGTTTATTTTTGCAGTAACAGCCCGGGTTTGTGGCCGGTTCAAGTCCTCAATTACGATACCGATGTGATGTTAGTTTACATAATCAGCCTATAATGTTCCCACTGCTGGGACACAGGCCTCCTCTCTGTGAGTGGGAGTGGGCCGTAATCCACCACGTAGGCCCAGTGCGGGTTGATAGATGTCACATGCCTTCTAATTTTTGATTCTAGGACATGCCGGTTTCCTCACAATGTTTTCCTTCACCGTTTTGAGAACAGTGGTGATGAAATAATTTACACAAAGTAAAGCGCCTGTCAGGGTTCGAACCTACGACCGATGTTAGTTTGGGTTTGGTCAATCCTAATACAAACCTATTCTGCCCCCGATAGCTAAAAAGTTGGACAACTGCCCCTAGTAAAGGCCCATGGTCCAACTAGTTGGACAGAGCAGTTGGACCACTGCCCCGGACTCAAAAAGATCTAACAAAAAGTAAAAACGGAGAAATAAATGTTTTAATGAATGAAACGGGAAATCAATTGCTGTTGATTGGGAAATTAATTACTGGAGGAAGTTAGAAAAATATCAAGAATACAGGCAGATGCGCCTTTTTTTTCTGAATCCGGCAATGTATGTAACTCAAATCTGGAAAAAAATTTTGATGCGTCTTTTTTTCTATCGGGGGCAGTATTGCTGACAATTGTTTTTGTCAGAACGCGAAGATGTAGCAGGTTTCTCAATGGCAGTCCAGATCTTTTTTGGCGGGCCTTTGTGCCCAGTTGATGGCAATAGACTCACCCCCTGTTACATGGGACTTAAACATAACTGGCGAAATGTGGGTGTAGTTACCTACTAAAGGTACACCTCTGCCCAACCCTCGTGGCAACAAGGCGTGATGTTTGGTCAGCGGGATTGTCCGAAAGGGTTACCGCTGCCCCGGAACATAAAGGGCTAAGGAAGGAACACGGGTGGGTTTTAGTTAGTAAGAGTCTGACACCCTTCCGCTCCACCCAGAGCGGGAGGAGTCATTTGATGATTTCCCATCCACAAAAAAAAAAAAAGGCGTGATGTTTGTCTTATGTGTTTTTGACAAAAAATTAACTGTTGTAATTACATGCATCTACGTACCTATCTAATTAAAGAAATGAAAGCTGAAAAGAGCAACAACACATATTTTAAGGCACCTCTTATCCTTATATCCATACCAATATTATAAAATTCGAAAGTAACTCTGTCTGTCTGTCTGTATGTTACCTTTTCACGCCTAAACCGCTGAACCGATTTAGATGAAATTTGGTATAGAGATAGCTTGAGTCCCGGAAAAGGATATACGATACTTTGTATCCCGATATTCCCACGGGATCGAGACTTATGCGGGTGAAACCGCTGGGCGCAGCTAGTTTGTAAGGATCAGATTTAATTCTATTTCTTGTTCCCCCGACCCGCTGCGTCGCATCGCAACTCCTGCCCGCGCTTTTACTTTGTTTTCCCTTAACGCTCTTTGTGACTTTTGTTTTTGTTCAGCTTCTATGACTCTCAGCGTAAAGTAAAGCATAGTCTTTTTCAAGAATTACGCTATCAAATGCAAAAAGATTTTTTGAAATCCGGCTGGAAGCTCCAGATATCAGCGCGTTCAAACAAACAAACTGTTCAGCTTTATTATTAGTATAGATTAGCTGCTGCCCGCGATTTCGTCGTTCGTGGAATCCTATCCTAACTAAAAGTATTATTTTTTTTTCTATAATAAAAGTAGCTTAAGTTACTTCTTATTACATCAGCTATCTGCCAGCGAAAGTCCCGTCAAAATCGGTCCAGCCGTTTCAGAGATTAGCCGGAACAAACAGACAGAAGACAGACAAAAATTAAAAAAAAAATGTTTTTTGGTAGATATATATACCGTGTATACATCCATATGCATTTAGTAAAAAGCTGTTATTTTAATATTACAAACAGACACTCCAATTTTATTTATTTGTAAAAGTAGAAGATGTATAGATTTATAACACATGGGGTTGCATATATTTATTTACGGAAACCGTATAGCAAATTCCACATCAACCATCTTTTTTCATCATCATTCAATTAAATCAAGATGCCGCTTCCAGGTGGAACATAGATTATTTTAGAACAACGCGAAAATATATTCAAGGTAGTATTGCCATGATAAGAACGCTTTGTAACAGCCCCATCTAGTTGATGTCATCTCTGTGGTACCTCTGACAGATAAGTTGATCGTTTGTTCTGATGGTATGGCCACAACAGCAACGTCTTACAAGATGAAGATTACCTTCCCCAGAAATATGTTTAGGTTGTTATGTAAAAATGCTGCAAATAAGAATTCTTTACATGTCATTGTTAAATAGAATGATGACAATGTGGCATTTAGTTACATCTTAATACTAGCTTCTGCCCGCGACTTCGTCCGCGTAAAATTTCACCCTCCCCCCCCCTTAGGGGTGGAATTTCGAAAAACCCTTTCTTAGTGGATACCTACTCTTCACAAAGAACACACCCTCCAAATTTCATGTCTCTAGGACCAGCGGTTGAAGCTGTGCGTTGATATATCAGTCAGTCAGTCAGGGCTTTGAATTTTATTAAAAACCACGTGTCACTATGTTCGTACACGCTAATCTCCGAAACCAACCACCGGTTTCAATTAAATTTTGTGAATGTGTATGGTTGGTTCCGGCTTGAAAGATAGATTAGGTTAGCATGCCCGCCCAAGCAAAGCGGGGGCGGGCAGCTAGTTGGTTTATAAAAATGAACTGTCACACATTTCGTGTCAAAATGAAAAACAGACTCTAATTTAATTATACCTACTTTTTTCAGTCCAATATATTTATGTTCTGAAAGATTTATTTCAATCCACGCCTATAAATTCCGTGAAACAAAAAACAATCTAAAACAACCACACGCACAAATATATATAGAGAACGCATCCCAAACTTTATTAAATCGTACCAAAGAAAAATGTGCAGAAAACGGGGAATTAATCATCGTCCAGGGTGGCCCACAAAAAATCTAACAAAGTAAAAATTTTCATCCGAATTAAATATTAATTATTGCGGCGAGGACTTGGCAGACTGACCACGCCCCTCTGGACAAAGGGAAATGATTTATTTGTATTTTTTATTACAACTTGATTATAATTTAGCGAACGACATTAGTCACGAAATCATTTGCAACTTCCAACCTTATCGGCAAGTAAATTAGGACCACTTTCGAGTTATGTAGGCCCAAAGTTATCGCCAAAAGGAATGATAATTTCTGCCAAATTTTCGGACACAAAGCGATAAAGTTTAATTGTATACTCGAGTTAAAAAGTACATTAATTAAATATCATGGCGAATGGCGGACAATGAAAAAGAGATCGTGAGGCTTTTTCTTAATGATTGTGATTTAATTATGTGAGAGCCATTTAGATGGTTAACGGATAAGGAACATTAATAAAACACCTCGTATGTTGGATAGCCAATAAAGGCACACAAGGACGATAACATCCATCACTCCACTTTTATAAGTACAAGGTTTGTTTGTCTATGCAACTCATTAAGGGGCTTACAGGACCTAAACGCAAAAAACGGAAGTTTTAGAAACAATAAAACTATATAGATAGATAAATATTTATTTAGTGCAACAAAAGACATAATACAGGCATTAAAAAAAAAAACATCAAAAAAGGTGAAAAAAAACAAAGATTAAAAAAAAGATAAATTGACACATAGACACCTCATATGACATTTATAACGGTTGATTTCTACTGGTCGGTGTATGTCTCATGGTTGCACCAAATAGGAGTCCAGCTCAGCATATGCCAGGAATACCTGACGCTATATGATCGACTACAGTAAAAAAAATCAAAAGAATATATGATATTCTACAGGATATATGCTAGGAATATATATGTTGAAAATATAATACAACTAATTTGATACGATAGAAAAAAATCATGAAGATACCTCTAAAAACTTTCTTTTTACAATAAAAACCATACTAACATACAATAATTGCGATTTTTTGTCAGATTATTCTGCAAGCAACATATTAAAGCACTAGTGTTTTAATTTTTTAGTCCAAACAATAGATTTGCTTGTAAATAGGTAATTGCTTCATATTTTGCAATAAATTACCTGCGTTGTGTCATCGCGCTTCTCTTTCTTTTCTATGCAGTCCGACAGTGACCGCGCTTTAGGTCATGTGGCCTCCTTAATAAAACAGCAATTAAGTGCAGTCATTGAGCTCACATAGACGGAAATTGATAGTAAAGTTTTCTACTAAGTGGGAAATATTGTCCAAGGAAGTAGGCACTGCATCCTTACCTATTTTAGTCGAAAAATTTATTTGTTGTCAAACAACAAATAAATTTCCCAGTAAAAAAACTTGGAGCTCGAGGCTAAACGTAGATAGTATGAAGCCCAGAAGTTTTACCAAGGAGTATCCTATTTACCCAGCAACTGGGTTGCGGAGGTCAGATTGGTCGCTCCATGTAAAATACTGGTATTCAGGTGCATGAGGTTACACTAGAAGTCGACCCCAACGTAGTTAGGAAGGTAAGGCAGATTGATTGACCAGTAAAAAAACAGTGGCAAACCGGGAGTGCCGACAGAAGAGAACAAAACACAAACAGAATACTTTGCCATCCACTCACTGACATATCGGATTTACAAAGGAAAGCCAAACACATCCAAAGCGGTGTCGATTACGGTAACAGTGGCGCGAGTTCAATAGATTTTTTCCCATCTAAAAAAATGCCCAACGCGCCTAAAAAGGTTTTCACTTAAAAAAACCGCAAAAAGTTGTATCTGGATGTCTCATTTTATGGGACTTAAAATTTAGGTAAAATGTGCTGTACCTAGTTACTATATGTATACACCTCTGTTTTCCCCGTCTGAAAATACAGGTGAGATAATAAGAACAGAGAGCAAAAGTTACATTTATTAGATGAAATCTGCATACAAGACAAAGACCACTCCGTGCAGATTATCTTAACCTTGGTGAAGAGGGACCTTCCGCCAAGGTCCCTCAGACCTTCAAACAAGCAGATGTTCTAAATAAGGTCACAGGAATTTATAGTATTGCCAACCTTAGCGTACAATTGTCAGCTTTCAGGGACACTTCTAGCATTGCATGGAGTAAGTAACTTCTTTATAGAATAGAATACTCTTTGTTATATTATACACAATATAAAATCACATCACACTAATATTATAAAGGCGAAAGTTTGTGAGTGTGTGTGTGTGTTTATATGTTTGTTACTTCTTCACGCTTAAACGGCTGGACCAATTCTGATAAAATTTTGTATGGAGGTAGCTGTTACCCTGGATTAACACATAGGCTACTTTTTATCCCGATATTCCCACGGGATCGACAGTTATGCGGGTGAAACCGCGAAGCGCAGCTAGTACATATATAAATGTAGGTACACATTTTTACAAAGGATGACACAATGCGCGGTCTTATCGCTGAGAGAGATCTTTTAAAGACAACCTTTGGATGGATTAAAAAGGGGTAAGAGAAGCAATACTGTAGATAGTCTGTAGTAACATTTACATATATTATTATATACTGGATGAAGTTGAATAGTTGCGCCAAATCGATGAAACCAAATTTTCTAAAACATCAAACACTTGAAAGTTAGAGGAAGAAGTTTATTAATCGTTTTCAAAAACCATTTTCAAAAGTTTACTAACCATTTTTTTAAATCTTCTACGTATGTACGTAGATGATTTAAAAAAAAAAATTAAAAAAAAAAATTAAAAAAAAAAATTAAAAAAAAAAATTAAAAAAAAAATTAAAAAATTGTTTTTTTTTTAATTTGTTTAATAAAAAAAAATTGAGATAACTGGTGTTACTGTTCATGTGAATAGTGACACCAGTTATCTCAAAATTTTACTATAGCATTATAGCAAGCGTACAAAATTAAAAAACAATAAAATGGGATGTCTATGAAACATTCGATAATGTTGGCAAAGGTACACTTTGCTAATTGGAAAACTATCAGATCCTGGAAGGAATAAGTCAAATTACAAGTCATCCTGTATATCTAATTGTCCCCTTACCTATATATTTTACTAAAACAAGCAGTATTATGAACTCAGATAAGCTGCATACATGTATTTCATTTCTTTTTTCTGTATTTCTTTTTTCTTTCTTAGTTAGTTTTAATCATAATCTGGCAGTTTGGGTAATTTACGCGGCCTACCCAAATGTCCTTTCTTTGGTATTGTTCGTCAAATCGTTGAGCTCCTCAAGTTCTGAGTTGAGCTGCACGATTTTTGATAAATGCGTGCACTGACTGGACAGGTCCGCTCAATCTGTGTGGTTCTTTCCTCAAAAGACCATTTCAGACACCAATCTACATGGTCTTCACATGATCTGACCAAGATTTTGTCTGGACTTTAAAAGAGACTGTGACCTCTGAGTTTGTTTCGGCCTTTCTTCTCAGAGTGGTCAGATAGGAAACGCCGACCTCATTTAGCTTTAAAAAATATGATTGACGTGTAAAAGTGTTTGTACAAACCTACGTACTCACAGATAATAAATCATTTATCATTGCTCAGCGAATTGTTCCACTCTTACGCATCAAGTACTTGGAAATAGTTTGATAAGATAAATAGCAGACGATTATGCAATAAATGAATAAACATGATGTTCAATGAATGTTTACGCTCCTATTCTTTCAAAGGTTGTGATAGGTTTCATTGACCTGATCCGAACATAAGCTTATTAATGAACATATAACTTGTCTACTGAAAAGTAAGATTCAGCTAGAAAAGCTCATTATTGTAATGGAAATTTTAGGGTTCCTCTCCGCCATAACTTTTAGAGCTATTACGCACTGTCGACTGGTCGCCGGCGACTCGGTCGACGGCGACTGTGACTTACTGCAGATTAAATAGGTGTTATCGCACTTGGTCGCCGGAATATGCCTATGTTTTGGTCGCCGCGGGACCGAGTCGCCGGCGACTGGTCGACAGTGCGTAATGGGCCTTAAAAACATGGGTTGGCACATACAGGGTGGCGATTTAGTTACCTGCAACCGTCAAGAGAGTGATTTTATCTGTCATTTAAAACATCGTTCGCTAAGTAATTAATCAGATTCGTGACAAAAAAAAATCAATTGTTATACCAACGGTAAACTGACTATTTTGTTCTATGAATGATTTTTTTTTACTCTCCTGGCATGTGTTTAGTAAAACTTGTTTATAATGACGCGTAGAATCACCCGCCTCTTGACATCGCATCTTGACGGATGCAGGTGTCTAAATTGCCATCCTGTGTTAAATAGAATGATTGTTGTTAGATGTTCCATAGGACATTATTACTTAGACAGTATTTAAAGAAACAATGAAAAATAAGTTCACTTGTCGCAAAAAGAAGTCGGTGTCTTTGGAAAGGGTTTTCTTAATTTTTTGTTGCTGAATAGGCCTGCTCTTGACCTCGATCACGCTAGATGTTAAGCGGTAGATGAGCTTGTCTATGAAAAAAGGTTTGCTTATAAAGGTGAAAAGAAAATATGTACAGACCGGCACATAAAGCTAGTTTTTCTTCTGTTTTAAGCATCTTACTTCGGTTTTCAATAATTAGACTCATTATGCTACCTCTTGAGTATACCCGCAGTTGGGCTAATGAGCAGCATAAAATAAAAAACAAGGCATTATAAAAAGCAAATAATATTACAATAAGACCGCCATTAAACTCTTTATATCTTTATATTAAAGAGAATTTTAACAATATAATCGCTCTAATCACGGTATCACATTAAGTTCACTAAGCTGAAAATGCAATTTTAAATACTCGACTGCATTTGGCTGATAATAAAATAATCATTTGTTTATCTGATGTTACGGCCCAGTGGGTTGATGTCTTTATTGTAAAAATGGTTTACAGGCTTGAGATGCATACAGATGTAACTTGGATAATAATGTTTTACAGATCTATTAAAACATTATATAATTAAGTATAATTTCACCTTTACAATTTAATTGTTCCCGTAAGAAATGTTAAACGCCAACGTCCGTGGTCGTGCTCATAAAACACAAGGGCAGAAAGCAATACTCCTTGATAATAAAAAAAATATTTGATTTTTTCTATGTTTGTTTGTTACGCCGTCACGCTAAAACGGCTGAACAGATTTGGGTGAGATCTGACACAAGGGTAGACCATGACCTGGATTAGGATAAAAGTCACTTTTTAACCCGATATTCTCACGGGATCGAGATTTACATATGTGGGTGAAACCGCGGGGCGCAGTTAGTATTAAATATGCATCGTCTTACTCGCACATTTTATCCCCACTATCTCGTAAAAGGAGGGTTCAAGGCGAACAGGATGGGCAGATGTGTAGAAAATTAAATTTACGATTAGATTTTCTCAGGATTCATAGAAAAGATATTATCTACTATTTGCGAAATAAAGCGCCTCTTGTGTGTCACCAGCTTTATATTATTGATTTTTATAGACAATTTTTTATAGAATTGATTGAGAGTAAAAAGACAGATAGAAAATTAATCAGAAAGTTTGGTTTTGACAGCATTAGTAGAAAAAATATAAACTATTTGCGATAGACATAGGAATACAACGCCTCTTGTGTGTCACTTGCTTTAATAAAAAGTCGTGATTAGATCGTAGGAAAAATCTGTTGATTGAAGGTCTTTAGGCAATGTGCACACGCATGGAGACACTAATTATACGACCCGCTGCTTAGTAAGTGGTGTTCAATGATCACTAAACTAAATAATAATAAACTAGCGTCTGCGTTTAAAATATTACCTACCTACTGCAAATAAATGGTGGAAGTAGTAGGTACCTATGTACATAATAACATAATCTTTATTATTCTTAAAAATCTATTTAAAAAAATCGGTCAAGTGCGAGTCGGAATTGCGCACCGAGGGTTCCGTACAAAATTATAGGTACGGTCAGCATCAAAAGTTGATTAACACCTCAGTTTTTTTAATCTTAGTTATTGAGCAAAATATATGTTCAAAATCGCAGCAGAAGAATTTTTTTTAGAATATATACTCTTGTCTATTATGTGAAAAGCTAAAAATCAGTTTATTGAAAAAAGTTGTTGTCAATATAACCTAATAACATGTAAAAATGATAGTGTTAATCGACTTTTGATGCTGACTGTACTTATGTAACTACAAATTTACGGTTTTCGGATTTTTTCCTTTTCTTGCGTTACATGACATTGCTTCTTGCCAAATTTCATTATTCTAGGTCAACGGTAAGTACCCTATAGGTTTTGATTACCTTGCGAGTGTCAAAATTTGCGGCATAAACGGAACATAAATGCTCGTATCTTTTGATTGCGTTGACTTAGAAGTTTGATTCTTTCACTGCTTCAAGGGCAGCTAGTCTTACCAAGGGGTACCGTATTACCCAGTAACTGGGTTGTGGAGATCAGATATGCAGTCGCTCCATGTAAAATACTGATATTCAGCTGCAACCGGTTAGACTGGAAGCTGACCCCAACATCGTTGGGAAAAGGCTAGGCAGATGATGACTGCTTCAAGGGATTGCAGCCCTGAGTATTTGACATTATTTCAACTGGATAACTCCACGCGTTCCTGAGAAAAAGGGTCAGACAGACGGACAAAGAAGTGATTTTATAAGGGTTCCGTTTTTCCTTTTGAGGAACGGAACCTTAAAAAACCCGCCAAATGTTTCTTTTTTTTTTAATTCGATTAAAAATGTACCTCCTACAGCAAGCCTTATAACATTTAACACTCAAGCTAATACTTAACGTCGTCGTTAACATAGGAACCTTTCAAATTACATTCCACATTAAAATAAATTATTTTAATGCAACTAGGAAATAATATCCCTCATAATCGGGGGTGCATCCTTATGGCGCATTTGTTTACCACCCCCCTTTACATTCAACACAGGGCAATTTGAACCCTAGAGCCATTGTAATAGAAAGGAGGGTAGTTGTATGTAATATGGCAAGTGTTTAAGGGATCTGTTAGAGACGTGACGCGCGAGACGTTTACGCGGGAAACATATTTTATTAAAATTTTCCATCTTCCTAGTTCTGTTCAAATGTGGGCATAGAGTAGGAGAGGAGAGGAGACATATTTTGTGCCACACGATTATCTATGTACATAATCGTAATGATGCAAAAAATGATGGACTTTCTAATGGTCGCAAGCGCAACTGCTAAGCATAGAGGTCCTGGATTCTATTCCCGGGTCGGGAAAAATGTTATTGGGTTTTTCATCTGGAATTTCTCAGTAGCAGCCTGGAGTCTCATGGGACTTAGGTACATGACTGGCGAAATGTAGGTGTACCACATATACAGGTTGAAATCGAAAACATGTGACAAATCGAAATTGGAGATTGTACTCATCATTATGAACAACTTTTACTATGGGACCAAATCTGAAATCGCAAAAAAAAAAATCAGCTGTTCCTTAAATTTTGACGAGTTATACGAACAAAAATGTAGGGAACAGCTGATTTTTTTTCGCGATTTCAGGTTTGGTCCCATAGTAAAGTTGTTCATAATGATGAGTACAATCTCCCATTTTTTGTCGCATGTTTTCAATTTCACCCTGTATATATAGACCTAGATATCGCAAGTATCACGATATGTATGAAAACCAAGCGTGCCATTTTTGGACTACCTACTATGACGCCACAAGCACTATTTAGTGATGGGAAAATCAAATCGATTTAAAGACGTCGTCTTCGCGTGCGGCACCCGTCTTGCCCCACCCCCGGGCCCTAGCCAGTGCTCACGCTCACCCAGCCAGCAGTACTTAGGGCTGAGCGCGAAAGTGGCGGCGGTATGATTTTTGTACGTAAGCTGGGCACGCGAAGTTGCTCTTGCGTTATCTAGGTGTATCTATATCTATGGGGTGTACAATAGCCTCTGCCGAACCCTTTGGAGAAATACCGGCATGATGTTATGTTCATAACTGACTTATGATGTGAAAATAGAACAAGAAAACATGGTTTACAATGACCAAAAACACGTCAGAGTGGCAACAAAAATGCTCTTATCATCATCTGCCTAGCCTTTCCCCAACTATGTTGGGGCCGACTACCAGTCTAACCTGATGCAGCTGAATACAAGTATTTTACATGGAGCGACTGAAATAAATAAATATAAAAATGCTCGTATATTTTATTGATTTAGATACGCTTTCGTGCAGATGGCAAAGTACATAATTCGACCAGGCATCGAATATACGACGGTAAAGGCTCTAGGGAGAGAAAGAAAGAAAATACATTTATTTAGAGAGGACCTGACTACTTCGCGATGATTTATTTATTTACGCAAATCTTACCAGATTAGATCTTCTTAGATCAGCGAACCAATGCGATAGAGTGGCCTTACATGCTAAATCCTTAATCTACATCCTATAAAATTACATACTGTATCCTAAATAACATATTAAATTTGGCGGCGCAAGCGTGGGCGTAGCGATAACAGGGCCATCATCTTCATTTCTTGGTACGGATACCATGAGGAAAGTGGGTACTCGGACAAACCAGTAAAACGTAAGTTGAAGCACAAATCACAGTCACGTTTATTCGGTAATTTATTTACAATGAGTTTGAGTAGTCAGAAACAAAGGCTTGTACCGTGAACGTGACAGTTTCGATCCTATGCTCTGAACTATAATGCGTCAGCTACCGCAAATCGAATGCCACCTTTTTCAAATCGACTCTGTCCACGTGTAGAAAATAGCGAGAAATTAAAGCGCCACCTCACGGCTTTCATTGTACTAACCGATCAACTAATGCGAATTAAGTTACAGTTTGCCCAATATAATGAAACCAACGGGTATGAAATTTTGATAATGTTGTCGTCTTGAAATTGCTTGCGCCGATATAATTATATAATGTATCTTTTGCGAATTCACTCAAGTTGCACCACAATACATCAAACCTCTCGTGGCCTCGTGTCGCGGCTTGTGTGTGTGATATTGCGTTCGTCAGGCACTAGTTGCATTTTCCTTCTTTCTATAGACATCTATTCAAAATGAGACATAACAATATTAAAAAAAAAGAATCCTGTATCAAGCCCGATAAACAAATCATCATGACTCTCCCTAGATACAGGTTCTAAATTCAAAAACCAGAATCAACCACCACAAACTCTTAGGCATTAAACACAGTCCTTGAACCGTTCTGTCCCATCTCTTTCATAGTCTACATCTCATAGCGGCGTCGTCAGTCGGCAGGGAGTTAATGAGCAAGCTTTGTTACCATCGCGCTGCGGCGTGCAGGCACCGGCAGAGGACTATGAAACACGTAATTTTGTCTGCTAATTACCTACTACACTTTGAGCCTATGCGTAGAAGATATACGTGTGTCAATAAGCATGACTTTTGTGTGCTTTTTCCAAAACGTCTTGATGTACTTTTCGTGATGAAGAATGATAAATGTCTGTCTAATAGATAAATGTCTCACTGATGGTGGCGCGTGTGTTGGATCATTCGGCTCCCTACAAAATGGTTGAGCTGGATGGTGCTGATCCACGCGTCATGTTCGTGAACGGGCGCTGTCGGTTGAGACTGTTCATCTCTTAACAGCCAAGGCTTATTTTTAATCTTATTTCTTGTACCTATTGTTTCTTCATTTGTGTGTTTCTTTACATTGTTCTCACATATAGAAGCAACAAGAATAATGTACACAGGATTTTGTAATGTCTTGACTTAAAAGAGTGTCCATGGAATTTCTTGCCCGTTCTTCTCCATAGAGATCTACGCTTTGGAATGGGCAACTAGCTTCAACTTTCTGACTAACTGACCGACTACTTAATTTTGACAATTCAAAAGTGCCTGTAATGGTTTAATTGAAATAAATGCTTTGAGTTTGAGTTTGAGTGATATTAACAGGCATACCTACAGGGTCAAATACTAGGAAAACTCTGCAGCCGTGGTGGGTATTGATATCTACACACACGATAAATGAGTTGAGAAAATCTGTTTTCTTTTGTTTTATCGTATTTAGGTATCGATATCAAATATGTCTGTGAAGCTTACACAAAAAACTGATTTTTTAATCTGATATTCTAAGTTACTGCACTAACTGCGGTCGATGACTTGTTATTTTTACCCGACTGCGCCAGAAGGAGGGTTCTATTTTTCGAGAGTATGTATGTAGGTACTTATGTATAATTGTTTGGCACGCTCTACGGCCTGAACGGCTCGATGGATTTTAGCTTGAGAGGTGTCGTTAGATTCGTATTGACTGTGAAAGTGACACTGGGTAGGTATATCAAAATAAAAGAAACAAAATGGCGGATTTTTGGCGCCATATTATGCCTTAAAAAAATTTTTTTTTTCTACAAACACAAAACATGCGTTTGTAGGAAATGCATGTTTTGTGTTTAATAAAACAATAACAGTCACTTTGTTTTTTTTAAAGCTGGAACTGGTATATAAACATCTCTAGTAGTTAAATTAAAGTTAATAATAAATTGTTTGCTAATATATTTCACCACAGTCGGGGGTGTGGCGAATGTATCTCCCGGGCCCCCGACTCATGATACTAGAAGGAACAGTGGAGTTTTAGTCGGTAGGAGTCCGACATGACCCTCCATTCTTCCCAGACAGAGGGTATCCATGAGGAAATCCCCACGAAAAAGAAAAGGCCAGTTTACCAACTTATACACATTTTTAGAGAATCAAAATCAATCTGCCTAGCCTTTTCCTGAATATGGTGGGGTCGGCTTCCAGTCTAACCGGATGCTGCTGAATACCACTATGCGAGTTGCGACTGCCTATCTGACCTCCTCAACCCAGTTACTGGGTAACACGAGAATAACAATTGGCTATTATAATTTTTCCTTATTAAATCTCGAGATAAATTATGAATAGGCACTTCAAAATGAAGAGTGATGGCGGAATAATTAACTAACCGCAAAAATTGTCAGTTTCATAATGAAAATTGACTGTTCCTAATAAGTTTCAGGATAATTCGAACCCTTAATATTTGATCGGGATTCTATTCTGTGATATAATTGACGATGACGTAAGTCATGACGTAATTTAGA
The DNA here is from genome assembly GCA_947508005.1 of Amphipoea lucens. Lineage (NCBI taxonomy): Eukaryota > Metazoa > Arthropoda > Insecta > Lepidoptera > Noctuidae > Amphipoea > Amphipoea lucens. The sequence continues at coordinate 19,453,849 of OX382372.1, forward strand.
TTAATTTTATCAGAAAACTTCCCTGAAAGTCCCGGATTTAATGGTTTTATTTGTTTAGCTGAAGATTAGGTAACCTTAATTAGTTTGTTCGCTTGCTGAACTTTGAACCTAAACGTGTTATATTGTCATAGGCATTTAAAATAAGTCGACTTACCTTACATAATCAGCCTATAATGTTCGCACTGCTGGGACACAGGCCTCCTCTCGGTGAAAGGGAGTGGGCCGTAATCCACCACGCGGGCCCAGCGCGGGTTGGCAGATGTCACATGTCTTCGAATTTTTGGTTCTAGGACATGCCGGTTTCCTCACGATGTTTACCTTCACCGTTTTGAGAGCAGTGGTGATCAAATAATTTACACAAAGTAAAGCGCCTGTCTGGGTTTGAACCTACGACCTACAACTCGTAAGTCGCGGCCGTTACCACTTAGTCACCACTGCTCCACACCTTAACAAAGTTTCTCAATTTCAGAAAAAAGCTAGGTATTTATACCTAACACTGTCTGACCGGGTGTGAAAGGTAAAACTTTAGTTTGTATCATTATTGCAGACCCACGAAAATATAATATATTTCATGTTCGAGTAAATAAACAGACGAAAACATTTCAATATTTTCACCTCATGGTACAGCAACTAGAAACCACACAAACATTAAACTGTACCCCTGTAAGCAATTCCGGGTAACACCAACCCTCTTACAAGCAAAGAGCATAATAACACACACACACATATACACAACACACACACAACACACACCCAAGTTCACGCAATTTACCTTGAAGTTCTCATAAAGACTACCCTCCATAGATAATGCACGCTAAAACATTCAAAGATTTCTCAGTAAACGAACAAATGCGACATTTAAAACCGTAGTTATGTTTGCTAGTAGAAATATGGATAATTTTATTCTTGAGACACTATGGCATGCTAATGCGAGCACCTAAGAACGAAACTAGGGAGTGTCCAGGTGTCCTAGGGATGTGAAATCGTCCTGCACCTTAGATAATAATATCAAGTTAACAAAATAAACCCCACTTTCTGAAAGGATTTAAAATTAATCCAAAGGGCAATTCCCGTATTTAATCTGTCAAAAATGTCTATAATTTATAAGTAGCCAATATGCCGCCATCTTGTATTTCATACAATTTTTCAAAAAAAAAGTTTACAAATATATACCAACAACGCCCCCCTCCGTAAATGTCACTCGAGCGCCAACAGTTCAGCAGTGTACATTTCTGACAAGTTTTTGACACTGATTGTCACCGAGATGGAATTGCGACTAGATTTTGAACGTTTATTAATATTGGCCTTCTGTTGTCAAATATAAAATGATTTAATGTTAAAAATATATGATTCGAGTTATGAAAAATATTATCTGTTATTTTTGCCAAAAAAATTAAATAGTTAAATTAAATTAACAATGGGTCGGGACTTGATTGGCTTAAAAATGGAATAGTTACAAATGATTGCTAGAATAAAACAGTAAGGAGTATATGAGATGTCCCCGAAAACTTTTAATGGCATCGCGACAGACCCAGACGTAGATGGCTTGACGAGTTTGTCGCTTAGCGGTATAGGTCCATGTTCGACTCAGGATCGCCTCAGGTTCAGGATTGACAGAAAGAGAGGCCTTTGCCCTGCAATGAAACATCCTAGCGGAGTTCTTGACACTAAAATGACAAATGATCACAATGCCTTAAATTTTGGTATCCATTGCTTCACAGATTTGAAAAATTCGTCTGCTCAATAACGTAAATAACTCGATGAACGTGGATGAACTGTCAAAATGAAAGGCATTGCGATCGATTGCCATTTTGGTGCTCATACACACGAGTGACACGTGCCAACAGCAGGAGCAACAGCAGCACGTGTCGCTCGTATAGATATTTGTGTACGGTGCTCACAAACACGAGCGGCACGTTGTCGACGGCAGCCATAGACACGTCGACGGCTGTAGTTGCCTGTGTGGTACGCAATTAACCCGCAGGCTGAATAATTATAATTTTCAAAGGCTAGGGAGTGCCAACCCTAGCCTGCAAGCAAGTCGCAATTCAAGTTGCATTACCTTTATTAAAGGATATTAGCGTGTCGAGAGCGAGCATACGGATTTACATGTTATATTGTATATAGAGGGAATGTTTGAGAGAATTCGCGACAGTTTGTGTGCGGTTTATACTTGTTTTCCTTTACTTGATTATGATTTCTGGCGCTTTGTGCGCTGAGAGTCGGGAACTGGATTATGGTGTAGACGTAGTAAGAGTTTGGGGCTTGTGTTATGATATAATTTAAATTCTACCTAAATCATGAAAATGCCTTAAGATTTATTTTCACAAACAAAGAGTTTTTAAATTTTTAGTAGTATTTAAAAAAAATATTATTATGTTTTCATTTTTGTATTCCGTCAATGGTTTTAAATTATTTTATGGTTTTAATTTCTTCCAAGATTTTCAAGATTTCAATTTTGCGCATAGCTCGCTCCATAGCGCCATATCAAAAACTAGTCAAAAATATATGGAAATTACAGGTATTTTCGACAGATTGAGACTGAGACAGCAAACGTTCTTAACACTCTCCCTGCCGACAATATATTAAACTTTTTAAGTTCAGGAGGTCATGGAGGTCGCCGGCAGGTCCCAAAGTTTCTGCTTGTGAACGCCGTGAGTCAAAAGTCAAAATTATTACAAGAGGCCGTGGGATACGCCGGCAGGTCCAAAAAAAAATCTTTAAAAAAGACCTCCCGAATTCAAATAGTTTTTACAACTACTGGCGTGCTGTTATGGAAAATGTGATAAAAGTATAAAAAAATGTGCTTTGGCCAGCTGAACAAAATTTTTTGGGGGTCGCCGGCGGTCCCCGTGGCAGGGAGAGTCTTAAAATTACGAGAATTGTCCCTAGTCCAACAAGATGTAGATATAACTTAATTTCCCTTTTATTCCCATACTGTTTTACGTCACCATGTTAACTAAATTAAAAATCCAGCCGAAAGCGATAAAACACAGCACATTACAGCTACTTACAAAATAAGACGCTACGTCGTAAGGGACGCGCTTAAGCGATTTACATGCGGAGTAATTGATTGCTTGTATTTTATCACATGAATTATGTATGTGCGCGTAGTGCAAGTTATAGGCGATAGCCGTTCTTAAAATAGATGCATAATAAATCTTACATAGAGAGTATGTATGTAATATAGAAAGATGTTAACCTATTATGTAATTAGATATATTACAAGTATTTTGGGGGACAGTCAAAGTCCAACAATAGTGCCAATGGGTGCTTATTACTAAGCCTCCACTGTCCGTCGGTTCGTCATCCGTATATCCGTCCGTCTGTCTGTCCGTATGTCTGTCAGCGAACTGTATCTCATGAATCGTAATGGGTAGACGACAGTAGTAATTTTCACAGAGTGTGTATATCAAGATAAAAATTAAAGAGGATTTGTCTCCATACCAGAAAAGTGTTTGTTCCGGCATTTTTTGCCTTGTGGAACCCTTCGCGTGCGAGTCAGTCTTGCACTTGGCTGGTTTTTTTTAATGTGTATTCACATCTGGCCTCTCTGAATAAAGCAGTACCTACTAGCAGAAGACCTGCAAGAAAGGATTTTCTATGCTACATTGAGTAAACGGGAGGAAACTCGGATACAAACAAATTAGCGGGAAGATAAATATGGTAAACCGCTACTGCTTACATTTAAACCACACCCGACTCCCTTGAAATACGCAAATGTATTTCAGATAGCACAAAGCACATATCTATAAGGAAGCGATTCCAATTACATCGGTAATCGATTTTTGAGTGTTTTCTGTAATGAGTCGATTCTTTTTATCGAAAATTTTGTTTAATGGATTTTGAAGGGCGTGTGTGTCGTGCCCTCTAGATTGTGAAGTACGTTCACAGGTCATCTTTAAAGCGTTAACGATGTAATTAGGGATGCTTCATTTCCAATAGACTTTGTTTAATCTAAGTCTTAGTAGGTTATAGTAGGTATTACTAAAACCACCAAGATTTTATCGTGGTACTAGCTTCTGCCCGCGAATTCGTCCGCGAGAAGTTTCATTTTCGCTTTCTGACTTTTCTTCTTCAAGAATCGAGCTATTAAATGCAAAAATATTTTTTCAGATCCGACCGGAAGGGCCAGAGATTAACGCCCTCAACAAAACAAACTCTTCACTTTATTAGATGTTACATATAGATTTGTCTTAAAATTTTGGTCTTAAGACATGCCGGTTTGTTCACGATGTTTTTTCTTCAACGTTTTTGAGAGCAATGGTAATGAAAAAAATTACATAAGGTAAAGTGACTGCCTGTGTTCGAACCAACGACCCGTTACCACTGGGCCACAACTACTCTCTACTCTCACTAATAGTTATATAATATTATGGTGAATTTATTTATTGCTTTGTGGTCATAGAAGACTCATCTGACAGCTTATAATTATCAATGGCACCTACCTACCTATATGGTCAAATGATGAATTTTACGACTTATTGAGCTCATTTTCTAGTTAGTTCAATAATTTTATTGCTTTTTAATGAGCTAGAAAAATAAACGTATAGTCTTTTGATTTGTTTTACGACTTTTTATGTTCAATTAAAATTCATTTATTTATTATGTGTATTTCAATGTTTTGTTGTTTTTTGTGGGTTAAAATAATTTTAGATTAGATCGAATCTTAGATTCGTTTATAAAATTAAGATTACATGCTATAAAAGTGTTTTGAAATTGATGTTTTTATGTGTAGATATGTGTATTGATGTTATTTGGATTTTGGAAACCATCGATCGTAAAAGTAATGACAATGAGCTGTTTCGATACGACCATAGGATTTACTGTCTATATTATTTTTCTTTTCCGGTTTCCGGAAACGCGATGTTTATTTTATTGTTAATTCAGTATACAATCTGCGTAGCCTTTTCCCAACTAAGTTGGGGTCAGCTTTCAGTCTAACCGGATGCAGCTGAATACCAGTATTTTACTGCGACTGCCTATGTGACTCCAACAACCCAGTCACTGGGTAACCTTCGTAAGGCTGGTTGGCAGATTTTTGGGCTTCCGACTTCTAACGACTGTCAAAGTTCTACGAATGACAGCCAGCATCAACGGCTTAACGTGTTTTCCGAGACAAGGAGGTATATATGTAATGGATGGTCACCCATCTATTAACTGACCGCAGCAAGCATAGCTTAACCTTCAATCGACCGTGTGGTTGTTATTATTTAGTCACGAGCTCCTCCTCTTATTCGATAGGTATTTTGTTTAAATGTTTATTAAACTTTTTTCTAGGACGTATTCCTACTAACGTCAAATTTCATATAAATCAACACCCTAATTATTGCATAATACACTATATCAAACTCAATCTGAATCATTTTGAAAAATATAGCTAATCCATTGCTTCATATGTTCGAAAAATTGGTCTACTCAACAACATAAATAACGCAATGAATGTTGTTAAACTGTCAAAATGAAACTGGAATGGACAGGCCTGATGGTCTAGTGGTTCACTAACCACTCATCAGGGTCACTACCCTGACTGCTATGCCGGAGGTCGTGGGTTCGATTCCCACCCAGGACAAATGTTTGGGTGATGAGCACGATCATTTGTTCTGTGTCTGGGTGTAATTTATCTATAATATGTATGTATTTAGAAATATATAAGTATATTTATCAGTTGTCTAGTACCCATAACACAAGCTCTGCTTAGCTTGGGACTAGATGGCGTTGTGTGATAGTTGTGGAATATTATTATTAAAAAAAAAAAAAAACTAATTCCTACTGTTAGTGTGTTACGCAAACCCCGCTGACCTACATGTTCTTTTCATAAAATTCACACTATAATAAATTTCTATCAAACTAATCGAACAAACAAATATTGCTCTAGTAATTTCATAGAATCTGTGTACGAATTCCCGTTTAATATTATAGTGGGTATGTGATAGATACTGGTGTAGTTAGCGTTGTCGGGATGAACATCGATGGCTGTTGAGCAGTAATTAGTGGATTCCGATGTGCTTTGACGGTGCCGCCCTTTGATCACGGCGCGCCATGGATGTTTGGCGACTAGATGAGACTGCGGTACGATCATTATGAAGGCGATTTTGTTTTTTTTAATCCATGTGTGTTGCTTTATTTTGGTTGTATTTCTGAACATTTTACTGGCAAAAAAGGTCGAATCCTAAGCGCTCGATGAAAAAGTGGGGATGTTTTTTACCATTTATTTACAAAACCGATCCCCCCTCCCCCTCAAGCGTCACGTGTACACCAAGTGTACATAAGAGAAAGTGGTGGAAAGTCGAAACGTCAACGGTACACCAAGTGTACAAAACAGTGCCATTGTTCTATTGTCATTGTTAAAACAATGACTTTACTGCACCCATTCAACTACTCACATGCGTGGGGTGTTTCGACGTTTAGGCAGGCAAACGTGTGAGAGGTTTAACGAAGCGCTCAAGACTCGTGCCAGTCTCTGTACTAAAATTAATCTTTTACTGTTTGTTAAATTTAAAGAATATAACCTAAAGTTAAAGTGAAACAACGTTGAGGAATTTAAACTATTTGTTTGAAATAGTCACCACGCTATGGAGCAATAAGCGTGTTAATCATCAGTGCTTTCTGTCAATGGTCTACTCCTCCATGAGAAGCAGCTTGCCCTACCCTGCAGTGAGAAAATAACGAACTGAAAAGATAAAATTTAAGTTCTGAGCTGAGTTACACGATTACTGACAAATCCATGCACTGACTGGACACGTCCACTCAAATCTGCATGGTCCTCTATGGCCTGACCAAGATTACCTATGTCTGGACTTTAAACAGACTGTGACCTCCGATTCATTTTCGGTCTCTCTTCTCAGGGTAGTCGAATAGGAAACATCGAACACCAAACAAGGAAGTATTTTTGACATGTAAAAGTTATTTTTAAAACAGAAATCAATATCAATTATCACTAATAAGTTATAAATCAAAACGTACACCACAATCAAAATGTCCACCTAGACACGAGTTGCCTTCGCTAACCTAGAAGACTTTAAACAGAGTTCGGCCAGGTTTTCGTTGCTTCGGCCAACCTGGGGAGGTTGGCCGAACGTCTTCAGATGTAGATTTATAGGCGACACCGCCTTGGAGTGCAAATGGTGTGGTGCTGTTCCACAAACGATGGGAGACTTAATCATGTCTTGCGTGTCCCGTCGTCTGCACCAATCAATCAACTCAGCCTATCACAGTCCACTGCTGGACATAAGCCTCTCCCAGACTGCGCCACAGCACCCTGTCCTCCGCCTTCCGCATCAATTCTACCCCAGCCACCTTCTTTAGGTCGTCCGTCCATCTAGCTGGGGGGCGTCCCACACCACGCTTGCTCGTCTGCACGTTACAGGAAAAACAAACACGTAGCCGAATCCTGGGCTGAGTCCATTTAGATTGTCATTGACATTCTAAGAACAAATCATATTTACCATTACTATGTTATAAATCAAAACGTAAATACATTCAAAATGTTTCATGACACATCCAGCAAAACAATATCTGTCCACATTGTCACATAAAAAATAGATTCATAGCATACACATAATATATTTATGTTCTCTTGTATATTTATATTAATGTGATGTAATATATTATAGGAACACGGTGACCGCCAGACGTCTGACAAAAAATATTACGGTCGGTATATGAAGCAGTTCATATTTTATTATGTATATTATAACTGTATGCTTTGCTTTATACTTATTTGGCAGTTTATCCTTCTCACGGTAACAAAAAATGTAGTGTTGCTATGGTGACGATTACGACTTTTTTCTATTATGAGATTTCTTCGACATGGCATTACATCACGCCATGTTTCCAAAAGGGAGAAACTTGATACTGTGACTAGTTCTGGTGGTATACAAAAATGTTGGAAATGGATTTTTTTGTACTGGGACTGACTGGTTCCAAACTATAACATCACAACAGGACATAACTATCGTCATTCAGGAAAGATCTTTTAATACATTCCATCTATTGATTTATGCATTTTGATAAATGGCCAACTCGCTTGTTTTTTCTTGAGGCCTTCCCTTTTAAATCATAATACTGATTCCTTTATAACTTCCACCCATATATAATATGGATTTTAAAGATAAAATTCATGATAGATAACTTGCCAAGTCCATACCTTCTTAGAAATTATCTATGTTGGAAGTTGCAACATTTTAGTTAATATTTACACATTGTAACATTGTACTACTGTCATTTTGACAGATCATCTGTCAGTGGGTTTGCGTCACTGCCTTTTAGTATCTAGGGAGGAAAAAAAGTCTTCGGATTCGTATTTAAGATAACAAGTGCGTATTATTTATCTTTCTTCCTATCCTTCATCTCCTGGAAATCAAACCAACCTACAGACAGTGCATTATATGATAACAAAGAGAGTCGAGCGGGTTTGCCGAGTAGTGTCACACACTAGCATTTAACACCGCTGGACATCTCGACCATTCTACTCCTCAGACCAAATAAAAAACCAAGACAGAGGTCTGTCAACAGTAAAGTGAAGCCGGTTTCGTAATCATGTTTGTACTTAGTGAGGTGTAGTTTGATTGTAAATGGTTGTAAACTGTTTTTTACATTTCTATGGTTGTAAATGGCTCACATGCACACATTTGCAAATGCCCAAACAATCAATTGCAATGCATTTGCACATGCCAAAACTACACCTCCGCTCTGTGCATACACATGCCCAGAGCAGAGGTGTAGTTTTAGCATGCTTCACTTGTTCGCAGCGCTATGTCTTGACTTTTTTATTTGGTCCGAGTTCTACTCACACTGACCATGAAATTAATTTCTAAGAATCGACAAACAAGCTTTCAAAAGTGATTTTTAATAGCCGTATAAAACTTTTTACACTCATTTTAATGATCTCACACACTGTTTATTAACAAAACATAATACCTATCTTATTATCCGTTAATAATTTTATGAATGTTAATCTATCATTTTTTGCGTACATTAAGTGGCAAGCTACCGATCTGTCGATACTGATGTCCGATTTGATCGCTAATGACGTCTGTAAGTGGGAGTGAGATGGCGATATTTAGTTCTGTGAGTGTGAGAGGGATGGAGTGATGTTTGTTTTTGCTGCACGTCTAGAAACTAGACGGTATCGTATGCTTGTAATTAAGGTAGGTTTCATATTTTGGGTGTTAGTTTTGTAGTGCATAAACTCTGCTCATTATAAAATGGAGTGAAGTTAAGCACTACGCTTGAAATCAGGATTATTTAAGCTAAATAAACAAAAATAATGTGTTATTAGTACTCTTTTCAGGGTTACAACATAAAAAAGTAAAATGGTACCTTTATAAGAATTTTTTTTCTGTGCATGGACTGAAAAAAAAAAGAATTCAATATCATAATCAAAATATTTTATTTCACATACTTAAACCTATATGGGCACTCATGAAACGTCAGAAGCTAGGTACGGTTCCCAATAGGTCACACGGAATTGTCTCGAGGTCTATTTCTTTTATTTAATAATTAATCATAATTTGTACAAGAATAGATTGGACGGTGACCCCCAAATGCAATGTACAGACGCCAGCTCATCAAGCTACTACAATATGTCAAATTTCTTTAATAGATTTTCAACTTTATCGCTAAAGCATAAGGTTCAAAGTTGATTGGGAAAATTTGACAGTTTCGGGTAGCTTGATGTGCTGGCGTCTATGAATTTGAATTTTGGCATAATTTTATCTTACAATGACGCGCACGGAAATCATCAATCGAAAACCTTAGATTTATTATTATTTATCTACCTACCTACTAGAAAGCTCCGTTCCTGTATCAAAAGTATGGAAGGATGACAATGTCGAATGTCGACGCGATACAAAGTCAAAAGTACTGTTTTAGGCCTTGTAGACTGTAGATTCTTATTTTCGGAGGCTGTGGATTTTCTATTGACTATTTTTTATTTTATTAAGTACTAGCTGCGCCCCGCGGTTTCACCCGCATAAGTGTCGATCCCGTGGGAATATCGGGATAAAAACTATCCTATGTCCTACCCCGAGACTCAAACTATCTCTATACCAAATTTCACACAAATCGGTTCAGTAGTTTAGGCGTGAAGAAAAGACAGACAGACAGAGTTACTTTCGCATTTATAATATTAGTTTGGATCTGGTACTTGTTGACAGGCCTATACTGGTCTGTCCTCTCTTACCTATTAACACTGTACTTTGAAAACATTGTCATTATCATCATCATTTCAGCCGAAGACGTCCACTGCTCGATATAGCCTCCCCCAAGCACCTCCACTTCGACCGGTTTTGTGCTTCTCTCATCCAACGAGTTCCTGCGGCCTTCACAAGTTCGTCGGTCCACCTTGTGGGAGGCCTTCCACGTCTTCCGGTACGCGGTCGCCACTCCAGAACCTTTCTGCCCCATCGGCCATCTGTTCTGCGAGCAATGTGCCCAAACATTGTAAAAGCCAATTATTTTTAAAAGAGACCGTGGAGTTTCTTGCTGGCTCTTCTCCACAGGAACCGATCGATTGGAACCGTGCACCTAGCTCCTGACGTTTCATAAGTCCCCCTGTAGGCTTATAAGAAATAAAATATTTTTGATTATGATTTTTGCTTTTGAAAGTCGGTAGCACAGTTGACTGCTTGATAAGGAAGACAACTGGCAGTAGCAGAGACCTTTGCAGCAGAAAAAGTACCGACCGTGTCTTTAGTTACTGTAGGTACAGATGCCAGCACATCAAGTTATCCGAAACTGTCCAATTTTCCCAATCAACTTTGAACCTTATGCTTTAGCGATAATGTTGAAAATCTATTTAAGAAATGCTAGCGTCTGTACACAAAATGCTTAGTAAAAAGCTTTAAGCCTTGTATCCACTAGGCAACATTTGGCGCGCGACATGTTGCACAACATGTTGCTCAACATGTTGAAAGTTAACGCGGAACTTTTTTTAGCAACGTTGTCTGTCTACGCATGATCAGTCGTCGACAACATGTCGCCAGAAGAACTAGTGTTGATTTCAGCGGCGATGGTTATAATTTTATCAATTATGCATCAAAAAGAAAAAAACTACGTTGGTGGGTCAGAAATTACTAATAAAATAAAGAAATTGTATTCAGTGATGTCCGTGTGGTTGATGGATCTTTTACGAATTTTACCCGAATGAGCACTCTTTCGTTACACCACACGACACGGTCTCCACTCGACAACATTTGATGCTCAACTGCATGTTGCACGGAAACAAAAAACAAGCCGCGCGTCATATTGCGCGCCAGCTGGCAACTTCGCGCGTTGTTGTGCAACGCTGCCGAACATGTTGAGCGTCACGTGTTGAGCGTCAATTGTTGCCTAGTGAATACGAGGCTTTAGAGAGTTGCATCCATTAAGAATTAACCCTTAATCCATCTGTACAAAAAGTTATCTAGAAGTATTTATGAATCAATCTTGTGTGCTAATAAGGCAAAAGTTCCTCATCATAATCATTGACCGCCTTATTCCACCTACTGCTGAGTAGGTACCTACAGGCCTCCTTCCTTTTGTGCGCGTTGCAAGCGTTGCATAAGCAGCCTATGATTTTCCTACTACTGGGTCACAGGCCTCCTCTCGGTGAGAAGGAGTGGGCCATACCCATAATCCACCACGCGGGCCCAGCGCGAGTTGGTAGATGTCACAAGTCTTGGGATTTTTGGTTTTAGGACATGCCGGTTTCCTCACGATTTTTTCTTTTCCTTCACAGATTTGAGAGCAGTAGTGATGAAATAATTTACAAAAAGTAAAGCGCCCGTCTGGTTGCGAACCTACGACGCTAGGTAAGGCAAGGGTTGAATACTAATAATTCCACTTTTGATTTCAACTTTCCAAAAATTTCACATCTTTCAATTTAAACATTTAATTACTTTAATAAAAGGGGCTATGATATTTCACTAAACAGCCAATGAACTTTTGATGGCCCCTTCTTAATTTGAATTCTAGCCGTCAAACCGTAGTAAATCGTCTCCGACGTCGAGATGGGAGATTTTCAGCGAACTCCTGAAGCACCTGAAAGTGTAACGATTCAAGAGAGGTTTAATTAAACATTGCCAATACTTATACTGTTAATTTTAACATTCATTGAAACAGTAGCTCGGGAGGTATTACGTGTTCTGCTTGAATTGCTATCGTTTGGTGGCTAATTGCAAATATCATTTTGTATGTGAAAAACATTGTTGAATTTTTTATCTGTTAAAGTGTGTTTAGTGTTAAGGTGCCGGCGAATTATGCATGCTAATGCATTGTTCATACAAACGTAATACCAAAACAATTCGTAATTTAAACATATTCTTAAGGTAGTGTGTATTTATATTTATTCCGATTGGATTACAGATTATCTAGGTTCCCAAATACATATGTATTTTGAAAGGACTCTGATATAAAGACGAGATATGAGACATTTCAAATTTCTATAGAAAACTTATTTTTCTCATAACTCGTCTTTAAATCAGTGTCCATTCAAAATATATACTTGGGAACCTAGATGTTCTGTAATCCAATCGGAATAAATACACACTACATTAAGAATATGTTTCATTTACAAATTATTTTGGTATTACGTTTGTATGAACACCGCATGCTTTGCCGGCCTTTTAATAGTAATGCATGAGATTAAAGATCTTTAAAATAAAGAAAACACGTGTAATATTATTTAATACTATGTGGATTATTTAAAAATTAAAAACACCAATCTGGTAAAAGTAATTGTTTTATACAAATGCTTTCATTTATTTATCCATCGATGGCGATAGGATCTGTCACTACGACACGTAATACCACCGTGTCGGTGTATAATGACAAAAACGTGGGAATCCAAATTAAAATGGACGCCGTAAACAATGCTTTGACAGATAATAAAATACTCGTCTATGGCGCGAACGTAATTCAATACAGATTATTTAATTTTACCTTGTTTTGTTCAACGCGAATGATTTAGAATTTTATTTCAGCCATAAATTTTAATTATGTGTGATGGTTTGTTTGTGATTCCGTGAAATATGGAGGATACGACCGAATATGACGTTAAACAAAAGCCCTACAATTATTATTACTGTTGTCACTACGGTCAAATTAATTATTCGTGGAAAACTGTCACCGATTTATTTTATGACGCTGATGAATTTATTGTACAAGCATATTTTTTTAATTTCGTAAATGACTTTTCAAAGAAAATTAATTTTTGTGTTGGTAATAGCTTTGATTGTTAATCTTTCGGTCTCTCAAAAATTGACCTTGTAGCCATAACTGAAATTAAATTCTAACCCCCTTATTCATAATCCTATTTTATCTCTATTTTAGCTAAAATAGGTTTATAGAACGTTTGTCTTTATCTGTCACGTTGTCATTTCTGTGTGTAAGAAAGAGACAAACCCCATTTTAACTAAAATAGGTTTGATAAGTTTTATGAATAAGGGGGTTAGTATTTTAATAAGGAATTTTACACATCTCCTAAGAGCGATGCAGCACGGGCTGTACCGATGCGTTACGTCGTCGTACCGCAGTGATTTCGACGCATTGAGTCCCACATGAGCGCTGCGATGTTGCAACGCAACGCAGCTTATCTTGACGTCGCGCCTTCACGACGTGGATATTCGATAATTATTCTAAAAAATACTGTGTGCTGCGCTCCGTTGTAGCTCCATCGCCTCAACGCAGTAGGTACTCCTCCCTGGCCCCTTGTCCGATGCGCACGCGTTCCGTCGCCGCACGTCGTTTTAACGCAACGTGTGGCATGACGCTCAAATTTATATGTAGAACTACGGAGCGTCACCGCTCAGGCATTCACTGAAAAAAATGCACTCCAATCAAGTGACTTTTTAGCTTGATTGACGATACCTTGTTTAGATTAATCAAAATCTTAGTTAAGTTCATGATCACGACATGGTTGCAGCAATAGTCAAACACGTTTCTTGATTACCCTTAACATGACATCATTGTAGAAGAGTTAAAACAACAAAGTAAGTTAGTTGTGTCAATCAAGCATTTTGATTACTCCAATAAAGATAATTTAAACTTTATTATGTTGATTTGACTTGATAGCATCTATCATTGTAATTAATTGTATTAATCATACAACTTGATCAAATCTTGCGCTAAATGTTTGCGCTAAATAAGTTCCTTGGTTGTGTTTATCAAATGCATCATACAAACACTGGTACACAGATCAAATAAAAGTAGTAGCTGTGATCATTGTGCTTGATAGGCTCAGATGCAAACAAGTTACTTAGTCAATCTAAACAAAATCTTGATTATAGCAACTACTTTTGAAGTGAAACTTCTTTAGGCGCGCTTGACTCGGGGAGTAAACTGGCGAATGCGTTACGAAAACGTGTGATCGCGAGTAGGGAAGGTACGTAAAAAATAGCTGGAAATACCTGGTGTAAAAACCCGGTTTTTACACCAGGTATTTGCTTCCAAGTACGCACACCGGGTACCGACTCAAAATACTTGCAAGACTATTAAGTATCTTATACGGCTACTCGCTCAAATACGTAGGTACTCAACCGCGTTAGTTTTCGCAAATGCGATCATGCTCCTTTTGGAACAATTTTGTATGCAAGTATTTTTTACCGACTTCACAAAAAGGAGGAGGTACTATGTTCGGCTGTTTGTATGTTTTTTTTTTGTATGTTTGTTCATCGAATACTCCGCCAATTGTCGACGGATTTTCAAAATTCTTTTTTTGTTCCAAAGTAGATAGTTTTGAGGTGGTCCCACTGTCACCAAGTTAGGATCTGATGATGGGATCTTAGAGTAATCGAGGGCAACCTTTAAATTTTATAGGCTCACTTATTGTTTTTCGCATATTTTACGAAGTATCTTGTGTATTTGCGTATGGTTGTCACCATCTCAGGTAGCTGGACTGATGATGGAAGTTACAACTCCTTAACAGTAAGAAGTTACTCGAACAGGCAAGGACTGTTTTAGTCAATTGTTTTGATGTTTGATAGGGCATTTGCCACATTTGGTCTCATGATCATCAAGTCATGACCTGATGCTGCAGTCAGGATAGTCTGCAGAGTACCTAACTCCTCGACAACTAACAGCAGATATATCGTGTTAAGGCTCATTGAAAAGGGCTCGATGTGTGGATAAACGTACTGTTAATGAGGAACACCGAAGTACATAAAGACCTGATGCTGAAGCCAGGAGCATTAGAAAAAGTACCAACCTTGAAATTACAGCACCGTAGTCGTGTTTGGGCTCATTTTAAACAGGACTAAATTTTAAGTTCAATGCAATGTTGACAAGTCTGGCCTGATGCTGCAGCCAGGATTATCAGCATCTAGTCTAAAAACATCAGGGCAGGATTTGATGATGGGATCCTGGAGAAATTGAAGGAACTCTTCAAATATTATAGGCACACCTATAGCGATTTGGGTATTTTTTATAGTAATTCGTGCATTTGCTCTCGAAAAGCACTATTTGGTGATGTGGAACTGATGATGAAGACCACAGATGGCCACCGGAACTACTCAATAATATCTAAGTATTTCACGGGTTGCGATTCGATTACTTTAATATGGTTGCTAAGCAATTTATGCTCGTCACAATGTGAATGGTGATATGGAGCTGATTGTGGACCAGGAGAACTCTTCAACAATTAACTTCCCTGCATCGGTAAAAGCAATATTTTGTAAAAGGCGATGAGAAAGTTGACACTAGGCTATTGTAACTGAGATAAATTGTAAGCAGACCCACTAAAAAGCGTGAAATAAAAACTTTTTAAGAAAAAAAAAACCGACTTTCAAAAAAACACTACAAAGTGAAAAATATCTTTAATTTCGGAAGTCGGTGGCAAAAAACTAAAATAAAGATCCAAAGACACCGACTTCCGAAATTAAAGTTATTTTTCACTTTGTAAAGTTTTTTTTGGAAGTCGGTGTTTTTTTTCTTAAAAAGTTTTTTTTACTTTAATGGTTTGCAAGTATTTATTTGTAAACGCGATTTTGCTCCTTATTAATTCGAAGTCATTGATAAATTTCCTATGCAAGTAGTTTTACTTCCAACGGGGCTTTTGAATACGCGATTGTATTTCTTATCTGTATGAAGTTATGGATCAGTTTTCTATGCAGATAGAAAATACTTGAAAGTATCTCGCTCCGTCGTGCCTCGACCCTCGAGTACGTAGGTACTCAAATAGTTCAACAACCGCGTTTGTTTTCGCAAATGCGATCATACTCCTTATCAGTAAGAGCACAGAATACTTAATAGTACTACGTACAGAAAGGACACTCCCTTCCTCGCCCTCATATCAGATACCGCACCTCACCCCGCACTTCGAGGTATTCGTCGCCGACTCTTTAGCAAGGGCGCTCGCGAACCGCAGCGCTGTATTGCTGACACACAATTATGCGATTTAAAAGTTTTATTTGTGTTTTAATCACTATGGTTGGATATTGTGATGCTTTTCCGAATTCGTATTTACATATACTGTTTGTATGATTTCGCATTTTTAATAACATTCGATTTAATAACCCATTATTTACAGATAATTCATTTAAACTAAACTATTTTAGTGTTTTTATTTCATTACGAACCCGACTATATAAATAAACAATTGAACTACATGGTCACTTCATAATAATGCACACGTTCGGGCAGCGCCGCCGCCGACGTCGTTCGGTTCCCCGACACAAATTGCTTTCCGCGCCATTTTTTTTTACGCTACTAGATTTCACGCACACATTTGCACGTATACAAACGTCATTTGTTTATGTAGTAGTAATAGGTAATTATTTTGCGAGCGTTGTATGGAGTGTCCGAGGTGTGGTAAGAGTCTACGGAACAATTTCGTATGCAAGTATTTTTACTTTAATGGTTTGTAAAAGTATTTATTTGTAAACGCGATTGTGCTCCTTATTTATAGGAATTCACGGATCAATTTCCTATGCAAGTACTTTTTACTTCCAACAGGGCTTTTGTTTGATTACGCGATTGTACTTCTTATTTGTATGAAGTTATGGATCAGTTTTCGATGCAGATAGAAAATACTTGAAAGTATCTCGAGCCCTGGTTTTAGGCCCTGGTTTCTTAAGGTGGACGTACTTGGAAGCCCTGGTACTCGATTTTGCAAGTACGACCCATGTCTAAGGGCTACGGGCGAGGCGAACGGGAGTTGAGTGGGGGATATAAGCAAGAGAAAGCAGTGCGCGCGCACATTTTCTTTCTCTCTTCCTCTCATAGCCAAATACGTTTGAAGTTTCACTTCAGTCGTGTGGTCATAAGCACACTCGGTTTTTTTTTTTTTTCAGTGTTGCAGCGCCGACGCAACGCATTGGCATCGCCCGGGCGGCATCGCACTTAGGTACCCATAGTTGGTAGACGCCTCGAGCGCTATTTTCCTACCTACATAAGTTAAGTTTTAAAGCACTAAGAGGGGAACGCAATTATTTCTAAGACATGAGCACGTCATAAACATTGCTATGTGAAATATGAATATTGGTTGAGTATCATCATGCCAACGTCCCTTCGGGGCTGGCAGTTAGCGAGTTGTCATTCTAGGTGATTAACGTTTGACATGATATTATCATATTTAAGGCCGGTAGCCCATGGTTTTGACGTTAGATATTCCCTTCAGCTATAGCTTTAATAATGTGCCATAATATCTACCGCGAGGCTAAAGTAATTTCAAGAACAGAATAAATCTAAGGTCATCTTTTTTGTTAAGATCGATCATTGCTGTCAAGCTGTCATTCGTAAATCTTTGACAGTCATTACGGGTCGTCAGAAGCCCGAAAGTGTGACAACCAGTCTTACCAAGGAGTAATAATGTAGAGTTCAGATAGGCAGTCGCTCTATGTAAAATCCGGTTAGACTGGAAGCCAACCCCAATATAGTTGGGAAGAAGCTAGGCAGATTGCAGATTGATTGACACACAGAATTGGTTGAAGTGGCGGTGCTTGGGAGGGGCCTATGTCCAGCAGTGGACGTCTTTCGGCTGAAATGATGATGATGATGAAAAATATTGGGTATACAAATTATAGATTACACATCATTTATATGTGGTCACTATTGGTACGTAATTAATATGCTCCTGGGAATAAGAAAATAGCACTTCAAAAATAACGTCACAGAATAATGTAACTCTAAACATAAGCCTGCAGGGACCTGGGACCGAGGATTTAACTAACAGCTCACTCATACATCCGTGGTTTAGCTAAACGAGTGTTTTGCCAAGATTAGACCGGACTCGCACTAAGTGGATCATCCCTTTTACTCGTTATGTATTTCATTATTAAAATTACATTTTCAATTAAGTAAAACAATTTCGTGTAAATTTTAATGCCCGTTTAATTTGGTCGAATTATTTTTAAAGTGGAGTGCCTAGTTTGTTCTAATTGGATTATTTTTGAAGATTCCTTCTATTTATTTGTACTTAGATTTTAATTTTACATGTTTTATGTGTAAAACATCAAATAAAAAAACCTCTAGATTTTTTTTATTTGAAGTTTTATCGACGATGCCTAATTATTTTTAGCGTGGAGTGCCTATTTAATTCTAATTGGATTTTTTAAGGTTCCTACTATTTATTTGTACTTGGATAATAATTTTAGATTTCTTATCGTGTCTAGAAGTTTTTTTCAATTCAAGTTTTGTCGGTGATGTCCAGATTGGAGTGCGGTTTGATGCAGATGTGGCGTGCCATGTATTTGCACATCAAGTTACTACAATCTGTCAAATTTCTTTAATAGATTTTTAACTTTATCACTAAACTATAAGGTTCAAAATTGATTGGGAAAATTTGACAGTTTCGGGTAGCTTGAATAGCTGGGGTCTGTACAAAGTTTGTTTATCTAAATCATGATACTGTAACTGTTACTGTTAGCCTGCATCATCCCACTGCTGTGCAAAGCCATCCCCCATGACTTCCAGCTCTTTCGATCCAAACCATGATATAGATAATAAAAAAATTTTTATAACTATAGTGAAATCGCGTTGATCCACGCGTCGTGTTCGTGAACGGACGCCGTCGGTTGAGACTGGTCATCTCTTAACTGCCAAGGCTTATTTTTAATCTTATATTTTGTATTGTTTCTTCATTAGTGTGTTTTTTTACATTGTTCTCACATTTAGAAGCAACAAGAATAATGCACCTAGGATTTTGTAATATCTTGATTTAAGATAGTGTCCATGGAGTTTTTTGCCCATAGAGATCTATACAATAATTTAACACTACATATTTAAGAGCCTATACTACCTCAGCTAAAATTTACTCTTTATCTCACTCATACGATACTGCTCGCGGACTGAGTGAGAGCGAGACAGAGTGCGGTGCTGGGCGGCAGGCAGTGCAAATAGTTTAGGTATTTGCTTTTTACAGTGAAAATAATGGTAATTATAAAAAAGTAAATAACATAAGACCTGCTTTAAAGTTAAGTAAGTTTGCAAATTTTCATGATCTAATTTGAAGTATTTTTTGAATACCAGCGGTTTATTGTTCGGGTTAGAGGTAACTTTGGATTTTTTTTCTATCGAGAAAATTTTATGGAATCGTGTTTTCGTCTAACATTAGACTTAGCATTAACCTTTCGTATGCCGGAACGTAGATCCACGCGAGACACAATGGCTTTTTAATTGTGTCTGTAATTACGGCATTCAACCGGTTAATCCTCAACTTTACCATATATTTATTTCAAAATTAATGGTGCAGTATTTTCGACATAACGGAGGATCACGCTAAGCCATTTGAGGTAGTATAGGCTCTTAAAAGAAGACAAGTTTATTGTATGGGGACACTCTTTAATTTTTAACTTAATTTTATTTTTTGTTGTTATAGCGGTCATAGTATGGTCTACTATTCAGGAAAAATTTCAAGTGTCTACCTGTTACGGTTCAAAAGATCAGCCCTGTGACATGTCTGTCTGTCGACTGTCCTCGGACGAACGGACAGCGGAGCCAGTAATAGGATTCTGTTGGCACCCTTTGGCCACGAACCCCTAAAAAGAACAGCGTTGCTAGATTGGAAAAATCCCTTACATACCTACCTACATTATCAGCCCCCAGCAGTCCACTGCTGGACAAGAACCTCTACAATCGCACGCCATTCAACTCGGTTCTCGGCAACTCTCATCCAGCTGCTATCAGACACCCTGCGAAGATCGTCGCTCCACCTAGCCTGAGGACTGAGGAGCATAATGCATTGTGCATAGCATAATCAGCCTATAACGTTCCCACTGCTGGGACACAGGCCTCCTCTCTAAGGGAGTGAGCTATAATCCACCACGCGGGCTCAGTGCGGCTGCATTGCGCATAGCAGGTAATACACAATATATAAGACATTTTTGTGACGGAATTATGTGAGTAAACGTCACCTTTTTCCACACTTACAAAAAGACAAATTTACACCGCGTCAAGAAAAAGCCTAAGTACCCCCGTCTTCTCAAGTTTTTTTACTTTATAACATAATATTAAAATGGCGCATTAACCGATCGCCTCCATTATCTAATAAGAACGCTTTCTTTAGGGCAGCGCCATTAATCCCGAGCAAGCTCATGCTAGCTTATCGGGTGGGGCTCCTATGACAGTGGTGTTAAAGAAAAAACATCTTTCCAAGGTCAAAAGATTCAATAACTTGAAAAGCCTGGATTCAGGTGGTTTTTCAGTCGTCAGTACTTTTAGCTCTAGAAAAGAATGTGGTCAGTGTGTTAATGATTTTTATTTTTTAAATAAAATTCTCTAGCACACTAATATTATAGAGGCGAAAATTTGTGAGTGTGTGTGTGTTTATATGTTTGTTACTTCTTCACACTCAAACGGTTGGACCAATTTTGATAAAGATTTGTATGGAGGTAGCCGACACCCTGGATTAACACATAGGCTACTTTTTATCCCGATATTCCCACGAGATCGACACTTATGCGGGTGAAACCGCGGGGCGCAGCTAGTTTGTTATAAAAGCACAAACACATTGCACGCATTAACTGACAGATCCAAAAATTTTATTGAAACCCAAAAATACTGCTGGTCTAAATGTACGTAATTTTCTTTTTCATGAACCACACACAATACCAACTATTCAGATTCACAATTTACAACTTTTTTTTTTACAAATTTAAAATCCTCCAGAAAAGCATTGGCTGCGCAAGTCGGCATTTTTTCCATACGAACGTTGTGAGGTCATTACTCCACTCTTTGACATCATAATTATGTCCAAAGTTAACCCTACAGCAACCCATCATAAACCAACTCCTAAGGGGCTGCATTAATATCCTGGGCTAACAGCCTTAATGCTAATAAAAAAACTCAAATAACCCGCTAACAAAACAACCCCACACGTATAGCGATCATAAAATAAATCAAACGAGTTTATGGCCCAACTATCCCGGCATTAAAATATGGCGAAACGCTTAGCGGAGCTGCGGGGTGAATGGAAAAACTATAGGGGTGAAGGAGACTGGATGAATGAAGCTGAGTGAACAAGCCTACGGGAATGAAGCTGAATGAATAAGCCTGGGTGAATGAAGCTGAGTGAAGAAGCTGACTGAGTTAACAAGCCTGAGTGAATGATGCATTTGGGATGCATGAAGAAACCTCCTCGTGTAGCGCAGTTTTTTTTTTATTATTTGAAATGGGCTTGCTCTTGACTCTAGTCTAGGTCAAAGGTGACAGAGACAAAGTCGACGATTGAGCGAGCTTACCCAGAAGAAGCCTGTTCACTCTCACTTTAAAGAGATTCGGGTTGTATGCGCTCGGAAAAACAGACGCAGGTAGAGAGTTCCACTCTTTTGCTGTGCGCATTATAAACGACATTTGCAAACGCTTAGTGCGAATTGGTGGAACAGCAACCAGGTAGGGATGGTAACTTGCAGTGCGCCTGGATGTCCGAAGGTAGAAGGGGGCCGGTGGAATGAGGTCGTGGAGTTCTTGGGCACACTCGCCGAAGTACAGTCTGCAGAAGACCGACAGGCAGGCAACCTTGCGGCGATGAGCCAAGCTGTGAAGCTTGGCATCCACCAGTTTTACGTTTATTCCGCCAGTTACTTAACTGAACCGAGCGCTCGGCGCATACTGGAGTGTCACACCCAACACCTTATTTGAACTGACCACTTCTTCCCTTGCGGTGGTAGGGCTAACGCCCGCCTGGTTTGCGACCACTCTCCCACCGGAGTCCGGCGTCAAGCAGCCTGCTGCGTTTCGTTGATG
The DNA here is from genome assembly GCA_947508005.1 of Amphipoea lucens. Classification (NCBI taxonomy): domain Eukaryota; kingdom Metazoa; phylum Arthropoda; class Insecta; order Lepidoptera; family Noctuidae; genus Amphipoea; species Amphipoea lucens. The sequence goes on from OX382372.1 coordinate 19,476,010, forward strand.
CGTAGGAGTTCCAGTGCCTTAGGCATTTTCTAGGCAAGCTCGTTCCATCATAGACCTCATCTATCGTTTTCCATCAGGTGTGATCGAGGTCAAAAGCGGGCCCATTCAGTAATTTAAAAGAAATGAAGCCGAGTGAACTAGCCTGGGTGAATGGGGTTCCTCAGTGTTCTGGTAATAACGGTCATCCACGGTTCACCAACAAAATAAATAAACAAATAATTATTTATTTCACCAAAAAGCCTATAATTAACCTTATGACTAAAATATAAAAGACTGACTCCTAAACTACATGTAAGTTCCTGTGACTTAGAACGAATTTCACCAAACTTCTAAACCTAGAATAAGTCTTATACTGAGAATAAATTTTTTGGCAGTTTTTTCATACTGGACCTTTTTTTTTTTTTTTTTTTTTTTTTTTTTTTTTTTTTTTTTTATGGATGGGAAATCATCAAATGACCCCTCCCGCTCTGGGTGGAGCGAAGGGAGTGTCAGACTCTTACTGACTAAAACCCATCCGTGTTCCTTCCTTAGCCCTTTATGTTCCGGGGTAGCGGTAACCCTTTCGGACAATCCCGCACCCCCGGCAGGCTTCGGCCCTGGCAGGCCCCTTCCTTTATGCTGACATCTCTTTGAGGCGCGCGTGGAACACGTACGCGCCGTCCGGCACGGGCCTGGTCCTGATCGGACGGTGAGCTTAGCTTCATACTGGACCTGTCAGACGTAAATTTTATTCCACGGATAATAGATTTCTGACTTTGGTAAAATCAGCCCTTAGGAACAGAAAAGTATGTGGCAAATAGAGTCGGTATATTAAAATACTAAATCACAATATTTTAATGATATTTTTATGGTCTGGGGCTCCATTTAAATCGTTTTACAGAACAGAGGTGCCTCGTAAAGTCTCACCTAAAGAAGACGACCTTAACGGTACAACGCAGATGAAATGCACTTCAAGTTTTCATCTCAATGCGGATTTTTATAAAATAAACAAGTTTAAGATGTCACCTCTCGCATAACTCAGAAAAAAATGAAGAATGAGTTTAAAAACCTGACAATAAACATTTTATGCAAGTTGGAAAACATTCAAAATGTTTAAATGTGTTCAAATACATCATAATGGGTCATAACGCGGGGCAGTAAGGGGATCAACAGGCAAATAAAAACTTCGCAATTTGACGTAGTGTTAAGAGGCTCTCGCGATAAATTTGTTGTTCATCCGAAATCGTAAAGCCTGGGTGAATGTGTGAAATTTAAAGCATTAGCCGCGGTAGGGTTATGTTCGCCCGCGGAAGTTATTGACACTTCCCAAGTGTTTATTTGAGAGGGTTTAAACATGCGTTAAGTTTGGTTATGTTTGTGCGCATGTTTTTGACAGGTTAAGCAGTTTACTTGAGCGTGTAACTTGACAAGTCACTGAATTAGTTTCTGGCACAGACACAAGACTTAATTACTACTTTAAAATGTAGGATTTAATTCAGAAGTTAGAGGTTTGGTGAATGGTTCATACCTTGTCCTGAATAAGAAATTACTAAAAGATGATTATGCAGCAATCATTAAACTCACTTTTTCTTTATAAATATATTCAACACCATATGTTACGATACTTAAGAGCGTTTACGACGTATGGGATTTCATACAAACTTTCAGGCCCTTGTTTTTCGAAATTAATGAACTGATTTTAACCGGTCAAGCGGCCCAGTTCGCCGATCGGCGACGAAACAATAGAAAATCAATTGTGTCTCATTAGCGGAGTTTGACAGATTAATAAATTTTCATACGCATAAGCAGGTTACAAAGGTCTAAAAATATAGTAAAGAACATTTTCGAAATGTCTTATTAAAAAAAAAGATAACTGGAAATCTCTGTTTCTATGGAAAATTTAAAATCGGTCTAATCTGGCTCTAAAACTATTTTTCGAAAATGTTCTTAATTAACTTTTAAGACGTTTGTATTCTGCTTATGCTTACGAAGTTTCATTAAATTAATTTCGAAAAACCAACTCCTGCAGTCTCGACATTAGACAGCGACAAAAATCGGTCGCTAAGTCATATAGTTGTCAAATTCCTGTAATAGATTTTCAACTTTATTTCGAAAACTCAAGGTTGAAAATGTATTAAAGGAATTTGACATCGATTAGACTTAACGACCGATTTTTGTCGTTCTATTTTTCGAGACTGCAGGACCAGGGCTTGAACGTTTGTATGAAATGCCGTATGTCGTAATTAAACGCTCTTAAACTGGATACATTTATTGTGTCGTGTCGTGTCGTGACGTCTTCTCCTTAAACTGGATACATATTACTGTGTTGTTTCGTGTCGTGACGTCTTCTGACGCAGTTTTACCCAATAAAAACTCTTGATTTGACGGAGTCCTAAACAGTTTCGTTTGGTGTATCCCGAGCTACACGACACAACACGATACAGTAATGTGTATCTTTTGGTACGTCTACTACCTACTCTATCTCGTTGAACACGTTCATAATGTCATACACGTGCTTCCATATTTAACACGCGCTTCTTTAGGGTTGAACCTTTAACCCTAAGAATGCGTACGACTTGACAGGTGACCCACAATATTCTACGCATAAAACCAAGGAGTACGAGTCACTAGATAAACAAAAACATTATTTTTACAGCCATAGCCCAGCTGCTAACTATAAGTTACCCGTGTGAACTATCTAGGGGTTATCTTACGAATGATTGATTGATTTCAAACTAATTATCGTTTTTACTATAACGGAGCCAATTTGTTAGTGTTTATGACGCAACTTTGACCTTACAGCTGCATATTAATAAGACGTATAACAGTTTTGACATCTTAGATGTATGTGTCGGTCAAGGGGTAAATTAGGAGATGATGTAATTTGAGTTAGTTTACGTATGTGATTATTAATAGCTGTATTTCTAACGTACCTATTTACTTTTTCTTATACCTTCTGTTTGGCGAGACGAGCTTTTTTTTTTTCATTGCTAAATTGGTCTAAGATGGAACGAGCGTGCCCCGAAGATGCCCGTTCAGCAGACGGTTTGTGGGATCCACAGATGCCGTGGCAGAGAGTTCCAAACTTTGGCTGTGCGCATAATAAAAGTGGAGGAGAAGCGCTGAGTACGACTCGTCGGGATATCAACCAAGGATCAGGTCGTGCAGCTCCTGTGCACACTTTCTGAAGTACAGTTTGTAGAAGACCGAGCTACAGAAATCACATGACCAGTGGACCACATTAACCCTGGACCGAATAAGTTGGAAGGCATGGGGAGAGGCCTTTGTCCGGCAGTGGGATGATGCAGGCTGACAGTACCTAATACTTACTTAATCAGCCTATAATGTTCCCACTGCTGGGACACACGCCTCCTCTCGGTGAGAGGGAGTGAGCTATGGGTCCGCGTGGTGGACACGCGGGCCCAGTGCACGTTGGTAGACACAGTTACGTCTTCGAATTTTTGGTACTAAGACATGCCGGCTTCCTCACGATGTTTTCCTTCATCGTTTTGAGAGCAGTGGTAATGAAATTATTAACACAAAGTAAAGCGCCTATCTGGGCTCGAAGCCACGACCTACAACTCGTAAGTCGCGGCCGTTACCACTGGGCCACCATTACTCTGATTAACAGTAACTGTTTGGCAAATAAACAGATGATCCTCCTTGTTGTAAGTGCCACTACAGCTTATGAACATCTGCAATACCAGGTGCATAGCAACGCATTTCCATAGCAAAGACCAAGCTGAAATGCCACATGTGCCTGTGATTACACCAGCAACCTGTGATTATACCTTTCAAACGAGCATCGATGGATGACTTTGAAAATAGGTTCCCCCACTTTCAGTAAATTTGCGCCAACCACAATAGAAATCTACGTGTTAACGCCTTGCATAATATGCATGCACACACATGCAAACGGCGTATGAAGATGCGTGGATCATTCCAGAAGTCTGCGCGAACGAGGCGCGCACATGACATGCGCGCCCTCTTTAGTTTTTCTTTAGTACCGTTTTTTGACACGAATAATGTCACATTATTATTTTATTGCTTTATTCTTGTACGTTTAATTAATTTCATTATATTCTTTTATTGGGAAAACACAGTCATTATTATTTATTTCCATCTATCGCCCAACGAACAACATTGCCCTCACATTGGTCCTTCGACGGATAAACAAATTAAAAATTAAGAAGAACAATGGAAGCGTTACGTTGAAAATTATACGGATGAAGAATTATTGAAGATTAGGAAGACCACCCTACATCCAGCACCTTAAGGCCTGAGGGAGTATTGGAGTAGCGTTACCGTGAGTCTGTTCCAATTAATTAGTGAGACGACATCGTGTTCCCCATAATTAGCATTATTATTGATTATTTCTCATAAAAATACTTATTAAACCTTACAATAATTACTTTACCTAAAACATGGATTTTAAAACCCTCGTCAAAAAACGAGGAAGTATAAAAAGTAGACTAACAATATTTAAAAAATATATAGAAGGGATAGAGAAGTCTCAAGACATATCCAAGGCTCAGACGAAGGAGCTGTCATTTCGGTTAGCCAAATTGGAAGATTTGGATACAGAATTTAGTGTCATACAAAATGAGATAGACATAATTTGTGAATTTCCAGAAGAGCAATATACGGAGCGTGAAGAGTTCCGAGTCTTCTTTCTACAGCCTAGTCGTGCGCGCTCGAGAGGTGTTGGCGCAACATGAAATACCAGCCGCAGTGGCTGCAGGCTCCGGCTCCTATTCGGACGCAGGTTCAAGTACTGCGATTAAAGGTGGGCCAAAATTAAAGTTACCAACGATACATTTGCCTACCTTTTCGGGTCAACATCAGGGCTGGCTCGAATTCCGAGACACTTTCGCATCATTGATACACTTTAACCAATCTATTCCCAAAATTAGTAAATTTCACTACCTGCGAGCAGCGTTAGAAGACAGCGCAGCCGTAATTGTTCAGTCGCTAGATTTCACCGCCCAGAATTACGACGTGGCGTGGGATCTGCTTTGCGATCGTTATGACAACCAAAGACTTCTCGTCAATAATCATTTACAATCCATTTTCAACATTGAACCATTATCGAAAGAGTCAGCTACATTGTTAAGAAACATCATTGACACGATCAACAAAAACCTTAGAGCTTTGAAAAATCTTAAATTACATACAGAACATTGGGACATAATTATCATTTACATTGTTTCTCATAAATTAGATCCCATCACTAACCGTGAATGGGAAGTTCATCGTTGTAACATCGGCAAGGAGTTGCCTACGCTGGAGAATTTTAAGGAGTTTCTAAAGAATCGTGCTGATCTATTAGAAACCTTAGACGGTCAAAACGAAGATTCCCTTCAAGTAAAGCGTAGACATGGTGATAACCGTCATAAATCATTGATATTAAATTCTCATTCACCATCGTCAAATCGATTTTCTTATGTTTGCCCATTATGTAAGAATAATCATGCAATTTATCGCTGTCAAAAATTTAAATCATTTCCAATAGAAACTAGAATTCAAAAGGCAAAGGCTTTAAAATTATGCCAGAATTGCTTGCGCCAAAGTCATGACTCAGATGCATGCAGATTCGAAGCTTGCCGCTTCTGCAAAAAGCCGCTTAATAGCTTGTTGCATAATTGCAGACGTGAGATAGCTGCACCTGATACGTCAGTAGCTGATAATGCCATGGCTCTTTGTACAGCTTCACCGACGTCGCTGTCACCATCTGAGCAACCAAATTCTGAAAACATCAATGATAATAAAGTTGCTTTGTCAGCAATTCACAAAGGTTGTGTGTTATTGTCAACAACGCTACTCCAAGTTGAAGATTGTAACGGAGAAAAACATACTATACGTGCATTGTTAGACAACGGCAGCACTTCTAGTTTCATAACCGAAAGCTTGTGTAAAATCTTAAATCTGCCAATTGCTTCAGCCTCTTCCCTTGTTGAAGGGTTGAATCACCAAACATCAAGAATCTCCAAACAATGTGATGTGATCATATCATCTCTTGTAGAGTCATACTCTGAAAATGTTCCTTGCTTCATTGTCCCTAACATTACTCAACCATTACCTACTTCTAAATTAGATCCCACATTATTTAACGTTCTACAAAATGTAAAATTAGCAGATCCAACATTCTCTACGCCTTCCAAAGTAGATATGTTACTTGGAGCTGAGATTTTCTGGAAGGTTCTTTACTCGAAGATCATTACATTAGGTAAAAACAAACCCACTTTAAGCAAAACCAAATTCGGATGGCTGATTTCGGGTTTAGTGCAACTGCAAAGTAAAACAAATACAGTCCATTGTAACTACATTAACACATCATACGATACTCAACTTCAAAATCAATTAACAACATTTTTTGAATTAGAATCTGTTTCTACTCGTACACAAATTTCAAAAGAAGAACAAGAATGTGAACAAAGTTTTATCAGAAATACACAACGCGAGTCAGATGGACGTTTTTAAGTTACCATTCCTCTGAAAGACACACCTGATAAATTAGGAAATTCTTACGAGCAAGCCTTATCAAGATTCTTGTCTCTAGAGCGGAGATTTAATAAAGATCCAGTATTTAAGAAGCATTACTGTGATTTTATAAAGGAATACATTAACCTAGGTCACATGACAGAAAATAACAATCCTGTCGAAGATAAATATTCTTACACACTACCTCATCACGGAGTTCTTCGTGAAACAAGCCTGTCCACAAAGTTGCGAGTTGTGTTCGATGCATCCGCGGTGACTACTTCCGGGTTGTCATTCAATAACATTCAGATGGTTGGTCCAACCATACAGGATGATCTTATAAGCATCTTGATTAGAATGCGTCAGCATAAATTCGTCGCAACCGCAGACGTTGAGAAAATGTATCGCATGATTAATGTTAACATAGAGCAGCGACAATTGCAACAAATTCTGTGGCGTTTTGAACCTCATGAAAGACTCAAACAATATAAATTAAACACTGTTACATACGGCACTGCGTCCGCTCCTTATCTCGCAATTAGGTGCTTAAAACAGTTAGGAATAGAATGTCCAGATAAATCTGTTTCTGAAGTGATTCAGCATGATTTCTATGTTGATGATTTAATTACCGGAGGGTCAACTACATCTGAACTTGTTGAAATATGCAAAGGTGTGAAAAAACAGTTAAAACAAGGTCAATTTAATTTGCGAAAATGGTATTGTAATCATCCTGAAATTATTGATACATTTATTGACGAAAATAGCAGTGATGGTTTGCTTAATCTTACTGCTAATGAATACGCAAAGACTTTAGGTTTGCTTTGGAATTGTAGAGAAGACATGTTGTTATTTTCAGTAAATATTGAAGAAAACAGTCATGTTTCCAAACGTACAATATTATCCATTATGTCACAAATATTTGACCCATTGGGTCTAATTAATCCATGCATATTAACTGCCAAACTTATATTACAGAAGTTATGGTGTACTAAGATATCATGGGATGAAACTGTCCCACATGATATTCAGATTTCCTGGCAGAAATTTGTTAACTCATTATTATACATAAATAAAATTAGAATCAATAGATGCATTTTTCAAATATAGAGCTTCATGCATTCAGTGATGCATCAACACAAGCATATTCAGCATGTGTTTATATTAGATCAACATCTGTCAATAATGATGTTTCAGTTAATTTAGTCACGGCAAAGAGTCGTGTGGCTCCCATAAAACCTATGACAGTGCCGCGCTTAGAACTCTGCGGCGCTCTACTTGCTGCTAGACTGACTCAAAAGGTAATTTCTGCACTTAGACTACACATAAGTAGTGTTGCATACTGGTGTGATTCGACAATTGTCTTAGGTTGGATAAAATCTGAGAAAAGTCACCTACTGAAACCTTTTGTTTTCAACAGGATACAAGAAATTCTTGACCTATCGCAGCCTTCAATGTGGCGTTACATACCTACAAGTTTAAACCCAGCTGATATCGGGTCACGGGGTGCAAATGCTGAGCAATTAGAAAGTTGTAGTTTGTGGTGGTCAGGGCCAGAATTTCTTATTCGTAATCAATTAGAGTGGCCAGTCCAACCCATACATACAAATGTGACAGATTTGCCAGAACTAAAAATGCAATGTAATGTATCAACAGAACATACTCATGACACTTATTGTTCAGATGTGATAAAACGTTTTTCTAGTTTTAGTAAAATGCAACGTGTTATTGCTTATGTTCAGCGTTTTATATACAATTGTTTACATTTAAATAATAAGCGGACAGGATATTTAAAGATTCACGAACTGAATTCGTCGTTGAATTCTTTATGTAGATTTGCACAGCGAGAAAGTTATTCAACGGAATATAAGTTACTAGAAAAAGGTAAACAGTTACCAATTAAAAATGTATTAATTAGCTTAAATCCATTCTTTAATAAAGATGATAACCTATTGCGCGTGGGGGGAAGGTTGTTCAACTCCTATTATGATTATGATACAAAACACCCAATACTTCTTCACTCCTCACACTATATCACAACACTCATATTTACAGAATATCACTTATTGCTAACGCATGCAGGTCCGCAACTGCTTTTAGCTACTTTAAGACATAAATTTTGGGTCATCGGCGGCAGAAACCTTGCACGGAAGGTTGTACATAAATGTGTTAAATGTTGTCGGTATTCTGGTAGAATCAGGCAACCAATCATGGGGAATCTTCCAGAAGAACGCTTACATGCTGATTTTCCATTTTCAAACACCGCTGTAGATTATGCCGGACCAATCATGATATTGAACCGAAAAGGTAGAGGTAGTAGATTAATTAAATCCTACTTATGTATTTTTGTTTGTTTGGCTACAAGAGCAGTACACATAGAACTTGTGTCCGATTTGAGCAGTGAGACCTTCTTAGCTGCTTTAAATCGATTTATATCACGCAGAGGCAAGCCCACCAACATCTTCTCTGATAACGGTAGATGTTTTGTAGGCGCGTGTAATGAATTATCGAAATTCTTGAAAAATAATTCAGAATCACTTGCTGAAAGAGCGTCAGAATTATCTATTAATTTTAAATTTTCTCCAGCGTATAGTCCTCATTTTAACGGTTTAGCAGAGGGCTCCGTAAAATCAGTTAAACATCATCTTAAAAGAGTTGTTTCATCTGCAAATTTAACTTACGAAGAGATGAATACGGTTCTCGTACAGATTGAGGCCATTTTAAATTCTAGACCTCTCACTCCTATGTCTTCAGATCCCTCTGATCTTACAGCGCTCACGCCGTCTCACTTTTTAATTGGACGGACCGTAGCGTTGCTTCCTGTACCGCAGGTTAAGGACGATGCTGCTGTGCATACTCTCTCACGTTATAAGAGAACGCAGCTATTAAAAAACCACTTCTGGAAAAGATTTTATAAAGAATATATTGCAGAGCTGCAAAAACGACAGAAATGGCGAAAACCTGGAGAACAATTGCAGCTGGGCGAGATGGTGCTGATAAAGGATGACCAGGTCCCTCCCAATCGATGGCTACTCGGGCGCGTGATTAACCTGCAGCCGACTGACGGCGTGTCTCGCGTGGCCGACGTGCTCACCACGTCCGGCACCTTGCGACGAGCTTACAATCGTCTATGTCCACTCCCAGTGAAGGATCAGAGCTGCACTCCTGGGGTGGCAACATGTTAACGCCTTGCATAATATGCATGCACACACATGCAAACGGCGTATGAAGATGCGTGGATCATTCCAGAAGTCTGCGCGAACGAGGCGCGCACATGACATGCGCGCCCTCTTTAGTTTTTCTTTAGTACCGTTTTTTGACACGAATAATGTCACATTATTATTTTATTGCTTTATTCTTGTACGTTTAATTAATTTCATTATATTCTTTTATTGGGAAAACACAGTCATTATTATTTATTTCCATCTATCGCCCAACGAACACCATTGCCCTTACACTACGTTCATCACACAATCGTCTTCTCCAATGTCCCACTCACCGCACAGACTTCATTCACTCTTCCTTCTTCGTTCAGTATATCTCTCTGTGGAATACGCTCCCCCAGGAAATCAGGATGGCAACCAACCCATTATCCTTTAAAGTTAAGGTTCGTTATGTATATTTATTTGTGCTTAATTAGGTATATATTATATTCATAGTTTTAATAAGTTTATGCGTATCTTTATAATATTTAAAATATTTATTCCTCAATGTTTATGATTGCACCTACCACTGTTTGTCTCTGCATCACCCAAAGGTTGACTGGTAGAAAATGCCTATGGCATTAAGTCCGCCTCTGTACATTTATGTGCTTGAAGTATTAAATAAATATACAGGGTGTTACGGAAAGGGTATATCAATACAAACGGGTTGAAGAGTGTATCTGGTCTAGAATCTCTGTACAAATTTCAGCTCAAAAGCAGTAACTTTGAAAATGCTTAATATTTTTTTATTTCGATAGTTTATTAAATTGAAATCATAACAAACGTGCCACCGCACTACGAGGGTCATTATCCATTATCTGTAGTGTGTCTGTGTGCCTAGTACACGCACATCACGCCGCCGCGCGCCAGTGCAGCGCCGTGATGTCGAAATAAAAAAATATTGAGCACTTTCAAAGTTAATGCTTTTGAGCTGAAATTTTGTACAGAGATTCTAGACCAGATACACTCTTCAACCCGTTTGTATTGATATACCCTTTCCATAACAGCCTGTATAGGTCTCATCTTCACTTAACGTCAGGTGTGATGAAGGCCTAGAGCTCCCCAAGGGTAGTTAAAAAATAGGTAGGTAAGAAAGAAAGAAAGAAAATAGGTTTATTTGTCACAGAAACACGTAGGTGTCAGGTATCAGGTTGGGGTCAGGTGGTCATCAGGTAGGTAACATAGCACTTCCTCGGGCTAGCTCTTAAAATAGAAGCTACCTACTTAAACTTTAATAAAATTAATGCAATAATTTGAATTAATTATCGCCGTCCCCTGTAAATGTCAAAATGAGTCACTCCTATTTAAGGATCCGATTCTGTCCACAAAAAATAACCTTTGCCATGAGACTTCCTGTTCAATTATTTTAAGAAATTACGAACAAAATAATAATGAGCATTATTATGTTAATACATAAACAAAATTGCGATACTACAATTAATTATTTTAAATAGTTATTAAAAGTGAAACGTTGATAAGTGCGTGCCGTTTGCTACGGATAGTGATATGCTAAAAGGAACTAAGTAATCTGCGTTCGCGATTTAATAGCCAAACATGTACACAAATATGAGTTTTTGGAAAAATAATTTTAATTCCTACACAATAAAGTTCAGTTTACATTACAAGTTCAAACATTTTCAATAGTACTAGTCACTCTGAAATCAACTTAATTTCCACTGAGATAAAGTTGATGTTTGCTTAACTTGAAATAACATCCAATTGGAAACATAAATTTGAGTAGACCTTACATTCATATACACAAAGTCACACCTTCTTCCTATTAGGGCAGACAGAAGCAGAAACTACAGAATGCCACCTGCTACGATCACTAGATAATCCTTTTGCCTCATTTACATCTGAAGCCCAATTCCTGTAATAAAAAACATTTAAATTTAGTCGCAATCTCATCTCGGCGACAATCAATGTCAAAAACAAATTTAAGGGCAAAATTAAGGGCGCTACATAGGGCTAAGATACTATAATATTTTATCTTAAGATACAATATCGCTCGCCATACAATTCAATGGACTATTACACACGATGAAGATAATATTTATTTCATATTCCATTGAATTGTATAGCGAGCGATATTGTATCTTAAGATAAAATACTATAGTATCTTAGCCGTGTGTAGTGCCCTTTAGAGGCATTTTTGACAGATTAAGACTGGGATTAGACTGTGAACGTCAGTAACTAACCACCTACGAGTACTCAGGCGACAGGGACCACGGTCCCACTCGCCCAATAGCGTTTCTGAATTGTTCGTCTGAGACCCCAAACCTCGCGATGCCAAGTGTACAGTAGGCAACGAAATCAAAAGACCATACGCAATTTTAACCCGACTTTGGCGGAACCCAAAAGAAGAGTAATGTTTTTGGTTAGTATGTAGGTGTAGCTGTCTCTACATTTATGTTTAAGTAAATAATAAAGTTGATTCCATCGTCTTGCTGTCAGTATTTCTAGCCGCTAGCCATTAGCAGTCTTTGAAGTTTTCACAGAGTTTGTAGGTATTTCTATTACCGCTATAATCTATACATCTATAAAAATAAATAAAATTGGAGTGTCTGTTTGTAATATTAAAATAACCGCTTTTTACTAAATGCATATGGATGTTACACGGTACATATACCAAAACATTATTTTTTTTAAATTTTTGTCTGTCTGTCTGTCTGTTTGTTCCAGCTAATCTCTGGAACGGCTGGTCCGATTTTGACGGGACTTTCAGTGGCAGATAGCTGATGTAATAAGGAGTAACAAAGTCCACGCGGACAAAAGCTAGTAACAAATATAATAAAGGTAAAAGGGGTCTCCATACAAGAAACGTGTTTTTTCGGCGTCATTTTGCTTTGCGGTACGGAACCATTCGTGTGCGAGTGCCAACTCGCACTTTCCGGTTTTTTTCTTCTACCCACATCACATAAATAACAAAAACATTCCAAATGCAAGGAATTAATTAAGTACTTTTCACACAAGGGCCTCATATTATACCCTTCATCTTAACAAATTAATTGCTTGCTCCACTATTGGCGACCGGCGTCCATGTTGTTATCTGTCAACGTAGAACGGACAGCCGATAATAACAGAGTACTGCGCAGTTGCGATAAGCGGCGACTTAACCTATTTATTATTCATTATACAAAAACCGACTGATGTTAATTAGAAAAAAAACTTAACTTGAATTTTTTTTTTGTTCGGAGGAGGTAACTACTTTATTCTTTATAGGAAACTTTTTCAGTATCTGCAACTCTTAATATACCTAATGAATCTATACTATTTCAGCACAAGTGATTCTAGACCCTATTCCTTATTCTAGATTCCGGTGTAGAAACTTTTCGCCGGTTATCAAAAACAAAAAAAAAAAACTGCTGTTTCATAGAAAAGTTTAAAAACCTTCGCGGTCAAACAGAGCTATTTCTTTTAGAATTCTGTACAGAATCTATGGTAATAGGTAGTGCGTCGATGTTCCTGCCAGCCTGTATACAATGTGTTTCAGAGGGGTGTGACCAAACTTGGGGGTGTGGTACAGGCCATCAAACTGAACAAATTTATCCCAGGGACTAACGTTGTAATCGTGAAAAAAACATCAGTCGTCCCATAAAAAACTTCAATATCTACTTGACCAAATGTATCAATCTAATCTAACAAGCCTGTATTGTCCCATTGCAGGACAAAGGCCTCCCGGAGAGGGAGGCCTCTTCCACACAATTCTGTCTTTTGCGAGTGTCGGCCAGTCCTTACGATAGGAGTCAAGCTCGTCCCGCCATCTTCGTCTTGGCCTGCCGCGATGGCGTCGTGCGTTTAGAAAGACCTAATCGGTGGTTCTTTTAGCGCAAATGTATGGGAGGACTGATTTTTTTTCACGATTACGATGTTGGTCCCCGAGAAAAAGTTGTTCAGTTTGATGGCCTGTACCCACACCCTCAAGTTTGATCACACCCCTCTGAATCACATTGTACAGTATAAAATAAATTGGCTAACTCGATGGCCTTGTGGTCGCAAGCGTTACTATTCAGAGGGTCCTACAGGTTCAATCTATTTCGAGGCTAAGTGTTATTGAGTTTTTCTATTCGGATTTTCTTAGTGCTGGTCCGAATTCATGCTCGATGCAGCTTGTCATAACACAGGACTAAAAAAAAAAAGGTCCAGACCCCAGGCTGCTCTTGAGAAATTCCTAATATAACCCCCTATAACACTTTGCCCGTTTTATCGAACCTAAGACTCTACGTTCAGCAGTCGCACTTTCGTCCAGCGGACCAATGCACACAATACTAATTAAATCTTAAATGCTAAACTGGTTTTCGAATAGGACCATAATATATTTCTACCGCATTCTACCAAATATGGTAGCTTACCCAAATGGTCATTACGGACTAGAGTTCCGTAAATAAATTATGAAACTTTTGTTATTGTGATTTAAGCTACAATAGCGAAAAGGCTAGGTGGTGAAGGGGAGGTCATAGGTTCAAATGGGTAATGCCACATTGAACTAATCACGGCGTTTAGTTGGATGTGGAAATTCAATTACCTATATTGATAAGAGGAATGAGTTTACCTTTTTTTAAATATCTAAGAAAAAATATTCGCTGTTCCTTGATAATATTTTCAGATTCGTATGCTTTCCTTCTTGCACTTTAACATAAACAGTTTTGTTTATGTTAAACACACAGGTCGGTCGATTAGGTTAAGCTACGCTTGCCGCGGTTGGTCTGTGAATGAGTGACCATCTTTACTTACCGAGACCCCTCCGTGCTTCGGAAAGCACGTTAAGCCGTTGGTCCCGGCTGTCATTCGTGGATCTTTGACAGTCGTTACGGGTCGTCAGAAGCCCGAAAGTCTGTTAACCAGTCATACCAAGTGTTATCGTATTACCCAGTAACTGGGTGGTGGAGGTCAGATAGGCAGTCGCTCCATGTAAATACTGTTATTCAGCTGCATTCGGTTAGACTGGAAGCCGACCCCAACATAGTTGGGAAAAGGCTAGGCAGATGATGATGACTTTAATATAAACAAAAATAATAAAAAATGTACCACAGATACTTTCTTTCTTATTTATGTGGAATGGACCACAATTATAACGATATCACAATTAGCCTATAACCACAAATGCTATAACGTTCCCACTACTGGACACAGAATAGAATGAAACCTTACACATCAGGTCCAGTTAAAAACCAGCGTCAGGCACTAGTTGTCTGGCATTTTTGCTGAACTGGGCCTTTTTGGCGCAGCCGTGAGGCACACTTTCCTGCTAATTTCTTATACGAGTACGTATCTGGTGTATTGTGTGTCTTTCTAAATAAATGTATTTTCTTTCTTTCTTTTCTTAGACTGCGGTGGCTGCCACATAGCGTCCGCAATTTCCCGGCGAATGACGTCACTGAAACTTTACTTATGATAGTAAGTCAGTTTGTCTTCCTAGATAGCTTTTTTGACACTGTAAAGTCAAACCCCGGTGCCATCACTTGGCTGGATTGGATTGGCTTATTCCTATAAAGTTGTTTTAATACTCTTAAATAATATCACACTAATATTATAAAGGCGAATGTTTGTGAGTGTGTGTGTTTATATGTTTGTTACTTCTTCACGCCTAAACCACTGAACCGATTTAGATGAAATTTGGTAAAGAGATAGTTTGAGTCCCGGAAAAGGACATAGGATAGTTTTTATCCCGATATTCCCACGGGATCGACATTTACGCGGGTAAAACCGCGGGGCGCAGCTAGTATTAAATAAGTCTATACATTGTATCCTTTATTTAGTTAAAACATTGCAGTCTTAAGAAAT
The DNA here is from genome assembly GCA_947508005.1 of Amphipoea lucens. Lineage (NCBI taxonomy): Eukaryota > Metazoa > Arthropoda > Insecta > Lepidoptera > Noctuidae > Amphipoea > Amphipoea lucens. The sequence continues at coordinate 19,491,453 of OX382372.1, forward strand.
CGTTCGCTGAATTTTTCAGCATCAGCTCGGGCAGTGTCTTTGAAAATATTCTTTTAAATTCTGTTAGCTTTTCTTTAAAGCTAATAATGGCGGACCGGACCAAATTGACATATCTGGTAAAATATTGGCATCGCCTGAGATATTGTAAAATAATTTAGTGTCTGGCGAGAAGGGAGCTTTAATTTTTGAAATATTGGGAATGTAAGTATTTTTATAGTGTAAATGAACGGAGAGGAAGAAACAATGTGAATTTAGTCCTGTATGTAAAGCGAAATCAATACATATCATGCTGAGATTATAGAATTTTTGTCCTCGTGTAGGTTCTTTTTATTCATAGCTTTTCGTCTTTTATTTTTTTAATTCATATTGTTTTGTGTATTTAATTTCATCACCACTGCTCTCAAAACAACGAAGGAAAACGGCATGTCCTAGAAAAAAAAATTCGAAGACATGTGATATCCACCAACCCGTACTGGGCCCGCGTGGAGGTTTTTGGCCCGCTCCCTCTCATAGAGAGGAGGCCTGTGTGCCACCAGTGTGGACATTATAGGCTGGTTATGCTATGCTGTTATTGTCCTGTAAAGCCCCATTCACACAATACAAGTTTCTTGCCTTTGGCATACAATAAAATTGAAGGAACAACTGACTTGCACCGTCTAAACAAAACAATGTGTAGACGGTACAACTTTTATTGTTGCTTCGACTATGTTATGCCAAAGGCAATTAAATTGCACTGTACATTCAGGCTTTAGGGTCATAAATAATTACTTTTTCTTTAAGTCTATGACATGACGTGTACACAAGCTTCATAGCATGTGACATTTAGTAATTTTCGTCGAGTTATCCATACTAATATTATAAATGCGAAAGTGTGTCTGCCTGTTACCTCTTCACGCTTAAACCGCTGAACCAATTTAGATGAAATTTGGTATAGAGATAGTTTGAGTCCCGGGAAAGGACATAGGATAGTGTTTATCCCAGAAATCATTATTTAAAGGGGGTGAGAAGGGGGGGCGGAAGTTTGTTTGGGGAATCAATAGCCGCCGAACCGATTTAGATGAAATTTGGCACCTGGATAGACCATGACCTGGATTAGGAAATAGAATACGTTTAATCCCGATATTCTTACGGGATCGAGGCTTACGCGGGTAAAACCGCGGGGCGCTGCTAGTATCATATATCTTTATCGCAGCAAGCAGAATATAATCACCAATTTAAATTCAATAATCTATATTTTTTTGCTAAATAATTAATCCTATTTCTCAATGAGCCTAGCTATAATAAATCCCTTCATAATTAGGCCTATCTTTATATGGCAATGGCTTACGTTACCTGTCCGGGTATGCGGAACTACCAACATTAAGATAAGTACTCCATCTTGTCCACATTTTTTCTGTAATGCCTGATCCAATATGGCCGTCTACCTTTGGCAGACTTTGTGGCGGCCGGCCGTGAGGTTCTTATAAGGATGTGTAATGAGTCGTGTGAGAAAAATAGCTGGCTTTATTTATTTTATTTACTTAGATTGTGTGATGATCTAAATGCTGGTGTGTATTTAATTTATGTGAGGATTGCGAGTCTATTGCCACTTACACATAGTTTATGTATGTATGCTCCATGTAAAACGACATGTAAGCCCTTTCTTATTTTTTTTTATGTTTATGTTCTTTTTGCGTCATGTTTACCGTAAATAAACGTAAGTTCTTTCTCTCTAAAATTGAAAATAAAATTAAAATAATTGAATTTTTACTTGTTTTCAACATTTAAGCACACACTTTTAATACCAATTATGTATACTAATTTATTATTTATTGCACTCCCATTAATTTAGCATCTAGTGGTAGTAATCTTAGATTAAGATTAACAAAGAATAGCACCCATCCATATACTCACTTTAAAATTACCTACTTCTTGTTAAAAAATCGCATGATGGCGAAACAGTATTATGACACTTTCCTGGATAAACTCTTGAAACTGGTACCTCTCTCCTGGAAATCGCAATTTCGAATCATTAAGTGATATTATTATTTTGCAAAAAAGCTTTCATTTGTTTTGGTCATTAGCATGTTATATTGTGAATTATTCTGCACATCAACTGCCTAGCCTTTGCATCAACTGTGTTGAGGTCAGCTTATAGTCCAACCGGATGCAGCTGTATTTTACATAGAACGATTGCCTTAAACACCTCCACAACCCAGTTACTGGGTAATACGGCAACCCTTGGTAAGATTAATTCTCTGAATTGTTGTTTTTTCTCATCTTTTCATTATGGACGCTTTTAACGTTCTGCATCGTTCTCACATGTATAATTTTTAACATGAATGATGTAACCAAGACTTTGTCACCATATTATTTTGATTTAAAAGAGTGTCCATGGAGTTTCTTGCCCGTTCTTCTCCATAGGTAATCTACGCTTTGAAATGGGCAACTAGCTTCATCTTTCTGACTGACCGACCCCTTGACAATTCAAAAGTGCCTGTAATTGGTTTAATTGAAATAAATGCTTTGAGTTTGAGTTCTCAGACATTTGGGCTTTTTTAATTATGACGCATGTGTACTTATTTAATTCCATAATTTTATCTGAGAACATCTTGATGACATGAGCTATCTTCTATTGCGAAAGAGCTGTAGATTATTTTCCCATGGAAGTAAGGCATGACACACACGAGTGACTAACAGATGTATCATTAACATTCGCTGTTGTATACGGGGCGTTAGTCATGGTGCTCACTGTAATTAATATCGCATTTGTTTTATATTATGTATATGTATAATGATCTCTCAATTATTAATTTCTCAGTAGCAGCCCGGAGTCCGGATTTGCGGCCGCGGTTGATGAAACATCGATGGAGAAATGTCAACTCAGTGTGCTTTACAATTCTGCGTGCTCCCTTAAGAAATACAGGCGTGATATTTGGTCTATCTTCCCTTAGAGTTTTTTAGTTAGAAGCGTCTTTATCACTGTCTCGAAGGAAAGAAAGAAAAATCTAAAGAAAGAAAGACACAAAAAATAAAAAAAAAAACAAAGAAAGACACAAAGAAATAAAAATAAGGAAAGATAAAAAAACTGTTTATCCTGCACAAATTCAACACACTATTAGTCCGCGCGGAACTAGTTGGCCGCTGAGGTGGCAATAATTTTGAATTTGAATTTGAAAAGCTTTTTTTGTATGGCCCCGAAAATATACAATGACATGACAACAAAACAAATTAAAAATAAGATTCGAAATCTACTAACAGAAAAATGTTACGTAAACGCATGTTTCACAAATAAATTATCTTTATCTTTTATCTTGATTTTGAGGTACTCGTAGATTCTGTACCAGATTCGTGCCATTGTCTTTTTGTTTCGACTGTATCCACGGGTAGCTTAAAACAAAAGATGTTTGTCTAATTTTGACAGTGGGTCCAGTTGACCAATAAAAATATAGAAATTTTTTCCTTTGGTCAACTGGACCCGCGGGTCCAGTTCGAGTGGGTCCAGTTGACCAAAGTTCCGCGCGGAATAGAACAACAGGGCAGGGGCATGGGACTCAACGTCCAAAAAACCGCAGTCAGCACAGTTTATTTATGGTCATATACTAATCTATTGAACAATAGTGCCCAAAACAGCTTCAATTCCATCAATCAGTTTCTAGTCTAGTCGACAATCAATTACCTATAACTATTTTGCGACAATCTCAACCACATTTACGACTAATCATCAATATGTATAGCGAGTATTTAACCGTATCGCAGCCGCGGTCTCCACACAAAGCCTATTGCGTTCGATTGTCAAACTTAGTTCAAACACCAAATATTGAAACGTTACAATTGCCATTTTAAATATTAACGACCCTGTTATTGTGCTCACCGAGTTTAGTTCGGCTTGTTATGTGTTGTAAATTGATTGTAAATGCAGTGCCTAGTTTTGAGTGGTTAAAATAAAAATAAATAGGTTTACCTATATGTGGTAAAGAAAAAACACAAAAAAGCACAATATGGGGAAAAAATGCGTCATATCAACGCAAAACGGCTATCACTCAGCATAATTTTGTGTTCCTATGCCACTGCGCTGGTTTTCAGCGACCGCCGCCATGAATCAGAGTTTGACAACCAGTCTTACATTCTTTCATATATCTATGAGTCTTACCAATGAGTAGTGTTGTCTGATAACTGGGTTGTGGAGGTTAGATAGGTAAAAATGGAGGTAAAAATGGATAAAAATTAGATAGGTAAAAACATGTAAAAACTAATATTCAGCCGCAATCGTTAAGATTGGAAGACGAACTATGTTAGAAAGTTGAGAAAACCTAGGCAGATGATGACTAAGGGTTGCAGGAATTACAGGACCTATCCTTGTGGCGAGCTGGGATTAAGCCTATATCCAGCAATAGGGAATTGCTGCCTGAGTTGGGGATATCATTATGTTCCCGACCCGTAAGCGTCTCCTGTTAAACTATCGATACCCTTACAGTGGATAAGACTATATTTGGCAATTAACAGCAAAATACGTTTGTGGGCCGTTTTACCATCCTTATAAGGCTGTAATTTGTAAACCTATCTTGTACATAGTGCTTATCTCGACTCTGACTTTGAAGCAGAGATTAGTAAATGTTACTCAGTACGCACTTTGTTTTAGCATTCATTACTTCTGTCACTTTGACAAAACTGTCAAACAAGTGCAAGATAGTGGGGAAACAAAGCAACGTTTATCAATCTAGACTAGAGTGATATTTGACTAATAAATTAGCATAAAATATTTGCAGAAATACAGCAATATTTGTCCGAAGCAAGACAACATAATGTAGACATCAAAATTGCCAACGTTTATTGAATTGTGTTTGACATTTGAATAAAATTCCTATTATTATTTCGCAGGCAGCAGTGCAGAGGCCCAGAGGGGCCGACAAAACCGCGCTTTAAATATTTTAAATAGTTAAGAGTGAGCACACATTGTAGATTTGTCGTGCGACTTCCTTGGAAATTGGGAGTAGTAGACTGCGTTGTCGTGTTGGCAATTTAGCTTGTAGATTCGTTACTGTTAGGATTAATAATATAATATATTAATAATATCATATAATATAAAACATTTATTTTCTCTACACAAGTTATGAACATAATGCTAAAGTTTGACAGAAGTGCACGAACAAGAACAAGGATTTATAATTGGGTGCATTATTTTTTAAGACAGGTCTTTTTATTATTTACAAGTTGACATTTTTGGATAAAGGCAGGGCTTCATGAGTCCAACTAAATTAAATATCAAAATTGATAGACTGTTTGATGTTGTTTTTGCTTGCTTCTTATATAACTATCAAAAAAGATTAGGAGGATATGAAACAAGTTTTAATATCCTAAAGAGATATTGAGGAAGTGATTTATTTTGTATTACTGCCTAAATATCCTTTATTGTGCAAGAAAAAATGGGTATGTAATTTATTAAGTTTATTGATTTTAAATATAGTAAACGCTTCCGCTAAAGCCTGATTTTCATGGTACAATTTAATTGCCTATAATAATACCATGAGCTAAAGCAAAAATAAAAAATTATGATGCAAGTTATAATTATGTTCCTTCAAGTTTATAGTATGCCACAGGCACGAAACTGTCATCGTGTAAATGGCTTTAAACTCTCGCGACAGAAAATCGCAAACGCGCACCGCCACTTATTTTCTGTTTTAGCTGAAAAATCTGCGACTAAATGTTAACACGAAATACCTTCCTGGATATCGAGCGTTTGTTTTAATTAAAATTTTAGGCTATATCCAAACTATTCAGTTTCATTACCTGCAGTGTGTTGTGACGGGAATGTGTCTGTTCAATATTGGCTAAAATGGGAAATACCTTGTTATTTTGTATATTTGATTATACGCAACCTAATGTGACATCGGTGGTAGGGGCTCGTGGCTAAATGTATCAGCCACATGGGTCGATTGAAGGTTAAGCTACGTTTGCCACGGTCAGTTCATGGATGGGTGACCATTCTTACATATCGAGACTACTCCGTGCCTAGATAAGCACGTTTCGCCGTTGGTCCCGGCTGTCATTCGTAGCGACTGCCTAACTGTCCTCCACAACCCAGTTACTGGGTATCGTTACCCCTTGGTAAGACTGGTTGTCAGACTTTCCGGTTTCTGACAACCCATAACGACTGTCAAAGGTCTAAGAATGTCAGCCGGGACCAACGGCTTATCTTCAGCAGTTCAAATAAACTTAAATCTCCTCTTCCCTCCATATATTAAATAGACGACATCACACTACCGATAATCCTCACGACTTGCGACTGGAAGACAATGTCAAGTTAGATGTGCGATAACAAAGTATTTCAATAAAGAATCAATGGATACTCAGAATGGCGTGGGAACGGTTAGCTTCACTATTATATTGTATTAGTGGCGGGGAAGATAAAACCAGTGTAGATATTGCGTCGTTTAGATGCGGGGCTGACTTATTCTGGTAGAAATTTTGGATATGTGATTGCCAGTCAGAAGCTAGGGGCTCATTGACGAAATCAGAAATAACATAATCAGCCTATAACGTTCCCACTGCTGGGACACAGGCCTCCTCTCTTCGAGAGAGAGTGGGCTAATAATCTACCACGCGGGCCCAGTGCGGGATGGTAGATGTCACATGTCTTCGAATTTTTGGTTCTACGATGATTTTCTTCACCGTTTTGAGAGCAGTGGTGATGAAATTAGTTACACAAAGCTGGGTTCGAACTCACGACCTACAACTTGTAAGTCGAGGTCGATACCACTACGCCACCACTGCTCTAAATCAGAAACATTAAAAAAAAAATCAGTGATTCCTGCGAACACAGACAGGTAAACTCAAAATCATATCATAGCGTAGATTTCTGGCGGATTGGGAACGAAAAATTCTGGATTGGCAGCCGCGTCCAGCTTGGATGGTCCCCCATAAAGAAGACTTGCAATCATGTGAAGGTCCAAAGAAAGGAACAGTACCGGTTGAACGTGGTAACGTTTTGATGGGAGTGAAGTATGTCCACTTGTCCATTAGTGGAGGCCATTACGAATGATGATGACGATGTTGATGAAATATATCCAGTACTTCTTGGGCAGTCAGTTCCGCTACTATTCTAGCTGACTGGCTAATTATCTTAAGAAGAGAAAAATTACAAAAATATTTGAAAGTCCATCTAGCATCTACCTCGTCCTTTAGTTCCAGAATAGTGGCAAGCGAAGAACTTAAACTGGATGCAATGGCGCGTACTCCTGGAAATTGTCTTAAGAGAGCAAAGACGTTCCCTGTTAGACGACGAGTTACTATTAACTACTAGTGATGGGCTGCCACGTTAGGATAATGCTATGTTGTCGATGAAACTGCACGATTTTGTTTTGTGAAAGAAAGAAAGAAAAGAAAGAAAATGCGTTTATTTGCGGTGAACATGACGCAAAAAGAACATAAACACAAATAAAAATAAAAAAGAAGGTAAGGGAAACATGCGTCATGCGTGGTAGTGATGAACTGATGATACTTATGATAATAGTGTACTTAATCAAGAAATTTAAGCGCGCTGCAAATTTATACAGAAAGAAAATTGATGAGTTGTTGTTGTTGAACCTATTAATATAATATAATTATACACCCAATTAAGCACATCTAATAATTTATAATTTAAATTAATATGATTTGCTACTTAGCCCTCTTCCTCGCTCCTAATTTTGCTGTGCCCGATAGGGTCCATATTGATCTTTCACTTTATAATACCATCTATGTAATACATATGGAATGCAATAAAGAATTGAGTATTGAGGCTTTATTAATCGCAGTTGAAAAGTCATGTCTAAGATTTTTTCTACGCGACAAATTTTTAGATAGACTAGGATAGAAAATGTTTATTTGCATAGAGTGTAGGAATACAAGTCAGTGGTTACAGAATAATGCTGCAAGTTGTTGTTATGTTGCATAACGTAAATGGCAAAAGTCCAGTGAAAAGAAACGATATGAAACTCTTTAAGTTCGTAACAATCTATACTCACATTATAAAGAGGTAAAATTTGTTTGTAAGTTTGTATTTAGGGGGTAATCTCTGGAACTCCCAGTCGGATTTGAAAAATTCTTCTTGCATTTGATAGCCCAATTCTTGAGGAAGGCTATAGGCTATTAAGTCACGCTATGACCCTTAGGAGCCGAGCAAAAGCGCTATGGGGAAACGAAGTGATAGAGCAGGAGACGCGGGCAAGTGATGCAATACGACGAGATGGGTCGTGGGAATAAGAAATTTCACGCGAACGAAGTCGCGGGCAGAAGCTGGTAACTTATACGTTGAACGCAAATCATGAAACAGGTTGCCTGTAGGTACCGTTAACTTGACATTACCAAAGTTATTATTGTTATTCTATCGATGTTCAAACCATCGATAACACCCCATCTCTCGCGTATCACCGCGGCTCTCAAACTTAACGCATTACTAGAACTGCATTCAGCAGGGAACTTGTCCGTACACTTAACCTGTACATAAAATGGTAATTTGTAAATATATTAAATATATTTAATACAGACGTCACGACTATTTCATAGATAGGGATAGCCAGAATTCTTAGTTTTTGTGCAGCAACATTTCGTAAACACGGACGTTTCGAGAGCTTACAATAATGTAATTTTACATCTTATTTGCACCTTTATACCTTATAAATTACAAATAATCATAAATAATTTATAACGTTGCGCATGTACTCCCCTAAGAGGTATGCAGCAGAAGTACTCAATAAAAAAAAAATAGTGGCACTCCGGGAGTGCCGACAGAAGTGCCATCACTTACTGACATATCGAGTACCTATACATTAAAACCAAGTACATCCTGAGGACAGCCGAACACATTCGAAGCGGTGTCGGTTACGGTAACAGTGGCGCGTATTCAATGGTTTTTCCCATCTCAAAAAATACCCAACGCGCCTAAAGAAGTTTTCACTTCAAAAAATCTGTTTTCTCAATTTGCAACATTGTATAGGATTGATTCGCAAATTCTTGTTTCAAGCAAGATCTAGAGTTAAAACAAAGCTTATTTTTCTTTATACGAATATTACATGACAACAATCGTCAACCGCAACACTCTTCAATTAAGGTTACACTAATTACCGCACTGGAGTGCTCTCCCTCCGAGCAAGAGGGAAAACTGCCGAATTTTTAGCACGAACAAGCTAGCTCGAGACTTAATTACGTCATACATAAGTATTGCCGTGTGGGTAGTTGGAAAAAAAAACTACTCAAAGCCTCTTATGAGGAGACTTGAAGGAAATCAGGCAAAACCTATATTACATATAATATAATAACATTTCACAATACTGCCACAGAATAGATCAGAGGGGCAATTCTCGTAATTTTAAGAACGTTCACAGTCTGATCTTAGTCTCAATCTGTCAAAAATACCTCAAATTTTCCTACATTTTGACAAGTTTTTGACTTTTGTTTGTCGTCGAGATGACACTGAGACTAGATTTTTAACGTTTTAAATTAAGAGAATTGGTCTTCTGAATAAAATGTCAACGCAATGGGGATAAAAACTGCCACTTGCTCACTTCAGATGTCGCTAGTACTGCGGGTCTAAGAATACTTGTGGATGTTAGGTACCTATACCTGCTTAAAGCCTGTCGTTGAATAGGGCATTATCCATGATTAGTATGATTTAAACTCAAAGTGTGTAACGTCAAACAGAAATTACGAAAAAAGATGGATATTTGAATGACAACCTTTTTTCAGTATCCACGTTTTCAACAACTCCAAAAAGTTTGGCAAGAATGGTTTCACTCGTTACGTCTACCACAGGTAAAGAGTAGGTACTCAATACGTAAATACGAGTATATAGATGCAGACAGGTACCAAAAACATCTCCGAACCTTCTCTCATACATTAACTTCACTTTTATTAGTCCGGAAATCTAATATCGAATACAGTTCATTCATCACAGCACTAATGCACCGGGCGTACGGCTCGTATACGGCAGGTATCCGGCACGTATACAACAGGTACACGGGACGTATACCGCCGTATACGGGACGCATTACACTGCATTATGTGCACTCGATATTCCGATATTCCATTAGTTTGAGCGCAAATAAGGGATGTTTGATGCTGTGGATCGGTTCTGTGATGTGTTCGGAATTTGGTTGGAAAGACGAGGTATTTCATAAATTATTGGGATTTTATGTTGTTGGGATTTGTTTCCGTTCTTTGTCCTTCAAGTGGACTATTTACACTCCAAGGCGGAGTCGTCTATGAATCTCCACCTGAACAGGTTTTCCTTGCTTCGGCCAACCTGGGCCCGGAGCCTGTTTAAAGACTTTAGGTTTTAAAGACTTTAGGTTTTAGGTTAGAGCGAGGCCACACGATGCGTTAACGGTGCGGTGCGGCACCGCACCGCAATTAATTCGAGCTATAGGGTGCCACACGGGCTGTGCGGCACCGCAGTAGAATGCTGTTAACCGCGGTGCGCGTCGCAGCCTACCACCCCTCCCCGCCTCTTCTCGCAGGTCACAAGCGCGGCGCGCCTACGGTGCGACGCCGCACGGCGACCGAACACATCGTGGGTTATGGCATAGTGATTTGTATGTAGGATGACGTTGCGGCACCGCTCCGGCGCCGCACCGCACCGTTAACGCATCGTGTGGCCTTACTCTTACGCAAGGCAACTCATGTCCAGGTGGGAGATCTTCAGCGGGCCGAACAAATGGTATGGAAAGGTAGTATATCATATATTAGCACCATTCAGCTCAACCATTTTGAAGGGAGCTAAATGATCCAACACATGCACCACCATCAGCGAGACATTTGAGAGAGCATGACATACTCTCAGCCGCCAGAGCACATTCAAGTCAATGAAAGACGTACCCAGTAAATGGTAGCTTTATAGTATGTACATAGTACTCACACATGTGCTATGCAATTATACAGTACAAGTATACTAAAGTTACATAGACAGATAGAAGATGGAATATTCTTTATTATGTAAATAATAAAATTTTTATAAATGTTGACATTTTCTAAGGGGTGACACAAGGGGCGGTCTTAACATTAAAAGCGATATTTTCAAGACAACCTTTGGATTAAGGCAGGAGAGACAATACTGAAGGTAGTCTGTGGTGTACCATTTACTATAATGTATAATGGGTAGGTATAATGAACCTAAAACATTTAACAATTTTACTTGTTTATAAAAATACACACACATATTATACACACAAATCACACTATACTTTTAGGGAAAATGCGGTCTCGACCAAGCCAAGTTTAAATGAAGTAAAAAGGAACAGAAAACAAATGAATTCTAATTAATTACAACACATTAATACTTGAACACCCAATCATCATCTGCAAGAACTCATTAAAAAAGTAATTCAACGAAAATGAAATTAAAATTTCATTCTGCGGCTTGTTGGTTCATTATACGAAAAAAAAAAAACGTGAAAATACGTTTTCCATGTCACATCGTTACGTCAAACGCAGTCGAAACAGAGAGCCATTATTTTTTATGGCAACATTACGGTTCGGCACACGAATCTGGACTCGGAAAATCTTTTGAATTGTTAAATATTTTTGCCCTTATACATTAATATTGTATTATAATTTTTATTTATACCAAATGAAATACTTCGAAAGAATGCAAGTGGAATTTTTTTGTGGTATGTAATAATAATTAAGAGAACGATTTTTACAAAATAACGGTAAAACAAGCGCACAGATTATTTGAATAACTAACCTGATAAGTTATAAATTATCGCTTTTTTTAATCTTTATTTAAAGAGCTTTTTTGCTAAATACGAATACGACACTCTATAGGTATACAAAAGATTATCGTTAGGAACGCTTACTTACTTTAGAACAAAAAGTTACAATAAAGTAATCGTTCCTCTGACGCTATACTTTACTGCGTATTCTTCATTACCTACCCTTTATAGACGAAAAACATGACCAGCACTTTTACAGCACAAAAAAAAACAAAATTCACAAAACTAATATAACCTGTTTCAAAAATCGGGTAACTTCGCAGTCCAATAAATTCACAAAAGTATCCTCTATACGTGTACCCCATTTGCACACAGTCACAAATAAAATATGCAACAAGGCATAATTAAAATGGCGTCGGCTAATTTTTATAGCCTTTAGCCGAATTTGTATGTTCTGAGGATTTCCGGGCCACCTGCGATGACTGTCTTTTGTTTTATAAAGTTGTTTTTTTAGTTGGTTTTCTTCAAAAGTTTTCTGTATTTTCAAGTAAGTGTTGTTATATTTTTTTTTACCTGAACTTTACAATTTTATATTTTCTTTTATAAGCAGCATGTCTCTGTCTTAAATAAATGTTATTGATTTTTAACTAAAAAATGATTCTGAAGCCTACAACTAACAATCATTTTTTTATGAATTTTTTGTTTTGTAGCAGTAGGTAGGTAGCGGGGCTAAGACCTGGTTAAGACTCGCACAGACCAGGGAAGCATGACACAAAAGGAAGGACGCGTATGCGCAGCAGTAGCTAGAACAAGGCTGCCAATGACGATGTTGATAGCTCCGTATAAAATGACTTGTCCAAAGAAGAATTAAGTATCACAATCACCTATTTCTGCACAAACTTTTCCATTATAATGAGTGTTGACGTGTTCCAATTTGAAACGTGGGTATGAGGAACAGGGTGTAAAGATCACTCATACTCTATTGAAAAGAGAGGATACTCCGACCAGACAGTTCTTGTCTGGCGGGCAACTGCCCCATGAGTCATGTCGGACCGTTGTATATATGCTAATTGCGCGGTAAACTCTGCTTGCGAGATGCAGGATTGTGCGTGACGTCAGTATGACGCGTGGTTCGCATATGGCGTTTTAGATAACGCTACAGTATGATTACTGGGGAAATTACAGGTACGTGACACTTTTCCGTCTATTCAACCTTGTGGATGACGGGCACGATACAATGATGCGTATGTCCTCGAGAGAGCCTACCAGGTGATAAGGGGATAGAACAACTACATAACTTGCTGCTTGCTTTTGTTTTATTGTATTCCACATGTAAGTAAACTTAGATGGTAAGTTTTTTAAAAGTATTTGATGTTTTTTGTGAACCCCATTGAGCTGAACAATATAAAAAAAAAAACAGTGGCACTCCGGGAGTGCCGACAGAAGTGAAAACAAAACACAAACAGAATACTTTGCCATCACTCACTGACAAATCGGATAAACATTAAAACCGAGTACATCCCGAGGAGAGCCGAACACATCCGAAGCGATGTCGGTTACGGTAATAGTGGCGCAAATTCAATGGTTTTTTCCCATCCCAAAAAATTCCTGATGCGCCTAAAGAAGCTTCTAAAAGACTTTTATTCTAGTTGAATGAAAGTTCATTAACATTGCGCCTGCTTTATCCGAAGGAGTAGGTAGAGTTTATACCCAATTTTTTAAATTATATTTAAGAGCCATTGACCGGATAGAAATTCATAGGTACTCTAGGCTAATAATGAGAGTTTCCATTATGAAAAACCGACAACAGATGGGCCAGTTCTGTCATCAAAGTTACTGACAAACAGACAAAAGCATTAAAAAAACGACTAAAAAACAAAGCCCTTTGTTCCTTCACTTAAATATTAAGTTTCCTAAGTTTCCGTTACATTTTTGATGGTCTTATAACAATAATGCCCTGAACAAGTTGTTAAAATTGAATTATTACATTTTTACCGTTCCTCGACACATCTAATTGGCGAAGCGGCGTGTTTTTCTTAGGAATTATGTGTGTAAGCCGGTATGAACAAAGAGGGTACTAATTATAATGATTTTAACATACAAATGCAAAATTATTTCATATATTTTTATTTCCGTGTAATTCTTTTCTCTCGGGGTTTTTTTTTTTTTGTTGAATGGCCCGCTCTTGACCTCGATTACGCCTGATGGATGAGGTCTATGATGGAACAAGCATGCCCAGAAGATGCCTAAAGCATTGAAACTCCCACGCATCAATGAAATAGCAGGCTGCTTGACGCCGGACTCCAGTGGAAGGGTAGTCGCAAACCAGGCGGGCGTCAGCCCTACCACCGCAAGGGAAGAATTGGCCATTCAAATAAGGTGTTGGGTGTGACTGTCCAGGATGCGCCGAACGCTCGGTTCAGTTGAGTGACTGGCGGAACAAACTGCGCTACACGAGGAGGCTTCATGCATCCCAAAAGGTTTTCGTTTTACGGTAACTGTAATTCTATCTGCAAGGACTTGAATGGCATATCGACCTGTTTACGTAACATAACATCACGCCAGTCATTCTTGAAGGGTTAGGCAGATTACACCCACATTTCGTCGATTAAATTTAAGTCTCATGTAATAGGGGGCAAGCCTATTGCAACCACCGGGCACAATTCCAGGGATGTAACTGAGAAATTCCAGATGAAAAACATTAATAACACCTCGCCCGACCTGGGAATCGACCTGTTCACGTGATAACATAGACCGTATTGTCTAGTTAGTTTAGTGGTACAATTTCCAGATCGGGAACAGAGTGCGTTTTTCTTCAGAAAATTCTTTGCGGCAGCCCGAAGTCTGGATGTGACCGGTTGATGGCAATAGACTCATCTAAAACATGGATATTAAACATAGGCGAAATCTGGGTTTATTATACACTGCTGACATACACCTTTGGGGGGCAATAGCCTGATGTTATTTTACGTAGGCTTCTCAATGAATAGTTGGTTAAATGGTGGTTGGTTGGTTGGATAGTTGGTTGGTTAGTTAGTTGGCTATTATCTCCCAACCCAACCAATTGGTAAGCACATTTTACCGTTTTGTTGTAACTGGCGAAATGTGGGTACACTTCTGCCCAACTCTTCAGAGAAAAAAAAACGTGATCATCATCTGCCTAGCCTTTTTCCAACTTTGTTGGGCTCGGCTTCCAGTCTAATCGAATGCAGCTGAATATCAGTATTTTACATGGAGCGACTGCCTATCTGACCTCCACAACCCAGTTATTGGGTAATAAGATACCCCTTAGTCAGACTGGTTGTCAGACTTTCGGGCTTCTGACGACCCGTAACGACTGTCAAAGATCTACGAATGACAGCCGGGACCAACGGCTTAACGTGCTTTCCGAGACACGGAGGGGTCTCGGTATGTAAAGATGGTCACCCATCCACAGACCAACCGCGGCAAGCGTAGCTTAACCTGATCGATCGACCTGTGCGGCTGTTATTATTTAGCCACGGGCCCCGTGATATTACGATGATTTTACCGTTGTTAAAAGCCAAGAAGATACTCCTGTATTTCACAACATAATCCTCTTACAGTTCGAAAACGTATCATGTTTCTATCCTTACCAACATTATTGAAGTATATTCAGAAACCTACATTAAATATTATCTTGCAGAAAGCTAGCGGCATTCGCTCCAGGTTGAGTTGCGTTCAAAGAGTATCATGCACTTTGGAGGAGCATTAGTAATACATGACCAACCACGTGTAACTAAAATGCTTTATATAGATAATGTTACATTTTAATACACCTTTCTTCATGCCTTGAAATTGAAAGGGGGTAGACAGTCTTAAAGGTTTTAAAGTAGGATGAATCATCTAAGTTTTTGGGGTTGCTAACCTCAAGTTTTCTATCGTTAAATCTAGTTTGATATTGGCTTGAAAGGAAAGAGACACCCCTTTTTAACCGACTTTAAAAAAGGAGGTTCTGTATTCGACCCGTATGTATGTATGTTTGTATGTCCGCGATTATCTCAAAAACTGCTGAACCGATTTTGATATTTTTTTCATTAGTGTGATCTACATACGTTCAGGAAGGTTTTAGTATATAATACATTTATTTATTTATTTAATACTTCAAGCACATAAATGTACAGAGGCGGACTTAATGCCATAGGCATTTTCTACCAGTCAACCTTTGGGTGATGCAGAGACAAACAGCGGTAGGTGCAATCATGAAAATGAAGGAATAAATATTTTAAATATAAAGATACGCATAAACCTATTAAAACTATGAATATAATATATAACTAATTATATATAAATATAAGCACAAATAAATATACATAAATACATGAATATACTTACTAACTAAAAAAAAAAAAAAAAATAAGACAAGCAATGAGAAAATATTACCGTTGTGACGATACTGCCAGCTTCTTGCGAATGTGCTCGCGAACCTTAACTTTGAAGGATAATCGGTTGGTTGCCATCCTGATCTCCTGGGGGAGTGCATTCCACAGAGAGATAGACTGAACGAAGAAGGAAGAGTGAATGAAGTCTGTGCGGTGAGTGGGACATTGAAGAAGACGATTGTGTGATGAACGAAGATTTCTATTGTGGTTGGCGCAAATGTACTGAAAATGGGGGGCTAGATAACCAGGGGAAGACGGAGAATCAAGAAATGAGAACAAGGTGGTCAGCGCCCTTAGTTCTCTACGTTGGCGTATGGGCAACCACTTTAGAAGCGACCGATGCGCAGAAATATGATCATATTTACGCAGATTGAAAACGAATCGAATACAGTTATTGAGAAGACGGTCAAGTTTGTTGAGGAGATCTGCATTCAGGTCATAGTAGCACACATCACCATAATCGATGATAGGGAAAATAAGGGACTGCACAAGCATTGTCTTCGTACTTGATGGTAATAAATTTTTCAAACGGTACAAAGCCCGCAGCGTTCCAGTAACCTTCTGGCTCACCCTAGCAACTTGAGTCCGCCAGTTCAGGGTACAATCAATGTGCAAGCCTAGGTCCTTCACGTCAGTACCAAAAGGAACGATCATACCATTGAAGAGAACTGGTGGCAAGGTTTTACCATCTACTTTGCTAATACTACGAGAACTGCCAATGATGATCGCCTGACACTTCGTAGGGTTTACAGCTAAGCCAAATCTATCAGACCAGGATTTTATGGCTATCAAGTCCTTATTTAGTTTATCGATAGCGTCAGGTAATTCATCAACCTTCGCTTGACAGTACAACTGCAAGTCATCTGCATACAGATGATACGCACACTGAAGTTCGGAAGTTATAAGATTAATAAAAATAGAAAACAGAAGAGGAGAAAGTATACCGCCTTGAGGAACGCCAGTTTCCAAATCACACCAGCTAGAAGAAGAATCCCCAACATGAACGGACTGCTGACGTTCCTGAAGATAAGAGGAGAACCATTCCAGTGCTTCGGGAGAGACCATTATATAGGACAGAATGGCTAACAGGATGTCGTGACTGACGGTATTGAAGGCATTCGAGAAATCAACCAACACTAGAACAGTAACTTTGGTGTCTTCCAGTCCTGCCCTTATATCGCCAGTCACTTTAAGGAGTGCGGAAACAGTGCTGTGCCCAGGCCTAAACCCAGATTGGAGAGGACTAATAATTGAATTATAATGAACAAAGTCGGAGAATTGTTTGTGGACACAGGCCTCGAGCACTTTGGATGGGAAGGGAAGGATAGAAATTGGACGGAAGTCGGTAGGAAGAGAGGGATTGGAAACCTTAGGTAGTGGACGAACATAGGCTTTGCGCCACAGGGAAGGGAATACTCCAGAGTACAAAGAAAAATTTATAATGTGGGAAATCGCGGGTAGGAGATGATCCAGAATGGTAACGATCATACCACGGGTGATATTGTCACATCCCACCGCTTTCGATTTGATGGAGAGAATGATCTTTCTGATCTCTCCCGGTTCAACTGGAATGAAACTGAAAGAATTAGTATGAGAACGCGACAGACCAGAAATTAGAGACAGAGTTTGTTGCTTGGTTAGACGATCCATGGTAGAAACAGTGGAGAAATGCCGGTTGAGAACGTCTAAGTCAATTGAACTAGGAAGATCTAAATGTCGCGATTTGCCGATACCAAGAGTTCCAAGAAATTTCCAAATATCGGCAGAAGAGGAAGAATTGATAGTATCAAGAATATGGCGGCGTTTAGCATTGCGTATCATCTGATTACATCTATTTCTTGCAGCCTTAAATGATGTCCAGTTCTCATCAGTACGATCCTTTTTAAATTTACGGAACGCGCGGTTCCTACGTCGCATTGCCATCTGTATACCTCTAGTCATCCATGGTGCAGGTGGCCGTTTTAATTTAACCTTTTTGACGGGGGCATGGATGTTATAAAGGTTGACTACAACATCATTGAATATGGCAACCTTGTCGTCAACTGAGGTAGCTTCCGTCATAGGTTCCCAATTGACCACAGATGCGTCTTCTTTGAGCTTTTCGACGTTCATGCGCGCAAAACAACGCCTGTACAGGACTTTGGGCTTAGGTTTGGGAGGTTTCAGGATATAGGAAAGGAAAATCATGTCGTGATGAGAAAAGCCAGGAGCGTCATGTTGACCGTGGGAAGATACGAGGGAAGGATTCGAGGTGAGGATCAGGTCGAGCCAGGTGTCTTCGCCAACAGTGTTGTGGTGAGTAGGTTTGAGCGGCAATACGTGCAGACTAGCTGACTCGATAAGATGGAGGAGCTTACGGGACCGGGGGGAGTTGAGGGCAAGGAGGTTTGTGTTGAAATCACCCATGATGATGTGATGTGCATACTCCGAACCCAAAGATTCAAGTACTGATTCGAATTCAGTGAAGTAATCAACTGTGGGGGGACAGTAGACAACACCAATAATGGTTTTGGCTCCTTTGATACAGACTTCAAGAAAAATAAACTCCGCAGAAGCAGAATAATTTGAAGAGGATGTAGCAAGTATTTTGTAAGGAAAATCAGAGCGAAGGTATATGGCCACACCACCCCCTCCTTTACCAATCCGATCATTCCGTATAAGAACGAAATCAGTAAGAGGGTAAGTGGTGGACAGGAGATGTGGTTTGAGCCAAGTTTCAGAGATCAGGATGGCGTGAACATTGCTGTTATTAAACGCGTCGTACAGCTCGCTGTAGTGGCTTGGAACACTTTGAGCGTTAATGTGACACACATTCACCAGCCGATTAGACTGATCATTGAAAGTCTGTTGTAGAAAGTCCCCAAGAGTGTAGCTGAATGAACAAAAACTTTCATCGCAAGAAGACGCAGTAGATTGGTTGGCAGAAAAATAAGACTCATTGTCTGACATAAATATAAGTAGGTAGCTATTAACTTAAAATAAATAAATATAATATATATTAAAAAAAAAATATGCTATTACTAAAATCAGAGTAACTAACAGGTGCAACTGTACCACCCGCCAGCTTAACACCAACACTAAAAGCAATAAAATTAACAGTATACAGCACAAATTACACAAAGGAAAAAAAAGCATTGATCAGAATTATGATTATTCAACAAAGCGAAAAGAGATACATTAGGTAATTATTATTCTTATGTACGAAGTTATATGCATAAATGTACTGCATCTCCGGCATTTCTATGGGAATTTTGATGATTCTTCGAGTCGTCTCTTCAATTCTTCAATGCACTAGTGTTAATTGAATTTGTGTGGGGTTGGTACAACTAAAAAGTGAAAAATAAAAACTTTTTTACAAAAAAACAACCGACTTCAAAAAAAAACACTACAAAGTGAAAAATAACTTTAATTTCGGAAGTCGGTGTCAAAAAACGAAAATGCGGAACCAACGACACCGACTTCCGAAATTAAAGTTATTTTTCACTTTGTAGTGTTTTTTTTTAAGTCGGTTGTTTTTCAAACAGATATTTCACGTTTCAAGTTTTAATATAGTTAAAAAAAACCTTTCGCACCATTTAAAAGATAATAAAGTGCGAAAAATACATACTACCAAAATCATTACGGCACTTCAAAATTGATTTCATCTATTTATTTTAAAAAAATATGAAATTAATTCTGACAAAACTTTTAAAAGCCCTTTGATCATCATCCCTTCATATTTTTCGAGGCCTTGGCTTAAAGAGAGAGATTTAATTAATTGGTCATTATAACCTTAAGGGCTGTTGCCCTGGCAACGGTGGATTAGCCCGGAAAGGGTACAAACCTACCCTTTCGGAGTTTATAGCTAAGATAACAAGTGTATTATGTGTTGGTTTAAAAATAGAAGGGTGTTTGTTTACAGAATTATTGACATGCTCCTTTTAAGTATTTGCAAAAGGAGATCCTCAACTGTAAAGGTTGAAATCCGGTTCTCATGTCACGCAGAAATTGACATAGGTATATCTTATTTTATTCTCATGGAAAATTGAGGATGAAAATTACATTAAAGAAAGATTCAATGACTTGTCAAAAATTTTAAGAAAAGTGTTTCACGCTGAATAATTTAAATAATTTCTACTAAACGTGTCATCATCTGCCTAGCCTTTTCCCAACTATGTTGTGGTCGGCTTCCAGGCTAACCAGTATTTTACATAGAGCGACTGCCTATCTGACCTTCACAACCCAGTTATTGGGTAATACGATACACCTTGGTAAAACTGGTTGTCAGACTTTCGGGCTTCTGACGACCCGTAACGACTGTCAAAGATCCACGAATGACAGCCAGGACCAACGGCTTAACGTGCTTTCCGACGCACGGAGAGGTCTTGGTATGTAAAGGTGGTCACCCATCCACGGATCAACCGCGGCAAGCGTAGCTTAACTTGATCGATCGACCCGTGCGGCTGTCATTACTTAGCCACAAGCCCCTCTAAGCGTGTATCGGAAATAAATACTTGTTCTTCTTTAAAAAGACAGCAGATTTGCTACATTTCACTTATTTCACAACAATTTTTACTAATAATCTGAAAATATCAATTTATCACCCATCTTAGGAGTACCTATAACACGATAGCACGTCGGTCAGGTCTAACTGGGCCATGGCAATATTTTTTATTGTTTCAGATTACATCTGTAATTCATATCATATGGTGTACATGATAAAGGGTATCTTCGATTCTATTCGATCGACAAACTCGCTTGGAAATAAAGTCGAAAACCCCAACGTGCCATAACTAACAAACATAACACCACGTCTGTACTCCTCAAACTCAAAGCATTTATTTCAATTAAACCATTTATCGTCACTCACTGGACTTCTGAGGCAGGACATCGCCGTCGAGGTAGACCAAGACGAAGGTGTTGTGACGATCCAATATCATTCGCATAAGACAGGGAGGTTTGGAAGAAAAAAGGGGAGGCCTTTGCCCAGCAGTGGGACACAAAATAGGCTAACAAAAAAAAAACATTCCAAAGCGTAGTGAAGAAGAACGGAGAAGAAACTCTATGGGACACTCTTTTAAGTTATATTTTACAAAAATCATCATTACTTTTGAACTTATAATTATAAAATGAGAACGATGTAAAAAAAAAGACGTACCTACGCATGCAGAGTACAGCAAATAGTAACAAAACAACAATCCAAAAACGGTTAGGAAGAAGGATCGTGGTCACTGGACCCTTTCAAGCGGACAATCTGCCTCCATCTACTTCGGTCCAAAGTTGCTGAAAATTGCTTGAGGACGTAGCTTCTTTTACTTGGTCGGACCATCGTGTTGGCGACCGGCCTCTTGGTTTCTTTCCTTCGGTATTGCCAAAAAATCTGTACCTACCTATAGTACACCTAAATTTCGCCTCTTATGTGTGCCATAAGAACAATTCTTTTAACACGAAAAAAGAAGCCAAAACACTCCCATCCCAAAACACTTAAATAAATCCCCATACACTTGCCAAAAAACTTATAAATTATGCTAAAGAGATTCATCTCTGGGTAATAAATTTATAAAGAGCCACGTTAAAATCTGGTAGTAGGAGCCTTATCAATTTCAAGGAAACTTTAATACTTTGCAGCGTCTTTGTAAACTTTATGCTAATAGTAGATAGCTAAAGTTCAAGTTAACCCTGGCTTAAGTAAAACAAAGTGCTTTTGAGTCGAGAAGTTAGGACGGTCGAAAAAAATTGCAATGTAGTACACTGGGCTTGGTAGACGGATACGTCTGGGTTGTTTTGGGATTTTTAGCAGTGTTGAATGATTTCTTATGGCGTGTACTTAATCTGTCGAACTCTGCTAATGCGACACAATTGATTTTCTATTGTTTCGTCGCAAATAGGCGACGCGCGGTGCTTCACCGGTAAAACCCCTAATAATTCCTATGTCCTAAAAATATTAACACGCTCAATAGTACACTCTAATATAACATTTCCGCCTCTTTTTGTGTGCATAAGCATTAATTAGCCTATAATTTTCCCACTGCTGGGACACAGGCCTCCTCTCTATCAGAGGGAGTGGGCACGCGGGCCCAGTGCGGATGTTACATGTCTTCCAATTGGCACTAGGCCTGCTTGGTGGATTAAGCCCACTCCCTCTCACAGAGAGGAGGCCTGTATCCCAGCAGTGGGAACATTAAAGACTGATTATGTTATGCTACTGGCATGTGTATTATTGGCTTTACATCTACTCTTCTATCATGAACACAGCCTTACAGAAACAGGTGCAAACTTCTCTTTGCCTTTGTAGGGATTAAAACAACAATAGTTAGTTATTTTAATGATGACTGTAATACCTAATCTCCTAGTAGTTAGTGGCGGATTTAGTTCCATCTGCATTGTGTGGCTGACGAATGCGACTGAATTCAAAGGGACTCTTTTTTTTTAAAGGGACTTTTTGGTATAAGAAAAAAAAAACCGAGTGTGCTTATGACCACACGACTGAAGTGAAACTTCAAACGTATTTGGCTATGAGAGGAAGAGAGAAAGAAAATGGCGCGCGCACTGCTTTCTCTTGCTTATATCCCCCACTCAACTCCCGTTCGCCTCGCCCGATCACACTTTTCGTAACGCTTACGTCACGCGTTCGCCAGCTTACTCCCCAAGTCAAGCGTGCGTAAAGAAGTTTCACTTCAAAACAGTGGCACTCCGGGAGTGCCGACAGAAATGAAAACAAAGCACAAACAGAATACTTTGCCATCACTCACTGATTATCGGATATACATTAAAACCGAGTACATCCCGAGGACAGCCGAACACATCCGAAGCGGTGTCGATAAAGGTAACAGTGGCGCGAGTTCAATAGTTTTTTCCCATCTCAAAAACTGCCCAACGCGCCTAAAGAAGTTTTCACTTCAAAAATCTCTAATAATCGAGATCTGTTTCTATTTTAGATGAGATAATAGTTATCTATGTCTCGTAATTCAAATTACAACTAGCTTCTGCCCGCGACTTCGTTCGCGTGGAAGTCATAAGATACACAATGCCTATACTAAAATATCAGCCACATTTTTATAAAACTCCCCGTCGCAATTAATTCATTTTCGCTTAGCGTTCTTTCCGACTTTTTTTTCCTTTTGCTCGGCTCCTATTGGTCCTAGCGTGATGTTAAATAATAAAATTATTTAGCTAATTAAATATAATTAATTAAATAGGTATAAAAGCCCATCGCCTTCCCCCAAGAATTAAGCCATCAGTTGCAGCAAATTTTTTTCAAATCCGACTGATAGTTCCGGAGATTAACGCGTTCAAACAAACAAAAAAAACGAGTGTGCTTATGACCACACGACTGAAGTGAAACTTCAAACGTATTTGGCTATGAGAGGAAGAGAGAAAGAAAATATGCGCGCGCACTGCTTTCTCTTGCTTATATCCCCCACTCAACTCCCGTTCGCTTCGCCCGATCACACTTTTCGTAACGCTTACGTCACGCGTTCGCCAGCTTACTCCCCAAGTCAAGCGTGCGTAAAGAAGTTTCACTTTAAAACAGTGGCACACATAGATGTATTATTATGTAGCAATTAAGAAATTAGAAAAAAAATAAACGCTGCAAGTAAACTGGATAGTAATTAAAAAAGCAGTTAATCAAGAAAAACATTTCAAGCAACATTTTACAAAAGAATTCTATAAAATATTTTTGACGTCTTTAGAAACTCGCTGAAACTGAAATCAACTGAAGTGCCTTTAAAATTCTCGTTCGATATGAAAACGCCAGACAGGAGCCTTTATTTCGTTTCTTTTCCGTTTAAAACAAAATAAAATGGACGTAGAAAACTAAGAACGAGTAATGCCCGTGGGAGGTAAGAGTTCCGGGTTCGATTCCTGACCGAAGCAAGTCAGCTTTGGAGCTTAGTTGGCGTTGTTTCCTCGCCCCTCGGGAATTGTTTGTTCGTACGTATGTGTACATATAAAACTGACGGTTTGAACGTCTTGAAATCTTTTGAGTATTGTTTGACTGCATTTGTAATGGTTGAAGTTTTGAATGCGTTTAGAAAGGTTATTGAAACTTTACCTTTTGTTATTTATTACGCAATAATGGCTCCGTTTTACATTTATCAGAGGAGTGCAAGTAAGTCTAAGTTGTCTACCTTTACATTATTAATTTATTTAAACTATTCGCACACAAAAAAGGTACAAAGACGGGATTAATGCCTTAGGGATTCTCTACCATCAACCAAGGGTGGTGAAGAGATTAGATGGCAGTTGAACAATGATATAAAAAACTATTAAAGATATATTTTAATGAGTTATAAATAAAATAAGTACACAAATAGGTTATAATTTTAATTATAATACACATTTAGAATAATATATACTTATTAACCTTTTGAACGCCAGAGTATAAACGTATCGTCGTACCCCTGACGCCAGGCCACTTCAACAAAACAACACACACACACACACACTTAAAACAACAAATTTGTCGATATTGGTGGTTTATTTATATTAGTTTCATGCAATACAATATAAGCTTAAACTAAAACTTAAAAAAAGCTTAAACTTTTAAATTATATAAATAAAAACACACAAAAGTAATGATTAAATTGTGTATTTCATAATATGGTGCGACCCGTGCGACGTGTATTTTGTCATATATTTGTGACGTTGGCGTTCAGGGTAAGATTTCGTTTGTCACATATATGTGACAATGGCGTTCAAAAAGTTAAAATATATACAAAGTCAAGGGGAAGAGGTGTTGAGATAACTACGCTTTTGTTTTGAAAACAGTTCTGTAATTTCCGCTTAAATTCATACCGACTGGTTGGACATTACAAAAATATATAATCTCCATATTATGTGTCACATCATAAAAATCATAATAATATTCCAAATGGGCGTTTTAATCACGAGGGACTAATGCTACAATCTACCAATACACCAGCAGATTGGTGACACATGATTTTATATCCAAATAAGGTGTGAAACCTTCATCATAGATTAATTAATTGAAAACAAAGATGGCACCGGTTGAACAGCCGAGTGTGGGAGGAGGATTACTTTGTCGCCCGAAGGCAATGGATGTATTGGTTATCCATTAGCCAGCTACCTTTATTTATATTAATGAATGACTAGCAGCGCCTCGCGGTTTCACCCGCATAAGTATAGATCCCGTGAGAATATCGGGATAAAAAGTACTCTACGTGTTATTCTGATGTATAAGCTGTATTACTGTAAAGCTTCTTCAAAATCCGTTCAGTAGTTTTTGCATGAAAGAGTAACAAACATCCATCCATCCATCTTCACAAGGTTTCGCGTTTATAATATTAGTAGGATAGTAGAAAGTAGGATAATTTGTGAGTCATGATAATAATAAATGTGTTGGTATTTTTTAAAGAAGGATAAATAGAAAAATATGGAATGAGAGAAAGACCTAAGAAAGTAAAGAAAAAGGTTAGAAAAACTTAATTGTTAAGGCTTTCCTGGCCTACTTGGATTGCTAGTTAGGTACCTACCTGACTAGTAATTTCAGTATGTAACGTTTTACTGAGTTTTATACCTCAAAAACGTTGCCTGGTTAAAGAATAACACCTAACTTTGATTCATCTTATCTGACCATCCATCGCTTTCCATCAGGCGTGATCGCGAGCAGGCCCATTCAGCAATAAAAAAAAACTTTTATTTTCACAAAATCATACCAACTTATACCCTAAACAGCCTACAACCTCAACCAAAAATCACGAGCACAATAAATAAATAAAAACAAGAACAATAAAAAACAACAACAAAAAAGCCGGAAGCTCCGTCTCGGAAGCCGGTATTGTACTATACTCATATTCAAGAAAATATGACACCAGTTTCGCCGTGTCCATTGTAATGCTTGAAAAGTATAACTGGCTCACTTAAAAATACAATACATTCACGAAAAAGTACACTGAAAACACACACAGAGACACAAAATCTGTTGAAAGTGCAGCCAAACGCACACATTGAAGGAATCTCGCGATCTGTGCGCACGTATACGCGTCTGTGTTATAATGTGTGCGTCAGGGTCGCAAGTAGTGGGTGTACAAACGCGTACAAAATTCCCGCGCAGTGAACTTCGCCTTTATCTGGTAATGTCCCGTGCACATTGAGAGAAAAACGTTTATTTTTATTACGCTTGGCTACTGCCACAATAGATGTAACACCTAAACGTGACTTATACTTTACTTTTATAGTTTGAATTTGAATTGGAAAGTTTAACTTTAACGGGTTTGATGTTTTCTGTTATTATAATGGTTTTTCATGGCGGACATTTTAATAAAGGAAAAGTTTCGTTGTAATTTTGCATTGGTTGTGAGAGTGCCAATACTAATTTAATAAAGTATGGTTTACTGTTATCTTTATAGTCGATAATAGTTACCTCAAAACTTAACGTCTTATTATGTAACTCTTTGACTTTTATTCGTGCTTCAAAACTAGACATGCAATCTTTTTATTAAAAATACTTTGCATTTCGTTGCTTTTAGCCATCTTCATTAAAAAGAGCTGGTTCTTATTAGCAGTCATAAGGGGCTTGTGGGAAAGTAATAACAGCCGCACGGTTCGATCGATCAGGTTAAGCTACGCTTGCCGCGGTTTGTGCGTGGACGGGTGACCATCTTTACATATCAAGACCTCGCCATGCCTCGGAAAGCACGTTAAGCCGTTGGTCTCGTCCGTCATTCGTGGATATTTGGCAGTTGTTACGGGTCGTCAGAAGCCTGTAAGTCTTACAACCAGTCTTACCAAGGGGCATCGATCTTATTACCCAGTAAGTGGGTTTAGGAGATCAAATAGGCAGTCGCTCCATGTAAAGTAAAAGCCGAGGGTCCATATAGTTGGGAAAAGGCTAGCCAGATGATGATCTATCCATCATGACATAATGCTGAGTCTCCAAATCCACATGAAAATGTTCATTATAAAAAAAAAAAACTAAACGCATAAATAGTGCTATAAAATAAGAAAGAATAAAGAGCTTCATTATACACAGCACAGTGCTTATAAAGAAAGCTTCACTAAACAATTTTAAGCTGCATTATAATGATAAAATCAGAGCATAATAAAAAGAAGCGCCAAAAAACGATGATGCCGCAGCCTAGCGGAGCATGTGCGAGTCATTTGCGTATGCTAATCCTTGTCCAACGTCCGCGATATAAATTGATTTATCGCCCGCATCGGACGGTTGGATCGGTCGGTCACAGACTTTTATATGACGTATGAAAATGTTGACGCAGGAAAATTGTATTTTCGGAATGATTGTATGAATATGAATTTTATTATTTTTCAAGGTTTGCGGTTTTCTTTTTATTTCAATGAGTAAACGCATACTACTAATGGTATCTGAAATATGTTTATTAGGTAACCAGCAACCAGGATCATTGATTGAAACCTAAATATCATAATGAAGCTTACAGTAGAATACTAGTTAATATTAGGTATTCTACTCTGTCTGCCAAACCCTTTGGGATAAACAGGCATTTTTATAAGCAGAAATGTTCAAATATAAAAAAAAAAACACTGCACGGCCCTAGAAATTATTGTACGTTGCATAACTATTATCAGTAACTTAGGTAATTATAATAGGCTAGTTTCCTAAAAAATTCTAATTAGTCCGTCAGTTAGATTATCAAAAAATATTGGACCCTTATTTTTTCTTTTGTCAATTATATAAAAAATGATGAAGATATCGCCCGTTAAGGTTCCGCGTAACGTCACGCCGTGCGACACTTTTTAGCACGGCGTGACGTCACGACCCCCCACTCCCAAATTTTGACGCGCTTTATCTTTGTCATTTTTTGTTTGATTGACAAAAGAAAAAATAAGGGTCCATTATTTTTCGATAATCTAACTGACGGACTAAATCTAATTATTATTTTTTTACCCAGGAAAATACCCTATTACTGAAAATTCGGTACTACTCGTATTATTACATAAATGGGCCGGTATGTATCTTTTTAAAGGTTGACTGGTAGAAAATGCCTATGGCATTAAGTCCGCCTCTGTACATTTATGTGCTTGAAGTATTAAATAAATAAATAAATAAATAAAAAATAAACGTGCTCGGTACAAACACGTAATAAATTTCTCTATTAAAAAAAAGTTTACATTCAAACCCACCACAGACTAGCACATAACCATAGCTAACGTATGGCTCGATTACCCGCGCGGCTAGACCGAGGTGTTACTCTGTGGTCAGTGATTAATTTTGTGGTCATGTATCGTGTTCGGCCAGTAAGGGAATGAAAATTAGATTAAAATGGCTTGATGGTCCGTATTAATGGATCATCTAGAGGTCGGGTTGTGTGAGGGATGTATATTATGTAAGTTCTGTAACATATGTGTGAGCCTTTATAGTAATTTTGATACTTATAGTTCCATGTGGAACGGTGGCGTGGGAAAACGGAATAAAAGATCAAGAAAATATAATTATCCATACTAATACTAATATTATAAATTCGAAAGTAACTCTGTGTTACCTTTTCACGCCTAGACCACTGAACCGATTTAGATGAAATTTGGTATAGAGATAGTTTGTGTCGTGGGGAAGGACATAGGTTAGTTTTTATCCCGATATTCCCACGGGATCGACACCTATGCGGGTGAAACCGCGGGGTGCAGCTAATACATATATATAGTTTGTGTCGTGGGGAAGGACATAGGTTAGTTTTTATCCCGATATTCCCACGGGATCGACACCTATGCGGGTGAAACCGCGGGGTGCAGCTAATACATATATATTTTTTTGTGATGCATCGATGGCCAGGATTTGAATTGCGATGGGTTAAATTTAAAGAATTTTACTATTGTATAAGATTCGCACAGGTCAAGGAAGCATGGTAAAAAAGAGAGGATTCCTATAGCAGTGGCTGGAAACGATGGGTTACACTATCGACCTATAATGTTCCCACTGCTGGGACACAGGCCTCCTCTCTGTGAGGGCGTGGGCCGTCATCCACCACGCGAGCCCAGTGCGGGTTTGAAGATGGATGACATGTGAAAAATGCATTATCTTCCGAAAAAGTATGTCTAGGAAAGACCAGAGCGGCAGCGGGCTGGCCTATTTTTCGCCAAAGAATCAGCATTTCAACATTGCAACAGCATTCCTATTGACAGCGATGCGGACGAAATTTTTGAAGCCTTATGATTATTTCTCCTCCATTTTCTTATATACAAGTACTTACCTACATATTATTATTTTCAGAGTGTTAGCTCATACACCTATTAATGTAAATATTATCTTGTTTGAAAATCATTTAAGAGCTAGAAAAACTATGATTAATATTACTAAATTGACGACTGATAGAGATTAATGGCAAAACAGAAGGCCAATTCTCGTAATTGACCGGTCAAGCGGCGCGCGTCGCCCATTGGCGACGGAACAATAGAAAATCAATTGTGTCTCATTAGCAAACTTTACAGATCAAAAATGTTCAAAATCTAGTCGCAGTCTCATCTCAGCGACAAAGAAATGTCAAAAACTTGTCAAAATGTAGGGAAATTAGAGGCACTTTTGACAGATTGAGACTGAGATCAGACTGTGAACGTTTTTAAAATTACGAGAATTGCCCCTCAGACATTCTGCACTAACCCTTAATACATTGGAATAAGCGCAGAAGGACGATCAGTGTAAATATCTTCCCAGTACCTAACTAAAACCAAACATACTCCATGAGCCCCAATGCATACCGCCATACATTTCGCCTCGCCAGCCGTTAGACTAAAAATCTAATGGGATTTGCATGGGAATTGAGTCGAGGTTTACTTTGTGGTCGGTATCATTGCTTAATCCATTTGGAGGCTGCGTTTAAAGGGGCAGTTGTGGTCATAGATTAAAATGGTTTGGGTAGAGGCAATGGAGTTATAAAGGTTTATAGTTATAGAGATACATAATAGAAGAATGGGGTGCAAAGCCTTCATGGGTCGCGATACTAAAATTAAGAAAAATTGACTGAAATGTTCTTCCATAAGATAATGATATTCTTTGTTGACATTTTTATATACGAACTAGCTGCGCCCCGCGATTTCACCCGCATAAGTTTCGATCCCGTGGGTATATCGAGATAAAACTATCTTATGACCTTTTCCGGGACTCAAACTATATCTATACCAAATTTCATCCAAATCGGTTCATTGTTTTTGGGTGTGAAAAGGTAACATACAGACAGACAGAGTTACTTTCGAATTTATAATATTAGTATGGAATTGTGCCGTACGCAAAATACACGCATTGACGTGGAATTGCGGACACCAGCCCGTATTATATTACCTATACGAAGTTGTGACTAAATAATACCTACTTATTTGTTTATGTGCTGTCTTAATTTATTGACATATTATTAACTATTAGTGATTGTCATGAAATTGTGATATCTACCTGTAAATTGACATTCGATTACCTAAACTATGTTGTATGCCTTCTGGCGGTACATAGTATTGTCAACATTTTTTTTATACAGGGTGAAGTTAAATTCGTGAGCATCCTTTTAAGGGGTCATTCTACTCATCATCATGAACAATTTTTACTATGGGACTACACCTTAAAAATCAGCTGTTCCTTGCATTTATGTTCACATAACTCGTCAAATGTAGGGAACAGCTGATTTTTTTTCGCAATTTCTGGTTTGGTCCCATAGTAAAAGTTGTTCATAATGATGATTACTATGACCCCTTAAAAGGATATTGACACAGGGTAAAATTATACAAATGTTCCTGTATAACATCGGTATAATTTTACGCTATGTCCATAAAATGAATTTGAAGGAATAAAGAAAAAGATTATAGGTCCCCACAATGAGCACCGTGAATAATAATAAAACATCCCATGCTGATTTCGGCTACGGAGACTGTGTTCCTAACATCTGTAGGTCACGCGTATTTGTGCTTTGCACCCAAATATGCAGGTCAAATTGTTAAATATAACCCTGGATATTGACCCATATCAACGGACCACCTAGACACTGAAATTTCTACCATCAACCAGCAAAGCTGTATATCCGATTAGCATAATAAGCCCAGCTAGATGGACGGACGACCTAAAGAAGGTGGCTGGGGTAGACTGGATGCGGAAGGCGGAGGACAGGGTGCTGTGGCGCGGTCTGGGAGAGGCCTATGTCCAGCAGTGGACTGCGATAGGCTGAGTTGATTGATTGATTGATAATAAGCCCATAATGTTCCGACTGCTGGGACACAGGCCTCCTGTCTGTGAGAAGGAGTGGGCCGTAATCCATCACGCTGACCCAGCACATGTCTTTGAATTTTTGGTTCTACGACATGCCTGTTTCCACGCAATGTTTTCTTCCACTGTTTTGAGAGTAGTGGGAATGAAATTTTGTCCATTTAAACTTAGGATATTCCATGACGGTGGCATTACAGAGACACCCATTCATCATCTGCCTAGCCTTTTCCCAACTATGTTGTGGTCGGCTTCCAGTCTAACCGGATGCAGCTGAATACTAGTATTTGATATGGAGCGACTGCCTATCTGACTTCCACAACCCAGTTACCGGGTAATACGATATCCCTTGGTAAGACTGGTTATCAGACTTTCGGGCTTCTGACTACCCGTAACGACTGTCAAAGATCGTCGAATGATAGCCGGGACCAACGGCTTAACGTGCTTTCCGAGGCACGGAGGGGTCTCGGTATGTAAAGATGATCACCCATCCACAGACCAACCGCGGCAGAGACACCCATTGGACTTTTTAAATCTTAGTTTAGAAGGCCGGGTTGGAAAACTAAATAAGTAATACTTGTTAAAATAATGTGCCAATTTTGATGTTAAGTAAGTCATAAAACTGTGTATTATACTTTTTTACATAACAGGTTAAACCTGGCAGTTATTTTAACAATCAAATCGTTTCTTATTATATTACAAGTTCCCACAAAATTTGGTACTTTGTGTCTATTTTCATTGAATTATAAGTTGAGCCCTTTTCGAATACTCCAAAGTTTGGAATCACTCAAACTTCATTGTTACAATCTTAATAAAATAACTGGGCAAAGATGTTAAGTAAAAGTTTCATTTCTTGGAATAGAAATATTGTTTTAATTATCATCTTCAATTTATATCAGCCAATTACTGGATATAAATCTCCTCAAAATCTATATAAAATAAAATGCAATGCTATTTGTTGGTAAAGCTACTTGAAATTAGTATTAATGGAAAGAAAAATTAACGTGTTTTTTCTATGGGATTTTTGTATGAATTGTTGAAAATTATGATTGAAACGTGGTCGCTCACAATGGCCCTTATTAGAAGGCTGAAAGTCACCCAAAGGGCAATGGACAGGGCTATGCATGGAGTTTCCCTGCGGAATCGAATCAGAAATGAAGAGATCCGCAGGAGAACCAAGGTAACCGACATAGCCCGAAGAATTGCCAAACTTAAGTGGCAGTGGGCAGGGCACATTGCTCGCAAAACAGATGGCCGATGGGGCCGAAAGGTTCTGGAATGGCGACCGCGTACCGGAAGGCGTAGCGTAGGAAGGCCTCCCACAAGGTGGACCGACGACCTTGTGAAGGCCGCAGGAACTCGTTGGATGCGAGAAGCACAAAACCGGTCGAAGTGGAGGTGCTTGGGGGAGGTCTATGTCCAGCAGTGGACGTCTTTCAGCTGAAATGATGATGATTGAAAATTGAACAGAAAAACGTATATCGGGTCAGCTTGTATCATATACAAATTACTGATCATTAATTTCATTGCGTGACCTTTCAACATCTCACAAAGTCTGTGTCTAGATTGGGGTTCTACAACTTACGTCAGTATCTAAATAAGGATTCTCTGTTGTGTTTGTGAAATTTTCCAATTTTGTTATTCTCTTCGGCATTCATACCTTTCTACTGGGTACTAGAATCAATACGAGTTAAACGATCTAAAAATATCTTTTACTTCTTGTTGTCATCAGTCACATCCGTTATTTATAAATTACTAGCTGCGCTCGGTTTCACCCGCATAAGTGTCGATCCCGTGGGAATATCGGGATAAAAACTATCCTATGTCCTTTCCCGGGACTCAAACTATCTCTATACTAAATTTCATCTAAATCGGTTCAGTGGTTTAGGCGTGAAAAGGTAACATACAGGCAGACAGACAGATAGACAGAGTTACTTTCGAATTTATAATATTAGTTAATATACTGAGTATGGATTTATACGGTAGCAAAAACACTAGCCACTCATTAGCTGAACCGCCTCCTAAGCTAAACTGCCAGAAGACCTTTGAAAAAAAAAAAAAGTTTGTTAGTGGCGCTGGCTGCTCACGAGGCCGCCAGACGTACCACAGTATCAAACAAAAAAACAAACAACAACAAAACACACACAAACATGTTTCTTTCTTTTCTTTCTTTCTTTATTTATCATCAGTCTTGTTAATGGACCATAACCTACTGCTGTATCCCTGGGTTTCAGACAGAACCACGTGAAACCACACCTACCCATCAATTCCAAAACATCCCTCACTTGAACCACTCCAATCGCATGTACAATCAACCGAGCGCGCATAATAAAACTTGAACCACAAAACCGCCCTTACTGCTACAAACACAACGCACTGCCACAGTCATACTGGTACCTACCTTGGACGAGTGGTTGACCGTACCAGTGAACAGAACCCCGCCCATTTCGACTCACCAATACACTTATACAATTAAACCTTTCGAATTGAATTGGAAGCAATAAAGATCGATACAGTATAAAGTAGTCCCTCCAAAAACAAACATAGTAAATAGAGGACTGACCGTTTTCACACCAAATGGTCTGTGAAAAAGGAGCATACGGTTTTTGGGTTCTGCAGGACAGAAGTTAGACGCCATTTTTCTGAAGGAACTAGGCACTTTTCCACTAACTATTAACTTAAATTAATTTTCCTTTTCTTTGTTTTCAATAATAATGGTTAATTCAGAATTAAGATAAAATGTACCTAAATAAGAACTTATACCTAATTAATTCATATTAATAACCTAACCTAACGAAAAATTCCTCCGCTTCGCTATCGACTTGTAATGTACCCAAGAGACTGGCGGCATTACCAGGTTGTATGGCAATGCTTAGCCTCTGACCAAGGTTTAGCAAGGTTATGGGATGTGTCAACCAGCCGTTTGGGAGATTTATTATTGATCTCTGTACCTACATTTCTAAAGTACAGAATTCTAATAGGTTTGGGACATCATAGATGCAGAAATTGTAATTAGATTCTTCTGTTAGCGAAATTCTGTTACTTATAATATTGAATTTGACTTGATGATTGGCAATTGTGTCACTGCTATTTTGCAAGTCTAAAAAAAAAAACTGAAGATTGTTCGATAAAAAGCATAGCTTTTATTTGCTGGACTTATTTATTTCTTTCATGATTTTTCTGTTTGTGCCATTCAAAAACAGGAAACTCCGATTTTGGATCACGACAACTTACACCCATTGCCTTGTCAGCTTCTAAGGCCCAGGATATTGAGCGAAAAACTAAAAACGCTAAAGATTTTATTCCCAAAGAAACCCGACAAGCTTATCGTGTTCACGCTTGCCCGTATTTTTTCCAGTCCGCCATTGCACCGCCTCCGTTGACTGAAATAATTTCGCTTCAGGCTCATTTGTATGTAAATGCGGCCCGACCGTTTATATCTCTGTTTGCCTCTCCATGTTTTTTTATAGTCTACGCTTTTAAAGTATTATCCGCTCGGTTGGGGCGCTGTTCTAGTGGAGTGGCTTTTGGGTGTATAGAGATTTTTGCTTTAAGCTGTAAGACCTTTAAGTGGTAACCAGGTATAGAGCTTAAAGGTTGCTAAGGAACTTGAGAATTTTTTATTTGTGGATGGAATTTCAGAGAGGAAAATGCTTGTTTATATTTATTGTGCGCGGTGCTTCTTGGATGAATAAGCTGCGAATTATTTGGTAGATAAAAAACTTTTATACAAAAAAAACAACAGACTTCAAAAAAAAAAAAAACACTACAAAATGATAAATAACTTTAATTTCGGAAGTCGGTGTCGTTGATTCCACATGTTCGTTTTTTGACA
The DNA here is from genome assembly GCA_947508005.1 of Amphipoea lucens. Lineage (NCBI taxonomy): Eukaryota > Metazoa > Arthropoda > Insecta > Lepidoptera > Noctuidae > Amphipoea > Amphipoea lucens. The sequence goes on from OX382372.1 coordinate 19,526,514, forward strand.
CCGACTTCCGAAATTAAAGTTATTTTTCACTTTGTAGTTTGTTTTTTGAAGTCGGTTGTTTTTTTTTTTAAGTTTTTATTTTTCACTTTTTAGTTGTACCTACCCCACACAAATTCAATTAACACTAGTGCATTAAAGAATTGTAGACACCGACTAGAAGAATCATCAAAATTCGCATAGAAATGCCGGAGATGCAGTACATTTATGCATATAACTTCGTACATAAGAACAATTACCTAATGTATTATATACTAAAACCTTCCTGAAAGTATTTAAATCATATTAATGAAAGAATTATCAAAATCGGTTCATTAGTTTTTGAGAAAATCGCGGACATACAAACATACATACATACGAGTCGAATACAGAACCTCCTTTTTTGAAGTCGGTTAAAAAAATAGGTACACTTCACTGAAAAAATAACTATCTAAATGGGTGTACTAACAAAAGGTCGTATTTGTAAATTGTGGGTGTACAAGGCAGATGTAAGTGGAAACGCCGGGACGCCATAGTAATACATTATAGTAACTTAATTAGTAAGTAAAGTAAAGTTCTTCAGAAAGGTCAGGTGCGTAGTACTCGCAGCCAGCGTGCGTATACAGCGCCCTAAGGGCTGCCGCATATAAGCGCGACGCAACGGTGCGACACGATTCTGATAGAATAAATTCCACAGTTTTCATAGAAAATTGTTCTATTAGTGTCGTGTCGCGCCTGTCTGCGGGAGCCTTAATTGCGTAACACACTTTCAATCACAATTTGAATAATTTTGAAGGATATTGCTAATCCATTGCTTCATATGTTCGAAAAATTTGTCTGCTCAACAACGTAAATAACGCAATGTATGTTGTTGAACTGTCAAAATGAAAGATATTGCCACTGTTAGGCTGCGTTTCCACCAGAGATGAGCGAGGATGCGTAGCGATAGATGTGTGTAAACCACAGATATAGATACACCTAGATAACGCAAGAGCACCTACTTCGCGTGCCAAAAATCGCACCAGTTTACGATCGAAAATCATAAGCCGCCACTTTCGCGCTCAGTCCTGCGTACTGCTGGCTGGGTGAGCGTGAGCGAGAGAGCGCGAGCTTGTGACGTCATAGTAGGTAGTCAAAAAGTGGCACGCTTAATTTTCATACAGTACGTGATACTTGCGTTATCTAGGTATATCTATATCTGTGGTGTGAAACCAACCAATGACATCGCTTCATTGTTATAGCTTGAACTAAGTTAGCATTGGTATTAGGTTAGTTTTACACACATCCCTCGCTATGCATCCTTGCTCATGTCTAGTGGAAACGCAGCCTAACGGCCAGTTTCTTCATCAATAGTAACAGCTAAAGTAACGTCACAAAAGTCAAAGTAACGATTAAATTTGTTTCTTCACTATTTTAGCTGTTACTTGAATGAAGAAACACATGTGCCGTAGTATCAGTAAACGTCAAGTAAAAGCACAGAATAGTTAATAGTACTACGTACAGAACGGACACTCCCTTCCCCGCACTCATATCAAATACCGCACCTCACCCCGCACTTCGAGGTATTCGTCGCCGACTCTTTAGCAAGGGCGCTCGCAATCGTAAGAACCACAGCGCTGGCTGTATTGCTGACACGAACACACAATTTTAGGATTTAAAAGTTTTATTTGAGTTTTAATTATGATGGTTGAACATTGTGATGCTTTTCCGACTTTGTATTTACATAAACTGATTGTAAGATTTTGCATTTTTAATACCATGCGATTGAATAACCGCTTATTTAGAGATAAGTCATTTATACGAAAATATTTTAGTGTTTTTATTTTATTACGAACCCAACCACAAGGTCACTTCATAATAACGTTTTTGCACACGTTCGGGCAGCGCCGTCGTCGTTCGGACGCAAATCGCTTTTCGCGCTATTTTTTACGCTACCCACGACAGCCAACCCTACTAGAGTTTACGCACACATTTGCACGTATAAAAACGTCATTTGTTTATGTAGTAGTAATAGATAATTATTTTGTGAGCGTTGTATGGAGTGTCCGGGGTGTGGTAAAAGTCAACAGTAAAAGTCAGTTTGACTGATTACTTTAGTTGTTGATGAAGAAACTGGCCGTTAGTGTGTTACGCAATTACCCCACTAATTTATGAACGTAAACGAAACATAAGGAATATGTAAGGATCGTAGTTTCTGCTTACCCCCATGGGACGAAATACAAAACAAAACTTCTGCCCATCCGTCTATAAATTGACAGTTAGTAACTATATCGAAACTAGAGGAAATGATCATTCATTACTTTATGATGAAAGTAGAAGAAACAACTAAGGGTCAGCGCAGACAGAACGGAGCGCAGCGGGGAGGATTTTATTAACGCAGTTGAAAATAAACTTTATAATTATTACAATAAAGTGCATAAATGCTTGAACCTGACAAAAAATGCTCGCGCGTCCTCGAAGATACGCGGGAATCCCCGCGCGACTTTATTGTAATAATTTTTCAGTTTATTTTCAAGTGCGTTAATAAAATCCTCTCCGCTGCGCTCCGTTCTGTCTGCGCTGACCCTTAATCTGCTTCAAACTCGTTCAATCTCATTTCCCAAAGCACGAATGTTAAAAAGTCAGATCGAACTAAAAACCTCATCAATCTTAGAAAAAATGCATTTCGATTTCCGAGTCAATCTGGAAATCACAGAACTCTTCGTTCTTCTTTTGCTTTGAGATTGGATTGGAACATCATACGGTAAGGATGAATTATTCCATTTTTAAATTACTAGGGGCACCCACATTCGTGTTTTAATACCCCTTATTATACAACAGTTGCATAAATAACTGCTAAAAATAAGCGACAATGAAAGATCAATTGATAAATAATATTAGCAAAACGTTCATCCCTGAATAAAACCCGACTGCAACCTTATACTAAAACTAACTGAAAAGCTAAAAACAAGCCCATTTTAAATTAAATAAAAGTTGGAAGCAGGCGGGGCCCATACCATTATTATAGTTTCAAACTCAAATGGGTCCCGCCTGCTTCCAACTTTTATTTAATTTAAAATGGGCTTGTTTGTAGCTTTACAGTTAGTTTTAGTATGAGGTTGCAGTCGGTTTTTTAATTATTTTTTTTTATTTCCAGCTTTTTAGTTTACAAATGAGAAAGATTTCGCAGACAATTTAGTTCTTGATACGTGTTTTTTACGATTTTTCACTTTGAATTACTTTTAACCATATAAGTTGTATATATTTTTGTAATCACCTTTTAAAACCCTTTATTTTGATACCCCATTCGACAGGTTTTGAGAAAAAAAAAATTTTTGAAGGCATAATATGGCGCCAAAAATCCATTTCGATTTTTTTTTTATTTTGATATACCCAGTGTCACTCTCACAGTAAATACGAATCCATCGAACCGTTCAGGCCGCAGAACGTGCCAAACAATTATACATACATACATACTCAACGTAAAAACGTCAACGTTAGCTTCGCAAAATAGATCAACTTAGTGAAGAAAACTCGAATGAAATTATTTCTACATTTTCCGCAGTAGGTATTCCCTATTAACAAAAGAGACACTGTTCGCAAGTTCATTTACCCGACTGCGATAAAAGTGCGTAATGCTTCGTCCTTTGTTCGTAAAGGCATTACATTGGTGTAACAATCAAGCATTATTAATGGGCTTTTGTTGGCAGTAACTGCGAATTAGTTTTTAATTATCAGCCGGAAACAGCTACATGGTGATTGTTTTAACAAAGATTGGTGGCATCCATTGTGGAAAATGTATGTAAGGTGTTGATGAATTAGTCAGTGGTAAGTTTAATCTGAAAGGTACAGTCAACAAAAGAGATAAGTATGCAGGGTCGTCGGATATTGTTGAAGTTTAGTAAGAAACCGATGGATGTTCTTGAACAAAATTCAATTTTGTTGATAGAAAACAAACAGCTCATTTATCAAATTAAATTTCAGTCGACAACATCCATCGGTTTCTTACTTGAAGTTTAGTGAGAACTTCAACTATATCCGACGATCCTGCATACTTCTCTTTTGTTGACTGTACATAATAATAAGCATAATCAGCCGATAATGTTCCCACTGCTGAGACTTAGGCCTCCTCTCTTCAAAATACATATTATATATATACAGAGTTATTTTAAATTCGTTAGCTACACTTCACAGATGTGATGGGTATGGATAGGTATTTTTCACGACAAAATAAAACTTTTAAAAGATTTAGATGTTTCTTTTGGAAGGTCAACGGTCGCTGTTAGTTTTGATACGTTGAGAAAAACTGTTTTGTTATGTTATATTATCGTATTTAGATATCGATTCCAATACCGAGCAAAAAGAAAAAATGTTAGAAAGAACGCTCAGTGAAAAGGAAGTACTAGCGCGGACAAGTGATGCAATGCATTTCACGCGGACGAAGTCGCGGGCAGAAGCTAGTAGTAAAAAGAAAAAGAAATTGTAAGGAAAGCTAGACAGTCACTTGTAAACTTTACTGGACAATAGTGCCATTTCCTAGCTATTAAGCAGTAAACTGAGGTAATTAAGGTAATTTAATAAAAACACCACGATTGAGTGCGCACTGCCACCCGTGGCGCGGGCGCATCTGTACGACGGGGCGCTAAAATGGCGCTGAGGACGATCCCTTTACTAAATTCTAGTTTCAGCAGGAGCTACATTTAGGTTTAAAAAGTCTAGTCTTAGAAACTTTTTTATTCTGACTGTACTACACGAATCGAAGTCTAGACGAAGTCATCGAGTGTGAGATGACATTTAAAATACATTACCCGATTTTAAAACCATCACCTGACTTTTATCTGAGGAATTAATAATGGCAGTTTGATAGCTTTTGTATGCAAATAATTGGTATGAAAAAAATGCAATAGCTGTATGTTGTGACAATTTTAAAAGCGGTCCTAAATAACATTACGTAAGACATAGTAAGTACCTAATATTATTATTTCCTTCATTTCATTATTTACATATAAATTATATTTTTAAATATTAAGATATAAAAAATATAAAAAATATAAAAACATTTAAAAATATAAAAAATAGTAGTCCGCCGGTGTCGGGAACAGGGTCCAAGCTACCGGCGGTCAGGGCTCCAGAGAGAGGAATCTTCTAACAATGCGGGCCGAGTCCAGAAGTAGGTACCGTTTTCTGAATCAAGTCCTTGATCCAGCTGCCCAACGAGCGCCTCCTTAAGTTTTAGTCGAGGTTCTTGACTATTAGGTAATATTATTATTTTAACCTGTATTGTCCCACTACTGAGAAAGGTCTCGCCACAGCTTTCCACGCTTCCCTGTGTATTGCCTTCGCTTGCTAATCTCACGTAAACGCCTCCAAGTCATCAAGCCAGTTTCCTCGGCCTCTCTCGGTAATATAACATAATAATTTGATAAATAAATCAGTAAACCTCTTATTGACCCATCCAGACTAGAAAAACTACTTCACTTAATTCTGCACCAGAAAATCATTGACTTGCGGGCTGTTAATATTATACAAAGAGGCAACAGTTTCCCTCAATTAAGTATCTTAATTTAGGGAGGATAATCAACAGCTGATACAAGTGACTCAGCGAAAGGGGCCGAAGCCATCTTGTTAACATTTAATAACGATAAAGTGTTGGGACAAAAGGAAAGATATGGAGTCATTACGTTTAGAAATCGAGAGAGAAAATATTTGTCTAAAAGCGATACATTTCAAGAAAGAAAATAAGTTTATTTGACCTAGGTTAAGTAAGTTTTTAAATATTTACTAAGCTCACAGTTTATATTTAAAAAAGCTATTAATCCAGTATAAGCCCAAGACGAGAAGCTCCAAGCAAACCCATAAAGCGCAACCATTTTTTGATCCATAGAAAAAGCGTACAGTAAGGTCTAGTAGAATATCTCGATAATTGTAATTTAAGTTTTTTTTTATAAATAATTTTGTTTCTGTAAGTAGGTTTTTAAATAACAAAAATAATAATAATTAATTTAATTTAATATTTAAAAAACTAGACGAGGTTGGTGTCTTCTATCTCACTACTCTTAGAATAAATACACAAGCGGCTAGTCTCTTAAATTCCAGACATAATCTTGGTCAGATCATGTGAGTACCGTCAAACGGGGCGAATAGGGATGCAGGGGTGAATAGGGACGAAACTTTAAAAGCGATTTTACCATTGAAATAATGTAGTTTGTTGCCATAAATGACTCTAATGTGTTTACTGCATTATAATTAACGATTAAGGGACTAATCACACTTATTCAGCTCCGTTCAGCTTTTGTCCATAGAAAACAACGATTTTGTATGGAGTCCGTTCAGCTCTCCGCGGCTGAACGGATGCGTACGCATCTCATACAAAATCGTTGTTTTCTATGGACAAAAGCTGAACGGAGCTGAATAAGTGTGGTTAGTCCCTTAGTGCCCTTGTCGGCAAAAAACTATATGATTTCAATGCTAAAATCAATTTTAAAGTTTCGTCCAAATTCACCCCTGCATCCCTATTCACCCCGTTTGTAGGTATAGTGCCTGAAACGGTCTTTTGAGGAAGGAACCAAACAGATTTAGTAATCGTGTACCTCAACACAGAACTTAAGGAGCTCAACGACTCGACGAATACATCGACACCTCCATGCAATAACATCGTAACTCACTTTTTGTGATTTTACAGGAGAGCGATTTTAAAGTTTGAAAAATTATTGCAAACTCAAAACACCCCGTACAATTTTTGAAGCTGGCTCTATTTAATATAGTATAGGCGGACTATAAATAGGTATGGTTAAGTTGTAAAAGAAAAATTGTTTTCATGGGTTTTCATGACTTACGTGAAAAACAAAACAGTGAAATGACATAATACTTTGACGTTGGTTTATTTTAGAAACGAAAGGGAATAGAATTACAATGATAGTACAGAAAAAATGAATTATTTTATTTACATAAAAATGCCGTTGTAACTCAATTTTTGGAAAAAAGTGAGTTACGATTTTATTGCATGGAGGTGTCGATATTATCATAGAAAGGTGATTTTAGTGGGCCGTTCAAAGTATTCAAACTACAGGACCATAATTACAAATAACTGAGAAACAAAACTTTATTTTAACTTATCGCAATTGCTTGTTATCAATTTACTAATAAAATTATCTTTCATTTTAAATTAAACCTTTCAGCCGCCAGTCACACCTGCACGTCTTAGCGCCCCAGATTGCAGTGCAGATAAAATCCTTCACGAATGCATTGTAACGATATAAACCGATGCTTTTAGCGTCTGTTGTGCTAATTGCATGCAGAGGATTTCACTCAGATCCAGTCCTTTGATAATTTACTGTTGTAATAATGTGCGGGAAGACGAAAAGGTCGTATTTGACGGTAATAATACATTTTCATACTTATGTACAAAGATTTAAATCATTAGACTCGCCATAAAAGCGTCAAAAGATAGTCGTGTTTCTGTTTTGTTTTGACACACAATGACGCAGTGACGACTTAATAGTCATGGAAACGCTATCTATACTTATAATAAATCTGTAGAAGTGAAAATTCTGTACATTGAAAATATCAAAAAAATAAATGGCGGGAGTGTTACTAGACCGACACCAAACCCAAAAATGTGATTAAAAAATAAAATTGTCCGTCTGTTGGTCTGTCTGTCTGTTTGTTCAGGCATCACGCAAAAACTACCGGTTCGATTACGATGAAACTTGGTATAATTATTCTTTAATATCCTAGGCACCACACTGGGTACTTTTTATCCCAAAAAAGTATATACAATAAAAAACAAACTTAATTTTGCGGTTCGATCCCTAGACCCGATTACTGTACCAACCGCAAATGATAAGTTTGGTAGGTTACGTGGAGAGTGTGTTCTTTGTGAAAAGTAGGTATCCACTAAGAAAGTGTTTTTCGAAATTCCAACCCTAAGAGGGTGAATGAAGGGAGGGTGAAATTTCACGCGGACGAAGTCGCGGGCAGAAGCTAGTTTAATAATATAATGTGAGCTCACCCTACTCACTATGAACACTTTTTCGTGTAACTAAGTACGGTGAGGACAAATCTAGCGATTTAAAGATGGAAGTCAAATAGTAAAGAATTTACACCCGGTTCCAAATACAATTTCCAAATTACAGATCGTTTGTCTACCTATTGAACATTTATGCTCTCTTTTTAATAAAATATAGCCAGTTTAAACTTACAGGTATAAAGAGTTTTCAAAAGTTTAAAATTGTTTTCAGTCGATAGGTATAAGCAAGCACAGAATAACTAATAGTAGGTACTCCGTAAGTAAAATATTGATACCGGTTTGTTTAGTACAAATCCTGTGGATTTCAGATTAGCCTAAAAAAACAGGTAAGGAAAGCGTGAAGAGCTTAAGCAAAAACATCCTCCTGACTGCTGAAACAACACAAACGGGCATAAACAAGAGACTTAGGCATAAATAAAACCGATCCGGATAACACTGTTCTATAAAAAAACTCATTGTTGAATATGTTTTTTGTGTAAAGCCAAACCTATCGAGAATCTCAACCGTGATTATATTATCTGTGGTAACATAAAAAAAAAACAGTGGCACTCCGGGAGTGCCGACAGAATTGAAAACAAAATACAAACAGAAGACTGCCATCACTCATTGACATATCGGATACCTATACATTAAAACCGAGTGCATCCCGAGGACAGCCGAACACATCCGAAGCGGTGTCGGTTACGGTAACAGTGGCGCGAATTCAATGGTTTTTTCCCATCTCAAAAATACCCAACGCAAAGAAGTTTTCACTTCAAAAAAATAACTTGTGTGAGAATACATCTCTTGCTGTTCTATCGATCGGCACAATATTTCTTCCTAACCCAACACAAACAATTATAGCTTAACACGTAATTCTTAAACTATATTTGTTTTCGTATAAAAGCAAATACTAACATAAATAATAAAACGCAATAACACCTTCCGTTTGTAAACAATAAAAGTACCTACAATTGACATTGTTTATTAGATCCTATTATAATTATTACAAATAATTATTAATTCTGCGATGATCTGAAACACGTGATATAAATAGAAAAATACCATTATCTTTTTAATGTTTTGCTAGTTGTTGCCCTCGACTTTATTTGCATGGCTACAACAACCTCCAATCTCCCCCCTCCCATTTGACAGACCCTTTGAAGGGTTTAGTTTAAAAAAAACTATCTAAGGGGCCGTCTCTACGAGCGAGAGAATCGGGGCGATATTATCGTCGTGCCACGTATTTCTATACACTCTCTTAGAACGTGTCTCCACATGGCGATAATATCATCGCGGCGAAAATTTGATTGCACGGCGAGACTATGGCCGCGATTCTCTCGCTCGTGGAGATGGCCCCTTAGTGTTACTCTAAGGTAGCATCATCATCAGCATACCTATAACAATCAGCTGCACATTCATATACCTCCCCAATTGCCTGCTATTGAACCCGATCCTGGATCTTTCTCATTCAGCTACTACACAACATACATATCTATATATATAAATAAAACAAAGTCGGGTTAGTTACGCCATTTATAACTCAAGAAGGCCTTTTTTTTCTTGGATGGGAAATCATCAAATGACACCTCCCGCTCTGTGGTGGAGCGGAAGGGAGTGTCAGACTCTTACTGACTATAACCCACCCGTGTTCCTTCCTTAGCCCTTTATGTTCCGGGGTAGCGGTAACCCTTTCGGACAATCCCGCACCCCCGCGGCCCTAACAAGCCCCTTCCTTTATACTGAACCCCTCCTCTCTTGGACCGATTTCTTACTGACTAAAACCCACCCGTGTTCCTTCCTTAGCCCTTTATGTTCCGGGGTAGCGGTACCCCTTTCGGACAATCCCGCACCCCCGGCAGGCTTCGGTCCTGGAAGGCCCCTTCCTTTTTGCTGACATCTCTTGGACCGATTTTTATGATCTTTGATTTGTTGGGTTTGTCTCCGCCCCGAATAGCAGAATAACTATTAAAGCATGGGAAAAAAATCACGAAATAATACTTAACACAAATTATAATTGAGGCGGTACGAAGTTCATGGAGTCAGCTAGTTACAAATAAAACAACAATATACATTTAAATGGCAATCATTTTGCCATTTTCCTGTTCTCCCATATTTTCTTTTTTTCCGCTGTTGTCTGTTAGTCAGTAAGTCATCAACTATTTTATATTTACAGAAGAAGATAGAAACATGAAGGGACATTAATCAAATGGCTTATAGAAGTGCGTAGATACAGTGATTTATGGCACCTAAGAGCGTTGATGACTACTAAGAAGTCTTGAGCTATGCGAATATACTTGTACCTACCATACCACACAAGAGGGGTAATTCTAGTAATTTTAAGAACATCCACAGTCTGATCTCAATCTCAAACTGTCATAAATACCTCTAATTTCCCTACATTCTTGACAAGTTTTTGACATTGATTGTCGCCGAGATGAGATTGCGACTAGATTTTGAACGTTTTAATTTCGGCAATTGGTCTTCTGGTTGCAACCATTTACCAGATACTTTTGAATTGTCAAGGAGTCAGTCAGTCAGAAATATGAAGCTAGTTGCCCATTATAATACGTGGTAGGTTCCTCTGGAGAAGAACGGGCAAGAAACTCCATAGATACTCTCAGTTTGAACTGTCTGCCCAGAGTATGCTGGTGAACCTGCTGACTGATTGTTTTCTGCTTTGGATCTTCAACAAGTTCAACAAAATCCAAAAAGACGATCAGGTGAAGTTAAGGGGACTACATGACCTAAAGCGCGGTCACAGTCGGACTATCTAACTAGCATATATCTTGAAGAATATCATATATGTTTCTGATTTTTTTTAACTGTAATCGACCATATTATACTTTTAGGCGTTATCACGGTGTGTTAGAAAGCCCGATTTTGTTGCATGCCCTTTTTATTACAGAAATCGATAGTATTTATCATTTTAAGCAATACAGTCAAAGTCCGGCATTTTCGAATGTGACAACCCTGGCTAAAATAGAAAAATTCTCATAACTTCTAAATAACGCTGAATTAGATTGTGGTTTTAATAATGTCAATAGACATACATGTTGACAATCGTCTGGTCAAATATCTCCATCTAATACCGTATTATTGCCAAGAAATTAAATAAAAAGTAAAAAACATAAAAATATTAATATTTCGCGATCTATTTGCAATACAGACACGAAAACTTGTCAGATAGTTAGGTATTATAAGTTTGATTAGTAATTATAATGGAAATTTAAATATGTAGGCTGGTTTTTTTTATATAATTTTTTTTATTATTTTCATGACCCGGTTATACAGCAACTTTGAGATTTTTTTAAAAAACATCTACAAGTCGTATCGATGCCGCACTTTGACTGTAGTGCTTAAAATTATAAATACTATCGATTTCTGTAATAAAAAGGGCATGCAACAAAATCAGGCTTTCTAACACACCGTGCGTTATAAAACTCGCGTTTATTGCGTTTAAGTCGTGTAGTACCCTTAAGGAAAATTATTTGATTTTGGCAATATAAATTCAAGGTCGAATAGTTTTACAACCCAAAATAGTTAAGTAACCATAGCTTTGTAATCAACAAAGCCGTTAATTAAAGCAAGCACATTTCAAGTGTTTACTAAATTTTCATAAATCAAATCAAAACGTTTATTTGCATAAAATGTGGTACTAAAGATGATAATGTGATATTGTATTGTGTTGCTGTTGTGTATTGTTGTGTTGTGTGTAATGTGTCATAGTGAGTAGGTAGCTAATGGCAAAACTCGAGTCGATACAAAGTTGCATCTGATACTACAGTGTCATGTCCACATGTTTTTTCTTTCATTAGCAGATGTCATGCCTAGTCACGATGTTGCCATGCGTGGTCAGCGTGGTACGTTGCATAAATAACAATAACTATTGTTTATCTATTTATAGGCTAATTATGATGCTGCCATGTCGATGGTAGCATGTAAAAAAATAATTTATTAGTGCTTAGTAGGTATCTACTGAACCAACCGAAATGCTTCCTGCTAATTAGGTAGTTTGCTAGATGTAGCCTGTAGCCATTTTGTGCATTGGCATACTTTAGACTATTTACATAGACATACAGCTGGTTGACACTTCCCGTGGCTGACTTTTGCCATACAACGAGGTAATGCCGCCGGTCTCTTGGGTACATTACCAGTCGACAGCGATGCGATGCGATGCTATATTTTAGTATGTGGACAGTTTTAGTTAAGTTAAGATATAATTTTCTTATTTTTATTAATTAATTAGGTATTCATTTTTATTTACTTAGGTACATGTTTTTTTAATTCAGTATAAATGTATTATTATTTCTTTAGACTCTGTTTTGATTGAACACATGGATATAATTTTATTTAAGCCCTAAATTTTTCTTCCGGTTGGCCGCAATCATGATTTTAAGTGCGGACATAAAAAAGATTAACATCAAATCGTTTTTGTTCCAAATAAAACTCAAATTTCGTGTTGATACTTATCAATTAAAATAATTAACAGCAACATAAAGATACATTCAATTATGTTAATGACGAAGGTGTGTTACTTCAGGTGCGGTTATTGCACCGATTAGTTCACACACCTCCTTCTATTGACTTTATGTTATAATATCAATGTGACAGAATAAAATGGATGACGAAAACCCTTTAAACTCACTAATTGACCAATCTAGAATAGGTTAAATTCTTGGGTAGCCTTTAATCAAAACTTTTTGGACCTTACGAAAGTTGACTGAAAAATTGCGTTTCATTAAACACAATTAGCAATTTCTTCCGAATTTTTACGCAGGTTTGTTGTTTAATGTTGTACGTTTAGCTGGGTTTAATATTAGGTACCTATAGGTTACCTTATTTACCGGTACCAATAATGCTGTTTTCTGCAAGATACAAAACAGTCTGACGGCCAGTTTCTTCATCAACAACTAAAGTAATCAGTCAAAGTATTGACTTTTACTGATACTACAGCAAATATGTTTCTTCATTCAAGTAACAGCTAAATAGTGAGCGAACTTTAATCGTTACTTTGACCTTTGTGACGTTACTTTAGCGTTACTATTGATGGAGAAACTGGTCGATAGACTGATTGACTGCCTGACTTATATTATGGTAAGAAAACTCCTGAGTGGACCTTACAGGTAATTGAATTTTGGAGGCATATGATAGTTACTGGTTACTGTTAGACTGCATTATCCTACTGCCGGGCAAAGGCCTCTTCCCATAATTTCCAGGTCTTTCCATACAAGGCTAAAGCGAACCACTGGTCGTTTGTTTTCCCCAGCTCGTCCCGCCATCTTCTACGGGGTCTGCTGCGACGCCTTCTAGCTCTACATGGTGTTTATTGAAGTGAAACTTCTTTACGCACGCTTGACTTGGGGAGTAAGCTGGCGAACTCATGATGTAAGCGTTACGAAAAGTGTGATCGGGAGTTGAGTGGGGGATATAAGCAAGAGAAAGCACTGCACGCGCACATTTTCTTTCTCTCTTCCTCTCATAGCCAAATACATTTGAAGTTTCACTTCAGTCGTGTGTTCATAAGCACACTCGGTTTTTTTTTGGCACAGCTCATTGGGCATAAGGCAGACGTGGCCAGCCCAGTCCCACTTGACAACAGCTCTCCTTGAATCCTCCTCATGAAAAATATGACAGTTAAGTTATGTAACACATCAGAACAAAATATAACAGACAGCGAGTCTCCACCACTCATTAATATAATAACCGACAGTTTACTGACACATTCATGTATGTAAATATTGTAGGTGTGTACTCGGGCGGTTATTGCACTAATTACCTCGCAGCTCTTCCTTGTAACCTTGTCATTGTAACTGCGATGCTTCACATATGCAGGAAGAAATCAACATTTACACGATGTATTGCATACGTAAAGACGCCAGCACATCAATCTACTACAATCTGTCAAATTTCTTTAATAGATTTTCAACTTTATTGCTAAATTATAAGGTTCAAATTTGATCGGGAAAATTTGACAGTTTCGGGTAGCTTGATGTGCTGGCGTCTGTACATAACGTCACGCCTGTATCCTCCAATGGGGTAGGCAAAGTTTCACCTAAGTCTGACGTAAGGGGCCGAGGGCCGAGCCTATTGGCAGCCAACAATTATTGAATGGGCTGATTACATCTGTCACATGTCGGAGTCCAATGGCACGAAACGATAATGCAGCAGGCCCAGAAAAAGAAGGTGGGATGAACTGGGCGCCATTAGGATTGGCAAAAATCGCAGTGGACCGGTCCTGCTATGGTGTACCCTTGCAAGGTAAAGGTAGTCCTTCCCTGTTTCCTCTTTCCTAGGTCTACTTCGATTTTTATAAGCATAGGCTTATAAAATATATTGTCACCAAGTTAATCTGATTTACATTGTTTGAGCTGTATCATATCTTTAAAGATTATTTCTAACCTAAACACTAACCCCCTTATTAATAAAACTTATCAAACCTATTTTAGTTAAAATGGGGTTTGTCTCTTTCTTACACACAGAAATGACAACGTGACAGATAAAGACAAACGTTCTATAAACCTATTTTAGCCAAAATAGAGATAAAATAGGATTATGAATAAGGGGGTTATAATCTAGCCTCAAAGAACCTACTAATCGCTAAACACGTGTTTCGCTAAGTGTTTGTTTGTCAGTGGCTCAAGTACCTCATCATTTGGTAAACAGAATACTAATTAACGATATATACTCACAAACATAGTTGTGTAAATATCGAAAGTGTCTAAAGTCGTAGAAATTAATTATTTAGCAAATTGACTACCAGCTTAAATTGTTCGTATATTCGAATCACAGCTGTCATTCCGTGTCAATTGTATAGAATAATTAGCCTATTATGTTCCACTGCTGGGACACAAGCCTCATCTAATGCACCACGTGGGCCCAGTGCGGGTTGTTGGATGTCACATGTCTTCGAAATTTCGGTTCTAGGATAGTTCGGTTTCCTCACGATTTTTTCTTTGAATTATTCCACTTTCCGTCGCTTCCGCGGACAAGTACCTACCTACCACAGAACTGCACAAGAGTTAGCTAGTGAAGTACTGTTTTATAATAATAAAAATATGTATGTTTAGGTTAAGGTATTTATGTTTGGGCCTGGGTCGCCTGAAATAAATAAATATTAGCCCCGCTGGCCGCCCCACTGGTGGGGCAAAGAGGAATGCCTAAAATTTTGCAGTGGAATCTGCCCCACTAAATCGAAGTAGTGGGCCAGATTCCATTACTTTAAAATCTATTTGGATTCTGCCCCACTAGGGTTGGCACTTTAGAATAAACGTACAAACATTTTATTTTTGCAATTTTTTTAAATAAAATATAACTATGTAAGTACACTAAACTTTGGGCTGAGTCACCATTTTGAGCCCACCACACTGGACAGTTGTATGCAGTGGCTATATACGGCAAATAATAGTGTGTTAATATGATAAACAATTAATTTCCCTGCGCGGTTATTGCACCAATTACCTCAGTTCTTCCTCATAACCTTGCCATGGGCGATGAACCTCTACACGACCGGCCTCAACACGAGAACCGAATACCAATCGAGAATCGTTTAGAATCAGATTAATCGATTCGAGGTCAAGTTCTCCTTTATATCGGTTAATTAAATCAAGGTTTACATGCATCGTCTGAGGTTCAGATTGTTTGATTGAGGAGGGGTTTGAAATAATTAATTATGTAGGTATGTAGGTCGTCGTTTGGCTTTCCGTGTTAGAAGGTTTAAGTTTTTAATTTTTTTTTTTTTTTTTCATTAGGGTTGACTCCCGATTGCTCTGCGTTTATTATTATTGATTTAAGATTTTTGGAAGACTTACAGCTAAACAAAACAGAATAAATATAATTAGTGTGTGTGTGTGTCTGTAGTGTATTAACGCCTTGCATAATATGCATACACACACATGCAAATGGCGTATTACGATGCGTGGGACATTCCAGATTTTTCGCGAACGGGGCGCGCACTTGACATGCGCGCCCTCTTTAGTTTTTCACTTTTACCTTATTTTGACAAGAAGAATGTCACTTTATTATCCTATTAGAATAGAATACAATAGAATACTCTTTATTATGTACTTTATTCATGTTTAATTAATTTCATTATATTCTTTTATTGGGGAAACACAGTTATTTATTTGATTTCCATCCATCGCCCAACGAACACCATTGCCCTCACATTGGTCCTTCGAGCCGGATAAACAAAATTAAAAATTAAGAAGAACAATGGAAGCGTTACGTTGAAAATTATACGGATGAAGAATTATTGAAGATTAGGAAGACCACCCTACTTCAAGCACCTTAAGGCCTGAAGGAGTATTGGAGTAGCGCTACCATGAGTCTGTTCCAATTAATTAGTGAGACGACATCGTGTTCCCCATAATTAGCATTATTATTGATTATTTCTCATAAAAATACTTAAATTATTATTAAACCTTACAGTAATTACTTTACCTAAAACATGGATTTTAAAACCCTCGTCAAAAAACGAGGAAGTATTAAAAGTAGACTAACAATATTTAAAAAATATATAGAAGGGATAGAGAAGTCTCAAGACATAAGCCAGGCTCAGACGAAGGAGCTGTCATTTCGGTTAGCCAAATTGGAAGATTTGGATACAGAATTTAATGTCATACAAAATGAGATAGATATCATTTGTGAATTTCCAGAAGAGCAATATACGGAGCGTGAAGTGTTCGAGTCTTCTTTCTACAGCCTTGTCGTGCGCGCTCGAGAGGTGTTGGCGCAGCATGACATACCAACCGCAGTACCTGCAGGCTCCGGCTCCTATTCGGACGCAGGTTCAAGTACCGCGATTAGAGGTGGGCCAAAATTAAAGTTACCAACGATACATTTGCCTACCTTTTCGGGTCAACATCAGCCCTGGCTTGAATTTCGAGATACTTTCGCATCATTGATACACTGTAACCAATCTATTCCCAAAATTAGTAAATTTCACTATCTGCGAGCAGCGTTAGAAGACAGCACAGCCGTAATTGTTCAGTCGCTCGGTTTCACTGCCCAGAATTACGACTTGGCGTCGTCTGCGTCGTGGCGGGATCTGCTTTGCGATCGTTATGACAACCAAAGACTTCTCGTCAATAATCATCTACAATCCATTTTTAACATTGAACCATTATCTAAAGAGTCAGCTACATTTTTAAGAAACATCATTGACACGATCAACAAAAACCTTCGAGCTTTGAAAAATCTTAAATTACATACAGGACATTGGGACATAATTATCATTTACATTGTTTCTCATAAATTAGATCCTATCACTAACCGTGAATGGGAAGTTCATCGTTGTAACAAGCAAGGAGGCAAGGAGTTGCCTACGCTGGAGAATTTTAAGGAGTTTCTAAAGTCGTGCGACCTATTAGAAACCTTAGACGGTCAAAACGAAGATTCCCTTCAAGCAAAGCGTAGACATGGTGATAACCATCATAAATCTTTTATCGTAAATTCTCATTCACCATCGTCAACTCGATTTTATTATGTTTGCCCATTATGTAAGAATAATTATGCAATTTATCGCTGTCACAAATTTAAATAATTTCCAATAAAAACTAGAATTCAAAAGGCAAATGCTTTAAAATTATGCCAGAATTGCTTGCGCCAAAGTCACCTCAGATGCATGCAGATTCGAAGTTTGCCGCTTCTACAAAACGCGTTACCCAGTCAGACAGTCAGTTATATTGAGGAGGTCAGATAGGCAGTCGCTCCATGTAAAATACTGGTACTTACTTATTCAGTTGCTCCGGTTAGACTGAAAGCCGACCCCAACATAGTTGGAAAAAGGCTGGCAGATGATCAACATACAAACCAAAAAACGTGTTCACACAAAATATCTATCATTAACAGATTGAAAACTTTTCCGTCCCTATTCCGAAAATGTCCTACCTACAACAAATGTCGAGCCTTCGATTGCATACGTGACAGCAGACAGCGAGACGCCCCACAATCGATACAAGTCTATAATTATTATTGTATGACACTCTGACGTCACCACTTGTCGAACGATACAATCTCGACTTTGATTTGACATAATTATGTTGGAAAATGTTAGCAAAGTATACAGTGAATCATAAATTCTGTTCCATTTTATTGTAACTAACTTAACAACACAGGGTACAGGGTATAAAAGGACTAAGTATAATACATACATAATCAGCCCCTAATGTTCCCACTGCTGGGACACAGGCCTCCTCTCTTCGAGAGAGATTGGGCTGTAATCTACCACGCGGGCCCAAGTGCGGGTTGGTAGATGTCACATGTCTTCCGAGTTTTTGGTTCTATGACATGCCGGTTTCCTCACGATGTTTTTCTTTACCGTTTTGAGAGTACCGTTTTGAATTATTTCGTCACCACTAAGTATAATAGGGAATAATAAAACCCGTTTAATTTGTTGCTGAATTGTTGTAAACCATCCATTGAGATATCGGCTAATGTTGATGATGATGGTACCTACCTATACATAGCCAAAAATTGAGATAAATGGTGATTTGATAGGACTATATCCAGGTAGATAGATTAGACCTCCTAAATTGAAAAATGGCGGAGTAATTGCATAACACACATCAGTAGCAATGGCTTCCATTTAGACAGTTCAATAACATTCATTGCGTTATTTATTTTGACGAGCAGACACATTTTTCCAACATAAGAAGCAATGATTAGCAAAATTATTCATATTGAGTTTGACAGTGCGTTACCTAATTAGGGTGCTGTTCTCATAATTATAATCATTTCAACATAATATTGAATAAGCTATGTCAAAAATAAAAAAATAAAAAAAGGTATTTCTAAAGCATGAGTGATATTTTATTAATAGTATTTTTAAGTAAGTATAGCATAACAAAACCATGTTAAAAAACTTACTCCTCAAAAGGCAATAGAAAGAAAAAATAAATAGTTCGTCATCACAATGATATCAATTTTAAACGTTCCGTAGATAATTACAAGTGTGAGTAATTAATATAAGTGGCTAATACTCGAGGTTTCCGCGTGGCAGCGTAATAGCGGCCATCGTCAGTCTGGGGGAATTTCAAATATCTATTATTAAGGAGGCATATGGGTATGGTAGTCATTACATGCGTCTATAGAGTGAGCTTGACAGTCTGATAACTGAAATAGAAATAGATTTTTTCTAGAAAAACAGAACTGGTGTTGCGACCTTTTTAGACGCCCTACTTTTTTTATTAATAACTATTATTTTTAAAAGATAAGGTTTGTTGAAGTGAAAACTTCTTTAGGCGCGTTGGACATTTTTTAAGATGGGAAAAAACCATTGGATTCGCGCCACTGTTACCGTAACCGACACCGCTTCGGATGTGTTTGGCTGTCCTCGGGATGTATTTGGTTTTAATATGTTTCCGATATATCAGTGAATGATGGCAAAGTATTCTGTTTGTGTTTTGTTTATATGACGATTAAAAAAATACACACGTAATTGTTCAAGTTTTCACTTTTGTCGGAACTCCCGGAGTGTTCTTTTCTTGTTTTTGACAAATAAATGAATTGTGTCAGTAACTTAGTTATTTAAACAGCAAACAATACATCCAACTACATTTTCCACTATAACTGGAGTATACTACGATATACCATACTTTTATTATGTGCCAATCAGTACGCATAATTAATCAAATGTAAAATGCATAAGTTAGAATAACTTTCTATAGTCGACACAAAATTTAAATGGAACTCGCCACTATACAGTTACTCCTAAATCAATGAGTAGTGTATTCATGTCGAACTTTGAAGTTCCGCGTTAATATGTATTCAGGAAAAGACTACTCGAACGGTGACAGTCACATTTATCTATTGCATTGGTTATACCAGGTTATCCCATAATAATTATCATCGCAGCCACGTGTACTACTTATGGGTATAAGATAATAGGTAATAACAAACTTAACTACAAAATAACTCAAGTGTCGAGTAAATATCAAAAGCGTGTGACAACTGCATGATAATCAAATGCTCTTCAACACACGCATAATACTTTTTCATCCCATCTATTCGAAAAGGACTTTAAGATTTTTTATTTTTTTTATTTATCATTTATACAAAATAATACAGGATGAGTGCACCCAAAGGTGGTGTTTTCTATAAGAAACTTTTAGCGGGCAGTAATAAGTTTTTAATCCTCTTTATATAAATATTTTTGGCTCGGGCGATGTACTTTGAATCCCTCGCTACGTTCAGGATTTTACTAAAGAATCTCTCGCTACGCTCGGGATTCAAAAAAGCGCCCCTCCGTAAAAATATTATTTTGCTCCCTTATGATACAATCTACTATTTCATTTTTGCTGATAATCACTTATTCATAAAAGCACCGTCAGACATTTTGACCCACCATGGCAAGTAACGACTCTCATTCGGGTGATCAATCGAATCTAAACAACTACTAGAAAAGAAATAAAATTAATCAGAATAAAATAAAATCCTTATTTATTTATTTACCATTTATGTACACACATATATAAACAGACAAGAAAAAAACAGAACAGAAAAATAGGTACAAAGTTGATGCTTATTTCATAAGAAATCTCTTCCAGCATACCTGCAATACTCGTAGGACAAGAAATAAAGAGATGTAGACAGCGTGTTAAAGAGTAAAGGAGACAAAAAAAAAACATAAAAAAAAAAATAATTTAATAAAACTAAACAATATGAGAATATATCCTTGTTATAAATAAAGCCTGTACTAAGGCAGGAACTCTGCCTTTCATCGATGACATTGTGATCGAAATAGGTGCATAAAATAAAAATAGCATCCCGGAGTGGGCGATTCTAAATCAATATCCGGTGCAATCTGTGAAGTCAGCCATGCTATCACCTTCCGGGCTAGCTTCTTTCTACCACGGCATGGCTATTCTTAGACCATCCATCCGCCTAGCCTTTTCCCGACTATGTTGCAGTGGGCTTCCAGTCTAACCGGATGCAGCTGAGTACCGGTATTTTACATGGAGCGACTGAAATAAATAAATATAAAAATGCTCTTATATTTATTGATTTATATACGCTTTCGTGCAGATGGATGCAGCTGAATACCGGAATTTAACATGGAGCGACTGCCTGTCTGACCTCCATAACCCAGTTACTGAGTAATACGATACCCCTTGGTAAGACTGGTTCGAGCTTCTGACGACCCGTAACTACTATCATAGATCCACAAATGACAGCCGAGACCAACGGATTAACGTGCTTTCCGAGGCACGGAGGGGTCTTGGTATGTAAAGATGGCCACCCATCCACGGACCTAGCGTAGCTTAACCTGATCGATCGACCCGTGCGGCTGTTATTACTTAGCCACAAAGCCCCTATTTTAAGACATTAGGTACATTGTACTATACATGTACTATTTCTAAGCAGATATTTTTAGACATATGAAAAATCTATGTCGTGATCACGGATTGAAGATAGTAACGGGATGCTGATAGAATGTATATTTATAATAAGCTACCAGCCAGATTAAACCCAAAATAATCTCGATCCGATCCAGCCTGTCTCCTGCTGACCTCCCCCAGCAACCCCGCAGGCCGAGGTTCGTAAACCAAAGTGGGTGCCCTTAGCGTGTAGTCGCTTAGTTTATAAATTACGAAGAATCCTTGGAACAGACGCTCTAGACTTTTATCTACTTTCCTTTTCATTTATGTATACCTACCTTATATTTCTATCTTTTCCCGTATTAAAAAATAATAGTAAATTGTAGTTCTTGTACAAAGTTAATTTTTCTGCTTATCCTATCCATGTTACAATATTATTTTCATTAGTTTTCTTATGTACACCTTAGTCATATATCGTAGAGTTACTTTTTAAATTTTAACCAACTTTATTTGTTAAACACTTGTAGCAACAATATATGCAAAGATTTACTTGCTCTCAAAACTTCGAAGGAAAACATCGTGAGGAAACCGGCATGTCCCCCGTCCATGTTCAAAAATTCGACAATTCGAATGACATCTACTAACCCGCACTGGGCGCACGTGGTGGATTGCGGCCCACTCCCTCTCACACAGAGAGAAGGCCTGTGTCCCAGCAGTGGGAACATTATATACGCTGATTATGAAAGTCTACAGATACACTAGGAAATTAATTTTTAGGTGTAAAAAGTGCATTCAAACCTTTATTTTTTTTTAATTTCTATCTTTTCGTTCAACAAAACACATGCAGCTCAAACATTTTAAACATTCATTTTTGAACGTTAAAACCTAATTTTTCCTGCACTTTACGTTGAAAACTTTCCACCGTTCGTGTTCGCGTGTTGACCGTACTTACACTGTCGCTTGATTAATATTTATAAATTTAATTACACGTTTCATTAGTGTCGGTAGTTGATAGCCCTGGGGTTCGGTTCTCGGGCTGACAATTTTCAAAAGTGGGTTTTAGAATGTTTGTAGTTAGATTGTGTGCATAAATGAGTTTGTTATGGACGTGGGAAAAGCACACCCACATAAATATCCAGTT
This sequence comes from Amphipoea lucens, assembly GCA_947508005.1. Classification (NCBI taxonomy): domain Eukaryota; kingdom Metazoa; phylum Arthropoda; class Insecta; order Lepidoptera; family Noctuidae; genus Amphipoea; species Amphipoea lucens. Next base: position 19,548,937 of record OX382372.1, read on the forward strand.
ATGTTATGCATATTAATCCCATGTAATAGTGGACGAGCCGATTACCATTAACCTTTTAACCGCCCGACTTTATATCAGTTGTCGTAATCCCAGCGCCCGAAAAAAAAAACGAAAAGTAATTACCTGACAGAATACAGCGTAATTAAATAAAAAAGCAGATTAAACGAGCTGTATATAATATACGACCATTTTTTTTTCGCAGTGGAAAATAATCCTCATGGACTTCCTCTATCGTGGGGGTGACAGAGGGGCATGCCGGACTCTTACCGGCTAAAACCACCGTGGTGTTCCACCTCTACCTATGGCTGGAGGTGCGGGATTCGCATAAGCATTCACCGCTCCCCCGACAGGCCTCGACCCGCTGTTTCTCAGCGGGTCCCACCTCCCCGTGCGCCCATTCCTATAATGGCCGCACCCACTCTTGAGTGGCGCGCGTGGAACACTGCAGCGCCAACTCGGGCCTGTCTGGTCGGACGACGGATGATAACGATATGATAGACGATAATATACGACACTGGTGAAATGAACACGAAAATATTTGTCGGATTAATTCGGCGTAAGCGGTAAAGGTTAACCAGGTACACATCTTGGCACCACCGCAGCTTTTTACAAGAATTTCCAAAATTAAAAACCCAAAAACACTTCGCCCTACCTAGGGTTCCCACCCAGGGTCTGCCACCATCCTTTATGAGACACCTCGAGGCTTAGAAAACGACTCTCGCACGGTATAAGTGAGAGAGGCAACGCTCTACAAAGGCGATACCCAAAGGGTGCCAATGGGAACCCAGTACTAAGCCTCCGCTGTCCGTCCGTCCGCTGTATCCCATGAACTGTTTTAGGTACATGTTGAAATTATAGGGGCATGAGGAATAGGGTGTAAAGTTCACTCATACTCTATAGAAAAGGGAGAATTCTCCGACCAGACGGGTGTTGTGTCTGGCGGGTAACTGCCCGATGATTCATGTCGGGCTGTTGCATCTATGCTAGTTGCGCGGCAAACTCTGCTTGCGCGATCCAGGATTTGCGTGACGTCAGTATGACGCGTTGTTCGCATGTGGCGTTGTAGATACCGCTACAAAATTTTCACAGAGTGTGTATTTCTATTGCCGCTATAACAAAATATTATCATCACATCACACTAATATTATAAAGGCGAAAGTTTGTGAGAGTGTGTGTGTGTGTTTATATGTTTGTTACCTCTTCACGCTCAAACGACTGGACCACTTTTGATAAAATTTTGTATGGAGGCAGCTGACACCCTGGATTAACATATAGACTACTTTTTATCCCGATATTCCCACGGGTTCGAAACTTATGCGGGTGAAACCGCGGGGCGCAGCTAGTAAATAATAAACAAAAAAAAAACAACACAAAACAGACGCCCTGCAAGTTACCATCCCTGCCTAGTTTAGTTGCTATTCCACCAATTCGCACTAAGCATTTTCAAATGTCCATTATAATGCGCACAGCAAAAGAGTGGAACTCTCTACCTGCGTCTATGTTTCCGAGCGCACACAACCCCAGTCTCTTCAAAGTGAGAGTGAACAGGCTTCTTCTGGGTAAGCTCACTCCATCGTCGACTTTGTCTCTGTCACCTCTGACCTAGACTAGAGTCAACCCATTTCAAATAAAAAAAAATGTTGAAGGGGTTCTTCATACAAGAAACGTGTTTTTACCCGACTGCGTCAGAAAGAAGGTTATGTTTTTCGAGTGTATGTTTTTCAGCGTTTTTTGCTTAACTGGCGAAGACACCCTTCGTGTGCGACTCTGACTCGCACTTGGCCGGTTTTTTATAGAACTCAATGTGTCATATTAAAGGCTCCCGCAGACAGGCACGACTTGATTCTGGTAGAAAGAACAAATGAGTTTTCATAGAAATTGTTCTGCTAGAGTGCATCGCACTATCGCATAGCACCTGTCTGCGGGAGCCTTTCTGGTCCTGTACATTCCACCCAAACCCATTGTGACATTGCACAAAGTCAACGCTCTCAAGTAATTTACACAGTACCAACTACCAATATTCGCGTTCAAACAAGGCAGTCAGACAATAAACTGGGCAGGTAATTAATCATGGAGTTTAAATCACAAAATCAATATTTGCACAGCGGTTTACGAATGCAGCCAACTTGCTGCTAACTGCATTTTGCTGCCACAGACTAGGGTATCTAAAAAAATTTGATGCTGCAAAATATGCTTTTCACCGTTTTTATTTTTGATCGATTTATTTTTGGCAAGCCTAATTAAGGTGTTATTTAATTATTAATTTATGTGTTTAACCAGAAAAAAAAAAAACTGAGAAGTAGATAAATATTCAGTTTTTAAAATGATAAAATAATAAGTACCTAAGCATTTAATAAAATAATTAATCTCGGTCCTAATATCCCTCGCTCCGCTCAGGATTCTAATCTAGAACCCTTCGCTGCTCTCGGGATCCAACTTAGTCACTCGAATTAAATTCCCTTTTTTTTCACTTGTTGTATAATCTACTATTATTGTGATTGTAACCTAGTGATATACCCTAATGTGATTATTGCCTGTTGTAGTTGCCTTGTGAATAAATAAATAAATAAGTATAATTTCCTTCTTCTTAGTACGTTTTCGTGTTTGGAATAAGTTATTTAATTTTTATTCCTATTCTGTGGGAACTTTTGACAAGTACTTTTTTGTATAGGATGTAAAATACTTTTTTTTGGCAGTCAAATGGCAATTTTTGTTTTTGGGTGTGCTGTCATTGTCGTTAAAAAAGCTATTATATTTTTTTCTTCTATTTCGTAATTAAAGTTATTTTTATTAATCTTCCTCATACAATCGTCACTTAACTTTTCACTTCGAACCTAAGACCATTACAACAAGGACTGATCTAACCAAGATTAAAACATGCGTCTGCGTCTGTATGGAAACAACATAAGGCAACAAAAAAAAAATTAAAATAAAATGGTTGTCTATCAATAAGAATGTGCACAAAAAAAGGAAACTTGCAGACTAAACCTGATTTACTTGAAGTATTGTAAAGTGACTACTCTGTGTACCTGCACTTTTGCATAAGGTCTGTCAACTCCTTTTGCGACCATACTTAATGTTTGTCACGGGGACGATAAAAGTGTATAAAAAGAATGTCCTTTTGACCTTGGCAAGCTATTGAACCTGAGATTGTTGTTCATTTGACGAGGCGCAGGCGCAACCAGGTGTTGGAAGGTTATCTGGTAGATAGATCTGTAATTTTATTACAGTATTAAAGATGTCAGCTCAGAGACCTATTTATAATAAAAGTGAAGCATATCTGTTTAGTATCAGAATATTTAAATGAAGTAGCTAACTAAGTAACCGACCGACCATGGAAATATAATAACAATAATAATCACTAAACACAATGAATAATTTCTAAAGATAAATCAACGTATAAGTCACGGACTAGACTGGGTATAACGACAAACAATACCTATCTAAGACAATACGGAAGCCATTTAGCCCGTTTATACTTATAAAATATAAAGATAAAGTAGATAAACTCATAATACCTATTAGCGACGCAGTTCTACACGTGTTTCCACAGCATAATTAATGTAACCGCCAATTATATCTGAACACAGGAAGAAAATTACACCCTCACCTCATGCCAATTAATCACATTCCGCCAATTTTCTCCATAAAACAGGAATAAGTCAACAAATTAATAACAAAAGCCAGTTACACCGGAAAAACTCGAACACTTACGATCGCTTCCGATGAAAACGTAAACAATGGAAAAAAACATGGCCACAGTAACATGGCGCAGTATACGCGCGGTTTGCACATAAAAGAACAATGACTATTAAATCAATTTATAGACGTCATTAGGATTGTTATGATTGTGTTAATTGATAATAAGATGAGTTTATGTGCGTTTAGTTATCTTTTCTGTCTATTCATTGAGAATTAATTGATGCTAAGCTAGCCATTTTGTAAAAGATATTGTTAAACGTTTAATTGTGTTTGTAACTATAATAGGTAAATACTGTTTAATAAATACAGATGCTCGAACAAAAGTGACAACCAGTCTTACCAAGGGGTATCGTACTCGTATCGTACCCAGTAACTGGGTTGTGGAGGTCAGATAGGCAGTCGCTCCATGTAAAATACTGGTATTCAGCTGCATCCGGTTAGACTGGAAGCCGACCCCAACTCAAACTCAAAGCATTTATTTCAATTAAACCATTTACAGGCACTTTGAATTGTCAAGAAGTCAGTCAGTCAGAAAAAATGAAGCTAGTTGCCCATTCCAAAGCGTAGGTACCTATGGAGAAGAACGGGCAAGAAACTCCATGGACACTCTTTTAAATCAAAATAATGTGGTTACAAAGTCTTGGTTACATCATTCATGTTAAAAATTATACATGTGAGAACGATGCAGAACGTTAAAAGCGTCCATAATGAAAAGATGAGAAAAAACAACAATTCAAATAATAAATTAAAATAAGCCATGGCAGCAAAGAGATGACCAGTCCCTACTGACGGCGCCCGTTCACGAACATGACGCATGCACCAGCACCATTCAGCTCAACCATTTTGAAGGGAGCTAAGCCAACATAGTTGGGATAACGCTAGGCAAATGATGATGGTGACTCGTACAAAAGTGATCGATGGAAATATGCCTCAACCGTTTGGCATTACATACCTGGGAACTAGCCTTGTACCGTCCGTATATTCAGACTGTTTCACAATTTCTAACAGGCTGATTTCTATCAAAGAGCTACAACTAAGAAAAGAAGACATTTCTGAACAACTTAATATCTGAAACAGAAAGTAAAGCAGTGGCGTAACTATAGGGTGGCATTGGGGCAAAATGCCACGAGCCACCAGCCAGAGGGGGGCCCCCGGCCCGAGAGAGCCATGAGCACAGAAGGATTCTAAACATAAGTTTATAAAGGCAAATTTTTTTTTGAAAATTTGCAACAAAGGACACCATTCAGGCTCCGAACAATTTGTACCTACCCAAAATTAAAGTAGCCAAAAATGTATTGAAAGTAATCATTTCTGCTGACGGCAAGGTGCGATCTTCTATGATGTTGTGTTATCACCCTTTTTGCCACTAGACCAACGAAGCAGTCAGGTGTTAAATTTTGTACAGGAAAATATGACATCTACCCGGGAGAAGTTGCGGGAGAAGTGCAATTAAAAAAAAAAACTATAACGTTGGTTGAGCTTCTTTACATTGAGGGAGGGCCCCATCCCTTAAATTTGCCATGGGCCCCAAACGGTATAGTAACGCTACTGAAGTAAAGCTTCGGAAATGACACGCATCCAAGAAGCATCTGTGTTCTTGCGTATACTACAACCTCGTGGTACCCATTTTCAGGGTCACTGAATTTGAATATAATACAGTTGGGAAATTCTGTTTCCATCGTTTATTTTTATGAGAAATAAAACTAGTACTAGACTTCTCAGTACTCAATACTGTAATTAAAGTTAATAATTAGATATTATTGCTGTGGAAATGTACGTTTATCGAATGTAAGTAGCGTGTGTAAAGACTGGTTTTGTGACCTAGGTCTTGCGGTTAGGATTATGTAAGTGTGATCTGACAATAGCGGAAAATTGTACACAATGTGTTGTTAAACAATTAATTATAAATATAGTTGATAAGGATAGCAACTTGAAATAAGAATTTCTTGAAAAATAGTTTTTTTTTTTGAGAAATATATATGGACAGAAATATTATTTTTTGTTTTCAGGTTTCATGGAATTGAATGAAGTTTGGTAGAAAACGACGTCCACTTTATCAGTAAGGTAGCCCCACAAAGAACAAAAATCAGTGCTCTAAGTGGAATCTGAGGTATTCCACTCAGAGCACTGATTTCAACGGCACTTGACCCAACCGAACCTGAGCACTTCCACTAACCGCACTGAAACAAAATTTTGTAAAGTGGGGTTCGGTGGAACAGTTTCATAATATTATTTATCTATACCCATACTATAAATCCTCTATAAAAGTTTCTGAAACAGTTAACTTATTGCCAACATTAAAACAACCAGTGTCATAGTAACCATAATAATTATCATCCAAAAGTGTGTTATAATGTTGTACTAAATTTCATTATGCAACTCGTTTTCAAAAAAAGAACATTGTCATGCACGCGCGTTTTACTACCACAGCGCCGTAATTTAAAAAAAGAACTTGTATGTTATTCGAATTCACGTCGTATCCCGCCGGCCGCGATTTTTGTTCGATATTAGTATTGCAAAAAACTCTTTCAGAACCTTTTATATAGGATTCATATCATGGGTGTAGTCTTGTATGCAACTGTACATAAACACTCATGTGATACTAACGTGACACTCATGTGATAAACCCATATTCGTGTTTTAATACACCTTATTATACAACCGTTGCATAAATAACTATTTCAGTCCCCGAACGGCACCTTCACACAGTTTGTAGTGATGTGTCGTATGTATCTTTAAGAATAAAAACAAAATAATGCCCATCATACAAAACTTGTCCCCTCTTCATTCCTGGATGAACATGAAAACTTGTGCATAAAATTATGAGATCATCTCAAAGGAATCTTATCATTATCATAACTACCGGCCCATTGCATTGTTAAAGAGATATTTGCATCTAAATGTACAGCGGAGGTCAAGTAAAGTATTCACTAGGTCACCCATCCGATTATCGGCTGCGGAAAATGTTGCTACACACCCTCAAGGCTTTTCTTTTCTCCTTTATTTTGATACAGCGTTTATTAGATCAGATAAGTGTTAGGGTTACATTTGACCCCTATCATTTTGGATATAAGCCATGGCCATTTCGACGAATTTGGAATGCTCCAAGTGTACCGTTTCTTAAACCGTTGTCAGTGGTAGTTAGGCCTTCCTAGCTGCAAATTTTAGAGCACGAAGAGCAAGGCGATATGGACGAGTAATTTTTGAGCTTATTTTCTACATTTACAACAACTCAAGATTTGAAGGTTGTTACCTTACCACAGAGGTTATGTGGTGTATCTAAGGCCACCCCAGTATACTTACGTACTTCAGATTCAGTGGCGTGCATTACATATAGGCATATAAGCAGTGCCTACCTTGATATATCAACATAAGTCTGTCAATTACATTTTAGTGTGTGCCCCACAGTTAAGAAACTCACTAAATTATCATACCTAACAAAAAACAAAATCTTCATACATACACGCGCGGCAGTAGGCAGTCGCCGGACGACCTACTCGGCTCCCGTACTATTCGCACATTGTCATTGGTCTTTACCCGTTCAAGTTAATACGACAAAATTAAAAATACGCACGTCTCATGCGTAATACCATGACGTTCGACCTTCGCAATTTATCACACTTAAGTAGACATGCCTACTCAAATAACCACACTTTTGACCTTACTTTTTTTCTGATTAGTGACCGCGTTTGCCTAGACTAGACCCGGCTTAGTGCCTACCTATTCTGAAAACCAATGCACGCCACTGTTCAGGTTAGTCCCGGTATAAACTTTGTTGACTGGCTAATCTTTTTTCCACAACATGAGGCATTCTCACATATTTCTTGTTGATACGAGAGCAAAATTCAGCGTGGCCTTCAAGCATAAACATTAAACAACCCTTTCAACATCAAAAGCCGTAACACAGCCCCTCTCCTTCCTCAATAGCACACGATCTTGGTGTTCCACTGCCATAAACCAACAACATAACTTATGCCTTACTTTTCCGTCAGCGCCATATCTAGTGGCAACGCGGAACAAAATGTCAAAACATACCATTTTAGGTCCACGTACCATATTACTAATGTGGCGAGCATGACCTTTACAATTGTTTCCTCTACTTGCAGTTTTTAGTCTAACAAGCGTTATGTCTAACGGCCGTATGGAGAGACATCTTTTAAAGATAATATTAGACAACAATGAGGATGTCGTAAGGCAACATTGTGGTTTAAAAGAAGATCTAGTGACAAACACTTAAAAGAGTATGCGTGAATGGTTTGGTCACGTTGAGAGGATGATGAAAAGCGACTGAAAAAGGTATTTACAAGGCAGATCTGAGCGGAAACGTCGGGAGAAGACGCCAAAGACACAGAGGGAAAATTCTCGTAATTTTAAGAAAGTTAACAGTCGGATCTCAGTCCGTCATTTGTCAAAAATACCTCTGATTCCCCTACATTTTTGACAAGTTTTTGACATTTGTTTGACGCCGAGATGAGACTGCGGCTAGATTTTGAACGTTTTAAATTAAGAGAATTGGCCATCTGATTATAAGAACGTAAACAAAGCAAAAGGACATACTCCTTTTGCTTCGTTTTTTCGTAGCAAGTGGCGTTCTGTAGTTTCTGTCTAGTTCATGGGAAAAATGCGTGAGTTTATGTACGAGTATGAATGTATTAAACATTCCTTGACATACTACTAAACAAAGCAAGAAAGAAGAAAATCTTCAACCAACTTTCTTGCTGAAGAAAGAACCATGAAGGATAGCATGATTAAGAAGTATGTCGTGGATTCTGAACGGAACGTCAAGCTGAACCGACTTGGGTGTGTTCGGAAATGAGGTTGGCAACACAGTGCGAGCAGTCTATGTCATTTGAGTTTTGGGCGGGAAATAAAAACCGTGATATATTACGGCTGTCATTGAAGGTGCTGATACTTTTTACGAATTAGAAGAATAAAAAAGTACGCTGTGTTTTACGAACGTGGTGAGCAGACACAGAACTCACGGACGTGCTGCCAACCTCGCGCCGACCTCGCCGCGTTCCGATAGGAATCCAGTTCCACCCGATTCGTGTGTGACTTTCTGATTGTTTGATCTAAATAAAACTGCAGACGGCATATTGAGTCTTACTTCGGCTACAACAATGGACGACGACCAGTCCGGCAACGAACGCCCACATTATCTTCCGTCAAGTATATAAAGGTGCACTGAAAAAAAAGAGCCGGCCAAGTGCGAGACGGACTCGCGCACCGACGAGGTTTCCGTACAGATATGTAACTACATATTAAATATGTAGTTACATACCTGTTACCGTAAATTTTACGGTTTGCGGATTTTTTCCTTTACTTGTGTTACGAGTACTGACATTGCTTCTTGTCAAATTTCATGATTCTAGGTCAACGGAAAGCACCCTATAGGTTTTAATTCCCTTGCGAGTGTCAAAATATGCGCATAAACGGAACATAAACGCCCGTATCTTTTGATTACGTTGACTTAGAAGTTTGATTTTTCATTGCTTCAGTTGATCGTAGCCCTGAGTATTTGATATTCATTTAAATTTAATAACTCCACTTTAATAATTAACTGAGAAAAATGATCTTGACAGACGGACAGACAGACGGACAACGAAGTGATCTTATAAGGGTTCCGTTTTTCCTTTTGAAGTACGGAACCCTAAAAAATGGGTTCATTGTCGTTTGCAAAGCAATGCAACAAACAATTCGAATTACATAACACCCATATTTCCTGAAGGTATTAGTAGAGGTGACATCATGACACCATGATTCGAATACTCAGTCAAAATGAACATGCTCAAGTAATAGAATAATGTCTTAGAATGCGGCCGTTAGAACTTTTTGTAGCGTTTGCTGGCTTATTACTCGTGTCCGTGATACCAAGTTAGCGGGACTAGTTCCTTCTTTTATGGTTTGTTTCTGATGGGTAATAGTACTTCACATAAAGCTTAATCGGCCTATAATGTTCCCACTGCTGGGACACAGGCCTCCTCTCTGTCAGAGGCAGTGTGCCATAATCCACATGGGCCCACTGCGTTCTGATGGATGTCACATATCTTCGATTTACTTGTTCTAAAACGCAGATTAGGTCAGAAACCCTCGGGGCACCAAGATCGTAAACAGATGTTCTCAACAGACCAGGAGACTTAATCAGCTTCTGGAGGGAGGCGGGCTAACCAGCCGCGCGTCGGTGGTTATTCCAACCGGAATAACCACCGACGGCCGCCATCGCCCACGCACAATGGTACATTTGAAGGACTAAGTGCGGAAACCAAACCATAGAACATAGAACTTGTTCTAAGACATGCCGGGTTCCTCACGATGTTTTCCTTCACCGTTTTAAGAGCTGCTGTGATGATGAAATAAATTACGCAAAGAAAAGTGCCTGGCAGGATTCGAACCAACGATCTGCAACTTGTAAGTCAAGCTCGTTACCACTGGGCCACCACTGCTCTTCATAATGATTCTTGACTGATATTTTAGTGGGCATAATTTTTTTGCCAGCAATGGGATGCTACTGGTAAAATAAAAAGTCCGAGATCTTACAAGAACTGACCACCTACTGCTTTTTTTTTTTATTCTTTCGCAGTGGAAATCGTCATGGACTTCCTCTATCGTGGGGCTGACAGAGAGGCATGCCAGACTCTTACCGGCTAAAACCACTGCGGTGTTCCACCTCTACGGGGGTGCGGGATTCGCATAAGCATTCACCGCTCCCCCGACACCACCTACTGCCCCACCCATGTTTAATGAAGGCGTGAATATTCACGGCCGCCATTTTTCCGTGAGTGTTCCTACCACACATACAGTGTAGCGTATGTATGACCTTTTCAATTGTTTCCTCGTGAGCAGAATTTTAATTACCGTGGTCTTCCGCGTGGCGCTAGACACGAGATAGAAGTTGCATGTGTGCATGTTTATTCGATTGTTTAGGATTGCATGCCGATTTAGGTCATGTGCAGATGGTCAATTATTTATCTGTAAGAATATGTTAAGGACGTTCACTTTGCTTGTGATAATCAATTTAAATATTAAAAATATAATCTATAATCTACTAGCTTTTGCCAGCGGCTTCGCTTGCGTGTATGTGGAATTTATCCCATGGGAACGTGCTACCGGGATAAAATCTAACTACCAATCCTATGTGTTAATCCACGTCATAAACTATAAATGTGTGCAAAATATCATTCAAATTCGTTCAGCCGTTTTTGCATGATTGAGTAACAAACGTCCAAACATTGTATATTATATTGTGTGCCTTTTAGTCTACACCAGCCTCGAGCCTGCTAGGAGAAAGACTTCCAGAACCAGGTCATGTGGCTTGCTCAAGATATACCACATGACCAGCAGTGTACCGTTTACGGCTGAAATTATGATGATAATGGATCATTCCCGCACCCTATTACATGAAAATTCACATTAGCACCAAATATTGAAGTAAAAACGAACCCAATGCATTTAAAATCGATTACATCATGCAACATTTAGCTCGCGTCGATCTGTTCACTCCATCTTAGTCACAGTGTAAAAAAGTATCCAAAAACTGAATCCTGGAGCGCGTGGGACGAATTAAATGCGGAAGATCTAACTTTGGTAGTCCTTGAAATATTGGCTTGGTGATGACCTTGATACAGTATAAAATGAAGCAGTAGGTCAGTGGGATATTTAACGGAGTTATAAATGTCTGTGTGACATTAACTGTATGTATATGTTTGACTGCCCCGTTCATCTCAAAGTCAAAGTCAAAGCATTTATTTCAAATAGGCACATAAAAGGCACTTTTGAACGTCAAAAATTATCTTAAAATAGAATGATTCTAGTCGCCCATTCCAAAAGGTAGTTTTCGTATGGAGAAGAATGGGCAAGAAACTCCACCGTTACTCTTTTAAAATGTTTTAGGTACAATATTTCGTGGTTCGTATTTATCTCGTGGTTGCAAGCACGACTGTTGAGCGTGGGGTACTGGGTTTGATTACTTTGATTCCTAGGTCGTACATAGTGTTGCTGGGTTTTTCGATAAAGAATTTTTTAGTAACAGTCCGGAGTTTGGAAGTTGGCGGTGTGATGACCCCGTGCCTCGGAAAGCACGATAAGCCGTTGGTCCTGAGAGTAAGTGCACCTGTGTCTGCGCACACACTTGTGTACTACAATGTCTCCCGCGCCGAAGGCTAGTCTGTTGCGATTGGCTAACTGTATGTGCAATGATCTTTACATTCATACTAATCCATACTATATATAATATTATAAATTCGACAGTAACTCTGTCTGTCTGATAGAGATAGTTTGAGTCCCGGGAAAGGACATAGGGTAGTTTTTATCCCGATATTCACACGGGATCGATAATTACGCGGGTGAAACCGTGGGGCGCTGTGGCCGCTGTGGCCTGTGGGGACACAGGCCTCCTTAATCATCACCACCTCCTAATTACCACCCAGCAGTGGGAACATTACCGGGTGATAATTTAAGGCTCAAAATGAATTATTCTTTGAAAATTCAAAAATACACCTATACCTGTAAATAATAAAAGCCACGCTTATTTATCGGTTGACCAACATAGCCTATAGGAGGAAAAAAATACTAACTTACAAGGCAGCTTATAACATAATTCAGTATTTAACACATTTCCTCTTACTGAGGATATATGACGGAAGGGAGGACTTCCTTCCTCATTAATTTGGAGGAAGAAAATAAACATTTACACGTGCACACCTTCTTATATGAATATTGATAGTTAGGTGTCACTAAGAGGTCACCTCAGAGAGAGGAGGTCTGAGACTTGACAGCTGTTTAAAATGTTATAATAATATAACTCCCCACATTCTTCAATATTTACTGAATGAGACAAAATTCAAGTCTCGTATTAAACGCACACTATGCAGACAGGCATATTATAAGTTAGGGGATTACATCGTTGTTAAAAATGCCTGGCTCAATGCTGGTCCTGCTCCACAACCACAACTAATTGATTAACACTTGAAAATACTGTTGGAGCTGCTGAAGATTGTAAGTCTATCTTTGCATTGTATAAACTCAATTTATTTTGTATTGTAAAACAATTCAAAAGTGCCTGTAAATGGTTTAATTGAAATAAATGCTTTGAGTTTGAGCAGTGGGAACATTACAAGGTAATTATGATAACAAGAGTTTTTGACCAAGGGCTTTACTGTGGTCCCTAGAATGGCTTGAGTAAGTTCATAATCATACCCTAGTTTCCAGACCCATTACAAAATGTCATAGCTACCTACTTCTTTCAAAAAGACTGCTTAAGCCAGTTATTACCAAGGTCAGCGGGATTGTCCGAAAGGGTTATCGCTGCCCCGGAACATAAAGGGCTAAGGAAGAAACACGGGTGGGTTTTAGTCAGTAAGAGTCTGACACTCCCTTCCATTCCATCCAGAGCGGGAGGAGTCATTTGATGATGTCCCATCCACAAACAAAAAAAAAAAACCAGTTACCAAAGTTGGTTTGTGAGGCTAATTTTCAGGGTGGCCCAACGGAAATATAATTACCGTCGGATGGAGGCTCTAAACTGCTTAAATAATTGCAAAACTGCTGAATATAGGAATAGAATAGAATACTCTTTATTTTTATTTACTTTTTCTCTTTTTTTGCTTTTTTTTTTTTGTTTGCTATAAAGACCAGGCTTCCCTTTAATACCAAATTTAAATAACAAATTCTTATTTATCAAGTTACTGCAATAATAATGAAACTAGGGTACCTACAGCTAGATTCTAAAATCCAATTACTAAATACAATGATTGAGGAAAACCAAACATTTTATTAGTCACACCTATTTACTTCTGGCAAAAACTGGGTTGGTTACTCGAAAAACATATTTTAACTTTGTGGTATCTTTCCATTATATTATGTATTGTGGTACTGCATTGCAATAGACCGTTTTCGAACGTGTTAGCAAGGTCACACGACTATAATATCTATGACGAATCGATTAACTTACCAATGGTAATCTATGTTATATGTCAGTAAGTTAAATAATTATGCTAAAGTAGGGGTATTCAAGTAGGTGTATTACGAAGCTCTTCTTTAAGTTTTTAGTATAGCAACAAAGGAACTAACCTACTTTTAAGAAGTATTAATTATGCAATTCATATCTATATTATACTAATAATAAATAATCATCATGTGCCTAGCCTTTTCCCATATTGGGGTCGGCTTCCAGTCTAACTGGGTGCAGCTGAATACCAGTATTTTACATGGAGCTACTGATTATCTGACCTCCACAACCCAGTTACTGGGTAATACGATACCCCTTGGTATTAGACTGGTTGTCACAATTTCGGGCTTCTGACTACCCGTAACGACTGTCAAAGATCTACGAATGACAGCCGGGACCAACGGCTTAACGTGCTTTCAGAAGCACGGAGGGGTCTCGGTATGTAAAGATGGTCACCCATCCACAGACCAACCGCGGCAAGCGTAGCTTAACCTGATCGACCGACCTGTGCGGCTGTTATTATTTAGCTACTGGCCCCTAACTAACTAATAATAAATTATAATATAATATATTCTTTATTTTGGACTACATATACAAGTACACATAATTCATAATTATAATGTTAGTAGCAATGACTTAAAAACTATGTTAGTAAACTTTTATAAACTAATATACTAATACGGACGTGGCCCAACACACAATGGCACGTGCCTCCGTACCCAGTTGCCTTACAAAGGGACTGTCCACTTTACCTAATAATGTTTTTAGGATGCTGTTGGAGCTTCCGCGCAACCTACCCATTATTGACGCTGTTCTCTTCCTCATAATGCCATGACTGTCGCTAACATGGGCTTCCACGAACATCTGCGAAGCGCGGAAGCCCCATCAGCATCCTAAACCCATTGTTAGTACGCGAAGGCTGTATAAAGCTGAAGAGTCTCTGGCAACAATGTCGTCTGCCCATCTCGCCGTAAAACCTGGATGAGGCTGGTCTATGAGCGTTGTGATTGGCACGAGAAAAGAGAGGCCTATGTTCAGCAGTGGTGAAGTCGGGACTGTGGATGATGATGTATCTCTGGAACTGCCAAAACCAAAATAAAAAAAAAAAAACAAAATTAGATTATACAGGGTGTCCCTGGAAGTATGAATCAAATCGAATAGGGACGTGGGCAAGGTCATTTCCAAACTTTTTAGCAAAAAAAAAAAAACTAAAAAAAAAAATGCTAAAAAAAAGAGACGAAAGATCGAATTCGTGAAAACTATCAGGGCTATCAATTTTTTTTTTTTTAGATAGCCCTGATAGTATTTTTTTATGATTAATTTCTTTGAACACTAAGCGAAGTGATTGAAAAAGAAATAAAATCGGTCATAACTTTTGAACCGTAAAAAAGTGTGCAACGCCGCTAAAGAAGTTTACACTTCAAAAATTCACTGACATTCTCAGGGTTAAAAAGTTGGGAAATGACCTTGCCCACGCCCCTGTTCGATTTGATCCATACTTCCAGGGACACCCTGTAGAATAAGAATTACAGTGGAGGTGCTTGGGGGAGGCCTATGTCCAGCAGTGGACATCTTTCGGCTGAAATGATGATGATGAAGCTCAAGCTTAGCTTGGGAATCAGTAGCAGCACCTTTTGTGCAATACATCAATACGATGCAAATGTTGGATACTCTAAGCTAAGATGAATGTATTAACTGGAGGCAATAAAACATTTTTTTTTTTTACTGCCAGCTGGATTAGAAAAAATCTTTTTGCATTTAATAGCCTAATTCTTGAGGAGGGCTATAGGATATTTAATATCACGCTAAGACCAATAGGCAAAGAGAAAAAAAGTCAGAAAAAACGCTAAGCGAAAACGAAGTAATAGCGACGGGGAGTTTTATAAAAATGTGGCTGATATTTTTAGTATAGCCATTACGTATTTTACGACTTCCACGCGAACGTAGTCGCGGGCAAAAACTAGTAATATATAAATAGTTAAATATTCCCGAAAAAGTATTGTTGTTTGTAAATACCGCTCCACATTTTACAAGTCAGTTAAATTGTTGCAAACTAGATGGCGCTAGTTTCCTAACTTCGATCAGTGAAACCCTTCGGACCAAAACCTGCCAACTAAACCAGTTTTCTCAATACTCTTTGAGCAGCCACTACGGCTGTCACAATTACCCTAGATAATAAAACCAAAGCGCCCTTAATCAAATCACAATTTCAAAATCCAGTATTCCATTACATCGTAATAAGTTCAATCACGGAGCCAATCTGTTGTTATATACTAGTTAAGGCTGTCACACACACACGGCACCTGTACTGCAAAAATATATAGCATGGTTAGACATATTTGAACAGAGTGTATACAGGGTGATATTGAATTCATGGGCATCCTTTTAAGCGTTTATGCTCACTAGTTCCTTCTCGTAGTTCCTTTGAAGGAACTATTGAGAATTTTTGGATCAGTAGTTCCTTTGCAAAAGCTGAAGGAACTACTGGGGGTCATTGTACTCATCATTATGAACAACTTTCACTATGGGACCAAACCTGAAATCGCGACAAAAAATCAGCTCTTCCCTATATTTTGACGAGCTATGTGAACATAAATGCAAGGAACAGCTGATTTTTTTTCGCGATTTTTAGTTTAGTCCCACAGTAAAAGTTGTTCATAATGATGAGTACAACGACCCCCTAAAAAAATGCCCATGAATTTAATTTCACCCTGTAACTAGCGCCACGAAAGATGAGACTTGACCCCGCCTTCCGCGCTCTTTCCGCCGCCCCTATGACGTCCGGTCCCGTCCCGCGCTCAGACTTCATACCGCTAGAGACGTAAAATCGTGTACTGAGCAAGTCAAACCACGTGGTCTGTCAAGTCTCATCTTTCGTGGCGCGCATTGTACACTATGTGAACAGGCGTCTTCTGGGCACGCTCGTCCCATCATAGACCTCATCAATCGCTTTTCATCAGGCGTGATCGAGGCCAAGGGCAGGCCCATTCTGCAAAAAAAAAAATCTTCCCATAAGACAATCCGATCTATTTTTTTTTAAATCTCGCTGCGGAAACAAAGGTGAATTGAGCTTGAAGTGAGCTGTCAATACTTCAATAGTGTCAATCCCTTGCATTCGGTAGAATGACAGCTCGATTCACCTAAGTTTTCACTGAGAGATTTCAACAGAATAGACCGACTGATGGACTTGACCTACTGAAGTCCCAACATAGCAATACTGTAAGTATGTTTTCACATATTCCATTAGGTATTGAGCGACACGGAAATATAGGTACAGACACTAGCACATCAAGCTCCCCGAAACTGTCAAATTTTCTGTACTTTGAACCTTATACTTTAGCGAAAAAGTTGAAAATATATTGAAGAAATTTGACAAATTGTAGTAGCTTGATGTGCTGGCGTCTGTACATGATGTATAGGTACTTATAAAAAAAAACGACAATTAGACACTACAGCATTCAAACCAAGAAAGATAACATACGAGTACATTATAGCTGAAGTGTGTGACAGGCTTAACGTAGATACGCGCGCATAAACGTACAAATAAACCCTGCGCACGCGCGGGTGCCACGACCTGGCTCAATGCTACGCGCGTACATGTGAGACACACATACGGAAGTGTGCGTGTGTGAGTGAGCGCGTGTCGACGGCTTGTTTACATCAACACAAATGTAGGTTTAGCGCGATGTATAGTTTTGATCGATTTGCAGTAGTTTTTATTTTTATTTATATCTTGTTTAATAAAAAAAAATGTTTTAGTTGCCATGCCAAGCTAAGCAAAGATGCTAATAGGTATGGTATAGAATGGGGTATCAATTAAATTACTAAAATAGCTGTGATTAATACAGAGTCCATAATTTTGCTGTAGTTGTCACACTTACCTACTTGGCATATCGAATAATAAATAATGAATTGACGTCGAATGCGTTTAAATTATATGAAAAAATATATTGGGTTTTTTAGGAATACAATTGCAGGTATTTAGGTAATCCTATCTAGAACAAATCTTATACCGACACGTTTGTTAAAGCCATTAAAAATGTTTGTTTCATTAACTTAGTATTATTGATGGTCTGTTTCGGCATAATATTGAAGTTTAGCATTAATCAAAGTTAAGCAAAACAACTTCTCGAATACCTAAATATTTTTATAGGATGATCATTTTCTCCGAACTGAAATTACTATTTTCATTACAAAACTTTTTCAATTTTCAATGTTTTACTTCAATTTAGGTTGAATATTAGTAGATAACTTTTAGTTACTTTACTAAAACAGTACTTTATTAAAGTTGATTCATTATTTTTAATTGGCTGTGAAGAAAACCACTATATCATTTTAAAATAATGATTGTTATTTGTCCGTGTCGCGTGGTTTGTGGTTATTAGGTAACTTATTTGTTTGCTAATTTGCCTATACCTGCTGAGTTACTCTTTGAATAAAGAGCAGGCTACCTACCTACCTAGTAAACTACATTTTACAAAGGAGGTTGAATTGTGGCCTGAAAACCTAAAACATTTGTAATGACGAAGATTATCGACTTACTAGGCTAGCAGGAAAATGCTTCTGCTCCTTGACGTAACCCGTTGTTTGTTCTTTTAGGGGCAGATTTTTTTAATAGTCAGACAACTTTTATTCGTGGATTAAATATCGCGGTTTGAGAGCTATTGTATAAAAAGTATGTCAAACTGACATAATATTTATTCTTCAAATCAAAACTACCCTACCTGACTATTAAAACATTAACACTTACAGTCCGGCTAGGGCTTCGAAAGAACACGTTCTTGACATCTGTCAGTCACTCAGTCTCATACAAACGTATACGTTTTTGGCAAAATTGATCTCTATTATATACTAGAATTGTTTCACTGACAGGTATCAGGATCGCATTCTCTCGGCTGGACTTTAGTATTCTTACCCGATAACCTTGACAAAGCTGCACAGAGCTTGTCATTCTGCAATAACAATAAACAACCGACCAAGACTACTCGGTCCTCCTATACTCGCGCGTGTGTGAATGTTTACAGATAATAAAATATTCTCGAGTATTCAACTCTTGCGCACTATATTTGTTTGGTAGAGAGTCTTTGCCCTGCTCCCTTGCATTTAGGACCGCTTAGGGTCGGACTCTGATTTAATTATCGTAATATGGGTCTCGATGCGTCATTACGGCATGATATTTCCTGGTATGAATATGGATTAGCGATCGATCTGATACTCATTGGAAAGGCAAATGAATTATTGTATGTTATTAAATACGTAATTACGTATAATTTTATGTAAAAACATCTTGAGGTAGGTAGAGAATTTATACCTGTTTGAATATCAAACTATTTACAAAAGAGGACTTTAAATATAACTATACCATGCAGTCTATACAATAATTTCAGACAGCAATAAAGTCTTTTTGTAATAGTCTTATAAGGTTTATTCTTCAATGATAAAGAGCGTTTCTGAAAATCTGTCTGAAAAGTAAAGCTCTATAGACAATTTCAGAATATGTTCGTTCTTCTTTTCACATTTATGGTATAACTAGCTGCGCCCCGTGGTTTCACCCGCATAAGTCTCGATCCCGTGGGAATATCAGGACAAAAAGTATCATTTGTCCTTTCCCGAGACTCAAACTATCTCTATACCAAATTTCATCTAAATCGGTTCAGCGGTTTAGGCGTGAAAAGGTAACATGCAGACAGACAGACAGAGTTACTTTCGAATTTATAATATTAAGTATGGATTTGTAAACACATATTTCCTTCTGAGCATTTAACAAGGTTGCATTTTCAGGATGTACCTTCAGTTTAATTCCGTGAAATGCCTGAAGGTTTAATTTCATACGTATGTTACGTTAAAGTTTCAGAATCCTTTTAAAACAACGAATGTTTTAAAGTCTTTTATTTACAGTTTTCGAAAACAGGTGAAATATTTCCCAATAAGAGAAACATTTTTGACGCAAAAATTAAAATTGATATACGAAAGAGTTTAAGCCAAGAAAAACAAAATGTTTTACGGACAGGTTTTATGAGTGGTCTGTTTTTTTTTACATAGTCCTGTTATTTTTTTAGTATTGAAGATCAGGGATATAATTATGGTGTATCTAGTAGCTACTAACATAATATATTTTATTTTATTTTTATTTATTTTATTTATTTTATTATTTATGTACACACAGTAAAATACATAAGGATATGTCATGATTACAATTTGAGTACAAAGGTACTGCTTATTTCTTAAGAAATTTCTTCCAGCAGACCTGCGAAAGTAAAAGTAAAAAAAGAAATGTAGACAATAGTGTGTGAGAACAAGAAGAGAAAAATATGAATGTGTGAAGTCTAAAACTAAAATATCAAATAAACCTACACATATAATGCAAAAAAATAAAATAAAAATAATATAAGTATACTTAAATAAATACATAATACTAAAATATATAAACATATATATAAATATATATATACTCACAGTATAGAGGAAAGGTAATGCTCTTTTAATCGACATTTAAATAAAGAAATAGTTTTTAAATCACGAATGCTAGGCGGAAGTGAGTTCCACAATCTTACAGCATGGACAGAGAAGGAATAAGAATAGTAGCTTGTTTTATGAGGATGAGATTTAAGAAGGGATCTTAGGTGTGATCTGCACGGAGCGTCGCCAGGGCGAGCGTAAGAAAAGCGCTCACGCAGGTAGGAAGGATAAGACGGGTTGTGTAAGATGTTGAAGAGGAGACATAAAATCCGAGTATTCCTGCGAAGGCGGATTGGGAGCCACTTGAGTTCCTTGCGAAGGTGAGAAACATGGTCATACTTTCGAAGACCGAAAACAAAGCGAATGCACAGGTTTTGCAAGCGCTCAAGCTTGTTTAATAGCTCTATATCTCTCTATATATACTAAATATATATTTTTATTATTATTCTCAAATATCTTTATCTACATGTTAATTATACGACATTTAATAATCTAGTAAAAACTATCCACAAAACTACTATGAAGTTATTGCTTTTAGGATCAAATCCCAGTTTAGGTCGACCTGTTTAAAACTAGTTTTATTTATATAATATGTACTACACATATAAAACTTTTCGCACACAAAAAGGTACAAAGGCGGACTTAATATCTTAGGTATTCTCTACCAGTCAACCAAGGGTGGTGAAGAGATTACATGGCATGTGCATTGGTTGAGAGGAACAATGATAAAAAGCCATTAAAACTATTGCATTATTAATAAAATAGGTACACAAATACATTAATAGGTTACAAACCTATAATACACATATTATAATATACTCGTATAATGTTTTATTCCTAAATATTATCTATAGTCCAAACTGAATTTTCCCTACTTACGTTTCTAAATTAAATCGCAAATGATAATAACCAAAACGACATACAAATAAAATCTTCCTTTGCACCAAATAAAGCATAACGCACACTGGTCCTGTTCCACACAAGCACAAACTGCATGTGTGTGAGTAATCCTTTATAGTGTTGCCAACTTATTTATGGAGTTAATCCTTCTTTATGACATTAACATGTCGGTATAATTCCCGATTGTTTTGATGATCATGCCGGTGACGGAAAACAGATCTTGTCAGCTGCTTGATTATTAAACTGCGCAATTTGTATGGTCCGCAACACAAGTTACAATTTACAAAATACCTCCATGAGAACTTTCAACTTTTCGTGGAGGTATTGTTTTAACTTAGTGACACTCATAGCTAGGTTGAACGGTTTAGAAAAAAATTGTAAAACAAAATTCGTTAAGCAACTTTTGTTGCTAGCCGTACATGTTTGGCTTCATTAAAATGAACATTAAATGCATTGTTTACGAGAGAACTTTCGATGTTGAAGGTTCTCTACTTATAAATC
Organism: Amphipoea lucens; assembly: GCA_947508005.1. Lineage (NCBI taxonomy): Eukaryota > Metazoa > Arthropoda > Insecta > Lepidoptera > Noctuidae > Amphipoea > Amphipoea lucens. Next base: position 19,570,445 of record OX382372.1, read on the forward strand.
GATGTACCTACTTAAAACTTTACTTTCCTTTACAGAGAAAGGACTTTTCCATCGTTGGTGTTTTCTAGTGTTCAATAAAAAAAAACCGAGTGTGCTTATGACCACACGACTGAAGTGAAACTTCAAACGTATTTGGCTATGAGAGGAAGAGAGAAAGAAAATATGCGCGCGCACTGCTTTCTCTTGCTTATATTCCCAACTCAACTCCCGTTCGCCTCGCTCGATCACACTTTTCGTAACGCTTACGTCACGCGTTCGCCAGCTTACTCCCCAAGTCAAGCGTGCGTAAAGAAGTTTCACTTCAAAAAAACTTACTAGCGGGGTAATTGCGTAACAACTATCAGTAGCAATGGCATTTTGACAGTTCAACAACATTCATTGCGTTATTTACGTTGTTGAGCTGACACATTTTTCGAACATATAAAGCAATGGATCAGCAATATCCTTCAAAATGATTCAGGTTTTGATTGATAGTGTGTTACGTAGTTAGGGTGCTGACGTATGAACGTTAACAGAAAAAGGAACATTAATGAATCGTAACAGGTGACGTATTGTAATTTCTGCTTGCCCCCAAGGGAAGAACGCGTAAGTTTATATGTATGTATGTAGAAAACGCAAGCCATGCCATCAGTCATCACCAACGCTTTGTACAGACGCCAGCACATCAAGCTTCTACAATCTGTCAAATTTCTTTAATAGATTTTCAACTTTATTGCTAAAGCATAAGGTTCAAAGTTGATTGGCAAAAGACAGTTTCGGGTTCTCGATGTGCTGGCGTCTGTACCAACGTAACCAACGATTTTAGTATTTAAGACTTGTCTTTATAAAGATTAATACAGCATGATCGGATTAACATCACACTCGATTACAATCACCCGATAAGATCATTATAAATAATTTATTTCTCCCATTCCAAGCGTGGAAAATCACAACAAGGCTGTAACAGAAACTAAATAAAATCACAGATTCTGCGAAAACTTAACACCTGGGACTAATTATTTTACTCGACTATCTTCCTGACACACAGACAGTTAAATCCAGGAATTAGAGACAGACACACAGAGACACGTCCCTGCAGATGTATTTAATTGTCCTTGGCTAAAAATAAATCATCCTTTTCTTCCTGTGGGACTTGAAACTAGGACACTTAATAATGGGATGGGGACCTTCCACGTAGGTATGTAGTATATGAACATGAAGGTCCATGTTTGCTTAAAAACAAGGAAGGGAAGTTAAATTAGCTTATGGCATTGATTACTTAATCAGATTAATTTCCCTATCATTAGATTTTGATGTATAAAATCAATCAAAGATATTTTTACCTCAATCTATACATGACAAAGTCAAAGTCAAAGCATTTATTTCAAATAGGCACATAAAAGGCACTTTTGAACGTCAAAAATTACCTTAAATAGAAATGATTCTAGTCGCCCCTTCCAAAAGTATGGAGAAGAATTTGCAAGAAACTCCACCATGTCATATATACACACATTACATAAAAATAAATAAAATTACAGTGTCTCTATGTAATGCCAAATTAATTTTTTTTTTCTTAATGCATATGAAAGTATATACGGTAGTTATAAGAAAAAACAATTTTTAAACGTTTTATCAAACTGTCTGTGTGTTTGTTCCAGCCAAAACGCCTGTATCAATTTTGACGGGACTTTCACTGGCAGATAGCTGATGTAAAAAAACCCATGCACGTGAACGAAATCCAGGAAATCAGTACCAGGAGATAATGAGACATCTATTTATACCAAATACTTACCATCAAGGTTGTCTAAAAGAATCTTATTTTGTGAATTAATTACTTTTTAAACAACAACTACAATGCCAAGCCGCGCGCCGGCCTTACTCACAATCATTAAAATCCTCGAATTTCTGCACACATCGGGGCGCGCCATTAATACCGAAACGGTCTTTTGGTCCTAAGTTCCCATTTGGTCCTTTTTGAGCAACAAGAGCGTAATGTTCGTGAGTAATCCACGCAGCTACGGACTGACCGAGTTTAGATTTCATTTGCTAAATTAGCACCGCGTCTTGGGTGTGTGGTTTTACAATTTGAGGTAAGCAGGCGGCCCAGGAAGGCATCTTACGGTTGCAAGATTTATAGCTAATTATCTTTATCGTATAGACGTCAAATGCGTCAATAATATAGCCGAGCCTGTGACTGGACAAATTAATGAACAACGAATGGCATAGTCAACGCAGTTGGTAATGGTAGACATATTGGCAATTGCAATGTTTTGCTAATAACAGACAGAAGGACGCCGATATCAATTACTGGCGACCTATTGTTTAGTTAATTTGCAAACTCAAAACTTATAGATATCACAGTTGCCTTTTACGTCATCTAGCATAATCTAAGGACTTGGTATTTTCTGGTGGCCACACTGCATTTATTGTTGTGTTGTATTTAGCCATATTATTAGTTAATATAATAGCTTTACGTTACTTAGAAGTAGGTAGATAGGTACATGTTTTGAAACGGAACAACGAGCAGGGAAACTAAACGCATTCATTTATTATACCTATAGGTACTTACCAAGTTTCATATGACTGATTTTTTAGATCATCTGAATTATATTTTCTAACTAGGTTATCTTTCAGTGTGCCAAATTTCATACAAATTCATTCAGGCATTTTTGCGCAAATCCGGAATATATGTACATCCAGACAAACGGACAAAAGCCTAAAAACTTTATTTTTAAATATTCAATGTACAGCTTTGACTTCGATTATAATTATTATGTAAGTATATTAATTACTCCAAAAACAATATTATCTACTACTTATACGTACTACGTATGTTCGACACAATATGTACGAAAGTATGCAGTACCTTACAACAGCAAAGATAAAAGATGGGCTGGTATATTAGCAGTAAATAGTACCAGGAGATAATAAGGTCACAGAGATAAGTCAATACGATGTAATGTAAACAATTACAGACACCGCAGTTTTCCAACGAACGCGTGGAGATTGAAATTAAAATGACTATCGGTTAATATGGCGCAGCCGCAGCTGCGCCAGTGAGTCAGTCTGTTGAGTTGCTGATCAAGTATTTAGCGTAGATAGGTCTGTAGAATATTGTATGGGTTTATGCCTACTTAATTAGGTAGGACGGCATAAAACTATACAGGGTGAAATTTTAATCACCGTTATCCTCTTAAGGGGTCATTGTACTCATTATTATGAACAAATTCTACTATGGGACCAAACCAGAAATCATGAGAAAAAAAAATCAGCTGTTCCCTACATTTATGTTCGCATAACTCGCCAAAATGTAGGGAACAGCAGATTTTTTTTTCGCGATTTCAGGTTTGGTCCCATAGTAAAAGTTGTCCATAATTATAAGTACAATGACCCCTTAAGAGGATAACGGTTATTATAATTTCACCCTGTATTTATGTTCGCATAACTCGCCAAAATGTAGGGAACAGCAGATTTTTTTTTCGCGATTTCAGGTTTGGTCCCATAGTAAAAGTTGTCCATAATTATAAGTACAATGGCCCCTTAAGAGGATAACGGTTATTATAATTTCACCCTGTATTTATGTTCGCATAACTCGCCAAAATGTAGGGAACAGCAGATTTTTTTTTCGCGATTTCAGGTTTGGTCCCATAGTAAAAGTTGTCCATAATTATAAGTACAATGACCCCTTAAGAGGATAACGGTTATTATAATTTCACCCTGTATAGATAGCACTGTGTGACCTAAATCCGCACTTAATTCACGCTTTTCTGTGACTTATGTAGTCCATTTTTACATAGAAAAGAATGACTTAAGTGCGGGTTTAGGTCACACGAGCTATAAAATAGTATACGATATGTGACTAAGAGCGGTTCTGCACTTCATCCGATCCGAATCCGAATTAAAGATTCGACTTCAATCCGAATTGGGAATGTTCTAAATTCGGACGGATAGAGTTCGGATCTAGTGCGCAATCCCTCATACAAATAGGAATATGGTCACATCGGACCGGCATTTCTCGGATTCGGATCGGATGTAGGCAAAACTGCTGTTTAGTAGTCTATTAATGCAAGGCGGTGGATTACAATTATGTTTTGGTAGCCTATACCTAGGTATTGTGTCCGCTCCTAAGTATTCTATTAATGCAAGGCGGTGTATTGCAATTATGTTTTGGTAGGTTATGTTGTGTCCCACTGCTGGGCAAAGACCTCCCCTTTTTCTTTCCAAACCTCTCTGTTTTATGCGATCTCTGGTCATGTTGGCCCTGCAAACGTTATTAGATCGTTACATAACCTTCGCCGTGGTCTACCTCGACGTCGATGTCCTCTCTCAGGTATCCAGTGAGTGACGATCTTTGCCAGTCTCTCTCTCTCTCTTTCTCGTAAACTATAAGATAATAAAAATATGGAAAAAAAAAAACAATTACCATTTCGAGAATTTTCTGAATATTATTATTTATTTATTTAAATTACAATTTTAACACCTTCACAGACTCATTGAAGGCAATTTTGTAAGTCACAATGTCAAAGTTCAAAAAATAAAATAACCCGAAAGCAAAATTACAATAACATACAATAGGCATTGTATATCTAGCATACAAAAATGTGTAGTCAAAATATTAAAATTATTGAGCAGAAAAAACATGGTTGTGTATTTCGAAAGTTTTTATTCCTTTTTCCGAGAAATAATAATTATGTTCAATATCAGCTTAACTAGAACTATGGCTAGAAATAATTAAAAAAAAACAACTCGTAAAAATAATAATTTATGATCACTTTTAAATTACCTTTTCTTAAAAATTTAAATACATTCCAAATGCAAATGTCCAAAACATTCCAGAAATAATATTAACAAATCTATTTCATTACGTATTCTTTGTCGGTATGCCTTTGATCATGCCGCGGCTGGTATCCCATATAATACCTATCCGGTAAAAATGGTAACCGCAATAATTATTGATAGCTGTAAAAACAAAACAACATACGTTCCATTTATTAATTGACAACAACTCATGGCTATTGTTTATGTTTAATAGGATGGAATATTGAATTAATTGAATAAACAGGAGGTTTATTATAATAACGACATTCTATTGCATGTTCGCATCAGTTTAGGTACTGACTATGATACTTAACCAAAGTTTATGGGTGCAGTTTGGTCTTATCTGAAGTTATGTCATTGGTCACTTAGCTACTAAGCTAGCTAGGAATCCAGCAGAATGTCAGCGTCAGGTTTATTTGCCTGACACATGCTGAGCTGGACTCCCATTTGGTGCAACCTTGAGACGCACACCACACTTTGTATATTCTTTATTTTGATTCAAATTAAGTGTCATATATCTTCATAGTGTTACTTAATTTCTCTTAGGGCTAATTTTTCCTAGGCCAGATAATTTTATCGGAGGAATAATTTTAAATTTTTGACAGTTCTTCCATACAAAAACTATCAGACGTCAATTTTATTCCACGAATAAAAATTATCTGTCGATTGAAAGATCAGCCCTTAGTCTGATTTCATTTTTATTTTTTGTATATTGGCACCTTGTTTTTATATATTTTTGTGCTACATCTTGTATGCACTAAATAAATGGTTTATGTATCTATCTAATAAGCTGCACAAATAAAATGGTTGATGATGGTTGAGGACTAAATTTATTCTCGAAAGTAAATTCTGGTTATGTTTGAGAATAAAATTAGTCATCAACCATATTATTATTACTGTATGCCTCTACCTAAATGTGCTACAATGAATGGAAATAAAGGAGGAAAATCCCCTTTCCACCAGGCTTGGAGGAAGGTAAAATATTAACTTAATATCTCTTCTAAATAAGGATTAAAATTGGAACGATGGTATAGTGCGCAAAATTTTGTTGTGATTCTGAATTTGTTGAGTTGAATTTCGTATTTATTTTCAGCAAAACCTTTTAGAATTAAGCCGATAAAATGGCTATAGTTAATTACTAATAAAATTTTACCTTATATTATATTTACACTAATAATAAAGCTAAAGAGTTTGTTTGAAAGCGCTAATCTCTGGAACTAATCTATTTACCTATTTTGCATTTGATAGCCCAACTCTTGAGGGCGGCTATAGGCTATTTAACATCACGCCAAGAACCTTAGGAACCGAGCAGAAAGAAAGATAATCAGAAAACACTAAGCGAAAACGCAGTAATAGCGCGGGCAGGCGATGCGATGCGACGGGGTGGTACGGGGAACAAGAAATTTCACGCGGACGAAGTCGGGCGCAGAAACCAGAAGCATGTGTAAAATAAAACTTCCCGCGCGAAAACATTAGCCATCCAGACGGCAAAGCTAAAAACCTAAAACACAGCTATGAATTTATGTATATCCTTTTACCTCCTTATCCTTACAAACCCTGCTTGTAGACTGAAGTCCTTGAAACTAAAAAAAAAGAGTCAAGAAACAAGCAGGTAAAAACAAAAAAATATCGTGCAAAACCAGTACTGAAAATGTCCTCTGAAATTCTACTTTCAGCGGCTGAATTTCAAGAATGTACCTGAACACGCCAGCTTTGAGCTGAATAGCAAGACAGATTATGGCGTAAGTCGTCGCTAGAGACCGAGCGCACAGTGCGCCACACAACATGTGTTTGGAAAATGTGGAATTTTTCATTTATTTTTATTTCTTGTAAAGGTTTTGTTTCGTTGAAGAGTGAAAGTTTTGTTGGCTGTCAGTACTCTGTTGTGTGTGTTTTATTTATGTATGGTTTCATGCGAACTGGTCTGGTTCCTTTAAATATGTGTATTTATTTGTTTAAACGGGTATTGTGTGGATTATACGACGAATATTTTTTTTCTATCAAGCACTATTAACTGTAATCATAACGTTGTTGATGCTCTTATCCCTGGACACTGTTTTAAACGTGCGATTTTGAAGAAAACCTTATCTAAGTAGTAGTAGTAGTGTTACTGTTATAATGATTTTCTCTATCTACTGTATCATTTCCCAGCCGTTTATTTTGCATCAGAGCTGCTCACCAACCTAAAAATCCTAAAAATCGACAAACACCTCTTACAATTTCCATTAAAATGAAACCGATAACATTTTTTCCTGTTCCCTACCAAAAATCAGCAAAAACAAAAACACAAAAACCTCTTTTTTTCTTTTTTTGTCCTCGCCGTGCACATTTCGCCCACAGTGCTGTGCGCCCGACACGCCAAGTGTCACGTTACGCGTGTAGACCGTCTGCGAGCGCGATGACACTTGCAACTGCTATTTGCTCTAATTGCAAGTATTATTACACGGTACAGTCTACGATTCGTTGGTGTCGGCTGTGTCTACACTTTCGAGAGTTTGACACTAGAACTCTCGTTACGAGTTGAGAGTTGTGTTTGTGATAATTTGACGATGTTGTTTCATATATCTGTCCTAGACTTTATTGACAAATCATAGGACCAGCACCCTAATTGCGTAAACACACTATCAATCAAAATCTGAATAATTTTGAAGGATATGGCTAATCCATTGCTTCATATGTTCGAAAAATTTGTGTGCTCAACAACGTAAATAACGCAATGAATGTTGTTGGAATGTCAAAATGAAAGTCTTTCCTAATGTTAGTGTGTCACGCAATTACCAACCAGCCATGCCATTGTTTGCCTCAGCATCACCCAAAGGTTGACTGGTAGAAAATGCCTCAGGCATTAAGTCCGCCTTTGTTCGGTAGGTATTTTTTATTTACTTGTGCATAAAGTTTTAATAATAAATTACCACGCCGGTGTAAACATACCTCTAGTAAACGTGCTGGTTTTAAAAAATGGCAAACATTAATGTGAGCGGGTAATTAAAAGAACTGTACCAATCATAATAATATTTTTAGGTCATTTATAGTCAGCCATTTTTTAATAGCTCTCATCACCAACAAAAAAAGCAATGCATTTGTAAAAGCAAACTTTCACTACGAGAAATACTATATAACCTCCTTCTTTTTTAAGCGTATAAAAATAAATATGATACAAAAATTACTTCCTTATTACATACATATTTTAAACAAAGTAGGTATTTCCTCTGAAAAACAGATCAAAATATTCGAAATATTTACTAAATAACAAAGCAATAAATCTAGTTTTACAATGTTTACAAACATCAACGAGAACTAGGTATCACAAATATTATTCATTGTACAAAACCGCAACCAAACTATGTTTAGATAATGTTTATTTTTTTACATTGAAAACATGTTGTCCTCATAAGTACGGACAGCACCAAAGTTACCTACAATCACTTTTATCTAACCTATACTGTCCCACTGTTGAGCAATAGCCTCCCCGAAATCCTTCCAGGCATTCTTTTCTAGAGCCATATTGATCCAAGGCTTGCGGTTTGCGTCTAAGTCGTCTCGCCACCTTTTCCTGGGCCGGTCCCGGCGGTGTCGTCCATCCTTAGGCACCCACCGTGACACAATAAAAACATACTTTTGGAAAAAACTTACAAATACTTGAAAAACAAAAAATTTGAAAATGAGTCATCATAAAAAGACGACCCTTAAACTTTTACTTATCCTGAATCTTTCTTTGATAAATTTATTTTATTATAGTTGTGTATTTGTTTAAGCTAATAAAATTTTCTCTTGAAATAGTAACATTTTTTTAAAGAAAAATGACTCACTACTGCACGAGCATGAATAAGGGCAAGTGCACTCTTAATACCGCTCGATATTTACCGAATCTGCACGAGAGTTCCGATCATTTCCGATCTGTTTTATAGGACTATTAACTGCGTAGGTGCACATAGGATTTAATTGGATCTAGTCATGATTTTATGTACTAATATCTATAAAATTTATGTTGGGATTCATTTGTTGCTTTTTGTTTTTATTTATGATTGTGTTTAGTTTGTGATCTTCCGAGTCACAATAAATACTTTTTCTTTCTTTCTTTCTAATTTAAACTAATAACACGATTACTATTTGTTGACGTTTGTTATTTAATAAAATATGTAAGTATATTTAAAGCCCGTATAGTCGTCTGAGTGGGTTATAATTATCTGTATGTCCCGACAATTCGTTAGACACTTCGTGACCACGGTGCAGCGTAAGAACGCAATAAGCGCGTGCGCATGGAGTCGTTTGATAGTCAGGTGATCAACACGAAGCGTGCAAGAAATATTATATTTATTTATAGGCTGTGAAAGTATATAAGTAAACCTAAGACTAAGAGAAGAGAATACTTATACAGAATCAAAAAAAAAAAACCTGAATTCTGATTCGAGTCGATAAGTGCGTTTTATTATGTTGATTTTTTAAGACGGATTGGATTAACCCATATGTGCTCACTGCCCCAATTTTAAAACGTTTCATATTTTAAGGATTTAGTGGTTTATAAAAATAAAGAAATGCTAAAAAAATTAAAATATGAAACATTTTAAAATTGGGGCAGTGAGCACATATGGGTTAACGTGATAGTTTTTTTTTGGCGTTTTGGTTGACTTCAGTACTATCTTCTTTAGTGTTTTAGTTACATTTATAATCACCTGATCCTACTACAACGCAGTACTACAGCATAGTGTTGAAGGATACCAAAAATAAATAAGATGAAGCCATGATTTGGTGCAATACTTTCATATCTTACTGTTCAACATGTCAATAAAACGCCTGAAAAATGTGTCTCTGCTTCGACTGATTCGATCCCCGACTCGTAAGGATTTCAATGAATGCAAGGGTTCAAGCAATCTTGCAAATATCCCGCAACCCTTAAAACGGTGCATTCCATTTTGTTTAGAGTTGACTCAACCGCTTATGAACCATCTGCAGTTTCAGAGGCTTCGCGCAGATGCGTTGCCATCCAAGAGAAAACTGAAATTTCATGTATCTCTAATAACCCTTTAAACTGGAACAGAGCAGCATAGCTCATGGCAGATAAACATAGGTCGTGAGGAAACCGGCATGTCCTAGAACCGGAAATTCAAAGACATGTGACATCTAATCTACTGACCCTTGCTAGGCCTGCCTGGTGGATTAAGGCCAACTCTCTCTCACCGAGAGGAGGCCTGCACCCTAATTGCGTAACACACTATCAATCGGAATCTGAATCATTTTGAAGCAAATTGCTAATCCATTGCTTCATAAGTTCGAAAAATTTGTTTGCTCCACGCGTAAATAACGCATTGAATGTTGTTGAACTGTCAAAATGAAACCGATTCCGATTGATAATATGTTACGCAATTGCCCCGCTGTTCTGTGCCTTCTTCACAGCGACGATAAGGGTTCGAACCAGACCATGTTACACTTGCTGGAGTGTCCTAAGTGCCCGTTTACTTGCACTGAAGAAGACCTTAAAATGCTCCCAATGCCACAATCAACATGGCCACCTACTGGGCTCAAACTATATAAAAAAAAAAACGAAACACCAACGACACTAAAAAAAGCAGGAGCGTTAAAGCACTAATCTCCTAAATATATAAAAAAAGAAACTGACTGACTGACTGACATATCAACGCACAGCCCAAATCACTGGGGTCTAGAGATTCCAAATTTGGCATGTAGGTGTTCCTTATAAGGTCTAGGGGTGCACTAAGAAAGGATTTTTCGAAATTCTACCCCTAAGAGCGTGAATGGGGGAGGGTGAAATTTCACGCGGACGAAGTCGGAGGCAGAAGCTAGTGCTACTATAATCTGTGAATTTCTGAAAACACCTCTCAAAAAAGAGGTAATATAAAAACACAATATTTTTTTAAGCTAAAAGAGTCTTGTTCTAACTTGTTTATTTAGTTCTGGTGTTGAATTATTAACACTGGAGCCGTAATCAAAGATCACCTTTTCCGGAATCCTTGAACCTAATTAAACAACTCGACAACATAATAAAATTGCGTGCAAATCTCAATTTTTCGCACCAGTCGATGACGCATCCTTGCGTTATCTGCCATACGTATATAACCGTATGTGGGTTTAATCGTATACTGTAGGTATGCACACGTGTTCATTATTTTGCTGCAAGTGTAAACAAGGATTCCTTTTAGCATAATCTTAGCATAATCGTAATCAGCCTATAAAGTTCCCACTGCTGGGACACAGGCCTCCTCTCGGTGAGAGGGAGTGGGCCGTAATCCACCACGCGGGCCCAGTGCAGGTTGGCAGATGTCACATGTCTTCGAATTTTTGGTTCTAGGATATGCCCGTTTCCTCATGACGTTTTCCTTCACCGTTTTGAGAGCAGTGGTGAAGAAATAATTTATACAAAGTAAAGCGCCTGTCTGGGTTCGAACCAACGACCTAATAATTTGTCCCATTGCAGGGAAAAGGTCTCTTCTCATACTCAGAAGGCATGAGCATTGATCACTACGCTTGTTCAAGACGGGTTGGCGATTTCAGAGTTGAGATAAACTAGAAGTTCAGGTTTCCCCACTATGTTTTCTTTCACCGATGATGCCAGTAATGTTCAAGTTAAACTTAGAAAGTACATATTATAAATTGAAAAAATCACATTGGAACTTGCCCGGATTTGAACCCACAACCTCGTGTATGAGAGGCGAGGCCTAAACCATTGGGCCATCACGACATCTACATTTAATCTATCTTCTAGCTTACTACGCAACATAATTCCTGGCGTAGAAAAGACTTCCCAGGCTAATGTGATACCTTCCAAAGATGGAGGATTCACTTCTGCCTGCAATTAACAACCAACTGCAATTACCAATCTCTTCAGTAGGTAAGAATGCAATTTTTAAAGTTAAACTTCTTTACGCACGCTTGACTTGGGGAGTAAGCTGGCGAACGCGTGACGTAAGCGTTACGAAAAGTGTGATCGGGCGAGGCGAACGGGAGTTGAGTGGGGGATATAAGCAAGAGAAAGCAGTGCGCGCACACATTTTCTTTCTCTCTTCCTCTCATAGCCAAACACGTTTGAAGTTTCACTTCAGTCGTGTGGTCATAAGCACATTCGGTTTTTTTTAAAATTATCCTTGACTTCCCCACTGCTGAGCAACGGTCTCCCCCAAATCCTTCCAGGCATCCTTTTCTAGAACCACCTCGATACAACCTTGCGATACGCATCTAAGTCGTCTATAATATTTCACGCTGATAATAGCATGAAATATTGCAACCATGCTTCTGAGACCTACAATAGATTCTTGTTCTTGCAAACCCAATTTTTTTCATGGAAGTTTTGAGTAGGACATTATTTTAAAAACTTCTGCATAGCTATTCACAAACACTCGATACGCTTCCGTATCGTATCGAACATCAATCAATGTTATCGTAGGAGTCTCCTCAACGCTGTTCATAAGTCCAAAACCCGAAAATTTTGTTAATTTAAATCAAATAGACGCCCGCTATTCTTCCAGAGCAGTGGTGGCCCAGTGGTATCAGCCGCGACTTACGAGTTGTAGGTCGTAGGTTCGAACGCAGACAGGCGCTTTACTTTGTGTAAATTATTTCATCACCACTGCTCTCAAAACGGTGAAGGAAAACATCGTGAGGAAACCGGCATGTCCTAGAACCAAAAATTCAAAGACATGTGACATCTACCAACCCGCACTGGGCCCGCGTGGTAGATTACGGCCCACTCCCTCTCACAGAGAGGAGGCCTGTGTCCCAGCAGTGGGAACATTATAGGCTGATGATGATTCTTCCAACAGCTATTTGCTGTCGGGGGCTAGTCTAATCAGGTTATCGAAATGTGTCGTTTTCGATACGATAGCCTGTCGTAAGGTTGTGAATAGCTATGCTGGTTACTGAAGTCGCTTCGCAAAGTCAACTTCAAGGCGTCCGTGGTGCGAGTACCGAATTGTTACCTGCCCGTCGTTATGGGAGAAGACTTTTGATCAAAGGACGGAGGAGTACCACGGGACAGCACAGGGACAAGCTAGTGAAGTGCTACACTAACATAGTTTTATGCTCGGGTCACACCAACGGGAAATGCCGATAATTATCGCTATAAGTTGTGGCTCTGCACCTACAATTAACGCGCCCGTCATCGCGATAATTAGCGGAGTTTTCCGTTGGTGTAGCCCCGGCATTAAGCTATATTGTACTAACACAATTTTTTTTATATTTGACTAGCTTCTGCCCGCGACTTCGTCCGCATCAAACTTCTCGTTCCCCCGACCCACCTCGTCGAATCGCGCTATTAGGCACTTTGTTTTCGCTTAGCGTTCTTTTCTGACTTTTTTCTTGTTGTTCGGCTCCTAAGGAACTTAGCGTGATATTAAATAGGCAATAGCCTTCTTCAAGAATTGGGCTACCAAGTGCAAAAAAAAAAACAGTGGCACTCCGGGAGTACCGACAGAAGTGAAAACAAAACACAAACAGAATACTTTGCCATCACTCACGGACATATCAGATATACATTAAAACCGAGTACATCCCGAAGACAGCTGAACACACCCGAAGCGGTGTCGGTTATGGTAACAGTGGCGCGAATTCTACAGTTTTTTCCTATCTCAAAAAATGCCCAACGCCAAAAGAAGTTTTCGCTTCAAAAATCAAATCCGACTGGTACTTTCAGAGATTAGCACGTTCAAACAAACTACAGCTTTATTATTAGTACTTATATAAAGTTATGTTCGTTTGTAAGGTGTCTGTCTATGGGCCATTATAGCCTGACATAAATGTTTAGTTTTTATTTTTGCATGACATTATGTCTATTATACCTAACTACACTATGTATGCACTAGGAAGACAAGACAGGTAAAATAATGCATTTATAGTGTCACAAGTGTTCACTCCTACAAGTAAGTTAGTGACCGCAAATGGGTATACACAGTCAGTTTAAATGTAAAGAATGGCGTAGGTACTTACATGCTTACCAAAGTATATAATAATATTTATGTTAAATGTGTAGGTAAGCGCAGTAGGTGTCCGTAGTACTACGGGTTCGATAACCCGAGGTCGACCAGTGTTTACTTTCCGTACTCGTTATTGTGTTTAAATCGCAATTATGTGCATACAAATGGTTTTTTGAGGCGGCCGCTAGATGGCGTTGGCTGTATTATTTGGTCCTTTCGTTTGTTTTTTTGTTTTTGTTATGTTTGCACTATTTACTGACGGTATTGCTTTACGCTATACCAACACACAAAATTAGTGGCTTTAAAAATCAAGCGTGTTGTTTTGATCCAAAACAAGATACCTAAGCCTTTGACCTTTGGCCTTTGCCTTTTTTTTTTTTTTTTTTGTTATAATGTCTCGATACAAAATTGTTTTTGATTTTCGGTCCAGCTCATCAGTAAAATATTCAGTTTCGATTTATTTTACAATAAAAAATAGTTACCTATTTCACTTTTCTATCTTATCAAAACCAAACGTTCGTCGTCGCATTCAACCAAACATTTACACATCTCTCTCTCTCTGTAGTCGATCCCTCATGTCTGAGGATCGTGGTCAGCTTCGGAGTTGCATCTGGAGCGGATGATCCGCCTCCACCGGTTTCTGTCCAGCGCATCTCTTACCACCGTGTAGAATTTAGAGGACGATGATTCCTTCACCTGATCGGTCCATCGTGTTGGTGAACGACCGCGCGATCGTTTGCCTTCGGTGTTCCCAACCACAATCAGTTTTTCCAAACTTTCATCGCCTCTGCGTACTATGTGGCCGAAATAGGAGAGAATGCGCTGTTGACATATGGTCGACAAGCGGGTCTTTACTCGAAGCTGGGTTAAGATCGATGCATTGGTGCGTTTGGCAGTCCACGGTATTCTCAACATTCGTCTCCAGCACCACATCTCAAATGCATCAATCCTTTGTCTTTCTCGGGCCAAAATCGTCCACGTTTCTACTCCATACATGAAGATAGGGAATACTAGGGCTCGTATCAATCTGATCTTGGTTACATTTACACATAGAGTAAGTGTTATCCTGAGAATAAATTTTGAATTCATGACAGTTTTTTCGTACTAGAACTGTCAGATGTCAATTTTATTCCACGGATAAAAGTTATCTTCTGCACCCTAATTGTACGCAATTAGGGTGCAGAAGATAACCTTTTTTTGAAGAAAAGGACAGAATATAAATATAAGTTTAGTTCTGTCAAATTAGTCAGCGCCTGACGTAAATTGACGTATTTTTAGTAGCCAATTTTTTAACCACGTCTAAACTTGTCTATGGAGTAGGTATCTTAATTTTGACAGGACTAAGATTAATTAATATTTATGTTCTGTCCTTTTCTTAATGAAATAGAAAGAAAAAGATGCACTGAACTTAAATTTAGTTTAGTTTGTGAACAAGGGAATCGCCGCTACTAACTATTTATATTTACCTAGTAATGCGCATCAATAGGCTTATTACTTTAAACTAATACTTATAATCGTTTATTTATGCAAAACAATAGCCATAACCAACCTACTGGGTATAATTGGTGATAATTAAACTGTAGAATTAATAACTAGCTTGTAAACAATCTCCTATGTAATTACGGAGTTAAGTAATTAAATAAAAACCGTTCGTAATGGCTAGAGCATTTAGCTTTAAGACTTGATACTAGTTTTTACGATCGGAGCAAGTGTCATGAAGCATAGGTCATCAAATAGTTTTGGTATCACTTTCGTTAAGGACTTAATTTGCGTGTATGATTGTATCATGAAGATTTAGGTACATAAAAACGTCAAAGTCAAAGCATTGATTTCAAATAGGCACATAAAAGGCACTTTTGAAGAAATTACATTAAAATAGAATTGACCCTAGTCGCCCCTTCCCAAAAGGTAGTTTTCGTATGGAGAAGAATGGGCAAGAAACTCCACCGTTACTCTTTTAAAACTCTTTTAAATTTTCCCAATTAACCTTGGCAGTTATGGGTAACTTCATGTGCTGTCGTCTGTACCTACCTATTTTACAAAGAGTTCTGTCACTACGACAACGATAAAATCCTTTACGATTCATACGATTTTTACATCTAAAGGTCGGTTTAGACCAAACGAGCGAATACACAATTCTAAACCCACTCTACTAAATTATTTTTGTATAATTTTCCCAATAATTAACCTTGGCAGTTTTGGGTAGCTTGATGTGCTGGCGTCTGTACCTACCTATTTTACAATGGGTTCTATATCCTTTACGATTCATACGATTTTTATATACATCTAAAGGACGGTTTAGACCAAACGAGCGAATGCACGATTCTATACCCATTTTACTAGATTATTTGTTTTTGTTTTGATGTTGACTTATTTTGCACTAAGGGACGCTCTTAGCCAAATCATTTTTTGCGAACGATACGCCTTCTAGTAGTTCTTAAACTCATATGTAGTAACATAAATACATAAATTAATTAATTAAACTAACTTAACCTACTTACTTGTGTAGGTACACAATGTACTTTAATTGTTAGGCTTTAAGTAATCGATATGTTATATATCTGTGGAGGCTTGTTATTAGCAACTTGATAATGTGTTGTTGTTACCTATCAATTGTAATTAGTCTGTAAGCCTTCTTAAAAGTAATAAATAAATAAATAGATAAACAGGGACAGAGCATTCTTTCGTTGGTCTCATCATCATCATGATTTCAGCCGAAAGACGTACACTGCTGGACATAGGCCTCCCCCAAGCACCTCCACTTCGACTGGTTCTGTTCTTCCCGCATCCAGCGGATTCGTGCGGCCTTCACAAGGTCATCGGTTCACCTTTCGTTGGTCTATCCACACTAAAAAGTCAAGAACATCAAGAAAATAATGCTCGCGTCCTGGTTCTTTGTTAACCAACCGACCACCAACCAGTTGCGCCTATGGGTATCATATTACTCAGTAACTGGGTTGTGGAAGTCAAACAAGCAGTCGCTGTAGACGGTAATGGTTCTGGCTCTAAGTTTATTTATTTTATTGGTTCACCAACGATTGTTTGCACAGGTTCTATAAAGGTAAAGATAACATGCGAAAGTGTGTATTTTGCAACAATCCATACTAATATTATAAATTCGAAAGTACCTAACTCTTGTCTGTCTGTCTGTCTATCTGTCTGTATGTTACCTTTTCACGCCTAAACCACTGAACGGATTTAGATGAAATTTGGTATAGAGATAGTTTGAGTCCCGGGAAAGGACCTAGAATAGTTTTTATACCGATATTCCCACGGGATCGAACCTTATGCAGGTGAAACCGCGGGCGCTCACACTAATATTATAAAGGCGAAAGTTTGTGAGTGTGTGTGTGTGAGTGTGTGTGTGTGTGTGTGTGTTTATATGTTTGTTACTTCTTCACGCCTAAACCACTGAACCGATTTAGATGAAATTTGGTATAGAGATAGTTTGAATCCCGGAAAAGGACATAGGATAGTTTTTATCTCGATATTCCCACGGGATCGAGTCTTATGCGGGTGAAACCGCGGGGCGCAGCTAGTTTAACAATATAAGGTACTCGTACCTATTGTATGTAAACACGTCTGTTCGTCTGGTTTAATCTGTCAAGCGCCGCTAATGAGACACAATTGATTTTCTATTGTTTCGTCGCCGATCGGCGACCCGCGCCGCTTGACCGGTTAAACCCACCGCCATAAGAAACAGTATGATGCTATATATCCCCACCTAATAATCTTTCACAATTAGTTGCACACAATTTATGTTTGACCTTACAGAACGCAGCGTCATCTGATACCTAATCATGTTATATGAGGAAAAAGTGCAATAAATACAAAGTATGAAATTAAATGGAAACTCTCATTCGCTATATAATTACACGCAACACTGCCTCCGTTTAGTCACTATCATATGTGATTAGGACTCATCATTGGAATCCCCCACAGTTTTTTCAGAATGAGGAAAACTGAAGTCGACACTTCGCGGAAAAAAATCGCGTGTCCTTCCTCATGAAACAAGTGATAACACGAAACAGATCATACTCGTTTAGTAACTACATTATATGTACAGTAATTACTTCTTCCTCGAATGTGGATGAAAGTGAGATGAGGCAGCTGGGTTTCCTGTAATCATTATCAGATCAGCATAGCTATTCACAACCTTACGACAGGCTATCATATCGAAAACGACACATTTCGATAACCTGATTAGACTTGCCCCCGACAGCAAATAGCTGTTGGAAGAATAGCGGGCGTCTATTTGATTTAAACTGACAAAATTATCGGGTTTTGGACTTGTGAACAGCGTTGAGAAGACTCCTACGATAACATTGATTGATGTTCGATACGATACGGAAGCGTATCGAGTGTTTGTGAATAGCTATGGAGGCCAATTCTCGTAATTTAAAACGTTCAAAATCTAGTCACTGTCTCATCTCGGCGACAAACAAATGTCAAAAAGTTGTCAAAATGTAGGGAAGTTTGTGGTATTTTTGACAGATTGAGACTGAGATCAGACTGTGAACGTTCTTAAAATTACGAGAGTTGCCCCTCTGATGTTTTAACATAGTATCATCATCGACGTTGTTTTTACAAACTCCAACGTATGTAAGTACTAGTAACTTGCGTTTACTTAAGTTGTTACATTTTTTTTTGTTAGTCTATACTGTCCCACTGCTGGGCAAAGGCCTCCCTCAAATCTTTCCAGGAACTCTTTTTCCGCCATCTCGAACCAGCCATCGCGGTACGCCATCGCGGTACGCCATCTCTGGCCCGGCCTCGTCGGCGCCGTCCATCTTCAGGCACCCATTGCATACGGCTGATGTGACCCGCCCAATCCCATTTGAGTTGTTACTTATTATCACACTATCACACTTATATCACACTAATATTATAAAGGCGAAAGTTTGTGAGTGTGTGTGTGTGTTTATATGTTTGTTACTTCTTCACGCCTAAACCACTGAACCGATTTAGATGAAATTTGGTATAGAGATACTTTGAGTCCCGAGAAAGGACATAGGCTACTTTTTATCCTGAAATTCCCACGGGATCGAAACTTATGCGGGTGAAACCGGGGGGCACAGCTAGTAAATTATAAAATTAAAATTGGTTTTCGTGTCTGTCTGTGCGTTTGCGTTGCTTTTTTAAGCTGCGCAACGGAATTTCATGCGTTTTTCACAATCATTTTGAGAATTTATTCCGAAAGGTTTATGTGTAGGTTACATTAATATTAATTTTGCACATAGGTAATAAAGAAATCTTCATGTTTTGTCAAGCCATAAAAACTGTGCCAAGCAGGGTCGGGTTGCCAGTTTTTGATAAGAGCTAGACTTTCAGGTATTTCTTCCTCTTCAGTATCAGTTCGAGGTATAACTGGAAGGTATATTAGTGAAACGATAAAACAATCAACAACTTTTTTAATGAGGCCGATGTAAATTACCAATGAGGGTTTAATGTTTTTGATAGGAAAGACATAGCTCCACTAGTATTAAGGTTTTTCGAAATGGGAATACCATAAATGCATAACAAAATTGCATACTTTCAAACACAACAAACTAGTCAGTTCCGCATGAAGTTCAAACTACAATAAAGGCTAAAAGTGCAACACATGATTCAGATGAAACGGTGAGTGAGTCAAAAGGAAATTTCCCTGCTGATGTAGGGCAGATAAAACGTAAAATCGTGAACGTCGCGTGCCAGTAGTAAGCGTCAATTGAAGATGAATTGCACTACGTAGGATGATGATGAGAGCGTTCCTGTTTATAAATCTGGAGTGATTCAATTGTTATTGTTTACTAAAGATTCTAGAAATACCAAAAAGAACAAAATAGTTATTTATGCAACTGTTTTAATACCCAATTAGGTACAGTTGCATACAAGACTTTATCTACACCCATGATAAAGGTTCTGAAACAGTTTTTTTGCAATACTAACATGGAACAAAAATGGTGGCCGGCGGGAAACGACGTGAATTCGAATAACCTATAAGTTCCTTTTTTAAATTATTGCGCTGTGGTAGTGAAACGCACGTGCATGACAAGGTTCTTTTTTTGAAAACCAGTTGTATAATGTAATGACACTCGTTTGGATGATGTTATGGTTACTATGACACTGTCTGTTTTAATGTTGGCAATAAGCTAACTATTTCAGAAACTTTTATAGAGGATTTATAGCATGGGTGTAGATAAAGGTTTTTATTTGCTTGCAAGATTTATAAGGTATAGGTACTATCATCAGACAACTATGTTATCTTTTGCGCCACAGTTTTGTGATATTATCATAATGATAGGTAACCAATTCGAACCTCTATTAGATTTTTAATTTTGGAGAACCGCTGCGTATTAACTTTTATAGCATTGTGTGACCCGAACCCGCACTTAGGTTACGCTTTTTGTGACTTAAGCAGTCCATTTTTACACAGAAAAGCGTGAATTAAGTGCGGGTTTAGGTCACACGGGCTGTAAAATAGTACCGTCAAACGGGGTGAATAGGGATGCAGGGGTGAATCGGGACGAAACATTAAAATGGATTTTAACGTTGAAATAATATAGTTTGTTGTCAATAAGGGTACGTAATCGTTAATTAAATTACAGTAAACACATTAGGGTCCTTTTTGGCCACAAACTATATTATTATAATGTTGTTTAATATAAATATATATTGTTATGCAATATGTATTTATTATTATATCTATTCTTATATCTTAGTTATAAATATTTTCTTATCTTTTCTTTCTGTTATTGCACCTACTGTGTATTGTCTCTGCATCACCCTAAGGTAGACTGGTAGAAAATGCCTAAGGCATTAAGTCCGCCTTTGTACAGTTTTTACTTGTGCATAAAGTTTTAATAAATAAATAAATAAAATCCCTTTTAAAGTTTTGTCCAGATTCACCCCTGCATCCCTATTCACCCCGTTTGACTGTAAACAATACGTGTGACTAAAGTAGTCACGTATCGAAATATATTTTTTTTTTGAATAATTAATAAATGAGGCTGCTCCTGATTTTGATCTTGCCTGGTAGAGAGACATGGATGAGTACCAAGATAGAACGAGCGTTTACCCGGCATGGATTGCAGTCTCATTTCACATAGGTACGGAAAGCTCTTGGAGATCTCTTTTATGTATACTACCTTCGCAATTACTTGTAAAAAATATTCATAACCGTTAAACCATCACAATTTCCTTACCTCCACCAATTTCGCATAACCTCAAAACGCGGCTTTTATTACCGACTTCTGCAGGAGTCAAAACAGTTACTCAATTACTGACACTAACTAATAAAAACAGGAAGGTTGCGATAACCAACAAGTAATAACCGTTTACGGGTAATAAACCAAAATAATAATTAAAACATCAAAAGCGCCGCTTTTAGTAAAATTTTTTAACGTTTTGCGATTCGTCACGATGTAGAGTTTACATTGCACCGGTTGGTTTTGGGTTCCACACGTTCAAATAATGGAATTAACGTACATATTTTTCAAATGATAATTATAATAGACATTCGATGATAACATGGATGGACAGTTGATTCGATTATTGTTTGACTTCCGTCACTCACGTTTTGTTCTCTATTCCTTTGTTACAATTTCAACTTTTTAATGAATGTAATTATATTATTTGATTCATTTGACTGTATTATTATTCATTTATTTGATTTTATAATTACTCATCTATCTGATTTCATCTCCTTTATTCAATTAAATACATATAAATTATATTTTTTAAATATTAGAATATAAAAAATATAAAAATATTTAATAAATCAATTTTTTATTACAGAAAAACACATTTAAGGTTCACAAAAACAATGTTCCGAGTAAAAATGAGCATTACAGAAAAAAGTGTGTCGTTGGTGCCTGTACTAATGAAAGAAAATCATTGTATCACAGACACCAGCGCCTTCCAAGACAGGTTACATAAAAAAATTAAAATTCGAACGTGCTATATAAGTGAACTCTTAAAAAATATAATAAAGTAATAAAATAAACAGTAAATTAAAATTAAGCTACTTATTTACTTATGTAGAACATTTGTGCGTGTGCGTGCACGAAAGTGCACAGGTGAGTGATTCTGTATGTGTGAGTGTATATGTGAGTATGTGAGTGAGTGTATGTGTGAGTGTATATGAGGGTGTGTGATTGAGTATGTGTGAGTGTATGTATGCGTCTGTTTTTTGAAATACGTCTATTGGATTGGTTTGAGAAGATCTTCAGTCTCCCGGTAATTTAACTTTAGTAAGAGGATTTGTAATTCTTTTTTGCACTTGTTTTTTGTTATGTATGTATGTATACTATTTTGTTAATACGTTTATAGAGACGAGAACTATTTATATAAAAACTTTTACTGGCGAGAGCAGTTCTATGCGGCATTTAAAAATATAAAAAATAGTAGCCCACCGGTATCGGGAACAGAATCCAAGCTACCGGCGGTCAGGGCTCCAGAGAGAGGAACCTCCTGACAATGCTAGCCGTGTCCAGAAGTACTGCTTTCTGAATCAAGCCCTTGATCCAGCTGCCCAACGAGAGCCTCCTCAGGTGTTGGTCGAGGCTCATGGCTATCAATCCATTGGCTGTAACAACTATTAGCACAATGACTGCTGAGTCAACAGTCTGATTTAATTATTATTAACTTTTTTGATTAAATTGTTATTTTTATCACTTTAATTACCTAGTAAATCAATTAGGCAAATTATGTAAGTGCTGTGCAGACCTTTAAGTGATAAGTTCACTGTAGCACTTTATAATTATAATGTGACTAAGTGCTCTGTTAATGTTTAAGTCAATCAATCATTGGAGTGGCATAATAAATAAATAAGAAAAATACATGCTGCGCCGAGCCCAAATATATCGAGGAAGTTGACGATTTTCCAAATCATTATCATCATAATCATCCTATAATGTTCCCACTGCTGAGGCCTCCTCTCTATAAGAGGGAGTGGGCCATAATTCACCACCGGCGTCGGCGACCTCTCAGGCCCTGGTTCAAGCCACGGTACGGGGCGAGAGGGAGTGGGAGGCAGTCACCTCCTTCTGCGAAGGAGTCATGCTAGCGAAAGAGGTAGCGGGATGGCTGAGGGAGAGAGCCTCACGTCCCAGACGCCGCGGGAGACGCTCCGGGCGTCGGGAGCCGCGTGACGACTCCCGGCCACCGTAGGCGCGGGCCTGCGGACGGAGAGTAATGGGTAGATCACCGTCCGTTCAGGACCAGGCCCGTGCCGGACGGCGCGTACGTGTTCCACGCGCGCCTGCCGGGGCCGAAGCCTGCCGGGGGTGCGGGATTGTCCGAAAGGGTTACCGCTACCCCGGAACATAAAGGGCTAAGGAAGGAACACGGATGGGTTTTAGTCAGTAAGAGTCTGACACTCCCTTCCGCTCCACCCAGAGCGGGAGGGGTCATTTGATGATTTCCCGTCCATAAAAAAAAGGCCCAGTGCATGCGGGTTCGTGGAATTGTTATCAACCAAGAGATTATAACAGAAAATGTTAAGTACCTAATCTTCTCGCATCCTATCCTATCCTATTCTGTTATTAAAACTAGATTACCAACCATACTGATTATGGCAATATTACCAAGTTCCCTCGAAGGTAGTAGAAGCAGGCTCATATTCGCATTGGGCAATATTGACGTTTACGACTTGCTAATGACGTTTGAAAAGCAAACGGTACTTTTTACAACTTATTACCTACCTTAAAATTAGAGTCAAAGCTCACAACTTGGTTGTTTGCAATACAAACTTTATGTTTCTTCATCATTTGCATTTTGTTAAGTGTGAAATTTGAATGGAAAGCCCGGTTTTCTTAGACCCTGAAACTTTTATGGGGTAGCATTATGGGTAACGGTACTGTAGCCTCGGAAATTTAAGTACCAAACGTATTAGTTGGTACATTGTAGGTAAAGACGCCAGCACATCAAGCTACCCGAAACTTTCAAATTTTCCCAATCAACTTTGAACCTTATACTTTAGCGATAAAGTAGAAAATCTACTAAAGAAATTTGACAGATTGTAGTAGTTTGATGTGCTGGCTGTCTGTACGTGTAGTACTAAAAACAAAATTGCTAATGATATTGCTTAATCTTTAAGTAATAAAACCATTATACAACCGTTAAAACATTTAATAGCATAACAACATAAGCATAATCACTAATCAGCTTCTACAAACGACGCCAGCCTACTGTGGGTTGGTGGATGACACATGTCTATGAATTTTCGGATCTAGCTTATGCAAAAAAAAAAAAGCAGAGTGTGCTTATGACCACACGACTGAAGTGAAACTTTAAACGTATTTGGCTATGAGAGGAAGAGAGAAAGAGAATGTGCGCGCGCACTGCTTTCTCTTGCTTATATCCTGGGGGATATAAGCAAGAGAAAGCAGTGCAAAGCACACAAGCGCAGCAGTGCAGTGAAAGTGTGATCGGGCGAGGCGAACGGGAGTTGAGTGGGCTCAACTCCCGTTCGCCTCGCCCGATCACAGTTTTCGTAACGCTTACGTCACGCGTTCGCCAGCTTACTCCTCAAGTGAAGCGTGCGTAAAGAAGTTTCACTTCAAAAATAGATAAACTAAAACATTGGATATGCATGCGGAACCTTTAGTTAAGTTGTAAAACGAAATATTTTCCATACGATTAACTATGAGCGCACGAAAAATATGAATGTGCTATAATATTTTTGCTTCCAACAATTCAATTCGTTACGTGAGGTTACGTTTAAAAGCATGACGGACCGTCGCTTCTGACTTGAGTCGACTGCCAAAAATGTTCCAGTTACATTATAAATTAATTTTAGAAAAAACTTTTTTACAAAAAAAAAACAACCGACTCCAAAAAAAAAACACTACAAAGTGATAAATAACTTTAATTTCGGAAGTCGGTGTCTTTAGTTCTGCATTTTCGTTTTTTGACACCGACTTCCGAAATTAAAGTTATTTATCACTTCGTAGTGTTTTTTTGTTGGAGTCGGTTGTTTTTTTTGTAATAAAGTTTTTATTTTTCACTTTTAAGTTGTACCTACCCCACACAAATTCAATTAAAACACTAGTTTTGTCGGTGGCTTCAATTCTTCAATGCACTAGCATTGAAGAATTGAAGCCACCGACTAGAAGAATCATCAAAATGCGCATAGAAATGCCGGAGATGCAATACATTTATGCATATAAATTCGTCATCATCATCATCATCATCATCAGCCTATAATGTTCCCACTGCTGGGACACAGGCCTCCTCTCTGTGAGAGGGAGTGGGCCGTAATCCACCACGCGGGCCCAGTGCGGGTTGGTAGAAGTCACATGTCTTTGAATTTTTGGTTATATAAATTCGTATATAAGAATTTTTTTTTTCTCGCTGTGGAAATCCTCATGGACTTCCTCTATCGTGGATGTATTATATACTAAAACCTTCCTGAAAGTATGTAGATCACAGCAGTGAAAGAATTATCAAAATTGGTTCATTAGTTTTGTACAAACATACATACGGGTCGAATACAGAACCTCCTTTTTTGAAGTCGGTTAAAAATCGTTAGTGACTTTTAACCGGTTGAATGCCGTAATTACCAAAAAGCCATTGTGTTTTGCGTGGATCCACGTTTAAGCATACGAAGGGTTAAACGGTTTGGAAAATAAGAAATGAATCAACTCCTATGATCCAGCAAGAATTCAGTGTTGTACAGGTAAATTCGGAGTTTGGATGTCCAGCTGTGGGCTGGCTAGGTAAACGATTGATACATAGAACCATGGGAGTGACTTTTCCGGTGCAGCTTAATACTTTTTATTATTGAAAAGCCATAATGTAAAAGGAGAATTTGCTTTTTTACCTAAAAACCAAATATTCAGTTCACCTCAAAAAAGCTCATAAAAATGCCTTATACCTTTTTATGACGTCATTTAAGTGACGTTAAAGTACAGTTAGCCCAATCTGTTTTAAGCTACACAATAACTAAAGCCCAACAATTATTTTTAATTCCTTCGCGACTTCGCAATTTCGGCTCTCATATAATTTATCGTCCATAAAACCGAATTCGGCACAAAGTGACAATCCCTTTGTCGTGTTACATTTCCGAGAAATCGTTTGATGACTGACAGACAGACACTTATTATGTGTACGGGTTGACTTTACATCTCACACTGTCAAAGGTATTATTAAATAAAGTATTTTTTGGCAGAATGTCTTTTTGATATATTCTTTACTGTCGCATGTCGTGTTAGCTTTTTTATGGGGGGTGATGATTTCATTTTATTATTATGTTTCAGGTGTAAATGACTGATTACAGTGACGTTAATGACTGTTAGATGACGGTAGTAAACCAGAAAAATTATGAATGATTTTATTTCTGTAAGTAGGTTTGTACAAACTCTTTACCCGTCAAATATAAATTATATTTAAAAAATGGGTGAGTTCGGTGTATCCCATCCGATTACTGTCAGAAGTGTTGTCTATAGAGATGTACAGTCAACAAAAGAGACAAGTATGCAGGATCGTCGGATATACTTGAAGTTTATTAAGAAACTGATGGATGTTGTCGACTGAAATTTAATTTGATAAATGAGCTGTTTGTTTTCTATTAATAAAATTAAATTTTATTCGAGAACCTCCATCGGTTTCTTATTAAACTTCAACTATATCCGATGATCCTGCATACTTATCTCTTTTGTTAACTGTACATACTTAGGATTGAGCCATTCCAAGAGAATGGCTCAATCCTTGTGGGTGGGCAGAGTAGTAATGTACAGACACCAGCACATCAACCTACTACAATCCATCAAATTTCTGATTTTCAACATTATCACTAAAGAATAAGGTTCAAAGTTGATTGGGAAAATTTTACAGTTTCGGGTAGGTTGATGTGCTGGCGTCTGTACATAGATCCATGTCCTTAGGTACCTAAAGACATCTATCTGTGTATATTATGAAAAAAATTAATAAAAATGTAATTTATATCCCTTTAGGGTTTTTATTATAGTTACATAAGACATGTTGTGTCAATAGCTACAGGGAGTCTCTACGTAGGAAAACGAAAAATAAGTTATATTAAAAAAAAAATAACATAGCACATATTATCATCACGCCTCTATTCCCCAAAGGGTTAGGCAGAGGTGTATTATATTGTATGTATATTTATATTTGAGTCCCAAATATTGTTATCAACTGGGCACAAACCCAAACTCCAGGCTGCTACTGAGAAAGTCCAGATAGAAAAGCTCAATAAAAGAAGTAAAGAAAGAGAAGCTCTGCAAAACTTTCAACTGGCATTTTTTAACAAATACGTATGTAGGTACAGGCGCACATCAAGCTACTACAATCTGTCAAACTTCTTTAATAGATTTTCAACTTTATCGCTACAGTATAAGGTCCAAAGTTGATTGTGAACATTTGACAGTTTCTGGTAGCTTGATGTGCTAGCGTCTGTACTATCTGAGGGGCAATTCACGAAATTTTAATAACGTTCACAGTCTGATCTCTGAATCTGTCAAAAAAACCTCTAATTTGCCTACATTTTTGACAACTTTTTGACATTGACTGTCGAATAGATTGAACGTTTTTAATCTAGTCGACAGTCAATGTGAAGACCTTGAGGTCTATGTCACAATTACTTACCTGGGAAAATAAACCCAGAAGAGGTCATTCAAAATTCATCTCTCCCGCATACCTACCAATAAACAAATTCCGCTAACATAAATACACTTAATTGCATAAATTCGAAACAATACCATCACTTACTGCGCCAATAAAAAAACTCAGTAAACGCCACGTGCGCTGAGCACTGTCGTAAATTGTGTGCGTCGGTTTATTTGCGTCCATCTCGAAAACTTAGCATCTGCGTTTGTAGCGCATTTTTGCGTTTATTTTGCACACGTATGTAGGTATGTAAGTTATGCGGCGAAATGTTTACGAAAACTAGTGGAATTTAACCCTTTATTTATAAACGTTGCTTAAAGTTTTATACGTCAAAAAAATGTATGGCTAAGCAGACGTTAATCGTTACTTTAAGCAACATTTATAAATATAGGGGTGAATAACCTAGAGCTAGTTTTAATTCCCACGGTAATACTAGTCCTGAATTAAATGACAAAAACAATAAAGTGTTAGGTGTCAGCCATCCATCAATCTAGCTTTTTATCCCTATCCTATCGTTTTCTCGATATGTAACGTATGGTCACCCATCCACGAACCGACCGGGGCCACCGCAGCTTAACCTTGGATCGACCCTTGCGGCTTTTATTATTTAGCCATTACCCCTCACAAGTAATAAAGCACATACAAATGCATAAAATAATTTCAATTTGACCCAAACACACAAACGTACGAATTTAAGAGAACACTCATTTAAATCCGCAATAAATAATCGCAAATAGCCAGAACAAACGGCGCGTAACCAGTAACGTAAACACGTGAAATGTAAGCGGATTTGTAAGGCCGTCAAACGTAAACGTAAACTTGAGTGCAAATTGCAGTTGTGAGTAAGTGGTGTGGTGCGTTTTATGTTAAGTGTAATATTGTTGTAGAAAATACGTTTATTTTGTTACATTTTTAGGATTCTGAAGAATGTTTTGACGCTTTTTCATTTATTGGTACTTTGAGGTATATGTATTTCAAGTTTTCAGATTTTTGAGAGAGGTAAGAGGAATTTAAAATGACATTACCACAACCAAAAGACATTATATAAACTGACTTTCTCAAAATTTACAAAGTTTATGGACGGAGTAACGCAGTTGATAGACACCGACAAATCCATACTATATAATTATACTATACTATATAATAAGTACTATATCCATACTTAATATTATAAATTCGAAAGTAAC
This sequence comes from Amphipoea lucens, assembly GCA_947508005.1. NCBI lineage: Eukaryota > Metazoa > Arthropoda > Insecta > Lepidoptera > Noctuidae > Amphipoea > Amphipoea lucens. Next base: position 19,598,958 of record OX382372.1, read on the forward strand.
TCTGTCTGTCTGACTGTATGTTACCTTTCACGCCTAAACCGCTGAACCGATTTCGATGAAATTTGGTATAGAGATAGTTTGAGTCCCGGAAAAGGACATAGGATAGTTTTTATCCCAATATTCCCACGGGATCGAAACTTATGCGGGTGAAACCGCGGGGCGCTGCTAGTATTTTATAAAGAGTCCAAAATGAGTAACTATTACTGACGTTCCTTCTCGACACCTCAACTCATTTGTGATTCAATTTGATACTGGTGTTAACAAAAAAGGCTGAACATTTTGCTGAAAGTTGTCTCTGATCAATTGATCATAAGACTAAGATCATGAGAAACAAACAAACATCATTTGACAGCACTAACTGGCTGCTAACATGAAGCCATTAAACTAACAACTTGACCAATTTATGAGCAGTTCAGCGAACCCCACACCTATTGGAGAGCACACGCAGATTAACTCGAATTATCTAATAATGAGTGCAACGAGGGAACGCCCGCGCACTGCACTCCCACCACAATGTGGAGCAGGCAAAAGGACCAGTCTAGTAACATAACATCACGCCTGTAATCCTCGAAGGGTCAGGCATAGGGTCAGCGCAGACAGAACGGAGCGCAGCGGAGAGGATTTTATTAACGCACTTGAAAATAAACTTTAAAATGATTACAATAAAGTCGCGCGGGGATTCCCGCGTATCTTCGAGGACGCGCGAGCATTTTTTGTCAGGTTCAAGCATTTATGCACTTTATTGTAATCATTTTAAAGTTTATTTTCAAGTGCGTTAATAAAACCCTCTCCGCTGCGCTCCGTTCTGTCTGCGCTGACCCATAGGAGTACCTAATCTGCATTCGCGAAGTATTTTCCAAAAATGTAAACAAATATGAGTTTATTGAAATATAACTTTAAATCTTACACAATAAAGTTCAGTTTACGCTACAACTTCAAACGTTTTCACTATGCTAGTTACTCTGAAATTTATTGTCACTTGGATGTATTGATTTGAACAAAAATACGTTATTTTGTGGTATTTTTGATACAATTTGGGCCATTTCATGACGTTTTATTTAAAATCCACTTAATTACCATTAAAATAAAGTTGATATTTGTTTAACTTGAAATAATATTAATTTGAAACAAGTTTGAAGTCTCATATAATAGGCGGTGAGCCTATTACCATCAACAGGATACAGGTCCAGTCAAGTCGAGTCACAACAAGCCCAGAGACGTCCAGATTTTCCGGGCAACTTAAAAACCTAATTCGGACTATTAAGTACTTGCAAACATATTAAAACTAAGGCCTCATTTACGGAGACGCGGGGCGTCTCGCGTCGCGTGTGGCGTGGCGTCTCGCGGCGCGTCGGACGTTTTGTCTGTTTACGGTGGGGCGGCGCGTGAAGCGGCACGCATCATCGCACGCGTAAACACAAACTTATAGCAATATACGACCATGTTCATAGAGAAGCGAGACGGGAAGCGTGGCGGTGCCCGCCGCGGCGCCCGCGGCGAAGCCTCGTACATAGCTTCATCGAGAATTGCCGCTGCGTGCGCCGCCGCGATAAACGCCGCGTGGGACGCGTCGGTGCCATCCGCGGGCTCGGCCGGAGAAAACGCCCTAATTCAAACAAACGCGTCTAAAATCGCTTCTCCGTAAACGCACTCATACAACGCCATATATTTGAATTCAGTGAGGGCCGCGCCGCTCAACGCAACGCGCGACGCCCCGCGTCTCCGTAAATGAGGCCTTAAAGTAACTAAATCGGTCTAGCCATTCTCAAGTGAAAAGAAAGAAGGTGGCTGGGATGGACTGGATGCGGAAGGCGGAGGACAGGTTGTGGCGCAGCCTGGGAGAGGCGTATGTCCAGCAGTGGACTGCAATAGGCTGAGTTGATTATTCTCAAGTGATGCGCTTCCCAACGAACGAAATAAAAAAGAAATGCTTCATTTTTATTTATTTAAATATATTAGCAAGAGAGGCTTTGAGGATGTGCCGGGTTGATTGTGGTACATTGTAGTCTTTATCTACTTTTCACCATCATCATGTTCGTAATAATCCGATAAGTATTCGATTTTTATGGAAAGAAAGATTAGAAAGTTTCCCTTAAAATGTTCAAAATTCGTACGTCCTTTTTTGTATGAACTTTTTTTTTTTCTCGCGTTGGAAATCCTCATGGGCTTCCTCTATCGTGGGAGTGACAGAGGGGCATGCCGGACTCTTACCGGCTTAAAACCACCGCGGTGTTCCACCTCTACCTATGGCCGGAGAGTGCGGGATTCGCATAAGCATTCACCGCTAAGTACTGAGATTTGGGCAGGATAACGTCTGTCGGGTCAACTAGCACATAATAAAACTGGACCCATTGTTTTACTGCATTCCCTGCAATACGCAAATACTGCGCAGAAACTAACATGGGTGACGATACTTCGTAGTGAGGGACCTACCAACTATAACTTGAGCCCTCATTCCGAACATTTAATAAGACAATAGAGGTCAATACAGTCACCGTACTGCGTAGTAACTTACGACCAGTATAAGTTGGACCCTCGGTCGAAACATTCAGTATAGGGCTATGGGTCAATGAAGATGGTCGAGTGGCTTATTACGATAATACGGTTCGTACAAGCTTTTGCTTTTGTTCACTTTGACAATTAATTGGTGTAGGTTGCGCCTCATCGACCTCATGTTCCATTGTTAAGGAATTACGTATGAGCTGTTAAATAGATACGAAAGTTCTAGACACTTTATTTATGGTTCTACTCTAGTGTTTATTTGAGGGGCCCATGGCTAAATAATAACAGCTGCACAGGTCGAACGATCAGGTTAAACTACGCTCGCCACGGCTGGTCTGTGGATGGGTGACCATCTTTACATACCGAACGTTCTTAGGACATAGTGAACTTCTAGCAATTGTGTGACGCGCTCTACAGTCTATTAAATACTGAATTTTTCATGGGTATTTCGTTAAAAATAGATAGATAGATAAAACGTTTATTTAAATTTACAAGAAAAGACACAATACAGGCATTAAAAAAACATCAAAAAAGGTGAGAAAAAAAAACAAAGATTAAAAAGATAAATTGACCCATAGACACCTCATATGACATTTATAACGGTCGATCACTACTGGTCGGTGTGTGTCTCATGGTTGCACCAAATAGGAGTCCAGCTCAGCATATGCCAGGTACAATACCTGACGCTGGTATTCTGCTGCATCCCGTTAGTGACACACTGATATCGAGAAGACACATCTGAGTTTCAACAAAATGGTACCTACATAGTGTGGCGCGTATATTATAAAGGTGGTAAGTACCCACATCTTAGGGCCAAATCACACACGCTACTTTTTGCATCGGCGATCGGCGATTTTACGGCTGCATCGATGCTGCATGGACGCGGTATCGGAATCGCGCGTTTTAGCGACGGCTCCGATGCTGCATCGCGTTTTGGCGACTCTCTGCGTTCGGACGTGGTATCGGAATCGCGCGCTTTAGCGACTGCTCCGATGCTGGCGCAAATGCCAAATCGCTGCGACCGGCATCCGAATGTGTGCAGAGTGTAGCGTTCAGCCACTGTATCGAGCTTCCGAAAAACGACTAAATCGCCGCGTTTGGCGTTTTTAAGTATGCGGTGTGGAATGCTTGGTCGCTGCATTTAGCTTCTAAAAAGCAGCTGAGTCGCCAATCGCCGATGCAAAAAGTAGCGTGTGTGCTTTCGCCCTTAATCGACTTGCTTATAAATTGATTTTAAAGGTTTATTTGCTGTAATATCTTCCTTTAGTGGTCGCTAACGCAAATGCTGAGAGTGAAGTCGTGGGTTCGAATGCCGTGTAGGGTAAGGTGTGACTGGATTTTTTACCTGGAATATCTCAGCAGCAGCCCGGAGTCTGGATTGGTGTCCGGTTGGTGGCAATAGGCTCGCTCCCTATTACATGGGACTTAACCATAACTGGCGAAATGTGGGTGTACTATACAGGAAGATTTTTTTATCACCATCCAAATTTTTACAGGGTGTTCTACCCATGAATATGAACAACTTTCACTATGTAACCAACTCTGAAATCACGGAAAAAAAAAATCAGCTGTATCATACATTTTGGTCAAGTAGGTATTGAACTTTTGTATTAAACAGCAGATTTTTTTTTCGTGATTTCAGAGTTGATCCCATAATGAAAGTTGTTCATATTCATGGGTAGAACACCCTGTAAAAATTTGGATGGTGATAAAAAAATCTTCCTGTAGATACATCTCTGCCTTACCCTTCTGTGAATATAGCGGGGTACAAGTAACACGCTATCAGTAGCAATGGGTTTCATTTTAACAGTTCAACAACATTCATTGCGTTATTTACATAGTTGAGCAGACAAATTTTCCGAACATATTTATTTATTTATACCAGCTTAACTGCCATTACAGGGTTTAACCTAATGCGACAGTTAAAAACATAAACTTATAACCTAAACTAATAACCTAAGCTATATATTTACAATAACCAAATTATATAAAATTAAAAATAACATTATTAAATTATTAGGTACACCATTAAAATCAAACAATTTTGTATAAAATAAATAAATATTATTTTTAAATATTATTTTGCTTGTAGCATAATATAAATAGTAATACCCTTGCGAATTCACTCACACAACATGTAAACACATCAATCTGAGCTTGAAGGTCGTTGATGGTACGAATAGCTCTGGTAAGAGGTGCCTTGGCAAGCAGGTTAGTTCTGGCTGTAGGTACCAGTAGCAATGGCGGGCTGCGCCGCCTCCACACGTACCGGTCCGGCACACACAGACTCAAGCGCTGCAATACTCCCGGGTTACTCTCCACTCCACGAAGCACCTTCACCAAGTAGGCGACCAGCGTAAACTCCCGTCTGACGTGCAATTGATTATAGCCAACCATGCCCAGGACAAACAGAGTGGGATACATCAGTGGGTAAAACGGATATACCCCATATAATTTCCTGTACAAATGGCGCGTGAACTTGTTCTGAACACGCTCCAACATTACAGAGTACTTAGCTTCATGTGGACCCCATATGACCGCACTGTGTTCAAGATGACTCCTGACTAGTGCATCATACAGGACCCTAACTGCTGTAATGTTTGTGAAGCTGTGTGTCTGTCTCAGAACAAATCCCAAGTTTCTGTAGGCCTTCTTACAGACCCTGGTTACATGCTCACGGAATGTCAGATCGGGAGTCATGAAAACACCCAAGTCTCGCACCTCCGTGACTCGTTGCATTGGCGCCGCGTCCGCGCGCGCGCCGCCTCGTACTCATAGAGCAGAGGTGCACGAGCACGGGTGAAACTCATCAACGAGCACTTTGATACGTTGAAGTACAGTTTGTTTTCATGGCTCCATTGTACTATTCGATCGATGTCTTCCTGTAGGCGCCTGCAATCAGACTCGGACCTAATCTCTAGCAGCAACTTGAGGTCATCAGCAAATAATAAACAATAGCCATGTCTTACGACTTCCCGCAAATTGTTTATCATAATTATGAATTCTAGAGGCCCCAAGTTGGTGCCCTGACTTACATCCGACCAAGTGTAATATAAGTCAGATTCACATCCGTTGCAATCCACATACTGCTGTCTGCCTTGCATGTAACTGGCGAAAAACTGCAATAGATGCCGGGTACATCCGACTTCTGCTAGCTTCCGCAGTAAGATGTCATTGTCGACGGTGTCAAAGGCTTTTCTGAAGTCAAAATAAGCTGTGTCCACTTGCACCCCAGCATCTATCGCTGGCACCACGCGTCCCATAAAATCAAGGAGATTGGTAGCAGTGCTGCGCCCCGGCCGGAATCCGTGCTGCGCATCCGATAACTGTCCGAGCACTTGCTCTTGCATACAGCGCTGAATGGCAGACTCAAACACCTTTGCCGGCGTCGACAACACCGCCACCGGTCTATACCCACTGATGTCAGTTCCCGCCCTGCCTTTTGGCAATGGAATGACTCACGTAATCTTCCACCGATCTGGGAACTTCGCAGAATGAAGACAGGCGTTAAATATATAAAGTAACGGTTCCGCGAGTACCCTACCACAATCTTTAAAAAGAAACGCTGGTATACCATCCGGGCCCGCAAATCGCTTAGGCTTGAGGCGGTCGAGTGCACTTTTAACGTCCCTAAGACTTAGATTATTAATTCGCACGCATGCACTACCAGTGTTCCCCGCTTCCGCTGCTGCCGCTTCTGAGTCTAGCCGTGGCGGCACACTACTATATACCGACTCAAAATAAGTCGCGAACTGCTCAGCACACTCCTGGTCTGACAGATACTGGCCGTCCTTTATAATATCTTGTCTACTCGTTGTACTTTTCTGCGACCGTACGTATTGCCAAAATGACTTAGGGTCTTTCGCGAACTGACATTGAATCTTATTTTCATGTTGTTTGCGTGCAATTTCTATTATTTTTTAACCGACTTTAAAAAAGGAGGTTCTGTATTTTAATATGTGCTCTATATTTTGAATATTCGTCGTAATCACTATTTAATTTCGTTGTTTTATATACTTTATGTAGTCTTGCTTTAATTTTTAAGTTTTTTATTATATCGCTCGTGTACCATTTGGGGTAAATGTATCGCTGTTTGATAGTAAATGTTTTCCTAGGAACACTTGCATCTAAAATATTATTAAGTTTATCGTAAAAGAAATTCAAAATATCTTCCACATCGCTCAGCTCAAACATATCGGTCCAATCAGTAGATGCTAACATAGAATATAGCAATTCATAATCCGCTTTATAAAAATTCCAACACGGTCTAGTAGCAGTATGCAATATGAAGCATTGGATTAGCAATATCTTTCAAAATTATTTAGATTGAGATAGATAATGAGATAGATAATATTTTCAATACCCTCTAGTACTATCTCTATTGTAATTTCTGCATGCTCAAAATTATCGTGTTCTTTAAAGATCTTAGAGTTGGTATAAATAAATAAAAGTATCATGTAATGAATTGGGAGAAGGCGCTGAAATCTGACATAGGTACAGGTTTTTACCTAGTTTGGGTTTCAGAGGCTTCATATGTTTTGTAACACTATTTTATTTCAATAAAGATTTATTATTATTTATTTATTATATACTATGGTAATATGTTAATTTATCTTCCTTTCAAGTCGAGTCTTTGCTAAATTAATCTCATAATTCCCTAACTTTACTCTTTCGTAGACGAAACAAAGAAAAGGCTACAACAAAGTTTATAATAAACTAAGCTAAGTACCTACCTACTAACAGCATCCAATGAGCTAAATTGAGATAAAAGCCAGGAAAATTACTGATATGACTTTTTAACAGCTAACTAGCAATTATGTCTAATATAGAGCTGTGCTAAGGGAGCACGCAGTAGAAACACGATACTACACTAATTTGTTATTTCAGTCTAGGTTGAGCTCAAGGCTGGCTTTTGTTTTGTATTTATAAACGGGATTGGTCAATACTTTGAGCAGTATTATGTTGGGATGCATAAAGAAGCCGCCTCGTGTACCGCAGTTTGTTCCGCCAGTTACTCAACTGAACGCTCGCGCTTGGCGCATCCTGGACAGTTACACCCAACACCTTATTTGACTGGCCAATTCTTCCCTTGTGGTGGTACGACTAACGCCCGCCTGGCTTGCGACCACCCTCCCACCGGAGTCCGGCGTCAAGCAACCTGCTGTGTTTCGTCGATGCGAGTGAGTTCCAGTGCCTTAGGCATCGTCTGGGCACGCTCGTTTCATCATGGACCTCATCCATCTCTTTCAAACAGGCGTGATCGAGGTCAAGAGCGGGCCCAATCAGCAATAAAAAAAAAATCATACTACATTCATTCACGTCTTGCTATCCCGGAAGGTTTGAGCAAAGGACTATTGGACACCCACATTTCGCCAGTTATCTTACTAATGCTTTAATTATCACTGTGTTGACAGGCTGAAGTAACTGCCTCGCTATAGGGCATAGAAGGAACTAGCATTTGTACTAGATTACGCTTGACACTTGCTCACAGATCTTCGTTTATTTTTTACTAGCTGTGCTTCGCGGTTTTACCCGCGTAAATGTCGATCCCGTGGGAATATCGGGATAAAAAGTAGCCTATGTCCTTTTCCGGGACTCTATCTATCTCTATACTAAATTTCATCTAAATCGGTTCAGTGGTTTAGGCGTGAAGAAGTAACAAACATATAAACACACACACACACTCACAAACTTTCGCCTTTATAATATTAGTGTGATAGTGTAAAGTGTGATTAATTTATCGTTAATTAAAACGGCACAACACCAATTACATTAATTTAACATAGAGACAATAATTACGTTGACAATAATATAATTTAAAACTAACATGGAACATTGGACTCCCTTGCATACATTCTCTCACAGAACTCCAGACATATACGCATCATTTTAATCCATTCATCCGCAAACACATCACATTCAGGGTTGGCAGTTTAAAAACAATGACCCATTTACCGCTGGGGGGTCCTCAACTCTAGTTGAGTTCTAATATTTTAAAAAATGCTGAATTGTGACGCAGTTCAAATAATACACAGATAGAATGTTTATAAATTTGCATAGGATTTAGAGGTACCTAAGTACCTATTTATATAAGACGTTTTGATTCAATGATTTTTGTAATATAGATAATGATTTTTTTAAACCCAACCACGGTAAAGCATAAGTTCGTTCTCCTACCCAAAAAAGATCGATTCTGGTTTGAATGCTAAAACTGGTTTCATTCTCCACTAAAAATGATCCTCGCACCTTTTTAGAGACACCGACGACATATATATAATCCCATCCATAGTTAACTTAGCGGCGAGACAAAGCATGTCTGAGCATGTATAAAAGATAATACCATACTGCGGCGTTGCTTGTCAAATTATCGTTTGACGTCGACTCGCCGAAGCGGACGTTTTACTCGCCACGCGGAATAGACAATATTCTCGTAGATTTTATATGCATGGGTATTCTGAAAACGGTTATAATGCCTACATTGTTTTTTTTATTAGTCTGGCCAGAATGTTTTAGGGTTGTTCTCATAATTATTTATAGCAATGGAAGGGCGAGGATTAATTTCAAACGACCTTTCTAGAAATAGAAATTCACTCTAAAAGAATTACGCCACTGGTTTACCGGCACATACCCCAATAAAATGACTATTGCAAAATATTCAAGCATGTACAGTCAACAAAAGAGATAAGTATGAAGGATCGTCGGATACAGTTGAAGTTTAGTAAGAAACCGACGGATGTTGTAGACTGAAATTTAATTTGATAAATGAGCTGTTTATTTTCTATTAATAAAATTAAATTTTATTCGAGAACGTTCATCGGTTTCTTACTAAACTTCAACTATATACGACGATCCTGCATACTTATCCTTTTGTTGACTGTACACAGTGCGAGAAACAAATCTTCCGTCACTTATACAGGATCAAATTAAACAAGCTAGTAAAACTCTGCAGACGTGATGGGTATCGATAAGTAATATAGAGGTATGAGGAACAGGGTGTAAAGTTCACTCATACTCTATAGAAAAGGGAAGATCCTCCGACCATACTGGTGTTGTGTCTGGAGGCAACTGCCCGATGATTCATGTCGGGCTGTTGTATCTATGCTAGTTGCGCGGAAAACTCTGCTTGCGAGATGCAGGATTTGCGTGACGTCAGTATGACGCGTTGTTCGCATGTGGCGTTTGTAGATGCCTAGATGAGGCAATATTCCATGCTATGTTTGGAACCTATTTGGAGGACCTAAGTGTTTTACAGCAAATAACTAATCATCCCAAGTTCCACCAGAGCAAAGATATGAACAGCGTCTTTATCAAGAGGGGAGAGAAAAATCAGACAGTGGTTCAACCAATACAATTTAAGTATGTGTCGAAAATGGCACAGGCACTTCTAACCAAAAGTTTAGGAAACATTGACCCCGTTTCAACCAGCAGGCCTTCATTCTCTGGATTTAGAAGTCGCACATTCACACAAGAATTCCTTTCATACCTTTCAACTGGGAAAAGTGCCATAAATTATAGATCAGATCCAATGCAGCTACAATACGCGTTAAAGAAGATTAAAGATACTCTTGTGGAGGACAAAGACTCAGATAAAGTGCTGAACGCTGGAACAAAAAAATGGGAGATGTTCAGCGGAGGGAAATGGGTCGAATGCAATTTTGTGCCTGTGGAAGGGAATATTAAGTTCTTCGGAAATTAAGGAGAATTCTCATTTTTTCATCGACATAGATGATAAAAATAAGGTGGATAGTAATGCTGAATTAGTTGTGAATGATATGAACTTAGATGCAGTCAGAGATGAAGATGCAGTGTCGAACAACTCCGCACAGTTGATAAACTCATTTAGTTTTCCTACGGAAGATGTTGTAGTCTTTGATTGTAGTGTTTTTATAAAATGTCATGTAGATGTCCCTAATTTTGATAAGTTTTATTCACGATGCGCTGCAAGTAATACAAGAAAAGCGCGAAGGAAGAAAAGAATCCCATTTTTCAAAAAAGCTAAAACTAAAAGCTTAAGTCCAAAAAGTTTTTCAATGATTGATAATTTTATAAAAACATTTTTTATAGACAAGCGACATTTTATAAAGAAGTTTTCGATTTTGAAATATAAATTCAGAAAAAGGAAATTTAGAGATAGAAACCTTTTTAAGTCAGATTATTTAACTAAAACTTTTCCATATTAGTATGTTAATAGTTGTTGTTTTTTTTTAATTGTCATGTATCTTGTCATGTAATGTAAATATGTCACTTGAATGTAAACATATTTTAGTGCATTATTTTAGTTTGTATGATTGTTACAATTTATTAATATGTGTCCATTTGTGTTTTACATATGCTGAGAAAATACATCGGACGCGGCCGGGAGCGTGTGAGGTATCCCACCTCCCAGAGGGCTGTGAGGTGCGCCCTCACACCTGCAACGGGCCAAAGGGAGGCCTGAATAAATTGTCGACTTCAACGTGATTACAAGTAGGGGTAGAACACTCGTACTCCAGTATTTAATGACGCAAGTTATAGGATGATAAGTACTGTGAAAACTGTGGTCACTCCTACAGGGGGGGTGACAGACAGCTTAAGTTGTCACCAACTTTGCTCACGTGGCATAGCCTCTGCAAAGTGTGTTTGGTTGACACTTTTGGTTCAGCTTATGTTTGAGGACCCACAGTTTCATCAGCATTGACTGATATTTAATGATGTTAGAATTTTAGAGAACGTAGTAGGACTTTAAAGTTTTTCTCTGGAGTACGAGCATATATTAGTTTTTTTAATGAACCCTGGCTTCTTAAGCTTTTCCCTCCCTCTGGCTCAATCCCGTCCGATGGAGTTAAAAGAATCTGATGCTAAGATCGGTTAATTTTCTTAAGCCTCTTCCAGGTCGATGTGAACTCTCACATCAAGTGTTATTATTAGGCGGCCGCGTCGCGCCTTTTACCGGGGTTTTGACACGACGAGGTTTAAGCATGACGACGTTAGTTTGTATGGGTGCATATTGGCACATATAGACGTTAACTTGCTTGACACTTAACGTGGTGTTGGATTCGCGATTCGTACGTCCTGACTTAAGCTTACTCTTGCAAGAGACGGACCTCATCATGTAAATTTGTTCCCCGGATTTAGGTAATTTTCCATTAGGATAGGTAGGTAGAGTTTGGATATTCGAATGGTGTGAATAAAAGTCTTAGGCTATACCCATACTTTTATTCTAAGGTGGGCGTAGCTGGTTGTAGAGACTTCTTTGAGAGATTCCGACCTTCTTGCGGGTCAGGTCGCTGGTTATATTTGAAGTATGTTCCATTCAAAGATTCAAGCATATGTCATATAGGAGTCGTAGGTTGGACGTCTTAAAAAATAAGTCCATAATATATGATAAAATTACTACAAAATAATATGATAATCAAACTACAACTGTAGTTTGATTCCGTAATACAGTTTCCTTCGTGGCGCAGCCTCTATAGTACCTATTCTGTAAATACACACATCAAAAGTGTCTAGGGATCAAGCATTTTTATGCGGATTTCTTGAGATTGAGATGTGGCTTTGTAATAAATTTATGATTTTATAAATTTATATGGATCCTTTTTGGTGCATTTCATAATTTGAATCAGGAACTGTGAATCAAATTCGAGTAAAAGATGAAAATCAGCTGTCAATATTTTCCCTATAAAAACATACAACGCATTGAAGACATTATTAGTGCTACTGTTTCCCTACTACTGATTAAAACCAACGTTATTATGGAGCGGCGACGTCATTTAAGCAGGGAAGAAATGCTCAGAGCCGTGGGAATGATAGAAGCTGGTTCCCGGCAACGTACTGTGGCTTTAGCTCTGAATACAAGTCAGAGTGTTATCAGTCGACTTTGGACACGTTACCGAAGCACTGGTACCGTGGCTGAGCGCCATGGAGGACGGTATCGCTGCACCACACGGAGACAAGACCGATATATTCAAATCTTAACTCGAAGAGCTCCAACAATAACCGCCATGATGTTAGCCGTGAGGCTTCATCACTCTTCAGGGAACTTAATTAGCGACCAAACAGTCAGAAACCGCTTGCATGAAGTGAACCTTCATTCCCGAAGACCGCTACGGGTACCACCTATAGCAATGCACAATCGTAGGATTCGATATCAATGGGCTCTTGAACACAGAAATTGGGCAGAAGAACAATGGCGTTTCGTGTGCTTTTCTGATGAGTCTCGTTTTGGTATGAGACCGGATACAAGACGTATACGACACTGGAGAACCCCTGGACGCCAACAGCGATTAAAATCCTGCCAGGAAGTCCATCCTTATAGTGGTGGAACCATCATGGTATGGGCGGGTATTTGGATCGGCGGAAGAACTGAGTTGATTTGGATCAGAGGCAACCTCAACGCTCAAATTTATGCTGAGACGATTGTATCAGACGTCATCGTTCCTCTACAAGTGCAAATCGGTCCCTTATTTCAGTTAATGCATGATAATGCACGACCGCACACCGCAAGAGTTGTAAGACAGACTCTCGCCGCAGCTAACATCAATGTCCTGCCCTGGCCTGCTCAGTCGCCAGACTTGAACCCGATTGAGCATGCATGGGATATGCTACAGAGAAGAGCTCTGCCGAATATGGAGGGTATCCAGTCGCAAGAAGACCTTTTTTTGTTGTTGCAACGAACATGGGCGGCCATTCCACAGCGTGATTTGGATGAACTCATTTTGAGTATGCCAAACCGATGTTTTTGTGTTGTTAGTGTTCGCGGTAGAAACACGGATTATTAATTGTTTAAGTTACCCAATAAAATTTTAAAGAAAACTGTTATTTCAGTCTTTTTTTCGAACTTTTGTGTTAGTGGTTCAAATGTCAAAAATCCCTTTATTAGGAAAATGGCAAATTTCTTTATTAATGCAAAGGTGACTTGGTTTATCGTTACTGTGACAAACGAAAACACTTTATTTGATGAATCCTTAAAGAAAATTTTAATTAATATCAATCAGGAGAAAAGTTATTGCAAAAATATATGTTGATCCCTAGACACTTTTGATGTGTGTATTTCAAGCGTCTACCTGTTGCAGTTATTAATATCGAGCAAAAATCGGCAAAAAATCACGTCTGTTGTATGGGAGCCCCCCTTAAATATATATTTTATTCTGTTTTTAGTATTTTTTGTTACAGCGGCAACAGAAATACATCATCTGTGAAAATTTTAACTGTCTAGCTATCACGGTTCATGAGATACAGCCTGGTGACAGACAGATAGATGGACAGGGTCCCTCTTTTACCCTTTGGGTACGGAACCATAAACATTATAACGTGGTTATTGCACAAAAGACCAGTAAATCACAAAAATATGCCAATATAAATCACTCGAGGCATCGTTCTATCCTAAACTACTTCTCAAACGTTGCACTGAGCAACAACAAAAAACACACAAAATGTTTCCACAGTTTAACAAACGGTCATATCACAGTGCAACGCTCTTCAAAATGGCAGTAAGCGTCCCATTTTCAATACAGTACCGTACATTTTAGTATGAATGTGTAATTATTTAGCATCCTGCATTATAACGGGTAACGGTGGACCATTGTACCTGATGGACAAATGATTGCGAATTTTTTTCGTCTCTTTCGCACTGGTTTTTTGTCCGCACAAAAGAGTTGGCGCAGCGCGCGCGCACGATAAATGTTTCCGAGAATTAGGATGCGATACGCTGGTTATGGATTTGTGTTGTTGACCTGTAACCTTATGGCTCTTATGCACTGGGTTGCCAGTGGGTACAACAACTGGCATTTATAATTTGTCTTTTTAGGGTTCCGTACCTCAAAAGGTAAAACGGAACCCTTATAAGATCACTTCATTGTCCGTCTGTCAAGACCCTTTTTCTCAGGAACACGTGGAGTTACCAAGTTGAAATTAATTATTTGCGTCAATTTCACAGCCTAAATTCAAATTGTATATTTATCTAGTGATGTGTATTCTCACACAAAATCTTCACTCAAAGTAAATCCGCGCGCCGAAAGCCGAGAATTAATTCCCGCTGAGCAAACAGCGAACTATGCTGAGCCAATACTATTAGTAATTTAGTCGGTAATTGTCTGTCGTATATTAACGTAAACAAGGAATTTCCTCGGTAAATATTTGACAACACTAGTGTTGTTCGGTTCTTTGCTTACAATTTGTATAGTGATGTTACTTGATGAATATAGGTAACGGTTTTTACACTTAGTAAACTTCACAATATAAATCTGCTTATAGGTATCCTTTTGTTTTGTTGTTACAAATACCAGAACCTAAGAAATGTTGAGCAATGCCTAAAGTATTTTTTTAAAACCTGGCAAAGAATTAAGTAAATGTTTTTTAACCGACTTAAAAAAAAGAGGTTCTGTATTCGACCCGTATGCATGTATGTTTGTATGTCCGCGATTTTCTTAAAAACGAATGAACCAATGTTAATAATTCTTTCACTAATGTTATCTATATACTTTCAGGAAGGTTTTAGTATATAATACATTAGGCAATTATTCTTATGTACGAAGTTATATGCATAAATGTACTGCATCTCCGGCGTTTCTATGCGAATTTTGCTGATTCTTCTACGAGTAGTCGGCGTCTTCAATTCATCAATGCATTAACGTTAACTGAATTTGTGTGGGTAGGTACAACTAAAAAGTGAAAAATAAAAACTTTTTTTACAAAAAAAAAAAACAACCGACTTCAAAAAAACACACTATAAAGAGATAATTAACTTAAATTTCGGAAGTCGGTGTCAAAAAACGAAAATGTGGAACTAACGACAATGACTTCCGAAAGTTATTTATCTCTTTGAAGTGTGTTTTTTTGAAGCCGTTTTTTTTTTTTTTTTTGGAAAAAAGTTGTTATCACTTTAAATTTTTACTATCAAACGAGATATAACATAGGTATGATCAGCACTATCAATTCTTACTAATAGTGCCAATCTTGTTTAGTAATAATATACTCCTGGAAAGTGCATCAATCGTTAATTTCGAGCCGTTCCTTCTCAATCTCAGAGGAAACCACCTTACAAGCAGATACTAACGCGGTGTCCTGCGTGAGCGACGAATACGACGCGACGTGACGCTGCGAACGCGACGAACGCGACCAACTCAACGGCATATCCTGCTTGCGTCCTATATGACAGTCTGCGGCGAGACGCGACGTAACGCGTACTTGTTTTGAGGGCGACCAGACGCGACACCACGAACTACATATGAATTTTCGAGCAAAATTGTACTGTACTTCTCCATGATTCGAGAAGTAATGACCAAAATCACGTAGGACATTTGTCGCGTGTAGCATCGCGTCGCATTACGTCGCGTCGTGTTGCGTCGCGTCGCGTCGTATTCGTCGCTCACGCAGGACACCGCGTAAGCATTACATGCCAAAACCCGCAATTTAATAATTATTAAAATCGTCTCTTGACCTCAGTTCCAAGCTATCGCCTCCATGAATCACTTTTCACTGAATTCCGCTTATCACCGCTACGTTTTATTATTTCGAGGAACCGCCAATGATAATTTTGTAGTAAATAATGTTTGTGGCTTTTCTAATAAACTTTGTTTTATAGCATATTACTGGAACTAATTGCCTGATGACCTGTCTAGAAATGGCGCGAAAATTTGTTTTATACAATGACTAAAAATGCTGTTTGTTATACTTTAATTCAAATCAGAAAGTACAATGCTGATTGGCATCAGAAATTGGAGAGAAGGTGGTATTTAGGTACTTCCCCGAAACCCTTTTACATGGAGGTTCGTTACGAAAACGTCAAGACGAAATAGTCATCATTTCAGCCGAAAGACGTCCACTGCTGGACATAGGCCTCCCGAGCACTCTCACTTCGACCGGTTCTGTGCTTCCCGTATCCAGCGGGATACAAACTTACAAACATACCAAATAAATAAAATTGAAGAGTCTGTTTGTAATGTCCAAATAACAGCTTTTTACTAAATGCATAATTATGAAAGTAACGGTACTTATAACAATTTTGTTTTTAATATTTTGTCCGTCTGTCTGTTTGTTCTGGCTCCGGAACGCCTGGACCGATTTTGATGGGACTTTCACTGGCAGATAGCTGATGTTATATAAAGTAGTCCTTCTACTTTACGAAATTCACGCAGGCGAAGCCGCGGGCAGATACTAGTATTAAACATAATTTTATAAAAAATTAAACAATTATTTCAACCACAAACTGCAGTTGATCGCATGTTAAAAAGATTAAAAAAACAAAACTGGTCCCCTAAGGAAACTGATTAGAATGAACCGTGCGTGTGCAATAGAAAACTATTGGGCACGCTAGGCTGTCACTCATTCCATGGTACGGCCTATGGTTTGTGGCTTTTCCTTCCTCGAAGGTTTGGATGTAGGTAGTAGAAATCGGAATTGGATACGAAAGGTCGGAGCAATTGTGGTTTGAAAAAATAGGTTCTAAATTCGGAATTGGAAAATAATTGTGGCAATTTTCCTGTGTTTTTTAACCGACGAAAAAACGGAGGAGGTTATCAATTCGACGCGTATATTTTTTTTTTTTTTTTTTTTTTTTTTTTTATGTATGATCACGCATAACTTTTTACAGAGCAGTTCGATTTTGATAATTCTTTTTTTATTCGAAAGGGTATATCCCGAAGTTGGTCCCATATAAATTTGAAAACCAAATTCCAACCCTAAGGGTAGAAAAAAAAGGGATGATTGATTGTTGACTCACTGGTTGTAATGTATGACCACGCATAACTTTTTACAAATTAGTCCGATTTCGATAATTCTTTTTTTACTGAATAGGACATACCTCGAAGTTGGTCCCATATAAATTTGGGAAAAAGAATCCTACCCTAAGGGTGGGAAAATAGGGGTGATTTATTGTTCATTCACAGATTACAGCAAATAATATTTAAAGTAGGATTATATAACAATTAATAGCTAAAATAAGGTAGGTAGCTATTTGAAAAGTAATCAAAAATTAAGCTATAGTAATTACTATTTTATAGCCTCGAAAAATTTTAAAATAAAAACTTTTTAACAAAAAAATTAAACCTCCGAAAAAACTGAAAAGCAAAAAATAATAAACCTTTTTTATTTAAACTTAATAAATAAGTTCTTAAATTAATGTAAGTATACCTAAGTAATTTTGAGTCGGCGCCAAACAATCAATGAACAAAGATCACTAAATTACCTTAACTTTAAAGAAAATAACCAAATTAAATTAACAATGCAACGTGAAGTCTCCAGCGATAAACATAACATTCCAAACAAAAAATGCTTTCTCCGCACGGCTACGATATTAATTTGGTTGTTTGGCGCCGACACAAAGTTACTTAGGTATACTTACATTAATTTAAGAACTTATTTATTAAGTTTAAATAAAAAAGGTTTATTATTTTTTGCTTTTCAGTTTTTTCGGAGGTTTAATTTTTTTGTTAAAAAGTTTTTATTTTTTTGGAATTTATTTGTTACTAGCTGTGCCCCGCGGTTTCACCCGCATAAGTCTCGATCCCGTGGGAATATCGGGATAAAAACTATCCTTTGTCCTTCCTCGGGACGCAAACTATCTCTATACCAAGTTTCATCTAAATCGGTTCTGTTGTTTAGGCGTGAAAAGGTAACATACAGACAGAGTTACTTTCGAATTTATAATATTAGTATGGATTATGGTGTAATTATTTTTGCTGTTTACAGGCAAATGAGCTGTCCTAATTTTTGCCATGAAACCCACTGCTACACGTAGTCTTCCAATGAATGAAATCTAATTCTAAAGGTAATTTACTAAGGCTAAGGTTAAGGTTTTGTACTAAGGCTGGATGGATGGAATTTTACGGTCTGGCAATTTGATTTTCAAGCAAATAATCTGGCAAGTATGCTGCCCCCGATAGGAAAAAAGACGCATCTAACCTTTTTTCCAGATTTGAGTTACATACATTGCCGGAATCAGAAAAAAAAGGCGCATCTGCCTGTATTTTCAATATTTTTCTAACTTCCTCTAGTAATTAATTTCCCAATCAATAGCAATTAATTTCCCGTTTCATTCATTAAAACATTTATTTCTCCGTTTTTACTTTTTGTTAGATACGTCTTTTTAACTATCGGGGGCACTATGGAGGATCAGGTTTTACAACCAAACAGTAAAATTAAAAGTCAAAAATCTAAATCCAGTCTTTTAGTCAAACTAGGCTAGACCGTCTGCCGGTTAGGAAGAGTGTCTAAATTACCATTACAATACCGAAGAAAAAGTTACGGTAGAACACTATTTCTCGCTTTAAACCAAACATAAGTATTGCTACAAACTGTATGACAAATCTAGTTAATCCAAAAGCCTGAAAATTTTCCAGTGCATTATCCAAAAATGTTCATTATAAACGAAGACACTTAAAACTGTAGCAGCAAGCCAAAATCTGGTCGTATGACGTATTAATTAAAACAGAACAATTCCAACTATTAGCTGCTACGTTTGGCAATATCCCGGCGTCTAGCGCGGAAATGTGAAAGAGATTAATATGACCCGTGCTGAATAGGAATTCCTTTGCAACGCGTCTTAGGCTGGAGCTTTAGTGCAAGCTGAGCTATAAAGCGATATGGTTGCTACAAGATAACTGTAGCTAATCAGGTAGGGGAAGACACTTCTCATACTTCTGAAACTCAAACACAAACTCAAAGCATTTATTTCAATTAAACCAATTACAGGCACTTTTGAATTGTCAAGAGGTCGGTCAGTCAGAAAGATGAAGCTAGTTGCCCATTCCAAAGCGTAGGTACCTATGGAGACGAACGGGCAAGAAACTCCATGGACACTCTTTTAAATCAAAATAATATGGTTACAAAGTCTTGATTACATCATTCATGTTTAAAATTATTATTAAATTACGAGAAAAAAAAGTAATTAAAAAATTAAATTAAAATAAGCCATGGCAGCAAAGAGATGACCAGTCCCTGTTGACGGCGTCCGTTCACGAACATGACGCATGTATTAGCATCATTCAGCTCAACCATTTTGAAGGGAGCTAAATGACCCAACACATGCGCCACCATCAGCGAGGCATTTGAGTGAGCATGACATACTCTCAGCCGTCAGAGCACATTCAAGTCAATGAAAGACGTACCCAGTATATGGTAGCTTTATAGTATGTAAATAGTACTCACTCATGGCTCATAGTGTGCTATGCAATTATACAATACTAGGAGATTGAATTTATATAATGCAAAAATAGTATTTTATTCTGACTTTGATCATTCTTCCTTTCATATACAGTCCCTTCTTCTTTGGAATGCGCTTCCTCTTTATATCAGGACGGCCACCAGTCGGTATGCATTTAAACGGAAATTGCAGAGTTATTTTCAAAACAAATAGCGTAGAGTCATCTCAACGAATCTCTCCCTTGAAGTTAGTATACAGGGTGAATTTTCCAAGTGGGCGTGGAAGGCCAAATCCAAAACTATGAGGAATAGCGAAAAGTACTCAAAGGAGTCATGGGCTCGATTTTGACGTAAACTAAGACTGCATCATTGGATTTTTGAAAAATCAATATTTCTAGCCAGGAATCGAACCCTTGATTTTGACTTATCCCGCCTTAAAAGGACTCTTTTACACTATCAATGATATTTCAAAACTAAGAGGAAACTAACTTTTTTTTAACTGTACTCCATTCGAAATAAGATTAGACGTTTAAATAAACCTTTTTTGCCGTCCGTTCAACCGATTTTGACTTGTATTGTGTTGATGGCATGAAAAATGGCAGATGCAGTAAACAGTTGGTATTGTAACCTCGTTTTTGCTTTTAATATCATCCTTATGCCTCGGGAATTGAAGTCTAAATCGTTTGAACGGACGGTAAAAAGGTGTGTTTAAATTTCTTGTGTTATTTCAAATAGTGTAAAGGTATTGTGTATTTTTTTTCTTTCTTATTGTGTTATTTGTATCTCTTTGTATACTGCATCGGTTGACGTCATCGCGTCAACGCCGGCTGTCGCTGATAACCAGCGCTGGGGTTCTGTCACAGTATAATTAATATACAGTAGAACATCTTCATACAAACGTGCCGCTCTCGGTTTGAATGTGTGCGTGCGCGCCGCGCGCCGTGTCGGCACGCGATTTCACGCACACGCTAGCATAATATATGAGGGAATAAGGTGGCGGCAGTGCGGGCTGTGCAGCGCGACTGTGAGCACGCGCGTACGCTACATGACCGCTTGCGTTCGTCAACTCTCGCCGGCGGCGGCCACTTAAATTACGAGTATCATGACTTCAAAAAGGGGAAAAAAATATTGTAGTGTTTTCGGGTGCCTCAATAATGATTTCGCAAACCCGGACTTATCATTCTTCATAGTTCCTGCTCAACCAGAAATGTAAGTACCTACTTATACTTAAATATTATTAGAAAATGTGGTATTGTATTGTTTATTTCACAGTTTATTTGCTTTATTAAGAGCGTAGCCGAGTCGCATTTTTCCATATAAATGTATTCCCAAATTTACTTTCTGAATACTATGTTTAGAGCTAAAGTTTATTTTAAGAAGTCTAGTTTTTAGTGTCCTTCACCACACAATCCTCACTTTTGAAAACTTCTTATAAATCAATTTTGAGAACGCCAAAAAATAGTCAAGAAATAGTCATAAATAGTCACCAAGGTCAAAAAATTAGTCGCATTATGATTCCAAAGTTATAGCTATAGGTTGGTGAGGATTGTGTGGTGAAGGTCTCCACACAATCCTCACCTCTAATGCAACCAAACGGCTGGGAGTATCGACTTGGTTTAAATTCCAAAAAATAGTCAAGAAATAGTCGTAACGCTATGCCAAATCTCGAAAATAGTCAATAAGTGATTCCAGAGATATAAAGGTGCCTTGGTGAGGATTACGTGGTGAGCCTTTCTCGCCACAATCCTCACCTGATTACCGCGGAACGCTTAGGTTTTTGAATTTGAATTTGGTGTCAAAAAATAGTCAAGAAATAGTCGTCTCCAACCATGATAATTTCGACCTGGTTTACTATATGGAAGTATGTTAAATATCCACGTGAACTTCTACATACATTTTCGAGTCAAGTACAGTCGAGCACAAAATTATTAAGTACTTTTTATGGTCATCTTATTTTTTGGTTGTATTAAAAACGGTATAATTGTTGGTTATGTAGCTATTTTGGGTAGTTATTTTATTTATTTATTTTATTTATTTATTCTTTACTAATAAATAAGGGCAACAAAGGAGCTAAATCAATAATAAATACAAACTGATGAGTTACTTGCTTGATATTATTTTGAGAGCTTGTCACATCACATCACTCAGAACTACTTACTACTGAAGTCTCTTGTGCGAGATCTAAGCCGGAACTGATTAAATACACAAGCAAACTATCAAAGACATATTTTTATCAAAGGGTGCCGACAATTTGGTTTACAATACCAGCAATAAAACATGTTGAGAATAATAAAACAACACAATGAATTTTAGTTTTGGGAAAACCAATAATTACCCTGTGTCGCCCCAGCACCGTGGGAATTCTGCGTGATCATTATTTCAAAATTGCATAAAATTGGGTTTCCCAACCACCGAAAGTAAAATTAATGAAACTAATAGGTCGATCGTCCTGCACACTAGGTATTTTATTTAGTAATATAGTTAAGTAGGTAGATAGTCTTAATTAAAATAATAGGTGATAAATATTCAATCATAATATGCTTTTTATTTCATAAATTTAGATCAAGTGCTGCTTGTTCGAAAATATTAACTAAAAGTAAAAGTGACAACCCTGGGGATCAACGCAAGAGTAGGCTAATAACTCGGCGGGCGGCCTTAGATAACGTACTGTATTATACTGTGGTTCTGTCTCGCATAGGGTCATAGCATTATATTATGCTGAGCTATGGCCGTTTTACGTGCGCATATTATCTCCCAACTTGATATCTTTTGTGTGAGTTCTTTTTTTTTGCTAATTGCTAAATGGGCGCGCTCTTGAACCCGATCACGCCTGATGGAAAGCGATAGATGAGGTCTATGATGGAACGAGCGTGCCCAGAAGATGCCTGTTCACTCTTGATTTGAAATTGAAGGCAGACGGGTTAAATGTGGGAACACAGATGCCGGCAGAGAGTTCCACACTTTGGCTGTGCGCATACTAAAAGTGGAGGAGAAGCGCTTAGTACGACTGGTCGGGATATCAACCAAGTGCGGATGGTCCGCTGCAGTACGTCTGGTTGTCCGGTGTTCTTTCTTTGCGTCATGTTTACCGCAAATAAACGTAAATATTTTCTTTTTCTCTAAAAGGGTAGGGGTCTGGGATATACAAAGGTATATCCTACTTCTTTTAGTACGCCACAACTTTACCCAGAGTCGGCATGTACGATGCGTGTGACAGTTGAGAGTCTGCCAAAATCGTCGCGTGAACAACTCGCCGTCGCATTAGCCGTTGCCGGATTCCGCACCGGCCCGGACCCCTTACTTTTACACCCGATTAATTGTGTGCATTTACACTGTTAACTGTCTCGGAGTTTGCTTTGACCCTTTAAAGGTATGTGTGGTGATTAGATAGTTACTAAAACTATCTGTAACTGTAAATTGCTGCGGGCAAATTTTCCGGACGTGTTTGAAATTTTTGACAACTCCTGATGAAATAGAGATATTTGTTAGTGTGGGTTTAGACTGTTTGTTTAGACTAGTAATGTCAACTTCTCGACAGATTTTATGTATAAGGAGCCAAATCATATTAATGTTTCTTTTTTTGTACACAGGAGTGATGAACTGGATATGTTCGATAAAGACTGGTTTCAAATAGCCCTAGACAGAGAGAAATGGAAGGAGAGCAGGGAGACCTCCAGAAAAGGGCTTAAGTTAAAAAGCAGCGCCCAGCAACCCTCTAGGGGACCTCAGCATTATGCTGACATCCAAACTAATATTATAAATGCGAAAGTAACTCTGTCTGTCTGTCTGTCTTTTCTTCACGCCTAAACTACTGAACCGTAGTTTGAGTCCCGGGGAAGGACATAGGATAGTTTTTATCCCGATATTCCCACGGGATCGACACATATGCGGGTGAAACCGCGGGGCGCAGCTAGTCTTTCATATATCTATGTGCTGACACGTTACTCATTTGCTTGCGATATGATTGTTCTGTGTACGTAGGTACTTACTGCTAGCTGCTTATTCTATCTATAACATAGAATAATGCTGAAAAGTCTCAAACCTTTATTTAATAAAATTAAAGCTACTTTCGTTTCAAAGATTAAAATAAATGAAAGTGCAATCAGCAAGTACTACGAAAAAGTTAAAATTACCATACGACGACGTTTTCCCTGTGCAGTAAGCAGAATTACTAAATCATCCGTTACCGAACTTGGCACTACATACAAGTTCATGACCAATGTGACAGATGGTATTACCTGTCAACACTACTGATAAGAACTTACAGAAGACCAACTCCATAAACTGGATTTTGATTCACTTAATACATTATTACTTTTTACCCGACTACGGCGTAGCAAAAAGGTGGGTTATGATTTTGACCGGTATACAATGTATGCATGTATGTATGTTCATCTGTTCGCTCATAACATCTAAACTACTTGTCATAATTTGACAAATGACGTATCGTTGGAAGCGTCTTGATCGTCCGCTGGTTATAGGTTATGTGACGACACATTAAATTAAATATGGCGCCCTCTAGCGGAAATAAAGTCATGACCTAAAAAAAAAAATTTTAATCATGCCGTGTTGGGTATCTAATGAAAGGGCTTAATTAGCACATTTCAAAAATGTACATATTACTGAAATAAGCCCAAAAACAATTAAATAAAAAATAAGTTTAAAAACTAAAAGCCTACTACTGAAAAGGATGAAACGAGAAAGTACCTTCCCGTGGTCGCATGCCGCTGTTTATACTTACATGCTGTGGTAGCATGCGACCACGGGAAGGTACTTTCTTGTTTCATACTTTTCAGTAGTCGGGTTTTAGTTTTTACGTTATTATTACTACTTATTTATTCCCCACTGCTTTATTACTTATAAATTATATATCCAATGTAATAATACAGTGTTCATTTTTATATTATTAAATGTGAAAGTAACTTTGTCTGTCTGTTTGTCTCTCTGTCTATTTATTACCCTTTCACGCCTAAACCGCTGAACCGATAGTTATGAAATTTTACTGATAGTTAGCCTGGGAGCTGAAGAAGGACACAGACAATTTTCATGCTGGATTTTGTATTAAAATAATAAAAAGGTCAATAAATAATTTCATAGTAGAAATTCACTGGCCTAGACAACTGGACGAACTGGAGCTTTGCAGTAAAAGCTTATTTAAAGCATGACAAACTGGTGGGCGTGGAGGAGACATCTAAAGATCGTAATAAGGTAATAAAAAAGGCACAGTCATAACTGATATTATTAGATTTATTTTATAATTTCTTTACAGATAGAAGTATTAATATAACGGAGAAGGCATTTGTATCTCGTTACTATCAGCCATATTTTAACTATTGTGGGCGAACTATATGGGTATAGTGTTGGTTATTGCGCAATAGAAAAACGGTTTGCAGTTCAAATCAGATTATAATTTCACGAACAAATTAATCACACTAGCAAATAACACGCTATAGGTACACGATACAACCAGATACGGAACGCGGGACAGTTTGCGGAGCATATGTTGTTCGTTTGATGTCCGATGTCCAAGAGGGCCGCTCCACCTCGCTGCTCGCTCTCTTGTACTCCCCACGAACCCAGGCTAGACTCTGTCGAGCGCCGCCAGATGGCGCTGGCGTTCCGAATAGTCAAACGAATGACCGGATGCGACAAATATAATAATTATACTAACATAGTTATAAGTATTATTACTAACAATGTATGGAATGCAAATTTATTCCGAAATAAAATGATTAATAATCCTGCTACACGCGAAAGTTTGTGAGGATGCATGGACATCCATCCAGGATGAATGTTTGTTACTCTTTCACGCAAAAATTACTAAACGGATTTTGATCAAAATTTACAGTACCTAATATAGCTTATACATCAGAATAACACAAGATACTTTTATCCCGATACTCCCACGGGTTCGACACTAATGCGGGTAAAACCGCGGGGCGCTATAGTACTTACATATTGGTAATAAAAAAATCTCCTGCCAAACTGCAGTTCAGTCTGTAGGCAGTGTTCTCGTGGACACAGTCTTCTTGAATAATATTATGTAGGTACGCTGTTTTTACTATAATTATCATCGACAAAAAGATAAAAAAGATACGTAGTTTTCTTGTGATCGTCGGCAAAAGAGGTATGGGACAATTAAACAATCGCTTTCCAGGACTCGGGTTTAATGCGAAAGATCGGTTTACTTAAAGTTTTATTAAATACAACACTAGAGGATACCGGTGAGTGTGGAAGAATACATATTATTTCACAGATACCAGTAAAAAATAAGATAATGTCATAGTGCATACAAATTACGAAACATAAATAAATGATGATAAAGCGAAAAAATACAGTAGCTAGATAATACGGAATTTTACGAATATGTTTTTGATTGAGTGATGTAATTTGTATGTGTGCATGCGCACCTTCTATACATACCTGCCTAGTGTCTGTTGTCTGGCACTCTCGCGCCCATTTCTTGTTAGACGAGTTTTCTGACTGTTTTCCTTAAGTTTTTTGGTAGGTGAGTATCGTAGACCTATATTCTGTTTCGTGGATTACATTATTTTATACTAGCTTCTGCCCGCGACTTCGTTCGCGTGGAAGAAACCGAGACCGAGGAAAGCCGAGGGAGTCTTATAAAAATGTGGCTGTTATTTTAGTACCTATATTCTGTAGGTACAGAATATACTAAAATAACAGCCACATTTTTATAAGACTCCTCCCCTCGACCCCTCGACTCCCGATCCACCGCCTCGCATCCCATCGCCCGCCCGCGCTGTTACTTCGTTTTGCTTAGCGTTCTTTCTGACTGCTTTTTTCTGTTTGCTCGGGTTCTAATGGTTGTAGCGTGATGTTAAATGTTGTATAACCTTCCGCAAGAATTGGGTTATCACATGCAAAAAGATTATCTTAAATCTGACAGGCAGTTCCAGAGATCAGCGCGTTTAAAAAAACTCTTCAGCTTTATTATATTACTAGCAGTGCCCCGCAGTTTCACCTGCGTAAATGTCGATCCCGTAGGAATATCGGTATAAAAAGCAGCCTATATGTTAATCCAAGGTGTCAGCTACCTCCATACAAAATTTTATCAAAATTGGTCCAGCCGTTTGAGCGTGAAGAATTAACAAACATATAAACACACCCACTCACAAACTTTCGCCTTTATAATATTAGAGTAATATTTATGTGTGTTCGTCGTATCCCCATTTAATTCGACAGCGAAGTGGTTTTCAGATGTAATAATAAATGATGTGCCTACTTATAGTTATAGTTATGCACATTAAAATCACAAACAATGTTTCTTAAAAAATACAGACTGTTTTCCCCTGTGGAAATAAAGGGTTTAAACTATATCTAAGAAAAACAGTGCAAAGTATTCACAGGCGCATAATTGTGAAAAATAAAACTGCAATTCCTTCTCATTTCCAAAATTAAGTTAGACCAAAATATGACACATACTTACATCTGTCAAGCAGGATGACACCTCAAAATTTTCCGTTTTTTAAATTTTAATGTATTTACTTTGAAAAATCATCGTGTTTCAAAAATTCGCAATGAATGTGTGCAATTTATGGAAGGTGTGATGGGGTTATGGAGAAATGTCATGACGCTGCGTGAGCGGGCGTGATCCATTGCCACTCGTTCGATGTCCACCGCGCACAGCATGGATGGAAAGCAGCAGATGAAGTGGTTTTTTACTCCGTTGGTGTAATTACCATATGGCATTCCAGTGTGAGCATAAATAATTAAATAAAGTTACACGCAGAAACTACCTAACCCCTAAAAATACTATATACCTAGATCGGGCTTATTGACTTGCCGCTATTCGATTGATGTAGATAAAACATAGGTACCGCGACACTAGGTACATTCGAAATTAAATCCAAACTGACTACTCTACATTTAGCACCAGCCATCTCTTAGCACCCAACGAACAGACAGACAGACAAATTGACGGATAGCTCGCACAGGATACACGGCAGACGAAACAAAAAAACTGTAGCTTATTAACGTTTACAACGTAAATGATCGCAAGTGAAACGACCTCGGTGGGATTATTATTGGATAAGGGTGGGTGACCCCTCGGGGTTGAGGAGTAGGTGGCTCTGAATCTGAAGGATTAAGCGAAGGTCTGGATGATTCCAGAACCCGTCCAGATTTTGGAAAAGCTGCACTATATGACACGTTACATAGCCTTCCTTGCGCTTAACTAAATATGGTGGTGCAATATCTATATATAGGATCAAATTTGATTAATTAGCGAAACTCTGAAGGCGAGATGAGTATCGATATACAATGTGATAGGGGTGGGACTTCTAACCCGTTAAGGCTGAGTACTACATCTAATTTTATCGACAAAAAAAATAATATGGGGGGTAATATCGACAAAAAAAATAATATGAAAATATTGAAAAATAGCGATTTTTTCGGTCAAAATAATTCAGAAATGATTTTTTTTTCTCACAAAAACATTATCAAACATATGAAAAAAGTAATGAATTAGTTAGCCAAGGTTATTAGAAAGAATCAAGCGCGCCGTAGTACATTAAAAAAAAATATTCAAATAGCCATAATTTTTAGGGGAAGGGGGTTCAACCCCCCATACTATTTTTTTTGTCGATAAAATTAGATGTAGCACTCAGCCTTAACGGGTTAGAAGTCTCACCCCTGTCACATTGTATAAACATTATAAAACAAAAAATTAATGATTACTTTTTTATGGGTCCACAGTTAGTGTACCTAGTCACTTGAAAGACCAGAGGGAAAATTCTCGTAATTTTAAGAACGTTCACAGTTTGATCTCAGTCTCAATCTGTCAAAAATACCTCTAATTCCCCTACATTTTGACAAGTTTTTGACATTTGTTTGTCGCTGAGATGAGACTGCGACTAGATTTTGAACGTTTTAAATTACGAGAATTGGCCTTCAGTTTAAAAATCTGTTTTTTTTATGTATGCTCTTCTCAGAAGTATTGATAACTTAACACGATAAAACAAAAGAAAACAGATTTTCTCAACACATACTTGAAGTAAAAACGTTCCCAGCGGTTGTTGACCCCTAAAAAAACATCAAATATTTTTATTTTATCATGTTTAGTTCTCGATACTCATCACGTATGCAGTTTCGGTAGCTAATTGAATTTTACCTTGTATAGCAATAAGCATGGCTAGGATAATATAGTGCTTCTTTCGTTCATGTTACGGCCACATTGTCGCGATAAAGCGAACTACAAACACTTCGCACTCCGTTCGACGTCTCGCTGTAAACAGAGACAGCACAAAATGTAGTTCGCTTTATAGCGACAATGTAGCCGTAGCATAAGACTATCAATTTCTACACAGACAATTTGTCTGTAAGAAATCGCCTTGTACGATGGACCGTATTGCATCTTGTAATGTCGCTTAATGTATATTAGGTATGTGGTAGTATACAATAAAGCGTTAAAATAATATAATAGATGGGATCTGAACCCACGACCTCTCCCCTCCATCTTGGGTTCAGTCAGTTGCCGCTTCTAGATTTGTACGATGGAAAGTAATGTAGTTAATGGCTGTACAATAATAGCGCACACGCAATTAACTCCACTAAACTGTATGATAATGTCATTGACACGATCATTTCGTTGACTCATGCATGATGACTATGACATTTTCGGGTAGATTACAGTTTCAAACTATAATAAAGAGACAATATCAGGAAATGAGAAGATTAAATGATCTCCAAAGTTTTTGATGGGTGACTTTTCTACTAGATTAATAGGCGTTTTGTCAGTTTTCTACTCATGCATCGTATAAAGTCCCCCTTCAAAAGTAAGTCGACGTTTTCCCATTTCAGTTGTAATGAACATTTTGATTTAAAATTCTAGTTTCTAATGTTTGAACTGTATACTGTATCGTTATTATTGAACAATTCATGACAATAATAATGATATAGTAAACTTACTTTTGGAGTCCTCTAAAAGTTAGTTTACTATAGATAATTATCATTTTTATGATTTTACATATCTCGGGACCATGGGGTCCCGGTCCTTTGGAAGGTGTACGAGGGGCCGAAGCCAACTCGCAAAGGCCCCTTAGGAAATTTTAATGAAATCTGGCACCAACCGACGATTATCCCTGTACGCACTATGTAATTATCATTATTATTAACTGTATATCTTGATGACGTTTTGATTTGGTGGAAAGCTTAGGCATATAATATTTCCACCAATCAACTGTAAGATACTGAGTTATTTATTTCACCGACCTGCCATCGCTATTTTGATAGCGTAATTTCTCTGATTTCCAGTAACTACGCACAGTATACATCGGGTGCAATGTGCAATATCGGCCATATTTCGAAATGCACACGAGAGTACTAAAACGTCCGTGTAAAGCTACGGACACATATATTCAGTGCAGCATGTCTCACCGAGATCAAAAGGAAGTGAGCCCGTTTATTTCTGGATCATAATGTAAACTGCGCTCACCAAGGTTGTGTGCACTCCTCCTTTTTGACATTTGTCAAATTAGCGATCATTATTTTGCTGGCGATGCGGCCAGAGATGAATTTGTGTTATTTATATGTTTGACTGGATATTTTCTTGAGAGTGATTGACCGAATGACGAATATTATTACAGTGCTCTGCGGTATCGTTGAGATTATTTTTATAAACATATATTTTTGGATGGTACCATTAGCTGCAGATGCTGCAACTTCCACTCATTCTATATATCTTTTAATGATAGTAGCTTATAAATTACCAGCATATTTTTTCCAACGACATCTTGTATCAAAGTCAAAGTCAAAGCATTTATTTCAAATAGGCACATAAAAGGCACTTTTGAACGTCAAAAATTACCTTAAAATAGAATTGATTCTAGTCGCCCATTCCAAAAGTTAGTTTTCGTATGGAGAAGAATGGGCAAGAAACTCCACCGTTACTCTTTTAAAATGTTTCACAATATTTTGTACGGGTACATTAATTATATAATAACATGTGAGGACGATGCCTCTAAAATAAAATTACTATACCACAATAGGTAAAAGAATTAAAAACGAAACCATGACATATCAATTAATTATCTGATAGATACATGGTGCTCACATATTTACAAACATGGTACAAGTAAACGATTTTAATTTATCCTATCCTAACACCTAATCTAGTCCTTCCATACCTAAATACTTTTATAAGTACATTATTATAATAAGCTAGTTAATTTATTGTATTATAAACAACGGGCTCTTACTGTTTGCGTTTATGTCATTTCCGTAAAACAAACAATAATACCTAAACCCGGAAGAAGGCAAACTGCCAAGGTTGCAAAGATCTTACATAGTAGCTATACAATTGCACATATATGGAAAGGGGCAGCTCTTGCTATATTTCATCACCTTTTTATCCTTCTTCTAACAGCTAATCTCCTCTCTTCAGTTGTGCTGCTCAATCTGGTGCCAGTGGCACGTTGATCTTAGCACAGCAGCATCACGCTATCACACTAATATTATAAAGGCGAAAGCTTGTGAGAGTGTGTGTGTGTGTTTATATGTTTGTTACTTCTTCACGCTCAAACGGCTAGGTCAATTATGATAAAATTTTGTATGGAGGTAGCTGACACCCTGGATTAACATATAGGCTACTTTTTATACCGATATTCTCACGGGATCGACATTTACGCGGGTGAAACCGCGGGGCGCTGCTAGTAGCATAATGAGCCTATAATGTTCCCACTGCTAGGACATAGCCTCCTCTTTGAGAGAGGTGGTGGGCCATAATCCACCTCGCAGGCCTAGTGTAGTTTAATAATAACCGTTGATCTTACCATGATCCTGATCATATGCTATTCGCTTTCACGCAATTTAAAACTTCATCTCAGAGTGATTCTTCAAGATATAAACTCAAGCTTCTAATTTCAAGAGGTCCTCAAAATTCGATAGCTATGTATTATATTGTTTTATCGTGTATTTTGAAAATTTATTTCCCACTTCTCGGTTTTATTATTATTTTCCACAATAACAATACAACCATTGAAATCTTTAAAACAACCCGGAACGCGGCAACCTGCCAACGTCACAAGGATGTTACATAGAAATGCTTTCTGTCATAGTTATGTGTTGATTAGCATAAAACATGCTCCTGCGCATTGAAGCCGCGCTCTTCCGGATTTTTTCAACGTTACACCACGAACGGAATTCCAACCCGCATGACATTGAACGTTCATTGCCAATGTTTTGCATCTAGTAATAAAACTGTATGTGTGTAAAGTCATCTTAATTATGGAAGGAATCCTGAAAATCTGGGAAATGAATCTTTGGATTCAATAGTTATAAAGTGTAGCTTCCAAATCTGTGAGTATAGTTGGCAATTACTCTTAAAGTTAGGGATGGTATCCAAGGAACCGTTGCCTGTAGCTTGAATGCCTATGAAGGGCTACCCTTGCAATGACCTCATTTCAAATTACCAAACAAACCAAATTACATTCAACAAACTCACTACAATACACTATAACCAAAAGGGTGTTAAAATATCTACAATCAAAAGCAAAATTAGGATAAATGTCATGATTCTGTGTTGATTATTTCAATTGGCAATACAGTGAATTTTATTTATTTCGATTGGCAAGACAGCCAACGGCGTTGGCGCAAAAATGTAAAAAAAAGAAGAAAAAGAAAATTGAGACTGAGCTCACGCTGGGAACCGCTCAAAAAAAAGTTTAGAGACCCTGGTCGTCCTAACTTACATATATTGTAATAATATACAAAGAATCTATCAACATAAGCAAAGCTCAGACAAACTCGCCGTACGCACTAGTATGCAAAACAACGAACAATGTGACTATTTGTCACGCCATGGACTTAGTATGTGCATAATTATGTCCCAGTGAGGGTATGTACTGTGAGACATGGCACCTGTCCTGTACGTCAGGTGGTCTGATGATCTTGGAGTAGAAATGGCGCAGGTATACACTTTCATGGCCAGCGGGGCAATTGCGCAACACATTATCAATTGGAATCGGTTTCATTTTGACAGTTCAACAATATTCATTGCGTTATTTACGTGTTGAGCAGAAATATTTTTCGAAATTATGAAGCAATGGATTAGCAATCGATAATATGTTACGCAATTAGGGTGTTGTTAGCAGATAACATTATTTTGTGCTGCTGAGGAGTTTGTTGCGTTACTTCTTCTTCCCAGCGAAAGCACTAGAAAATGGAGAAGGGCAGGCGTTTTGAGGGATTGTCTTATGTAATTTTGACGTTCTAAAAGTGCTGTAATTTGAACAAATGACTTTGGTTTTGATTTAAAACTATTTCTAGTCAAAAATTTGTTTCGTGGGAGGATCAACATCGAAAATTATAGTAAGCACAGATATAAGCAATTTGGGTAAGACATCAAGGGCCATATGAAGCAGAAAGACATGATTATACTCGTCCTATATAGCGCCATCCCTTTTTGCTATGAAACAGTGATAACTTCGACACTTCAGTATACGGCCCGATAATTGTAACCATCAAACTGATTTTCCATTAGCTGACCCGACATACGTAGTCCCGTGCAAATTTCAACAAATTTGACAAAAATCCCATAGGAAAAAAGAACTTCAGTTTTTCCGAATTTGTACATTTTCCGGAAAACTTTTCCAGTATTCTTTCAAGACATTTAAAAACAAAAAATACTCAAAACGAATCCAGCTATTGTCAAGTGATGCGCTTGACCATCGAGTAGCATTTCATTTTATACTAGCTGCGCCCCGCGGTTTCACCTGCGTAAATGTCGATCCCGTGAGAATATCGGGATAAAAAGTACCCTATATATTAATCTAGGGTGTCAGCTACCTCCGTACAAAATTTTATCAAAATTGGTCCAGCCGTTTGAGCGTGAAGAAGTAACAAACATATAAACACACACACACACTCACCAACTTTCGCCTTTATAATACGAGTATTAGTGTGATAGATATATAAACTACATTCTTTCAATTAGCAGTATTTGCAATGCCAATAAATTCTCCTTCAATTTCATCGTCATCCAATAAAAAACCTTTTTTCATGCACCTTTAAAGGCACTCCCTTAAAAGGCCTACAATGAGCTACTGGCAAACAAATCAACATTAAAAGGAAAGCAAATTAGAATGAGGCAGATAATACTATCAATTGCTACCATAAACTTGCTGACCGATACCGCGATAACACCATTTTATTGGGCCATTGTTCTTCAAAAGGATTCTCTGCTTTAGTGGTAAATAAATTATCGCCTGTGCATTGAACTTCTGACCTGAAATCATTTAAGGAATGATTCTGATAGCGTGGCGTTTATGGCTCGCAGTACCTACTCTAGGTATTGGCGAATGGAATTAAAAGAATATATAAATAAAGTACATTATTTACTTGAAAAGTCTATCATCATTGGCCTACCCAATTAAATACTTTTTGTTCATAGAAAAAATAATAAGCCACTTATATGTTGTTGCTCTTAGTTGTACAATCCATCCACAGAGGGGTAATTCTCGTAATTTTAAGAACGTTAACAGTTCTCAGTCTCAATCTGTCAAAAATACCTCTAATTTCCCAACATTTTGACAAGTTTTTGACATTTTTTTGTCGCCGAGATGAGACTGCAACTAGATTTTGAACGTTTTAAATTACGAGAATTGGCCTTCTGGTATTTTACCTCTGATTTGCATTACTGTCAAAGTCACAGTGGCCTTTATACTCCTTGTAATAAGGTTGTTATTAAATTGCTGTTACTGAAAATTCTGTCAAAATGACAATGATCTTTATTCTCACCATTATAAGGTTACTGTTCTCAAGGGAAAATAACCGAAGGACTGTATAAGTTATGTTGTTACGTCAGTATAGAAAAAGTAGTACAAAATATTAGAGAGACAAATGGTTTCTATATTTTTACGTATAACGACATAAACAATAATATCAGGCAAAGGAAAGATAAAACGAGCAATCAAAAAAACAAATAGCTACCGACATACACCATAAGTGTTGATAACACAGGGAACCAAGAAATTATTGATAGCATTTACCTAAAATAGTGGTGGCAACATGCTCCAGAAATATGACTTCCCCAATGTTCAGTAAAACGGACGGTGGCAAAGGGCCAAGAATACACTAGGATGAAGATGAAGATATATTATGACATTGTACATTCACGAAGTGAGGAAGGACTAAACGACGAACTCAAATGCGTCACTACTCAAATGTAGAGGCATATTGAGAAACAAAATAAAATAAAACGTGCATATATGTATGAGAGGAATAAGCACACTATCACACTAATATTATAAAAGCGAAAGTTGGTGAGTGTGTGTGTGTGTGTGTTTATATGTTTGTAACTTCTTCACGCTCAAAAGGCTAGACCAATTTTGATAAAACTTTGTATGGAGGTAGCTGACACCCTGGATTAACGTATAGGCTACTTTTTATCTCGATATTCCCACGGGATTGATATTTACGCGGGTGAAACCACGGGGCGCAGCTAGTCAATTATAAAATTGCAATTCCCCAGCATCCGGATTATAAAATATAGGTAGAACAGTTACAATTTAAAGGATTGCAACCATTCAAATTCTTAGACAACACTTATTAAGATACAAAAAAGATTAAAATAAATAGATGAAATTTCTTAGACAAGACTTATTAAACTTCCGAAAACATAACATAAAGATTTAAAAAAAAATCAAGAAAATAAAAATTCTCTCTCAAACAGCAACTATAAAATCTTGAAACTTATTTGACAAGTAAAGATTTTTTTTAATCAGACTACCGCGTAATCTTCCACTTATAATCACCCAATATTTTCCCATGCCTTAACGTTAGTAGAGCAAATCGTAATTGCCCCTCAGTTTAATTAACTGGCCCTTGATTCGGACTTAGGTCAACAATCACATATTTCAAATCTCGATTCTTCACGTGCTGCAATAAAATGTAGTATTTATCTAATGTATAAAACATAATAATCAATTTAATGGGCCAATCAGAGGCCCCTACCAATAAATAAGTTCGAAACTGCATTTCCAGCCTTGGAAATTACTAATCATTAACCGCTGCGTCTTGGTGTGGTATAAGTGGAAAAAAACTTCGTTAGGTACATTTTATTTGGAAAAGCGAGTCGTTGAAAAACTACGCATTAAAGGTTTTATCATTTAAAGAAAACTATAATAGTATTTAATAGGAAGAAGGTTTTAATGTGCGAAGTCATTAAC
Organism: Amphipoea lucens; assembly: GCA_947508005.1. Taxonomy (NCBI): domain Eukaryota; kingdom Metazoa; phylum Arthropoda; class Insecta; order Lepidoptera; family Noctuidae; genus Amphipoea; species Amphipoea lucens. The sequence continues at coordinate 19,634,765 of OX382372.1, forward strand.
TCTTGATAGCCATAATTATACTCTTGGTATGTATAGTCAACAAAAGAGATAAGTATGCAGGATCGTCAGATATAGTTGAAGTTTAGTAAGAAAACGATGGATATTCTCGAATTAAATTAAATTAATAGAAAACAGACAGTTCATTTATCAAATTAAATTTCACTCGACAACATCCATCGCTTTCTTAATAAACGATCCTGCATACTTATTTATTCTGTTGTCTGTACGTAACATTGTTAGGCCCTTTGTACACGGCTCGGTTTCTTTATAGTACGATGTAGAAACCGCGCCGTAGATAAAACGTCTCTGTCAACAAGCTTCCATATGATAGTAGGCGAATAAACCGTAGTTTTTCAAGGCAAAAAAATCGTGCATATACAAAGGGAATCTTATGAATCACTTTTTAACAATTATGGTTTGTAACATTGATTTAAGTTAAATATAATATATATACCTGTTAAATCTAACACTTTATATACACCTCAAAAAAATCTATTAGCGTTTAAACCAAAATTATTTGAATAACAAAAAGTGAAAGAATGAAAACATGAAAAAGAAATTGAAGCTTGGGATTTTTTGTCCTATTACGGTGCCCTTCTAAAACCCTGTAATTCACCTTTTCGATAACGCAAAAGAACGACCCTTCTTTGGACTCCGTAGTCTAAGGCATTGTATTATACCACACAGCTAAAGGCACCTGTTCCACCGCCGACGAGGAAGTATCAAAGGTGTCAAATGCTTTCTCTCTCAAGAATCGTACAAAAGATTTTAGTTCCCCTGTAATTACATATAATTAGTATTAAAAGTTGATTGTTGACTCGCTTAGCGACGCTCGCTTGGTGGACAGACTACTTGTAGAGAGGTTTGAGGAACAGGGTATAAAGTTCACTCATACTCCATGAAAAGGGAGGATCCTCCGACCAGACGGGTGTTGTGTCTGGCGGGCCGATGATTCACGTCGGGCTGTTGTATCTATGCTAGTTGCGCGGTAAACTCTGCTTGCGAGATGCAGAATTTTGCGTGACGTAAGTATGACGCGTTGTTCGCATGTGGCGGTTGTAGATACCGTTACCCTTGCAGAGAGACTCACTCTTGTTACAGTCGCTAGCTCTAATCGCTTCTCGTTAATCGCCGGTGGTAAGACAGGACCCAAAAAGCTCATAACTTGAACGGCAGCCTTAGACAATTAAGTTGTTAGGCTCATCGAAAACGCTCGACTCTAATAAAGACCACGAGTCGGTACTATTAAATATTCACTTACCGTCCTCGATCCATTTTCAATAGCTGGAAAGAAAGAAATGCGAAGAAATCTTGCTGGAAAGTGAACTAATTTGGTAATTAAAGGCTACAGTGAGCTTAAATTTGAGAGGGGCTTGTGGCTAAGTAATAACAGCTGCACAGTGCACGGGTCGATCGATCAAAACTACGCTTACCGCGGTTGGTCCGTGGATAGTGAACATCAGTAGGTACATACTAAGACCCCTCCGTGCCTCGGAAAGCACGTTAAACCGATGGTCCCGGCTGTCATTCATGGATCTTTGACAGTCGTTACGGGTCGTCAGAAGCCCAAAAGTCTGACAACCAGTCTTGCCAAGGAGTTTTGTATTACCTAGTAACTGGGTTGTGGTCGTTGTGGATGTCACATAGGCTGTCGCTCCATGTAAAATACTAGAACTCAGCTGCATCCGGTTAGACTGGAAGCCGACCCCAACGTACTTGGGAAAAGGCTAGACAGATGATGAATTATCTTAAGCTTGAAAATTACAAACAAACTTTAATAATATCGAACAAATAAAATTAGTTTAAATGGATTATGTAAGGTGTAGCTATTCTATTTCGGTACACTCGTTGTGCATGGACGCAAAAACATAAAAGGACTGTAAATAATCTACAAGAAACTAATAAATAAATTATGATGAACCAAGAAACACCCCACAATTAATAATCAAATAGTTAACTCCGAACTCCCGAATCGTCTCAACTCCCTAAATATCAAACTGGAATACACGAGCCCATAAGTTAACAAAACTAAAATCAAGACACAAATGAAATATGCAAGGGCGAAAATTCTGTATATTACAGAGGACTCCATAAATACATGTCTTGGCGCACCAAGCGAGGGAAAACGCACACTTGATATGCCTTTGTCGCAATTATCGGCGGAAATAGAGGGTTATTAGAGACTCAACGAAAAACCACCAAATTAATACCAAACTGAACCTTACGCCGACGACATAGTGGCTATGAAGCGTGCTAGGGCTGGTAAAATGGGTTTGCAAATGTTTAAAGAAGGGGTAAATAAAGCATACAGCATTTCGTGTCCGTTGCCATGCGAAATGGCGATGAATAAGTTATGTGACACGAGGGATTGAATAACACTATTATTGTGACATCGTTAGCTGTGTTGTGGTATATGAGGTGCTTTATAAGGGTTATTTTCTGATTGAAAATGAAAATTGCAGGGTAGAATTTTATGAAGTGAATAGTTGTGTTCATAAACAATAATAGGCCTGTTGAATAGCTTCATATCAACTGCAGTGACAGAAACTATCCAGGAGTTTATTGATCCTAGTCATGAATTAAAACTGATTTGAAATTCCTTTGAAAGTGTGTAGTATCTACAATTCTTCCCTTGCGATGGTAGGGCTTAACGCCCGCCTGGTTTGCGATCACCCTCCCACCGGAGTCCGGCGTCAAGCAGCCTGCTGTGTTTCGTCTATGCGTGGGAGTTCCAGTGCCTTAGGCATCTTCTGGGCACTCGTTCCATCGTGGACCTCATCCATCGCTTTCCATCAGGTGTGATTGTTGTCAAGACCGGGCAAATTCAGCAATAAAAAAGTAGTATTGTAAAGTTCAGCGGTGACGGGAATTCGTTTATTTTTAGAAAATTGAATGACTTCGATCTCTTACGGAAGAGTATAATAAGCAATATTGAATGTACACTTCTTCTTATTTTGTTTCATTATATACTTGGCAGGCTTGACTGCTAAATTACAAATAATAGTACGCCCTCTGGCATAATATAGCGCACTCTTTATTATCTTTATGTACCAATATGATTGTAGCTATGTTCAACAAATGAATAAATTATTTATGATTTACACAAATTCTACTAAAAAAAGGTGCCCAGACCAGCTTAGTAATCATTTTCATCAGGTAATTATATGGTATCGTGAGGCATGGAGTTTAACAAAATAATGAAATAATATTAACTATCGAAATACAATTCTTCTAATCTACAGGTTTTATCAAGAATCAATCACAACTATTATAAAGAACTTTAATTCCAAAAGTATCGATTTAACGAACACGAGGAAACCATTCGCATTTTCCAGCCCATTACGAGGATTCTTAAAGGAATCAATCGTGCAGCATTGGCCTCAGAAGAAATGCTCCGAATTCATATCACGCGTCCGCTACGGCCAACCACGATATACTGAGACAGTTTAATCTCATATGTGCATACGTTATTCTACGCTCAAGGTCACAAATACTAGCGCACGACTGAATTTGTATTCAAAATAAACTTGGTAAATTAGGTGGTGGCCTTGACTGGGGACAGTTGCGATAGCAATTCCGTGAGTGACAATTTGCGCAAGTTTTTTTTGCCGTTCAATGTTACTGTGTCAACCATTTTGTGAATGATACCGCGGAAGTAGTAGTAGCAGGTTTTAGGTAGTAATGGGATAAACACATGAAAATAGAAAATCTGAACAAAATGGTTTTCAGTCAATCAAACAACACCCGATACCACAACGCCGTGGAAGTGGCGCGGCAAAGTTTTGGAAAAACAAGATTTAAAATAAAGTCGTACCAGCAACGCGAAGAAGAACAAGAAGAAGTCAATGAAAGCAATCTTGGCAAGCCAATTTGTATCATAAGATGACGTGGTAACCTAATTACTTACTATCCAAATGTAAACACGTCGTCACACGTGTCAAGCCCTTGTTTTAACTAATGAAAACAATGGATATTTTAATATCTACCTATATTTTTAAAAGTGACAACTTCTTGAGGCGCACTATATGCTCTTTCTGAACAGTGAAGAAAACTTAACCGTCACGCTCGGGTTGGTAACGCTGAATCGGGTATACTCGGCTCCTATCGTAAGTTGTCGTGTGGTCATAGCACACACCCTTCTTATGATATTTTAAATATGTATTCTTATATTTCTTCATATTCAGTCATACACTGTTATTGAGATTAATTTAAAAATTAAAATTCCTGCTTCTCTAAGAAATAATCTAAACTCTTTAGAACTGTAGTGTAGGAATTTTGACAGGAAGATACTCGTACTTCTCCTCCTGCCTGTGTATGGATCACCAAAACTCCTACAGTTTTAAATTCTCGAACGCTTACTATGACGACACTCATAGGAAGATTGAATAGTAAGTGATTAATCAAGTCTGATGACAGTTTTATTTCGTAAATGGTCTTCTTAAATTGTTCTTTTTTTAGACGATCTTTTTATAGCCTACGAGCAAAATATAGGTTATTTACCGTAAATGTTTTACGCACTTGGAGTGCCACAGGGCGCCAAATTCGGACCACTGTGTCAATGTCAATATGATTTGGGTCACCGAAATTGTTCCAATACCTAGTTGGTACATTCTGTGCTGATGCGTTCCGAGAAAACATGATTGTTAACAGGAGTATATTCAATGAACTATTCCAGAGTTTCAATCTGCCGAAGAACTGACCAATACCGCTGTTTAACAATCAATGATTTACCATCACAGCGTTTAATCGTTAAACTAAGCAATCGCTAAACTAAGCAATCGTTAAACTAAACAATCGCTAAACTAAGCAATCGTTAAACTAAGCAATCGTTAAACTAAGCAATCGTTAAACTAAGCAATCGTTAAACTAAGCAACCGTTAAACTAAGCAACCGTTAAACAAATTGTTGCCGAATATTTGTGGGAGAACTTAATATTCTTACTTATTTCATTCACCGTTAGCACGTCAGATATTAATGTCAATAGATGAGTTTCACTCACAAGAATATCCCTCATTATTTCAATGCTAAAACATTTAGCTCTTTTAAAGATAATAATACAAGCCTCGAAAATAAGTGCTAAATAAGCGAGTCTTATTTTCTTTTATCGCTGTTTATAGCACATAATTCGTTTATGTAAATCAGGTCAGATTGTGTATCAAACGAAAGACGCTTTTATTAATTTAAAATGCTTTAATGGCTGACTTTTGCATTCGGGGAAATATAAATAGAACGCGCTTTTTCTGTACCAGCTTAAATATAAGTACCTACTCTGATAATTATCATCGTATTCATTATTTTATGGTTACTGGAGGTTTTACAACGTTCATGAATTAACTAATTGACGTTATTTATACTAATATAATAATGCTAATGACTTTTTTTGTTTGTTTGAACGCTCTAATCTTTGGAACTACCAGTTGAATTAAAACATTCTTTTTTGCATTTTATTGTACAACTAGCTGCGCCCCGCGGTTTCACCCGCGTAAATGTCGATCCCGTGGTAATATCGGAATAAAAATTAGCCTATATGTTAATCCAGGGTGTCAGCTACCTCGATACAAAATATTGGAGTATTGTGAAAATGTGGTTGTTACTTTTAGTACGACTTCCACAAGAACGAAGTCACGGGCAGAAGCTAGTAGGTACTTCTCTATAATTACCACTTTTACATTAACATCTTTAGCAAACCTTGTATAGCACAAATTATTTACTCGAAGTTAAGATCCTATCACACTAATATTATAATCACACTATCACATCACATCACACTAATAGTATACAGGCGAAAGTTTGTGAGTGTGTGTGTGTGTATGTGTTTATATGTTTGTTACTTCTTCACGCTCAAACGGCTGGACCAATTTTGATAAAATTTTGTATGGAGGTAGCTGACACCCTGGATTAACATATAGGCTACTTTTTATCCCGATATTCCCACGGGATCGACACTTATGCGGGTAAAACCGCGGGGCGCAGCTAGTGAGCAAATAAAACCTTAAAATGGCTACCACCATCATCAGACTCTTCATTTTCTCTCAATCAATCTGCCTAGCCTTTTCTCAATTGGCTGTTGCATATGTAATGGATGGTCACCCATCCCCGAGCCAACCGCGGCAAGCGTACCGGCATGTGCTTCGGTCGATCCGTGCGGCTGTTATCATTCAGCGACGAGCACCTTATTCCTTTTCTTAGATTAAATCAGAAAAACTATTACCGAAAAACAAAAGTGACGTCATTGAAAATCTCTGACCGACCTTATAATCCATTAAGAAATTTTAATCTCAATTATGCATTACAATGATACATTTGTAAGGCCGCGGTGCGCTCCAAAAATGCTTTTTTCTCTCATTTTAGTATAGTAATGAAAATTTACGAGGCCGCGAAGGAAAACTTGGGAATTTTGCCATGTCTGCTAAAACATACCTACTTATCTGATGAACCCAATGCTGCCAAAGATTTTTGTACGAAAGCGAGTTTTGACTTTTAATAATTTTTGTTTTTATTGATGCAATTTAGATGCGGCGATGACAAAATGTTTGTCATTCGCGAAATTAAAGCAAAATTCTCGTTAGCTGTGACATGTTTTTTGTTGCTGAAATTATTGAGTTGTTTACATATTATTTTTGTTTTTTTAATGCACTGATACATTTTTGTGGTTTGACGGATGAATTCATTAATTTTTTGTTTTATATACATGGTGTCCGGTAATTTATGGATAACCTCTTAAGGGTTCATTGTAGGTACTTATGACTATGAACAACTTTTTACTACGGGACCAAACATAAAATCGCGAAAAAAAATCAGTTGTTCACTACTTTTATGTTCGCATAACTCGTCAAAATATAGGGAACAGCTGATTCTTTTTTCGCGATTTGAGGTTTGGTCCCATAGTAAAAGTTGTTCGTAATAATAATTACAATGGCCAAGAGGTTATCCATTAATTACCGGACAGCCTGTATATTATGGGGCTTAATATTTTTTACAAGCTAATCTACAGGATGTTACAGAAAGGGTATATCAATACAAACGGGTTGAAGAGTGTATCTCGTCTAGAATCTCTGTACAAAATTTCAGCTCAAAAGCAGTAACTTTGAAAATGCTTAATATTTTTTTATTTCGATAGTTTATAAAATTGAAATCATAAAAAACGTGTCACTGCACTACGAGGGTCATTATCCATTATCTGTAGTGTGTCTGTGCGCCTAGTACACGCATATCACGCCGCCGCGCGCCAGTGCAGCGCCGTGATGTCGAAATAAAAAAATATTAGGCATTTTCAAAGTTAATGCTTTTGAGTTGAAATTTTGTACAGAGATTCTAGACCAGATACACTCTTCAACCCGTTTGTATTGATATACCCTTTCCGTAACACCCTGTATACAAATAATAAAGCTGAAGACTTTGTTTGTTTAAAAGCGCTAATCTCTGGAACTACCAGTCGGATTTGAAACAATCTTTTTGCAATTTGTAACCCAATTCTTGAGGAAGGCTATAGGCTATTTAACATCACGCTATGACCCTTAGAAGCCAAGCAAAACAAGTCAAAAAGAGCGCTAAGCAAATTGAAGTGATACGGTGAATGCTTATGTGAATCCATAGGTAGAGGTGGAACACCGCGGTGGTTTTAGCCGGTAAGAGTCCGGCATGATCCTCTGTCACCCCCACGATGGAGGAAGTCCATGAGGGTTTCAACGACGCATCAAAAAAAAAAAAAAATTGGATCGGGGAACAAGAAATTTCACGCAGACGAACGTTATCCTTATATATTTAAATACAGGAGCCCGTTCAAACTAGCTTTCAGTAATGTGAAGTAGAATGTAGTATTTTTATGGAACTGTGATTGATTTAAAAAAAAAACTTGTTATTGTTTCATTGATCAAAAAATATCTAGAATACCACGTCGTTTTTGCAGTAAATTATTATATATTTTTGTTGTACATACATATTATGCCTATAAAAATGACACATAAAAAATCTCTGGCGATTCTGGTTTTTTTTTAGCCATCTCTTTTAGTGGGTACAATGTTTTTAATTTTTCAACCACATAAGACTAAAAACTTCAACAAAACCAGCACTAACATAAATCTCAAAATCAAGATTGATTCAAATCTCGCATTTGGCGCAGTCAATGTCACAGCAAACTATCCCATATTCAGCACGTGCTCGGAATAATCGGCCGCATTTCACGAGCGAGGCAAAGTACGTGCAAAATCCACTCATTTCATGCCTTTTTACGATCCCGACGTAAATTCTTCTCCGTGCCAGAATATAGCTGTCATAAAAAGAAGACCTAGGAATTGTGAGAATAAATGCTGATGCTTTAGCTAAGGTTTTTGGCATTGCAGAAAGTTTCTGGGCATGAATTTTGTTCAATCTAGTTGGGGAACGTTTAGCTCACACTGCATTAAGTTAGCTGTAATAGTTTTTTTTTAATTTGAAGACATGTGACATCTGCCAACCCGCACTGGGCCCGCGTGGTGGATTACGGCCCACTCCCTCTCAGCGAGAGAAGGCCTGTGTCCCAGCAGTGGGAACATTATAGGCTGATTATGTTAATAGTTTTTAGTTTAAATCTGTGATTTACGGGTTGGTATACCACCTATTCATAACACAAAAACATATTTAGAGAAGCAAAACCATTAAAAGCCCGACTAAAATTCATGGAGGCATAAGTTTAAAGCAACTAAAACTTCAATCATTTTACATTTCCCCATGATTCTAAATATCATCGTTTTCTACCAAACCCAATATTACCACAGAGGTAGGTACCCCCATATAATGTGCTGTCGTAAAAACGCTATCAAAATACAGCAGGCAGACGTATTGGCGTATCGAAATACATTTGAATTTCAAAGTTCAAAGCAATGCTTAGTTTTTATGCACCGCTCTAACTGAGCTTACGGTGGTCGGTCGGCAGCCTACGTGCTCAGACTTGTTGACAAATTGGCAAAGATTATGTGACAGGGGTGTAGAAGCGGTGGTCAAGCGCGCGTTTTGTGCCTACGTTTGGGAAGGCATATGGGGAGACTGTGTTCATTAAATGAATCTATACTTATATTATACAGGGGTAAAACTGAGTTTGTATGTAGCGGGTAATCTTCAGATTACCCTCTACATACAAACGAAATTATTTCACTAATGTGAAGCTACAGTATTGCAAAGTGTCTTAAGATATATCTTATGTTAAAACAGACAAAGACGCGGGCAGAAGAGTCTATACTAATACTAATAATACTAAACCATACTAATATTATAAATTCGAAAGTAACTCTGTCTGTCTGTCTGTATGTTACCTTTTCACGCCTAAACCACTGAACCGATTTAGATAAAATTTGGTATAGAGTCCCAAGAAAAAAAATGGGATAGTTTTTATCCCGATATTCCCACGGGATCGAAACTTATGCCGGTGAAACCGCGGGGCGCAGCTAGTATAGTTTAGAAGTAAAGCAGTTGTTCACTGTGCTTATAGTTAGATAAATTATGACAAACATTTTTAATGGAGAGACAAGACTAGGTACTTTTACCATTTCTAAATCTTAATTATAAAGTTTTTGTTTGCGAAAATATGGAAAGCCTTTGAAAATAAAAAAAAATATCAAAGCTTAGCAAAACAAAATGCATAAACAACGCACTTTTGTTTCAAAAACTTTAATAACTTTAAAGCTTCAAAAAAAGGAGGAGGTTCTCAATTCGTCGGAACCTTTTTTTAAAAGTCATTAGTTCACAAAGAAGTAAATACATCAATAAATCAATTACTAAACATGTATCAGTGTACTTAACTACCTTACCCAGTAACTGGGTTGTGGAGGTCAAAAAGGCAGTCGCTCCATGTTAAATACTAATATTCAGCTGCACTCGGTTAGACTTGAAGCCTACCCCAACATCGTTGGGAACAGGCGAGGCGGATCAAGTCACTTCTGTCTAAATTATGATTGTTACTCTATGGCCATCGAACCCATATCGACTACAAATTGGGCGGACTCCGGAGCCGTAGCGAAAGAAAATAATATTGTTTCTTAGCAAATATTTACCATTCCCTATTCCGTGTGTCTTTACAGTGTACGATATACGATGGCCGAATATTGATCGCGTCGAATTAGCCAAATAGTTAGCTTTTAATGTTTACGCTGAATGTTTTGACGTTTGTTTGAAGGGGTGAGCAGTAGTTGTGTTTGCTGTAATAAAAAATTAGGGTTTTGTTTACAAAATGCAGGAAAAAAGTGGCTTATAGGAGAGAAAAAAGCCTGAAAACTTTTACTAGGTACTAACTTTTGGAAGCGGATTCTCCAATAAACCTGCCTAATAGATGAACACATCCTGCTCAATGGACTACCCAAGGAGGAGAGACCTGAGGGGCCATTCTCGTAATTTTAAGAACGTTCCGTCTCAATCTGTCAAAAATACCTCTAATTTCCTTAGATTTTTGACAAGTTTTTGACATTTGTTTGTCGCCGAGATGAGACTGCGACTACATTTTGAACGTTTTAAATTACGAGAATTGGCCTTTTGATCTCATGAAACTGTACCTACCGTGTATGCCTGTCCAGTTGTAAATTAGCAAGTACATGATAAACTGACCTCGGTTTGATCTCCGTAGGAAGAACTTAGTTTAACAATAGAAAAAGACACCTTTTAGAAAACTGGAATTATTTATTATTATTCAAACAGACTACAATGGTCTATTAGATAGTGTTAGTAACAAAATAGCTTAGCCTATGTTAGTACTTAATAACTAAAACAGAACGTGTCCGGTTTGTAATCGCCCACACTAGCGGGCTATCTGCCCGGGCGGCTATTGATTGCAGAATAGTGTTGGGACTGCCACGCAGCCTCCGGAGAAGCGAAGCAGATTTCTTACGCCACAGTGCATCAAATCCGTCAGTGCGTGCGTCTGCAAACATTGCCGAGGCACTACAGAGACGCGGCAGTCACAACAATACCCTATTATGGCACTGATCCAGTAATTAGGTAACTACTTGGTAATGTCTCCGAAATAAATTATTAACAAAATCGTAAATGCCAATATCCACATTACATAATTTTTAAATGTCGCAGCATTATGTTGAGATCACCTTTTGGCTTTGTATTTTCTTATATTTTTATGATTGTCTAATTTAGTTTATGATCTTCCTGTGCAAGTCACAATAAATACTCTTTCTTGCAATCGCCCAATATTGACGTTGCGAATTATCTTATGGTTTCTGTAACAAAAGATTCCACGCAAAATTATTTGAGCAAAATTTACAGTAAGTAGTACCTACACTATGACTCAAAGCCTTCCTATTCCACTTACAACGATCTCAGCTATACGCAACTCTTTCAATATAATACGAGAACAATTTATTTCGTCATTTAACTATCCAAAGTGGTTTCATACAAATTGTATGTAATGTGATTGTAGAGTGATGTAAACGAGGAACGAAGAGGCTGATGACTATCATTATGCCTAATTTATATATTCTGTCAGAAGAACGGACGATTCGTGGGAGAGATGGGCGGAAAAGTGTTAGAAAAATGAACAAAACAATGATTATTAATTCATTTTGTTTTAAACTCGTGGCGATAATGAAAGACAGCTAAAAAGTAAACCAGGATTATGGTTCCTTAAAATAGGTATCTCAGTAGAATAATGGCAGTTATCAAAAATAATAATATTATGACGACCATTTTTTTTTTATGGATGGGAAGTGATCAAATGACCCCTCCCGCTCTGGGTAGAGCGGAAGGGAGTGTCAGACTCTTACTGACCAAAACCCATCCGTGTTCCTTCCTTAGCCCTTTATGTTCCGGGGTAGCGGTAACCCTTTCGGACAATCCCGCACCCCCGGCAGGCTTCGGCCCTGGCAGGCCCCTTCCTTTTTGCTGACATCTCTTTGAAGCGCGCGTGGAACACGTACGCGCCGTCCGGCACGGGCCTGGTCCTGATCGGACGGTGAGCTACCCATTACTCTCCGTCCGCAGGCCCGCTCTCCGTCCGCAGGCCCGCTCTCCGTCCGCAGGCCCGCAATGACGAACATGACTATTGTCACCGAAGGCCGTGTCTTATTTAACAGTGGCGACGAGTTACGGTTACCCACGCACGCTCAGAAAAATATCATGGCGAATTTTATCGGATCAGTGCCTATTTTTGAGCTCGGCCAGGACTGGAACATCTTTAAAGAAAGGCTTTCTCAATGGTTAACAGCGAATACGTTGTTAATAAAAACAGAAGGAAAGGAAGATGATCAGCGAAAGGCGGTACTTCTAAGCGCACTCAACAATGATGCGTATAAGTTGGTACGCGAGGTAATTGCGCCCAAGACAGTTGAGGAAATATCTTATAAAGAGTTAACTACAGAGTTAGATAAGCACTTCGTGCCAAAAAAATCAGTGTTAGCTGAAAGATATTTATTTCATACGGCGGCGCAAGATGCAGGCGAAGATTTGACGCAGTGGGCGGCCCGGGTGCGGCGCCTGGCAGTGGACTGCAAGTTCGGAACAGCCATGGACGAAATGTTGCGGGATCGGTTCATCATCGGGATGATGCCAGGGCCGGAACGGGACAAATTGTTCATGGACGAAAAGGCTTCTATTACATTGCCCAAGGCGTTGGAAATTGCAGTGGCTGTGAATAGTGCAAAACGGGCAGCGCGACAGTCATCTACGGCAGCAGCATCGACAGCGACCAGCACGGACGTGTTCAAGATAGCGGCAAGACCGGCAAAATCGTCGGCAAAGTGTAGTGTGTGCGGCTATAACAATCATACAACGGACAAGTGTCGGTTTGCAACATATAAATGTAAAAAATGTGGAGAGAAAGGTCATTTAAAAAAAATGTGCAAAAAAAAACGTGAACAAGTTAATTGCTTACAAGCGTCGAATGACGAAAGTGATGACGACGGTAAGAATATTTTAGTTTGTAATATACGTAGTTTCCGCGGCGAGCCTATGACGCTGTCTGTCGACGTAAACGGCCAATTAATATCTTTCGAAGTAGACAGTGGGTCTTGTGCCACTGCCATTCCATTGAATACTTACCAGAAATATTTTAGTAACGTGTTATTAGAGCTTCCTAAGTCGGTATTAAAAGCATACTCAGGTGAGAAATTAGACGTAGTAGGAGTAATGAAGGTCCCGATTTTGTATGAGCGTGAAAAAAAAAAAATTGAAATATATGTCATAAAAGGGGCCGGGCCAGCATTGTTAGGTAGAAATTTTTTATCGTTGTATAATTTACAATTATCTAAAGTTAATCATTGTCGAAAGTTGACGGAACTTGACTACTATCAAAACAAATATCCAACATTGTTTTCCAATACTTTAGGTAAATTTAACAAACACAAAATAAAACTTACCTTAAAACCGGACAGTAAACCTAGTTTTTTTCGGGCTAGAACAGTTCCTTTTTCATTAAAGAGTAAGGTGGAGAAGGAATTGAATAGACTGGTTGAAACCGGTGTATTAATTCCGGTCGAACATTCAGAATTTGCGAGCCCGATAGTTCCTATACTAAAGAAAGACGGTGAGATTCGTTTGTGTGCTGATTTTTCCGTGTCATTAAATAAATGTTTACACATTGATAAGTATCCACTACCAAGAACAGAAGAACTATTTTCAAAATTACACGGGGGCATACAATTCTCACAGTTAGATTTAAGTAGTGCGTATTTACAACTTATGTTAGATGAGGATTCACAAATTTATACCACAATAAATACACACAAGGGTTTATTTAAGTTTACGCGGTTGGTTTTCGGATTAGCCAATGCTCCGGCTATTTTCCAAAAAACCATGGAAAATTTGCTAAACGGTATTGAGGGGGTACTTTGTCTATTGGATGACGTCCTAATAACGGGAAATACAAAAACGGTACATACGGAACGGTTACAACAAGTTTTCCACCGTTTACAAGAAGCGGGGTTGGTTCTAAATAAAAACAAATGTAAGTTGTTTCAAGATTCGGTGACTTATTTAGGATTTGTCATTGACAAAGAAAAAATTCACACACAGACGGAGTAATAAATTGTAATTAACGTTAGAACTGAGCAATCTGTGAGTGAAGATTAAAGAAGCCTAAAATCTGGATTCTGAGAAACCTCTCTGCTGCAACATGACATCCAGAGTTAAAGAAGTCCTCTCACTCACGAAAACAGAGTTGGAGGGCTTATTAGCAGTCTTAGGTGATGTGGACAGTGGACTGAAGGATGCATTTGCCCTTGTGGTGTCAGATGCACAATGGTTGGCAGTCCCTTCCATCAGAGAGGCTGTTGCTTACCAAGGCTTTGATCCTGCGCGTGTGGTTGCAGAATTCTACAAGCGAGCACAAAAGCACCCTGTGTTAGAGGGTGAGAACCCTGAGCGTATAACAGTGGGTAGTGTCGTTGTGTCTGTTTATAAGAACTGTGATGTGAAGAGTGACCTGATCTTCCTACTGACACTCTTCTTGGTAAGAGGAAACAATGCATCAAAGATAGTACTGAAGTGTGACACCTCCATCCAAGATGTGGTTACCAGAAAGTGTAGCCAGTATGGGATTGACACTACCCCAAGGAGGACTCAGGGGCCAATGGGTCCTGGTGTCATAACCTTGGCAAGACTAGCTCAGGCATTCTCCCCGGCAACTGCAGCCATTATCATTGGTCACAACATCACTGGAAACCTGAAGACCAAGCTGTTCCCTGGAGTGACTCTGCCATTGTTAATGACTCACACCATTTTCCCAGGGTTGCTCAGATCTGAAGACTCACAGCTAATTGACATAGCCAAATATCTGAATGTCGAAATGTCTGTCATGTTGAGCACCCCAAAGGATAAAAGGAGGCTGGTATCAACTAGCCTTTCTGACCTAATCGAGCAATCAGAATCCTTTGTTATGGCTGCGGTGAATGGCTCACTCATTTCTGATATCGTAAAACTAAAGACTTTGAAGAAGGCAGGAATATTGGACAAGGATGGGAGACCCTCAGATGTGGTTCAGGCAATGAGTGCCATATGTGCCCAACTTCACACACTGAGGTCCTCCACATTTGCCACAGCCACGAAATCAATAGTTGAGCTGGTCAAAACTCCTGGGGTGGCCCCTCAATAGGAGGCCGTGCCGATGCGCCGGGCCCAGCCTCCAAACAACATCCGGAGGCGCATGCAGGAGAGAAAACAAAGAAGAAGAAAGAAGTAAGGTTTTCACCAGGACCTGCAACCATTTTGATCCAAACCAGCAAGGGTCTGAGCCAATTAGCTGAATCACCAAAGGGTAGGCAGAAATCAGTCGGAACATACCCATTACATAGGACATATGGGAGACCTTCAATCCTTCCAAGCTCCAGTCCCTGGTCCTGCAAAGAC
Organism: Amphipoea lucens; assembly: GCA_947508005.1. Taxonomy (NCBI): domain Eukaryota; kingdom Metazoa; phylum Arthropoda; class Insecta; order Lepidoptera; family Noctuidae; genus Amphipoea; species Amphipoea lucens. Next base: position 19,650,083 of record OX382372.1, read on the forward strand.
GGTCAAAGCTCGGATGCCACCACCGAATTTAAACCTCCACCTCCACCCCCAATGCCTCCCACACTTGCTCCTTCTGGTAATTACCTCAGTAAGAAATCTGGGGTGTTAGACTTCCGCAAGGTACTTCCATCAACTGTTAAAGGAGTGCAGGACACGGTTGTGGACGAGCTGAAAGCCAAACTACGGCGTCGTGGGAAGAGGGACTAGGTTGCAGGACCACAACCGGCTAGTGGACATCACTGCATGTGACATAGCAGTGGAAATCAACCTGACGTACATAAAACAACACGAGGTTAACTTGAATAACACTCATCAAACTTTTGACTTCCAACAGGCACTGGACCGGTTATTTCCTTTTTCATTAAAGAGTAAGGTGGAGAAGGAATTGAATAGACTGGTTGAAACCGGTGCATTAATTCCGGTCGAACATTCAGAATTTGCGAGCCCGATAGTTCCTATACTAAAGAAAGACGGTGAGATTCGTTTGTGTGCTGATTTTTCCGTGTCATTAAATAAATGTTTACACATTGATAAGTATCCACTACCAAGAACAGAAGAACTATTTTCAAAATTACACGGGGGCATACAATTCTCACAGTTAGATTTAAGTAGTGCGTATTTACAACTTATGTTAGATGAGGATTCACAAATTTATACCACAATAAATACACACAAGGGTTTATTTAAGTTTACGCGGTTGGTTTTCGGATTAGCCAATGCTCCGGCTATTTTCCAAAAAACCATGGAAAATTTGCTAAACGGTATTGAGGGGGTACTTTGTCTATTGGATGACGTCCTAATAACGGGAAATACAAAAACGGTACATACGGAACGGTTACAACAAGTTTTCCACCGTTTACAAGAAGCGGGGTTGGTTCTAAATAAAAACAAATGTAAGTTGTTTCAAGATTCGGTGACTTATTTAGGATTTGTCATTGACAAAAAAGGGATTCACACATCACTGGACAAGGTAACAGCAATGACTAACACCAAAGCCCCAAATAATGTGCAGGAATTAAAATCATTTTTAGGCTTTGTTAATTATTACAGAATGTTCATTCCGAATGCATCGTCTATACTTAGTCCGCTAAACGATTTACTAAAAAAAGACGTTGACTGGTCTTGGTCAGAGATTCATAAGGCTGCTTTCGATCAAATTAAGAAGGAACTGACATCGGCTCAAACACTAGCACATTTTGACCCTTCTTACAAGTTGGCTCTGACAGTGGATGCATCTCCAACAGGGTTAGGTGCAGTATTAGCTCAAATAGAAGCCAATGGGGTTGAACGTCCCATCGCTTATGCGTCGCGATCCCTCAGCAGTGCTGAAAAAAATTATAGCCAAATCCAAAGGGAGGCAACAGCAATAATTTTTGGCATTCGTCGATTTCACCAATATTTATACGGTGTTGCAAATCCGTTTATATTGCGCACCGATCACAAACCGCTAACGTACATATTTCATCCCGACAAAGGCATACCAGAAGTGTCCGCTAACCGGTTACAGCGATATGCTTTATTTTTGACTAGCTATAATTATGAAATACAATACGTTCCCAGTGCTAGTAATTGTGCCGACTACTTCAGTCGGGCTGTCAGCAGTATGCGGCCGATCACTGATAACAGCGACAACGGACCATTCTCGGAAGAAGGTCAAGTAGGGGTTTTTACGAATGACTCATATGTTTACAATAATAAGTTAGACGATAAGGCGACGTACATTAATTTCGTCGCAGATGGGCATTTACCTGTATTTTTAGATGAAGTTCGTTTAGAGACAAGTAAAGATAGCATATTACAGCAGGTATTAAAATATGTTCAACAAGGTTGGCCTAAAATAAAATTAGATGACAATAACTTATTACCGTTCTATAAATGTCGATATGATTTAACTAAGGAAGGTGATTGCCTGATTAGGGGACACAAATTAATAATACCGAAGTCATTGCGGAACAAAATATTAAACGAATTACATAGACCACATTTAGGTATATTAAAAACAAAGGTTGAGGCAAGATCTAGATTCTGGTGGCCTCAGATAGATAGGGATATAGAAAATAAGGTAGCCAACTGCGGAGTATGTTTAAGCTTACGGCCCACACCGCCACGGGCTCCGTTGACACCTTGGCCTTTTCCAGAGCGTCCGTGGCACCGAGTACATTTAGATTTTTTTGGTCCATGGCAAGGAGAAATGTACTTAATCATTATCGATGCATATACAAAATGGGTAGAATGTTTTTCCCTCAGCAGTGATTACTCGACAGCTGCAGTAATAGCGAAACTACAAGAAACTATGGCTAGATTTGGAACATTACATACGATTGTCACCGATAATGGAACCTCGTTCACTAGCAAAACATTTAAAGATTTCTGCGGTCTAAATGGTATAAAACACATTACTTCGCCGACTTATTCGCCATCTAGTAACGGTCAAGCAGAAATATATGTAAAAATAATTAAAAAGTTTTTAAAAGGATTAGTAGCACAAGGCACCCCCAAAAACAAAATTAAGGCACACCTTTCAGAATTTTTATTCAGATATAGGAATTCTAAACATACGACGACAGACAGCTCGCCGGCCGAACTAATGCTCGGACGTAAATTGCGTTGCAGGTTTGATTTATTAGACACCTCGGTGGCGGCGCCCGCGGTTGAGGTGTCAGCGTCGTCCTCATTATTGTCAAAAGACTTACAAACTAAAGTGCGCGAGAAACAATCCGTACAAGCCAAATATTATAAAGGCAGTAGAAACATTCAACTACAAATAAATGATGCAGTATTGTTAAAAGGAAGTAACAATAACAAGTGGATACGGGGCAGAGTTCAAAATAGAATTGGTAAAAGTATATACGACGTGTATATACCAGAGAAAAACATTACAATTAAAAAGCATAAAAACCAATTATATAAATTAAAAACGCACGAGGCACAGCAAGACAATGACATGGATTGGGCTCTCACGGACTCCAAGACGGATGGAGAACAACCTCCGCCACAAAGTGCAGATACTTCAGATCAGCAACGCTGTGTTTCACCGGGGGAAGAGGAAGAGTGGAGCGAGGCAAGCTCAGAGCTTAGAGAACTCATCAGAGAGCCAGCAGCTGAAACAATAGCTGAGCCAACAGCTGAGCATGGATCTGAGGCAGCTGCTCCTAAGCCCGATTTCCGAACGAATACGGAAGTTCGTCCAAAATTAAGGAATATTCCTAGAGCCAATTATCGGAAATTCTTCTAGTTATGTAACATTTTAGTTTAGAATATATGGTGGAGGGATGTTAGGTTAGTTAGTATTAGCTATGGATATAGATGTGTGACCTGCGTGTCATGCGCGTACGCCTCTGAGTGCCAGTGCAAATAAACAGCTTGTCACCGAAGGCCGTGTCTTATTTAACAAATACGAGAACAATTTATTTCGTCATTTAACTATCCAAAGTGGTTTCATACAAATTGTATGTAATGTGATTGTAGAGTGATGTAAACGAGGAACGAAGAGGCTGATGACTATCATTATGCCTAATTTATATATTCTGTCAGAAGAACGGACGATTCGTGGGAGAGATGGGCGGAAAAGTGTTAGAAAAATGAACAAAACAATGATTATTAATTCATTTTGTTTTAAACTCGTGGCGATAATGAAAGACAGCTAAAAAGTAAACCAGGATTATGGTTCCTTAAAATAGGTATCTCAGTAGAATAATGGCAGTTATCAAAAATAATAATATTATGACGACCATTTTTTTTTTATGGATGGGAAGTGATCAAATGACCCCTCCCGCTCTGGGTAGAGCGGAAGGGAGTGTCAGACTCTTACTGACCAAAACCCATCCGTGTTCCTTCCTTAGCCCTTTATGTTCCGGGGTAGCGGTAACCCTTTCGGACAATCCCGCACCCCCGGCAGGCTTCGGCCCTGGCAGGCCCCTTCCTTTTTGCTGACATCTCTTTGAAGCGCGCGTGGAACACGTACGCGCCGTCCGGCACGGGCCTGGTCCTGATCGGACGGTGAGCTACCCATTACTCTCCGTCCGCAGGCCCGCTCTCCGTCCGCAGGCCCGCTCTCCGTCCGCAGGCCCGCAATGACGAACATGACTATTGATTATTATCATCTTCGATCTTCACAATTCCCTTAAGTCACTGGCAAGACTTAATAAAACTATTCAACTTCGAGCACCGCATCCCACAGCTGGACATAAGCCTCAACCAAGTAGCACTGTCATAGTGAATCCCCAGTCTTCCGCATCCAGTCTACAACCGACGAACGACTATGAACTTGAACAAGTGCGTTCTTCCTTACAACTAATTAAAATCCTGTTTCCGCACGGAAGAACGCTCTTGGAAATCTGACAAAATATGCGTAATGATATATCCGCTTTTATATCCGGTTAGCGGCGAAAATACGGACGTTTTGCGTTTTGTAAAATAAGATGAGTAAGTAAAATTTCTTGAAAAACTATTGAGTACATAATTACGTGTTTACAAGCTCATGATGCTAATGATTGATCATCCATGGTGTAATTTTTTGCACTTGGGTTATATTATATCATTCCGGTTGGGTGTCTACGCATATGATTGGAAACCCTTGTTCCCATGACAATGCAGAATGACGCACGATTCCCAGGTGCACTTTAAAATATTCATACTAATACCTATTATAAATTCGAAAGTAACTCTGTCTGTCTGTATGTTACCTTTTCACGCCTAAACCACTTAACCGATTTAGATAAAATTTGGTATAGAGAGATAGCTTGAGTCCCGGGAAAGGACATAGGATACTTTTTATCCCGATATTCTCACGGGATCGAGACTTACGCGGGTGAAACCGCGGGGCGCAGCTAGTATAAAATATGCCAGTCTGCCATGCAGAGAGCGTTAACGCGATTCAGATTTTTTTTTGTCATGGTTTCAAAAACTGAAAAATATTAGGTAAGTAGTCTACAATAGGCACTATACCCTAATTATAATATTATTTGAGGTGACCCTTTCGAACTCACAAGGGCAAAACACAGCCCTTGTGTATAACCAAAACATAATAACAGCTAGAGTAAAATAAAATTGTTTAAATTAGAAAACTCAAGTCAGTTCTGCACTCAACTGTACCTCAACTTGCCTAAGAATAATTTTCACGGTAATTACGATAGGCCTATTCGACTGCGTGTACTTAGACTCAATATAAATTGACATAAACGAAAGAAACCAACCCATTGCTCTGATTGAATGATTTTGCTCATTTCATATCATTATGGAGTACTTAGGTGGTCGTAGGTATGATGATTATGGGTCTCGAATTAGCTACTTTTCGTGCAACTTGTATTATTTTATTAGAGAAAATGGAGCAGGACTGTCTGGCCCGTCATCTTGTATAATTATTTTAAAGTGGGTCTGTTTCAAAAAATGGATATGGTCACGTCTGCCGCAAGAGCATAGGTGAAAACAACTATGCAATTATAGGCCCCAGCCAACAGCAAAAACGACTGCATATGCCCCCAAAAGGAGATGGCGGGATGAACAAGACTCATACCCACAGTTAGACTATTCTCGGATGGCACCACCTAAATGAAGAAAATAAAACATGCATTTCACAGAAACTTTTATTATGTGCTAAAAATTACAGGAAGTGAAAACCAGTATAATCCATACTAATATTATAAATGCGAGTGTGTCTGTCTGTCTATCTGTTACCTCTTCACGCTTAAACCGCTGAACCGATTTAGATGAAATTTGGTATAGAGATTGAGTCCAAAAAAGGAAAAGACATAGGATAAAGAAAGGGAAAGGACATAGGATAGTTTCTATCCCGATATTCCCACGGGAAACTTATGTGGGTGACACCGTGGGACGCTGCTAGTGTAGAGGTAACCAAACTTTTGGTATCTCGTAAAATGATGAGATTTCACAAAATTTACGCAATATTCTTACAAACTCAAAGCATTTATTTCAATTAAACCGTTTACATGCGCTTTTGAATTGTCAAGGAGTCGGTCGGTCAGTCGCCCATTCCCGAAGCGTAGTAGGCACCTATCATGGAGAAGAAAGGCCAAGAAACTCCACGGACACTCTTTTAAGTTATATTGTTGCAAAATTATTAGTTACATCATTAATGTTGAATTCATAATTATATATGCGAGAACGACGTAGGTACAAAAGACGTAGGTATACGTTAAAAGCGTCCAGAGTACAGTAAATAGAAACAAATACAATCCAGAAATAAAATAATTATATAAGCCGTGGCAACTAACAGATGATCAGTCCCAACTGACGGCGCCCATCACGATCATGACGCACGGATCAGCACCATTTAAGCTCAACCATTTTGAAGGGAAAAAGGCTTAAAAATGGTCATGTTTGGCACAAGGATAGTTTTTAATATAGAGACGTATACAATTTTTTATCATTAAATTTTTTAGCCGTTAGTCCCGGCTGTCATTCGTGGATCTTTGACAGTCGCTACGGGTCGTCAGAAGAATGAAAGTCTGACAATCAAGTCTTACCAAGGGGTATCGTATTACCCAGTAACTGGGTTGTGGAGGTCAGATAGGCAGTCACTCCATGTAAAATACTGGTATTCAGCTGTATCCGGATAGACTGGAAGCCAACCCCAACATAGTTGGGCAAAGACTAGGTAGATGATGATGACACAATTTTTTATCAATAAGCAAATAGAGCCGCGACCAAAACCTGTGTTTTTACGTTTTCATTAAAATAAATATACCTTTATCTATAGGTAGATAATAAATTCTCAATGAATACGACTAAGGAAGACGTGTTGCAGCAATAGATAGTAGATTATAAAATAAACACATCAACAACTGATGCCAACAACATAATAAATATTGTAAACAACTAATGAATTTAAATTCTAAACACCAGTATCAACAACAGTTAGCGCTAATCTCTAGTTAGATCACGGCGCGCAGCGAACAGTAGGCGTTGTAGGAACTACCGTCGGCAAAGAAAGCCGGTTACAAGTTTAGATGTAACATTAAAGTGCTGAAAAGAAGCAACTCTTGACTTTTACATATAATGCTAAAAAGCTTTGGGACTTATATTTCAGAATATAATTAAAACTAGCTGCGCCCCGTGGTTTTACCCGCATAAGTCTCGATCCCGTGGAAAAATCGGGACAAAAGTATCCTATGTCCTTTCCCGGGACTCAAACTACCTCTATAACAAATTTCATCTAAATCGTTTCAGCGGTTTAGGCGTGAAAAGGTAACATACAGACAGACAGAGTTACTTCCGAATTTATAATATTATAGTATGGATTTCAGAATATTATATTTCAAACTAGCAGCGCCCCGTGGTTTCACCTATATAAGTCTCGATCCCGTGGAAAAATCGGGATAAAAAGTATCCTACCTAAGTGCCAAATTTCATCCAAATCCGGTCAGCGGTTTTAGCGTGAAAGCGTAACAAACAAAAAAAAAAAACAAATCTTTTCTCTCTATAGTATTAGTTTAGTTATGATGAATAAACTAACCGTTTTAAACAGCCGCTGCAGACCGTACTAATAGTTCAACAGTGAAGAAGTAGATACAGAAAAGGTCACTTCAGCATGTTTCATAAATGTTGAAGTGACAATAACAACAATTAGAAAGAAAGAAAGAAAAATATTTTTGGATAAACAAAAAATAAAAAGGGACATTTAAAACCAGTAATGTTACATTAAAAACCACCAAAAAAAAGACCTGTGCAAGGCCAAAAAGGCTCCTATCTCAGCATAATGCTACGATATTAAAAAAATAAATGCCGCAGAAAAAAAAATTACAATTATAATAGTCTATTTTATTTTATTTATTTGGCTCACCAACAATTTAATACACTGATACAAAGATATACATTCAATAGACTTCTAGACTAGTGCACCAATTTCTTACAGGTAAGCACATCATGTATTACTTATTTGTCGATTGATATTGAGCGCCTACTTAAAATTAGATGAGTATATACTCACGAACATAATTTATCATGTTTTCAACCAAGTGCTGCCAGCCTTATGGGCTTATCCCATTGACAGCGATGCGGACGAATTTTTTGATGCCCAATGAGCTCCTGCCTTTTTCTTTTTTTTCCGTTCTTCTTATTATACACTTGTATATAATATCTATATACATTTTAGTGTTAAATTGTAAAATAAATCTATACCACAATTGTCACCAAATTCTAAATTAAAATCATAATTAAAATGATTTTAATTTAGACGTGTGTGTGAAGTTACGAAGTGAGTAATTCAGTTATAACTGAATTCAGAAAATTATCGGAAATAGCAACCTAGAAAAATACATGGGCTCGATAACAACTTATAATATTTATATCCAAAATGGAAAATAACAATCGAAAGAACGAAAAGATAATGGTGAACATAAAATTGCAATAATTCAATTGAGTTATCTAACAACATAATGATTTACATCGATAATAACATCAGTAACTTCATTACTCATTACAAAATGCCAACCAAATAAATATGACAAAATTATCATTAGCACAACCGCAGACCATTATTTTTATAGCCAAAACATTGAATCATAGACTCCTGCGCACTTTTCAGGTTATTGCGTCACGCGTCACAGGTTAACGAACCCCTCTACTCGGTCAAGGTTTGCTCTAGTATCGGGTAAAATCGATAGATGGCACTGTTATCAATTTTGGCAGCTGTATTGTTTAGATACCTAATTTTATTATTCATAGAATTATATAATCATGCTATTTTACTGTATAAAGCAAGTAGTAACAATAATAAGCGGAAAATTATATTTGAAAATGTCATCGGAGATGTTAATATTCTAAATAAACCTTTTAGAAGTTTTCACCATCATTTGTTAGGTATCCTATGAATTACAGTACCCACTGTGTTGTATGGTATCATCGCTTACCTTTAAGTAAAATAATGAGGTAAATGGGAAGGAGACCTTACCAAATATAAAAAAGTTGGAATTAGATTTCCATAACTCGGACTTCAAAGGTTTTTAAGATCTAGATAGGTACGAGTAAGTAAATTCAATAATTTGATTTTAGACTCGTATAAATATAGCGTAGGTACCTACCTATTCAGGGCTTGGTACTTAGCGGTTCTTGCCATTTCCGGTACCTGTACTCCACTCATTGAAATGTGACTCCACCTAACAAGTGCCCGTACCAAATTCAGTTATTCGCCGCGTATCACAATTCTCGTATTTAAATTTGTACCTTGAAGTTATTTTTCTTGACGCGGACGAATTTTTTGATGCCCTTTGATTATTTTCCACTTACTTTTACTTTTTATATACTTTTTCTTAAGCCTATTAACTTTCCTTTTTACTTAAGTAGATACTAAATCGGTTTTCTCACTCGAAATATTTGTTTGGTACCGGTTTTGGTACAGGTACAGTACTAATACTGATTAGCAATACCGATAGTAATTTGTACAACATCTGGTACCGGTACCAATAGTACCGGTACTACTCCGATACCGGTATCACACCAAGGCCAAAGGTACCAGTTCCCAAAAATACCAGTAAGTATTTCAAACCCTGTAAGTACCTATTACAAACTCTCCTACCATAACAGACAGACGGACAGTCAACACTCAGCTCACAAAGGGATACATATAAACTTTATGACATTCAATTCCGGTGTCCTGTTTTGTGATATGATTTATTTTACGACTGAGAAAGTAGATATATCAAGCTTGGACCGAATCAACTAGTCGACATGTTAAGGCTTCCGCAGATAGGCGCGGCTCGACAGTGCGACGCGATTTTGGTAGAACAATTTCCATGAGGTTTTCATAAAAAATATATATTTTACTGAAGCCGCGTCGCGCCTGTGTTCGAAAGCCTTTAGAAGGAAGATTATTGCCATAACATTATGTTTTTTGTCGTATCATAATATCTGTCATAGTTTAAGAAAGACCAGGCTTTGGCGATCAGTCAGACAGATGACAAATCTATCTAAGGAAACAGACTAGGTACTTAGGTATCGAAATTCTCCTAAATAATATCTTGGGAGATAAGCCGAAAACGGCAACACACAGGAGATCACCAAGTAAACTGGCTTATTCTAATTTAATATTTGAACTGTTTTTTTTTATCTTTTCATTACAGAAACTTTTAACGTTCTGCATCGTTGTCACATGCATAATTTTAACATGAATGATGTCACCGAAATATTTTGTAACCATATTATTTTGATTTATAAGTGTCCGTGGACTTTCTTGACCGTTCTTCTCCATAGGAACCTACTACTACGCTTTGGGAATGGGCAACTAGCTTCATAATTCTGACTGACCAACCCCCTGACAATTCAAAAGTGCCTGTAATTGGTTTGTCTATACAAATAAATAAAATTGGAATGTCTGTTTGTGATATTAAAATAACTGCTTCTTACTAAATACATATCGATGTATACACGGTACATATACCAAAATAACATTTTTTACAAGTTCTGTCTGTCTGTTTGTTTGTTCCGGCTAATCTCTGAAACGGCTGGGCCGTTTTGACGGGATTTTCACTGGCAGATAGCTGATGTAATAAGGAGTAACTTAGGCTACATTTAAATTTAGAAAAAAAAAATAGGGTCCCACGAAAAAAAATAGGTTCCCACGAAAAAAAAATAGGGTCCCACAAAAAAATCCACGTGGACGAAGTCGCGGGTAACAGCTAGTTTGAAATTAAACTTTGAGTTTGAGTTTGGACGAAACAAAATAACTCTCAGTGTCATCATTGTTGTGAAATATTGACACTGACAACTTTTGAAAGTGGTTTCGATCAGTTCAGTTTCATTGGTGAAAGGTCCCCATAGTTAAAATGGTTACTATTCTCAAATCGGGCAAAAATATCTCTCCACAATTTCACAATGATAGTATTTACAACGTAAGTATACATATTCCGCTCAGGTATTTTCCTCATTTATAATCAGGCGGGCACCCATCCAAGTGTCGCTGGCAAGTATTTAGGTATGCAGATCGAATGAGTTACCACTAGCTACTAGGTATTAATCTTTAGGCAATAATGTAGTTAATATGTTACAGTACTTATAACTGTTATTGTAATAAGGAAGCTAGTTGAGAGTTATAGGGCTGCCGTATACACAGTGGATCATTATTGATGTTAATATCGTAAATACTTTAGCTGTCACATATCTCAACGTTCGTATCACACTAATATTATAAAGGCGACAGCTTTTGAGTGTGTGTGTATGTGTATATGTTTGTTACTTCTTCACGCTCAAACGGCTGGACCAATTTTGATAAAATTTTGTATGGAGGTAGCTGACACCTTGGATTAACATATAGGCTACTTTTTATCCCGATATTTCCACGGGATCGAGACTTATGCGGGTGAAACCGCGGGGCGCAGCTAGTATAAAATAAACTGGAGGTTGGTGTGTCTTATCCAGTGCCGATGAAAGTTCGATTCTTGATCGGAGCAAAAATATTCAATGGTCATCATAGCTGCTACAAAACGTCTGCAGATCAGAGTGGCAATTCTCGTAATTTTAAGAACGTTCACAGTCTGATCTTAAGTCTCAATCTGTCAAAAATACGTTAAAAGTCTCAATCTGTCAAAAATACGTTAAAAATCCGTACATTTTTGACAATTTTTTGACATTGATTGTCGCCGAGATGAGATTGCGACTAGATTTTGAACGTTTTTAATTAGGAGAATTGGTCTTTAGATAATATTGTAATATGAGTAGGTGCAGGTGGTTTTTGGTGGTGGTAGCAGTGGCTAGAGATCACACTAATATTATTATTATTATAAGGAGTGTGAGTGTGCGTGTTTATATGTTTGTTACTTCTTCACGCTCAAACGGCTGGACCAATTTTGATAAAATTTTGTATGGAGGTAGCTGACACCCTGGATTAACGTATAGGCTACTTTTTATCCCGATATTCTCACGGGATCGACATTTACGCGGGTGAAACCGCGGGGCGCAGCTAGTATAAACTAAACCCTAAGATGATGTCACTGTTTGTAAGGTTAGAGTCTGTCAACACACTCGTGATACATAATAACCGTGCAGAAAAAAATACTCATCTCCCAACTACTAATGAACATGACGTTCATACGTTAAATGAGACACGAAAGTCAAAACACACGCTAGACGATATTCCTAAGAATCTGCCAAAAAAAAATCAAGTGCTGTTTTTTAGAATTACGTGGACAGCCGTGAACTTGGCTCCGTACCAGAGAGCAAGAATCCGTCCGATAATGACGAACTTCCGGTCGGACGGACGGACAGATTTCGGCTCGCTGGAAATGATAAATACTCAGCCATTTTTTTATATTTTTTTGTAGTATTCATTCTAGCGAGCTTAGATGGACGATTCTACTGAAATAAGTCTGCGCATTACCATATTGCAATTATTATGAATTTATTTTTATAAGAAAATTGTGCATAAGTGTTTGTGTCTAGATACGTAGAAGTGTTTGTGTCTAGATAGATCATCATCTGCCTAGCCTTTTCGCAACTATGTTGGGGTCGGCTTCCAGTCTAACCGCATGCAGCTGAATACCAGTATTTTACATGGAGCGACTGCCTATCTGACCTCCACAACCCAGTTACTGGATAATACGATACCCCTTGGTAAGACTGGTTGTCAGACTTTCGGGGTTCTGTGTCTAGATAGATAAATCATTTATTTCGTGCACAACAGAAATAGCACAACACACAAAAGCACAATTTTTGATATAATCTAAAAACAAACGACAAGAAGTCTACAAATTGCTTAATCCTTGATATTTGACACTCACTATGTTAATTTACATAATTCAAAAAGCTATTAGTCTTAAAATGACAATAATAATATGTACAATTAAATGATAGATAACAAATTGCATGCAATGACCGACGAACAATTTCAACGGATAGTAATAAAAGCTCCGAAAAAAAAATGAGCATGCTCAAAATACGACTGCTTTTATAAACTAATTTAAAACTTATATGTGAATACCAATAAAGAAACGACCGAATAAAATACTGAAAATTCCGAAAAATCAATACTTACAGCATTTGCTGACGTAATATTTTTCCTCCAGCTTAAATTGCGATTTACCGAAAACTACAGTTAAGTCATTTTAATCGTAACTCACCTATTATTTTCGAATTATCCTTACACATTTTATAAACTGTGGCGCTTGTTAAACTATTGTGACATTATAAAAATACTTTTCTAAGGGACTCCATAATTATATACTCTCCTAAGAAATATTAAAATGTGCTTGTAATCAATATCATTACTTACACTTACTTACCTGCTACTCTAATCATTTAATATATACCTATGCTTCATTTATTATAATATTAGAAAAAAGAGGCTCGCAGAAGCAGGAGTACGAAAACTTTTATTTTCAAGTTAAGTTCAAACAATTTTAATAAATAATGTATGTGCTTTTTTTGTAAGTAAAAATGTATGGCATACAATAAAGCATATTATATCTATCTACTCGTCACGATGCTGGGATAAGTACATGAAATGAAACAATTTTTAGTAACAATCAACAACTTTATAGTAACCGACAAAATAAACACACGTGCTGTCACAACTTATGAAGGGAATAGGTAACATATTAGATTTGGTAGAGTAATAGTGACATGAAAAACGTTCCCGGTACTGTCCGCCCCTGCTTAAACATTGACACGACAATATTTTATGTGAAAACTAAATAATATTAAATGAAAGCCTTGTAATTTCAGAAGGTAGATAGGTTAAATAAGTACAATTAAGTGTGACTGTTGTTATTTAAATTGATTATATTTAACTCCACATCAATCTTGACTGTAATAATGTTTGTTGTACTTTAATTACAAAGTGTGCCCCTAAAAGAGCCTTTTTTAACTTTTGTCTAATGCTATAGTAAATGGAGTATAGGTACATGTATTTGTATTTTCATTCGTTCGCTCTTGCATCCTACGCCGACGGAGCCACGCTTCGCGGGGCTCCTATTTCTGTGTAAAGGGTTTATAGTAACCTAACCTCAGGGTGCCCTTCGCTCGCTCTTGCATCCTACGTCGCTAAAGGGGGCTGTCTGTGGCGCTTATGTTAAAACGATGTTTGTTAAGGGGGTTATGGCCCGTAATGTTATTACTAGTAATGTTATAATATTAATGAATAATAGTAATGTTATTTTTTTAATTGTTTCTTCATTTGTGTTTTTTTACACTGTTCTCATATACAGAAGCAACAAGAATAATGTACCCAAGATTTTGTAATATCTTGATTTGAAAGAATGTCAATGGAGTTTCGTGCCCGTTCTTCTCCATAGAGATCTACGTTTTGGAATGGGCAACTAGCTTCAACTTTCTGACTAACTGACCGACTATTAATTTTAACAATTCAAAAGTGCCTGTTTATGGTTTAATTGAAATAAATGCTTTCAGTTTTAGTTTGACTACGGCTATTGGAAAACCAGCCGTGAATCAGAGAAGCACGCTACAGAAGCTGCGGTTGACGCTTTGGCACCCATCACACATGACTCTGACATACACAAACTTCCCAGTGCATTCCTCCCTGCATTTTTCGAGTGCCTATAAAAGTATAAATAATCACTGTTCGTAAATTTTGGTATATTTCAATAATAACAGCTCGGCTTTTGACCCGGACGTCCTTACATATAAACAACACATTTTCGCGCAAATGTGTGGCGCAAATAACTTTTATAGCTATCTCTGTTTATACGGGTAATTTCTAGGGTATTTTCACGACTTGATCCTTGGGAGGAAGGTAGGATACCCAACCAACACTTCGGTTTTATTCAAGCCATCTATACTATTATACTATTTACTACATTTACTATAATAATATTATAAATTCGAAAGTAACTCGTATGTTACCTTTTCACGCCTAAACCGCTAAACAGATTTAGATAAAATTTAAATTTGGTATAAAGACAGCTTGAGTCATGGGAAAGGACATAGGATACTTTTTATCCCGATATTCTCACGGGATCGAGACTTATGCGGGTGAAACCGCGGGGAGCAGCTAGTGTAGAAATAATTTAAGCGATGCTCTCACTCTCCCAACAGCTACAAAGTATTTTGACATATGTTTAGTCCTCAATCTCCAGCCGCTAAAGAATCAATCCCTTGCTTCATAACGCATTTAACTATTACTTACTTTATATCTGAGGCCCTCGCGAATCATATTTTAATCAACATAGGTATCACAACCGGACACTGACCTGTAAATTACAAAAAACGTAAGTAAATTTTAATTTCGCGGGCTACCTTACTGCATCCCTCTTAAAGACACCCGTGCAAAGAAAACAAACTAATTAATTTACCTATTAATTCACAGCATAATCTATACCATCACAAAATTCACCAACCAACTTACACAGAAACCAAATATCTGCAGTTCGAAACCAAACAAAATGGCTGAACGAAGCAACTGCACATCTCGTTGCATCCAAGGTGATTTTGAAATCACATGTACTGCTAATGTAAACCATTGCTAAATAAAATAAACAAACTCTGTTTACGTACATCAGCCAATATAAATTACGGCCGCATGTATTATATGAGAGTTGATATAGATGGTTTTCGAAGCATGACGTCGGATTCGGGAAATAATTTACTTATTAAGGAAATTTCCAGAAAGGAGCTAGTAGTTTGATGGTTCGGTTCCCATAAGTCGGGCAGTATCTTTGGATTTTTCCAACAGGTGCCGTATTATCACAGAATACTTAATAGTACTACGTACAGAAAGGACACTCCCTTCCCCGCGCTCATATAAGATACCGTACCTCACCCCGCACTTCGAGGTATTCGTCGCCGACTCTTTAGCAAGGGCGGTCGCGAACCGCAGCGCTGTACTGCTGACACGAACACACAATTTTGCGATTTAAAAGTTTTATTTGAGTTTTAATCACGATGGTTGGATATTGTGATGCTTTTCCGAATTCGTATTTAAATAAACTGTTTGTAAGGTTTCGCATTTTTAATACCATGCGATTTAATAACCGATTATTTACAGATAAGTCATTTAAACTAAACTATGTAAGTGTTTTTATTTCATTACGAACCCGACTATATAAATAAACAATTGAACTACAATGTCACTTCATAATAATGCTCAAGTTCGGGCAGCGCCGCGCGCCGTCGTCGTTCGATTCCCCGACACTAATCGCGTCATTTGGTTATGTAGTAGTAATAGGTAATTATTTTGCGAGCGTTGTATGGAGTGTCCGGGGTGTGGTATTATGACAGCTCAATGCCATCATGATTCCAGTGTAAGAGAGAGACGGAGCTATACATGACCGATAGCACCATCCCTTTTTTGCACTGAATTCATGATGGCATTACTACTTCGTAATACGGCCCCAGGAATGTCTCAGTAGCAGCCCGGAGTCTGGATTTGTGCCCGGTTGATGAGAAATAGGCTTGCCCCCTGTTACATGGAACTATTTAACATAACTGGCGAATTGTGCGAGTACTTTTGGTACTCGTCTGCCTAACCCTTCGGGATTTACAGGCGTTATGTTATGTTATCGGTAAGGAGAAATAGTAGCCTGGACCAGCGGGGCAATTGTGTAACACATTATCAATCGGAATCGGTTTCATTTTGAAAGATATTGCTAATCCATTGCTTCATATGTTCGAAAATGTGTCTGCTCAACAACGTAAATAACGCAATGAATGTTGTTGAACTGTCAAAATGAAACCCATTGCTACTGATATGTGTTACGCAACTACCCACCCCACAGGCTGCAACTAGACAACGATTTTAATTTAGCTAGAAGACTACTATGGTCCAGTTCATAACTTCACACCTGTATTCCTCAAAGGGGAATGCAGAGGTGTTGAGTACACCCACATTTCACCAGTTATGATGTAAGTCTCATGAAATAGGAGGAACATATCGCTCACCTAGCAGTATAATGGCACATTTACAAAAAAGCGAAATTGAGTTTTTACGGCCTAAGTGTTTAATAGTGTATGATTTATAAAGCGGTAAAACGGCACGGTGTTAGTTTTCCTATTTGTTGAGAGAGGGCGTAAAATGAAGTCATAACTTCGTTTCAAACATTTGTAAAATCTTTGACCCTCATTTCTGTAAAATAAGAAAAAAGTAGATGTGTCATTATACTGCTAGGTGAGCGATATCTGGTTGCTATAAGCAAAACGTAAATGTTAACGTTAGCAAAATGGAGACTTTTGTAAGTAAAGTTAAACTAAAATATCCAACAAAGCTTGAAAGATTTGAAACCTAGGACCGCACATTAAGGGCGAATTTCACCAATAAAACTGAACCCGATCAGCATATCTAAACCGCGTTCAAGACCTGTCAGTTTCAATATTCCACACCAATGATGACACTGACAGCCCTAGAACTCATTTTATCGCTTTCAGTTTCATTCGTGAAATTCGCCTATTTTAAGTAATGCTGCGACCATGTATCTCAAATCCGTACAAAATTTCCAAGGCCAGTTCCTCTCTTAAAGTCAAAACCGAGACAATGTCACATATTTTTTCCAACTTCCGAGCGAAATAATCTTAGACATAAAATTCACATTAGCATGCAGATTTTACACACAAACACCGTCTTTTATTACTCAGTATAGATAATCTTGAACATTAAACACCCATATATTTATTATAACCATAAATCAGTCTCGTGCTCTGAGGTGCATCACTGAACCGCAGGCAAAGTGCACTGCACTTGTATCTCATGAAACGCACTGCAAAACATACCCAGAAATAAAAACATACAGTCCAAAATCACTTAGCATGAGTTCCCGTCCTACGTCATTTTGGATTAGCAAAGATTTTTACGATCGTACCAACCCAAAATGAACTTTAGCAATCTAAATTTAAAATTCGATTTCGTAGATTATATTGCACCCGTCTTCAATTTTACGACTGGTGTTCGGTCACTCTATTTTCAACTCTCGCTTTGGCAAAATAACGTTGGTTGTACTGCATCATTCTAGTGGGTTTTATGATGTTTCAGTTGTGGGTAGTAGGAAAATTGACCTCAGCTGGGTCGTCCCTGTAAATATTTGTACATCGGACGCGGTTGGTGCGAACTAGTAAGAGATTAGTGAGCAAAACTCCTGAATTTTAAACGCTTGTAATTTGGTAAAGTCCAAAGTTAGTAGAGACTTACCGGCTTGTAATAACTGTGGCTATTTGCGGGTACAACCAGAAGGGTTTTAGTATGTACGAGTATTTGCAGATACTAGCTTTTGTCAGTGGCTGTTCTTGCGTGTAATTCGGGCAGTTCTTGTTAGATTAAGATAATGGTATCATCTGTCGTATGTAAACAGTATAGTTATTCGTGTGCCAAAAACTAAAACTCGTACGGTCAACAGCAGAAGTCCATTTACACACTATCAAAATTGACACTGTTTTTCAGCATTTCATAATTATAAGAGTAAATTATTCTATGAATTTAAATTCTGTTCTGCGGGGCAATTGCGTAACCTTTTATCAATCGGAATCGGTTTCATTTTGACAGTTCAACAACATTCACTGCGTTATTTACGAGTTGAGCAGACAAATTTTTCGAACTTATGAAGCAATGGATTACCTACCAATTGGAATCGAAATGATTGATTCCGCTTGATAGAATAATTTGCTGAATCATTCCGATTAAAAAAACTTGAAGTGTTATTCGACTACTGTTGCTAGCTCTGGATAGAGAGGAAAGTGAGTAGGGAGGCTTTTGCCCAGCAGTGGACCATTAACGGCTTATAAAAAAATCGACGACTGTTGCTAGATTCAGCTAAAAATGCTATAAATAAAAAGTACCTATTTATTGCAATCGCACTAAAAACTAATGAGTATCTAACTATACAATTCAAAGTCATTATTTAAAAGCTTAATTATAAACATTATTAAGAAAGTATTAGATACTAGCTGCGCCCGGCGGCTTCACCCTCGTATATGTCGATCCCGTGGGAATATCGGAATAAAAAGTAGTCTATATGTATGTTAATCCAGGGTGTCAGCTACGTCCATGCAAAATTTTATCAAAATTGGTCCAGCCGTTTTAGCGTGAAGAAGTAACAAACATATAAACACACACACACACACACCATCACAAACTTTCGCCATTATAATATTAGTGTGATTGGTATAGATACCAAAAATCTTGCTTCTTCAAATGACAACGTTGTTTTTCCATCTCCAGAGATATAAACACCAAAAATGTATCAGTTTCACAATCACGAATCAAAATGTTTACCTTGAAGCCGTCCCCGTTTCTCCTTCATTCCCGATTCAGTAAAGAAATATTAGTGACGTCATATCAAGATTTCACCCCAAAAATATGCTCGCGTTCTTACCTAACTCAACCGCAAGAGGCGAATGCGTTCGTCAAACGAATACACGTTTTTTTTTTTATATAAATATCTTCACATAAAAATCTCAATTTCCCGTTTTTCGTAGGAAATAAATTGTTCGATATACTACCTACACATTGGGGTACAAAAAATGACGGTTAACGTAGATGCGTCGTAAACATCACGATTTTAGTGTATCATGTCGTTTTCAGGACTCTTACCATGTAACCATCGACAGGTTAATTGAGCGAGTTTTTTATGTACAGACGCCAGCACATCAAGCTACCCAAAACTGTCAAATTTTCCCAATCAACGTTAAACTTTACGCTTTAGCGATAAAGTTGAAAATCTATTAAAGCAATTTGACAGATTGTCGTAGCTTGATGTGCTGGCGTCTGTACACGGAAAAACAGATATTTTTGGAATGAAGGAAAATATTTAGTGCCTTTTCCGTGCGGAAGTTGTGAGAGATGTCACGTTAATACATTGCAAACATGTCCTACGTTTTTTCATCCATGCAATTTTTTTTTATTAACCGACTTCAAAAAAGGAGGTTCTGTATTCGACCCGTATGTATGTATGTCCGCGATTTTCTCATAAACTAATGAACCAATTTTGATAATTCTTTCATTAATGTGATCTACATTTTTTCAGGAAGGTTTTAGTATATAATACATTGGGTAATTATTTTTATCTACGAAGGTATATGCATAAATGTACTGCATCTCCGGCATTTTTGTGCGAATTTTGATGATTCTTCTAATCGATGTCTTCAATTCTCCAACAAAACACGAATTCAGAAACAAACACTACAAAGTGATGAGTAACTTAAATTTCGGAAGTCGGTGTCAATAAACGAAAATGCGGAACCATGCCATGGAACGACACCGACTTCCGAAATTAAAGTTATTTATCACTTTGTAGTGTTTTTGTTTGAAGTCGTGTTTTTGTTTTGTAAACAAAGTTTTTTTTTTAAAGTGTTTTTGTACATATTGAAAGGCAATTGTACATGCCGTCCATCTTCAAGCACCCGTTGTTTGGAGACTTGTCCAGCGGTCATTGTGCATGCGGCTGATGTGATTAATAACTGTACCTACTAGTTCCGCCCCGCGGTTTTACCGTCGTAAATGTCAATCCCGTGGGAATATGGGGATAAAAAGTAGCCTATTATGTTAATTCAGGGAGTCAGCTACCTCTATACAAAATTTTATCAAAATTGGTGCAGCCGTTTGAGCGTGAAGAAGTAACAAACATATACACAAACACACACTCACAAACTTTCGTCTTTATAATATTAGTTGTATGCTGTACATAATAACAAAGCGTATTCTATCCTAACCAGTTAGTAATATTCAAGTTTTCGTTGGTTAGGTAGTTACTGTAAAGTCTCTTGCTGACTCTACTAGGGTTAGCTACAGATGGGAACTATTCTACTAAATTAAACTCCCTTTAGACCTTTATATGATATTATTCAGGACTCTTTTCATAATTTATTATATAATTATTACGACTTATTTCTTACACGTCAAACCTACGACTCTCGTATGACACATTCTTGAACGTTCGAATGGAATATCCCTTCAAATATTAGCGGTCTGTCTCGCAAGGAGGTCAGAATCTCTCAAAGAGGTCTCTACAGTACTTACAATTGTGTCCAGTTGATGACTCGCCCCCGTGCATGGGAGTCAAATATCTGGCGAAACGTAGTTGTACTAACACGGTAGCTCTGCCCTAGCACTTCAACGAAAAACAGGCGTGATATTATGTTTATATTATTTAACACTTCAAGCACATAAATGTATATAGGCGGACTTAATGCCATAGGCCTTTTCTACCAGTCAACCTTTTATATTACATGTTATAAGCAGTCTAAATAACTATTACATTCACTTATTGTTAATAATCATTTCTTTAGCCAAGTATAAAACTAGGTATTATTAAACTAACAATGCCAAGTCCCGGTCAGAAAGTCGTGGGTTCAAATCCCGGTTGAACTGTTGCGAACCCGAACATTAATCTTCGTCGGTTGCGCTAATAGAAATGTTACTGATGCATCGAACTATATTATTGTAGCTAGGACATGACGGATCATATTGGTATACACAGGTTAAGCAGAATTGCAGGATCATATAACATCAGAGACTTGATTCACAACCATACGACAGGCTATCGTATCGAAAACCTGACATTTTGATAACCTGATTTGACTTGCCCTCAACAGCAAATAGCTGTTGGGAGAATAGCGGGCGTCTATTTGATTTAAACTGACAAAATTTTCGGGTTTTGGACTTGTGAACAGCGTTTAGAAGACTCCTACGATAACAATGATTGATGTTCGATATGATACGGAAGCGTATCGAGTGTTTGTGAGTAGCTATGCAGATCACCTAGAATTAACTGCCTTCATTCAACCTGCATGGACGGGAAAGTTTCAATAACTTTGAAGGGATATAGGCAGAGGTATAAAGCACCTATATTTCGCTAGTAATGTTTTACATCCTGTAATAGAAAGAAAGAAAGAAAATACGTTTATTTGCGGTGAAAATGACGCAAACAAAAAAGAACATAAACTCAAAAAATAAAATAAAAAGGTAGGGGAAAACATGCGTCACATCCACGCAAAACGGCTATCACTATGCAGCGACCCTATGCAAGACAGAGCCCCAGCACTGGTTTTGGCGCTGGATTGGTTTGGTTTGGTTTTGGTTGGTTAGAAGGACGAGTCTATACAGGGTCCCATTAAAACAGATGGACAATTTTTAACACAGCGCTCAGTACGTCTAACCAAAGACATCCAAGCAAAAAAAAAAAAACACTGATTAAAAGTGATTTTATTTTGACCTAAAATAATAAATTGCCGGCACATTAGTGTATTTTCGTTAGCTGATTATTTTTTTCTTGTAAGTATCTAAAGCGTTTTTCTTCATATTTTGGTGGTCTGAATGATTTCTAAAAGTTTGTCCATCTATTTTAAAGGGACCTTATATATCGCCATAAACGGGGCACTAATTCAAAAGCTCAACTACTAATACTAATAACAACTAATACTAATGAGACACAATTACTCTTTCTATTGTCACCGACCTTAACAGACGGGGGGGAGGGGGTAATACCTAATTCTTTAAGGCAAAACTCTAAAATAAATTGTTAATATCCCAAATAAATAACACTTTGCCCGACCTGTGGATAGAACCCACGACCAGTTATCAATCGCACTCGCGACTAGACCAACGCGGCATTCAGTTCAATCTTAATGTTCTTATAATAATGATAAACAAGCAAGCTATTATTACTAAAAACAAATTAGGTGATAATAAACAACATTTTACGACTTTATTATCACCTAATTTGTTGTTTACATGTGAAGTAAAAACAGCTGATACAGGGTGTATCAGTTGCTTATCATAGAAAAAGTCGTTAAAAACGTCTCTTGGAGCAATGTTTACTACCTACTTTACTTAATATATAGACTTTTTGGCTTAGATAAGCTATAGAATCTTTATTACATTTACTAAGAAACTAACATAAATAGCCGAAAGGCTGAGGCTTATGTCAAGACTTAAGTTAGACTATCCCTGTATCCATACTAATATTATAAATTCGAAAGTAACTCTGTCTGTCTGTATGTTACCTTTTCACGCCTAAACCGCTGAACCGATATAGATGAAATTTGGTAGGTATAGACATAGCTTTAGTCCCGGGAAAGGACATAGGATACTTTTTATCCCGATATTCCCACGGGATTGAGACATGCGGGTGAAACCGCGGGGCGCAGCTAGTAAAAATGTATTTCATATAAACCTACATTAACACTTATGAAACGGCAGAAGCTAGCTACACGGTTCCAATAGGTCGTTTGATATGGAGAAGAGCTGACAAGAATGTCCACGGTTACTCTTTTAAAAACAATTAGCTTTTACAATTTTCAAATTTCAGTGATCCAATGTTATGGGAGGACAGTGTAGGCCTGTCAACAAGTACTAGGGAGGCAATTCTCGTAATTTTAAGAACGTTCACAGTCTGATCACAGTCTCAATCTATCACAAATACCTCTAATTTCCCTACATTTTGACAAGTTTTTGACAGTTTGTCTCCGAGATGGGACTGTGACTAGATTTTGAACGTTTTAAATTACGAGAATTGGCCGCCTGATCTCAGTCTCAATCTGTAAAAAATATCTCTAATTTCGCTACATTTTTAACATGTTTTTAACATTGATTGTCGCTGAGATGAGATTGCGACTAGATTTTGAACGTTTTTATTTACGGGAATTGGCCTTCAGGTAGTTAACAAAATAGGAAATGCCCAACAAATCGAAACTTCTATGTGTCTACAAGAAAACAATCTTGTTGCCAACAACGTACCAAAAGTAAGTCCAAAAATATCTGTTTTGAAATTGTTTTGACGAGGTCTGCTCACGGCCTAGACGTTTGTTAGGCGAGAGGGTAGTTAAAAACATAATTAGGTACATACATATTTATATTGCAGTAACAAATATTCAGCTTGAAAAATGAACCCATGTACAATACAGAATTTAAGGTTTCATAAAATGTTAAACCCGAAATTGATTTTGAAAATCGAGATTACCTAACTCTGCGAAAAGCAAAAGTTATCAAAAGATTTTTATTGATAGAATTATCCAATCATTGGAATTTTATAATCATATTTATATTTTCAATATATTATTTAATAATCTGTATGCCCAAGAGGCTGATCATGGAATGAACATTAGTAAGTATATAATTATGTACGTAACCCATGTATCACAAATAAACGATTTGATTCGAAAGATCCCAAACCCTGAATACAGACGTAACATACAACACAAGTATTAAAACATTTCCAATCATACACACTGCTAATCCCATTAAGGTAAAGCGTCGTAGACGTCTCGCCCACCGAGTATCATTGACCACGAGCGTCGAACTCTAACCTTCAACTGTTGCCTTGGTACTACGTAAACACACGATGCAATGGGGAAAAATATTGCAGAGATTCGAGTTTTGTATACATAAGAGAAGCTGAGAAATTATTATTATTATGAGCCTGTTATGTCCCACAGTAGGGCAAAGGCCTCCCTTCCGTCCTTCCATATTCTCCTGTCTCTTGCTACATCTGGCCAATCCTTTAGATAGGCGTCCAATTCGTCACGCCATCGCCAAACTGAGAAATAAAAAATAATAAAAACCGACCGACCAAATGCGAGTGGGACTCGCACACGAAGGGTTCCGTCACCGTCACAAGGCAAAAAACGCCGAATAAACATTTTTTCGTCAAGACACGATTTAATTTTTATGAAGTTAATTTTTATTATTTGTTATTATAGCGGCAATAGAAATACACACTCTGTTAAAATTTCAATTTTCTACCTATTACCGTTCATAAGGTACAGCCCGCTGACAGAAAGACGGACAGTGGAGCCTTAGTAATAGGGTTCCGTTGGCACCCTTTGGGTACGGTGAAAAAAAATAACGTGAAAAGTTGGAAATTACGAGTAGATGAAATACACCAAATAATCTGTTATAAAGTGAGGTAGTGTGTGTCTGTTGTGTGTTATAATTTTAATACCATCATTATATCTATGGTCTTCTTTGCAGTCAGGTAAAACTTAACTTCGACTAGCTGCGGACGAATACAAAATAAATGAATAGTTGATAGAACATGTCTATCATCAAAGCCTAACGATGAGATCAAGAAGTTTCTCTAAATCTAATGTAAGAACTATAACCAAAGCGTTATCACGTTGAACAGCTATCTACAAAGTTTTATTTTAATAAAAACTTTTGTAACGGTGCATAAAAAATAGAAACAAGATTAAAAGAAAATCTGGAAATGGAAAATAAAAAAAAAGTATTATTATCAATACTAAAGATGTACTTGCCAGTGCATTCAGACGCACATTAAACCAAGGAAACTTTAGAACAACAGAAAAATGAGCTAGAAATCACATGACTCATAATGAATTCACAACTAGAATCAATTCTATTTTAAGGTAATTTTTGACGTTCAAAAGTGCCTTTTATGTGCCTATTTGAAATAAATGCTTTGACTTTGACTTTCAAAACGGTAAAGGACAATAATGTAAATTCAATTACTGAAAATAAAAATTGGAACTCATATCCTTATAATGAATCATCACCTACATAAGAAAAATATTTAAATTAGCCCCAGCAATAATCAGAACAAACCAGAAAAAATATTTAAGCAAAAAAGGGTACCTCCTAACAGTATAGGTATTAGGTATAGATCCTTTAAATTAAGTGAACTGAGCCGTGACCAAAGAATTAAAATTAAGCTTCAGTCATGCCTTTTTTTTGCGCCAACCGGCTATTATTCCATAATCTTTTCGACCCGGCCCCACAATTAGCTAAAAATAATTGGGATCAATAAAAGTCAGGTCCTAAAAAAACTCGGAACGAATAAAATCTAACATTTGTTTTTCGGGCGTAACCGATTCCTGTACGTATAGAGATATAAAAGATAATGATATCATTCAATTTGATAGGGCTATTGTTCAACAATAGGATAGTGCCAGCAAGAACTGACATTGAAAATAAAATTGAAGGTGTGGAATAAATTCAATATTTGTATCAAGAAATTGGAAACGATGAGCTATGAATTTAGACAAGACTGCATAAAGAAACAACAGTGGATTATATTTTTAAAGAATCAAGTTGTCTTCTTCTGAGTCGCGTTCTTCATTACTAAACTTCGTGTCCCTGAAAGGCTTTTATGGCTTTAAGTACGATTTTCTTTCACTTCGTTCGGTTCTCAGGCTTCTTTCACGGTGTCGTAACAGAGAGTCCAGTAACGGCGGTTACTTGGTCTGACCAGCGGTTAGGTGACCGGCTGCGAGGTCTTTTCTCATCTACCTTGCCCATCACCACCAATTTTTCAAGATTATCTGGTTTCCGACGGGCAATGTGACTCGGAGATAGATTTGTTCGTTCTCTCAAGTTCTCAGTAGGTACAAAACTTAAATAACATTGAGAAGCAACTGTCACCAGAGATTAGTATACCCCCCTGCTTAGAAAGTAGTAAACAAAATAATAGGAAAATATACAACTTTGACGTTTGTATTTTGAAACACATTGGCATGTCTATAAGATATTATTACGCTCAATTTTTCTTTAACACGACAACAATACACAATACAATAACAATACACAATAATACAATATAATATACAATTATACATAGGTACATACATACCATCACTCCAGAACATCTGGAAAAAGCGTGCTATCAGTTTTAAAACTAAAGCCCGGTTGGTCAGAGCATTAGTTTTCCCGATTTTCCTCTATGGAGTTGAAACGTGGACAATTCGAGCAAGAGAAAGACAGAGGATAGATGCATTCGAGATGTGGGTGCTGGAGGCGGATGCTCCGAATACCATGGACAGCCAAACGCACAAATGTGTCTATCCTTTCCCAACTCGATCTCAAGACCCGATTGTCTACAATATGCCTACAGCGTATTCTATCCTATTTCGGCCACATAATGCGAAGGGGAGATAGCAGCCTTGAAAAGCTGGTTGTTGTTGGCAATACCGAAGGAAAGAGAGCGAGAGGCCGGTCGCCAACACGATGGTCCGACCAAGTGAAGGAAGCTACGTCCTCAAGCAATTTTCAGCAGGTGGTGATGGCAACTTTGGACCGGAGTAGATGGAGGCAGATTGTCCGTTTGAAAGGATCCAGTGACCACGATCCTCAGTAATGAGGGACCGATTGCAGAAGAAGAAGACATACATACTCTCGAAAAACATAACCCTCCTTCTGGCGCAGTCGGGTAAAAACTAGATGAGGTCGGCGTTTCCTATGTAACTATTCTGAGAAGAAAGGCCGAAACAAACTCAGAGGTCACAGTCTCTTTTAAAGTCCAGACATAATCTTGGTCAGGTTATATGAAGAACATGTAGATCGATGTCTGAGATGGTCTTTTGAGGAAAGAACCACACAGATTGAGTGGACCTGTCCAGTCAGTGCACGCATTTGTCAGAAATCGTGCAGCTCAACTCAAAATTTAAGGAGCTTAGCGATTCGACGAACAATACCAAAGAAAGGGCATTTGAGTAGACCACATAAATTACTCAAACTGCCAGACCATGACAAAAACTAACAGAACAAATAGAGTAACAAAAATTAAATATAAGTACCCACATTGTCTTCACATTCACAATAATTAAAATAAATAATACTTTACAAAGTAAGCAAATTTCATTGTTTATATAAAATTTATTAATGTCAATGCGTATAAAGTAAAGTTTTAATTTATCAGGATTTCATAGTTTGTCCCATAGTAAAATTTGTTCATAATAATGACCTACTACTGGCGTGCTTACAAACGCTTCTCCATGCCAACACTTGCTACGGGTTTGTGGTAGAAGAAGCTTTTGGGCAGACAAGTTGTAAATACAAGCTACGTATGCTTGTTTAACACAACGCATGAGCTGTGTTGAGGCGAAGAAGGAAATGCATCCTTCTTCGCCTCAACACAAGGTACTTGTGAACTTGTACCAATATTCATATAAGTACACATTAAATATGAAACATCGGTAAACTTTATTATTTGTGTCATGTTTTTATAATCGACGACTTAACGACTCGACTCAAAGTAAAGTGTAGAAATATGAGCTTTAATATCTAGGTAATCAAAAAACGAGTGAAAGAAATTGGTGGCGCGATGAGTAGGTAGGTACGCGTTACTGACGTTACTAACGCGTCGACCACTTCAGACCAGTTGCAAGACGACGCAGCGCTGATGCGGCTGGCAGTTCTGGGGCTTCTCAAGACCAACTAAGTACAGCCCGCATATCCTTGGTCGCTCCCACGAATCATGGGCAGCGCGCTATTGTGAAACTAAGAAATGGTAGGGCCCATAGTCGCCGACGCGTTGTACACTAGCAGACTTTACAGGGTCGACTAGTAAACGCTGAGTCGACCGCCATCTGTAATTTTCACCAGTATTTGACATTAAGGTGTCAAAAACCGCATTTTATTTGGACAGTGTGGTGACCGTTCACCGCTTCCTTAGGAAACCGTCGGTGTTGAGTTGACGACTCTGCCGCTGAACCGAAAGTTAGAGTGGAGGTGATATTTGAATGGTGTCGAGTTGATATGATGTGCGAAGGTCATTCATTCATTTGTTTGTTTTATGCCGTCAATATTGTATTCTCACCTTGATATTTCATCATTCAGAATCTGATTACTAGGTGGCAATAAGTTAAAGGTTTGACTAATATAAGTATGCATACACACGTCACGTTGCAGTATACAACTAATTTACATCCGTCAACTCACACACCAGGTCCAGTGCCTGACGCTGGTTTTCAACTGGACCTGGTGCTAGTGCTAGTGTAACTAGTGTTACACTAGCACTAGTTGGCACTAGTAGTAGTTTGGCATTTTTGCTGAACTGGTCCTTTTTTAGCGCAGCCGTGAGGCACACATTCCTGCTTATTTTTTTTTTACATCTGACTTTATACTTTTTTTAATTAATCTTTTGTTTTTATTTGATGTATGTATCTGGTGTATTGTGTCTTTTAGTCTGTGCTAAATAAATATATTTTATTTCTTTCTTTATTTACCTAGTGGTAGTACATAATATGTAGTACCACTACATAGTCTACGTCTAGGTATTTCCAATATTAATTATACGACGTGCTATAAGCCCCGCCCCCTCTGCGGTCATGTCGAACTTCAGCATTAATAATCAGCTTCGATCAATGTGGATGCTGATGCTGATGTTGAAAATGATGCTGAAGTTCCGCGGATGCTGATGCTGATGTTCGCAACAACCCTGGTTCTAAGTCTAAAAATACGGCTGATTATTCCCAGACAAAGATTATTTTTAGACTCAACGAGAAAATAAGGTCAGTTCTAGCCAGAAATAAAACATGATGATAAAGGGAATAGAATAGAATGGAATACTCTTTATTATGTACACCATATAAATTACAGACATTAACTATAGAAACTTTACAATGGGAAGGATAAATAATCTCTGTAAAGAATAAAAAACAAATTCTTATAGGATCAGGTTCAATAACCTCCAGCGCTGATTTCCCAAACAGTCCTGCTTCATATCAGAACGTCAATCTTTATTTATTGGCTTTAGATATTCAAGCCAGCAGACCGAATAATCATTAGGTAATAATATTATGTGTAAAAAATCTATTTTAGATTGTCTGGGCCAGATTCGCGCCCCACATGCTCAATTTTCTTTATTTTTACCAGCAAGGTCTAAACAATGCAGTATTTCGAATGCCATCTATGTAGTCATAATTAGCCCTATAAAGTTCCCGCTGCTGGGACACAGGCCTCCTCTCAGTGACAGCGAGTGGGCCGTAATCCACCACGCGGGCCCGGTGCGGGCTGGTGGATATCACATGTCTTCGAATTTTTTGGTTCTAGGACATGCCGGTTTCCTCACGATGTTTTCCTTCACCGTGTTGAGAGCAGTGGTGATGAAATAATTTACACAAAGTTAACTGCCTGTCTGGGTTCGAACTTACGAGCTACAACTCGTAAGTCGTGTCCATTACCACTGGGCCACCACTGCTTCATTTATGTATATTACCACCAAATTACATAGACACTATTTCCTGGAGGTAGAAAAAGTTTGTTATTATCTTTAGGTAATCGTAAATAAGTAGACGATTTTCCTAAAATAAAAAAAATACAATTAATAAATCAATGTGTAGTGTGTGAGTTAAAATAATCACAGAATGTGAAAAACACCCTGCAGATGGCTATTCTTTTCCCGAACCCTTGGATATAAATACCCTCACTATTCTCATTACAAACTCAAACTTATTTCAATTAAACCATTACGGGCACTTTTGAATTGTCAAAATTAAGTAGTCGGTCAGTTAGTCAGAAAGTTGAAGCTAGTTGCCCATTCCAAAGCGTATATCTCTATGGAGAAGAACGGGCAAGAAACTCCATGGACACTCTTTTTAAATCAAGATATTACAAAATCCTTGGTACATTATTCTTGTTGCTTCTATATGTGAGAACAATGTAAAGAAAGAACACATAAATGAAGAAACAATACAAGAAATAAGATTAAAAATAAGCCTTGAAAATAAGAGATGACCAGTCTCAACCGACGGCGCCCGTTCATGAACATGACGCGATTGATTACTGATTGAGAGTTGGTCAAAGCCAAATGCTCGTTCTAAAGTAGCCCCGCAGTGTGAGTACTCAGCATCAAGCACTTAATAATAAACAATATTGTTCATGCTTCGATGAAGACGCGGGACTACGCACTACCGTCGAACATAAATACAAAACAACTCCACAAAATCTCAAAAATGTAGTCAACCATCGTCAAAAATAAACTACTTTTTAAATAAAACGGCGCAACTAATTCAATCAGTTCCCTTTGTTTTTAAACTACGCAATTTTTAACACTTGAATTGCGACAAAAAAATAAACGGTTATAGAAATTACGTTAGCAGGCAGTGTTTAATTTTTTGTATGGTTAGAAGGCACAAACAATTAGGGTTGCCTTTTGCTTGTTTTTGTCATGGCACAGTTCTGTTAAAAATGTTTTACTCGCCGTAACTTTATAGAATTTCGTACCCAAAGGGCGCCAACGGAACCCTATTGCTAAGCCTGAGCTGTCCGTCCGTACGTCTGTCTGTCAGCAAGCGGTATCTCATGAACCGTAATAGGTTGATATTTTCACAGAATGTGTATTTCTATTGCCGCTATACCAACTTAATAAAAAAAAAAAAAACAATATTAAAAGAGGTCTCTATGTATACAAGATACGTGGTTTTTTTCGGCGTTTCTGCCTTGTGGTACTCGTACGGGACCCTTTATGTGCGAGCCGACTCCCACTTAGCCGGTTTTTTTTTAATCTGCCAAACAGTAACGCAACTTTTTCCACTTCGTAAAAATTAATTAAGTTTCCGATTCAGTCACAGAAAAACAAACAAGTAGGTACTTAATTTAAAAAAAAAAAAACCTTATAAAGAGAAAAAATAAGATCAAAAAGACAAGAATGTAAAACGGTTGGTTCCACTGCATGTCTAAAAACATTCTTAAAACATAGGTGCTCAAACAAAAGATTATGATGTGCTTCGATAATTGATTTTCAGAACAAATTATTACATCAAAGGGAACTTCAGAAAGAATTGTCAAAGTAATTTGTCAACGAGCCTGCATAAAAGCCGGTCGTTGATAATTTGTTCCAAGAAATCTGCGAGTGGGTTTTTATTTAGAAAGTACGTAAGGTATGACAATTATTCGTCCTTCACGGTAATTTCTTTTGCAGTGCATAGAACTGTGCTAGGCATAAAAAATCATTTTGTTGTTAGGCTAATAATATCACTGGTAAACACTGTTTTTGTCACACGAACTTTGTGATGATTTTTGTTCATGTTAGTGTACCCTCATTAACAATATATAATAATTTTTTTTCAATCACGTCCAGTTTTTTTGTGACAGCTACATATTCATTTCTGACCTCATATAAGTGTCTTTTTTTATTTAGACGACTGTATAACTATTGCATTCAACTTACATCTTATATACGTTTGTTACATCGTAAACATGCCACGAAAGTGTTCTAACAACCCCGACAGTTTTTGTTATGTGTGTGGAGAATTAACTTTTACATCTCAGCGTCGAAATTTCGCATCAATAATTGAACAGTGCTATTTAGACTATTTTAGATTTCCTGTGAGGAATCAAGATAAATCCTGGGTTCCACATAAATGTTGTGTAACGTATGTGAGACTGCTATTAGGTTGGGCTAAACAAGAACCCAGACATATGCCATTTGCTATACCAATGATTTGGACCGAACCAAAGGATCATGATTATTTTAACCTGACGTGTCAATTTTTTTCCAATCACATATTATTGTTTGGTGGCCCTAGTACATTCAAAATTTGATGTAAGTTTTCATGTGACAAAAAAAAGTTAAAATTTTGTTAACCAGTGATATTTAGTCGAGTTATTTCTCATGTCACTTATAATGGAATACGTACTCGCAGATCGGTGGGATTCCCCGATGTTGCGGGGGTGGTTGCAGCCCACGTTGATTTTTTGTGGTATTGTGTTAATCTTCTGCAACCTACTAATACTAGAAGTTGTTACTAATCCTATGGGCTCCTGTCTGAAATAAAGGTTTTCTATTCTATTGTATCAGCAGTCAACCAGAACGGATTAAATCTAAATATTTCTACGCAATCTGTGTTTTACTCGAGAAAACCCCTGCACTGTTCCTTGTTAACCTTTAACGTAGTCGCTCCATATAAAATACTGGTATTCAGCTGCATCCGGTTAGACTAGAAGCCGACCGCAAAATAATTGGGAAAAGGCTAGACCTAGGTAGATGAGGTGATGATATTAGTAACATGACACTTGTATCGCAATCGCTACTGCATATTTTCATTCCTGGGTTCTATTTCTAAGCCAAAACACCGCCTTACCTGCAGCAGTTTGGAATTGTGCCCAATAATAGATATTAGGTACACCTCTTCTAACATAATTCTGAATGCTTGCCGTTATCAGGTAAATGAGACAGCTTCAACCCTGTTAACCCCTGGTATAGATAAGGTCTCAATATCAGTCAATAGTGGCCAAGTGGTAACGGAACATGAGTTGTAGGTCGTAGGTTCGAACCCAGATAGGCGCTTTACTTTGTGTAAATTATTTCATCACCATTGCTATCAAAACGGTGAAGGAAAACATCGTGAGGAAGCCGGCATGTCCTAGAACCAAAAATTCGAAGACATGTGACACCTACCAACCCGCACTAGGCCCGCGTGGTAGATTATAGCCCTCTCACCGAGTGGAGGCCTGTGTCTGATTATACTTATGCAAAATCAGTCCCAAAAATTCGTCAAAAATATCTAAATTACTCAGCAACTAATTAGCAAAATAAAACAATTGCGTACAAAGGATCATTGACCTCTAATTCGACGATTGTAGAGTTCTTGAGAAGCTTATCAGTCAAAGATAGATACGCTGATTGTTTGAATAAATTAACGCTAATTAGACTCGAATAGGATTCTTAAAATGTGTCAGAAACAAAATCTAGTAATTTCCGTAAGAACTGCGTAAGCAACGTTTATAAATAAAAATAATGATAAATGAACTATTTGTTTTCTATTAATAACATTAATTTTTTTTCGAGAACACTCATCGGTTTCATACTAAACTTCAACTATATCCGACGATCCTGCATACTTATCTCTTTTGTTGACTGTAAATGTTATTTAACGTCACTTTTCATATCCGTCTGTGTGACCGCGTTGTTCTCCTAAACTTTGCAACGGTTTTTGATGCGGTTTTCATCATCATTACAGAAAATTTATTTCGAAAGGTTTATGTGTAATGTAATGCATTAATATTAAACTTACATAATTATAATAAAAAATCTCGATGTTTTGTCAAGCCGTAAAAAACCATGTGAAGCAGGGTCGGGTCGCTAATATAATTTTTACCTATAGCAGCTCAGCAGCTGTATTTGTCGTATTCTTCAATTCTAAAAAGTTGTGGCCCTGCACGCTTTCACTGCTAATGATGTAGCCGTAGTATTTGGTACCTATCCTCATTCTATCTAAACCAACAAAACCCTACCGCTTGTCCTTTCAAACCTACTAATCATTTGCAATTAGAAATGGTGTCAGTAAACATGTGTAGATCATAAAAAAGATTATCATATTAAATACATAGAGGAACAGAAAAACCCAAAAAAAGAGTTTCGTCTTTCGTTTTAGAAGACATAACTTCAGGAGTCCTGGCAAACCGGCTGAAAAGATAGTACGGGGCTCTTTAAAGCACTTTTACGCAGTAATTTCCTAGAAAATCCTTTTTTAAATATTCCTCTATAATAAACTAACCCGACTTCGAAACTTCTTTTTCCACTTTTCCACAGAATCTAACCCATTAACATGAACTGTAACTTAAGTTGAGATTAGCATAGCTTTAACACGAGCCAAGCACGATAGTCGAGCTAAAGTTAAATTATCTTGTGTCGCTTATGCAGCAGTGGTAGCCCAGTGGCAACGGCTCCGACATACCGTGTCGTCGGCAGTGGGTTCGAAATTTGGTAGGCACTTGACTGTTTGTTATTTATTTCATCATCTTTTTGTAATTTGGCTGCTGTCGTTGAAAACTAATGCTGAGGCTCTGTTTCGCACACCAGTCGCAGCATTCTGCTGAGTGAGCCGTCTTGCGTGGATGTGTGAGATAAGTCGCATATTTTCCCCATATTTTTGTTACTTTTATCATATTTGGCGCCAATAATCTTATTTTATGATCTTTAATGATAAAAAATTACCATTTTTTTGGTGAAAAAACCAAGTATTACACGTCAATTCTCCTTTTTTTCTTTATTTATATTAAATGCATGCAAATTTATTGCATGATAACTGTTCAGCGAGCAAAACATATGAAACATTTGCACCAGCCAAAATGGCTGCATGTAAGGTATTCAAAAAGTACCTTGTCTGTCCTAAGGGGGCTGACTGTGAGTTAGATCACATCTTACCAGATGGCAAGTTGTTAGAAAGCATCTTCAACTAAAATGAGGTCATCCTATCTATGCTCTCTAGGATGGGAGGGAAACAGATAGCACTTAATCGGGGCCAAGAGACAATTGTAGACCATCTAACCATTTTAGCTGATCAGAAGAAAGAGGATCATATGACTGAGTCAGAAGTACATATAAGTGCTCTTTCAGCAAGGATAGAGAAGATAGCCAATGAAATCTCTACCCTTAAACATTCACTGATAGAGATGGGCACCCCCATGCTGCCACCACTCAGTCATATCATCCATACAGAGGAGTTATCCTCCCATTCTTATAAATCTCATATCACTACTCTAAAAGGGAAGAACAGCACCTCATTCGGCCTTCGCAGGGCTCAGCAACAAAGAAAAGAAAGAGGACCTTGCAGCTCCCAGCAGAAACATTTGCACCAGCCAAAATGGCTGCATGTAAGCTATTCAAAAAGTACCTTGTCTGTCCTAAGGGGGCTGACTGTGAGTTAGATCACATCTTACCAGATGGCAAGTTGTTAGAAAGCATCTTCAACCAAAATGAGGTCATCCTATCTATGCTCTCTAGGATGGGAGGGAAACAGATAGCACTTAATCGGGGCCAAGAGACAATTGTAGACCATCTAACCATTTTAGCTGATCAGAAGAAAGAGGATCATATGACTGAGTCAGAAGTACATATAAGTGCTCTTTCAGCAAGGATAGAGAAGATAGCCAATGAAATCTCTACCCTTAAACATTCACTAATAGAGATGGGTACCCCGATGCTGCCACCACTCAGTCATATCATCCATACAGAGGAGCTATCCTCCCATTCTTATAAATCTCATATCACTACTCTAAAAGGGAAGAACAGCACCTCATTCGGCCTTCGCAGGGCTCAGCAACAAAGAAAAGAAAGAGGACCTTGCAGCTCCCAGCAGAAACATTTGCACCAGCCAAAATGGCTGCATGTAAGGTATTCAAAAAGTACCTTGTCTGTCCTAAGGGGGCTGACTGTGAGTTAGATCACATCTTACCAGATGGCAAGTTGTTAGAAAGCATCTTCAACCAAAATGAGGTCATCCTATCTATGCTCTCTAGGATGGGAGGGAAACAGATAGCACTTAATCGGGGCCAAGAGACAATTGTAGACCATCTAACCATTTTAGCTGATCAGAAGAAAGAGGATCATATGACTGAGTCAGAAGTACATATAAGTGCTCTTTCAGCAAGGATAGAGAAGATAGCCAATGAAATCTCTACCCTTAAACATTCACTAATAGAGATGGGTACCCCCATGCTGCCACCACTCAGTCATATCATCCATACAGAGGAGCTATCCTCCCATTCTTATAAATCTCATATCACTACTCTAAAAGGGAAGAACAGCACCTCATTCGGCCTTCGCAGGGCTCAGCAACAAAGAAAAGAAAGAGGACCTTGCAGCTCCCAGCAGAAACATTTGCACCAGCCAAAATGGCTGCATGTAAGCTATTCAAAAAGTACCTTGTCTGTCCTAAGGGGGCTGACTGTGAGTTAGATCACATCTTACCAGATGGCAAGTTGTTAGAAAGCATCTTCAACCAAAATGAGGTCATCCTATCTATGCTCTCTAGGATGGGAGGGAAACAGATAGCGCTTAATCGGGGCCAAGAGACAATTGTAGACCATCTAACCATTTTAGCTGATCAGAAGAAAGAGGATCATATGACTGAGTCAGAAGTACATATAAGTGCTCTTTCAGCAAGGATAGAGAAGATAGCCAATAAAATCTCTACCCTTAAACATTCACTGATAGAGATGGGCACCCCCATGCTGCCACCACTCAGTCATATCATCCATACAGAGGAGCTATCCTCCCATTCTTATAAATCTCATATCACTACTCTAAGAGGGAAGAACAGCACCTCATTCGGCCTTCGCAGGGCTCAGCAACAAAGAAAAGAAAGAGGACCTTGCAGCTCCCAGCCGAGAGGATGTGAGTCTTCATCTTCTGACTCCCCAGCGATAACAGCAAGAAGGGAGGGAGTGAGAAGTCCCAGTTTTGGAGCAGAATTTGAAATCCCTCTAGAACTCCGAGAAGGAGTAGACCCCCCTAGTGATGAGTCATTACGGAGCAACCAAAGAACCGATATAAGGCATATTAACACAGCCAATGGGAGCTATCAGTACACACCGGATGAGCACAAGCAGGGTACTTAATCAGTGTTATCTAATAAGTAAACTCACATTATACTTTGCTTTGTAACGAAAGACGCAGGTGTGGGCCCCAGCATTAGTTTCTAAGTGTATTTTCATACGGTGCTTTCTGGCCATACCTTCATCGGTTGCCAAGTGACAATGACCTTGCGATCACCGGCCAGGTCAAGGTGAGTGGTTTATAGGGACTTGCCAAGGTCACTGGCTGTGCCAACTGTTGCCAATCACGGCATAATGATACGCAGAAACTATGGAGGAGTGCCCGATTGTTCGTGGTTTTACGTCAACTTGAAGTGTGTCTTATTGTTTTAAATTCAATGCAGCGAGTCTGTGCTTCAATTAAGAGGACTGAATCTAATCTATCTTCATGATCTTATGGAACCTTTTTTTTATATGTCTCCGGAACCATTAATTACAAATTAAATTAGTGCTCAATTAATTGTTTAAAGTGTAGTGTTCCTTCACAGCTTCGCAGCGAGGTGGATTTTTTGAGTTTTTATATTGATAGATTTGGGTGTTGATATCATTAGCAATCATTTAGTTTCGTGAAGTTTTTTATATACAGTTGGCAACATTCTATATACTTATTTAAAAATAAACGAATCTAGATTTCCTTTTTAAATTATCAAATAAAGCTATATTAAATTTATAGCTACGTTATAGTTTAAATAGTTTCTATATTTAAGATTTACACCAGGTTAGTTTTGTGAAGTTTTTTTATACAGTTGGCAACATTCTATATACCTACTTAAAAATAAATGAATCCAATTTTCCTTCACAATTATCGAATAAGTCAGCTATATTTATAGCTACGTTATAGTTTAAAATATAGTTTCTATATTTAAGTTTTACACTAGGTACCTACATATTCTGTTCTAAGTATTTATGTAAAGTTAAGCCTTTAGTCTTTACGTGGCTGTAACTTGTATTTGAGATTGAAATCGGATATGTTTGGTCACGTCTGTTTACGAAGTTTGTGTTGGTTTTGGACAAACGTGTCAATGTTTTGGAAGCGAGACTTCCGAGCTTGTGGCACAGATGCTGACTGGGATCTTTTGGTCTTGGCTATACGAGTAAAGAAAACTTCGTGGTTATAACTTCGTAGTTATTATTTAACTTGATTTGCAGTCACTCAATGACCTACAGAATGAGGGACATTTATTTATTTATTAAGGTACACGAATTGTTTTATAGATCACAATAGTCTCGGTCTTACACAGTCGCCAATTGTAAGACATGGCCGGTGATAAAAAAAAAAAAACGCTTTTTGTAAATCGCTGTTAGGTAATACAGTGTCAAATTAAAATAGCTAGAGGAACTCTGCAGGCGTGATGGGTATCGATATCTAAATACAATAAAACAAAAGAAAACAGATTTATTGACTCATATTTCAAGTAACAACATTACCAGCGGTCATTGACCCCCTAAAAAATCCATCTAATATTTTTCATTTTTAATATTATCATGTTTAGTAGATATCGATACCCATCACGTCTGCAGATTCACTAACTAATTTGATTTCGACCCTGTACTTATGCATATTTTTAATATTCAAATGATTTTCCGTTTGCTTCAATTTCAATGTATTTATTACTTTGAAAAATCATCGTGTTTTAAAAATTCGCAATGAAAGCGTGCAATTTATGGAAGGAGTGATGGGGTTATGGAGAAATGTCTTGACGCTGCGTGAGCGTGCGTGATCCATTGCCACTCGTTCGATGTCCACCGCGCACACCATGGATGGAAAGCAGCAGATGAAGTGATTTTTTACTCCGTTGGTGTCATTGCTGTATGGCGTTCCAGTGTGAGCATAAATAAATAAATGATTGGTGGCTCATTTTGCAGATCGATCGTAAAGGTTGTTAAGGTTTTTGCATGTGCAATATGAAAATAGTGTTTTGAAGACAGCACTCAGATCTATTTCAGTTCGATATTTCTGTTTACCCCCACATAATATATTGTCATAACTAATAGTAATAACAAAAGGTCTTATTATTAATAGAAAACCGAGACCACACACCACCACAACACAACATTATTTTCCTGCAACGCAATTTAAAAAAAAGAACAGTTGCTCATGATGCCAAGCCACAAGATTCTATGAAACGCAAATTCGGAAAACCTGAAACATTACAAAACATTCCGAATGCAGATCATGACGATGATTAATCATCACAGCGTCTGTTCCGGGAAGGGACCTTGGGGCCGAGGTGAAGGCCATTGGTGCGTCGCCCGGCCGACGAACCGCGCGGGTAAACATGGCGGCTGAAAATGGCGGGAGAACGCGCTGGAAGCGGCGCGGGCGCAGATGCACTTTATTGCGTACTTGTTTATGAGTTTTTGGTAGGTATTGGTGGTTCTGATATAACTATATTTGTGTGTATTCTAACTAATATTATAAAATGCGAAAGCGAGTTTGTTTATTACGCTTTCACCCTAAAATTACTGAACGTATTTGGATGGAATTTGGCACACAGATAGACCATGACCTAGGTAAGGACATAAGCTACTTTTTATCCTGGATTGCAGACGAAGTCGCGAGCAATAGCTACTTAGGTATACGATGAATTCCAGGATTGAAATGCATAATTACAGGAGTAGGTATCTGAAATTGGTAAAATTATGATTAAGGTAAGATTTTGTTAGTGTACGTATTGTATCATTATAAATAATTGACATATTTATAAATAGTATTAGATAGCAGTGGTGGCCCAGTGGTATCGGCCGCGACTTACGAATTGTAGGTCGTAGGTTCGAACCCAGACAGGCGCTTTACTTTGTGTAAATTATTTCATCACTACTGCTCTCAAAACGGTGAAGGAAAACATCGTGAGGAAACCGGCATGTCCTAGAACCAAAAATTCAAAGACATGTGACATCTAACAACCCGCACTGGGCCCGCGTGGTGGATTACGGCCGACTCCCTCTCACAGAGAAGAGGCCTGTGTCCCAGCAGTGGGAACATTATAGGCTGATTATCAAATTAGATACATGATTTCTTCAGGTAACATGCATTCCTAAATACAAACGTCTGCTGAAAATAGCCGACGGTGTGCACGGCTAGATAACAGCGTAGTTGAAAATAAATATGTGCGTAGTTGCATTTTATAAATGTTTTATATTGGATTTATTTGCTCGTTTTCTGTTTAAAAAATCGATGCTTTTGAAAGTCCACTGGACAGAAAATCCAGAGGATTCTGCACTGGTTGATTTGATTGTATCCGCTGTAGTCAATTTATGAAGATTATTACTTATCCCCCTTATTTCTAAGAAATATATTTTTATATTAATATTCAAAAAATCTGTAATAATAATTTAATGTATAATTTAGAATAATTTGATCTGCAAAAATATAACGTTCCAGGTCAAACTTATTATTTGCATCATTGGGCCCGGATTTTTCCATCAATATACCAAGTACTTAACTAAAATATATTTTGATCTCATACAGCTAAGTTACCTGTCTATTACTCGTAACATTTCGAGAAACAACTCTTGGTAATATCACAGCTTTTTAACGTGATTTGGATTGTGATCACATTTTTAGAACTAACGACAGTATATATTACTTTTAGAGTGAAAACAAGAAACGGGGGAATCAGTTCTAACCTATTTATACAGGAGAGGCAAACCTTTTGGACCGTCGAATTCGGTGCTCATCATTGAGCCGATCAATTTGAGCTGACAAATTAAATGGTCCCTTCCTTAGGGAGGTGGTAGGGAATATTATGTAGGTAGTATATATAAGCTAATGTCTATGCTAATGTCTTAAGTAACTATGTTCAGCAAAATAAGGAATCATCACGTCATCGTCATCACTGGCAGCGTTGATTTTATTTGTATTTTTTTATTTTTGGCAAATTCTAAAAATAACATTGCCTTATATTTATTTATTTATTTATTCATAGGAGAACCAACAGCTATAACAGAAGCATAACAATATAATATGAGACATAAAGCCAATTACAGGTTCTCACGGGTAGAGACAGAAAATGTATTAGAAATCTTAGGATCACTAACAAGCACGAAAGAAAAAAAAAATACAAATATAAGGTATATAAGCACTATGCACTTTTAAAAAAGTCAGCGTTCAGCCGAGCACGTGCAGAATAGGTTTTAGTGGTAAATGGGTCAAATGAGAATTCTTTGCAAAGAATATTAAAGTCCTTACTCGCTCGCACCATGTATGAGTTTTGCCTGTAGTTAGAAGAGGAAAAGGGAATGGAAATCGGCGGATTAAATCTAACTGATCTCTGAGGGACATTGAAACGCAGTTTATGCAGGAGATCAGGACAGTCAACCTCGTTAGATATAATTTTTAAAAGGAAAGTGCAATCTGCTAGCCGACGACGATTTATAAGTGGCTGCAGGTGAAATCTCTTGCACAGATTTATGTAATCATCAGAGTGGTATGGTATACGTAGCCGAAAACATAGAAACCGAATAAATCTTTTTTGTATATTCTTAATACGATTAATGTATTTGCCATAGCAGGGGTTCCAAATTTGTGACGCATATTCAAGATGACTTCTCACAAAAGAGCAATAAAGAATCTTAAGGGTTTTGGCTTTCTTGAAACAACCCGCGAGTCTCATAATAAAACCCAATGACTTCGAAGCTTTGGCCACTATTTGCTCAACGTGCACGTCAAATAAGAGTTTTGAATCATGAAAAACGCCTAGGTCGCGTACACCGTCGCATCTCTGTAATAGCTGCCCTTTAAGTTTATAAGTTGTAGGGAGAGGGACGCGTTTTCTACTAAAGGAGATTACTGAACATTTAGCAGGGTTCAAATCAAGTTTGTTAATCAAGCAATAATCATCCAATCGTACCAGGTCAGATTGGAGAGCATCCATGTCATCGTCTGATGATATTGCAGAACATATCTTCATATCATCAGCAAAACAAAGTAAGTTTGACTTGTGGAAACACGAGTCGATGTCCCCCACATAAATGATAAAAAGCAACGGACCAATCAAGGAGCCTTGAGGAACACCACTAGGAGCTGAAACCCAGCTCGACATGTAATTACTAATAACAACAGCTTGTGATCTGTTTTCAAGGTATGAAGTAAACCAACGAAGTAGATCTCCTCTGATACCGTTGTTAAAAAGCTTTGTTATAAGGATATTGTGGTCAATTCTATCAAAAGCCTTACTGTAATCCGTGTAAACGACGTCAACCTGTGCCCCATTGTCCATTCTGTCCGTTAGAAAGTCATTGAGCAGAGCCAGGTT
This sequence comes from Amphipoea lucens, assembly GCA_947508005.1. Lineage (NCBI taxonomy): Eukaryota > Metazoa > Arthropoda > Insecta > Lepidoptera > Noctuidae > Amphipoea > Amphipoea lucens. Next base: position 19,692,284 of record OX382372.1, read on the forward strand.
AGAGACAGTTGAACGGCCCTTAAGAAATCCGTGCTGAGAAGGGCTAAAAGACTGACTCAGCGCTGCGTAAACTTGGTTGTAGACAACCCTCTCCAACACTTTTGCTAATATGCACAGTTTGGAAATAGGTCTGTAATTAACTATTTCGTTTTTGTGCCCTTTCTTATGCACCGGAGTTATAAAGGCAGACTTCCATATTTGGGGAACAGAACGTATATAATTGTATCAAATTATTATGTTATATTTATAATCACTTTTTCAATTTTATAGGATTATTCCACTTTGTCCCACCGGCCGCCCCACTGGTGGGGCAAAGTGGAAGTCAAAAATTTTGCAGTGGAATCTGCCCCACTAAATCGAAATAGTGGGGCAGATTCCACTGCTTTAAAATCCTGTTGGATTCTGTCCCACTAGGGTTGGCGCCTTAGCATAAACGTACAAACATTTTATTTTCGCAAATTTTGTATTTCCTAGTTGTTTCTGGAAGGATATAAGGGATGTAAATCGCAGATTAATTAAACGATTTGTTACAAGCATTTGTAACATGTAGCGTTGGAGTAAGAATGACCAAACCGTCATTTACCAACACAATAGACGTGCATTTGGCCATTTGCATTTCTTATCAGTATAGTTCATTTTGAGACCCACTCTTTCGGAGGCTCTACTGAGATCATCGAGCATTCGTACAGAAACCTCGATGCAGCATCCACTGCCGCGAAGTATTTCCAACATTCCGTTTCAATTGGATTCGTAACAGCATCTATATACTAAGACGTGGAAGAATGTTTTTTGCACAATTGAAGCAATAACTGAGGTTCTGATCGACTTTCATTCTTGGGAATAATGGGAATGGGATGGGATGGAATCGCGACAAATATGACACTCTGGTTTGGCCAATGGTTTCTAGGTAAATATCAATTTCATGTATGTAGCCCCTGAAACCTAGGATCAAGCGAAGCAGCTGACACAATAAAGTTGTGATAAATGTTATTAGGCGTTTACTAGCCAGTGAAATAAACTTAAAAAGAAACGTCTAATCTGTTTTTCATAGCAACGAAAATAATACAGTTGTAAAAATCTTTGACACAATTAAATACGATTGTATTGTAGAAAGATTTCCTAAAAAAAAAAATATTATCTTCACAAACTGTGACTTAGTGCCGACGAGTGTTAACACTGGTTTTTAGTACATTGTAAGTATTTGCGTGTTTATTTTTCCATGGAATTATATGATTTGTGTTGATTATTATGATAATAAATATTTTTGTACGTTTGTTTCAGCTTTACAAAAATGGCAGATGATTCTGTAGTAGGATGCTCAAGTCGATGCACCGGCATTAAATATGACGGCGCTTCGATCTTTTGAGAGTGTCAAGAGACGTCAAGAATGACAAGCGCAGGTTGACGTTTCTTCACTCTGACGCAACCCCGGGCTCTTTTGCTGGCTGCGGTCAGACGAGGCAGAGATTCGTTTGCATCGCGCTCAGGCAAAACGTGTTCGGTGGAGCGTCGCCGTATTCCAATTAATTAGAAAGAGTATTGTAATGCTGTTAATATTTAGTTAAAATAATAATCGTGTATAGTTCATCTTCAACACGTGGTTTTAATTCTCCTCGCCCGCCTACCCACGATAGCTCGGCAGCTGTTATGGACCCAGAATTGACTGATGATGGCCATGTGCCGTTAAATATATAAATGGTGGAAAAAGCATTTTAAGAGCCGGGCATCAGTACTATTTAAAGAGAACGTACAAGAATGCCTCTGAAATATGGGAATACTGTAACAGAAGGAGAAAAAAATGCACTGGGTCCATTGTAGTGAGAGTGTGACGTTGCAAAACTAAATAGTAGCGACATCTATCGTGGAATAGCAGCGGGCGTACGTCATGGTGGTTTACGTGACGCAAGATGGCGTTGGTGTCTTTATGTTCAGTAAATTAATTACAGGTTTATTAGTTTGTCGGCGCGTCTAGAGAATTGGTTCGGTGATGCCAACCTCTTTGGTTAATATTGTTTTTTTTAGAAGATATGTCAACTGTCAATTTGACGTAACACCATGGACTGGGGAGGCGGCCCGCCATTATAAGAACAAGACTACAAGAGAAAAGTGAGGGATACATTCACATGGGTTGATCGTAAGTGACGATATTGATTGGAGGAATTGTGCTATGATATCCAATTGTGTGTAAATTGATTGCGCTCGCGCCCCACGTACTTGGTGGAATGTCATTCATGCATTATCGTTAATTAAATAATTGGATTAGACATCCTGTGATTGTTCATAAAGACTTTCATAATACTTTCAACTCCTCGCCCGCAAACCTACGCAACATAGCCTCTTCTGATAAAGTTGATCTATTCCCTTTATCAGAAGTGGGATTCAGAGGGCAAGATATTGAGGAGATTTGTGAGATTCCATTAGAACAACCTGTGATCAATGAAATTTCCAAGGGACATCATGATGAAAGTCTCCTTGGGAACATGGATACTCTTTTATCACGCCTGCAGACTGCAACTCAAGCTACTCCAGCAAGTCATGCCTCAAAAAAACTAATGAAGTTTGACCCTGATAATTCTGAACTAGATATTGAAGAACACAACTCTTCAGGATTTTAAGCAAAGTGTCATTAAAGAGACGCAGTGAGGATTGTGATTCTTCAGAAACTAAAACTTGTGATTACTTCAACAAAAAGCATCAACTTAACCAGTCAAGCGGCGCGCGTTGCCCATTGGCGACGAAACAATAGAAAATCAGTTGTGTCTCATTAGCAGAGCTTGACAGATGAAACACGGTTTGGAGGAACTTGCTTCTATCGTGGAAGTAGAGAACACAAGCTAGAAAAATGCCGCAAGCGACGCAATACAGATAGTCAAAAGTCAAGACCAATGGAGAAGGAAAACTCTGTTACATGTTTTGGGAAGCCTGGACACATTAGTACAACCTGCCCAGGAAAGAAGTCTGGAACTGAACAACATGCAGCACGCAGATAAGTGCAGATTTGCAAACATAAAATAATGAGAGGTATCCTGTCAACATCAACTGGTGAGGTAATTTTGTTTCTTTTTGATAGTGGCAGTATTACAGACATATAGAAAGTTCTTCATAGATGGTGTGCCTTTACGTCGCGTGACCACAGGTGAGTTACCTTATAGACCCATGTAAAACTGTTCAGACTGTTCAGAGGCGTCCCTATCGGTTATTACCTGCTGAAAAAGAAATCGTAAATGATAAAGTGCTGACTTTAAAAAAATTCTGCCTCAAACATACCATTGAATTGCACCTGGTTGCTACAGGGCTAATGGACAGGTCGATCGCGTAATGCGTACGCCTATAAACCGTAGTAGAAAATGATTCTAATAAAGTTTGGCGCGACGAACTTCATGATGTTCAACTTGCTCTTAATAGTACTCGATTTAGGATACCGGGATACACACCCACTGAACTCGTGTTCGGTATTTAAGCCGAGTCGTTGGGTATTTCTAAAATTTCATCCAATATCAGTATGAATACTCTCACTCGCGCAAATTTAGAATGTATCGAAACGTCGCATCCCGCGGAAGCAAACAGGCTGCAGCAGCCGATACTCAAAGATTAACCGCGGTAGGGCACAACTACGGCCTTATGTGCATGGTTTGTTCTTATCAAAGGTTGAGAACGCAACCAAACCAAACTATCGCGTAAATTACGGGGTCCGAACTCATCTGCTTTAAAATGTTTGCTCCGAACTGAAACCCATGACTGGTACGAACCGCATAAACAAATACATGCGTCTAGTACCCAGAGGGTTTGAAGGATTAGTAGAATTAGCATCAAATATGATTAATGATAAGGAGGCCGAGACGGCACGTGATTTGGGACAACTTGAAGAAATACTCGTATCACCTATTGATAGCGATAGTGATACTCTCTCGGTGTTCAGTGAGGGCACTCTGACCGCCAGTTCAGGAACCCTTACAGCTTCGCACTCTGAATCGCATTCGTTCATTCATAAAGCGGATGTACATTAAAATGAAAGTACGTTGTTGAGATACTTCATAAACACGCAAACACAGTAGAATTTGCTAAGCGTAGTCGTAAGGGCCCAGTACGCCCGGTCTACGCCGCATAGTGAGTTGGTGGCTAGTCGTAAGGGCCCAGTACGCCCGGTCTACGCCGCATAGTGAGTTGGTGGCTAGTCGTAAGGGCCCAGTACGCCCGGTCCATACAACATGGTGACTTGGTTGTTGGTCGAAGGGGCCTAGTACGCCCGGTCCATACAACATGGTGATTTGGTGGTTGGTCGAAGGGGCCTAGTACGCCCGGTCCACACCGCATGGTAAGTTGGTGGTTGGTCGAAGGGGCCTAGTACGCCCGGTCCATACAACATGGTGATTTGGTGGTTGGTCGAAGGGGCCTAGTACGCCCGGTCCACACCGCATGGTAAGTTGGTGGTTGGTCGAAGGGGCCTAGTACGCCCGGTCCACACCACGTAGCAATTTGGTGGCTAGGTCAAGGTGTATAGTACGCCAGCCTACGCCGCATGGCGATTTGGTGATTTGACGAGAGGGCCAAGCGCGCCCAGCACACGTTATGTTTTATTGATATGGTTGAGGTTGTGCTACTTCTTAGTGAGAGACCATTAAATGTTAGTCTATACGTGTGCATGTCAGGAATGGACAGTCGTAAGGGCCCAGTACGCCCGGTCCATACAACATGGTGACTTGGTTGTTGGTCGAAGGGGCCTCGTACGCCCGGTCCATACAACATGGTGACTTGGTTGTTGGTCGAAGGGGCCTAGTACGCCCGGTCCATACAACATGGTGATTTGGTGGTTGGTCGAAGGGGCCTAGTACGCCCGGTCCACACCGCATGGTAAGTTGGTGGTTGGTCGAAGGGGCCTAGTACGCCCGGTCCACACCACGTAGCAATTTGGTGGCTAGGTCAAGGTGTATAGTACGCCAGCCTACGCCGCATGGCGATTTGGTGATTTGACGAGAGGGCCAAGCGCGCCCAGCACACGTTATGTTTTATTGATATGGTTGAGGTTGTGCTACTTCTTAGTGAGAGACCATTAAATGTTAGTCTATACGTGTGCATGTCAGGAATGGACGAGCTGACCAATGGAATGTTATTGCCTCTGGTAATTCAGATGCGCAATATCACTAAGCGCACGAGGGCGTGCGATAGTCAGGGTGGCCGTGTCGGCGCGTCTAGAGAATTGGTTCGGTGATGCCAACCTCTTTGGTTAATATTGTTTTTTTAGAAGATATGTCAACTGTCAATTTGACGTAACACCATGGACTGGGGAGGCGGCCCGCCATTATAAGAACAAGACTACAAGAGAAAAGTGAGGGATACATTCACATGGGTTGATCGTAAGTGACGATATTGATTGGAGGAATTGTGCTATGATATCCAATTGTGTGTAAATTGATTGCGCTCGCGCCCCACGTACTTGGTAGAATGTCATTCATGCATTATCGTTAATTAAATAATTGGATTAGACATCCTGTGATTGTTCATAAAGACTTTCATAATACTTTCAACTCCTCGCCCGCAAACCCACGCAACATAGCCTCTTCTGATAAAGTTGATCTATTCCCTTTAAGTTAATTAAAACAAATAAACAAACATTCATAATTCACCATATTTAATTCAAAAACAATGTCTAACAAATTAAAGATAAAAATTGATAAGGAATCTACTTATATAGTCTGTGGAAGATTATTCGAGAAACTAGCAGATTGGTTTGGAAAAAAACGGTGTCCGGTGTCCGGTCTTTGACGATGAAGAACACGAGGCTGGGGGCTGTTTGAGAGGGGCTTTATCCTGAGAGGAACGGGATGTGCCCAAATAACCCGATAGGGTTTTTAATATAAATCCAGTAAAAGCAGAATCCTGTGAGTATTCAACCATTTGCTTTATTCTTGCTGGATAGCCTATAGCCCAGGTTTCTTGCATGTGTGTTTTGACACGAGGACGTTGTTACAGGTCTGGCTTGTTATGCTAGCCTACTTTTGATTGGTGCTATGCGCGGTAAATTGATGCCTTGATGTTGCACCGTTGTGTGATGATTTGGAATTCATCAGAGCGCAGGTGGCTTTAAGATTATCCCTTGCGGTGTGGTCATTCGACGTTCAAGAAGGCTTTACTTAGCCTAATCCCGCTGATGAGGGAAGTTCGCCACTCCAGAGCCCTGATTCACAAACATACGACAGGTTATCGTATCAAAAACCTGACATTTCGATAAGCTGATTTGACTTCCCCTCAACAGCAAATAGCTGTTAGAAGAGCGGGCGTCTATTTGATTTAAACTGACAAAATTTTCGGGTTTTGGACTTGTGAATAGCATTGAGAAGACTCCTACGATAACAATGATTAATGTTCGATACGATACGGAAGCATATCGAGTGTTTGTGTATAAGGGGGCTGGTAAAGAAAGCGTCACCATCTAGTCCGTAGGCCGCGTTCGCGTGCGCCCACAGGATTCTCCTGTAAGCGAAGCCAAGGACCGAAGATCCGTCAACTGATTGAGTTCAACTGAAGTCAACTGATTGAGTTCAAAACTGACGTCAACTGACTGAGTTCAAAACTGAGAGGTTTTCAGTGTAAGATTATAATTTAACCTATGAGAGAGTTAGGCCTTTTGTAAAAAACTAGGTGTTAAGACCAGTTGTTGTAAAGATATTGTGTCTCGGGTTTGCTTAGCATAACTATTAGTTATTTTCCCCATATGAGCACAGTCCAAATAGGTCGACACATGTAGGATGAGCTAGGGTTGTTAATTTGTTCCCTCGCGGACTCGCTATAGCGACTCTGAGAAACTGCTATTGTCTCATTGCAGGTGCTCACCGATACCACTAGGAACGGCTAGTTGTGTGGGTGAATGCCGTAGTGTCAGGGAAAGATGCGTTAATTTAGCGGCTCGCCACGTTTTTTGTATGTGTACCTTAATTTTGTATAATTCCAATAAACTTTGTATTGTGTAAGAAGGTACTTGTTTAATTGAATCTTTTCCTAGCAGAATATACCCTATAAATTTACTTTAGCACGGTGGTGAGTAGTATAGTTCAAATAGAAACCATCATCAGCTTGTTTCCAATTAATTTCTGCAAACTACTCAAGGGCCGGGTTACAAGAGTAAGTACCGTCATGTTAAGATGCTTACGTACGCGCAAGTAATATTTGCTGAATCACTTTCTGTCATATAGGCCTGCCTACCTTTAAAAAAAATATATAGTTAGATACTTACCCCCTTATTCATCAAACTTATCAAACCTATTTTAGTTAAAATGGGGTTTGTCTCTTTCTTACACACAGAAATGACAACGTGACAGATAAAGACAAACGTTCTATAAACCTATTTTAGATAAAATAGGGATAAAATAGGATTATGAATAACAGGGTTATAGTTTGTCAAACTATAAGTATTTTTGGAGCCCGTGGCTGAATAATAACAGCCGCACAGGTCGCACAAATATTTAATTTAATTTAAAAATTTAATTTAATTTAAAATTGCATAATATCTGTTATTTTAAAAGTTTAGTGTACATTGTTATATTTTATTAATAAAAAAATTCGAAAATAAAATGTTTGTACCTTTATTCTAAGGCGCCAACCCTAGTGGGGCAGAATCCAACAGGATTTTAAAGCAGTGGAATCTGCCCCACTATTTCGATTTAGTGGGGCAGATTCCACTGCAAAATTTTTGACATTCCACTTTGCCCCACCAGTGGGGCGGCCGGTGGGGCAAAGTGGAATAATCCATTTTAATTTTAATATACAAAATATTAACATCTCTACTTGATGGCTATTTCTAAGTATTTGTTATTTGAGTGTTTGGGCGCTGATAGCCGAAATACAAGCTTTCGCCTAGTTCGGCCACAGATGTCTAATTAATTTGTAACAAGAAATTATAGCCTATAAGATAAAACAATATTGAATAAACTTATATTATAATAATAACAGAAATCAATATCTTTTCCATGATGTCAATGATACGTGTTAAGACAGGTACCAAAGTAACTCTCGTGCACCATCTACCACGGTAGATGTGTAATATCCATTAGAATGGTTCAACGCCAACCCTGGGACAAAACTGGTGCTATCTTTTTATCTTTGACAAGCACAAATCTGAAAGCAAGCTGAGAAGTTGTTAGAAAATGCATCACAAACAACTCAATCCATATTGAAGCAGCTAAGATATTCCTCTACTATTTTGCTGGTACTATTAAGATGAAGTTAAGATTCAGACTGAATATCCTACGATACGAGGCCTCCCACAAGGTAGACCGACGACCTTGTGAAGGCCGCAGGAACTCGTTGGATGCGAACAGCACAAAACCGGTCGAAGTGGAGGTGCTTGGGGGAGGCCTACGTCCAGCAGTTGACGTCTTTCGGCTAAAATGATGATGATGATCCTACGACAGAACCATAGGAACCAAGGACACAGGAATCTCCCCCTTGATCTTATGAACTATCGAAGAAATAATACTGCTCTCAAAAAGGACGATCTCTGGACGGCGACATACATCCTCGGGTATCTATAGGATTATCAGAGCCAACGTCTCTGAATATAAAAAGGTAATTGCAGATCTTATCACTGCTCAAATGAAATCTCTGGTGTCGACTGCACCCGAGACTACGGATGTGGTTGAATGAGATGTATCTCTCATGGACAAACGACAAAGAGTTCTATATTCTCGTGGCGGCATTTGATATGTACCTACTTCCACCGTTCCCGCTATCCAACTTTGCCAACATGAGGATAGGCACTACAGGATTACGCTTTCGGGATTATTGTTATTTTCCTTTATTTCATTATTTACATATAAATTATATTTTTAAATATTAGGATATAAAATATATAAAAACATTTAATTATATAAAAACATTTAAAAATATAAAAAACTAGCTGCGCCCCGCGGTTTCACCCGCATAAGTCTCGATCCCGTGGGAATATCGGGATAAAAACTATCCTATGTCCTTTCTCAAGTTCCAAACTATGTTTGTACCAAATTTCACACAAATCGGTTCAGTAGTTTAGGCGTGAAGAAAAGACAGACAGACAGACAGAGTTACTTTTGCATTTATAATATTAAGTTTGGATAGTAGCCCACCGGTATCGGGAACAGGGTCCAAGCTGCCGGCGGTCAGAGCTCCAGAGAGAGGAACCTCCTAACAATGCGGGCCGTGTCCAGAAGTACCGCTTTCTGAATCAAGCCCTTGATCCAGCTGCCCAACGAGAGCCTCCTTAGGTGTTGGTCGAGCCTCTTGGCTATTAACCCATTGGCAGTCACGACTATCGGCACAATGATCGCTGAGTCCACATCTCACATGTCGACAACTTCGCGAACCCGAGTCAAGATACTTAATTTTATTTATTATTATGTTTTACACACTGCTGAGCTAATAATACCCAGCAGTGTGGATCAAGGCTGTCAAAGGAAGGGGGGGCTATGCCTCCGCCGTTTTGTGCCATGCTTCCGTGGTCTGTGGTCTCATTCAGGTGTCCCGCGCGACTTTCTTGAGGACCCACAAAAGGTCGCGGGAAGGACCCTGGCTGTTGGTTTGCCAAAACTCCTTCTACCGTCTCTCAGTATTAACAAGCAATATTTTAAAATATCTATAATAAAAATAAAACAAATCTAAATGGCGATGTTGCAAATGGCTCGCACTGTAAATGTATCGCGGGATACGCTGCGAACATGGTTGCATTTTATTACTGAGTAATGTTCTGTGGTTGAACTAAATTCAGTTTGAAAATATATCTTCACAGTTGTTCTCTCTCGTTTATTTTAATTTGGACCTAATATTTTTGTATTTTGTGATAAGGAAAATAGTATGTTATTTTTTTGTTTGTAAGGTTTATTTTTGTATGTCATGTTTGTCTGCCTCGTTGATATAATGGTCGCATGCGCTACTGCTAAGCACGAGGGGTCCTGGGTTCGATTCCCAGGTCGGACAACGTGTTATTGGTTTTTTCCCATCGGGTATTTCTCAGTTGTAGCCCATTTAACAACTATTAAATAAAAAAACATTATATTTTTTATAAAATAATATATTAATTTGGACGAGACGACGAACGTCTGTCGACGTTGTCCTGTCCAAATTTCAATAATTCATACAAAAATCCCTTAGAAAAAAGCACTTTCAGTTTTTCCCGAATTTACAATTTTCCGGGCCTACTTATATTTTTCTTTCCCTGAAAACCTTATCTGGACTATAACGAATATTTTAAAACAATAAAATAGTCAAATCTTTCCAGCCGTTCTAAAGTGATGCGCTTTCCAACGAACAGCATTAAGTTTTTATTTATACAGGGTAAAATTTAATTGGCTAGCAAAACTGCAGACGTGATGCGTATATTGGATATCGATAGTATTTAACACTTTAAAATAAAAACAAAAAAGATTTTAAGTTTTTTTTGGGTTCAACGATCGCTGGATGTTTTGTTACTTGAAGTACTTATGAGTTGAGAAAATATGTTTTCTTTAGTTTTGTCGTGTTAAAATATTGATACTCATCACATCTGTGAAATTTATTGGATATTTCAAGTGATTAAACTAACTACTAACTACGGTCGGTGACGCAAAAAAAAAATTGTCAAAATATTATTTTTTTTGTTTTATCGTGTTACATATCAATATTATGTTTTCTTTAGTTTTGTCGTGTTGAAATATTGATACTCATCACATCTGTGAAATTTATTGGATATTTCAAGTGATTAAACTAACTACTAACTACGGTCGGTGACGCAAAAAAAAAATTGTCAAAATATTATTTTTTTTGTTTTATCGTGTTACATATCAATATTATATTTTCTTTAGTTTTGTCGTGTTGAAATATTGATACTCATCACATCTGTGAAATGTATTAGATATTTCAAGTGATTAAACTAACTACTAACTACGGTCGGTGACGCAAAAAAAAAATTGTCAAATTATTTTTTTTTTGTTTTATCGTGTTACATATCAATATTATGTTTTCTTTAGTTTTGTCGTGTTGAAATATTGATACTCATCACATCTGTGAAATTTATTGGATATTTCAAGTGATTAAACTAACTACTAACTACGGTCGGTGACGCAAAAAAAAATTTTTCAAATTATTTTTTTTTTTTTTTGTTTTATCGTGTTACATATCAATATATCCATTACGTCCGCAGAGTCCCGCTAGCTAATTTAATTTTACCCTATAGATAGAAGATAGATTGACCCAAACAATCGAGAAAAACCGCAAAATTAACTACCGTATTTAACTCCAAAGAGATTGAACATTTTAATGAACCTTATTACAAGATAAGTACCTGATTACATACTTAAATGCCCCCTTGTTTCACGCGGAGTACAAATTATGTTCCCACTAATAACATTATCATAATTATGTGCTTTTAGCTAACTTGTTGTAAGTACAGATGTTTCTGATCGGTGCTAATATACTTAAGGGCACGATTTAATGACACGAATTATTTCGCGTCTTCACCGCAAAGTCGCCACGCGGCGGCTGCGCGGCGGCTGTGCGGCGGCCGCGCGCGCAAAATTACTGCAAATTCAAAGTGATTGATTGAAGGTCACGCGGCCACCGCACGGCCGCCGCGCGGTGGCCGCAAGAAATTTTTCGCGCCGTCTAACTGCGGTTTAAGTGCGGTTGCAGCGTGTCAGTTCATGGTTAAGAATCAAGGAGTTTATCTTTAAATGTTTTAAGACCTCGACGTTTTAAGACGAAGAAGAGAGCAGTGGTGGCCCAGTGGTAAAGGTCGCGACTTCCGAGTTGTAGGTCGTAGGTTCGAGCCCAGACAGGCGCTTTATTTTGTGTAAATTATTTCATCACCACTGCTCTCAAAACGGTGAAGGAAAACATCGTGAGGAAACCGGCATTTCCTGAAGACATGTGACATCTACCAACCCGCACTGGGCCCGCGTGGTGGATTACGGCCCACTCCCCTCTCACGGAGAGGAGGCCTGTGTCCCAGCAGTGGGAACATTATAGGCTGATTATGTAAGAGTAATCTTCATAGTTAATAGAAAGCGAAGGTGGCGATTTTAGGAACTGCCTTTGTGTCTAAATATGGAGTGATTAGCGTTATTTTATGTAAATCTAATTTAGTGTATATACACAGTCTATTGCTTTAGTACTTTAGTGTATTTACACTTGCCTTTTTATGTCGTTCAAATTTTATTTAAATAACACTTCCAGCTGAATTGTATATCTGTGTAGACCAAAATGGCGACACCTGCGCATCGCTTACGATCTAATTATGACTATGCACCATCGGCGTTTACATGAAAAAGTTTCAGTAGTAAGTACCTATTTCAATAAATACAGATTTTCAGTTTTACTTAGAAAAATGCAAATGTTTTGACTGCGAGGAAATTCAAAGCTCAGACTAGGTCTATTTCACCAGTTGACCTATTGACCGAACTACGAAAGAAAAAAAAAATCATAAGTAACAATCACATACCCAGAACCTTCACAAAAAGAAATTGTTTTAAAAATAACTAAGTATGTGAAACCGGTTAAATCTCAAACGGGAATGCCTATGCCTGCCTCATTATCGTTTCAGCCCGGATTCCCTCACTGTTTGGCATCGGCCTCCCCTTTCTTCTGCCATACTAACCGGTTTCGTGCGTCTTCCATCTCACCAGTGGCGTTTCCCGTGACTTTGATGGTATCATAAACCCAACGCGCTTTTGAACGGCCCTGATTTCTTTAGCCTAACTTTGGCCAGCATTCAGTCACACCTTTATTCCATCGGTCATCTCCTCGTCTAATTAAAATCCCTACATTAGTTTAAGTAAACAAAATCGAGTAAATATCCAGCTAGTATTTTTTAACTGTTCCACAAAACACTCACAGCAGCTAATTCAAAACAGCTCGAAAAGCATCGATAAACCTATAGTTAAGCAATTAGTTAAACAATCGTATCTCTACTTCTGTTAGAACAGTTTATGAGACATGCAGTTAAACTTTAACGTACGTTCCTAGTTCAGTTTGAGCGCCAGATAATTGCGCCGCTCAGATCTAAATGGAGCAAAGACGTAGTTTCTAGAATGTAGATGTGAGAGGGTGTGTAGTAGTGAACAAAGATGTGCAGATGCTGTGCTGTCATTGTAGGGTTAATGTTGATGTAATATGGAGAACTTTTCACGCTAAGTTTGACTGATATGCAGTATATTGTGCATTGATGAGCGTGAGATAGGCAGTGAGAAACAAAGATCTTGCTAACTGTTTTTTATGATACGAGTAGGTATATAGGGTCCCATTAAAATAGATGGACAAATTTTTACACAGCGCTCAGTACGTCTAACCAAAGATATCCAAGCAAAAACAAACACTGATTAAAGTGATTTTATTTTAATCAGTGTTTTTATTTTGACCTAAAATAATAAATTGCCGGCACTTAGTGTATTTTCGTTAGCTGATTATTTTTCATGTAAGTATCTAATGCGTTTTTCTTATATATTTATTTTTACCATCGTCCTTATTTTGGTGGTCTCAATGATTTCTAAAAGTTTGGCCGTCTATTTTAATGGGACCTTAAATAAATATGCAAAATGAACTTTTGAGAGAACTTTGTTTACACAGTGCTTCGGCATTTATAATAATATAAATCAATGACAATGTTATTATCTCCTCTCAAACAGCATCTTATATATCTCGTCACCACCCTTGGTTGACTGGTAGAGAATGCCTCCGCTGCGCTCCGCTTTTATACCTTATGTGTGCGAGAATTTTAAATAAATAAATGTCAGAAAAATGGAATCTAGGTATACTCCAAATAGAGTAATTTTAGACACAGATAATTTGTTTCATAAATTGATTACGCGCTGCTTTTAAAATAAAGACCGCAAACCCATATACAGTGTGGCGATTAGGTTATCACATTAATTGAAACCACGTATTCTACATCACGTATTTTAAATATACACAATTAAAATTATTCATAACAATTAACATTCTAGCCGTGGTACAGTCAGCATCAAAAGTCGATTAACACTATCATTTTTACATGTTATTAAATTGACAACAACTTTTTTCAATAAACTGATTTTTAGCTTTTCACATAATAGACAAGAGCATATATTCAAAAAAAAAATCTTCTGCTGCAATTTTGAACAAATATTTTGCTCAATAAGTAAGATTTAAAAAACTGAAGTGTTAATCAACTTTTGATGCTGACCGTACCTAATATGAAAACCATAAAAATGAATCGCCGAAATGTATGTACGCGCATAACTTCCGAAGGACTGCACTAAATTGGATAATAATTTTTGTTGTGTTCGGTATTGCCAGGACAAGGTTTTTATGAAAGAAAATTTCGGAAAATCGAAAAGATTTTTTTTAAATTTTTTTTTGTAAAATTGATTATTTTATTTTTTTTAACAAAGAAATAACAACTTTTAATAACCGCTGTACTGTTTAATGTGTTAACCTAATCGCCACAATAGGTAAGTTTTGCGGTGTTCATTAGTTCTCAAATCCAACAATACCGTTTGTCTTTGTCAGTTCAAAGATACTAATTGTTTTGATCCATTTCAATCAATTCTGTTAAACTGTCAAAACGAAAGCGATGCCAAATTGCAAGATGGACCCTCGTTTGCTGGAAGCACGGTCAAGTTTCTGGTTTGCTGTCAAACACCATGGATTGAGATTGGTAGATTAAAATAATAACGAGTTGTCGTAGGTAGATGTAAATTGATGATGATGAGAAAACAATAATGTTGTTGTTGTATAAGTCTCCAGAAAATTCAAGATTTCCTATTAATTACGTCTAGACAGGTTCTTTGAAATAACTTGAAATATTACTGTCAGATATTTATACTTCCAGTGGGTGGGTGGGCACATATTTTTGCAATTTGAGCGGCACTTATTGCGATATAGAAGAAAACTCGAAACATTATACTGTTAGGTTTTTATGCTGACAAAGTGATGTTAGATATTTTGTCTACACCCATGCTATAAATCCTATATAAAAGTTTCTGAAACAGTTAGCTTATTGCCAACATTAAAACAACCAGTGTCATAGTAACCATAATATCATCCAAATGAGTGTTATAATGTTGTACTAAATTTCATTATGCAACTCGTTTTCAATAAAAGAACATTGTCATGCACGCTCGTTTCACTACCACAGCGCTGTAATTTAAAAAAAAGAACTTATAGGTTATTCGAATTCACGTCGTATCCCGCCGGCCACCATTTTTGTTCCATGTTAGTATTGCAAAAAAACTGTTTCAGAACCTTTTATACAGGATTCATATCATGGATGCAGATAATAAAGTCTTGTATGCAACTGTACATAATTAGGTATTAAAACACTCATGTCATGCTATTATGTTTTAATACCCCTTATTATACAACAGTAGCATAAATAAATATTTGATCACACCGAGATAACACATTTTTCTGAATTTATCTGAGTGCCTATATTAATAACCCAAGACATGTCCGATATTATTGAATTCTAAAGGGTGACATCTTTTTGAAGCCGATTCAGCATCCTATAATTTGACGTCGTTTGTCTCATCACATAGTTTTGGTGGTCGTTCGATGTAACAAATTTGTCCTTCCACAAATGATTTTTATATTTACCGTCATCTTGACTTATCAGATATTAATACACAAACACAGGTGCACTATTCGTCATTCTCATAGTCTGATGGGACGGCAATCCGACACGACCAAAGAGAGATCAGGCGCAGGACCAAAGGCTTACCATGCTTTCCGAGACACGGGGGTAACACGCCACCAACTTCCAAACTCCGGGCTGTTACAAAAAAAAATCAAAATTTAAAAACCCAATAGCACTAATCCGACACGGGAATCGAACCGAGGACCCCACGCTCAGCAGTCGCGCTTACGTCCGCGAGACCAACGGCAAGCAGCAAATAATTATGTACTAAACGACTAACTAGTTGGTAACCAGTAACCACAGATAATGCGAATCATTAGCCGACAATACGTAGAGGCGTGCCTCGTCCTAATGGCATAGCCTTATTGTTTACCTCCGATTCTATCTACCCTTGACACATAAACGGGTTGACGTTAATATTTGCGGTGCTATAATTGATGTTGTTGTAGGGTAATTGCGTAGTGTTTTATTGTATCGGTAGGTAGGAAAAAGACTGACGATATAATAGATAGCATCACGCCTGTATGCCCTGAAGGGTTACGCAGAGGAGTACCTACCTATAGTTAACTCCCGAGTAATAGGGCGCGAGCCTTTTGCCATCAACCGGGCACAAATCCAGACTCCGGGCTGCTACTGAGAAATCCCAGATAGAAAAACTAAATAACTCTTGGCTCGATTCGGGAATTGAACTCAGGACGTCGTGCCCAGCAGTAGAGCTTGCGTCGACTAAGTAGACGACGCAGTTACTGACGATGTAAGGTATGAGTATTGTAAAACAGCACTAAAAAGACATTGTAAAAACACTAATAACTCTTTCAGGCAGTTAGGAATGTTAAAAAAATGAAAGAAAGAAAGTTTAAGTAAGGCACACAACATTCAAACAAAAAAAATATGGATGGTATAATCACGCTGATTCATTTTAAATACGGTTTTACTTTCCGAAATTAAAATGACTAAAACAAGGATAATACCTCATACTCTACAACATAAGTAAAAGAAAAAAGGGGTAAAAACCCCAAAAACCAACTGCTCATCATGTACATGAGTGAGTTTTATCACATATTTCTCGGAAACATTCAAATTATTAAATATATACAAAATTTAAATACAGTATTTCAATTTACAATGACTTCATGTAGGTAAGTAATTTCTACGAAATTTTATTACTTATCATACACTTTTTGCAGTTTTTCTGAATAATTTATTTCCAGTTTAACTTTCCAAGGATTTAAATAGGTTTTTTTGTTTGTTTTCCTTTAAACATCCGTGACCTTTTAACGTTTAGTCACATTCTAATATACGTACTTTAATTAATACCTACCCATAATGTCGTGGATACCTATGGACCTTTAGCCTAATTGCGTAAAGACACGTTGATATTATATAAAAGTACGAAAAAAATTTGCACAACATTAGTTCTAAAACATGGTTTTCTGTTGCTGGAAACATTTTGCAGACACGTTCTGTGTGCAATATAGCCAGCAACATGTTTTCAGCTGCAGTTTACAGCTAGAGAGGCTTGTAGCTAAGTAATAACAGCTAAACGGGTCAATCGATCAGGTTAAGCTACGCTTGCTGCGGTTGGTCCGCAGATGGGTGACCATCTATACATACCAAGACCCCTCCGTGCCTCAGAAAGTACGTTAAGCTGTTGGTCCCGGCTGTCATTCGTGGATCTTTGACAGTCGTTACGGTTCGTCAGAAGCCCGAAAATCTGACCACCAGTCTTACCAGGGGGTATCGTATTACCTAGTAGCTGGATTGTGGAGAACAGATAGGCGGTCGCCCCATGTAAAATACTGATATTCAGCTGCATCCGGTCAGATTGGAAGCCGACCCCAACATAGTTGGGAAAAGGCTAGGCAGATGATGATGTTTTCAGCTACAATAAAACATAATGGACACAACGTTTGTTTCCCGAAGACGAGGTGTAACACACTCCTGATGACAAACGCCTCTAATTTGACAGGTACAACATTACTATTGCTTCGATTTAGTTATCGCAAACACGGATTTTAATAATGTATAATAATAATTTATCTATGCACATAAATGTTTTGTATTAGGTGCATAAGGAGGGCCCTAACCGCTATTATTTTCAAACATACTGCTCAATAAACGTTGCTTATAGGCTATCTTTCATTGTTTATCCAAGTACATAAACAAAGTCTTTTTGTCCTACTTTCCTAGGTCCAATGATTTGGGCCCGACTGATCCTAAGATACCACTAATTTCAATAGAGATCTGATGGTCCTGAAACCCAACCATCCCATGTATTGTGTTATGAGTTACAACGTTTTTGCAAATGATCCCAGTTCACGTATCTTCACGTCTTTTAGCTTTTTAGGTTAGGTTCGGCGGAGCAGCAAAGGGTATCGGAGATTGTCTATCGATGAATCAACTTATTGCAAAACAATTAATGGATAGAGGACTCTCGTCAAAGGCTTTGTTAGCCCATAAAATCATGGATGATGTGAATTGTACAGTTATTGAAAATTTGCTTTTGGCTGTTAGTCGAGTGACAAAATAATGAGCTATTAAATGACGACGACCTCAATAACACTCTCTGAACTAACTATTTACACTACGTACTAAAATAAAAAAAAGACTAACTATTATAAATAATTATAAAAACAAAAGGATATTAAGGCGTTGAAGTACTCGTCGACATCGCTGTGGATGACAGCTACACACTAATTAATATAAGATTTAAAAACAATTTTTTTGTAACAGAAGTTAGATGCTGAATCATAATAATGAATCAATTATTTATCAGCCATTTCTGTCCCACTGCAGGGCAAAGGCCTCCCTTCCCTCCTTCCACTTATCCCTATCCATTGCTGTTATACGGAGCGCAGTATCCTTGGAGTTAAACTTACTGATCGTATTAGGAACTCGATTCTGCGTTCTAAAACTCAAATTGCCGATGTAGGTCACACGGCCGCCAAGCTAAACTGGGCTGGTCACATCTGTCACATGCCGGAGGAGCTATGGGCTAAAGTAACCACACAATGGGTCCCAAACAGCAGCAAACGGCAACTCGGCAGGCCCAGAATGAGATGGCGGGACGAACTCGACTCTTTCCACAAGGATTGGCGTATAACAGCAGTAATTAATCAAATTCGTCATAAATTCTAAGTAGGTACAGATCATGTTTAAACTATTTACTAGACATTTGCTTAAACAGGTGCAATATCTATATAAATTACATTAAGGCACTCGTATAACAAAGTTTTCTATTTTACATAGCCGCAGATTTGTATATTACATTATGACTACAAGATTTAAGTCACGTAGGTATAGGGATTCGAATGACGCATGATTGGTGATTTGACCCCACGTGGGTATTTATCTAAATAGGATGAGAGAACCAGTTGTCAGCGTCAATGAATTGCGTTGTTCACTTACGACGAAATACTACTACGTCTATATTGTAATTGTACTTATGTGATAAAATAGGTATAAGATAAAATAACTAAGTTGTTCAAATATAAATGTAGGCATGTGCTTCTGCATTAGGTATACAAACCTTGCACAATTCATGATAGGTATGTTTCGTATTTATGTCAGGAGATAATCTAAAAAAAATATATATTATTTTTGATCCTTATCTGTATTTCGGATTTTTGAGATCTTGTGGCGATATCAAGTATTGGCAATCCATCCTTCTTTAAAATTATCAAAGTATTTTGTACATGACATGTAGAAAAAGCACTCATTCGTTAATCAGCTTACAACACGCTTAGAGATAAACCATTTTAAAAATGGACGCCTCTCCGCTGCTTGTTGCATACACATTTCAAATGTTTGTATAGAAATTTTAGTGGAGGGGCGTGCATTTTTAGAATGGTTTATCTCTACCTTTCTTGAAAACCTAAAAGATAATAATACTAAAACCTAAACATATAATAGGAGCAGTGGTGGCCCAGTGGTAACGGCTGTGACTTACGAGTTGGGTCGTGGGTTTGAACCCGAGCAGGCACATTAATACATCACCACTGCTCTCAAAACGGTGAAGGAAAGCATCGTGAGGAAACCGGCATGTCCTAGAACCAAAACTTCGAAGACATGTGACATTCACCAATCCGCACTGGACTCGCGTGGTGAATTGTAGCCCACGCCTTGTCAAAGAAAGAGGAGGCCTGTGTCCCAGTAGTGGGAACAATATTGGCTGATTATGCTTATGCTAAACATACAAATGTGTTTGGTCAATAATTAATTATTTTTGACACCATCTAGCATAGCCATTACCAACCCGTTTTGCCTTTTTTGTAATCTTTTCCGAATTATGTTGGGGTTGGCTTC
The DNA here is from genome assembly GCA_947508005.1 of Amphipoea lucens. Classification (NCBI taxonomy): domain Eukaryota; kingdom Metazoa; phylum Arthropoda; class Insecta; order Lepidoptera; family Noctuidae; genus Amphipoea; species Amphipoea lucens. The sequence goes on from OX382372.1 coordinate 19,712,202, forward strand.
CAGTCTAACCGGATGTAGCTGATTTTTTCAAATTAAATTTTTCTTTTTATTACTTTTTTTTATATAACTTGGTTTTTTTTTTGTGGTTAGTTAAGGTAGTTTGTGATATTCCTAGGTATACGAGTCGCAATAAATACTTTTTCATTTTTCTTTCTTTATTTTCTTTAATACTTGTAATTTACATGGAGCGACTGGCTATCTGAATATTTAGTAAGTATTCAATTCTCGTAATTTTAAGAACGTTCGAAGTTTGATCTCAGTTTCAATCTGTCAAAAATACCTCTAAGTTCCCTACATTTTTGACATTTGTTTGTCGCCGAGTTGAGACTGCGACTAGATTTTGAACGTGTTTTTAATTACGAGAAGTGGCCTTCAGCCCTCCACAACCCAGGTACTAGATAATACGACACCCCCTTCTAAGACTGGTTGTCACATTTTCGGGCTTCTGAATACCCGTAACGACTACTGCCGAAAATGTACAAATCGTAGCCGGGATCAATGATTTAACTTGCTTTCCGAAGCATAGAGGGGTCATCCACGGAGTAACCTCAGCAAGCGAAGCTTAACCTTTGGTCGACCCGTACGGCTGTTATTATTTAGCCACGATCGCGTTTAATTACTGTATAGTAACATCGCAAAAAGATTAGAGTCAAAAGTCCAGTAAAATAATACATAATATAAACAAAGTACAATGCCGGTAGCGTCACGTAGGCACATTCACTATTTATCTTTATAAAAAAAAACAAACGCGTATAAAGATAGATATTATGTCAGATTCGATATTCCCGTCTTTGATAAAATATTTAAGTGCAGGATATTGAGGAGTATCATTTTGATGGCAACATAAATTGAATAAGCGAAACAAAGCAAAAGGAGTATCTAAGGATCGTAGCAGGTGGCGTTCTGCCTATCTCCCGGGGATGAAAGCGCGAGTTTATGTACGTGTGTATAAATTAAATAAAAAGGCCTTTTATGTTCTCGGATAAAATGTTTAGACCAATATTGAAATATTTCAATATCAATGAATAAACAATATTTATGTATGTATAATATTAAAAACTTTTTTAAAACACATCCGACTTCAACAAAAAACTACAAAGTGATAAATAACTTTAATTTCGGAAGTCGGTGTCGTGGTTCCGCATTTTTGTTGTTTGAAACCGACTTCCATAATTAAAGTTATTTATCACTTTGTAGTTTTATTTTGAAGTCGGTTGTTTTTTTTTTTTTGTAAAAAGTTTTTATTTTTCACTTTTTAGTTGTACCTAGTACCTACCTCACACAAATTCAAAAACACTACTGCATTAAAGAACTGAAGACACCGACTAGAAGAATCGTCAAAATTTGCATAGAAATGCCGGAGGTGCAGTATATTTATGCATATAACTTCGTACATAAGAATAATTGCCTAATTTACAATATACTAAAACCTTCCTGAAAGTATGTAGATCACATCAGTGAAAGAATTATCAAAATTGGTTCTAGTTTTTGAGAAAATCGCGGACATACAAACATACATACATGCATACGGGTCGAATACAGAACCCTCCTTTTTTGAAGTCGGTTAAAAAAGAATATTTTGTTAACTGCTTCCATTATTTAATTAATTAATTATCGCAGCAATCAAAAACCATCAAGAAATTACACAGTACACAAGCCTATCTACAAAATGAAGAAAAAAAGCAAGCAAAGATGTTTACAAAGCAAACTTTATCGGAAGGGAAAGTATAAATATTGGAGAAAGGATTAATAACGTTAAAACTGAAAAGAAGTACATTGAAGAGGATAATAATTGGTCAGTGGGTCGTCTTAGGAGCGATTTATCTATTTAAGTGACAAAATAAATAGAAAGAGATAGTAGAGCTATTATGACGCGCGGGCTCGTGAAAGATGAAGGAATGGAGGGAGGCCTTTGCCCAGGAGTGGGACAGCGCAGGCTAGAAAAAAAAGTAGAGCTATTATGCCCGGAATACACGAGGCTACAGTCCAGGCTGGTATCCAGGCTGACTGACGTGGCAGTGGGCTGGGCATGATTGTTGAAGGACCGAGCGCCGGTGAAGCAGACGAGTCTTGGAGTGGAGACCGCATATCGGCAAGCGTAGTGCGGGACGCCCCCCAGCTAGATGGACAGACGACCTAAAGAAGGTGGCTGGGACAGACTTGATGCGGAAGGTGGCTGAGCCACAACGCCCTGAAGGCCAATTCTCATAATTTCAAACGTTCAAAATCCAGTCGCAGTCTCATTTCAGCGACAAACAAATGTCTAATGTCTTGTGTATCCCGGACATTAATATTAAGCGTGATAAAATGGCCTTGAGTATCCCGGGCATTATAGTTAGCGTGATAAAACTAGCCTTGTGTATCCCGGGCATTATAGTTAGCGTGTTAAAACTAGACTTGTGTATCCCGTGCATTATAGTTAGCGTGTTAAAACTAGCCTTGTGTATCCCGGGCATTATAGTTAGCGAGTTAAAACTAGCCTTGTGTATCCCGTGCATTATAGTTAGCGTGTTAAAACTAGCCTTGTGTATCCCGGGCATAATAGTTAGCGTGATAAAACTAGCCTTGTGTATCCCGGGCATTATAGTTAGCGTGTTAAAACTAGCCTTGTGTATCCCGTGCATCATAGTTAGCGTGATAAAACTAGCCTTATGTATCTCGTGCATCATAGTTAGCGTGATAAAACTAGCCTTGAGTATCCCGGGCATTATAGTTAGCGTGATAAAACTAGCCTTGTGTATCCCGTGCATCATAGTTAGCGTGTTAAAACTAGCCTTGTATATCCCGGGCATTATAGTTAGCGTGATAAAACTAGCCTTGTGTATCCCGGGCTTATAGTTAGCGTGATAAAACTAGCCTTGTGTATCCCGGGCTTATAGTTAGCGTGATAAAACTAGCCATGTGTATCCCGGGCATTATAGTTAGCGTGATAAAACTAGCCTTGGGTATCCCGAGCATTATAGTTAGCGTGTTAAAACTAGCCTTGAGTATCCCGGGCATTATGGTAAGCATGACAAAACTAGCCTTGTGTATCCCGGGCATTATAGTTAGCGTGTTAAAACTAGCCCTGTGTATCCCGGGCATTATAGTTAGCGTCATTTACTCAAAGAACATGATAGTAAGAATCAGGTGACGCTAATTACTCATCACACGATAATTAGGTTCAAAAGATCAATCAAAATTAAGACATGCAGTGTCTGTATCATCACGTAGGCTTTTTTTCTCGCTAATCTAAGTTTATAGTAATTAAACTTTGTACAGATAAATTGATGGTTTTCCTCTTCACCTCTTTTATGAGATTAATTAAAATGTTCTTAGTAATTATCATTTACATGGTAAAGAAAGCGATGAGATATTGGTTTTTTTCCTTGCCAAAGTTTGTTGCAACGAAGTATACAAAATTCATACTTATAGAAGGGTTTTGCTTTACTCAGTACCTAAAGTAAGCGATACTTACGCATATGAACCTACCCATTTATTCTGAAAGAAAAGAAAAATAGGTTTATTTCTCACAGAAACACGCGCATCATCATCATCATTTCAGCCGAAAGACATCCACTGCTGGACATAGGCCTTGCCCAAGCTCCTCCAAAAAAAAAAAAACGCGTATAAAAAAAGATAATTAATTCTAATAATAAGGTAAAATGAAAACAAAATATAACTATGACGAGCACAAAACATAAATAGTCGATGGCTGCACGTCATGACTGTGACAAGAAGAAATCCACTCAGCGTCACCACCTGAGGGTAAGGATTGACAGCTCACTTCATCTAAGTTATTGCGGTCAGATTTTTATAGAATAGATAGCGCAGAATTGGTGCCCTGAGACAGTGAGGCGGGGTCGCGGCAGACCACGTACGAGATAGCGGGACGGGCTGGATAGGTTCCGTCAAAATTGGAGGGGGGACGCGCGGGCTCGCGAAAAATGGAAGGAGTGGAGGGAGGCCTTTGCCCAGGAGTGGGACAGGGCAGACTAGATAAAAAAAAAAAGATAGGCTGAATTCTCATGCAAGAAGAGCACGTTGCAATAAGAGAACCAGAAAAAAAACAGGGTTAGGAAGCATACGACCATTTTGCCGACGGCGCGGCGGCGCTCTCCATATACTTACATTTTGCCGACGGCGCTTTCCATATACTTACTAAGTTATTGTTCTCCTGAAAATATATTATACCATAAAATACCGAAGACAGAGGGCAATAAAAATTTTCCAGATGAGGGTTTAGACCTCGGTGAACTCCCTTGATAGGCTTACAATAATCCCAACGGCCACTAAATTATCCACAATTGTAATATTAACGAAATCTGAAAAAAAGTACTTTCTGATAAGAATCCTACAGTTGAATCATGCATATTGACTGGCTTATATTTTTAACATAGGATAGGCTATTCTTTTATAAAGCTTCATCGACCAAAGCGTAGGAGTATGAATTCAAAAACAAAAGTAATGTATCCAAATTATGCTGAGAATTAGCACTTGTCAAACGTCAAAATTACATGCATTTATGCATGTGCACACTACATACAAGACAGTCCCCTAAAATTATAAAGACAATAGAAAACGTCAAAAATTGCCTTCACTTTTGTTTCATAAAAATTCCGATCCTCAACACAGAACTACGCCTTAAGATACTTACTGATTAAACCATCGCCATAATGTCTACCAAACCTACTTACAATAACCCCGAGATAAGATAAAACATATCGAATGACGTCACTGCGTCCACTTCTGCATCATTAGGTACTTCTGTCGATCAGCCATGTACTAGTTATCTTATCGAGCGCGTTGTTTGATAATTAGTCAGAATTGGAATGTCTCCTTGAGGAAGTAATTTGCAATCGTGTGCTCGATTTTTTGGAATGTGATGCAATGATTTCACTTATTAGATAAATGAACATACTCTCTAAAAACATAACCCTCCTTCTGACGCAGTCGGGTAAAAACGAGTGAGATTTTTTGGTATAGTTGTAACAAATTCCATGCAAGCTGTAAGTTCAGCCTTGAAAAAGCATAATTAGTCAGAATTGGAATGTCTCCTTGGGGAAGTAATTTGCAATCATGTCCTCGATTTTTTTGGAATGTGTTGCTGATGGTTTCACTTATTAGATAAATGAAAACGAGTGAGATTTTTTAATATACCGTCAAACGGGGTGAATAGGGATGCAGGGGTGTATAGGGACAAAACTTTAAAAGGGATTTTAACATTAAAATAATATAGTTTGTGGCCAAAAAGGACCCTAATGTGTTTACTGTAATTTAATTAACGATTACGTGCCCTTATTGACAACAAACTATATTATTTCAACGTTAAAATCCATTTTTTTAAACTTTCGTCCCGATTCACCCCTGCATCCCTATTCACTCCGTTTGACTGTACCTAGTAGTAAAAAATTCCATGCAAGCTCAGCGTCGTAGTCATCGTTTCAGCGTTGAAAAAGCATGTGCTGTTTTTATTATAAAATCTATCTATCTATAAGTACTAATAATAAAGTCGAAAAGTTTGTTTGTTTCAACGCGCTAATCGCTAGTACTGCCAGTTAGATTTGAAAAATTATTTTTGTATTTGATAGCCCCGTTCTCGATGAAGACTATAGACCTACGAGTAACAAACTGTTTCTGATTCATGGCCAATAAAACGAGGATTTTGATATCAGTTAATCAGTATTTTATGATTGATTGGTACAAAAAAATGTACAATAATTATGATAATAATGTAGGTATCCTTGCAACAACCGCGACCAATCTAACAACGCACTAAGAGGCAATACGCAAAAACGTTATTTTAAAACGTGACCATACCAAAATTACCTTTGACAAAAAACCTTTTAAAATTAATTTCTTTTACATAAACACGGGTTTTAGGCCCGGCTATCGAACCCGGGACCTCATCAAAATAATTTAAAACCACAGTTACAACTAAAACAAAATCCTAAATTGGCGCGATTTTCTCCGATCCCTCGTGAGATGTTAACGGTAGATCTTTATCAAACAACTTTGAATCTTTTTGTTTAATTTTTATGGTTGATTTTCCTTTGGTGTGTGTTGGCATTATCGGTTCTTGCAGATTTAATTAATTCTTAGTCATTGGTAACGGGCATCGATGAGTCAGTGTGCCAGTGATGTTGGAAGGTTTATAGTGTTAGGACGAAAGGTCAATTTATTACTTCTGTATGTATCATTAGGTGTCATTTCCGCAATAATGGTACTTAAATTACGAGTACTGACGGCTTGTAGGTATAATTTACATGGACAGTTATAATGAGGTAGTGGTCAGTGATTTACTTGCCATTTAAATATTAATCTCGCACTGCATCCGTTTGTTACTTTATTGAAAAAAACTTGTGTGGATAAAACATTTCCATGGTATCAGGAAACATAACATATTTAATAAAAAAAAGACTAATATATAAAATAAATACATAATTATAACGATCGATTAGTAGTAGTAATAACATATAGAGAACAAGAGATCCAATTTGATCCGTACTTCAACCTAAATCAAAATGGAAAAATACGCAGATGATAAATAAAGAATATCCGTATTTTTAAGATTCTTGTCTCTGTGTCAATCTGTCAAATAAACATTTAATTTCCCTACATGTTTGACATGTTCTGACATTCTGTCGCTGAGATGAGATTGTGAATTGAATATTAATAATAATAAATAAAAAATATAATAGAGTTTATTTCTCAGTACAAGCCAAAAAAATATTTTGCACACAAGAAATAGCTGAGGATTTTTAGTTGTGGATCGCTGATTCCTACAACCAAAAATCGTCGTGTGGTGGAACAGCGATCCACCACACACATTACTACCTACCGCAGTGGTAGGTAGTAACCCCTGAATACACACACAATCAACAGGGACAAAATGTTTTTTTTAATTTCGAGAATTGGCCATCAGATCCCATGTAAACCCATTTTATGCTAGATTTTTTATGCCCTTTAAAACAGCTCTATCGAGAAGCCAAAGAAATAAGGAAAAGCCATGAACAGAAACAAAATACACACCTGGCACCAAGGAACAATAATATTATCAAAAATATACAATAATTTTTCATCCATTTTGAAAGCAAAAATTACGAAGACAAAAATTAATAGCAGAATGAACTGAGAAATCACGTTTTATCCGTAATTTAACTTCAACTTGTATTTAATTACGCACTATAGCACTTACCGCAGAATATTTTGCGGGCAAATCGTAAATTAATGTGGAAATAAAATTTGCATAACAATGATTCACACTTAACGTGTTTTAAAACTTAAGTGGACACACCTCTTAGTATCCGAGGTCATTGGTTATGCGTGAGTTGTCCCGACTCGACAAGTCAGGACAGGTACGTACGCTACGCACCAATAATGCAACAAGTCTTCGTGGTTCTGTATCCATTGCGAATTTTGATCTAAACTGTCTCAAAGTTACAGGAACTAAACGAGCAATGTATAGATAGAAGATTCGAAATAATCGGCAATGCTGACATTTTTTGTCCTAAATTAACTTGTACATTGGGGTACAATTTCATCATCGATGTAATTTGAAACATTGTTTATTCAAAGGTGTGACGTTATAGGAAAAGGATTAAGATCCTTGTGATACTAGAAGATTGACGTTATCATTGGATTTACGTGCAAATAAATTCTAATTGCGCCATGATTAAAAGTTATTTCACAAAAATGGTAACAAGGTTAATAAGGACAACGAAACTAATAATTATGGTGACATTGAAAAAATAAATAAAAATTTGAAAATCCCAATGCAAAAGGCAAAGTACCTATAACAACTGCTACATCCAATAGTTGTTAAGGATGCTGTTTGGGTATAACTAGATACAAGTCTCCATAATATATTAGAGTCATTGATGTTTTTTTTTAATATTTAGGTATTCGTAGCTCACTAAACATAATGTTCGTGAAAGACAAACGTATTGAATTAAAAATAATAAGTAAATCAGATCGTATTGACTTATTATTTTTAACTCTGTGATGAATATTGAATTAAAGGGTCTATTCCAATCCTGCTAAAAGCGAACAGATACAAGTTTTATGCGACTGTAGAGAAAATCAAAAGCAATACCTAGCTATATAGTTACGTTGTCTACTGATCATCAACTTCGAAAACTCAATAGCACACGTCATGTTGTGTTTGAAATGATCAACTTTCGACTGCATCACCACTAAAAATAATATTATTGACGTGAGTCGTGCGTGACGCATAGAAAAAAGTTTTAAAATATTAATAGCAGCAAAATATAATTTCTATTATTTAATTCTCGTAATTGTGATTTAAAATTATAATAACTTTTGTATAAATTAAATAATAATATGTTTTGCATGCCCATGTGACGGTAGAGCATGGAGGACTCTTTTAATAAAACATCTATGTACTAAATACCCATGTTTGCAAACCAATAAATGATTTGATTTGATTTGATTTGAATAACTGAAGGCCAATTCTTGTAATTTAAAACGTTCAATATCCAGTCGCAGTCTCATCTCGGCGACAAACAAATGTCAAAAACTTGTCAAAATGTAGGGAATTTAGAGGTATTTTTGACAGATTGAGACTGAGATCAGACTGTGAACGTTCTTAAAATTACGAGAATTGCCCCTTTGATACTTCACTTCGAAAGAAAAAATCATAAAAATGGTGGGTTGAAAATAATTTGACCTTACTTAATGATTCTATGTACCTCAAATTGAACATTCAGCGTGTTGTGATCCGATGGGCTCTTGACATCGAACTAGCATAATGGAAAGCGATAAGATCTACAATGGAAAGAGGGTGTCCAGAAGATGCTTCACATCACTCTTGCTTTGAAAGCTGATGGGTTATAAATAGAAGGGAACACGTTGGCAGAGAGTTCCATACTTTAGCCGTGCGAATTATGGAGAAGAGTTGAGTATGGCTAGTCGGTCTAGTAGTCTAAGTGCGAATGGTGGTCTGGAGGTGAAAGGGAGATGGTGGGATCAGGTCATACGTCGAGCTCGAGCGACGAGTATTTCCCCCTGTCTTCGCCACCACCGCCAACACGTCGATAGACGCTGGTCGCAGGACTACTTAGGACCTCGAGGCCCAACGGCTTCTGATACAGCTCCCGGTGGAAGTGTGCAGCGCATGAGATGGACACAATCCGTCAACAAAAATGTCATGCGCTCATACTGAGTTACAGAGGGGGTAAACAATCTGACCACGCACCGAATTCGGATGTTTTCTCTGTTTCAGGTGTTTAAGCCATCTGTGAATGTTTCGGCGCAATGACTGTGTGATCAGGTAGTTAATATAAAAATTATCCATAATAATTTTTGATTTTATCTAAAAAAAAATTAATAATAAAAAAAAAAACATATTTATATGTTGTATTTGTCTCCATAATAATATTATAAATTCGAAAGTAACTCTGTCTGTCTATCTGTCTGTCTGTATGTTACCTTTTCACGCCTAAACCACTGAACCGATTTTGATGAAATTTGGTATAGATAGCTTGAGTCCCGGGAAAGGACATAGGATACTTTTTATCCCTATATTCCCACGGGATCGAGACTTATGCGGGTGAAACCGCGGGGCGCAGCTAGTGATTAAATAAATGGTACACTCTTACTTTCCCAGTCCCAAGTACAGATAAATCCCATACAAAGACCTGTGGAAATTTCTTGAGGGGTGGTCGAATGTATCCAGGTAGTATCTTTACTAATTAAGGAAATCTTTGGACGATAGGATTATCAAGTATCTCCACGTTATTCCCGGCCATGATTACCTCGTGTAACCATCAAAGAACAAAACGAAACTGTTAGAGAAAAAAATATATTTAGAAAGCTAGAAACATAAGACTATTTTAAACGTCATGGCACAGAAATTCCTAATATGGAGACCTCGTTAAATATAACTGATTTAAAAACTGAACCACACCTTACACAAAACTTGAACCAAAACAAAATGAATAATGATATCTACTTATAAACTGCGGGGTAATTTCGTAACACGCTATCAGTAGCAATGGCTTTAATTTTGACAGTTCAACAACATTTATTGTGTTATTTACTTTGTTAAGCAGACAAATTTTTCGAACACATGAAGCAATGGATTAGCAATATACTTCAAAATGATTCAGATTGTGATTGAAAGTATGTTACATAATTAGGGCGCGCAAATACTGTAAACTTATGGGCGCAACTACAGCTTTGAGCCGTTTGGGGTCGAAACGCTCGGGTTATGGGGCCCGAGTGCGCGTCTCCTTTTTATTAAAGAAATTTCTCGCCGGCTGGTCGACACTTCACGTGACCAGAGGGCTGGGTCGTTCTTTGGCCAAATAATTAGTATTGCCATTCAACGTGGCAATATGCTGCCAGTCTTCTGGGCACGTTTCCGGATGACAGCAATGTGGACGAGTACTTCGACGCCTAAGTATCCACTGTTTTTGTATTTATTTGTATAGTAAGTAAGTTAGTCATTTAATTTAGTTTCTAGTGTAAATATTATTAGTGATATTTTATGAAGTTAAAATTCTATGCAAGACACGTATTATTAGGGCGCTGATCTATCGAATTAGATATTCAAGTTAAGAATTTTGAACAGGAGCACATATTACAACAGAGGAAACAACAGAACAACTACTTACACACATAAAGTATTCATCAGAACAAGCCCCACATGACACGTTCAAAGAAGCTAGGTTAAGTACCTTTTACTGTACAACGAATCAGCCACACATTAAAAAGCACTCTTAAAACATGCCATCATAACCATCAATACTAAAATTTACGACTCCCCATAAAAAATCACACCGTAAAACAACCAGTGCCTAGTTAAAAACAGATCGTTTGGCATAAAACCTTGGCTGGCTAAAAATGAGTCAGTTGCTCGAGATTGTATACAAAATTATTAAGATAATAAGCGGATACGTATATTTTGATCACGAACCCATTGACAATGATCGGTACCGTGCTGTTTTAGTGATGGGGAAGGTCGATGAAGACTTATCGACAGATTTTAGACATTTAAAAGTGTTTATTATTTGAGGGTTTGGGCGCTGATTGCCGAGATACAGGCTATCGCCTAGTTTGGCTATACATGTCTATTTCATTTGTAGCAAGAAATTATAGAAAAAAAAAATATCGAAATTAATACTCCGTATAATGCCAGTAGATTTCCCGAAAGCAGAAATGTGTGAAAATTATAAAAATACTTTGGAGAGTTTTTTTATGCAATATCTGTAGTGGTTTTAAATTAACAAAAATGTGTGAGTACTCATTCAAAATTATAAAAATACTTTGGAGAGTTTTTTATGCAATATCTGTAGTGGTTTTAAGTTAACAAAAATGTGTGAGTACTCATTCAGTGAAAATGATTGAATAGTCATTAATACGGTTTGTCGGTTGATTTTACTAAAAAGTTGTAAGACTTAAATATACGTTATAAAATGTTCACGCTAAAATAACCCTAGCACCCAACAACAATTTTGAGGTAAGCAATAAAATATCGAGCGCGAAACAAGCTTCCACACTTTAATTAAAATACCTGTCATTCTAACTATAGCACTAATTGAAACTCCGCAAAGCTAACTCCGGGAAAATAAACAGGACTTTATGGACGCATATTCTAATTCAACATTAATTTCATCGACATCGTATCCACCACTAACCACCGACTAACCTTTACTCGGCTGTATTTTGCTTTTGCAAGTTTAATCATGCTTCTCGGTCGGTTCGTGACGCAACGTTTCGCAACCCAAAACATTATTTTATCTTACAAATTGTATTCGTGTTGCTGTCGGCTGTCGATACGTTGTCCTCGAGCGTGCGGAGTATCGATAACGATAATTTATTGGAGTGTGTGTCATCACTAATTCTTGTTATAATTGGCGTTGATTTTTGGATCTCTTTTCTGGAAAGGGATTAAGTTTTGAACGGAAAATTGTAACAACTTGTTTATCTTTAAGTTAAAATCAGATAAATTTTCAGTGCAAGGTCAGTACTGTAGAGACCTCTTTGAGAGATACTGACCTCCTTGCGGGTTAGGCCGCTGGTTATATTTGTAATAAGTTCCTTTCGAAAATTCAAACATATGTCATAGAAGAGTCGTAGGTTTGACGTCTTAAAAATAAGTCCATAATTATTATAATTTGATAAAAGACTCCTAAAATATATCCTAACAACTATAAAAGGGATTTAACTTAGTAGAATAGCTCCCATTCTCTATAGTACCATCATCAAGCAGAATGATGGTGTACCGTTCCAAAGTTGGCTGTAAAACCAAAGGCTTATTCAAGCTAAAGAGAACCATAGAGAGTCATCACATTCCAGGGAAGAGCGGTATAGGAAGAACAGATAATCAAACTGTAGATTGGTCTCAGTGCCCAATGTGGTTTGGTGCTGATGTGGAAGGAGTGATGCAGACGTTAATTACTATCAGAGTACTCCTACCATCAAGTGGAAATAACACCACCCTCACACCATCAGTGTTAGCGACATCTGGATCCTGGTCTCCACCTCCCCCACCATCCCGGACGGATTTGATGGTACCTACTATGTTAGGATAAGTTTCGATAACGTTGTTAATTGAAAGAAAATATCAAACAGAGGAAGGAGAGGGTAAATGACTAACCACTGGCTAACGTCCACCTCATGGCAGATACATTTCATAAACTTCAACAAACAAATAACACGGTTATAGTCAACCATAATACTGTATGAAAACTTAATAATTTCAACTTAATCATTTCATTAAAAAGAACAATCATTAACAAATTTGAATATCAGTACAATTATTGTACCTACACAAGATATGATCTAACTTCAGATTTATACCTAGATATCTTAGTTCTAGGAATACTCCTTCGTAATTACTAATTGCTATGATCTTTATGATTGCTTACACACCCAGTTCTAATCTACAGGCCAGATCCAATGAAGTGCATGCGAACAGAGTCTGAATTTAAAATATGGAGATTGAAATAAATATCTGACAGTTAAAAAAAGGTACACCAACGACTTATTCACTAGAAACATTGACATAATAAAAAATAACATACGCATTGACTTATGGTAATTTGTCACTTATAGGCGTATACAGCACTTACATAAAAAACTATACTTCCCACATTCTGCACTAAAGAATATAAGTCAGTCAGGATTAACTGGAGATTCTTTTGCCAATTCGTCTTCATATGAAACTACCATTTGGAAGGGGCAACTGAAAACCAAAACTATTTTCTTGTAAACTTCGACATCATAAGTGCCTTTTAGTGCCCATTTGACTTAGGCCTTGTCATTGACAGAAGTTAACAAACTAAGTAACAAAAATTATCAATAAACAACTGACTGATTCATTGGTGCAGTGGTTGCATGCGCCACTTCTGAGCATAGGGTCCTGGGTTCAACAAAAAGTCGGGCAGTCTTATAAAGATATTCATTACAAAATTCACGATAGCAACCTTGGAAAATGGTATTCAGTTCGTCATGTACAATTTATTGGACGTTTTTATATATCGTTCTAAAAGCTAACAAACGTTCATAAAACGCCGTTTAAATGACAAACGTTTACACCGACTGACTAACGTCACAGAGGTTACTGTCAGACGACCCGGGGTTAACGACCTGCAATAAAAACCTCAGAACACCTCTATTGTTTTCTATTTGATTATAATATGCGCTTCTATATTATATGGTTACGGGTATGTTAATATTTCATGTTATTGTTTGACTCAACAGATGGCGGATAAGGAAGTTCTTGATTGTGGGGTGGATAGTCTTTTATTAAAGGTAACATAACGTAACATTACGCCTGTAATTCCCAAAGGGTTAGGCAAATCCGGTTGGCATCAATGTCACAAATCCAGACTCCGGGCTGCTACTGGGAAATTCCAGATGGAAATCCCAATAACACTTTGCCTGACCTGGAAATCGAACACAGGACCTTATGCTCAGCAGTAGCGCTTGCAACCACTAGACTATCGAGGCAATAACAACACAAAGACTCAATTAAAAAGGGGTTTGTTTGAATAGCTAGAATCTCACTTCGCCCAGCATAAGCATAATCAGCTATAGAGGTATGAGGAACAGGGTGTAAAGTTCACTCATACTCTATAGAAAAGGGAGGATCCTCCGACCAGACGGGTGTTGTGTCTGGCCGGCAACAACAGCCCTATGATTCATGTCGGGCCGTTGTATCTATGCTAGTTGTGCGGTAAACTCTGCTTGCGAGATGCAGGATTTGCGTGACGTCAGTATGACGCGTTGTTCGCATATGGCGTTGTAAATACCGCTACATCAGCCTTTAATGTTCCTACTGCTGGAACAAAGGCCTTTTCTCTTCGACAGGGAGTGGGCAATCTACCACGCGGAAACAGGCGGGTTGTTAGATGTCTCCCAGCCTCGACACCCCTAAATAGTTCCCGGTTAACTTAATTACCTGCCACGTAATTTCAAACAAATTCTGTTCAATCTTGTAATTAATCTGATTGATAGTGCCTGTCCTGACAGTCTGAAACACGCCTTATTTTCATTATTTCCAAAAATCTACGTTGTGATAGCGTATAAAACTCTTATGATTTTATGCGAGACTGCTATTGAAGAGACTAATAATAATTAGTTAAAAATATACCTAAAGACTAATAATTATAAATAACAAGAAAAGACAGGTAGGGTTAACTAATTTCCAAAACTCAAAGCAATTATTTCAATTATTAAACTATTTACAGGCACTTTTGAAACGTGAAAGGAGTCGGTCATTCAGAAAGATGAAGCTAGTTGCCCATTCTAAAGTGTAGTAGGTACCTATGGAGAAGAACGGGCAAGAAACTCTCACGGACACGCAAGGATATTTTAAAAGTCTAAAATAAACATCCGTTCACTTTCACTTCAAACTCAACCCCTTAACAAATTCCCACGTTTCAGCCCTAAAACGATACAGATACAAACTCAAAAACGTACCTAATACAATAACAATAAATCATACAAGTTTTCTAATACATTTTTAAACCACCCAGAGTTGCATCCCTCCGGAATATTGGTCGCATAAATCTCTCCTCTGCGGTATTTTTTATTCACATACTGGTATCTATTCGTTTGTCGGCGAACTTTCCAAATTTTAGTATTAAAAATAAGGGCCATGTTTTGCTGTGATTTTTTGCCAAAATAAGGGAAAATATTTGTGTAAATGTGCAAGTAAAATATTGGTAAATTGGTAGTTTATATACCTATATTTTTCCTTAATTGTGTAATTTTCATGTAGGTAAACTTATTATTGGTAAATAACATATTTTCATGGACAATGGTACCTCCTTTAGCAATGACGAATGATACTTTAGATATATGCCGCGTCTTAACTAAAATCGATGGTCGCGCGAGTACGCGATCGTCGTCATTTATATGAACACTAAGTGACCCGGCAATCTTCGTGCCGCCTCAAAACCAATAAGAACGAATGTATGAGAAAACGAATTAACTTCATTTTTTTTTTTCGTGTATTTTTTCCTTGTTTTATAATAGTCATTCTGCGATTCGGGGCGGAGACGAATCCAAAAAATCAAAGATAATAAAAATCGGTCCAGCCGTTCTTGAGTTATAAATGGTGTAACTAAACCGACTTTGTTAAAAGAATGAGACAACATATAAAAGAAAATAAAAAGAAAAATATTAAAAGATGACAACTGCACGATCAAAGAAGTCGTGTTTGTGCATCAACATTCATACAAACAATCATGTTGATCGCGTACTCGCGCGACTATTACTTTTGGTTAGGACACGGGGGTCAATGGTTAGTTACTGAATTATCAATTAGTAGCGATTATAACGTAAACATACAGAGGAAAACCCCATCTCTCTCAAATCAGTCAAACAAATGAGAATCTACAAAGCCATGTGTTTTTATCGACGCCTAGGCCCGCGACCCATAAGGGATAGAAGGACTGGATGCCACGCCACACGCTTGAGGGTCCTGTCCGAATGAACGAGCGCCCGAAAAGACAAGCAAGGCTCGAGGAAGATCTAAAGAAAAAAAGGGAGAAAATCAGAGAGCTGGAGCGATCCCATCCGTTTCTCGGAAACATCAAAGGGATAGTTTCGAAAAAGACAAAGAAGAGGGCCGCTCTGCAGGAAAAGAAAAAGACAGAGCTGCCGACACAGGGTAAGCTGGCCCTTCCAAGGAAAAGGAGATTAAGGCAAAAAAGAGAAAGGCGGAGACGGCCCTTGATCCCAAAACCGCTTCTTCCCCCAAGTCTGCCAAACTGAAGATGGAATTTTAACACTTAGGTAAGCTCCTGACCTTTTTTTATCTCAGGACAATTTAGCTAATGTATTTAAAAAAAATGTAAAGTAATTGGACGTCAAGACAAGAGTAGGGACATGACCCAAAATATCACTCAATGTGGTCCTCAACAATCTTCATGTACCATTACTCCAAGGTATAACTTTCGCACCTGAAAGAAGGACAGGGGTAATTAGAAGCTTAGGGCCTATGGCACATAATGCTAGTAATGGAAGATAAGTATTACAACAAACTTCAATCGGCAATGTCTAATAGCTTACAAATGCTACCAATGGGTAGTGAAATCATAAATTGTTTAAAAGAGGCTAGAAATCCAGGAAATGTGGCTGGAATTTAAAAGAACTCAGAGACCCTGATACGAGTATATCTCATGAATAAGTATCCCATTACCCCAAACAATTCACTAGTAGAGTGAACTCGAAATGCAAGTTCTTGTCCTAATTTAAACTTCAAGGTATACAGTAATTACGCGCAACGAAGAGACAATAAATATGCAAGTTATAATAATCCGAGGCATTCATGCAATCAGCAGAGGTAACGATCAGCCTAATACAGCCTCAAAGTGGTAGACCTTTAATAATTCATAATAAGAGCGTAGGCCGAAGGTAAAGCCACTGATCCACTAGTGCGTAAGCTTTTGATAGTGTTTTTGATGACGGTCGCACTTGATTCGTTCGAACAGTCATACCCCTCGTGTCGTAAAAATGTTATACACGAGATCTAATTGGGGTCTTGAATGTTTATAAAAAAAAAACTGCTGTCAACCTACTTACCTACTATAATTATTATTTTTGGGGATGGCCTCCAAGAAGATAAAATTACGCCTATTGCAGCGTTACTAGCTAACTAGGTCTAGGGCGGATTCTCGGACATGCGTTTCCGTGTATCCAACCTAGGATTTTTTGGGATGGATAAACGGAATAACCTCTTTCTAGCCGTGTTATGTGAGCCAAGCTTCCAGTCTAAACAGATGCAGCTGGATACCGTATGTTACATGCTTATCTGACCTTCTGGTGGCAAGACTGGTGGTCAGACTTTCAGGCTTCTGGCTACCCCACAACGACTGTCAACAATCTGCGAATAACAGCCAATACCAACTGCTAACGTGCTTAACGAGGCATGGAGTTGTCTTGATATATTCTGGATGGTCACCCATCCATAGACCAACCTCGGCAAGTGTTGCTTAGCCGTAAAGATCTACCCGTAAGTAAGACTGTTATTATTTAGCTACGGGCCCCTCCAGTGGCACTTATTAAAAGTATTTGAATATTGAAGGACAGTGAATGAGACACAATAGAACTTTATTTTTATTACGTTTGGGGGACGATTAGTGTTTCACAACGTGTTAATATTTTACATATAATATGTTAGTTATTCTTATTAGTTACTATCACCTCAATCCGTTTTATTTGTGAGCAATAAATACCGAACTTTTAATTTTGTTACACCTTAGTGCATCACTGACCTAACTCCAAGTAAACCCAGTCATCATTATCTGCCGTTAGCTTTAATACGTTTATGAATATAATGTTAAAACATATTATACTGTTGTAAAACATTTTAAAAGAGTAACGGAGGAGTTTCTTGCCAATTCTTCTCCATACGAAAACTACCTTTTGGAAGGGGCGACTAGAATCAATTCTATTTTAATATAATTTTTGAAGTTCAAAAGTGCCTTTATGTGCATGTTTGAAATAATTGCTTTGACTTTAAAGTAATATAAGTACATATAAGTTTATCTTATGTCTGGGTGTATAATATAAAGATGTTTTAAGAATCGTTGATAGTGAATTATTGGTGACTTATTGAACCCCTCTTTTCGCGTGGGTGTTAACAGAGACGGGCATATTAATCAAGCAATCCTTATACAGAAATATGACAGAAAATATTCGTTTTACTAAGACGTTCAAAGGGCAATCATATTTTGGGCTAGGATGACCTTGCATTGGTAAAACTCCAAAGGTCACTTAGAAGAAAAAAAAATCTTTTATCTTGTTTTAGTTTTGATAATAATATGAACTGTATCGGCATTATTACCTGCTTTAAACCATTGAGCCATTTTTAAATTTCGTATTATAATCCGACAAAGTCAGTTCTTATTACAAAAACTGACGTTAACCCGAATCGAACGAAACCGAACCGATCGAATAAAATTTAATTTAGTTAATAGAAACCAAACAGTTCATTTATCAAATTAAATTTCATTCGAAAACAGCCATCGGCTTCTTAGTAAACTTCAATGACATCCGACGACCCTGGTTACTTATTCTCTGGTGACTGTACGTATACAAGGTGGTATCGACGTGCGAATCCCATGAATTCAGCACATGATTCTAGACACGAAGAACTTTTAACGTAAGTCAAAGTTTTTAATAACCGACGAAAAATTCAACGCACGGGGGTTTGAATCCATGGTAATATGTTGCGTATCGATGTCCCTGCCTGTACATTAATTTGACAACTCTCCAGAATGCCAGGAAAAAAGAAGGCCAGGGAAGCATTTCCCACATTGGATGGCCGCCTCACGAAACAGGTTCTCCGTCTAACTAAATAAAAGCTGCGTATAGTTACTGCAGCTTTAACTGGCCACGGGTCATTTAATAAACACCTCTTTGTCATAGGAGTAACAGACAGTCCGCTGTGCAGGGCCTGCATGGAGGACGACGAGACAGCGGCACATGTGCTTCTAAACTGCCCAGTGGTCGCCACGTACAGGGCAAAGTACTTCGGTAAGCCAGGTACCCTACGTGAGACGGTCAGTAACATCAAGGCGTTGCTGGCCTTCCTCGAGGAGCTGGGGTGGATCGAATAATCAATTTTCCCATCCGTACGCAAAATTCGCGCATTGACGTGGAGTTGCGGACACCAGCCCGTATTACCTATTACCTAACTCTCCAGAATCCACAGCACACATACCTCAGCCAAAAGACGTCTGTAGCGGTATCTACAACGCCACATGCGAACAACGCGTTATACTGACGTCACGCAAATCCTGGCCCACAACGGCCCGACATAATCAATGGGCAGTTGCCCGCCAGATAACACCCGTCTGGTCGGAGGATCCTCCCTTTTCTATAGAGTATGAGTGAACTTTACACCCTGTTCCTTATACCTCTATACGTCCACTGCTGGACATAGGCCTCCCCCAAGCACCTCCACTTCGACCGGTTCTGTGCTTCTCGCGGCACACATACCTAAGCCATAGGAATTAAATGTCATGATGATAAATACAAGTAGTCACAATTATTATTAACTCCGAATAGGTAATTACCAACATACATACAATGACTCGAATCTTTTTTACTGCCGTCGATAATTTAATTTATTCGTGATTAAACTATATACTGACGCAGGTATGAAATCAATCGATGAAATCAACCTCCCGTAATAAATCAACTGATCATAATCATTACATTCGCATAACTAATTGATTTTACGATGTAAGGACTAGTACATAACGAACGGAATGAGTTACTTTGAAGTAATTCCATCCAAAGTCGTCAGCATCATCACCACTTCCCTTAAGGTGGGAGTAGCCAATCTTCTTCTTTGTAGCACTCTTGTCAGCTGTCAATACGAGCAAAATAAATTAAAAACGACATAATAATTACAATGAGTGAGAGCAGTGATGGCCTAGTGGTATCAGCCCCGATTTAGGTTTGTAGGTCGTGAGTTCGAACCCAAAGCAGGCACAAAAATGTTGAAGGAAAACATCGTGAGAAAACCAGCATGTCCTAGAAACAATAAATCGAAGACATGTGACATCCACTAACTCGCACTGGGTCCGCATGGTGGATTATAGCCCACTCCCTCTTACAGAGAGGAGACCTGTGTCTCAGCAGTGGGAATATTACAGGCCAATTATGCTTGTAAATATAATGAGTTATATTTAAAATTTGGAAGGATAGAAAAAAAAAACAAGTGTGCTTATGGCCATACGACTGAAGTGAAACTTCAAACGTATTTGGCTATGAGAGGAAGAGAGAAAGAAAATGAGCGTCCTTTCTCTTGCTTATATCCCCCACTCAACTCCCGTTCGCCTCGCCCGATCACACTTTTCGTAACGCTTACGTCACGCGTTCGCCAGCTTACTCCCCAAGTCAAGCGTCACTGCTTTCTCTTGCTTATATACCCCACTCAACTCCCGTTCGCCTCGCCCGATCACACTTTTCGTAACGCTTACGTCACGCGTTCGCCAGCTTACTCCCCAAGTCTACTTGGAGAGCTGACAGAACGCGTCATGATGTAAATGTAATACTAGAAATAATGAATCAATATAAATACGCCTTTCCTTGATCAATCCGCTACAGTACCTAATGATAATAACCACCAGCTGCACGTTACAGGAACTGATGGACGCTAGTAACGGCTATGATGCCAAACACGTACCCGAATTCTGGGCCGATTCCAGACACGCTTAGAAGAAGGGAATAATCATCCCTATTGTATCTCAGAAGGAGAGTGTCAAATTGTATCTCAGAATGGGGATGTTTGTTTTAATATTTAAATAGGATAGATACGGATTTTGCACGATAAATGTGTGGAAAATTAATAATATACGTCTTAGACAGGCGACGAGAATGTGCTTCCCCATAAACTTCTTGGCTTCCCTATTGTATCTCAGAAGAAGAGTGTCAAATTGTATCTCAGAATGGGGATGTTTGTTTTAATATTTAAATAGGACAGATACGGACTTTGCACGATAAATTTGTGGAAAATCAATAATATATGTCTAGACAGGCAACGAGAATGTGCTTCCCCATAAACTTCTTGGCTTGTACGGTTGATAACATGAAGAAAGAAAATCAAGACGAGTTTCTCAAATTCTTTAACACCACTGGGTCTGGGGGTTGGCTTTTGTATAAACTCTGCATGAACAAGGTGTGGGGAATGCAAGGGACTATGACCGAAGAAGCTGCATCACAAATATTGTACCATAGCATCTTTGGAACTTATAAGGAACACCTCAGCATTTTGGCGCAAATTACAGACTGGAAATTGGTACACAAGAGAGGGTCTCGGAAATTCATTTAGAAATATGACACACACACCATCCCATCTTCCTAGCACGGCGAGCGGTGCTGGGGCGGCTGCTGCAGGAGCAGAAAACCTCAAACGGCGCAAATATAACAACCTTATTGGGAGCTATATGTTTGAGCCGTTTGGGGTTAAAACTCTAGGGCCTTGGGGTCCGAGTGCTCATCGAATATTTCGAGATGTCGCTAAGCGCTTGGTTGACTCTTCGCGTGACCAGAGGGCTGGCCTATTTTTAGCCCAAAGAATAAGCATTGCCATTCAACGTGGTAATGCTGCCAGCCTTTTGGGCACTTATCCCATTGACAGCGATGCGGACGAATTTTCTGATGCCCAATGAGCTCGTCTTTTTTTATTTGTATGTAGTATATATATATTTTAGTTTGTGTGTATATATGTAAGTAATTATAATCAAATAAAGAAAAAATAATATACCTGCCAACATTACCACGATACTTTGGACCTGCCAATGCAACAAGACTGATGGGCCTTAACTAGACTATAATTTAAGACACAATTATCGTGAATCGATTTGAAAATGAACTGTGCATACCTGTGAGAAAGATATAAATTGAAAGTTCATGTTCATGAGTTATCACGATTACTGAAAGATTCAGTCTGTATATTTTCATATTCAAATTAAAAAAACCACGACAACGAAGACAGGACGCTTGCAGCAGCCATGGTAACGCGGTTGTGCGCAGTGCCCACGGGGGCGCTATAAAATAATGTTACACTTGTATCTATAACCATAAATATCCCGGGTATTCGTTAAACTCAGAATTCAGGTTGTGTTGGAGGAGGATAATTGAGCTTCTCCTGGCAGCAGGGTGCCTAAAGTATATTTAAAATGTGGCCTTCCTTGGTGATCGGCTCAATCTTGCGAAATCTAGAGGGGTCTCCCAAATTCATAAACACAGTCACAGAAGATGTTGCACCCTCCTACCAGAACACGCCCTTTTATACCACGAGACAGGTGTCAAAGACCTGTCCATGCTATGCTCAAGTTAGAGATGGTGGGGTTGTGGAAGGTTATGGAGCACCCCATCATCAACATGGATGCCAGCACAGCCACTTGGTACAGGAAAGGCACGGTGTTGAAACAGAGCCTTCAACCAGCTGCTGTCAACATCAACAATATGTTCAAGAAGGAGTTCTGCAGACAATACTACAAGACACATAAAAAGTGGCCCAACAGCCACTTGGTACAGGAAAGGCACGGTGTTGAAACAGAGCCTTCAACCAGCTGCTGTCAACATCAACAATATGTTCAAGAAGGAGTTCTGCAGACAATACTACAAGACACATAAAAAGTGGCCCAACAGCCACTTAGTACAGGAAAGGCACGGTGTTGAAACAGAGCCTTCAACCAGCTGCTGTCAACATCAACAATATGTTCAAGAAGGAATTCTGCCGACAATACTACAAGACACATAAAAAGTGGCCCAACAGCCACTTGGTACAGGAAAGGCACGGTGTTGAAACAGAGCCTTCAACCAGCTGCTGTCAACATCAACAACATGTTTAAGAAGGAGTTATTATTTATTATTTATTTATTTAAACTTTTCGCACAAAAAGGTACAAAGGCGGACTTAATGCCAACACAATACTACAAGACACATAAAAAGTGGCCCAACAGCCACTTGGTACAGGAAAGGCACGGTGTTGAAACAGAGCCTTCAACCAGCTGCTGTCAACATCAACAACATGTTTAAGAAGGAGTTCTGCAGACAATACTACAAGACACGTAAAAAGTGGCCCAACAGCCACTTAGTACAGGAAAGGCACGGTGTTGAAACAGAGCCTTCAACCAGCTGCTGTCGATATCAACAACATGTTTAAGAAGGAGTTCTGCAGACAATACTACAAGACACATAAAAAGTGGCCCAACAGCCACTTGGTACAGGAAAGGCACGGTGTTGAAACAGAGCCTTCAACCAGCTGCTGTCAACATCAACAACATGTTTAAGAAGGAGTTATTATTTATTATTTATTTATTTAAACTTTTCGCACAAAAAGGTACAAAGGCGGACTTAATGCCAACACAATACTACAAGACACATAAAAAGTGGCCCAACAGCCACTTGGTACAGGAAAGGCACGGTGTTGAAACAGAGCCTTCAACCAGCTGCTGTCAACATCAACAACATGTTTAAGAAGGAGTTCTGCAGACAATACTACAAGACACATAAAAAGTGGCCCAACAGCCACTTGGTACAGGAAAGGCACGGTGTTGAAACAGAGCCTTCAACCAGCTGCTGTCAACATCAACAACATGTTTAAGAAGGAGTTATTATTTATTATTTATTTATTTAAACTTTTCGCACAAAAAGGTACAAAGGCGGACTTAATGCCAACACAATACTACAAGATACATAAAAAGTGGCCCAACAGCCACTTGGTACAGGAAAGGCACGGTGTTGAAACAGAGCCTTCAACCAGCTGCTGTCAACATCAACAACATGTTTAAGAAGGAGTTATTATTTATTATTTATTTATTTAAACTTTTCGCACAAAAAGGTACAAAGGCGGACTTAATGCCAACACAATACTACAAGACACATAAAAAGTGGCCCAACAGCCACTTGGTACAGGAAAGGCACGGTGTTGAAACAGAGCCTTCAACCAGCTGCTGTCAACATCAACAACATGTTTAAGAAGGAGTTCTGCAGACAATACTACAAGACACATAAAAAGTGGCCCAACAGCCACTTGGTACAGGAAAGGCACGGTGTTGAAACAGAGCCTTCAACCAGCTGCTGTCAACATCAACAACATGTTTAAGAAGGAGTTCTGCAGACAATTCTACAAGACACATAAAAAGTGGCCCAACAGCCACTTAGTACAGGAAAGGCACGGTGTTGAAACAGAGCCTTCAACCAGCTGCTGTCGATATCAACAACATGTTCAAGAAAGAGTTCTGCAGACAATTCTACAAGACACATAAAAAGTGGCCCAACAGCCACTTGGTACAGGAAAGGCACGGTGTTGAAACAGAGCCTTCAACCAGCTGCTGTCAACATCAACAACATGTTTAAGAAGGAGTTCTGCAGACAATACTACAATACACATAAAAAGTGGCCCAACAGCCACTTAGTACAGGAAAGGCACGGTGTTGAAACAGAGCCTTCAACCAGCTGCTGTCGATATCAACAACATGTTCAAGAAAGAGTTCTGCAGACAATTCTACAAGACACATAAAAAGTGGCCCAACAGCCACTTGGTACAGGAAAGGCACGGTGTTGAAACAGAGCCTTCAACCAGCTGCTGTCTACATCAACAATATGTTTAAGAAGGAGTTCTGCAGACAATACTACAAGACACATAAAAAGTGGCCCAACAGCCACTTGGTACAGGAAAGGCACGGTGTTGAAACAGAGCCTTCAACCAGCTGCTGTCAACATCAACAACATGTTTAAGAAGGAGTTCTGCAGACAATTCTACAAGACACATAAAAAGTGGCCCAACAGCCACTTAGTACAGGAAAGGCACGGTGTTGAAACAGAGCCTTCAACCAGCTGCTGTCGATATCAACAACATGTTCAAGAAAGAGTTCTGCAGACAATTCTACAAGACACATAAAAAGTGGCCCAACAGCCACTTGGTACAGGAAAGGCACGGTGTTGAAACAGAGCCTTCAACCAGCTGCTGTCAACATCAACAACATGTTTAAGAAGGAGTTCTGCAGACAATACTACAAGACACATAAAAAGTGGCCCAATAGCCACTTGGTACAGGAAAGGCACGGTGTTGAAACAGAGCCTTCAACCAGCTGCTGTCAATATCAACAACATGTTTAAGAAGGAATTCTGCAGACAATACTACAAGACACATAAAAAGTGGCCCAACAGCCACTTGGTACAGGAAAGCCACGGTGTTGAAACAGAGCCTTCAACCAGCTGCTGTCAACATCAACAACATGTTTAAGAAGGAGTTATTAT
Source organism: Amphipoea lucens (assembly GCA_947508005.1). NCBI lineage: Eukaryota > Metazoa > Arthropoda > Insecta > Lepidoptera > Noctuidae > Amphipoea > Amphipoea lucens. Next base: position 19,737,441 of record OX382372.1, read on the forward strand.
TTATTATTTATTTATTTAAACTTTTCGCACAAAAGGTACAAAGGCGGACTTAATGCCAACACAATACTACAAGACACATAAAAAGTGGCCCAACAGCCACTTGGTACAGGAAAGGCACGGTGTTGAAACAGAGCCTTCAACCAGCTGCTGTCAACATCAACAATATGTTTAAGAAGGAGTTCTGCAGACAGTACTACAAGACACATAAAAAGTGGCCCAACAGCCACTTGGTACAGGAAAGGCACGGTGTTGAAACAGAGCCTTCAACCAGCTGCTGTCAACATCAACAACATGTTTAAGAAGGAGTTCTGCAGACAATACTACAAGACACGTAAAAAGTGGCCCAACAGCCACTTGGTACAGGAAAGGCACGGTGTTGAAACAGAGCCTTCAACCAGCTGCTGTCAACATCAACAATATGTTTAAGAAGGAGTTCTGCAGACAATACTACAAGACACATAAAAAGTGGCTCAACAGCCACTTAGTACAGGAAAGGCACGGTGTTGAAACAGAGCATTCAACCAGCTGCTGTCGATATCAACAACATGTTCAAGAAAGAGTTCTGCAGACAATTCTACAAGACACATAAAAAGTGGCCCAACAGCCACTTGGTACAGGAAAGGCACGGTGTTGAAACAGAGCCTTCAACCAGCTGCTGTCAACATCAACAACATGTTTAAGAAGGAGTTCTGCAGACAATTCTACAAGACACATAAAAAGTGGCCCAACAGCCACTTGGTACAGGAAAGGCACGGTGTTGAAACAGAGCCTTCAACCAGCTGCTGTCAACATCAACAACATGTTTAAGAAGGAGTTCTGCAGACAATACTACAAGACACATAAAAAGTGGCCCAACAGCCACTTGGTACAGGAAAGGCACGGTGTTGAAACAGAGCCTTCAACCAGCTGCTGTCAACATCAACAACATGTTTAAGAAGGAATTCTGCAGACAATACTACAAGACACATAAAAAGTGGCCCAACAGCCACTTGGTACAGGAAAGGCACGGTGTTGAAACAGAGCCTTCAACCAGCTGCTGTCGATATCAACAACATGTTCAGGAAAGAGTTCTGCAGACAATTCTACAAGACACATAAAAAGTGGCCCAACAGCCACTTGGTACAGGAAAGGCACGGTGTTGAAACAGAGCCTTCAACCAGCTGCTGTCTACATCAACAATATGTTTAAGAAGGAGTTCTGCAGACAATTCTACAAGACACATAAAAAGTGGCCCAACAGCCACTTGGTACAGGAAAGGCACGGTGTTGAAACAGAGCCTTCAACCAGCTGCTGTCAACATCAACAACATGTTTAAGAAGGAGTTCTGCAGACAATACTACAAGACACATAAAAAGTGGCCCAACAGCCACTTAGTACAGGAAAGGCACGGTGTTGAAACAGAGCCTTCAACCAGCTGCTGTCGATATCAACAACATGTTCAAGAAAGAGTTCTGCAGACAATTCTACAAGACACATAAAAAGTGGCCCAACAGCCACTTGGTACAGGAAAGGCACGGTGTTGAAACAGAGCCTTCAACCAGCTGCTGTCAACATCAACAACATGTTTAAGAAGGAGTTATTATTTATTTATTTAAACTTTTCGCACAAAAAGGTACAAAGGCGGACTTAATGCCAACACAATACTACAAGATACATAAAAAGTGGCCCAACAGCCACTTGGTACAGGAAAGGCACGGTGTTGAAACAGAGCCTTCAACCAGCTGCTGTCAACATCAACAACATGTTTAAGAAGGAGTTATTATTTATTATTTATTTATTTAAACTTTTCGCACAAAAAGGTACAAAGGCGGACTTAATGCCAACACAATACTACAAGACACATAAAAAGTGGCCCAACAGCCACTTGGTACAGGAAAGGCACGGTGTTGAAACAGAGCCTTCAACCAGCTGCTGTCAACATCAACAACATGTTTAAGAAGGAGTTCTGCAGACAATACTACAAGACACGTAAAAAGTGGCCCAACAGCCACTTAGTACAGGAAAGGCACGGTGTTGAAACAGAGCCTTCAACCAGCTGCTGTCGATATCAACAACATATTCAAGAAAGAGTTCTGCAGACAATTCTACAAGACACATAAAAAGTGGCCCAACAGCCACTTGGTACAGGAAAGGCACGGTGTTGAAACAGAGCCTTCAACCAGCTGTTGTCAACATCAACAACATGTTTAAGAAGGAGTTCTGCAGACAATACTACAATACACATAAAAAGTGGCCCAACAGCCACTTGGTACAGGAAAGGCACGGTGTTGAAACAGAGCCTTCAACCAGCTGCTGTCAACATCAACAACATGTTTAAGAAGGAGTTCTGCAGACAATACTACAATACACATAAAAAGTGGCCCAACAGCCACTTAGTACAGGAAAGGCACGGTGTTGAAACAGAGCCTTCAACCAGCTGCTGTCGATATCAACAACATGTTCAAGAAAGAGTTCTGCAGACAATTCTACAAGACACATAAAAAGTGGCCCAACAGCCACTTGGTACAGGAAAGGCACGGTGTTGAAACAGAGCCTTCAACCAGCTGCTGTCGATATCAACAACATGTTCAAGAAAGAGTTCTGCAGACAATTCTACAAGACACATAAAAAGTGGCCCAACAGCCACTTGGTACAGGAAAGGCACGGTGTTGAAACAGAGCCTTCAACCAGCTGCTGTCGATATCAACAACATGTTCGAAAGAGTTCTGCAGACAATTCTACAAGACACATAAAAAGTGGCCCAACAGCCACTTGGTACAGGAAAGGCACGGTGTTGAAACATAGCCTTTTACCAGCTGCTGTCAACATCAACAACATGTTTAAGAAGGAGTTCTGCAGACAATACTACAAGACACATAAAAAGTGGCCCAACAGCCACCCAGTACAGGAAAGGCACGGTGTTGAAACAGAGCCTTCAACCAGCTGCTGTCGATATCAACAACATGTTCAAGAAAGAGTTCTGCAGACAATTCTACAAGACACATAAAAAGTGGCCCAACAGCCACTTGGTACAGGAAAGGCACGGTGTTGAAACAGAGCCTTCAACCAGCTGCTGTCAACATCAACAACATGTTTAAGAAGGAGTTCTGCAGACAATACTACAAGACACATAAAAAGTGGCCCAATAGCCACTTGGTACAGGAAAGGCACGGTGTTGAAACAGAGCCTTCAACCAGCTGCTGTCAATATCAACAATATGTTTAAGAAGGAGTTCTGCAGACAATACTACAAGACACATAAAAAGTGGCCCAATAGCCACTTGGTACAGGAAAGGCACGGTGTTGAAACAGAGCCTTCAACCAGCTGCTGTCGATATCAACAACATGTTCAAGAAAGAGTTCTGCAGACAATTCTACAAGACACATAAAAAGTGGCCCAACAGCCACTCAGTACAGGAAAGGCACGGTGTTGAAACAGAGCCTTCAACCAGCTGCTGTCAACATCAACAACATGTTTAAGAAGGAGTTCTGCAGACAATACTACAAGACACATAAAAAGTGGCCCAATAGCCACTTGGTACAGGAAAGGCACGGTGTTGAAACAGAGCCTTCAACCAGCTGCTGTCAATATCAACAATATGTTTAAGAAGGAGTTCTGCAGACAATACTACAAGACACGTAAAAAGTGGCCCAACAGCCACTCAGTACAGGAAAGGCACGGTGTTGAAACAGAGCCTTCAACCAGCTGCTGTCGATATCAACAACATGTTCAAGAAAGAGTTCTGCAGACAATTCTACAAGACACATAAAAAGTGGCCCAACAGCCACTTGGTACAGGAAAGGCACGGTGTTGAAACAGAGCCTTCAACCAGCTGCTGTCAACATCAACAACATGTTTAAGAAGGAGTTCTGCAGACAATACTACAAGACACATAAAAAGTGGCCCAATAGCCACTTGGTACAGGAAAGGCACGGTGTTGAAACAGAGCCTTCAACCAGCTGCTGTCGATATCAACAACATGTTCAAGAAAGAGTTCTGCAGACAATTCTACAAGACACATAAAAAGTGGCCCAACAGTCACTTGGTACAGGAAAGGCACGGTGTTGAAACAGAGCCTTTAACCAGCTGCTGTCAACATCAACAACATGTTTAAGAAGGAGTTCTGCAGACAATACTACAAGACACATAAAAAGTGGCCCAACAGCCACTCAGTACAGGAAAGGCACGGTGTTGAAACAGAGCCTTCAACCAGCTGCTGTCGATATCAACAACATGTTCAAGAAAGAGTTCTGCAGACAATTCTACAAGACACATAAAAAGTGGCCCAACAGCCACTTGGTACAGGAAAGGCACGGTGTTGAAACAGAGCCTTCAACCAGCTGCTGTCAACATCAACAACATGTTTAAGAAGGAGTTCTGCAGACAATACTACAAGACACATAAAAAGTGGCCCAATAGCCACTTGGTACAGGAAAGGCACGGTGTTGAAACAGAGCCTTCAACCAGCTGCTGTCGATATCAACAACATGTTCAAGAAAGAGTTCTGCAGACAATTCTACAAGACACATAAAAAGTGGCCCAACAGCCACTTGGTACAGGAAAGGCACGGTGTTGAAACAGAGCCTTCAACCAGCTGCTGTCGATATCAACAACATGTTCAAGAAAGAGTTCTGCAGACAATTCTACAAGACACATAAAAAGTGGCCCAACAGCCACTTGGTACAGGAAAGGCACGGTGTTGAAACAGAGCCTTCAACCAGCTGCTGTCAACATCAACAACATGTTTAAGTAGGAGTTCTGCAGACAATACTACAAGACACATAAAAAGTGGCCCAACAGCCACTCAGTACAGGAAAGGCACGGTGTTGAAACAGAGCCTTCAACCAGCTGCTGTCGATATCAACAACATGTTCAAGAAAGAGTTCTGCAGACAATACTACAAGACACATAAAAAGTGGCCCAACAGCCACTTGGTACAGGAAAGGCACGGTGTTGAAACAGAGCCTTCAACCAGCTGCTGTCAACATCAACAACATGTTTAAGAAGGAGTTCTGCAGACAATACTACAAGACACATAAAAAGTGGCCCAATAGCCACTTGGTACAGGAAAGGCACGGTGTTGAAACAGAGCCTTCAACCAGCTGCTGTCAATATCAACAATATGTTTAAGAAAGAGTTCTGCAGACAATACTACAAGACACGTAAAAAGTGGCCCAACAGCCACTTGGTACAGGAAAGGCACGGTGTTGAAACAGAGCCTTCAACCAGCTGCTGTCAACATCAACAACATGTTTAAGAAGGAGTTCTGCAGACAATACTACAAGACACATAAAAAGTGGCCCAATAGCCACTTGGTACAGGAAAGGCACGGTGTTGAAACAGAGCCTTCAACCAGCTGCTGTCAATATCAACAATATGTTTAAGAAAGAGTTCTGCAGACAATACTACAAGACACATAAAAAGTGGCCCAATAGCCACTTGGTACAGGAAAGGCACGGTGTTGAAACAGAGCCTTCAACCAGCTGCTGTCGATATCAACAATATGTTCAAGAAAGAGTTCTGCAGACAGTATTACAAGACACATAAAAAGTGGCCCAACCTCACCATGGCATTTGGTGAAAATTTGATTAAGATCGAACAACAAGAAGTGTTGACGACCAGCAACCAACCTTTTTTATATTCATATTTTTATCTTTTTTATTTAAAAATTTTTTCTTATGTTTTGTCTGCACTGTCACTCTCTGTGTGAAAAATATATGCCAAGAAAATTTTGATCGTGTTGCTATTTTAAATGAGCATCATTCAAAGCCATCATCAACAAGAAGAATGAGATTAGAGAAATTATTTTGTATGAGGCACGGTCTCTGATGTTTCACTACTCTTGCGCATACAAGCCTAATGCGTCACTCCTGACAACATCTCTATTTACATCATAAAACTGCCACTAATATTACTTATGACGTAATTACCACTGGTTCAACATCCTGCAGTAGTTTATATCACTATTCGGTTCCTCTCAACTATAAGGAAGCGTTTAAAGCTAATTATTAAATAAGTGGCACTCTGCCGTAATTTGCAAATTAGCGGGTTTGTGTTTATTAAAATATTATAGAGTAGTTGCAAGTTTGATTTTAGGAGATAATGTTCCGGGTTCGATTCCTAGAACTGTATTTTCTTTGAGGAATCATTAGGACAGACTGTGGTGTTTAGGGTTATGACTACTGGCAATGTGACCGGTAAGGATGATTATAAAAATGTGTGGTGAATTATGGCCCATTCCTTCTGACAGAGAGGAGACCTGTGTGCCAGCAGTGCGAACATTATAGACAGATTATGCTAATGCACAACAAACAGGAACTAATTGCCGACTACACAGATATGATTCGAACCCGTGACCGAACGCGCAGAAGCCAATCGATCAATCACTGCGCCAATAGAGTCATCAATCCGACTTTAAACTATCAGTAGTGAAATTTAAATCTATGAAAAAACACTTCTATTTAAACTTTTGAGTTCTACAAGTTTCACAAATATTACGAGCTACTCGTAATACTAGATTATTTTCCCAATGCAACACAGTTCAACATCTCCCATTAAAAGCCTTTACGAATATGACACGAACTTCGGTCGAAACCCGAACTTAGCCGAAGCTGCGGCGGGCGCTCGATTTCGGTCGTTTAACAGCAGACATGCAGCCCAGACACGGCGTGGGATGGCCCTCTGTAGGCAGTGCGACGACCCGGTGTGCCCGTAAATTAGTGCACAAGCTTACTGGAGTATGGCTGGAGACATCCTCAGAAAATTCCAAATAGTTTTATATACTCGAAATCGGCTGAAACCTGAATTCAGCTTTCTAAATGCAAAACCCTTAAAAAAACACCCCATCCCTTAATAAACAAAAAAAAAAAGCCGCTGCTTTAAAATTCCTAATAATTTTAAATCACAGTAATATTTTTATATATAAAGGCGATTGAGAGTGTGTGTGTGTGAGTTTATATGTTTGTTACTTCTTCACGGTCAAACGGCTGGACCAATATTGACAAAATTTTGTATGGAGGTAGCTGACACCCTGGATTAACATATAGGCTACTTTATTACACATTTTTTTTTTTGTATTTTGTCGACTAGGTACCAAGAGGTATAAATTTGAGCGACTAAGGGCTGTTTTTGCGACCGCCAGATAATTTTAAACGAGGAATAGTTTTGAATTTTTGACAATTCTTCCATACAAAATCTGTCAGACGACAATTTTATTCTATAAATAAAAATTATCCGTCGATTGAAAAATCAGCCCTATCATGTTGGAATTAAAGTTATTTTACCATTAATTCATATTTGTTTCCATTTTTGGCAAATAAATCGCTAACGCAGATTAGGTAAGTAATTAAGTAGAAAATAAACTTCCAACATAATACATAATTATTTACCCAAGTATTCGGTTTTTGGTGTTAGTTAGTACCTACACCAAAATTACGCCAAAATCTTTAAATCCCATATTTTGATAAGGGACAAGCCTGTTACACTAGGCTCCAAGCTTGAAATAACAAAATATTCCTATTGAAAAAAAAAAAATAACAGCACTGCCCAACTTGGGCATGGAACCTATGACCCCACGTTCACCAACCACACTCAAAAGTAAGTAAAACAAGTCCTCACCACAAGACAAAATACCGAGAATCAGAAGTATGGACCGTCTTGAATAACTATAAAACTCATTAATATAGATGCACTAACTTTGCAAGGGGCATTGATTTGCGTCAAGCCTAAGTCTTTGACCGACCGAAAGGTCAAAATCCGATCCTTTTGAAATCTGTACCAAACGACTTTACTTGGAGGGATTAAAGCAAATAGATTTAGTACCATACAAGTTTTAAGTTTATTTTTTAAATTAAAAATGTATGAAATAAATTAATCTGACAGCTGAGTTTATTGAAAAATTCTCTGCAAAGTTTTCTAGTTTATCTGAATTTGCAAGAAAACCAAAGAAAGTAGAATGTATAGGTATACAGAACAAATATCAAACGATGCCGAAAAAATGCCATTAAATGTTAAAAAAAAAACGCAAGTAATTCGTACTAGAATTTCCGGAAAAAACCTGAAAAGATAAAGATAAAAATTACAGACCAATCACCACCAAGCAGGTTTCAATAAAAAAAACTGTAAAGAATATTGAAATAAAACCTCATTTCAGTACTGTAGTGATTTTCCAATGCATCACCGTTCGCTGGGTGCAGTGAACATGATGTTATTCACCGAGCATCGAACTCGTGTCCTTGGCCTCAGGTATTTGCCGCTCGAGCCTACGTGGTCGAGAGTCGCGTGGAATTAAATTTGCTAGATGTGGCTTCAATTAGCAGATAAAAAAGAAAGAACATTTGTTTGTCACGATGACGTCATAAATTTCCACACAATATTTAAAAAGAAACAAAGAATTAAAGACGGTATAGTTTTTAGCAATGCAGCAATTTTTGTGAATGGGCTTTTGTAATTTTTATCTACACTGCAATTTTTAACATTATTCTATGGTTTTTTGTGGTGATGGCATTCATGTGTCAACAAGCTAATCATAATATAAGTTTTCATATACTTACTTTGACCGACCGACAACATAAATACATCGAATATTATACTGGAGAAGTATGCCATATTTTTGTGTCGACGTGTAAAACATCTAAAAGAAGAACTTTCACTGAGGAAATATATTTGAATTCGTGAAAAAAAAAAAAACAGACAAGTATGTTTTTATGAAAATGGAGTATTAATGCACAACCTACTTAGTTGTTTTAACTAGTTGTTTATAGCATGTAAGTTGATAGCAGCCATGTCTCTTATGACAAATATAATCAAACCAATTAGACTTCAACCGTCGTTGTAATTAGATACTACAGAAACAATTTAAAATTAATATCAATAACAGACTAATGGAAATCAAATGGCAATGACGCTGCATTATTCTTACCTAACCCACTTGAAGAATATTTGTCACAGACTTAAACAATAAACCTTTACAACAAAAGGTTCCTTCTGCGATCGACTCTCACCCAAATTAGTTTTTTTTAAATTAGTCACAACTGTGGTACATCCAGTCCAGGACTAAAATCAGTTAATATTTTTTCCGCCTGTCAGTCGAACATAATGTTAATAGGTGGCGCATCTAGTGCTCTTAATGTGTGTACCTGCAAGATACCTAGCTGGATGCACAATAATGCTGTGTTAAATATTTTTGTGCAAGGATTTTTTATGCTAATGCATTGATGTAGGGAAAATTATAATGTTGAGGCGTGTTATTTAATATTATAAAGATTATGGAATAGAAACGTGGAAGATTCGTTCGAAGTCGGATGAGTTTATGAGTGACTGCTTATCAAATTGTTCATAATAAAATTATTGTTCTATATTTTAATTATGAAACATGAAACTAAGAATATTACCCATTGCATAAACTGAGGAAACGGCAGTTGTTAAAAAAGAAAAGAAAACATTTAAACATAGGCCACAATTTTTTTATTAAATAACCCATCTAAATAAAAACTAAACCTTTCAGAACGGTCAATGAGCACCAAAGGAGCCAGTGCTAATTCTTACCTTCCTTCCTCGTGGTCAAACTTAATGGTCAAACTGATTTGACCACGAGGAATTCTGTTCCGGATAGTCAAACTGCTTAGTTTAACGAAAAATATCCACCCTTTGTTATAGTTCGTAAATATACTTATTTAAGCACCAAAACTCCAGCACACCCTGCAGTTGGGTTGTTATGCATTTTTCTGATTACCTAACCTCTTTATCACGACTTGAACTGTCCTCCCCACATGATACGGGAGGAAAAGAAAGATAAACAAATCGTAAATAATAATTATGATGATCAAATTATCAGCAGGCCCACGTCGTAATGACCGCGACTTGACAAGTTGTGGGTCGTCGGTTCGAACCCAGACAAGCACTTTACTTTGTGTAAATTATTTCATCACCACTGCTCTCAAAATGGTGAAGGGAAACGTCGTGAGGAAACCGGCATGGCTTGGAAATAAAAATTCAAAGACATGACATCTATCAACCCTCACCGGGCCCGCTTGGTGGATATTACAGACCACTCCTTCTCATAGAGAGGAGGCTTGTGTCCCAGCAGTGGGACCATTATAGGCCGATTATACAAATTATCCACATATTTATCAAACATAGCTAACATAATGAGGCATCAGTGATCCATGTGTCATCGAAAGGCACAAACGCATCGTATGATGCCGGAATGCGAAGTCTATAAGGAAAACTGCTACATTAAAATAGTTAGAAATTCTTTTTATAAAATTGGTATTTTCTACTTGTTTGCTTGATGGGAAGCAGTGGAGGCTGTATGTTATCTAAATAGGTTTGTTTCATAGATTGGAATGACTCGAGATAGGTGGGCCTATAATCGTCATCATCTTTAGTCTATAAGTTGCAGTCCAGTCCTGGTTTCCGTAAGTTAATACTAAGAAAATTAGATTGTGTTCGATAAAATATAACCACGGATTATAGGGGGGTAATTGCGTAACACACTATCATTAGCAATGGCTGTTAATTACGTTGTTGAGCAGACAAATTTTTCGAACATAATAATAAAGCAATGCACTAGCAATATCCTTCAAAATGATTCAAATTGTGATTTATAGTGTGCTACGCAATCAGGCTGTAGTTTAACATAATTTTGTGTATTTTTTCTGAGTAGAACCGAGTAGAACCTACTTAAACTACGCACTCAAAAAATCACTGGACATTCGATGCATCATTTTCGAAAAAAAAAAGAAAACCAGTTCAAAAGGACAATAACCAACTCCTAGGTACGCAAACTCAGATGCAAAAGCTAGTTACATAAGAAACGAACGTTCTCCACAATTCAAGGTTACGGAGATTGGGCGGGACATACAGATAGACAGGCTGGAGCATGTCCCGAGCAAGTCACGACCTGTTTGAGATGTTGAACCGTTTCCACTTGTCGATAAACGTGTTATAAATAAGGTTATATGCCAATTATATATGAGTATATTTATAGCTAATTGGTTGATGTCGTTTGGCCTTATAGGGTGAAAAAATGAGACGCAAAAGGCTGTAAATCGCGCTTCATCTTCTTAGTCATCTTAAAAAACATGACACGACTTGTATAGTTTTTGAGGACCTCTGATAAACTCAAATAGAAATGTAATGTGTCAAGATATTCAAACAATCGTGCTTCTTACTAATTATTTCATCACCACTGCTCTCAAAAACGGTGAAGGAAAACATCGTGAGGAAACCGGCATGTCCTAGAACCAAAAATTCGAAGACATGTGACATCTACCAACCCGCACTGGGCCCGCGTGGTGGATTACGGCCCACTCCCTCTCACAGAGAGGAGGCCTGTGTCCCAGCAGTGGGAACATTTATAGGCTGATTATGTATGTATGTATGTGCTTCTTAATTATAAATACCATATATATTATATACCATATATGCCTATCATAGATAACAATTATCGAATCTGTGCAAAAAACAACTGTAATTGTAACTAAAGTACAAATTTATTTAGCCGATTGTAAATATTCTGTTTACTAAAATTCTTTAGGACTGATTTTTCAATGTACTCATCGTTTTTTTTTTTTTTTTTTTTATTCGTGGAATAAAATTGACGTCTGACAGATTTTATTTATTTATTTTATTTTATTTATTTCTTAAGAAAACTTACAGCTAGTATACACATAGTTGACAGTTAGTGAAAGAAGGCCAATTAAAAGTTTTCACTGACAATATTAGGGTAGCACAAGAAACAGTAGACAGGTAAGCGATAGCAAGAATAAGTATAAGTAAGCACTCGGAGAGAATCAAGAAAAAACTGAACAGGTTTTAGTGATCTTCAAAGAAGTTTTTGCAAAGTATTTTTTTTAATGAAAGGAAAAAGAAGATGCACCGTCGAGCACACTGCTTCATTTTCAGTGAAAATGGCGCAAAAACGAACAATATTCCCTAACTGCCTTAAATTATTACCTTAAATCCAGTACTATAAATAAGCAACTAAAAGGTACCAGGTTGCCAACCCAAAATCCGGTAAGTCGAAATGTATCATCTTATAGTAAGGTCCATCGACACCGCACGGGATACTAACACAGCGTTTAGCAATCTGCGATTACTGAACTGATATTATCTTAGTACGATTAATGGCCAGCCCTTTATCCAATGTCGATAACCGTGGTAAAATGAAACGGTGCAACCCACCCTAAAAAACAACAAATCTAAACCTTATTTGAATGAACGCTAAGTTGGATTTCGAATGTAGAGCGAAAAGCTTCCGAAAGATTTTTTCGAGACCTGAATTTTGAGTTGTAGTACCTTCAGAATAAGGTTCTAAATCGATTGTGTGTTGATTTCTAAATAATAGCCTATGTGCACGGCCAGTTGTATGTCCTCGGGGTACAATAGGTAGGTCTGCAACAGATATATCTTGAAAACGAGACAATTTAAGGTATAAGTGGAATATTAAACGTGTCAGGAAGAAGTAAGCTCTTTATTGTAAGGCAGCTTGTGTTCCAATTGATTTAGAGAGGTACGTTTTGTTTGATGTCTTTGCCGATAGCCTTGCTACATCGTAACTTTGTAATGTTCCAAATGTGAGCAGACTACTTTTATTTCTTCTTGTATTTTGCTAAAAAAGCGAGAAAAAAAATAAAATCAAAATCAGGCTTAGTTAATGAAAGAATTGACAGTGTAAATGCTGGCAAGTAATCAGATAAATCAGTTACAGTTCCAGTTATTTTTATCAGTTGCATTGTGTTTTAAGAAATAAGCAGTACTTTTGTACTCAATTCAATTATATTTCCTATCTGTATCTATTTTACTGCTTGTACATAAATAATAAATAAAATTAGTAGAATTAAAGATAGAAATTGTATAGAAGCCTCTTATGATAATAATTAATAAGGGATAATCGTCGGTTGGTGCCACATTTCATTAAAATTTCCTAAGGGGCCTCTCTACGAGTTGGCTTCGGCCCCTCGTACGCCTTCCAAAGGACCGGGACCCCATGGTCCCGAGATATGTAAAACCAAAAACATAATAATAATCCATTTATTTCAGGTGACGCAGGCTCATAGATAAATACCTTAACCTAACCATACATATTATTTTAATTAAACTAACTATTATGCACGAAGTGTCGGCGTCGTGTTGCGCTGCGTAGTGTCGCGTAACCTTCCACGAAAACGTCAGACGCTACACCTTTCGGCCAAAACTCTTCCTTCATGAAGGTTTCCAGGTACTATGTTGGAACCCTCACCACAAACGATTTGAAGTTATGAATCGATTCCATTCAATAAGTTTTTTATCACCGTTACAAGCTAATTATAAGGTAAGTACCTATTACTCAATGCAAAGGAGTCTGTTAAAATTTGTATGGGAAGTGGTCTATGATCCAATAGCGATACTGTAGAGGTATTTCTGTGGGAATACCTCAACTACACCCTTGTGCAAAGGGGCATCAAAATCTAACCCAGCAGTTTTGAGAAAAATATTATTTTAAAATTCACATTTCTTGCTACATTTTTATATTTTAAAAACGTTTTAACGGGTATTTCTGACTTTATACTACTTAATTAATGTGGTTTTCTGCTAAACAAAGACACTTACCACCTCGACAGTGCTGAATTTCCTTTTGTTTTTCGTTTTTAACCGACTTCAAAAAAGGAAGGAGGTTCTCAGTTCGTCGGAATCTTTTTTTACATTTTTTAATATTTATATTCACCGATTTCTCGAAGACGGCTGGACTGATTTAGAAAATTCTTTTTTTGTTTGAAAAGTGGGGGCAGAGCGGCTGGGGGCTGTGCGAAGTTCGCCGGGTCAGATTTTGTTGCCACTTTGCACAAGGGTATAGTTGAGGTATCCCCACAGAAATATCGTAACAGTATCGCTATTGGTTCATATACTACTTTTTAATGTTATCATGAAATGATGTATTCTAAAATATTATATTTCTCAAAACTGCCGGGTCAGATTTTGATGCCACTTTGCACAAGGGTATAGTTGAGGTATCCCCACAGAAATATCGTAACAGTATCGCTATTGGTTCATAGACCACTTTTTAAAGTTATCATGTAATTATATATTCTAAAATATTATATTTCTCAAAACTGCCGGGTCAGATTTTGATGCCACTTTGCACAAGGGTATAGTTGAGGTATCCCCACAGAAATATCGTAACAGTATCGCTATTGCTTCATAGACCACTTTTTAAAGTTATCATGAAATTATGTATTCTAAAATATTATATTTCTCAAAACTGCCGGGTCAGATTTTGATGTCACTTTGCACAAGGGTATAGTTGAGGTATCCCCACAGAAATATCGTAACAGTATCGCTATTGGTTCATAGACCACTTTTTAAAGTTATCATGTAATTATATATTCTAAAATATTATATTTCTCAAAACTGCCGGGTCAGATTTTGATGCCACTTTACACAAGGGTATAGTTGAGGTATCCCCACAGAAATATCGTAACAGTATCGCTATTGCTTCATAGACCACTTTTTAAAGTTATCATGAAATTATGTATTCTAAAATATTATATTTCTCAAAACTGCCGGGTCAGATTTTGATGCCACTTTGCACAAGGGTATAGTTGAGGTATCCCCACAGAAATATCGTAACAGTATCGCTATTGGTTCATAGACCACTTTTTAAAGTTATCATGTAATTATATATTCTAAAATATTATATTTCTCAAAACTGCCGGGTCAGATTTTGATGCCACTTTGCACAGGGGTATAGTTGAAGTATCCCTACAGAAATATCGTAACAGTATCGCTATTGGTTCATAGACCACTTTTTAACAGTCTCCTTTCAGATCAATAAATGCAACGGCTGGAGGTCAAACTCACAATCCTCAACAGACGGTCTAACGACTTACCCGTTTAGTGCTCCCTAGATTGACATAAAAGAAGCCATAAAAATCTATTACCCACTAAAATCAATGAGTCTAGGCAGAGTTCTACCTGAATCGATACTAAGCGAGTCTGTTCAAGAACTTGCTGCTAAGCCCTTTAAAACTTCGTCGTGATAAAACTTCGCAATCAAATTTCAGTATAAGCTAATTGAACTTTGGGCTAAAAGTACTTAATGCTAGTTAATAATTTTTATAATGGCCACGGTTTCGATAGTGATTTTGAAAGTAATTTAAAGTTTCCACTGATATTGACGTCATAGAATTTTGAGAAATATTGTACCTACCTGAAATGAATTTCATCAAATGAAAGGAACGGCGATGACAAATATAAATAGGTTTATTTCAATAATTGTTTACAATGTTACACATAATTATATTATAGGCTATAATTTCTTGTTACAAATGAATAAGACCAAGGTATCAGCGCCAAAAACCTTATTTATTAAACACTTAAAAATAGCCACCAAATAGAAACATTTTGTAAAAATAAAAAATAAGTAAAAAAACACGAGTGAGAATGAAAACTTTCTATTTATATTTACCAAAATCCATGGATACATTGTTTGAGAGATGATAGGAGGTATCAATAACAACACAGCTTACATAGATAATATTTTAAAATAAAAGGCTGTTAACCCAAATGAATTGAAACATCCCTAATTGGTCCCTAAACCCGTGAAGATGACGAACCATCAGGTGTCCTGACTGCAAACTCTAAAGTTTTCCCTACTAAAACCCGTACTTGGTTCTTTTTCACAAAAAAAAAACATCTACAGGCTGATCCTTTTCGCGCAGCGTCCAATAATGCGATTTCAATGTACCTGCTAATTGCGTCCAGCGTTGGTTTGGTGCCCGCTCTAGTAATGTTTATATACAGGATGATGCTTTTCCGATCATTTAATTATTGATTCATTTATCTGTAGGATTGAGAGATAAATGTGTTAAGGTTCCAGATAGCTTCGAAACACCACAACATTTATTTGTGTATACTTATTATATGCCTTAACCTGGATCAAACTTATTTTCTTTGTTTCAAATCTTTAACCTATGAATTTACTACCACTATCTTTTAAGTTTGTTATAATCATAGGTCAAAAGTCGATGTAATTATGTTGCATACTGTTCTGATTGTTGCGAAAAATCAATCATTAACAGTAATGTAAGTATAACTGCTACTTTCAGATAAACAATTTAAATAAACACTTTCCTTTAAAGCTAATCCAAACTAATATTATAAATGCGAAAGTAACTCTGTCTGTTTGTCTGTCTTTTCTTCACGCCTAAACTACTGAACCGATTTGTGTGAAATTTGGTACAGACATAGTTTGGAACTTGAGAAAGGACATAGGATAGTTTTTATCCCGATATTCCCACGGGATCGAGACTTATGCGGGTGAAACCGCGGGGCGCAGCTAGTATTTAATATCGAATTAACATTTAAAACTTCATCATCTACAGCAATCCACTGCTGGACATAGGCCTCTCCTATTTATTATACACACCATTCAGCTCGATTTTCGGCAACTCTCATCCAGCTGCTACCAGCCATCCTGCGAAGATCGTCACTCCGCCTAGCCTGAGGGCATCCTACCTTACGTTTACTGATTCGCGGTCTCCAGTCAAGAAACGTCTACCTCGACGGTCATTGGTTCTACGGCTAATATGGCCGGCCCATTGCCACTTTAGCTTGCTTATTCTGTCGACAACTTTTGTTAAAATTTTAAACTTGGAAAATACAAATTAAATATTGAACCATCTTCCCACGCCCTGTAGAGTACGGGTATCGCCACCTGCGACAATGGACTCGGGGGAAGAAAAACAAACGAAAGTCACTGGCGGGAGGAGGTCGGCTACGGCTACAGGCTACGAAGGTAGCTCTTATAGACAGGCTATTGATATAGCCGATAGGTGTTTATTCTGCTAAGATCTCGATTAAGGATACCGTGAAGAGTTTGCTGATCCTTTTCAGCGTTTAGAACTTTAGAGGGGCTATAACACCTCTATTATACTCGGTTAATACAATGTTGAGTCGACAATACGATAATAAATTACTTAATGTATTGATGGGCTAAAGATTGGTCCTTGGCAGCTCCGGACATAGACAGGTGGAATGAGAGTAGGGAGGCCTTTGCCTAGCAGTAACACATAAATGGCAAAAAAAAAATAAAGTAGTTTAAGGTGAATGCGCAGTTGTAGCCCGCGAAATTCAATTTTTCTTACGTTTTGTGCAATTTTCAGGTCAGTGTCAGGTTGTATCTTGATCAAAATATGATTCGCGACTATAACAGGTACGTATTTACAGAATTATAATAATTAGCATCATTAATACATCTTTCTAAGTTAGATTTCTACCGTTAAGAACAAATCTCGTATGGAAAAGTGTTTATGGTAGAAATCTAACTTAAAGAGATATATTAATGATTCTAATGACTATAATTCTGTAAATACGTGTATATTATAGTCGCAAATTATATTTTGATCAATATATTTTTTCCTCATACCTCTATAACCGCATCACAATCCGGTGGGAAGCTTAGAAGAACAATGCAGTCACACAGAAGGACTCGAAAAGCGACTTTAATTTTTAACATGTATAGATAATCCTGCCCATAAAATAGGGATGGTTAGAAGAAGACTATTTATTCCTGAGTTTGCAAATATATAAGAAGGAAAAATTTGGGACGCGCACACGTAATACAAATTAAATAGAAAATTAAGGGCTAATTTTTCAACGGTCAGATAACTCTTATATGAAGAATAAATATGACAGTTCGACATAATATTTTCCATACAAAAGCTTTCAAACTGCAACATTTATTCCTCAGATAAAAGTTATAGAACTATTGAAAAAAAAAAAGAAAACAATAAAGAAGTACATTAAAACTCTCTCTCTCTCTCTTATGTGGAGAAAAGGAAACCATCTGCCACATCCAGCATCAGCAACATAAACAATATATGGCCCTATATTACGACACCTAATACACCTAAAAGATCTATTCTTGGATAAACCACAAGACCCAATCTCCTTCAATTTCCTACAATATTACTGAAATATAAAACTATAATAGATTTAACAAGAAACCATAATCTTATAATATCATTAAAACATCAACGAAGTATAAGTACATCTTTCTTGGAAAGCGTTAGTTTTTTAAATCCAATTTCAAGTTTGGCTATTCAAATATCAACTTTGCCAGCTCCAAAGATAAAGTTTAAAATAGAATACAGGAACAGAAGGAAGCAAAATGTCGCTACGATTATCCGTTTTCAGTTTTTCTATGAAATGGTGATTTGTGAAAATTTGTATATTTATTCCAAGAAATGATTCTGAAAAGCTTGTTACGACTTTTCTGTATTTCAATCGTAGGTTGACAGGTGGCATGTTTTGATGTGTCTGATAGACGACGATCCCGAAATGAGGCAGGAAATTACTTTTTTGGAATCTTATTTGTTTATTTTCTTTTGTCTTATTTATTTTGATTCTATATCTATAGATAGAGTATCTATAAACTAGCTTCTACCCGCGACTTCGTCCGTGTAAAATTTCTTGTTCCTCGACCCACCCCGTCGCATTGCATAGCCAGTCCGCGTTACAACTATGTTTTCGCTTAGGGTTCTTTTTGCCTTTTTTTCTCATTCCTCAGTTCCTAAGGGTCTTAGCGTGATGTTAATTAGCCTATAGCTTTCCTCAAGAATTGGGCTATCAAATAATTTTTTAAATCCGACCGGTAGTTTTTGAGATTAGTGCATTCAAACAAACAAACTTTTCAGATTTATTATTAGTAATTTCAGATTTATTATTAGTAATACAAGTACACAGTACATTCTTTCAACCTCATACTCTTTCTAGAGGAGTGTATGAATTGAGATGCGTCGGGTTTGTTTCAGGCGAACTCGAACTAACGGCTATATCTAATGATACAGTTGCATTAATACAGAGAGAATCAGAGAGGCTTGGGGCTGATTTGGCTCTGGGCGACGTTACGGAATATGAAGTATTCTTGAATTTTATCTGCAGTATGTTCCGAGAGTGTGACTACATCTTGGCGAACCCACTAATCACGTCGGTCTGTGTATGGTGAGGTTATTAAAAGAGATGTGACTCCAAAGAAGAAATATGTCTTTATTTCAGGTTCCACAATATTTCGTTATAACTACGTACTAGGTATGCGTCAAGGCAGGGCGGTGCCACGTAAGCGACTGGCGAGCCGATCGCCCGCGCTCCCATATTTCGTCGAGAGTCAACTCAGCAAATCGCGGTTACTAAGCCGCCACACATGTTTTGAGTTTGAGTTGAGTTTGACTAAACCTACAATATTTGATCATTGTGTTGCATTCGACATTTACGTATAAAATAGAACCCTAGTACTAAATGAGACTATAACATAACATCACGCCTGTAATCCCCAAAGGGTTAGGCAGAGGTGTACCTCTACACCCACATAAGTCCCATAGGGGGCGAGCCTATTACAATGAACCGGACACAAACCTAAACTCCGGGCTGCTATTGAAAGAAGTCCCACTTGGAAAACCCAACAGCATTTTGCCCGACCTGTGTATCGAAACCAGGACCTTATACTCGACATTAGCGCTTGCGACCACTACACACAACGAGGCAGGCTAAACGATAAAAATATAAATATTATAATTATTGCTACAAAACTGAACAAATATTGACCAACAGATCACACATAATCAACAGTTAGGGTTATAGAACTTATAAAAGGTACAGACGAATGTCAGACTTGTTAATCTTGGGGACCAGACAAACAATAAGTATTGAACTGATATTGTTTCGATAAGATAATAATATGTGTGTTTATTTTTTTAATTTGACTTGTATTTAGATACGGCTATCTAAACCTTTTATACTGAGGCAAAAAGCAGTGGTGGATCAGTGGTAATGGCCCCGACTTACCGAGTTGTAGGTCGTGGGTTCGAACGCAGGCAGGCCTTTTACTTTGGGAGCGGTGAATGCTTATGCGAATCCCGCACCCCCGGCCATAGGTAAAGGTGGAACACCGCGGTGGTTTTAGCCGGTAAGAGTGCATGTAGGGGTGACAGAGGTGTCACCACTACAATAGAGGAAGTCCATGAGGATTTCCATCGAGAAAAAAAAAGGAAGTAATTCCATCATTACTACTGCTCTCCAAATGGTAAAGGAAAATATCGTGAGGAAACCGGATGTCCTAGAACCAAATATTCACATGTGACATTTACCAACTCGTTCCGGGCCCGCGTGGTAGATAACATCCCACTCCCTCTTGAAGAGAGGAGGCCTGTGTCCCAGCAGTGGAACCTTTTAAAGTCATTATAAGAGTGAACATTATGGGCTGATTATGCTTATGCTATGAAAGCAAAAGGGTGTGTATTAGGTATTTGAAATTTGCATACCTATCACATGTCAGATTCCAGGAATCCTTCATATTTTCTGAATTTCAGGAATCTACCATGTCATACAAAATATCGTAATAAATAAATAAAATGAAAAACCTTTTATTTACAGGCTTCGATGGCTCAAAGCGTGTTTGTTCACACACGCTTGCGTGTTTGTACACATTCAAAACTATGTTGGTAGAACGAAAAATATACAGTCATAGGATGCCTCATGTCTGACATGGAGCTTTATAAATCTGTCTATTGTAGACCCTCCCAGACTCTCCGCAAAAACCTTCAGAATACTGTAGCTGCTTCCTCTCACTCTGTGTTAAGCGAATAATACAAGTAAAGAAACACAAAAAATGAATGACACTTGAAAAATTTTATGCAATAGACCTTCAGACCTAATTTCAGCCATAGGGACCAATCTCAGCTGAGACCAGCCTTCGACGAGGTAGATATTATAGTGCACAAGTGTAGACACAGGTGCACTCTCTCTTCCCTCACTCTCATAGTCCGATGGGAAGGTAATCCGAC
The DNA here is from genome assembly GCA_947508005.1 of Amphipoea lucens. Lineage (NCBI taxonomy): Eukaryota > Metazoa > Arthropoda > Insecta > Lepidoptera > Noctuidae > Amphipoea > Amphipoea lucens. The sequence continues at coordinate 19,758,242 of OX382372.1, forward strand.
ACGACCTGAGAGAGATCAGGCGCAGGGCCAACGGCTTAACATGCTGTTACAAAGAAATTCATAATGGAAAAACTTAATAACACATTGCCCGACCCGGGCATCGAACCCAGAATCCCACGGTCAGCAGTTGCGCTTATGACCGCGAACTTGGTCTGTTGGGCAGGCAAAAAGTTTTATGTAAAGAGATCTCAAAGGTGGAATAGAAAAACAGTATGTTCAGATTACGATATGCAACAGATTACGATATAAAAGCAATAAACGACACAAATATTTCTATTGAAGAACTAATTTTCTCATTCCACGCACCAAATAAAAGCGATTATATCAACAGCTTGTATTACAATAAAAGTTATAATAAAACTGGATATTAATGTCTAAATTACAGCAATAATTTGTGCTAATGGGATATTAATAATTTTAAGTGACAATAACCCAGCGGCTAAGGCATTGACTGGTAAAGGTCGTGAGTTCAATTTCAATTGCATTGAACTATTGGGGTGAACCCACTCCTTGTAGAGGCATATTTAGTTTAGTTGAGGACATTAACTAACATGAGGATAGCTGAAATTTAAATGCTCTTACATGAAAATGAGATAATATATACGCTGTATTGAAGACAGCAGTACTATAAGGAGATTACTGATGAAGACGAGGCAAGTTTATACGTAACAGTAGGCAATGACGATGATGATAGTAACAATAAACTTATAAAGCTAATTTCCTCTAATGCAAAATATAATCAAGACACTTAATCAACTCCCATTGAAGCCTCACGGAAGATTAAAGACAACTAAATCGCCTTGAAACCACCATTTAAAATTAAACATTCAATTATCAAGAAACGTTGCGGTTCAAACAATTGTGGTTCCATTCCGGAGCACAATTAATAGAACTTAGTCAATCAGGCATCTTGGAAAGCTCAACAAATGTTCTCCATTATGCTGATAACATCGGTGGAAGGGGTCTTACAATTACTGTACAATCTACAGACAAATCAACGGGTACCGCACAAATAGATTTTATATCTTCATGTATGGTGCAAGTTGGGAGCTTTTCAGTTATATTTTTGGTGTACATATTGGATTTATCTTAACATGAAACAATAATTCAGCTTAAGAATACGACAATATCATGATAATCTCGTATTAAGTTGCCATTATAGGCTCGAGCTCGAGATTAACATTGTATACTTGAATGATCTGCCATTATTGCGTACTAAATATTTTTTTTTTTAATTTTATATTATTCTTTATTCAAAATATAATAATTGTTATCCTTAAAACTATATAATTAATCGCCCAGCGTAATCGTATGTTGGATGATATTGTACTTGATCGCCCTCCGAACTGAAATGCAGAGTAGCCATTGCCCGTCCTCGCAAACTGTGATACGTACAACCACAGTTCAATCCAATACGAGTCATCAGACAAAGAGAGGCAATGACGAATTAAAGGGTACTTTATTTATTATTTTCCTGAAAAGGATGCAACGAATAGAGAATTCATCGACCGCATCAGGAAGAAACTATAAGGAAGTTGGAAAGAATTTGGCGTGGAGGCGTCGCAGGTCTTCGGCATGTTCCGATGACTCTCCAGGGTCACAGGACCTTTTTATAAAGGTTCACGTTTCAACGATTTGAGTTGTTACTTACCTATCAATCGTGACTGACGTCACCCTCTCGAGGTGTGATTTGTCTTGAAATAACATCAGGTAAGCGGTTGAAAAATACTTTTGAAGACATATTTAGTACAAAATTATTGACTGTGCCCACAGAGAGCGGTCCTATGGCGAAAATAAGACGCTTGAATAAAAGAACATACACCAAATAAAAGGTTACTGAAATTTGTCAAAAATCAATAGCTTATACTATGTGAGTCACAGAATACTGCAGACAAGAGACAACTCTAGACAGAAGGAAGAACAACCAAAGATCTTTTCAATATTATCACTGTTAAAGTGGCAATCAATACTTGTATAATAGCCTAAAAAAAAAGAACACATCTGCTTGTTGAAGTTGTCATTGTCAAAGAACTGTAATTTCAAGATGACATTAATCACAACTGATTTTCTAAGATACGGTACGTAATGGACATCAGCCCCCTTATTCACAAACACTCGATATGCTTCCGTATCGTATCGAACATTAATCATTGTTATCGTAGGAGTCTTTTCAATGCTGTTCACAAGTCCAAAACCCGAAAATTTTGTCAGTTTAAATCAAATAGACGCCCGCTATTCTTCCAACAGCTATTTGCTGTTGAGGGGAAGTCAAATCAGGTTATCGAAATGTCAGGTTTTCGATACGATAGCCTGTCGTATGGTTGTGAATCAGGGCTCTAAGGGGTAATTCTCGTAATTTTTAAAAACGTTCACAGACTGATCCCAGTCTCAACCTGTCAAAAATACCTCAAATTTCCCTACATTTTGACAAGTGACTTTTGTTTGTCGCTGAGATGAGAATGCGATTAGATTTTGAACGTTTTAAATTACGAGAATTGGCCTTCTGAGTGCAATACTGTGTCTCTATTAAATTATAATCTTAAATGAATCACTTGTGCTTATTAACTTGGTGTCATGGTGTCCTCTTGATTTAGAACCCGGTCAAACCGCTACCGCTTATACCTTCCACCTTTTCACGTTTAGTGGCAATAAATATTTATCGCTCGCGTCAGACCCTGGGATTAAGACGAAACTACACAAATATTGTGCCGATACCCTCTAGCGCCCGTGGTCACTTTGTAGTGGATTGTTTTAGGCCTGTTATTTATGAGGTGCACAAGTGGTCCATGTTATCTTTCCTTGAGCAATGTTTTTAACGAGCTATAAAATTCGTTTGATGGTTAAGACGGAGGTTTTTGACAGAATTCAGTTTGAAAAGATTTCAGATAGTTTCGTGCGGTATGAAGATAAGAAAATCATAAGCTTTTAACACTATGCTGACAGGACTGTGTCGTAAAAATGGTTTCAGTAAAAAAAAAAGCTGAATTCAGTAAACAGACATTTGGCGTTAAACCAAAAACTATAACTGTTATATCTATGAATTATGTAGTCAGAACATATTAATATCTACCATAAAAACCAGCCAACTTATCGAATGATGTCACTACAAAACTGAAAGGGACAAAAACACAATATTATTACTAGCATCTCAGGGGATTTTTTCCTGAATCGTATTTTATTTCCCTTATAATAACGTATCAAACATTAGGGAAAGAACTGAACGTCATCAATTCAGCATGATAAAGCCTGGAGTGATTTAAAAAGGCATTGAAAATTTCCTTGTTAATTAGGCAGCAGAATTATCTATCTATGTCTATGTTCCTGTTCTACTGCAGGGCAAAGAACTCCAAGCAAAAGATGGCATGAAAATCTTCGGGAAACATTATGTTAAGTGACAGAAAAGAGAGATCGTAGAAGGTGATAAGGCCGCCCATTGTACGTTTTGTCATGTATATTCTTGTGTACCATAAAGTGATTTTCCTTAATTTTACATGCTTTCTACTAAGTATAATAGTTTTATCTTTTGAACAAAAGCGTTACAAGATAAATAAAGTTAATATTCCATCCTGTATATTAGGGGACCCGACTCACCATATCCAATGCCAATCTCCCTTAGCCACTAATTCCAGTTACACAGCATTCAATTTATTTCTTGAACCAGGTGTTCCTTCACAAATCTATTGTCCAGTGATTGTGAGGGACGACCCTCCAGACCCTGGACGTGGTCACTTTGTCAATTAACTGACCCGGATTCCAAAACACCATTGAATTATTTAATTTGCACAGATGAGCCTGTAGATTGGGACTGAGGAAACCGGCACGAATGTACTTACGGGAAGACGGAGAGGATTATTGGTATCCTAGTAATGTAGTTGAGGAAGAGACAATAGTTAGAATACCTGAACAGGAAACCGATGAACCAGAAGGTATTTATGAAAATATGTCAAAGTCAAAGTCAAAGCATTTATTTCAAATAGGCACATAAAAGGCACTTTTGAACGTCAAAAATTATCTTAAAATAGAATTGATTCTAGTCGCCCATTCCAAAAGGTAGTTTTCGTATGGAGAAGAACGGGCAAGAAACTCCACCGTTACTCTTTTAAAATGTTTAGGTACAATGTGTTGGAGGTTCCATGTTAATCACTTTGGTAATATTAGTAATGATAATATTATGTTAAACAAGCAAGAGCTAGTCTAGTTGCACATATTATTAGCTTCAAAAAGGGTATACCTGATGACAAACTGTAAGTAACGATATTTTTTTTCACAATAAGAGTTACCATATCCAAAATCTTAGAATAAAGATTGACCTCAAAGGTAAAATTTAGGAATGGCATTCTAATTGAAGAGAAACGCGGAAGGACATAATAATCTTGCAAACTAAGTCAATTTCTATAATGCAAAACGGAAAACGGCACAAGGTTTAATAAACAACAAACAATAAGAGTAGGATAAAGGAACTATTTAATTCAAGCTAAACGTTGCGCTGACTGCACTAACACCTGTGTTAATACTAATTATTCATTGTTATTCACTTGCATACAATTTTTCGCATATACATTTGTATAAACACAACCGGTTTGCGATAGATAGAGGCCGGTCTGAACCAGTTTGATAGGAGAATTTGTTCCATTTGCATACTGATAATAATTTCGCAGTGATCTAGAAAAGGGTCTTACAAACATTACAAGTTAAAGAAGTTTCAAAATGTAATGAAAATACCGCGATATTTTTTCCATAACCACATAGAAAAACAAGGTTCTGAAAAAAATATTATGGTAATGATTAGAAAAGTCGCTGCAGCATTAGGTGTACGTAAAGATAATGACAAGACGAAACTACAAGAAAAGTAAATGTAAAACGAAGTAAAATATTCTTTACACTAAAGCAAGATATAATTAAAGAAGAGAAACATGGCCTAAACTCAGCAATGATCCCATTGTAGAACAAGGATGCCAATGATGATGATGATGATGAAGAATGAAGATATAATGAATATCCAATAGAACACAACTCACAAGTTTATATTATATAAATATTACATTATCACAATACACTCTAACAAATCATTTTCAACAAGAGCACTTACATTTTAAATGAATATTTTATTAAATTTTCTCATTTCAAAGAATCAGCTTAGAGGCAATTATTGTCTGACACCAAAAGATCTAGCACAGAATTTTATAAAGGTAGGATTATCCCTAGATCGGTTAATATTCAACGAGAATGATTCTTTCTGAGAAAGAATGAATTATGATTGTAGAAACGGAGATTGGACGAGAGATGGAGATAGATATTTTAAGATTAGTGAAAGAAAAAAATGGTTATAAATAACAAAAATTTTATCCTCACAAAAAGTTGCTTTCTGATGGTAATTGGATGTATGGACTTACTAAGTTTTTTTCTTACTGTGCGTATCGTTAGAGACGACTAACGTGTGAAAATGGTTGATGAAGCTGACAATGACTCCCAAAACTATTAAGATATATAAACATTTTCCAAGGACTGAGTGACTGACTTACATTATCATAATAACACCAAATTATTTGCTAAATACCCACAAATGTATCGAGACACTTCTGTCATTTTATTCAATTTATTTTTCCTGTTTGCATTCATTTCCGTTACATCTCTGTCAATGTGGTGGAAAATATTGACAAATTATAAATCACTCATTGGTAACTAAATATTTTAGCTTTACATTTAGAGTTTGTAAGTATCACATTACCCATCACAAAGATTATAATCATTACCCCGTCCATTATCTCATCGTCGAGTCTGTTATTAACTTATTACTCTTTCATTATTGTCGCTAATATGCCTTTAATGTTTTTACTGACTTTTAATGAAATTCTCAATTTTCGTGATTTAAGGAACGTTCACAGTCTGATCTCAGTCTCAATCTGTCAAAAATACCTATAATTTTCATACATTTTTGACAAGTTTTTGACACTGATTGTCGTAGAGATGAGATTGCGACTAGATTTTGAACGTTTCTAGTTACGGGAGTTGACCTTCTGGTCTCATCCCAAATCCTAACACGCGTTTCAAACACAAGCCACATCTAGTTGTTATCTATCAGTCTCCGCACTGCTGATCAAACACGCACACACGCGGGAACCCCGTGTCAATGTTTAGTTCCCGAAATAAAAACAGTGTTATCGTGCGTCGTCGACTAGTCTGGTAGTGCGCACCTTGGCAGCCGATCCAGATAACTCGCTATCGTTGTAACTATCTGAGGGCTTGGGACAAGCCAGGAGCTGATGCCGGAAGTAGCGGGTAATGAAATTTCGTGTCTAATGGAATGAATACCGGCCAGAAACATTTAGCATCATATGGCGATAAAAACTGGTATTCAGCTGTATCTGGTTAGACTGGAAGCCGACCCCTACAAAGTTGGGAAAAGGCTAGGCAGATGAAAATGATGAAGACGATAAAAATTGTAGGAATCAATATTAACATCTCTATGCATACAGTGAAGCTTTGTTTAAGAACGGACGATAAGATTCTCACTTCAAGTTTTCAGAATATAGTACACTGAGTACACCATACACACAAGAGAGCCATGCTTATGAGGATATTGTATTTTTAATTTTATAGTAGTCGTGATTATACGTACGTATTTCTATGCGAATAAACAATTTTTCTATTTTCTTCAATAATTTCTTTTGGGCTTCTGACAACTCGAACTGAACATTAACAATTGCGATAACCTCGGGGATCAATTTTTGAATAACAATTTTAGCCCTAAAACTTCTCTAAGTACCATTTAGTATTTTTTCTATATACCCGCTTCATCTCCCAACTTACACCTCGCGGTAGCAAGCCAGTATCGTACATTGAACCAGTGCGAAGGACAGTGAGAAAGTATGCCTGTATGTATACCACTATTGTAATCTGTTTACATTGTGAGTTTATTGTGCTGTCATACTGTTGAACATCTTCTCATATTTAAATCTATGTGCACATGTGGCATGACAGTGATGTGACAGTGACGATGACGGAGAAAGTTGGCAGGGAAAAACATGAAGACTTTTTATGACAAAAATGTTTCAAGTTCTGAATTTTTCAAGCAGTTTTTCTTCACAAGTGCCTGTGCACATAATCAACTAATTTACACTCGAATATCTTTTGAACCAAATTTTCAACTAGATTTTTAGCTCTAAGTCTTCTTGACGGACCGTAAAAACATTAAATCGTAGTGAGCACCTTCTAGCATGAAAACTGGATTTTAATTCGACACATTTCCTTGCTAAAAAGAAACTAAAGGACGCCTAGGAGGCACTCAACATAGAAATGGTTGCGCATATGAACAGTAAATATCAACACCAGGGCATGTCAATCTCTGAAGCACCGACAGGCATATACATGTTGATGTTTGCTCTATAAAGCAAAATAATCAAAGCTATCATGACGGATTCGAAGCGAGAGATCTGAGGGGACAAAGACAGTCTATCGGGGAGGCTTCCAGCCCAATAATGCCCCTACTTGGGTCCACACAATGGAATCTCTAGTTGCCAGACTGTCGGATATATTAGCAGTCTTTCAAAGTTTCGCCGAAAAGTTCACAGGAAGAGACACGATTCCCAAACCCATATACCAGTCAACACAGGCAAACCTGATGGGACCAACGGGCACTCCAGCCTAGCCACAGCAAACACCTGGAGCATATGCCACTCTACTGAAACCCAAACCAAAGACCAGATTCTCTTATTTTTAAGTATCATTCACTTGAATAAATAACCAACATAGACACAACCATATCTAGAATTAAGATTTTACAACAGTTTGCAACATTATCTTTTGAACCAATTTTTCAACTAGATTTTTAGCTCTGAGTCTTCTTGACGGACCGCAAAAATATTAAATCGTGGTGATCACTTTCTAGCATGAAAACTGGAGTTTATTTCGACATATTTCCTTACAAAAAAAATAGAAGCAGGTGTTCCAAACTAGAAGGCCAGAATACAATACAATTACTCCGTCAGAAAATTGAAAGCAATCAGCAAACATAACACAAACAAACAAACAGACATCAAAAGCAATTACCACTCATCACCACGTAAAACTGGAAAATTATTAATCCCACGTAACATTACGTACAACGCGAACTCGAGACTGATTCGCGCAAACGACGCGTAAAATTCGCTGCAGGATTACGCGAGATGACGCTATAAAGCAAAATTACGCGACGAACGGGCCCCTGAACGATCGCTTGTTTCGTGGCTCGAATATATTTGCAATGCTTTTCTATTTGAGAGTCTTGAGTTATTTGATTTAAAGCAGAGCTGTTTAGTTTATTAAGAGCGAATTTTACTAAAGAAACTGAATGCGATCAGCACGTCTAAACCGAGTTCAAGTGCTGTCAGTGTCATTATTGCTGTGGAATATTGAAACTGACAGCTCTTGATCGCAGTTTAGATGAGCTGATCGCGTTTAGTTTCATTGGTGAAATTGGCACTAAGTGTACGATGCCTATAGCAAGGGCCTAAGTCTGCTAACGCAATTGTGTCAGGATGGCCAATCATTGGCACAGTAATTACTGATTTTGACAATTCTGATATAGAGGTATGAGGAACAGGGTGTAAAGTTCACTCATACTCTATAGAAAAGGGAGGATCCTCCGACCAGACGGGTGTTATGTCTGGCGGGCAACTGCCCGATGATTCATGTCGGGCTGTTGTATCTATGCTAGTTGCGCGGTAAACTCTGCTTGCGCGATGCAGGATTTGCGTGACGTCAGTATGACGCGTTGCTTGCATGTGGCGTTGTAGATACCGCTACACTAATAATAACATAACATCACGCCTGTAATCTCCGAAAGGTTAGGTAGAGGTGTGTGTATGATTAAGTCCCATGTAATAGGGGTCTAGCCTATTGCTATTAATCGGGCATTAATCGGGAATCAAACCAAGGACTTCATGGGCGTTACTAGATCAACGAGGCAGTCTGTTAATCTCCTAATTTAAAATAGTTATTTCATTGAAAATACACAAGAAAAGACTTGGCCCCCTGGATTTTTGTAGTGTTGATTCGGACAGAAACGAATTTGTGGGAGGTTTGACGATATTATGTACAAATTTGGCAATCCATTTTCCACACATAACATCTCTCCCAAATCACTACATTAACAAGCAGCTTTTAACCTTTTGAACGCCATTGTCACGTATATGTGACAAACGAAATCTTACCCTGAACGCCAACGTCACAAATATATGACAAAATACACGTCGCACGGGTCGCAACATATTATGAAATAAACAATTTAATCATTACTTTTGTGTGTTTTTATTTATATAATTTATAAGTTTAAGCGTCCGTCTATATTGTATTGCATGAAACTAATATAAATAAACCACCGATATCGAGAAATTTGTTGTTTTAAGTGTGTGTGTGTGTTGTTTTGTTAAAGTGGCCCCTGGCGTCAGGGGCACGACGATACGTTTATACTCTGGCGTTCAAAAGGTTAAACATTCACAAACAAATGAAAAGTTTTCAGCGCAGTCCATTTTTTTCATTTCACCTCTATAATTCTCTATATAAACCTCTATAATTTCTAAAGCGAAACGCGACATGCAAATATCATTATAATTGCAAGAACCTCACATGTTCAACCTTCGCTAAAACCAATAGAAATCAGATCGATACAACCTCGAGAGCTTCTCAGAAAGAATCTAATATGAAAACCTTTGTCACAACGAAATATTGTTAAAAGAAAATTATCAAAATTGTTAACGTCAAGTTTTCGCAGAGGTATCTCGTCGTACGCCGGCGCCGGTTATTTTAGGCATTTTCAATTATGTACCGGACCATTTTTAGGGGTTCGTGCGTAGGTTCGGATTTTAATTTCTTGAAGGTTGCGGTTTTACAATTTTTGGGTTGACACATCTGAAGCATTCAAATTAAAATCTGTAGACATAATTTTATTTATTTCCTTTTCTTTAGTAAAATACTAGCTGCGCCCGCGGCTTCACCCGCATAAGTCTCGATCCCGTGAGAATATTGGGATAAAAAGCAGCCTATATGTTAATCCAGGGTGTTAGCTACCTCCATACAAAATTTTATCAAAATCGGTTCAGCCGTTTGAGCGTGAACAAATAACACACATACAACCATACTCACAAACTTTCGCCTTTATAATATTAGTGTGATACAGTACAGTCAACAGCAAAAGTAGATGATGAAAATCAGAAATTCAATACTAATGAACGGAGTTCGCGTCAGAACTGTCGAACGTCAAAGTGATTCAAAAGTATGTGATTGTAAATTATACTAGACATTTACTTCTAGTACAGCAGCTGCCATATATTCGTGATCAGTATAGACTCCAAAAGTTATAAACTCAATCATCATCTGCTTTTGCTGTTGTCTGTACAAGACTTACTGGGCTAAAAAAGTTAGAGCTTTAACATTCTACACATGCTACAACCATAAAACTTGAGCTTCCTTTTCTAGATTTTCAAATATATTTCTCCGTTTCCCAGTTTTCCTTATTTTGGTCACTATACCTACTTACAATCAACTGCCCCGTTGGTCTCGTGGCCGCAAGCGTGACTGCTAAGCGCGGGGTTCTGAGTTCGATTCCCGAATCGGGCAAAATGTTATTGGGTTTTTTCATTAGGAATTTCTTGTTACTAACAACAAAGATCAACTAAGTTACTAAGATCAGCCGTGAGTTTGGAAGTTGGTGGTGAGATACTCCCGTGGCTCGGAAAGCGCGTTAAGCCGTTGGTCCTGAGTCTGATCTCTCTACGGTCGTGTCAGACTGCCGTCCCATCGGACTATGAGAGTGAGGGAAGAGGGAGTGCACCTGTGACTGCCGCACATGATCCATTTTGTTATTAAAAAAAAAAAATTCTTAAAACTATTTTAGTTCACACATAAACGCTTACAATTTTTGAAGAACGGACAGTCATACCTGTCCGCTATCACACTCAGGATGCTGTTGCTACTCACACGCACTCTGTGCAGCAGTGACGCCGCTTTCTATATTATCGATAATATCGATAATTTCGATAATATCGATAATTTCGATAATATCGATAATTTCGATAATATCGATAATTTCGATAATATCTCTCGCGCCAGAATACGGTCTGGAGGATTATATTAATAATCAACTAGCGGCGCCCCGCGGTTTCACCCGCATAAGTTTCGATCCCGTGGAAATATCGGGATAAAAAGTATCCTATGTCCCTTCCCGGGACTCAAATTGTCTCTATACCAAATTTCATCGAAATCGGTTCAGTGGTTTAGGCGTGAACAGGTAACATACAGACAGACAGACAGAGTTACTTTCGAATTTGTCATATTAGTATTGATTGAACATTTTTACACAAAATCCTACCTTATACATTTGAAACAATACAACAAAGAAATACAACCAATCAACGACAACAGACCAAATTCAGCCACACGGAACCCGCAGCTCAACAGCGAAGTTTAAGCACACCTTTTTTTCTCATCTACCCTCTGCTTCGACAGGTACGTAGATACAACACTATGCGATCCTACACTGCGACGAGCCACTTGATTTTGTGCCACTGCAGCTTACCCACTACTTGTAGCTATGAAACTGTCAAGTATTTGCGAAAAATGAAAGAATGCAAGACCGGAGGAGGTAGAATATTCTTGTCGTCTCGGGACGAGATGTCGGTTATTTGCCCGAGGGCTTAGACATTTATGACCTTTTTTGTAAGTCTTTATTTTAAGATTAAAAATAATTTTCAACTAAGTGAATTTTTTTGCTTAGTGTTAACGCCATAGTTTGTATATGTTTTCACGCCTTATTACTGGCCACTCACAGTATCTGTGTAATTTCCTTCCATTTTCCCTCTCCCTTCCGCAACCCCTACAATGCCTGAGCGAGAGGAGAAAAGGAGATTTTTAAAATCGGAAACATCCCGCACTGACGTCAAAAACAAAAGTTAGTTTTTTGCTCGAACGCTCTATGAGCACCATATAAAATAATAATAAACTAAAACGCAAGGAACGAAGACTTTACAATATTGTGCAAGTGCGTGATTGTGTTGTGTCATCCTGAACCCGCCATCGCCACGTGGCTGAAGCAGCGTGTCTCCATAGCTCGCCAGGCAGGTACAATATTTCTCATAGCCAACACCATACTTCTAGAACCGCTCCTTTACAGTCCACTTCAAATTTAATTCCGGCTTTAAGCCGCTGCAACACTTAGAAATTACTAAAATTGGGTTTCTGGTATAAAAAAGGTCCATTACGTAGCAAAATCTGAGACTGGAGACGGATGATTTTATCAAAATGTTTGCCAAACCAATTCATTTACTGCAACTGACGATGAAAATGAATGTTCCTGTACTAAAAAAAACATTAAAACATATCCATTCCACGACCTCCCGTTCACCGGTCTAAAAAAGGCTATCAACATTCAATTTTACAAAATAAATATTCTTAGACCAACTTTCAAAACCAACTTGAAACATTACAATTTTACAAAAAGGTCCGAAAAGACTTTAAAATTACAAAGGCTAATAATAAGATTCAGTTAGTTTGAATTTTAATAAAGTCGCTTCCGAGTTTGGTCGGCAACTTGTTCTGGGGTTAAGGCTTCAAGTATTAAGTCACGCTAAATTGGTAGCGATGATGGAATTTTTCAGTAAAAGCGAATTTTGAAACAAAAAGTGGATTGGGACAGACTGGATGCCGAAGGTGGAGGACAGTGATGCAGCCTGGGAGACGACGCCTATGTCCAGCAGTGGACTGAGCTGATTGATGGACCCCTTTTTTGCTAGAATTACAAGGGTTTCGACGATACCCTTGAAATTACGATCCTAGGTATTTGGTTGTGGACCCAAACCGTGTATCAAGTTGTTGAGAATTTAATACACTTCTCAAGGTTTCTTTGAAAGGTAGATTACCTTTCAGGGTGTTTCTTTGAAGGTAAGTTTTGTAATTTAATGTCATTTGGAAATAGCAACGTGGCTAACCTTAAAGCACTATTTTTAATTGCATTCAATTTACATTACCTGCACTTTACTGTAGTCCTATAGAATAGTATTCTTATTATTATGAACACCATACAGAAAAATAACGTATTTTTCAAATCACTCCGCACGCAGTACCATTTCAATAATCATTCCAATTGTTTTACCGCTGCGTATAAACGAATAAAACGCTCCACCGCTCCCGAAATTTTCCCAAAACACGAGGCCGAACCGCCAATCTTCACCCAATTGCGAATAAACACGATTGCGTCAAATCCCGAGCTTTATCACCTTTCTTTAAAACATTCTGCCACTACAGGAACAACAAAAGCCAAGGATGAAGCAAAAAGGTTTAATAACGCCGTACGTCGGGTAATTCTCTGTATTTTTGCCGGTCATAACTTAAGGAGAGAAATAAGGCAGCCTGAGTCGTTGTGCGAAACAATAATAAAAATAATAAATCCCCTTCAAACGCGGCTGACAGACGCGAAACTATTCGCCGGCGATTCTAGGGGGGCTATGAGAGGAGGAGATTTCAGGATAAAGTCCCATGTGAAAAATTCGAAGTCGAGGAGTTTATATAATATTTTAAGGAGTTGCCAACCACTCCATAAGACAGTTAACAAGGTCACGCCTATATTATACTAAAAACAAAATTCAAAGTTTTAGGAAACACTCTCGAAGTCTAAGTAAGCACATACAACATTATACAAGTGTCATGTTATTAGTCTAATCTATTTGGCTGCTTATTTGACTTTAAACATTTGTCTATTGAAGAAATTCGAATAATGACAACTACCAACCCGCACTGGGCCTGCGTGGTGGATTACGGCCTACTCCATCTCAGAGAGAGGAGGCCTGTGTCCCAGCAGTGGGAACATTATAGGCTGATTATGCTGCTGAAGATTCGAAAAGTGATCACCGACAGTCACTCGGTTCACGATAGTAAATACTTACTGAACCAGCAAAAAACAATTGAACTTTTTGTAATTCAAGCTATTCAGATCATTATAACACAAACTAAAAGTATACCACTAAAAGCCGTAGCAATTCACCACTGCAATACAGTAAAAATAGAACCCAATTTTCGAGCTATCACCCGCAAAATTTATGTCCATCATTTACCTCCGAAAGCACGAAAAAAACAACATCTCAGACACACCACGTTTCTTTTATTCCTAAGGAAGTGGGATAAACACTTAATTTGTGCAATAAAAACAGAAATCTCGCAAATTCATTAAGCTTTTAACGGAACGACCCATAATTATAGAGTCGTTTCGCTATTATTAATAACTCATAAAACAATACGAGAAGAAAATAAATTGTTCGGACTGCCGCTAGTGAAAATTCTTGGCTTCGAGCCTAATAGTGGCGTTTGAAATCAGTTTGTCGTGTTTCTTGTAAACATTTTAACAATTATGTTGTTTCACTAATCGCGTGTGCGTAGTAGATGACATAAACTGTTGTATTTTTTTAATTTTTTGTTTTGTTTAACTGTGATTTTATAGCGAAAGTTTTTTTTTGTGCTTGATTGCCTATGGCTATAAAATTTCAAATTATGTTGCTGTAATTTAAACTAATTTAAGCGTTCTACATTCTTTAAATTCCAAAGCAAGCCCACGTGTGTCATTCAAATTAAAAATAAGAGACGGAACTCAGCGTGGGTGTTATGCAGTCAAGCCTTTATTTTGGATTTTCAGCATCAGCATCGTCTGTCTAGCCTTTTCCCAACTATGTTGGGGTCGGCTTCCAGTCGCACAAGATGCTGCTGAATACCAGTATTTTTACATGAAGCGGCTGGCTATCTGACCATTTAAAATACCAGCAATTGAAAAAAAAAAACTATTCAGTATAATATATTTAGTTTTGTTTTGGAGCATTTTATTTGCACTGTTACCATTGTAACCCGAATAATTCCAGATCTCTCACAAATTCCCGCCCCATGGCCACCCTACCGAAATCCCGTCACCGCCAGCAACTCGGTGCGAACCCAAACGAAAATGCGGGAAATTTTTGTTTTACATACGAAAATGGAGAAATATGCCTTCAAGAAGCTAACATCGAGAAAAACCGTGGAACAATTGAACTGGAGTGTTTCAGTCCGCGCCGGGAATGACAGCTTTCCAATTCAATAGAATAAGGTTTGATTCTGTTTGTGGCAGCCGTTGTGAGGAATTTATAATTTGGCGCTTTGGGCTCGCTATGGAAGTTATGGATTGAACATTTTATTTCGAGGCTGTGGGACTGTATGCTGGTGAGGCCAATCTAAATGTTTGCTCCATTTTTAGTGGCTTTTTAAGAATATTGAAACCAGAAGATTGGAAAGACATCCATAGTAGGGGAAGACCAAAGAAACAATGGATGGACTACGGGAACTAAAATTAATTTTTTTATTTTTTATTAATAATAATAATTTGTACAAGAATAGATTGGACGGTGATCCCCAAACTAAGCATTGCCTGTATCCTGGGAATGATAATATGGTTAGATAGGGGGTGACTACCGAGATACAACTAATAGAGAAGTCATCATCATCTGCCTAGCCTTTTCCCAAGTATGTTGGGGTCGGATTCCAGTCTAACCGGTTGCAGCTGAATACCAGTATTTAACATGGAGCGACTGCCTATCTGACCTCCACAACCCAGTTACTGGGTAATACGATACCCTTTGGCAAGACTGGTTGTCAGACTTTCGGGCTTCTGACGACCCGTAACGACTGACTGTTAAAGATCTACAAATGACAGCCGGGACCAACGGCTTCACGTGCTTTCCGAGGCACGGAGAGGTCTTGGTATGTAAAGAATGGTCACCCATCCACAGACAAACCGCGGCAAGCGTAGCTTAACCTGATCGATCGACCCGTATCTTACCCACAAGTCCCTCAACAACTGATAAAGAAGTAAGGATGAAAAAGACACGTTGCGCCGACCCCAAATAAATTAGAATAAGGGCAATACATTAATTCATGTTTGAAAGAAAATAAACTGTCAATCAACTTACAATAAAGTTGATCGATATTGAAAGCCGATTTTGGTGTAGAAAATATAACTAATATTAAACTAGTTTTCAGCTATATTTTCACTCTAAGCCTACAATTTTCTGGGAAAACAAGGATGATGGCAAAAAGCGGATTGTCAGTCAAGGGCGGCTTGGGAAACGGTGAATGATAAGTCTGCCTCTGAATCTAAGAATACAAATAAATATACAGAAGTCATGAATTAAGTTATGTGCGCTTTTATCTGAAGCGCACACTGACGATTATTTTGCGATCATGCGCAAGAAAGTGGCGTCAATAATACGCAGATTGAGAGGAAAAGACAATAGCATCCTGAGGGTATTTTCAGGAAGGTTAGAAGGGCCTACAATGGATAGGGTTATCAAGCTATATGCCAGACATGGGGCTTGATAAACCTTCCTGTAATTGGGTGCTTTTTTATTTAAATCATGTTAGATTGTAATTGTGTGAGTAATTTTTTTTTATCTACTACCTACTAACATAGTTTTTTTAAGTTACTTGTAATACTTACACATTTTTTTATTTATAATTTCCAACGTGACGATGATATTATCGTGAATGTCCACGTCCACGTCCATAAAATGTATAGAAATCCTGCCTGTTATAATGTTGTCGTGGACGGATATTAAAAAGCGTATTCATATATGATATCGCGATGACGCGGACGTGGTTGGATTATTATATAGTGACTCGAGTACCTAATGGAATATCTGAAAATCCTGATAATAGGTACATAAAGGTGAAATACAACGTTTGTGCTCGCTAGTTCCTTTCCTTTGAAGGAACTACTGAGAATTTTTGGATCAGTAGTTCCTTTGCAAAAGCTGAAGGAACTACTGACACTAGATAGTTCCTTTAGCAGTTCCTTTGAAGGAAATAAACATATTATATAATGCTGCCCGCTGCTGAAAATGAAATAGAAAGAGGTTGGTGTTATATAAAAACAGAAATAGGTGAAGAAGATCCATTACTGTCAAAATTCAAAACTTAATGAGATGATGAACGTCAAACTCCAGGGTTAAAAATAATAAAACGAGGGTAAAGACACGTGTACAATTTATGTGTTCTGATAGTATTTTGTTACATAATGTAACACTTTTTGTCAGGTAAGTAAAACTTGAGGAAAACGCTGCAAAGAAACCCACAAGTTTCTATAATACATTCAGAATGGATAATGTCTTGGAATAGAGGTATCACCTGTCACATTCGTTTTGACGATTTTTGTATTCATTATTAGATTGTGGTTTTTGTGAGTACTATAATGTTATTGGCTTCTTTTTGCAAAGCATGGCTAACTGGCTATTCAAACTCAAAGCACTTGTTTCAAATAAACCAATTACAGGCACTTTTGAATTATCAAGGGGTCAGTCAGAAAGAAGAAGCTGGTAGTCTATTCCAAAGCGTAACAGGTACCAATGGAGAAGAACAGGCAAGAAACTCTTTTGATAGGTCAATAATCTAAAATTAAGCAATAATGTAGTTATAACTTGAATGGCAACATAAAGAAGAAAACTAGAAGAGTATAGAGAAGACCTTTGCCAAGCAGTGGGACGAAAGGTACACAATTAAAAAAAAAACCGAGTGTGCTTATGACCACACGACTGAAGTGAATCTTCGCTATGAGAGGAAGAGAGAAAGAAAATGTGCGCGCGCACTGCTTTCTCTTGCTTATATCCCCCACTCAACTCCCGTTCGCCTCGCCCGATCACATTTTTCGTAACGTCACGCGTTCGCTAGCTTACTCCCCAAGTCAAGCGTGCGTAAAGAAGTTTCACTTCAAAAAGCTTGGATGGCTGCTATTTACTTAGGGTACCTACCTTCCTGTAGGTTTTTTGTTAAAATATTAATATTTAAACCTAAAACCTAGCCTAACATAAACAGAACCCATACAGTTGAATTTCAACAAAAAGACATTTCAGATCGTGTAAATGGTTGCCATGATTCAATACGGGCCAGAAAAAAAAAAAGTTTCATGAAAACTTTTTACTGTCCCATATGAATGAAGTTCCGAGCTCGAATTCGGTCCACTTTGCCTCAAAAGAGCTAATTAGCAAACGTGCCAGTTACTTCATCCATGATACGAAGGATTTTTTAAACTGCTCTCTATTCAGTTCGTCGGATAAAAAAAAAGAGTTGTTTCAATAACCTTACAGAATTAACTACGGTTATTATGAGATTTTTTTAATGACACATTAAGTAGATAGTTACGTACGTAGAAACAGCTCAAAGAATATATTAAAGGATTTTTCCTATTTTCGGACTATAACGACGAGCTCGTGGCTAAGTAATAGGTAACAGCCACACGGGTCTATCGATCAGGCTAAGCTACGCTGCCGCGGTCGGTCCATGGATGGGTGACCAGTGACCATCTTTGCACACCGAGACCCCTCCGTGCCTCGGAAAGAACGTTAAGTCGTTGATCCCGGCTGTCATTCTTGGATCTTTAACGGTTCGTTACGGGTCATCAAATGCCCGAAAGTCTGACGACCAGTCTTACCAAGGGGTATCGTGGTACCTACCCAGTAACTGAGCGGTGGAGATCGGATGGGCAGTCGCCCCATTTAAAATATGGTATTCAGCTGCATCTGGTTAGACTGGAAGACAACCCCAACATGGTTGGTAAAAGTCTAGGCAGGTTGATTGAGAGATACTTACCTATATCCGGCTGTGGTCTACCTACTAAAAATACGTAAGTATCACTATCATATCAAATTAGCAAAAAAACATCAATCAATGATACGACTCCACATATTACTCAACAATTATAAAAACTGCGCAATGTGACTCTTAGATAGTGTACTAAAATACTTTTATACGGGATAATCCCGCTTCCCGTCCCGAAACAGATTATTGGTGGAAATTCCCTAACGTTTAAACACTAAAATGATCTGGCTTTTTTTTCTGATTAATGTACCCATCTGGTATAGCTTAATCACACCCCGGACACTCCATACAACTACACACATCAAAAGTGTCTAGGGATCAAGCATTTTTATGCGGATTTCTTGAGATTGAGATGTGGCTTTGTAATAAATTTATGATTTTATAAATTTATATGGATCCTTTTTGGTGCATTTCATAATTTGAATCAGGAACTGTGAATCAAATTCGAGTAAAAGATGAAAATCAGCTGTCAATATTTTCCCTATAAAAACATACAACGCATTGAAGACATTATTAGTGCTACTGTTTCCCTACTACTGATTAAAACCAACGTTATTATGGAGCGGCGACGTCATTTAAGCAGGGAAGAAATGCTCAGAGCCGTGGGAATGATAGAAGCTGGTTCCCGGCAACGTACTGTGGCTTTAGCTATGAATACAAGTCAGAGTGTTATCAGTCGACTTTGGACACGTTACCGAAGCACTGGTACCGTGGCTGAGCGCCATGGAGGACGGTATCGCTGCACCACACGGAGACAAGACCGATACATTCAAATCTTAACTCGAAGAGCTCCAACAATAACCGCCATGATGTTAGCCGTGAGGCTTCATCACTCTTCAGGGAACTTAATTAGCGACCAAACAGTCAGAAACCGCTTGCATGAAGTGAACCTTCATTCCCGAAGACCGCTACGGGTACCACCTATAGCAATGCACAATCGTAGGATTCGATATCAATGGGCTCTTGAACACAGAAATTGGGCAGAAGAACAATGGCGTTTCGTGTGCTTTTCTGATGAGTCTCGTTTTGGTATGAAACCGGATACAAGACGTATACGACACTGGAGAACCCCTGGACGCCAACAGCGATTAAAATCCTGCCAGGAAGTCCATCCTTATAGTGGTGGAACCATCATGGTATGGGCGGGTATTTGGATCGGCGGAAGAACTGAGTTGATTTGGATCAGAGGCAACCTCAACGCTCAAATTTATGCTGAGACGATTGTATCAGACGTCATCGTTCCTCTACAAGTGCAAATCGGTCCCTTATTTCAGTTAATGCATGATAATGCACGACCGCACACCGCAAGAGTTGTAAGACAGACTCTCGCCGCAGCTAACATCAATGTCCTGCCCTGGCCTGCTCAGTCGCCAGACTTGAACCCGATTGAGCATGCATGGGATATGCTACAGAGAAGAGCTCTGCCGAATATGGAGGGTATCCAGTCGCAAGAAGACCTTTTTTTGTTGTTGCAACGAACATGGGCGGCCATTCCACAGCGTGATTTGGATGAACTCATTTTGAGTATGCCAAACCGATGTTCTTGTGTTGTTAGTGTTCGCGGTAGAAACACGGATTATTAATTGTTTAAGTTACCCAATAAAATTTTAAAGAAAACTGTTATTTCAGTCTTTTTTTCGAACTTTTGTGTTAGTGGTTCAAATGTCAAAAATCCCTTTATTAGGAAAATGGCAAATTTCTTTATTAATGCAAAGGTGACTTGGTTTATCGTTACTGTGACAAAAGAAAACACTATTTGATGAATCCTTAAAGAAAATTTTAATTAATATCAATCAGGAGAAAAGTTATTGCAAAAATATATGTTGATCCCTAGACACTTTTGATGTGTGTATATTATACTGTGATACAACGCTCGCAAAATAATTACCTACTACTACTACATTAAAAAATTACGTTTGTATACGTATGAATGTGTGCGTGAGGTACTTGTGTTTGCGAGCGCTCTTGTTAAAGAACGGGCGACGAACATGCCGAAGTGCGGGGTGAGGTGCGGTAACTGATGTTAGTGCGGGGAAGGGAGTGTCCTTTCTGTACGTAGTACTTTAAGTATTCTGTGGTTTAATGCGAAATTGAGCGAGCTGGCATTTTAACTGCAACACCTCATCAGTCACGTACGCCAATCAAGGTCATTGCATTGTGACCTTGCATCTATCACCCACAGACGTACATAGTACAAAAACCGGTAGTTTTACCGGTACTATCCTTCAAACTGAAACTACTACAATGCTATTACCGGTTAGATTATAGCACTTAATCTACTACTACCATTTGGCATTTCTTGTAGAAAGTTATCTTTTTATAAACATTTGTTTCTGTCATAAATAAACTATTTTTCTTTATTTCTTTCTCTCATTTTACGAATGAACGCTTCGACGAAAAAACTTAATCAACAAAATCTAGCAATAAAATCCACCTCTAAATATAAAATCCACAATATTTATATGTCACTCTCAACACCAAAAAGGCTGGACCAACAATGAAATGAGACACCTCGATACATCATAAACCCATGTTCTCATATCACAACTCCAAATTAGAACTCCACATCTTTCCCAAATAGATTCGTAGCTAGAACAGAATACCGAAGATATTTTATGTAAAGTAAAAGTCCGAAAGATATATTTGACTATAAGATTGTTACCTATTTCGGCACCACGAAACATCATAGACCAAACTTCTAATATTAAAACACCAAATAAGAAAACCCATCTTCCCCAAAAAGATTCGTAGCTAGAAAACCGTCTAGAAAAGAATGCCGAAAATATTTTTAAGTAAAAGTCTGAAAGGTAACCTGTAGGATTGTAACCTAGCCTGGCTGGGGGAATCGGCTCAAGTCTACCTGCACCAAGGCATCGATTTAAGCCCGTGTCATCTGAACTGAACGCGTGGCGGCGGGAGGGTTTATAACCCTTATTTTCGATAATACGTGGGTGAGCAACTGGAGTTCAATTTCAATGCAGGCTTCATTTTTAGGCAGTTTGTTGAGGTTTTGAAGACAAATTGAAGATGGATGTACTTGGGAAAGCTTACTTTTTTCATTCATATTCAGCCTATAATGTTCCTACTGCTGGGACACAGGCCTCCTCTCAGTGAGAGGGAGTGGGCCGTAATCCATCACGCGGGCCCAGTGCAGGTTGGTGGATGTCACATGTCTTCGAATTTTTGGTTCTAGGACATGCCGGTTTCCTCACAATGTTTTCCTTCATCGTTTTGAGAGCAGTGGTGATGAAATAATTTATAAATTTACACAAAGTAAAGTAACTGTCTGGGTTCAAACCTACGACCTACAACTCAGTCGTGTCCGTTACCAAATTTTACGGCAGTAAAATTGGTCTGTGGTAATGGTAAATTGTTTCTGTGGTCCCTGTCGAAATATATCTTCTGTGCGTAAAGGTAAAAACGACTATACGTACTTTATACTAAAGGTTAGGCAATGAACGTTTTAAGGACCGGTAGCATACAAAACAAACTTGAAACTAAGGTATGATAATATCCTACGGCAGCGATCAATCGTCATTTCACATATTAATAATGCAAACTAAAACGCATAAGCATTGGCATAATTAGCCTGTAATGATCCCACCTGTACTGCTGGGACATAGGCCTCCTCTCAGTGAGAGGGAATGGGCCGTAATCCACCACGCGGGTCCAGGGTGTGTTGGCAGATGTCACACGTCTTCGAATTTTTGGTTTTAGGACATGCCAGTTTCCTGACGATGTTAATTGAAGAAATATCCCTAGAAAAAGTTATATTTTTGCAAGGCTAATTGTCACATCTTTTTTATTTGTTCAAATACTCCTTTTAGTTACATCTCTGATAGCCCAACAACGAGTCCACTCCACCTGATTCCTGCAACATCGCACCCTAATCCCGTATCAGCGGATTCGGACGCCATTTTACGTCTTTTTAGTTCCAATGGCTCGGATTTCACAGTTTTACTACCATCATAAAATGAGATGGATGTTTTTTGATTAGATTTAATTTGTAGGACCGGTGGGATCGCGTCTGGTGTTTGATGTATTAAGGTTTTATTAAAGAGATGAATGCAGCTTGAAAGTGGATTTAAAGTACAGTTTTGTGTTCATCCGTATTATCTAAGATGCGTCAAGGTTTCTATTTACACAACGATGCAACTAAAAATCTGTTATAGCACTGTGTGACCTAAACCCGCACTTATGTCACGCTTTTCTGTGACTTAAATAGTCCATTTTTACACAGGAAAAGCATGACTTAAGAGCGGGTTTAGGTCACACGAGCTATAAAATAGTATACGATTAATGCACGGCGTTTAGCACTACTTAAGTCACACGTATCGTACTGTTTTTAAACTTAAGAATGAAGACAAAAGCTCGTATTTTCCTGACCAAAAACACTATCCCAAGTTTTTTGTTAAAAACATTTATCTCCCAAAACATTTTTTTTGTGAAAATCAAGACGAAAAAATTTAACTTTTAAAAACTTAGTCGATTCCTCTTTATTTTTGTTAAAAACATTAATCTCCCAAAAATTTTTTTATAAAAATCAAGACAAAAAAATTTAACCTTTAAAAACTTAGTCGATTCCTCTTTATTTTTGTTAAAAACATTTATCTCCCAAAACATTTTTTATGAAAATCAAGACGAAAAAATTTAACATAAAAACTTTGTCAATTCCTCTTTACTAAACGAAACGTATTTTCACTGATGAATTAGTACTCAAAATAGACAAAACCAAAACATTCCTCCTCCTGCATAATTACAATCCCAATTAATCTGCAAATAATGAATCTTGCACGAACATAGTGCATGTTGATTGTGAAATAGATACTGTTTAGGCTAAACATCGTACCTACGATAGACATGCAGTGCCACAGGGTTACTCCAACGGTATACATTTCCAAAGTCATTAAGGTTTGAGAGCTAAGCAATGCTGTAACTTGGATGAGGCCTATGTCCAGCAAACTACAGTAACATTTTAGTAGGACTTTACTAAAGGAAAACCAAGATTACTATAATCAAATGTAACAGTAAATGCATGTAAACCTCGACCTATTTGTAATGCAATAAATGAATACATAAAAAGAATCTAAGGGCACAGGCACACCATGTTTTTTAAACGCGCCGTTGACGCGCGTTTGTAGCGATACAGACGCGATACGCAAGCGAGTCAGACGCAGCCTGTAGACCTTTGCACCTGAGGGGCAATTCTCGTAATTTTAAGAACGTTCACAGTCTGATATCAGTCCCAATCTGTCAAATATACCAATAATTTCACTGCATTTTTGACAAGTTTTTGACATTGATTTTCACTGAGATGAGATTACGACTAGATTTTGAACGTTTTTAATTACGAGAATTGGCCTTCTGCTCTGTAAGATAACAGAGCGCCGTCGACACACGTTTCTAAAACGCGCGTCAACGGCGCGTTTAAAAAACATAGTGTGCACAGGCCCTAAGACAGAGATACAGACTACAAAATAAATAAATAATAAAGTAAACAACAACACTTCTGTATAACAGTAAAAGTCATCCTTGAACACTCGTTTTCCTTCAATATGCATCTTGAAACAAGCAGAGAAATAAATAAATAAAAAGAGCTTGCACAAAGCCAGCATGTAACGCAACCAACTAAAGAAAATCCAGCATCCTCGAAGGCTGATCTTTAAAACCGTCCCGGACATTCTAATATCGGCCACGAGACGTAACATTCGCAGGGTATATCCGGTTAAATACCGGGTAGGGGTGTGCCCGGGTATCTTCGGGGGAGAAAAGGAATTCTATTGTTTCGAGAATTTAAATTTTACAGTTCGCATTTTAGGTGTGTGACTGTTGTTTTGGTGCTTGCTAAAAAGCTGATATTTTTGTCGAGTGTATTTCAAGGATTATTAAACATTGTTAACGTTATTAGGATGAATTAAAAGAGTTTCATGACCCATGAACTTTCTGGACTGGAGAACCTTAACTGTCTGATTGATCAACCAATTTTTTCACAAGTTTCGCTAGTTTCGAACCCAACAAGAGTTAATAAAAAGACTAGGTAATTATCTGTAAGACCAGCTTCTGTCCTTGCCAATTGAAATCCGTTCGGTGGTTTAGGCGTGAAAAGGTAACATACAGAGTTACTTTCAATATTATTAGTATGGATATAAGAGTTTTGTTCGTTCTAAAATTCATTCTTTCTTTGATGTCTATGCGGTATGTTATGGGTCATAACTACAGAATTATAGACGTGCGGCAGACCTCGTAAAAATGGCAGGACGAGGTGGACAAAACAACCAGTGATCCACAGAAGCCCTAGATCACAAACACTGGAAGTCACGGGGAGAGACCTTTGCCCAACAGTGGGATGGCACAGACTATCTGGAACAGTAACTAATCAAAGGACGATTCAAACGAAAAAAATCCCATCGTTCACCTCTTCACAAATTATTGTTGATTCGTGAAAATATTAATATTATATTGGAACACCAGGTCATGCTGTTAAAGCTTGATATGAAGAGGTAACGTAATCTAACAAATTATCGGTAGTAGCATGTTTCGCTTTTCAAGAACAAATTCCATGAATTCGTTGATTACTACTATTAAACTATTATGGCTCAATTCAATGAAAAGCTTTGTAGTTGGAATACAATTTTCATATATCAGGACTTAATGATAGAAAATTACTGTGAAATGTTGGTTTTATTATTATATGTTTGTGTCAAATCTGTAAGCCCTAAAAAATTAATTTTTCTATTTCAAAAGAAAAATGATTTTTATTTATGTAAAAATACAACGCAGGACAACGTGACAGTCAAATCCATACAAATAAGCTCATTACTGAACAATCAAACTAATATTATAAAGGCGAAAGTTTGTGAGTGTGTGTTTATATATTTGTTACTTCTTCACGCTCAAAAGGCTGAACCAACTT
Organism: Amphipoea lucens; assembly: GCA_947508005.1. NCBI lineage: Eukaryota > Metazoa > Arthropoda > Insecta > Lepidoptera > Noctuidae > Amphipoea > Amphipoea lucens. The sequence continues at coordinate 19,783,794 of OX382372.1, forward strand.
TGATAAAATTTTATATGGAGGTAGCCGACACCCTGGATTAACATATAAGCTACTTTTTATCCCGATATTCCCACAGGATCGACATTTACGCGGGTGAAACCGCGAGGCGCAGCTAGTTGAACATAACGCCTCGAGGGTGACCAGTTACCATCATCACCAACAGAACGACTTCATTCAATGCTGAGCGACATAGACAAAGTCTCTTTTTTCTTGTGCCAATATCCACCTTGGCACATTAACTTCCTATTACCTAATACTGACAAATTACCTTAGTTACAGTTACCCTGCATTATCCCACTGGCCTCTCCTCATGACTTCCAGCTCTTTCGATCCAGGGCTAAAGTGGACCACTGGTCGTGTGCACGACAGACTGAGGTATGAGGTCACCTCGCTCCAGGGCGGAAGTAGTGCCGGCACCTTTGTGCATTTTTTGTTAACTTTGTGCAATAATTTAGAGTCATGTTAAGTAAATTATGTTTTGTGATAATTCTATGTATGTTATCGTAACGAATTAATGTAATATATAAGCCATAGCGTTAGCCGACCCTCTTGTATTGTTAAAACTGTAAGAAAACTAGTCTCTGTATTAAAATTAAGCCTAAATGTTAAAATTGTAGTTTTACGTAATATCAAACTGAAATTGTCGTCTTTAAATATATAAGTTAGATACTTACTGTTATATACCATGTGTTCCTATGTAAAAATAAACAAGTTTACCGTATTGCGTTTCATTCCCTTGCCTCTACGACGGCCACAATTCAAATGAGAAGCGCGCCGGGGGGCCCGCCGTTTTAATACGGGGTAGCGGGGGGTAAACAATATTTATACCTCGGCGCGCGAAGAATCACATTCCTGTGACATGGGCCGTCGTAGAGGTAAAACAATTAGTAAATTAAGTAGCCGGTGGGCACTTATGTAAATAAATAGTATTAAGAATGAAAATTGTAACGTAGAAATAAGGAAAATCAATAAAAATTAGAGTGCGGGGGAGGGGAAGGGGAGCGACGGGGGCGGTAACGCGTTACTGTATAAAAGAAGGCGCGTTTTGCCGCCCCGCACACTCCGTTCCAGACCTCTACAAGCAAAAGGCGAAGCTCTGTCACTCTGCTTCCCCACCGCCGCCTCGCCTCCCATATAGAAAATCTCCGTGTATTTTAATCATTACCCCATCACCAACATTAATGGTCCTTCGGAGTCGGATAATCATCGTAAATCAGCAAGAAAATGGTTTTAACGCGGAGCAAGGACGGGGAGAGAACAAGGCGCCGGCAGGAAGAAACGAAGACGCTTACGGCCACAGAAGAGGCCACGCCAGAAGATTCTTCGGCCAGTGGCGAGACGAATACCGCTACCGACGCGTCGGGCAATAGCAGCGGGAATAGTAACTCGACCGCCACGGAAGAAACAACCACCGGAACGGATGTCACCAGCGCCGCGTCCAATAAGGATCAAGAAGAAACGTCGCAGCGTACTGTAAAACCCGCTGACGTTCGGTCACGCCGCTCAGTAACCTCCCATAAGAAGAAAACGGCTACACTAGAAGCGAGAGAAAAATTGGCCGAACTAAAGCTGAAACAAGCAGAAGCTCAACTGGAACTGCAGAAGATAAGGGTCCAGCGCCTCCGAGCAGAAACAGACACATCAGAAGATGAAGAAGAAGAGATGGAAGACGACCTAGCTTCAGTCCGCATCAGCACGTGGTTAAAACAACCTGAAGCAAGTCAACCACAGCCAACCCAGTGCAACACGCGACAAGAAGAGGCCAAGAAGAAGCAAGAAGACCCCGTAGAAACGACACCAGCGCAAGAAGACACACGTCAACCGTTAATAGACGTGAAAACCCTCGCCGCCGCTCTCTCTCAAGCGGTAAGAAGCACGAGGGAACCCCCGAAGTACATTCAAGAACTACCGCTATTTAGTGGAAACTGTGCAGACTGGCTCGGTTTCAAGGCGACGTACCAAGAAACATTGAAGTACTTCACAAGAACAGAAAACTTAGCGCGAATACGTCGAAGCCTACGTGGGACTGCAAAAGAAGCTGTCGGCTGCCTAATAGTGAGCCAACCAGACCCAGAAGACGTCATGGACGCCCTGCAAAGAAGGTTCGGAAGACCAGAAGCACTCATTCACGTCGAAATGGAGAAGCTCAAGTCACTGAACCGGGTCACAGACAACCCCAGAGATCTGTGTATCTTCGCCGGTCGAGTGACGAACATAGTGTGCACCATTGAAGCATTAAGAAAAACGCAATACCTACACAGCCCTGAAATGGCGCGAATAATAACAGAGAAGCTCACACCTATATTAAAAAGTAAGTGGTATGATTACGCCGCGATGAAAAGAGAAGATACGCCTGAACTAAAGAAGATCTCTGTGTTTTTAAATGAAGAAGCGGACAAGTGTGGTGCCTACGCCCTACCAGAAGTGATCAGTGACGACTCCGCGGGAAAAGATAGAAAAAACAGAAGAGCAGAACGTACCTTCGCTGCGGAAAAAAGAACATCGTCAGACGAACGCTGCCCGCAGTGCAAACAAAACCACAAGTTGCCTGACTGCCAGCAGTTCGTCGCCCTCGATACAAACTCAAGGTGGGAAGTAGCAAAGAGAAACAATATGTGCTACCGCTGCCTTCGAAGCAAACATCGCCGACTGCAATGCAAAGCGTCGCCGTGTGGAAAACATGGATGCACCATGAGGCATCACAAGTTACTGCATCATGAGAAGAGTCAAGATACAGCAAGCAACGCGACCCAGGGGGAGTCAGCAGCACCCGCAGTAGAGGTCACATCGACAGCCAAACCGTGTGACCGTCGACGTGCATACTTGAAGATCGCTCCCGTCATATTAAAGGGGCCGCACACCAGCATTGAAACATATGCACTATTGGACGAAGGAAGCACCGTCACATTAGTCGACGCATCAATAGCTGACGTCATCGGAGCCGACGGTCCAACAAACACTATGTGGATTCAAGGGATCGGCAACGAAATAAAGCACGACAGCAGCAAGGTCATTAACCTCAGTATCAGGGGAAAATACGCGCAAGAAGAATATAAAATAGAAGCAGCGCGCACCGTGGAGAGATTGAACTTCACACCAGAAACAATATACGATCGTCATCTAGAAGACTGCGAACACCTGATCGACATCAAAGATCAGATCGCATACGAACGCGCCTCGCCCAAGTTGTTGATTGGTCAAGATAATTGGCACCTCATAGTGTCAAGAAAACTACGCACCGGGCGTCGTAACCAACCAGTTGCATCCCTCACGCAACTCGGCTGGGTTCTTCATGGCTGTCACAACTCGCACGCAGCCACCGTAGCATTCTGTGGAAAAATCAGAGAAAAAGAAGATGAGTCATCAATGGAAGAAACAATCAAGAACTACTTCAAACTCGAATCCTTATGCATCGAACCAAAGAAACCAAAAGAAGACCCAGAAGAGAAAGCTATACAAATATTAGAAGAAACCAGCAAAAGGTTACCCGACGGCAGATTCGAAACCGGCCTGCTATGGAAGGAAAAAGACTTCCAGATACCAAACAACTACAACGAAGCCGAGCGACGCCTGCGTTCACTAGAAAAGAAACTAGATAGAGACGAAGATTTGAAGCTAAAATACGAAGAAAGAATAGAAAACTTATTTAAATCCGGTTATGCAGAACAAGCACCCGTCCCAGCTCCAGAAGGGAAGACATGGTACCTGCCCCATTTTCCGGTCATTAACCCAGCGAAGCCACACAAACCGCCTCGACTGGTACATGACGCAGCAGCGAAAGCCACCGGCATCTGTCTCAACGACATGCTGCAGTCAGGACCAGACCTGCTGCAGTCACTCCCTGGAGTAATAATGCGATTCAGACAACACGCATATGCTGTCAGCGGAGACATAAAAGAAATGTTCATGCAGGTGAAAGTCAGACAAGAAGACAGAGACGCCCTAAGATTCCTGTGGAGAGGCAAACGGCGGGAGGGCAAACCGGAAGAGTACCGTATGACGTCAGTCATATTTGGGTCTACGTCATCACCGTGCACCGCTCTGTACATTAAGAATAAAAACGCGAGCGAGTACGCGGCCACTTACCCAGCAGCAGCAGCAGCAATACAAAAGAACCACTACATGGATGACTACCTGCAGAGTTTCCCCACGATTACGGAAGCACAAGAGACAACAAAGGCGGTCGACTTCATCCACAAGAAAGCAGGGTTCGTGTTGGATGGGTGGACATCAAACGACGTAAGAACAATAGAAGAGTTCGGCCCACCAAAGCAAAACGAAGCAGCCACAGTAAGTCTAGGTGGCGCGGAAACAGAAAAGACACTCGGACTACTATGGTACGTGAAAGAAGATCACATCGGGTTCAACACGAACAACATGAAGATGCCAGCAGAAGTAAAAGAAAACAAACGCCCTCCTACTAAACGAGAAGCGTTGAGCATCATAATGGCACTCTTCGACCCGCTGGGGTTGATATCACCCATCACTACCCCAGCTAAGAGAATATTTCAAGACACCTGGAGCTACAAAACCGATTGGGACGAACCCATACCAGCAGAATTAGAAGACAGGTGGAAGAAATGGATGACGTCACTCAGCACAATAAAACAGCTGAGAGTACCGCGATGCTACGACGTCGAACAAAGTACCTCACGTCAACTACATACCTTTGTTGACGCCAGCGAGCAAGCCTACGCGGCGGCGGTGTACTGGAGAACAGAGCGAGCCGACGGCAGTGTACACGTAGCCCTAGCGGCTGCCAAGAGTCGTGTGACACCACTCAAGCCCATCTCCATGCCCAGACTCGAACTACAGGCCGCTTTACTGGGTGCACGCCTCGCACAGACAGTAATAAGAGAACACGAGTACGAGATAGCGAGCCAGACTTACTGGAGCGATTCACGCACAGCACTAGTGTGGATCCGGTCCGAGCCACGTACCTACAAGTCATTCGTAGCTCACCGACTCGCTGAAATAGAAGAAACCACGAAGAAAAACGAGTGGCGGTGGCTGCCAACAAAAGACAACGTAGCGGACGACGCGACGAGAGATACGCCAGACGACTTCACGGCCGCTCACAGATGGTTTCAAGGACCCTCATTCCTGAAAAACCCCGAGTCACAATGGCCAAAAGAAGAAAAAACTGTGAAATATGACACAGGAGAAGAAAGAGAAAAATGTAACCTGCAACAGCTGGAGAGTGACCACAGTTTAAGTTCTCTACCACGCATAGAAAAATTCTCAAAATGGCATCGGCTCATAAGAACGACAGCAAGAGTACTACAGTTCGTTGAACTGTGTCGACCCCACAGAAGTACCGTCACAGCTGTTCGAAAACGCACGAAAAAGGCGGAGGGCAATGACCCCAACTGGCGAGTCATGAAGAAAACGCCAACCCCGGCGCGAGCAACAAGAGACTCGCCCCGCCCCACCGATCGCTACTACGAGTTGCCCGCTTCATACCTAATAAAAGCGGAGCAACTATGGATAAGAGCGAGTCAACAGGAAAGCTTCCCAGCTGAAAGGGAACGAATAATAAAAGGCAACGCGCCCGGCAACAACGATCGACTAAGCAAGTTTAGTGTGTACATCGACACAGACGGCATCATACGCCTGAAAGGAAGAGTGACCGCGGCACGAGATATAAGCGAAGACACCTCCAATCCCCCAATATTGGAAGGTAAACATACCTACACACGGTTGTACATAGCTTATGTACACGAAAAACTACATCACGGCGGTATAGAAACGGTCGTAAACGAATTAAGACAACGACTATGGATATTAAAAATACGCCCAGCTGTAAGAAACATAGTGAAAAGTTGCCTACTGTGTCGCATAAGAAAAACGAAGCCAGCGATCCCCCTCACGGGTGATCTACCTGCAGCACGCCTGGCACACCACACGCGGCCATTCACCTTTACCGGACTCGATTATTTCGGGCCAATAGAGGTCACAGTCGCCCGACACCGAGAAAAGAGGTATGGCGCGCTTTTCACATGTATGACCTGTAGAGCGATCCATATAGAGGTCGTACACTCGCTGAGTGCTGACTCAGCAGTATCAGCATTAAGAAGATTCATGGCCAGAAGAGGATGCCCTAAAGAAATCTGGAGCGACAACGCGACCTGCTTCAAAGCAGCTGAAAAGGAACTCGGAGAAGCCGCACTCGAAGCCCTGCAACACGAAACTACGTGCCATCACATCAAGTGGAAGTACATCCCACCCTCTGCGCCATTTATGGGAGGGACCTGGGAAAGAATGGTACGGTCAGTAAAAGAAGCGTTACGTGTCACACTTACCGAGCGATGTCCGAGCGACGAGACGCTAGTAACACTATTGGTTGAGGTCGAGAACACAGTAAACTCGCGCCCTCTCACCCACGTCTCTGTCGACCCCCTAGAACCAGAAGCGCTGACACCGAACCACATACTCATCGGGCCAAATCCTCACGTTCCGGTACCTGGTCACTTCGAAGAAAAGGACATGACAGCTCGCCAGCAATGGAAGCGAGCCCAAGTGCTAGCAGATGTGTTCTGGAGAAGATGGGTCAAGGAATACTTGCCATTACTGCAACACCGGCGGGAGCCTAGCAGCACAGGTACCCAACCTAAAGTGGGTGACCTAGTCATCATCTGCGATAGCAACCTACCACGCAACGCCTGGCCACGAGGACGCATCAGCCAGCTGTACCCTGGAGCCGATGGAGAGGTACGAGTAGTGGACGTCATCACCAGCGGCGGCCACGTTCTACGCCGTCCCACCAGGAAGATCGTCGTGCTACCAACAGAGTCGCGGCTTCGCGACGGCGGGAGAATGTGCACGACAGACTGAGGTATGAGGTCACCTCGCTCCAGGGCGGAAGTAGTGCCGGCACCTTTGTGCATTTTTTGTTAACTTTGTGCAATAATTTAGAGTCATGTTAAGTAAATTATGTTTTGTGATAATTCTATGTATGTTATCGTAACGAATTAATGTAATATATAAGCCATAGCGTTAGCCGACCCTCTTGTATTGTTAAAACTGTAAGAAAACTAGTCTCTGTATTAAAATTAAGCCTAAATGTTAAAATTGTAGTTTTACGTAATATCAAACTGAAATTGTCGTCTTTAAATATATAAGTTAGATACTTACTGTTATATACCATGTGTTCCTATGTAAAAATAAACAAGTTTACCGTATTGCGTTTCATTCCCTTGCCTCTACGACGGCCACAATTCAAATGAGAAGCGCGCCGGGGGGCCCGCCGTTTTAATACGGGGTAGCGGGGGGTAAACAATATTTATACCTCGGCGCGCGAAGAATCACATTCCTGTGACATGGGCCGTCGTAGAGGTAAAACAATTAGTAAATTAAGTAGCCGGTGGGCACTTATGTAAATAAATAGTATTAAGAATGAAAATTGTAACGTAGAAATAAGGAAAATCAATAAAAATTAGAGTGCGGGGGAGGGGAAGGGGAGCGACGGGGGCGGTAACGCGTTACTGTATAAAAGAAGGCGCGTTTTGCCGCCCCGCACACTCCGTTCCAGACCTCTACAAGCAAAAGGCGAAGCTCTGTCACTCTGCTTCCCCACCGCCGCCTCGCCTCCCATATAGAAAATCTCCGTGTATTTTAATCATCACCCCATCACCAACAGGTCGTTTGTTTTTGAAGTGAAACTTCTTTACGCAACGCTTGATTTGGGGAGTAAGCTGGCGAACGCGTTACGAAAAGTGTGATCGGGCGAGGCGAACGGGAGTTGAGTGGGGGATATAAGCAAGAGAAAGCAGTGCGCGCGCACATTTTCTTTCTCTCTTCCTCTCATAGCCAAATACGTTTGAAGTTTCACTTCAGTCGTTTGGTCATAAGCACACTCGGTTTTTTTGAAGTGAAACTTCTTTACGCACGCTTGACTTGGGGAGTAATTAGAAGATTATATCCAAGATAAGAACGCTTGGAAACATGCTGGTCCTGCTCCATAGGACAATCTAGAGTCTAGACAAAATCAAACTGGTTGCTAATTTAATTGTAATTTTTTTTATTCGTTTTTACATTCATTACTCACACCCTGACTTATTACTTGTATTTTTTTTTAAAATTAAAATCGTTTTGCTTGTGCCATGTTTGTAAATATGTGAGCACCATGTATCTATCAGATAATTAATTTATATGTCATGGTTTCATTTTTAATTCTTTTACCTATTGTGGTATAGTAATTTTATTTTAGGTGCATCGTCCTCACATGTTATTATATAATTAATGTACCCATGCAAAATATTGTACCTAAAACATTTTAAAAGAGTAACGGTGGAGTTTCTTGCCCATTCTTCTCCATACGAAAACTACCTTTTGGAATGGGCGACTAGAATCAATTCTATTTTATAAGATAATTTTTGACGTTCAAAAGTGCCTTTTATGTGCCTATTTGAAATAAATGCTTTGACTTTGACTTTGAATACGTTTGAAGTTTCACTTCAGTCGTGTCGTCATAAGCACACTCGGTTTTTTTTCCAGTTCATCCCGCCATCTTCTACGGGATCTGCCGCGATTCGGCCTTTTGGCTGTGTCAGAGCTCCACGTAGTGGTTATTTTGTCCCACAACTCATTAGCAAAAATCAAGTACCAAATATTACGTACATTTGTAAATATACCCCAATTCGTCACCTGCCTAGATCACTTTATAAAACCTCTAAAAACAATCAAAGAATTCTAATGCCCACCCTCCCACGGAATAATTCCAACTATTCAATTCGCCAAACAGATAAATCAAAGAAACAATTCGTTGCATTTCCTCGCATCCCTGAGACGATACGTCCAAATCTACAGTGGGGAAATTGAACTGTTGTTCTCAAAATGTATTAGTACATTTATTCGCGCTGGATGCAACCCGCCTCGATACCGTACGATAATATTTTAACTTTATCTCGAATACTGTAACGAGAATTCTTCTGGTTACAGAGTAGGAAATTGCGGCGGTGTTCAGTTAGACAATTTTATTTTCAAGAGATTATTTTGAATGCTAGTTAGAATACATTATATTTCTTTACAGCTATAGGTATTAATACTACAAATTAAATACAATACTAGAGAAAAACCTAACCAACCCAGACGCATAACAAAACGAACTAAAAATAACAAAACTTTTGCACCAACATGATGTAACAACCCAAATATTCAGAGCATAAAACAACCATTTTGTTAACATAAACAGAACTAAGTACGGACTAATTATGAAAACTCTCATTTTCAAATAAACATTAATGTTGCAGCATTTACCTGGCACACAAATGATTTCGTATTAATTAGTTAAATATTGATTTTATAACCAACTGACTGCTGAATACTGGAAACGTGTATACATAAAAATTACCAAATTTCATACAAACAAACAAGCAAAACATGTCTTTCATCACCAAAGCCTTCTTGAATCTCAATGGGCCGAACAAAAGGAAAACAATATTACCTCGACCAACTGCAATTTTTACCAACAATTTCTACACTGTGTCATTCACAAAGGACAACGCCAAAGCGACACGGCATGTTTATATCCGAGGGAGGCGCACAAAAAGTGCAGCGTTCTGGCTACCTCTTTAACATAATAATAGATTTTCGGCTTCAACAATTTATTTCTAACCAGGTTCGGCTGCCGACTCGTGAACGTCCAGGACTATTGGTATTTGTGTATTGATTTTTAGATGTGAAGACTCTTTTAATGGCTTCTTCATGCGAGATTTTATTGGCTGTGGTAATGTTTGGAATGCAGAATGCAGAATATTTTAGTCTGTGACACTCGGGACAGCGTCTACTGTAGATGTTTTATGAGAAACGCAAAAGACTAGGAACTGGCTTTTAGTTATGAAGGTATTGTTGTAGTTGTAACCATTTCTGTACGATGATTTAAAATATTTACAACATAAAAAAACACAAAAAAAACGAAGAGTTTAGAAGTAACGAACCCATCTGCCTACAAAGCAAGAGTGAATAGGAATTTTCTGGGTACGCTCGTTCCATCATAGACCTCATTGCTTTCTATCAGGCGTAATCGAAGTCAAGAGCAGGCATTCAGGAATAAAAAATAAAATTACTACATAAAAGATGGCATCGCTGTTGACTGGTTATATGCCTAAAAGCAGATAAAAAAATCGATGCCTAAAAGACTGGCGGCGTTGTCACGTTAAATGGCAATGCTAAGACTCTGGCCAAGGTAATATACAACCCCTGGGTCAGAAGGACCTAGCCTCTAAGACGACCCACTGACCTAAAATTAATAACTCACCCGAGTAATCACAACCCTTGTCACTCTCATAAAAGAAATTAAAATTATGCATTATTAATTATTTCTAACAATATTTTCTTCACATTTAACAAAATCATACGTTTTCTTTTTCAAATGCCATGTCATGCCAAATTGTCAGCATATCTGAAAAAAGAATGAATCAGATTCTTAGTGGCCAGCATCATACTCTATTTACGAACTTTTTATTTCATAGAATATTTTGATAAACTGAAGGAGGTTGTACCAAAATAGTTTTTATTGCGAAGATTGCTCTTTCTCTTTACGAGAATTTCGATATATTTTCTTGCTCTCAAAACTAGAAGATTTTACGAATAATAATAACATTTCCAGAAAGTACGCGGCAAAAATCTTCAACACACCCATACTATTTCCCAAAATACGTGGAAACTCCTTGCAAAATACCGCTTCAAATATTATTATTATTAAACTGAAAACCGAGTTACAAGGAAACTCACTTCAATTCCGTTGAAGACCTCCCCAAAACCGTACAAGGTAGTTCCATTACAAGCTCGAATTTTGCTAAGCCTTACCCGACGTGAAATATGTAAAAAGTAATGAGAATACAGTTACAGTGCACCATAACGAAATCAACGCACAAAACATTTTATCATTATTTAGACCAAGTATTAAGCTTATTACCTACTTCAAGAGTTTGCAAAATAATTATAAACTTAAAGCGCACGAAACTCAACCCTATTTCTGAATATGTAAGAGTTGGTGCTACAGCAAAATAGTGATGAGCAATCTCAGTCTTACGGTTCTGTGTTTCCAGAAAAACTTTGTCAATCCCTATGAGGTGGATAAACCGGCTAATAAAGACGTAAGTAGGTTGCAACTTAATTTGGCAACTCAAACTTTAGGTCTCTGGAATAGGTGTTTGTTTAAAAAACGTCGAGAGACTTTGAGCTATTTCTTGGAGGTTCTGTACCTATAGTCTTGTTATTTTTATACGAACATTTTCTTACCTAGAAATTTTCTTCTTTAAAATCGATTGTCATTTACTGCTTTAGGGATCTTTTGGCTCATTGCCAAAATTGGAACCAACGCCGCCATCTAATTTTGTCAATTCAATTTCACAAATGTATACCAACAACGCCCCACTGTCATGCAATGTCATTCAAGCATGTAATATCATCATCAGCTTATCTGCCGAGGTGTGCTCGCTAAGCACCTAGTCCGTAGTTTCGTCCGTAATTACGGGCGTTTCCTAATCTGTGTTACTTATGGATATAAGAAGAAGAATCCCGATGTGTTTTGGCCTATCCGTATTTTTTATTAGTCATTTGTTTTGGCGGATCTACTACTTTTGGACGGGCCCGTAGCTTTGTTGACGGATTTCGAGAGTAGACGTCATGGACATGGCATAAAGTAAGACGCCCTCAGGCTAGGTGAAGCGACAATCTTCGCATGGTGGCTGGTAACAGCCGTATGAGAGTTGCGGAGAATCGTCGAAGTAATTAGCGATGGCGTCTATACGTGGAGAGGCCTAACATAGTCCCAAAACATGCAGTTAAAGTGGCCTCTGCGCTGCCACCGACGACGCCGTAGAGGTGGCGAAGTCTTGGACCGACAAGATCTGAAATACAGTCGTGGCAGGGACACAAAGAAGAAGAATAATATATTTCATTTCATACTAATTTCATGTAGAAAAGATCCGCCAACAGATCCACGTAGCACGGTGGCGCGTCTTTAAAACAAGTAAGGGAAGGTGCCCGCGAGCAACTTTTGTCTCAGCAACTAATTTGTCTCTTACTTCATGTCTAGGGTATGAAAGTGCTGTCTTTGTCGCGTCGTTACATGCGCGCGCTTTCATACAAACCCGTAGACATGATTTGAGGGACACATTAGTTGCAGAGACAAAAGTTGCTCGTGGGCGCACTCCCTTACAGCGATGAATCAGCGCAAATATTGTTGTCTCTGGTCAAATCATTGTTTTAAAATTATGCGACCAATCAGTATAGTCCTCTTTAACTTGGCCATCTACCCTGAAATTCAACTTCTTACTGATGTCAATAGCAATAAAATTGGTCAACCTGAAAGTCTCAAGCACGGGTTGCATGCACCCAGGAACCCAACTGGAAAAAAATTGATGACGAGCTCTAGTGGAACCCCGTTTCTCATTTAAAAACCTCGTAAAACGTCAAGAAAATGTTTTGACACTGTTCCTAATATAAATTTAGGGAGTGTACACACTTGATAAGGTAAGTTCGCTCGTAAAAGCCAACGAATCAAGGCGACGCGATAACGGTGCGGGTTTTATCCACGTCTAAAGGAACCTTATTTCTCTTCTGGTTATTTTTTGAGGTAATGATGGATGGTTTTTTTTCGAATTGCTCGAAGTTTTTAAATTTTTTGTAATGATTCGGGAAGAGGAAGCTGTGGAATTGATCACTGGCTGATAATATAGTAGGTAAGACTTGGTTGATCTCACGTTGATCTACGTCGTTGTGAAACTTTAAGCAGATATTTGTCAGAATAGGTTGTTGTGGGTTTTGGTGATTAGTACCGCGCGTTGCTGTGATATGTGACAAAATTGGTGATTTACAATACTCTTCCGTTTGATTTACTTATTTTTGTTTAATATTTTTATTTAATTTAAAGTTTTATTTACAGTTTCTATGTAATAAATAATGTATGCTTGTGTTTTGATAACTATTAACAAATCATAACTTAAGTATTGTTTTTTTATTCATCACGGACACTTCCTTATAAAGGTTTTCTTATACCTTCTTGCATCAAGTTATGTTTGGTTCTTTCAGATATTTTTATATTGGAAATTTTGTGCCGGCAAGTGTCACATTGCAGCCTACTTAGGGAGCCTGCAACTATGTATGTATATGTAGCAGTGCCTAGAACTTTATAATGGAATGACAGGTGATTTCATTGCTGATTAATCGATCATCTCAAGTCAAGATTCGTTCTCGTCGATATATCTACAGCGTATTAGCATATTGGGCGCCAATTTGTGTTGTATGATTTTACAAAACGGGTAGTTTGCGATAATACCAGACAAACCAATTAATTGGAAATGCTAGTGAATATACTTTATTGTACCCACACATTATAGACAAATTATTAACTAAGTATCTATGTTTCTTGTAGGCAGTTCTTGAAGGCATGGCTTATTTTTTATAGAAAGTCCGATGGTAAAAAAAATAATAATTATATTGCGTAGTGTAGTGCTGTTGCTTAGGATTGATTTACAGGATTGTTTTTTTTTATTATTATCTACTTTATTTAATCAAATACCATATAAATTATATTTTTAAATATTATAATATAAAAACATTTAAAAATATAAAAAATAGTAGGCCACCGGTATCAGGAACAGGGTCCAAGCTACCGGCGGTCAGGGCTCCAAAGAGAGGAACCTCCTGACAATGCGAGCCGTGTCCAGAAGTAATGCTTTCTAAATCAAGGATCAAGGGGATCCAGCTGCCCAACGAGAGCCTTCTCAGGTGTTGGTCGAAGCTCTTGGCTATCAATCCATTGGCGGTAACGACTATCGGCACAATGATTGCCGAATCAATTCTTATTATTATTATTGCTAAATAGGCCCGCTATTGACCTCGATCACGCCTGATGGAAAGCGATGGACGAGGTTTATGATGGAACGAGCGTTCCTAGAAGATGCCTAAGGCACTGGAACTCCCACGCATCGACGACAAACAGCAGGCTGCTTGACGCCGGACTCCGGTGGGAGGGTGCTCGCAAACCAGGCGGGCATTAGCCATACCACCGCAAGGGAAGAATTGGCCAGTCAAATAAGGTGTTGGGTGTGACTGTCCAGGATGCGCCGAGCGCGAGCGTTCAGTTGAGTAACTGGCGGAACAAACTGCGCTACAAGAGGAGGCTTCTTCATGCATCCCAAATTGTTTAGTATCTTACCTTCAAAAGGCAATCTATTCTAACATAACATCACGCCTGTATTCCGCAAAGGGATTGACAGAGCCTACCTTTGGTACACCCACATTTCGCCAGTTTTGTATAAGTCCTATGTGACAGGGGCCGAGCTTATTGCCATCAACCGGGCACAAATCCAGACTCCGGGCTGCTGCTGAGAAGTTTCATTCTTTTTTCATTTAATTCCATTTCAATTTCATTTCACCTCCATACCCAGTCTATCTGCCCCCTAAAACCCCCGATGTGTTCGTCATTTCCGTCGAGTTTTTTACGATCCTACCCGAAACGTCAAGTTAATCAAGTAGTACCCTAACATGGCGGCAAACGATTTTAATTAAACTAAATTGCGTAATTCTTTCGTCTGTTAAGAGTTTTATTAACGTATAATATACGGTTTATGTGCTGGCGTTTTGTTGAGATGTAAAATTTTTGATTAAATGGCGGGTGACGTGATGGTTCTAAGGTTCCCTGGTAATATAACCTTTAAAAACCTATGTTTATCTTTATTTATTTCGTGTAACTACCTAATTTGCGTCAGACGAAGTAACGTATTCTATCGTTACTGTCTAAATTTCAAAAATTTATATTGCCTTGTATTTAAATACTGACAATTCGATCTACACCTAAAAAGGCTCTTATCGCATTGATGCAACCAGAGCTCAATATTTTTTTTATATAGTTGTAGGTACTTAGTTAATACTCCTGGACAGCCCGAATTGTTAAGAGGTTTTGTTTTCGTAAATTTCTGACCCATTCTAGTGAAAATGTAGATGTCTTAACTGTGACCAAAATATGAAAAACAAAATAATTGACAATTTTTTTTTGTGACTATTTTCCTCTGCAGATAATAATCCGCCTTAGAATTATCTAGAACACTCGTTATATCCAACATCCTATAGTGACAACAGCATACAAAATAGTAGTCTAAAAAATCACACACAAAACGCGTCAATCGAAAACCAATTGTCCCAAAGTGCTGGTAGGTACAGAATCAGCGATCGTGAGAGCCCACCGACCGAAAATCTATTTTACAAATGAATAAACAAAATAAGCACCGCTTCCCTTTCAAGAAAATTACTTAGAAATATGACGGGTGTACAGGGGGTTCGTTTTGTTTGCCGGCGGGATCATTTGTTGGTATTATATTTTTTTGGTTCTTTCTCTCAAAAGGCCTGTGTTTTAGCAGTGGGGACATTATAGGCTGATTATCTATGTACGTATATGTTTTGTGTTAAAAATTAATAAAAGTTTTATTAAGAATGATTGTGAAACCTTCCTTGATATTCGTTTTAATTACATGTGTGTTTCATCAGGGAATATACATATATTAACAGCTATATTGAAGCAATTAATAAGTGATAAATTGAGCTTATCAATCCTTAATCAATCCTAGATCATAAAAATAATTACTACAAAATATCAATAATGATTAATAGAACACTCAATAAATCTAAGCTCGAAGTTATATAACACAAACTAGCGGGCAAATGAGCACTAATGCTATTCAAATCAAGCTATTAAAATAACACGCACAGCTTCCTTATATATTATTATTTAAAAATATGGTAAACATCTCCATTAGTATATAAAAATGGCAAAAACTTTATAATATGTAACACAGAATGGTCGTGCAGCGTGCATTGAATTTTATTAGTTTCCTTACTTGTCTAAAATCACGCTTAAGAGACGTGTGTGATGTTTTAGATTTTTTTTTTGTGTTGTTTACTTTGAATAACTTAGAGATATACGTTTATAAATGTCTTCCTCTTTATTTTATTTAGGAAGACAATCTTTACATACTCCTTTAGCTTCGGTTGCGTTCATATATCTGGTCGTTGCGAGTACTACGCACAAAATAACGCAAAATATAAAATAAACTAGCTGCGCCCCTCGGTTTCACCCGCATAAGTCTCGATCCCGTGGGAATATCGGTACAAAAAGTAGCCTATATGTTAATTCAGGGTGTCAGCTATCTCCATACAAAATTTTATCAAAATTAGTACAGCCGTTTGAGCTTGAAGAAGTAACAAACATATAAACACACACACACACACTCACAAACTTCGCCTTTATAATATTAGTGTGATGTGATACGGGAATAGCGTTATTTAGTTTTATACCGTACAAAATGAAGCTTAAGAAGTTTCAAGAAAGAAAATAAGAATAGTCAAGACTAGAAACCGATTACAATTACGGTTGCAAGACAAGTTTCCCCGAACAGTGTTATTTTATTTAATACACATAAAACCAACAGCCTGTATACAAAATAAGGCGGGCGTCACACCGCGAGGGCGAACGCGTAACGCGTCATCAAACACCATGGGGCAACCATTGTTCTAAATATTCCGTCGGAAACCCGCCTAAGTGATTGTTGGCTTTAATTTTATCAATTGCATGATGTGTGTGCAAGTATTGTAAGTAGATTTTAAAGTTATACACAGTAAAAAATGCATTTTTCTTGCGAAGAAAATCGATTTTGTGAGGCATTATTAAAAGTAACGGATAGACGGACGTCCTAAAGAAGGTGGCTGGGGTAGACTGGATGCGGAAGGCGGCGGACAGGGTGCTGTGGCGCAGTCTGGGAGAGTCCTATGTCCTGCAGTGGACTGCGATAGGCTGAGTTGATTGATTAAAACTAAAACTTTTACGTTCTGTATTAGCAAAATTAATAAAAGAGTGATTTTATTACAAAACCGGCCAAGTGCAATTAGGACTAGTGCAGCATTAAATGATTTTATTTCTGTAAGTAGGTTTTTACAAACACTTTTACACGTCAATCATATTTTTTTAAAGCTAGATGAGGTCGGCGTTTCCTATCTGACTACTCTGAGAAGAAAGCCCGAAACAAACTCAGAGGTCACAGTCTCTTTTAAAGTCCAGACAAAACCTTGGTCAGATCATGTGAAACAAAACATTTCTTTCTATTATCTGCCATGATAGAGGCAACTCCACCCACAACTGATACCTATTAACGATTTGAACGATTGAGACCTGTGACAGACCTAGAAGAAGGTTCTGTTGACATCTTTTGAGTAAGGAACCCTAAAAATCAAAATTTAAAGTCAAAATCAAAGTCAAATCATTTATTTCATTCAAATAGGCACATACAGTGCACTTTTAAACCGTCAAAATTTATAAATAAATATAATTGATTCTAGTCGCTACTGGCAAGTTATATGTATAAGTTCCCATTAAAATAGATGGACAAACTTTTAGAAAGCATTCAGACCACCGAAATAAGGAAGATGGTAAAAAAATATAGAAGAAAAATGCATTAGATACTTACAAGAAAAATAAATCAGCTAACGGAAATACATTAATGTGCCGGCAATTTATTATTTTAGGTCAAAATAAAATCACTTTAATCAGTGTTTTTTTTTTGCTTGGATATCTTTGGTTAGACATACTGAGTGCTGTGTTAAAATTTGTCCATCTATTTTAATGGGACCCTGTATACAGGGTGAAATTAAATTCATGGGCATCCTTTTTAGGGGTCATTGTGCTCATCGTTATGAACAACATTTACTATGGAACTAAACCTAAAATCGCGAAAAAAAATCAGCTGTTCCTTGCATTTATGTTCACATAACTCGTCAAAATGTAGGGAAGAGCTTATTTTCTTTTTTCGCGATTTCAGGCTTGGTCCCATAGCAAAAGTTGTTCATAATGATGAGTATAATGATCCCTTAAAAGGATGCCCATGAATTCAATTTCACCCTGTATACAATGATCAAAACAGTACTTTTAATTCAGACTATACTTACAATTTTCTACTAAACACTTCGATGAAAACTTATCCCCGTAAGTTATAGTCAATTTTAATTTAGTTGAATGGTATGCGTGCAAGCAATCGCTTTATTATCCGGGCCGAAATTGTGGATTTCATATTAACCGGTTATCGTATACTACTGAATATCGGCTTCTAACGGAATGATGGCCGATGTTAGGTTCCTTGAAGTTAAAGAAATGATTCAAATTCTACTCTTAGTTTTCAACGTTTTTCTTAGCAATCGTTATGTACAGACAAGCTGCTACAATCTGTCAAATTTCTTTAATAGATTTTCAACTTTATCGCTAAAGCATAAGGTTCAAAGTTGATTGGGAAAATTTGATGTGCTGACGTCTGTACAAATACTAATTAACCATCTTGTTACTAACAAAATAAGAGCTATGAACGGAAAAAAGTAGTCTGAGTCGCACACGAAGGGTTCCGCAGCCATATTAAAGCAGTACCTAGTTAGATAACACTTGAAACATTTTTCTTAAATAAACCATACATAAATCTGTCTCGCTGAGCTCCTGGAGAGGTCTTAGAGGCGTATTCTGTAAAATATCACCGTGAAAACTTTGGTGAAACGAGCTTGAAGTGACCTGTCATTCCACCTGATTCAAGGAGTTGACATTATTGACAGCTAACTTCAAGCTCACTTCACATAATTTTTCACGGTGTGATTTTTCAGAATAGGTCGGCTGGGTTCAATCCCCAAGTCAGGTATTGGTACTGGGTTTACCCATGAGGAATTTTTCAGTAGAAGTCTGGATTTGTACTCCGTTGATGGCAATTGGTTCACCCTCAATTAAATTATTGAGGAAATGTAGACACCTCTTTTTTATCGATGGGAAATCATCAAATGACTCCTCCCGTTCTGGGTGGAGCGGAAGGGAGTTTCAGACTCTTACTGACTAAAACCCATCCGTGTTCCTTCTTTAGCCCTTAATGTCCCGGGGTAGCGGTAACCCTTTCGGACAATCCCGCACCCCCGGCAGGCTTCGGCCTTGGCAGGCCCCTTCCTTTTTGCTGACATCTCTTTGAGGCGCGCGTGGAACACGTACGCGTCGAATCTAGACACTTCTGACTATGCCTTTGGGGAATTTACACACGTGACATTACGATACGTCGTCGAAATATCACGTCATTCCGTCACATTCTCACCCGCAGGTGGTCTAAACCCACTGAAGTTTTATCTTTTCCTTATCAAATGTCATTGGTGGCCGAACGTGACATGCCTGCGACACCGACTGGTCTGTTATTGCCTCCCAACACGGAAGGCGGTCGAAGGGACATCGCAGCTTGATTGACATTACTTATTTATTCATTCCTACGTCCTTCGGAAGGGTTGGATCAGCGGGGTCCTTACTAGAAGTACTCGAAGATATTTAAAAAAGAATAAGACGATCGTCTTTTAGCTAAAGTAGTTGTATAGTAAGATTTTTTGTGATCTTTAGCCAAATGTCAAAGTGCATTGTTTAGTGGTAGTATCCCAATTTTGATTCTTTAATTATTTTGTACTAGCTGCGCCCCGCGGTTTCACCCGCATAAGTTCCGATCCCGTGGGAATATCTGGATAAAAACTATCCTATGTCCTTTCCCGGGACTCAAACTATCTCTATACCTCATCTAAATCGGTCCAGTGGTTTAGGCGTGAAAAGGTAACACACAGACAGTCAGACAGAGTTACTTTCGAATTTATAATATTAGTATGGATATTAGTATGGATTGTAAGGGTTTCTAGTAAACAGGTTTAGGCCCACTAATGAAAGGCATGGCTGTGGATGGTGATAATTATGATAGCTTTATGCTAATGTTGGCGGCATTAAATATGTTTTACAGAATACCATTGCAGAAATGTGTGTCCAAGAACAATCGAACACATATGTAATACAATTTTAAGCGTTTTCTGTTTTTGCGTGTATGTTATGTACCTTAACCTGGGTCAAATAAATTTATTTTCTTTATTTTTCTCATTTACATCACTGCTTACCTCTCTCCGAAAAGACAAGCACAAAGTTATAGGTATTATTTTGTAATTCAGCTATTAACCTTACCTTCCATTAATCTTCCGTCTTTCGAGTTCCAAAGGTACGGGTCATTTCTGTTTGCAGTACCTCCTGGACCCTTTAAATACAAATAAGGTTACCTTCAGGGAACAATGTTTATGAGCTTTTCATTGAACCTCTACCTCACCCCCTCCCTGTGACCGCATTTAAAGGGGGGAGGAAGGTAAAGGTACCTATGTTTGACATAAATAGTGCAAAGTATACCTTGGCACGTGTTCCTTATTTGTCAGGTCATTAACTTGTTACATTTCCCGGGCAAGATGTTTGTCTTTGTGTGTTCGTTTGGAAGTATTCTGTATGTAATATGTGTGTAATTGAGGATTCATCATCATAATCAGCCTATAATGTTCCCACTGCTGAGACACAAGCTTCCTCTCGGTGACAATGGGTTGTAATTCACCACGCGGGCCCAGCGCGGGTTGGCAAATTGGGGATTTGATGGTTGGTTAACTCGTGATACGACTTTTTTGCGCGAAACTGGCGAAATGCAGCTATACTACAGGTGCACCTCTGCTTAACCCTTGAGAGATTACAGGCGTGATGTTATATTGCATGTCGTGATGAGTGTGTGTTATGTTATTTCTTATGATTTATTGTTATTTTACGAACGGCCATGGACCACCATTAGATAGACACAAAATCGATATAGATAATGTTACAGCATCCATACCTTTATCTCACAATACTCCAGAAATACTGACAGGATATCGGCAAGCGTAGTGTGAGATCCCCCCCAGGTAGATGGACGGACGTGGAAGGCGGAGAATAGTGTGTTGTGCCGCAGCCTGGGAGAGGCCTATGTACAGCAATGAACTGCAATAGACTGAGTTGATTGTTGATTGACTGACAGGATCGTCTTCCATTCGTTTGAGACCACATCTATTTATATACAGGGTGAATTTTTCAAGTGGGCGTGGATGGCCAAATCCGAAACTATGAGGACTAGCGAAAAGTACTCAAAGGTGTCGCGGGCTTGATTTTGATGAAAACTAAAACAGCATCATCGCATTTTTGAAAAATCAATATTTCTAGCCAGGAATCGAACCTGTTGATTTTGAAAAAAAAAACACACTGTATTATTACACCATTCGATAGTATCGCTAATAAGGATCGAATAGAAATATTTATTTATCAAAAATCCAATGATGCCGTTTTAGATTTCATCGAGCCCGCGACTTCTTTGAGTACTTTTTGCTAGTGCTCATAGTATCGGATTCGGCCATCCACGCCCACTTGAAAAATTCAGCCTGTATAGGTACTTTATTGTATACCAGAAAATAACAAAAAGATACAATGAATACTACAAAACATACAATGTGTGGCCTTATCGCCGATCTGTTCCAGTCAACATCGTTGGTGTCATCATAATCATCAACAGCCCGACTTCACCCACTGCTGGGCATAGGCCTCTCCTCTCAAGTACCATTCCCCACGCCTCTATGCTAGCCTCATGTCCTACCCGTTCTACATCGTTGGGTTGGCGTCCAAGAAATGGCCGAAAGATGGTCGAAAAACTTTCCTTGTTGGTCTCTGGCATAGACCGTGCCTTCAGGAAAAACTAAAAACAACATTGTGAATGAATAAGTCGATGCGCAAAAAAATATTTCTACATCATTCTATCGAATCCAAATATGCCTTTGGCAAGTCGTTGACCCCTCCTGTCATATACGAACTAAGTTGCCATCTAAATTCATTTAAATACTGATAATATTGATAACTGCCTAGACGCGGTCAAAGACCTCTTATCAATAACCTTCCCCGCGTCCGATACCTACTTTTTCTTTTTTTTTTTTTTCATAAATTAAAGTAGGTATACATGACTGTTTGAAAAACTTACATTAATGTTTTCATTATATTCATTGAAAATTGCAAAAAAGAAAAGTATCCATCACTATAACTAACTAATAAAAAAAAGTGCTAAGTCATAATGACTAGATGTTAGTCATAATTATTTAATTCTAACTAACATTATTGGTAACTCAAAACCTCAACTAATTTAAATAAAACTCAGCCTAAGCATAATCAGCCTATAACGTTCCCACTTGTAGGACACAGGCCTCCTCTCTGTGAGAGGGAATGGGCCGTAATCCACCACACGGGCCCAGTGCGGGTTGGTAGATGTCACATACATGTCTTCAAGTTTTTGTTTTTTTGGATATGCCGGTTTCTTCACGATGTTTCCCTTCACGGTTTTTGAGAGCAATGGTGATGAAATAAATTACACAAAGTGAAGCGCCTGTCTGGGTCCGAACCCGCGACCTACAAGCACCGCGACTCGTATGTCGGGACCGTTACCACTGGGCCACCACTGCTCTCTTTAAACGTCTAAGTAATTAGGCAAAAGGTTATCACGTTATTTTAACGACAAATGTATGAAAAGCATGCTGAAGTATCTAATTGAACAACATAACATGACATCACGCCTGCATTCCCCAAAGAGTCAGGAAGGCCTTCCGCCAGTTATTTATAAATCCCATGTAACAGGGAACGAGCCTATTGTCATACATCGGGCACAAATCCAGACTCCGGGCTGCTATTGAGCAATTTCAAATGGAAATACCACTTTGTCCGACCCGGGAATCGAATCCAGGACTTCGTGTTCAGCAGTTGCACTTGCGACCACTAGACCAACAATGTAAGCCGCTGATGGCTCAACGCTCAGGGTGTGCCGGACGTACTTAAGTAGGTACATACGTTGGTATCATAAATACTTACGATTAACAGGACATTACTGGTATTCGTTGACTAATAATTTAATATTAAAATAATACGCAGTAAACTTACACAATATTGCAACAGTTTAATCAATATGTAGGCATTTGTTTTTCCTACCGTTCGGGGCATGTCAGAACTTGTTCGGATTAGAAATAATAATACAATGACCCTGTTCATGTGCGGTATTATAATACCGCAAATGAACATGGTTATGAATTTGAAATGCTTCATTTATATCAAGAAAATATTAATGTTTGCAAGTCATCATACTCATTATCTGCCTAGCCTTTTCCCAACTATGTTGGGGGCAGCTTCCAGTCAAACCGGATGCAACTGAATATCAGTATTTTACATGGAGCGACTGCCTATCTGACCACCTCAACCCAGTTACTGGATAATACGATAGCCCTTGGTAAGACTGGTTGTTAGACTTTCGGGCTTCTGACCCGTAACGACTGTTCACGAATGATTTGTAAGTAATGAGACAAATAGATGATGAAAAATCTGGACTCGCCTCATTTACGCACTATGGGTCGAATTTGAAATAGAAAAAGACATTATTTATTTGGTTATAGTCAAGGTATAGGTATAGATAAGATGGAAGTGTTATAAAATATATTTTCAATTGCAAGTAAAGCAAGTCAAAGCCATTTTTTTTCTTTTAAACAACCGATCAAATATAAACAATTTGATGTCCTGGAATAAGTATTTATTCACATAATTTAAAAAGCTAATAGTCTTAAAATAATATGTACAAGTATATAAAAATGAGGGGAAATAACCAAAGGGCATCAAAAATTCGTCCGCATCGCTGTCAACAGGAAAAGTGCCCAAAAGTCTGGCAGCATTGCCACGTTGTATGGCAATACTGATTCTGAAGCCAACCCGCCGCGCTGGTCACCTCAAGAGTCGACCAACCGCTTGGCGATGTCTCGAAAACCTAAGTAGACACTTATGGCCGTGTTTTAAGCCCAAACGGTTCAAACATATAAGACCAAAAAGATTAAAGCATTTGCGCCGTTTGAGGTTTTCCGCACCTGCAGCAGCCGCCCGAGCTGATGACTATATTAATACGGCTTTACATACCCTTTTCAGCATAGTAACAAAAACGAAAATTCATATTATTATATTTTTACGTGTAGGTAACTAACTACTCTTACGTAATATCTACGTTTGTAAATGGAGAGCCGTCTCCCAGAATGAGTGGCAGTTACCCACGTCACATTAAAATGACGGCTATTTTCAGTTTCATAACTTTTAACAAAAACAAAAAGCTACCTTTCGGCTCGTGTTTGTGTGTATTTTTATTTATTTACCGCTTATTGGTACGAAGTTGAGCCGTATTTTTGGAAATCCATTTTCAATACGGATATTTTCATTCAGTTTTTTTTTTATATATAGAAATAGTTTTATTATTTAAAATGATTCTGCGACGAGTATGAAAATTGTGATTCATCGTGAATATCTATGATAGTATTGGGTTTTCCGTTTCATGAATGGCATACCAAAATTAAAAACTGTAATTGTAGTGTCTTCTTTGCAAATAAGGTAACGTTTTTCGTAGATTCAAGGCATAGACGGAAAGAAAATGAACTTACATTTTATTGTGTGGGCCTAAAAACTTTTTTTCCTAGTCTATTCCTACTGAAGTGATTGACGTCATTTAAATGGACGCAGCCCAGAATTCTGCTACGTATTTGGCGCCATCACTAGTTACTTTTCTGGAATTATAAAATCATCAAAAACGTAACAAAATTTCAGCTGACTTCAAATAATTAGATGCCGACTCATCGTGGAAATTGAATAAAAAAACACAAATCATATGATCGTGACGTCACCGCATCACGATCAAAATATTAGATAATAAACACAACAAGGTGACACAATGATAAAAATAATCGGCGGTTCAACGTCCCTCTTATCATCATGACCTCAGAATCACCGATAGCATATCATGATGCGTTACGTGCGACTTATTAGCTGTTTTGGACTATGTTCGTAGGTGCGGTTTTATTTCCTCAGTCAAAATCTGTATATTGTTAACCGACTCCAAAAAAGGAGGTTCTGTATTCGACCCGTATGTATGTTTGTATGTCCGCGATTTTCTCAAAAACTCGTGAAGCAACTTTGATCATTCTTTCACTAATGTGATCTGCATACTTTCAGGAAGATTTAAGTATATAATACAGTAGGTAACTATTCCTATGTACGAAGTTATATGCATAAATGTACTGCATCTCCGGCAACTCTATGCGAATTTTGATGATTCTTCTAGTCGGTGTCTTCAATTCTTCAATGCACTAGTGTTAATTGAATTTGTGTGGGTAGGTACAAATAAAAAGTGAAAAATAAAAACTTTCTTACAAAACAAACAACAGATTTAAAGAAAAACGCTGCAAAGTGATAAATAACTTTAATTTCGGAAGTCGTTGTCAAAAAACGAAAATGCGGAACCAACGACACCGACTTCCGAAATTAAAGTTATTTATCACTTTGTAGTGTTTTTTTTTTTGAAGTTGGTTGTTTTTTTTTTTATTTCACATTAACCTGCATGGGCACTTATCAAACGTCAGAAGCTAGTTTCCAATTGCTCGTTTCCTATGGAGAAGAGCCGGCAAGAAACTCCACGGTTACTCTTTTAAAAACTAATTGGCTTTTACAATGTTTTCAAATTACACTATTAATAGGTACCTATGGGAGGATAGTGTATGCCTGTCAACAAGTACCAGGTACTTAATAAAATAATCCTTATTTGGTACACTAGGTACCTACTGGTTTAATAACTGAACAGGTATAAGTTTGTATTTTGAGAATAACCGCTTGTAAATAATTTAATTCAATTAATTTATTTGTGAACATAAGTTACAATAGGTATTACCACTTTGTGGTGTACAAATAATAATACCAATAATTAGTCACGATTACAATTAAAATAGCAGGAAATGTCAGATAAAAGTAAGTATTATTAGATTACATATTTAGAATGTCAGTCAACATAATACATAGGTATACAAATAGTCCCATTTTTATAACAAGCAAGCAATGTAGGTAGGTACTTGACAACGAATTACACATAATTATAATATTCGGTCAGTAACGAATTTCTCAATAGAGTAATATGTCTTCTCGATCAGAAATAGAAATAACTTCTTTTTATATTCATTAATATTGTCTGCTAATTGTATGTAAATAAGGAAAATGAAACTAACTAGGTATATACAATACATTCTCCCTTTTATTCATAAAAATTGATTAAAGTTAACTAGTGACTAGCGACTGTTTAACCGTACATTTATGACGTTTAAACGTCACTTAACTTTAATATTCGTTTATAAATAAACCCCATTATGTTTACTTCGACACATTTCTCGTATTTTAAGAGGAAATTCTGCCTACCAACAAAATTTGATTTTGAACAATAATCGTATTTCTTTCACTGTTTCCTTTGCTGCATTTTCTAATAGTATCAACTCATAACACTACTCCTGGCCACTAGGGTCACTCCAGATCCAAATCTGGCACTTTCAGAGCATTCCAGACTGTCCAGAGCCCGGAAGGTTCCCCTCTGGTATTATTTGAGAAAAAGGAAGACGTAGCGTTGGAAGGCCTCCCACAAGATAGACTGATGACCTTGTGAAGACCACAGAAATCCACTGGGTGTGGGAAGCGCAGAACTGGTCAAAATGGCGGGGCTTGGGGGAGGCCTTTGTCTAGCAGTGGACGTCTTTCTGCTGAAATAAATGAAATAATTTGAAAAAACACATACATGTAACCCCACGTCTGTGTTTCTCGAAGGCTTCGGCAGAGGTGTACCTATAGTACTCCCACGTTCCCTCAGGAGTCTGGATTTGTGCTCGATTGATGGCAATAGGCTCGCCCCTTATCATATTAGACTTAAACATCACTGAAGAAATCCGGGATGTAAAAAAAACATGTATAAAAAGTCATTAAAAATCAACCCTATCAAACCAAATTAAAAACTAATGATAAATAAACACACGATTAAAAATCCAAAATGGCCGACGTCCATGAATCATTGTATGAAACAATTAACCCAGATATAGCGAGGCATAAGCTCCATGAAATTATAAATTATGTAGGAAGTAACGCTGGTGAATCAACTGGTTGCGTGCTGCATTAACACTGGGTTAAGTTCGAAGCATGTTTAAAATTTACAGCATTTAGTATTTTGTTGGTTGTCATGATCTGTGCGAGTGGTCTTACTTTTCTTCGAGTCTGAGGAATGATAAAACTAAAATAACTGATCCTTACTATGATTCATTATTAACACAGTGGACGGACTTGAGATTTACAGCAATAAAAACATTTTATTTTTGTATTTTCAGACACTCATAGAGACACGCCTACAGTGGATTAGAATTCTCCAAAATCATAGCAAAAATTCCATGGCAGACGGCCTGTGTAGAACATTGTAATAACTTCTACTGCTAAACATGGACCTCACACAGTTGATGGTTGCTCTTTTGCATTTATTATCTCAGTATAGTATGAATTAGTCTGATCTATCAAAAGTAAGGGCAACTAAAAATTTTCCAGAAACTGTATGATGGTGCTTGTGAAATTACAGCCACATAAGACTTTTAGCATTCCACTGGTTGTAGCTGGAAAAAGATCAATATTCCTGTCAAAAGCGTCTGTTCGCCAACTGAAGAATGCCCTAAAAAATATCCAAATTAAACCTCAAGAAAAAAATAACCTTAAAAACGAATACAAAACAAAATTCACCCAAGTCCACACGCTAGGCAGTGGCATATAACCTTGTACCTTATCTCGAAGTGAGTCAATACATACAAACTGTAGGTACTGCAGCTGTTTTCTGGTTACTCGCCCTTCGTCTATCGTGCGTTTCAATGTTACTTAAATACTTAATAACTATACACTAGGTCAGTGTTGCCTTGCATGATTTTTTAGAACTAATTTGTATTGGAATAATTGCTTTGGTCTGTTATGAGTGGCTGTTAAAGAAGCAAATGTATGTCATTATGTTTCAGTGTCGTGTTTAGATGACGCCTCATCTTTATTTAGTTCGCTGTCAGATATAAACAGGGTGACACTATCAATATAATAATTTTATTTAAAAACTGTGCAAGGGCAATGTTTCGGTTATTCCCCAAAATATAAATAAAAATCGTAGAAAACGTTACATGCTAATGATATATGCACATGCTAACTACTAACTAGAAATAAAAATAATTTATTTGCATATAATGTTGGCATACAGAAAATATGTTTTTTTGAATAGTCCAGTAATAAGAAATTACAAATAAAACAAAAACTGTTTAAAATATAATTCCATGAATAAATGCGCAAGACATGAAATTAATGAAAGCTCCAAAGCTCTTCAAAACGATACAGAAAAAGAAACAGACCTCAATAATAAAACGGATAACGCAGCAAAATTAGGTGCATTAAAAACCACTGATGTCGACGTTCCACAACGGTTACAGGCTGACGAAATAATTCGTACAAATTATAACACGTAACTACCAGTATTTCTAGATATGACTACAAGTCTATAGTCACGTAGTATCTGTATCCAATGAATCATAATCACGCTGCACGGGATATGAAGATTAATCAACTCAGCCTTTCGCAGTCCACTGCTGGAAATAGGCCTCTCCCAGACTGCGCCACAATACCCTGTCCTCCGCCTTCCGCATCCAGTCTACGCCAGCTACCTTCTTTAGGAGCACCTATAAATAGAGAAATTATTGTACCTATCAGGAACGAGCTGGTTCAAATTTGTACCGGTTGCGGTACACATGTGTACCAGTTCGTCCTAATACAGTTAACTATAGAATATAGTTCATTTAAGACGTGATGATTCTGACTAGGATAAGATGCTAAATCTCCTGCAGATGTAGGTAATATAAACTGTTAAAGTCCACCTCACTTCATTCCATTGTACACCTCATGCACTGTTCATCAGACAAGATCTAGGTTAGGAGAGGAAAACAGCGACAGAAAAGAAATTTTGCGTTCAAAGTCAAAGCATTTATTTCAAATAGGCACATAAAAGGCACTTTTGAACGTCAAAAATTACCTTAAAAATAATTTAAACCTATACATTATTTTTTTGTCCTATTTCATAAAACAATGCTTTCAATAACAGATGTACCCATATACACAGCGTGTTGTTTATGGATCTGAGAATCAATTTCTTAGTTATAATTGGTACTTTGTTATTAATGATGAAGTAAACAAATACTTTAAATAATGATAGACTGACAGATTTGTGTCGGAAGACTGACAGCTCCTCTAGAAATCAAATACTTTAGTTATTAAATCTACTTACTAACTGCGGTCCATTATCAAAATCACCTCCTGGACACTACCTCCTCATAGCAAATAACTAGATAAAACCCTATTTATGTACTCGTACAATTACAGATTACGAAAATGCGTTTAGAACGTATATTTTGCGCAAAACAAAACAACTTTCTCTAAACACAGACGCTGGTGACGAAACTGATAACAGAAAAGACACACAAACAACTCCTTATCAATTATCACCATCTGACCTTGGACAAGGAAGCGTGGCGATGAACTCCTACGGACATGATCTTGGCATGATGCAAGGTAAAACATGATTGTTGATCCGATTCTGAACAATATTAATTCAGATTGTCAATTTAAGCTACTTTAAGTCCGCCTCTGTACATTTATGTGCTTGAAGTATTAAATAAATAAATAAATGACAGGATAGTCAACAACAAAATAACATCACGCCAAACCTAATAACACTTTGCCTGATCTGGAAATCAAACCAAAGACCTCATGCTCAGCAGTAGCGAGTACTACCACTAGTCCAACGAGGCAGTCAACTTAATATTAAGTATGCCTGAAAAATAGTCATTCAGCTAGCATTCAGCTGTAATAAAAAGTGTACGATGCTTAGGTAAAGCCAATCAAAATTGAACCCTAGCTAACTCGTAAATTAGTTGAATTTACGCTGCAGACATTTATAATCAGCTGATTATGGATCATCATGGAATAAGTCCATAATCGGTCAAGTCCTGACGCAAGAAGACTCTGATATCCTAAGGTCACATTGTGTATTTCCATAAAGTAGCAAGGATGGCAATGACAATAAATTGACGTCTGACATGACGCGTGACGTCAAATTGTCAGCAGAAGTAATCGTGGTAGAAATAAAGTAAATATTTTAAGGCAAAAGGTGCTAATTTTAATGATTGTGAGTCGTAATGTAGAGGGGCTTGTGGTTAAGAAATAATAGCCGCACGGGTCGATCGATCAGGTTACGTTACGCTTGCCGCGGTTGGTCCGTGGATGGGTGACCATCAATACATACCAAGATCCCTCCGTGCCTCAGAAAGCACGTTAAGCCGTTGGTCCCGGCTGTCATTCGTAGATCTTTGACAATCGGTACGGGTTGTCAGAATTCCGAAAGTCTGACAACCAGTCTATGCCAAGGGTATCACATTACGCTTCATGTAAAATACTGGTATTCAGCTGCATCCGGTTAGACTGGAAGCCGACCCCACCAAAGTTGGGAAAAGTCTAGGCAAATGACGATGAGTCGTATTGTATTCACCAGGGTCAGACTAGATTTTGATGATAAATCACCAAGGTCAGACTTGATTTTGATGATCCTGTCTCAAACTCAAACTCAAAGCATTTATTTCAATTAAACCATTACAGGCACTTTTGAATTGTCAAAATTAAGTAGTCGGTCAGTTAGTCAGAAAGTTGAAGCTAGGTGCCCATTCCAAAGCGTAGATCTCTGTGGAGAAGAACGGGCAAGAAACTCCATGGACACTCTTTTTAAATCAAGATATTACAAAATCCTGAGTACATTATTCTTGTTGCTTCTATATGTGAGAACAATGTTAAAAAACACATAAATGAAGAAACAATACAAGAAATAAGATTAAAAATAAGCCTTGGCAGTTAAGAGATGACCAGTCTCAACCGACGGCGCCCGTTCACGAACATGACGCATGGTCTAGCGTTAATAAAGGCTTTTGACAAAGTCCTTATCGTCAATCAACAATCAACTCAGCCTATCGCAGTCCACTGCTGGGCATAGGAGCTGTCCCAGGCTGCATCATAACATCCTGTCCTCCGCCTTCCGCATCCAGTCTGTTCCAGCCACCTTTCCAAGGTCGTCTGTCCTTCTAGCTAGCTAGGGGTCGCTTACTACACTTTTATCAATGTCATGCCCAATTACTCTACCTTGCGCAATAAACGTCCAACCAAAAGTTGTTAATACAGGGTGAAATTAAATTCATGGGCATCCTTTTGAGGGGTCACTGTACTCATCATTATGAACAACTTTCACCATGGGACCAAGCCTGAAATCGCGAAAAAAAAATCAGCTCTTTCCTACATATTGACGAGTTATGCGAACATAAATGCAAGGAACAGCTGATTTTTTTTTGCAATTTTAGGTTTAGTCCCATAGTAAAATTTGTTCATAACGATGAGTAGGTACAATGACCCCTTAAAAGGATGCCCATGAATTTAATTTCACCCTGTATATCGTACCTTAGGTTATCCTCATTTACTTGCAGTATGCTGAGTTCAATAACATCTACATCTTTGACTTACATTTTGACTTACAAAGGCGTGGCTACATTATCATTTACAGACTCTTTAATCTTAATTTTGTGATTAATGATATTTGCTTGAATTCTAAAATTAAAATAAACTACAATTTTAGCAAAATGTTAGCTCTTTATAGTCGTTCTTAAGCTAAGGTCATACGATTTTAATCTCTTAAATCTACTTGATCGTGCAATAAAATTGCAAAATAAATACTAAAATGCTTTAACACTTTGCTGTGAGTGCTAAATTGCTGTGTAAATTGATGAGATAATTACTGAAACAAGGACAACATCTTTTTCATAATATTATTGCTCGTGTAAATAATATAAGTACAACGTTTTATAGAAAACTTGCAGCGCTCCGCGGTTTCAAAACTATCCTATGTCCTTTCCCAGGACTCAAACTATCTCTATACCAAATTTCATCGAAATCAGTTCAGCAGTTTAGGCGTGAAAAGGTAACATACAAGACAGACAGATAGACAGAGTTACTTTCGAATTTATAATATTAGTATGGATAATATTATATACTAGCAGCGTCCCGCGGTTTCGCCCGCGTAAGTTTCGATCCCGTGGGAATATCGGGATAAAAACTATCCTATGCCCTTTCCCGGGACTCAAACTATCTCTATACCAAATTTCATCGAAATCGGTTCAGCGGTTTAGGCGTGAAAAGGTAACATACAGACAGACAGACAGAATTACTCGTATTTTCGAATTTATAATATTAAGTATGGATGGGAAGCACGATGAGATGGGTTCTTGCAAATCTAATCACCCTTGCACATGTTGAATATTGCTGGACATCTCATGTCTCTCCAATCAAATGCCAATTACCTGGCCTTATCATCATCAACATTTCAACCGACAGTCTTTCTGTGCTGAATATAAGCATAAAATTCGAAACACCACGCTGCGTTCCAAAACGGGCATACTGGATGTAGGAAAGAACGCTGCCAGGCTCAAATGGGATTGGGCGGGTCACATCAGCCAAATGCCGGAAAAATTGAAATTATTATTTACTAGCTGCGCCCCGCGGTTTCACCCGCGTAAATGTCGATCCCGTGGGAATATCGGGATAAAAAGTAGCCTATATATTACTCCAGGGTGTCAGCTACCTCCGCACAAAAATTTATCAAAATTGGTCTAGCCGTTTGAGCGTGAAAAAGTAACAAACATATAAACACACACACACATACACTCACAAACTTTCGCCTTTATAATATTAGTGTGATGTGATTCTGTAAATATGTAGGATATCGGAATCTATATTCTAAATTATGTTATGTTATTGTGTGTTTGTTATATTGTCTGTATTCTATATTTATGTCTGTAATTTATATGGTGTACATAATAAAGAGTATTCTATTTTATTCTCTTTTACACAACATATTATAAAAAATAAAATAAACAGGTACTCTTAGATGAAGTCGGCGTTTTTTATCTGACTACTCTGAGAATAAAGGCCGAAACAAACGCAGAAAATGACCGCTTGGCAAAGGTCCTAGCCTATAATTTATACCTACCCTGAAAATTTACCTATTTCCAAAGTTCGATTTTTATTCCAAGACTCAATATTTCAATAATCAAAATCATTTGCAAGACAGGTCCTAAAATCATATTGCACCATAATAATTATACCTAAAATTTTCGACTGATCATTAATGCTTTTATCATATTACTAGCTGCGCCCCGCGGTTTCACCCGCATAAGTTTCGATCCCGTGGGAATATCTGGATAAAAACTATCCTATGTCCTTTCCTGGGTCTCAAACTATCTCTATACCAAATTTCGTCTAAATCGGTTCAGCCGTTTGAGCGTGAAGAAGTAACAAACATATAAACACACCCCCACAGACACACACACACTCACAAACTTTCGCCTTTATAATATTAGTGTGACATATTATATTCTAAGTCTACCTTACCATTCCAATGTTCTAAAAGGACTTCGTGTCACATACCTTCTTCTCCTCAAAAGGTCACACTCTATCTGCTCACCCCCCTTCAAGGAAACGTCGAGTATGTGACACTAAAAATAGCTCAGATAAGCAGTGTTGTCTTATCATAGCGACAGATTGTCTGCCATTCCGATTGGCGAACGAAACACTGGCTTGTTGAGCGAGCGATAAAATTGATACGGGAATGTTACGGGCTCATATGCCCATATGCTTATATATATTATGTATATATGGTATTAGAATGTTTTGATGTGAATTTTAATATTAGTGGGATGTTTCATTAGAATATTATTGAAGTGAAAACTTCTTTAGGCGCGTCGCGCGCGTTGGTAATTTTTTGAGATGGGAAAAGATCATTGAATTCGCGCCACTGTTACCGTCACGATACCGCTTCAGATGTGTTCGGCTGTCCTCGGGATGTACAGTCACGACCACTAATATGTCGACACTTGGCAACTTTCAATTGTGATTTTTTCGTGAAATAACGAATGCAACGTTGAAATACGACACTTTACATAAACCTATGGGTTCGAAAATACTGTGTTCGTAATAACATAAAATTTCATTAAAAAATAAAGGAGAAAATCGCCTTTGAATAAAGCCAAGTGTATACATACTTATGCTCGTGACTGTACTCGGTTTTAATGTATATCCGATATGTCAGTGAGTGATGGCAAAGTATTCTGTTTGTGTTTTGTTTTCACTTCTGTCGGCACTCCCGTAGTGCCACTGTTTTATTGTATTTGTATTGTCCGAATCTGTTTCTCTATATCATCCCACTGCCACGGAAAGGCCTCCAACATGAATTCCACCTCTGTCGATCCAGGGCCACTGATCGTTTGTTATCTCCAACTCATCCCGGCGTCTTAAAAAATCTAAAATGATCCTGTGGACTGATTACTCCACATAACTATACTTTTTTGTGTAGGTTCATAATAATCAACTTAGCTGTTGTTTAAGTAATATAGCAAAGAAACTATTGTTGGTTTTAGAGGTCTGATTGCAAGTTTAAAACCTGGTTTGATCCAATGTTACTTTTTAGAGTTCCGTGCCCAAAGGGTAAAAACGGGACTCTAATTACTAAAACTCCACTGTCCGTCTGTCTATCTGTCACAAGACTGTATCTCATGAACCGTGATAGCTGTGTATAGATGATGTATTTCTGTTGCCGCTATAACAACAAATACTAAAAACAGAATAAAATAAATATTTAGGGGGGCTCCCATACAACAAACGTGATTTTTTTGCCGTTATTTAAATTTTGTATAGATAATGGTACGCAACCCTTCGTGCGCGAGTCCGACTCGCACTTAGCCGCTTTTTAATGAAATTACTACATCAGTCAGGTATGTAGTCGAAGACACCATTGATTTCATTGACAGCCCCATTTTATGTCCAGGGAAATCACTGTCCATTCCAAGGTTGCCTGGAAGAGATCGCAGAAAGCGATAAGGCCGCCCATTGTATGTTTTGTAGTGTTTAATGTGTTTATTTCATGTTATGTATGGTGTACAATAAAGTATAAATATAAATAAATTTACTTTGAAAAGAGTTATAAAATGTCAATATAAAATAAGTATTTACTAACTTAGGTTAGTCTCGGAAAATACAACTACAATGTGAGCAGAAACAAATACGATATTTTTGAAGTGAAACTTCTTTACGCACGCTTGACTTGAGGAGTAAGCTGGCGAACGCGTGACGTAAGCGTTACGAAAAGTGTGATCGGGCGAAGCGAACGGGAGTTGAGTGGGTGATATAACCAAGAGAAAGCAGTGCGCGCGCACATTTTCTTTCTCTCTTCCTCTCATAGCCAAATACGTTTGAAGTTTCACTTCAGTCGTGTGGTCATAAGCACGCTCGGTTTTTTTTTCCACTATCTGTCTTATTTATCTTTCTTTTGGTTGTCCACCGCCAGCAGCCTCCAACACCAAATCCTAGTCCATCCACTAAATACGGCAAATCGAATGTTCAATTTGTTTATGTATATTCATGAGGACAAGGCGCTTGAAAACCACCCTCAACAAGAACATACGAAATTAATTTGGACCCACCTACTTAGCATTCATTCCGTACGAACCGACCCCCATGTTGTATTAATACAGCTGGATTAATTTACTGTAGTTGATAAAGTCTTCCACTTGATTAAAGGCTAAGAAAATTTAGTTTGGCGCCCGATTTCTTAGTGGATTTTTATTGTGAGGCTGTTTTACATACCTACTGATTGGATTTTGGATGAAATTTCTGGAGTGGATTCGTTGGAATATGTTGTGTAAGAGACTGAAAATGTCAGCTTAGCTTATGTGTTCTTGTATCATTGTGATTTCAGTTCCACTGCCTGCTAGGAAAGATTTAACAAAATGCAAGAGTGCAATTATATTAGCTGCACTCTTAATTGTTTTGGTCAAAGATATTGTATGTAAGAAGTCAAAACTATTTGTTGAAGTGTACCAAACTCAGATAGTATACTTTATTCTGAAGTACCTGTCTGTATTCTCAATTTTTAAGTTCTTAATGGTCGGCCCAGAAAGAGATGGCTAAAAGACCTGGACGCGTACCGCAAGTGCTGGTTCGAGGTGGCGCGGAAAAAGAATATTTGGAAGAATTTGGTGGAGGCCTTTGCCCATCAGTGAGACAGAATACTACCATACTATTAGATGACACGTGGAAGAAGGATGGCATGTCATAATTATCGTAAGCGAAAAAGAGACAAGACGATAATGTATGTAATATCTTGATTTAAAAGATTGTCCATAAAGTTTCTTGCCCGTTCTTCTACATAGAGATCTACGTTTTGGAATGGGCAACTAGCTTCAACGTTCTGACTAACTGACCGACTATGTATTTTATCAATTTAAAAGTGCCTGTACATGGTTTTAATTGAAATAAATGTTTTGAGTTTGAGTTTAACGTTAACTTTAACGTTTTTTTTTTAATAAGTAACTAGGCTAATTAGCCATATTTTGACTTGCCACTTGCGGAGCGTGTATAATAATCTATCTACTTCTTTTTACTTATAATGTCATTAGTTTTGGTTGCCCATTACTGTACATTTTTGAGCTTGCTGTCGTAAGTAATAATGAAAATTAATAATGAATAAGAATTATTGCATAAACGTAAAAGTCATTACTGATCCTCCAATGTTTTCATAATATATTTTCTTACTTAAGATCTCGCGCTACTCCAACAAAATCCAACACTATAAATTATTTAAATTCATTTCTACCTTCAAAAAGCTCGGGATCAACACCCCACCTTTCTTCCAACTTTAGAGCCGAAAAGTACATCGTATCGTAAAACAGGGGCTTCATCAATCAAGTTAATTAATATGTAGGTAGGAGGAAAATATTTAGGTCTGTAATGTAACAGATAAGAAGCTTGCGCTGGCTTCTGAATACCAAACAGTGTTTAGCATTCACGGCAACCGCTCCTAGATATCGAACGTGATGAAAAAATACGCTGTGGCGATGGTCGAGCCGATTTCAATTTGTATTTACCAGACAATCGTTTCTCGTTGTTTTAGTGGCTTTAATGCTCCAGCAGGACTTTTTTTTTTCTTTGCCACATTTACGCGTAGTTGGAATGTGATTTTTGGTTTTAGGGATGCCTTTGATGTATTGTGGCGGGTTTCGGGTAGCATTGGATCTTGTGGGTTCAGCTGATTGATTGATTTGATTTCGATGTGTTGGTTGGATATTCGGGTCTTTATTTTTTCTGTTAAGGATATATTCTTATTGTTTTTTGGGATTTGAATTGTTTTGGGAGAAATGTTACTATTTAAATGTCGTAGTATGAGAGGTTTCATTTTTTTTTATATGTATATCTATGTATTATTTTCTCTACTTCAACTACAATGATGTTTTGATGGAGAGCCACAGACGATAGTTTTATTTCTAACTAGCTTCTGCCCGCGACTTCGTCCGCGTGAAATTTCACCCTCCCCCCATGCACCCTCTTAGGGGTGGAATTTCGAAAAACCCTTTCTTACTGGACACCTACTCTTCACATAGAACGCACCCTCCAAATTTCATGTCTCTAGGACCAGCGGTTTAGGCTGTGCGGTGATATATCAGTCAGTCAGTCAGGACTTTGTACTTTATATATATAGATTCTCATATTGTTTTGTTGGTTGGAATCGAGGTGGCCCTGGAAAAGGATGCTTGGAAGAATTTGGGAGAGGCATTTGCTCATCAGTGCTAACATAAATATCATTTTATTCCCTCACGTGAAGAGAAACCTCATTCATGCCAACAATAATTGCGTTGTATTCAAATAAATAATTTCTTCCTGAATAAATTGTACCTTCGTAAACATATTAACTTACCGTTTACCTTGTTTAAAAGATAACAATATTGTTTATATAGGATAGCTACTTCCCTCTCAGCAATAAATAACGCCAGTACGTTTCTTTTTCCTGTATTTAATTTAAAAATGAGTAAGCTTATGCCTTTTGAAGTAACTTCAATACGTTACAGACGTTAATTGAAATGATTGCTGCTACTTTTATTATATTGTGCAATATATCTCTTACTGAACAGAGTCCTTTTATCCGTAGTGATAAGAGCCACAAGAATATATCACACTAGCTGCGCCCCGCAGTTTCACCCGCAAAAGTCTCGATCCCGTGGGAATATCGGAATAAAAAGTATCCTATGTCCTTTCCCGGGACTCAAACTATCTCTATACCAAATTTCATCTAAATCCGTTCAGCGATTTAGGCGTGAAAAGGTAACATACAGACAGACAGACTTACTTTCGAATTTATAATATTAGTATGGATTAATATGTAGCATTCTTCGTTACACTGGGCACCCTTGGTGGATCACGGCCCACTTTCTCTCATAGAGAAGAGGCCTGTGTCACAGCAGTGGGAACATTATAGGCAGATTATTCTATTCTTCGTTAGACAATAATTGTATGGTCATAATCAGTCCGGTCGTCAACTTTTCAAGGTCGTTCATAAAAGCAATAGCGAGAAAGGCATGTATTTCATCTGTAGTCTAAAATATAATACCTTTTGCTTCCCTCGCGTATTAAATTTACAACGTACCATCAAACCCACATTTGTTTACCTCCCATTTCGTATACGGACACATCTCAGGTCATTCCATACCCATTACGTGAAACCATTAAGTCAAAATTAAAGCCATCCGCGTACATTTCAACATTATAATTTTGAGGGCATTGCAAAATTGCTTCAAATATGATGACGTCATCAAAAATGAGTAATGATCCGTCTAATGCGCTGTGGCATACGAAATTAAAGCTATAAATTTGAATAACATGATGATAGGGCCCTCGGCCGAGGCCTTATTTGTGAGACCTCTTTAATTAAATTGCATAAGGGAGAATTTAATATGCTCTAGTATTGATAATCCCTTAACCTTATCATTCAGCTAAGTGGACCTGAGACTAGATCGTACTATCTTGGGTAGTGACGTAAAGGTGACCCAAGGGATTATATTGGGCCCTTACATTCTAGAATTAGGTATAAATTTATCCCGGCCTATCGTCGCTCACTGTCCCTCAGTATAAGATATTGCCAAAGCCCTGTTTATTGATAACATCGTACTGAAATACGAACTCTCTCTCTTTATTTATGGAACTAAATTGCTAATAGGTTTTGCTGGTTTGACCTCATCCATTTTTTTACCATCGTGTTTAGTATCCATTACATTTTATTGTTTTATATCTCTCCGTTCAATCGTGTTAATATTTCAGTGCCATAATTCTAGTACCTAGATATTAATATGTTCATGTCTTATTTACATACATAACATCACGCCTGTAATCCCAGAAAGGTTCGGCAGAGATATTGTACGGTCCGGATTTCACCAGTTAAGTTTAAGTCCCATGAAATAGGGTCTGCGATGAGCCTATTGACATCACCCAGGCACGAAACCAGACTTCAGACAGCTATTGAGAAATTCCTGATGGAAAAACCCAGTAAAACTTCGGCCGACCTGGGAATCGAACCGAGGACCTCAGCATTAGCGCTTGCGACCAATAGACCAATAACTTATGTATTATTTATTGTCTTTTTTATTTATACTTACTCTCATTTTTTATTTTATTTAATTGATTTTAGTTTAGATAAATTTTTAGTTTTTGCTTTGTTGTCTTGCAATAATATCACTATATACACCCTATTCTATAAAAATTGTGATTAACAAATAAATTTTGAATTTTACTTTGTAATACTTATGTTTCAGGAAGATCTCATCATAGTCCACAGGAGCAGCAGGCATTCAGCTCCCTCCATGTTGTACCAGCGGGTTTCAGCTTACTGCAGTTATCATCTTTAACTTTTTTTTAATTTTTAGTTTTTCTTGCAGAACCCAGAATACCCTGGTTCACTATATTTCTATGTAGGGGTGTGTGTGGGTGTATGCGTGTGTTTATGTAAGTTGTGGCACTTTTTCTATTGTGCTTGTAGTCCTAAGTATACTCATGGTTATCAATATTATGTTTAAAGGTGATTGGGGATATTTTCAATAAAATTCGGGTTATTTTTTAAAAACTGAATGTTTTACTTTACGATATATAATAATTATATGTTCATTGAAACAAATTACAAATACAAAATTTACACAGTTTGTCTTATGTATTAATCAATAACTACATTATTATTTAATCGTACCTATCATTTAAAAGACTACTCATACATTTTATGTATATACCTAAAGATACAGTGACAATAATTTATACAACGGACGAGGGGAAAACGATGTTAAAAATATGTCTTGTATGAAAACTTAAACATAATAGAACTCCTAAATTATTGGACAAAGATGAATAAAATGTACCCGTCTAGGGTTAATTACTTAAAGATAAACCAAACTGATCTAATATGTACAATCTTTAAAACCAATGTTACAAAAAAAAAAAAGTTGAAAACAACAGTTTCCAATTTTTGGTAAGCCGAATGTTTTATCGCTACATACAAAGAGATCCATCGGTAACAGTGTTGAAAGAGCTTCGTATTTTTTTGGTATAAATTGAATAACACAAACTAATAATCAGGTATCAGGGGCCATTGATGATGAAGGTTCGTCTTATCAGACTAGAATGTCTCGGAAAAATGATGCAGCTTCCGACGAGGCCAAAAATATTTACAAGTCCAATGGCAAAAGCAGGAAAATGAAAACATCAGTCCAATCCTTAGCGATATTTGTTAAAGCCATGCTTTCTAGCATCGTATTAAGTTTGGCATTGTACACCAAAGCATATATTCCGAGTGTATACATGCATCTACCTTAACATTATTTGTTAAAATTTAATGGACCATTTTTTGTTCCTAATTTGTTCAAAGTAATTATATACAGTAAATCAACTTGAAACTTTCAATTCAACAATTAAGGACAGAGTCAATCGCACAAGCAGCTTTCGTTGCGATTGTTGGACAATACATATATAATTATATAGAGCAGGCGTATCCCCCTGGATAAAGAATTCGTTAACACAAAAATCGCATCTTACAGTAACATTTTCTTAATCATTATATTTTATAACTATCAACTTTACTCTTATGTTAGTTCCTTGATTCTTGTTGTGCGAAATTTTCGTTATTTTTTATTATTATTCTTGTTTAATTATTAATAGTTATTATAGATACCAATAATTATGACACACTCTACTATAACAATGAATATATGCGTACTACTGTCTGGTGATAATACATTATCGTTTATATTGAGTTACAGACACCAATTATTTTCTATTTAATATTAATGAAGTGCGTGAGGAATGAGAAGGGAACAGAAGATTCGTTGTGTTTTGAAATATTTCGAAGCAAATAGGTTTAGGGACATACAACTCTAGTTCGTGACCATTGGTTGTAG
This sequence comes from Amphipoea lucens, assembly GCA_947508005.1. Classification (NCBI taxonomy): domain Eukaryota; kingdom Metazoa; phylum Arthropoda; class Insecta; order Lepidoptera; family Noctuidae; genus Amphipoea; species Amphipoea lucens. Next base: position 19,824,918 of record OX382372.1, read on the forward strand.
CATTAACTGCGACCAAATAAACAACATCGTTGTCAAGTTGGCCGTATTCTATAGTCTTAAATGTGGACGCAATATCGAAGAAGATCAACCATATTAATTTCGTCTTAATGACCAAATTCGTCTCAATGTACAAGATATTTACAAAGGCCAGGTTATGGTCTAGAGAAAGTCCTTATTTAAAATTTGAAACTTTCCCATTTGTTTCGAAACCGAAGGAGAGGTACTAAGATAGAATATGCTTATAATAAATCAACAATAGCGTAGGTACATATGATACAGAGATATAATTACGATCAATTATTTTTTTAAACAACGTAACGAGAATATCAACTTTTCAGTTCTGTGAATGATTTCACTAACATTTTAATCGCATTTAAAGATTATTATAACCAATTCTTATGATACAAATGAATCGCAATATGTCCGCCTGCCAGGTTATATACATCTAGTCGGTTCAAAGCGAGATTGTAAGCTTAATTTCATGCGATCTCGATAAATTGATACACAACAATATTGTTACTTATACCACGGTCAGACAACTTGGTTATTTCTACAATTGACCAGACAACACGCGAAATATACTATTAATTTCTGCACAATACCCAGTGGCTTCGTAAAACTTTTGTGTCTGACCGTGATATACGTACTTAATATATAAGTATATAATAATTACATATATAACCTACAACAACTACGTCCTTTATGATATTTTTACTTAAGACGTTTTATATACCCTCTAATTTTTTGTCACAGTGTCGCTTTATTTTGACTTCATTATTATAAACATTTTTTTTTTCAATACTTACTTACATACCTGAGATTAAAACATACTTCCATGGTATTCATTAAAAGAATTATAAGGCTAAGAAGAGAGGAAGCCTTAAGCAAAGAATTTTGAAGAACATTGTCCAAGGAAGGCAATGATAATCTTAGGGACATTTATACATCTAAAATACATAAATGAAAACTATTAAACCCTGATAATTCCAATAATTATTGAAAGAGAAGCGCTAATTTACAACATTTTAAATTCGATGTTGCATTATAATTAATACTCTCGGGGTTTTGACAACTCCCCCACTAATAAAAATCATATTTACAGGATTTGTACAGCGGCTTTGCAAACGAACATTATTAAAATAACTTTAAAATTCTGTGGAAAATCGCCCCGTTTCGAATCAAAATTAAATATTGCTTCATTTTGTTTTACACAAGCATAAAATGCGAAAATTAATTTTCAGTCGAAGCACAACGATTTTGTAGCGAAATATTTTCAATATTGAATATTACAATTTAAAATGGTAATTGAATATCTTAAATTTCTATGCCTATTGTTTGAAAACGACAGATCGACTTACAATTTTTATTAGTAGCAGAGAATTATACTAATTTGAGCGTGATGCCACTAATCGTAGACATATTATATTGCTTTCAATCGTTGATTATTGGTAATGAACCCCATTATATACCTATATGGAAAGTTACATAAAAGAAAGTAAAAATATAGCGACTTTGAAAACAAACAATATAAGGAAGTCCGCAGAAAAACTTACAAAAGATAAAGCAGAAAGTAATGACACTTTATTGTCAAAGTTGACGATACGGAAGGACTGATTGTACAGTCAAAATATAAACCTAATGAAATTCCTCATTCGACATTTATACTTGAAGACTTCTTTGACATCAATCCTTTAAAAGAACTAGCAGAGAAAGCATCCAAAACAAGCACATTTTGTATGCTTAAAGAATAAAACATTCCACGAAAATACCTTTGAAAGAAAAAAAAAATCAAACACCCGTGTGACTTTAAAATTTTATCTAGAAACTATTTTATTAGTTGCATATCATCTAACGACCTATGACAATCGTCCTACGAAATCAAATTGATTTCGTTAACAAGGAGCAATGAAATAGTCATGATAAAATTATTTAAGACAATGGAGTGATAAACAACAAAAATGCTCCAGAAAACAATGAATTTCGACAAAATTCAAATCTTCTGAAAGAAGGAATGATTGAAAGAAAATCATGAAAGGCTACATGAAAAATCTTTTACGGCAATTGCTGATAAAGATAAGGAATTCCATTAGATCACATATGAACGAAGCAAAATGAGAACACAAAATGCAAATCTGGCATCGAATAATATAATCTTACAATATCTTTTATACAAGTTTTGTCCATTAACAGCGTCTAAACACTACACGCTTAAAATACTTGTTTGAGCATCACTAAAATAAGTATTACAAGAATTTTCAAGTTTTTTTTTTCATTAGGCACAAATTTATTTTTCGTCCTTTCTTATATAATCGCCCTACGACACACAAGACAGATATAGATAACGCTTTATATGCACTTTCCTAATTTAAATGGTTTTCATAGACACTTACTAATTAATACATGAACTTTTTTACATATATAATATATTATATAAAGAATATAATATAGGTAAAGCATTTTCTTTCTTACCTAGAGCACAACGGATCCCTTATATTTTTTGGGACACAGAAGTATCTACAAATATTGTTACAATTTGAAAACAGGTATATTATGTAGAAGGGTTATCTATCTTAATAATGAATGAGATAACATTCCTTTGAACATTATCCCTTAACTGACACGATTTTCAATGAATTGACAGATTTTTTAGCAAAAATTTTTTCTTTTTTTTTCTTTAAATACAATTTGTTTAGCTTATGCTCTGCTGTGGAAACCGGAATCAAAATGGATTTTAATTTCATATACCTAAAATATTATGATTTGATTGTTATTTTTGGCTATCTAATCCTGAAATATTCTGACTATCTATTATAACATTGACAACAATTTTGTAAAATGTCCGCAGTCCGTATTCCACAGCAACGCAAATATCAAAAATATGTACGTATTTTTCCACAATATAAAATGTTATGCCCAGTATTAAAAATTAACAAAAAAATAAAAGAGTTAGAGAAGCTAGCGCTGCTAAAACTAATCTACGCGATATCAGTCTCCACTAGAACCTTATAATTTAGAAAATCCATAAAGTAAATCACAGAGTTTGAATTAGCAAAACATTTTGTGTTGAAAACTAACAATTTGTTGACCCACCCAATATAATATTTCTTTAGAACCCACCGTCTCGCGGTACAACGCATTCCAATTATTGATATGTATCTTCTATAGACGTTATTGTGTTGTCAATGTAGCGAGAAGAGTAACAAAACGAGAATTGAAAGTGTCCCTTCACGTCGATCCATAGGTGCCATCATGCTTTACAATATAATTTCATACCTTACCATTGAACAAGTATTACCTTACCTTACGAATCCTAACTTACGAGACCGACTCGAAACATTTAATATAAATCAAACAGTGGACCCCTAACGCCGCACTCCTACAGGGAGAGCGAGACACGCGTAGTGGAAGATACGGTATACACACAGCAGCGACAGAAGTGAAGAAGTACGCGGGACTCGCTCCGGTGACAAACTAACTTGGTAGGGGCCCACCGCATCCAACCGAGACAAACACTTACTCCCGCACACCGAAATTCTTCCAATGACATACCGATCAGCTTCCAATAGTAAAATAATAATGTTTAACTATCTCTACGTGTGCATCAAAGTATAAAGTGAACTTACGTACAGGATATACGAACGCAAGACAAACGACTATAACTAGTCTTATTTTTCTATTACAAGAAGAATGATACATATTATTATTTCAATCTAAGACGTTTCAAATAAAAAGACGACCCTTAAAAGTACAAATGTTAATAAAAATTAAAAAGAAGGTGTGACGTAGAATGCAAACTCACGATTTTAGAATGCACTAGAAGCCAAGTCGTGTAATGTACACGAACAGAATACGGCGCGACAACGCGATGCGAGCGCGCGGGGCGACCTGACTGGCCCGTGGCTAACTAACAGGCGACGGAGAGCAGACGGATTTAATTACTGAGATGCGTCTGAGACGTGTCGTTTGGAAATTACCTCCATTATGTGTCGAAACCATAAATTTAATAACGAAAGCAAAACGACAAAACAAGAACCAACTCACAGCCTACGTTTATAAAACCCGATGCCGCTTCCTAGACGAAGCGTCGCCGTTATCGAAAATGAAACTTTAAAACTAAACGATTAAAGTAACCGTACGAACCGAAGAGGAACGCGACCGTGAGGTCGGTTGTCAAAACAATTTTCACCCTCGATCCTTATTAAATAACTTTGTACATTAAATCCAAATGTCGACACGTCATTTTGGATAGGCACTCTCTAGGCGGAGCGGCGAGCGGTCGCCGCGTCGTCGGCCTCCGTAGGGCGGCCCGTTGGCCGACCGCATGAGATCAGTGGAACCGGCCGGCAGCGGCCGTGGCGACCCGAACACCGCTCTAAGACGACGTCAGATACGACGAGAACGTGTGGTCGACCCAGTCGCCCGCTACGCCGATCTCGCTTAGCATGTCCGATACGTCGGGCGTGCACGAGAACTCGAAGTGCGACCCCGACGACGACGACGCTGTCTCGAACGAGTCGATGTCTGTCGTGAGGGCCTCCAGGTCTACCTCGCAGTCCGCAGGCAGCGGCAGCAGGTCCGTGATGGAGTAGAGATCTGTTAGGTCCGCCTGCTCGCGACGATTGTGATCTTCGTAGAAGCAGGCTGACTCCGGGGAGTCGGGCGAGCCCGCTGGACTCGCCGGCAGCGGCGGAGGCGCGGGAGTCTCCATGGGTACACTCGGCACCGATGGAACAGGTCTCCTCCGCCTGGCAACGCCCCTGTTGTTGTTGGAGTCCGCGCGCTGCTTGCGTTTTGGCTTCGTCACGCCTCCGGTCTTGGGCCCTGACCTATCTGACTTGGCGGTCTTCTTGCGCGGCCTGTACTTGTAGTCGGGGTATTCCCTCATGTGTAGCTGCCGCAGCCTCTCCGCCTCGTCGATGAAGGGCTGGCGCTCTTCGTCGTTGAGCGTCTTCCACACGCGGCCGAGGTTCTTGGAGATCTCCGCGTTGTGCATGTCTGGTGTCTGCTCGCATATTTTCCTGCGCTCTATCTGCGACCAGACCATGAACGCGTTCATCGGCCTCTTTATGTGGTTTGGGTTGTTCTTCTTTGTCTGTGAACAAGGGAGAAACTCATGTTAGTCGAGATCACGTTTTCAAATTTTACAGGCAATTTGTGCCCAACTATAATGTAAATTCGCGTTCGAGGTGGAAAATCAACGTTATCTGTTTAATTGTGGGAGCACTATTATTATTTCAGGCATGTCCGATTCGCGGAGCCGGGCCACGTCCAATTAGTATGCAAGGTGGTGCAACATTAACTCAGTGTCCTTACTATTAATGATATTGTTATCATAGGAATTATTATTATTACAAACAAGTCGAAATCTCTAACAGTGTACACAGTTATTGCGTTGTTATGTCGGTTTGTGTATGTTTTGTTCAAGTTAGTGAAACATATTGAGTTTACCAGAGTTTACCCTGATCAAGATTAGTTTAGTTACTTTGTATAATATTGTGGAACTAGATTAGCATTCACACAGATTTTGTGTACGTTAGTTTATGTTCTCACGCGACTATACATCTGTTGATAAGGCAACCAAAACCTACACGAAACACGGACAAAATTCAGCGCAATTAGACCAAAAACAGTCCGCGATAACGTCTGCCACCAGTGACCCCATTTGAAATTCTATTTGAAACAATAGCTCCAACTGGAGCTATAAAACGTTCAAGTGCAATAAACATTTCCGTAATTTGCTTAAACAAAACATTGACAAACGAGGATGTATAAGGACGCAGGAAGTTATTATCAAATCATGTAGGAAGTGATCTGAGGACAGAAGCCGGTAGTGTCTCCTTGGTGACAAGCGTTCGACTTTAGGGAAGGTGTTATAAGAGCGGATTAGAATCCGAGCCTCGTGGAGTATAGGACCGACTAATTATAATAATAATAATCCTTCAACGTATACAATTTAATTATAAATAAATATTGCTCGTCCTGTCAGGCAAACAAGTATACACACAGGAAATGAAGCGGTCTCTTCAAATAGAAAAGTGACCACATTGAGTGAGTCAAACATTGAGTGAAGGTTATCTTAAGAAAGCTGCTCCGTCAAGGCTAACCTAACCACCAGATATCAACAAATTAACAATGCAAATGCAAAGAACTCTTCCTTATAATCAAATCTTTGGTAAATCACGCCATCATTCGACCTCGGATCCCTAAACCCAACCTAAACCGAACCACTTTCGTTGAGCGCGACTCGACAAAAAGTTTTTTTTCCAAACTTATTTATATTCAAGACAAAAAAAGGGTTTGCACGATAGCAACTAAATCAAGTTCAGAACACCCACAGAGTTTCAAGGTGAACTGAGGAGGCAGTTTTTTGCGGTCCGCTATCCAGGTTGAAAACGCAGTTATTACCGAGCCGAGTTTTTTGGGCTCCTACAATTTGTTTTAGGCCAGAATTGCAACGGCTGTGACTGGATTAATCACGTGTTTGGTGTTCGTGACCAGTCTGTTGCTAGGCAGTTTTTTTCCTCGTTTCCGTACGGTTTTAAGTTTTGCTAGTTAGTGTTCGTTTATGTATTTTCGGTTGTTTGAAATTAAACTTCTTTTAGCAGCCATTTTGGGATTCGGGAACTTTTTCACCAGTTGGTCACGAGTGAGTTAAGTGAGCCGAAAGTATCCTAGTTTTTGCTGCAGTATTATTGACTCTATTGTAAAATCCTGAGCATTATGAACGGATGCACGATATTTGAACTTCAGATTTAAGCATAGTGGAGCCAATCATTCAATGACATTGATGAATCATGTCTGTCTCAGTAAGAGACATAATGACAGGGACCGTGCCCATTTTTTATAGTCACCGTTCAATGCATGCTTAAAATACAATAATTTTCGCATGTGTTTTTTGTATTTATCAGTTACACGTCCCGGCTTTGAATCCTATTCATTAAAATAAAGCATTAAATACGTTGTTACCAATTGGATAGCATTTAACGCAGTAGTTCTTTTCAACTGATAAAATCAATAATTCATTAGAAATAAACATTGCAGCATTTTATTAATTCTATTGATATTATTGTTTGAATTGCTAGTTAGAGACATATAATTTCTCAATAGGTACCTAAAACATTATTGCATTTACCATGAAAACAGTTTTCAGCAAACAAACGCAGGCCTACTCGTGTATTAAAGTTAGTCGAGAAAGGACAGCTGAACGATTAGACTATAGGGAGTAACTACAGTATAACTAGAAAAGGAATCATTTAATGACTGCACTAGTGGAAGTAATTGAGTAAATTAATGGGTTTGCTTGCAAGGAATAGCCTGTAATTGTGGATTGATTGAACTCAAGTTCTTTCTAGATGGTTGCAGTGTTGGAAAAAGTTTTTTTTTTCTATTTTATTGCAAACATTTTTATGCAACATGATTGCTTTCCCATGAAAATAATACTTAACGTTTCTTTTCATGTCATTCCTTTTAATTTCTTACTTGAAAAATAAACTTTTAGTTTAGAATTATTATTTATTTATATTGGTTCGCTTTAAGAGACCAGCAGGACTGCCTTTAAATCAACATTTGAAAATAAACACCAAGACGTGTTATGGAAATTCGTATGCAAAAAAAATCATTAACATATTTACTCATAATAAAGCTTATGTTTTTCTCATATTACCTGAGATACCAACGCTAAACTTCCTGGCATATTATTTACTATAGCTTGCCCGGAAAAGGTGCGTTCAGTCCTTGTATCTTTCCCTTTTTGTATTTTATCAGTGTTTGCGCGATCTAGGCTTTAAACAACACGTGTACTGCACGTGGACGTTGCAAAATTATAGTGTTTTGCTAGCCTTCCTTTTATGGTAGAAGTGTTGCTATAGTTTTCATAGATTGTAGGTATTCAATAGTGAAGTATTTGATACTTAATAGAAAAATAGCTACGCACCGCGGTTTCACCCGCATAAGTTTCGATCCCGTGGGAATGTCGGGATAAAAAGTATTCTATGTGTTAATCCTGGTTATTAACTATATATGTGCCAAATTTCATTCAAATCCGTTCAGCAGTTTTTGCGTGAAGAAGTAACAAACATACAAACACACTCACAAAGTTTGGCCTTTATAATATTATAGTGTGAAGTGTTATAGAAAATTTTACTATCGAATTTTAGGTTATGTACAAAATACTTTCAGTTTGCTTAAATTGCATATTGAATGGATTAAATCAATAAAACTATTTTAATTTTGAACATCACAATTATTCTACTTTTGATCTTGCATTAATGTCCAAATCAGTGTCTATCCTTATTCTAATATGGTTTCTGTTCGATTGCTGCCACTTATAAGTCTGTCAAAACCACAATGATCTTTATTCTCGTTATTATAAGGTTGATTTTGAGTTGCTGCTGTCAAGAAGTAAAACAAAATTGTGAAAGGACTGTATTTTGATTTTGAATATTTCTTCAGTTTTTTTTTTTCTATGAGGTTAAAAGTGTAAGAAGTTTTTTATACCTGGACAGGAGCAGGCCAGATTATCAATACGTCAATCTAAATTTCATAATTTTATTACCTATCATCCATCATCAAATAACACATTACACTGAAATATATATCACATTACTATACGGAACATCCTGTATCAGTTGGCAACACCATATGTTTATAAGTCGCTTATTATTGTAAGCGCGTAGAGCCGACTCTACAAGGGCATCCAGTTAGTTTCCTGGATAACTAGAGATTGCTCTACCGTAGCTCTATATATCAATGTCTAACAAATCGAGAGTTTAGGTGACCTTAGCTCAGAACATTCTGTTTTTATGTTATTTATAGATGTAGTTACTGTTATCCTTTCTCTTGTTCAAGTTAAACTTGTATATTTAGATAATGTACTGGTTTAACCTTTTGAACGCCATTGTCACATATATGTGACAAACGAAATCTTACCCTGAACGCCAACGTCACAAATATATGACAAAATACACGTCGCACGGGTCGCACCAATTATGAAATAAACAATTTAATCATTACTTTTGTGTGTTTTTATTTATATAATTTAAAAGTTTAAGCTTCCGTCTATATTGTATTGCACAAAACTAATATAAATAAACCACCAATATCGAGAAATTTGTTGTTATAAGTGTGTGTGTGTGTGTTGTTTTGTTAAAGTGGCCTGGCGTCAGGGGTACGGCGATACGTTTATACTCTGGCGTTCAAAAGGTTAATATCTATTAATTTACTGTAGACCAATGACCTGGTAAAAGCTACAGGAATCCGCTGGATACGAGTATCCGGCCGCCAGAACAGGTCAAAATGGCGGTGCTTGCTATGTCTAGCGGTGGACGTTTTTGGCTGAAATGATGATTAATTTTAATGTAGGCTGACTTAGAGATGGACAGACGACATTGTAAGCATCGCGTGTGGAAAAAAAAACAGTGGCACTCCGGGAGTGCCGACAGAAGTGAAAACAAAACACAAACAGAATACTTTGCCATCACTCACTGACATATCGGATATACATTTAAACCGAGTACGTCCCGAGGACAGCCAAACACATCCGAAGCGGTGTCGGTTACGGTAACAGTGGCGCGAATTCAATGGTTTTTTCCCATCTCAAAAAATGCCTATCGCGCCTAAAGAAGTTTTCACTTCAAAAAAGCCTGTCGCAGAAGCGTGGGGATTGGTACAAGAAAAGAGAGGCCTATGCCCAGCTGTGGGCAAAGTCGGGCTGTGGATGATGAGGCTATCTAAGTACAAATGCAAAGATTTATAATTCTAAAATACTATTCTAGTCCGTTTCTGTAACAGCTTCCTTATACTGACCATATGGACTAAATGATAGTAATAATTATATCTATTCGCACATTAAAATCTAATGATTTATAAATCATTGCTTGGAGCAGAGATAAAACGTGGCCACTAATATACCTACGGACAAACATAAGCCTTAACGCTTTAACCACATTTCACCTTTATGTCCTTAGTAATAAGATTGAAAAGTGGTGAACTGTAATTTTCCGCAATTCTATATACGCAACTAATGTTGTATGTATCGTTCTGACCAAGGTTACCTCACTTCCTAGTGCAGTTTATATGATTCCGGAATTTTCGCGAGCCTTCGACTCACAAGGTCGACCCGGATAAACTTTTTGGAGATGATTAATAATGACTTCCTTTGAGGAAACGAATTTATTTAAATGTGACTGGTTTTTGTCTATGGATTTTTGATAGTGTAACACTGTGTCTATGTTTTAGGCGGATTTAATGCTTATTATTATAGAGTTAAGGTTGAATTTTGCTTGTAAAGAAACTGGGTTAAATCGTTTGATCGATAAATGTAAATAATCATCGGATTACATTGATGTGGTTTATAAATAGCTTATATTTTTGTAGTAATAAATCATTTAAATCAATATTTAATCTCGATCATGAAATCTCTGCTCATTCTCATTACGTAAATGCATAAAGAAGCGTAGAATTCTTAATGTTTTTCAATTTAAATATCATCAGTATTAAGATAATTAAATTCTACTACAATTACGTACTTATTGTCAATTCTATTTAGTCCAAAGTACCGTCTTCAGTTTCAATTCTATTATGCAAAAACTACCGCTTTAATTATCACTAAAACTACCAAACTACCATTGCCGATCGTTTTTCTACCATCACGAGTACGCTTAAAAGGAATTAATGGCCAATCAGATAAAAGCAACTTAAGATAACTACATAATGCTTACAATATTTAAATACTTCTATATACGTAAAGTCTTATCTATTTTAAGCGAAAACTGGCATTTGTATAGCGTAAAAGCCGTATTGGCATTTCTCCGGCTAAATAGCTTTTGAAATGCCAAAATTAATGCCCGATCCTCGTATGTAAGCTGTTTATACCATATAAAGTTTGCTCTGAGCATAATACGTATTTTTATCGATCTATTAGTTTTAACGAGGCGTTCATTTGTGTAAATACCTATTTATATATTATTTAAAGCAAATTGTAACTGGATACTACGGAAATTAATGCGAATGAGAGAGATTAGCGGTCTATTATTAATATAATTTGGTTAATTCATTGCATGTAACGTACAATTCTTCCTTAATTAGTTTAAACGCTAATTCAAAATTAGTTTGCAGAGATTAGCCCAGTGTCAGTGATAATTAATGAGTTAAACATTGTATTTCTAGTGTTGTATTGAATGCTATTATAATACCAAATGCATAATATAATTTAAAACAATTAATTAGATGCTCTCGTATAAAGAGATTACATCGATGTCGTCCGCACAGTGGGCACAAAGCCGAACTCCCAGGAAATATTAATGAAGAAGATGTTCGACACTTTTGGGGCTTTTAACACGGAACAAAGAAGGCCCCATTATGGGCCCCCATTGTCGAGGGGCCCAGATGATGTCCGCACTTTGTTTGTGGATAATAGTCAAAATGAAAGTTCCTTTTTTTTATTAAAATCGGACCCTTATTACTGAAGCAATTTGACTGGTTCAGAGAATACAGATTGGAATTTGGCGCCATATTGAAAGTTATTAAGTTTGATTTTATTTCGCGAGGAATTTCTGTTCTTAATAATTCTTGATTTATTTTTTATTTGGTAATGAAAACGCGTTTTGCTGTCTTTCTATGTGTTTCGGAGCTTTGAGTTGATATATTTATCAACACTGTATTTATATTTACAATAGAGCTTAGTACTAAAGCTTAAGATAAAACGTTGTCTAGATCTTTTGTCCTATGCTGTCTTTGACAAATAATGATAGAAACTTTTTCAGACGTTATAATCATTTCTTTTCTTTTTTGGCAATTATACATTAATATTGTTAGCACTGCTGGTTTAAATTACGATCAGCAGGAAGTGTACATTGTTGATTAAAATATTAAGATTAATATATTAGCAATTCAAATTATTCTGAAAAAGTGAGGTTGGCCGAAATAAATCATTTTTGGAATGAACGGGAAGGCTTGATTAATAATGGAATTTAACATTGTAATTTGCCTTTTGTTATCTCAATAAAATATTATTTTTGCCGCAGTACAATGAAATATCTAGTAGATACAAAACTTAATACTGATGAATATTATAGGTTTATAGACACAGTTACAGGCCAATAAATAAACAAATCTTTTTATAGTTTTAAGCTGTAAAATCTAACAAAAAATATATCAGAATATAGGTTTTAAATTTAAATGTACTGCTGGAGTGGCGGCGTTGACTCGATATATGTAAAACAGGCAGCACAGAAAAGGCAGGATTATGCCGGCTCTAGGAAGAGAATATAAATTGCGTATAAGTGAAGGATTGTCGCCCAACGCAACAGGGATGCATTTTATTTACTTTATGCCGACACTATTTTATACTGCCGGCTTTAGCGGCGCATAAAAGAGTTTTCGGCTTTATTTTTATGTTTTCAGGCTTACTTACGATTGTGAATCCGTTGTTTTTCATTTATGTGAATAGTAGTCATAACTATTTTAAGTGTTTACCAAAACCAAAAACGTTAAAATAGATTTTTCAACAAAAAAAAAAAAATTGAATATCAAAAATTAAAATAAAAAACGAAGTCGTAAAGAGTATTTCAACGACTCATTCAGGATACACAATTCTAGAATTTCAAGAGTCTCTTTTAACTAGTGATATTTGAAGCACTATTCAGATCGTAGAAAGATTTTAATAAAAATTTCAGCCCTTTGAGTCTGTCTATTCATTATTTTACTTCTTCTCAAAACAAGGTCTCTAAGGGACACTTCGTCAGAGTGATTAGAAATGAAACTTATTATAAAATAGAATAAGATAATGTAAATGTATCTTCAAATCCATACTAATATTATAAATGTGAAAGTGTATGTGTGTGTCTGTTTGTTTGTCCGTCTTTCACGCCTAAACCACTGAACCGATTTAGATAAAATTTGGTATAGAGATAGTTTGTGTCCCGGGAAAGGACATAGGATAGTTTTTATCCCGATATTGCCACGGGATAGAAACTTATGCGGGTGAAACCGCGGGGCGCAGCTAGTTACTAATAAAACCTCACCAACCCGTCTGAAGAACGTGGTGATCTATGTAAATTGCAGCTTTTCAGCATTCGAAATTCTATGGTGCCTTTTTGACAATAACCATTGGTAAAACTGGACTATGCATCCTGGAAAAACACATTCACACATTCAAAATTATTCTTCTATTTCCTAATCGTTGCTCACCCCTTAAAAGCTACAAGGGCACAAAGAAGTAATGACTTGTAAATGGTATGCTGCCATAGATGAATGACCAGACACGCGGGTTGTTCCGTGTTCTCTACTTATAAATGAAATTGATTTGCTACACTGTATCAATTTACTTACCTTGCAATCAGGAAATTATTTCCTATAAGGATTCTGTTATATTCGCTCTATGGAATTAAAGGTTGTTCAAAGCTCTTTCATAAGAGCCTTGCAATGAACCCTTAGAATACACGTTATATAGACTGGTACCTACTTACATTGAAATTAGAATTTTGTCGTGATGTCAAGCTTGCTTTTCAGTCATAATCCCAATTTATTTGGGGTCAGGGCAACATATCGACGGTTCCCCGGCTATTTGATCTAAGCGACATTTTTTTGCGAAATTGAGTTATATACATACATATTGGGAATCAGAAAAATTCGCTGATTCCAATTATGTATATAACTCAAATTCGCAAAAAATGTCGCTTAGATCAAGTAGCCGGGGAACCGTCGATATATTTTCTTCCATAATTATTACTCGTCATTTCGATAGTCACCCCGCTTTCTAGCCATACATCATCTTTCACACAGTCCATCCATCGTTTTTTTGGTTTTCCCTTACTCTTAAAGTCATTCCAATCTCAAAATTTTCCTCATTCCTCCGTCACATGCATGGAATGCATGTGACAGGAATGGAGACCATGCTTTTTAGTATTTTCATTACTGCTATCGAAATTGGCTGAAAATTATTGAAATTTTCAAAATTCAGTTTACTTTCTCCATCAACACCATAACTACTATTATTGATAGGTACTATGTAGACCAAAGGCCGGTCAAAATCTTTTCAAAAAATGTCCTTTCTGACCCACTTTTAGCCATAATCGTCTATTCATAAGAGCACATGACGTGAATTTTAACAAACTTCGACCTATAAAGTGCTAACGTGTCTCAAACGTATGTAGATGTGCCACTTTAGCATGTATTAGGGATTAGTAGACGGGACACGGTTTTATTTCTACCTATTTTGTTTTGCGATGTTGTTGGTCTGAATATTAAAGTTTTTATGTCGATGCTTGCTGTGTTTCAGACTAAAATGTTCTTTTGTCTATCTAGGGATTTGGAGTTTCTATGATAAACAGTGCTTTCTTTAAATGTCTACTGTCATAAAATAGATAAAAAATAAAATCGTGTCTAGAATTTGTCGTCATACTAAATGAATTAAGTAGGTGATAGGAAAAAGGAGACTCTGTTTCAGAAAATACGTTCATTTCTGTTTTGGTAGTAAATTCCTTTAAATTAACATTATGTTAATTTAAAGGAATTTACTACCAAAACAAACAAAATAGTGACACATCTGTGACCTACTCTTTGCCTCCTAATGTACACAAACACTATACAAATAGGCAGGCGACCATATTTGTGTGTCTACTAATTTGGCATGACCGACAGACGATTATTATTGTCTTGTTCTACAATGCTTACTTGCTTGATGAATGTTCAATAAATTATAAATTAACGATTTTTGTCTGGCAACCTACTTCGGTTGGTAACACTGTTCGACTCTGGAAAATGGCGGATTTTTTGACGAAACTTTCATACCGTCAAATTGGCATTGACTACTTGTTATTATTTTTCAGATTGCAGTAGATGTTCTAGTCTTTCGGCTGAAATGATGATGAGCGAAGGAAATTCTCATGTTTTGCCTAAAAACCGCAAATAAGAGACGTCTTAGCAAAAGTGAGAAAGTGGTTTAAAGAAGGAGATCGTGAACTTTAACCTCAAGTCATAAATAACAAAGTAAGTACATATAAAGTTAAGTCTTTACACAAATACATAAATGGATAGATTATTTGAATAAACATAAAAAAAGATTTACTACTCAAACCAATAATGAATCATGCTGTATATGTTTTGATATCAACTCAAGATACAGTTGGAGACAAAAAGGTGCCAATTTGACATTCACCTCGTGTTTGTTTGACAATAGAAATAACGTTGTAAAACTAGTTTTTTCAATATGAGAATGAGTTTCACTAAAGACCTCTAGCAATCACTTTATGATTGATCCGACAGTGTGTCTTACTGTCTAACTATATAAAAATAATACTGATAGATTCAACCTAAGATCTAACCAGACAATGTAATGGATCCAGATAACATTGAATCACTACACAATCATAATCAGACTGACAGCCAGAACAAATCACCTTTTTGACAGTACAAAAGAAATATACCCTTCAAATCTGAACTTACACTTCATATAACTTCAAAGGGCTTGAGGCAGTTGTCCATTCGTGGGCGATTAGCGAGAAGCGAGTAATCAATTTTATTTTATTGTAGATTTTAAAGTTAAAAAGTGCCTTTTTTGTCCCTATTTGAAATAAATGCTTTGACTTTGAATTTGCTAGCAACTAAAAACGAGTTGGCGAAGAAACGAGCAGCGAGGATGCGACAGTGACGACCGATAAATAGCTGGTATGCGTATGTACTCCGCCGGCGAGTATTCGTTTATCGCAGCGACAAGAGCTATCAAAGAGAGTACTCGCCTCAGCGACACTCGCTCGGCGGCAAAACACTCGCTGTGAGATTCACGCTAAATACAGACGCCAGCACATCAAGCTACCCCAATCTGTCAAATTTTCCCAATTGAATATGAACCTTATTACTTTGTAGTAAAGTTGAAAATCTATCAAATAAATTTTACAGATAAGTACAGACGCCAGCACATCAAGCTACCCCGGCTTGATGTGCTGGCGTCTGTACTTAGCGTGAATCTCTCAGCGAGTGTTTTGCCGCCGAGCGAGTGTCGCTGAGGCGAGTACTCTCTTTGATAGCTCTTGTCGCTGCGATAACCGAGTACTCGCCGGCAGAGTGCACAGTCAGCGATCAACTTTATATGTATCTCTTTTACCTACACGGGACCTACAGTATTTTGTACGGTTCTTGAGCGAGAAAATCGATGATAGCTAGTCTCTTCCTCATCGGAGGCAAGACTCTAAAGGGCCGAAATATTTAACAACACGATGGTAAAGGTAAAGATATAATGTCCTCTACAAAGGGCGTGCAATAAAGGTGGCAAATTCGTACGTGATTCGATCGCGGCTTGTATTAATAACAATGAATGATTTTTTAGCGTTCTGCGGCTCAATAAGTGATAAGTGTCTGTCGGTCCTGGTTGTCATTTGTTTTGTGACCGGTTTTTGTTTATTCATATTATTATATTAATGCACTGTCCAAAAAAAAATGTCTGTGGTAAATGTAATTTAACATAGTGCACTTGAAGCTAGGTGCATTGACTTTTTCAACGAAATTCATTTACCAAAATTAAATTACCAAAAGCAGAGAATTACGACCTCTGTATGCTTTTAGTTTCTAATGTTATTAGTTTGTCATGTTTTTACCTTCTGCCAAAGTTTCAACTTTTCTTCTAAAACACTTTAATGTATGCAGAACCCGTAGCGCCGAGTACCAACCTACACCATTTTTTTACATTGTTCTCAGTATTGCTGAAGCAGACATTTGTGGGCCAAGGTTGATCCGTACATCACGTAGGGTTTTTTATATTTTAACAATAAATTCACGGTTTTTAAACTGGGGCCACGAAACACGCGATGTGTCAGGAGATGATGTGTGTATGTTTGTGGCGTGATTGTTTTGAATGTTTGCTTTCCGGGTGAGGTAGGTACTTAAGTAGGGCTGCTGTATTCTGTCAGTACTTTAAGAAATATTAAAGGCTTTGCTAGAGTACCTACCTAAATAATATTATAAAATTCCTTTTGTTCTGCGTTCAGTTATATTGGAATGTTGTGTCAAAGATGTCTCGGTATGAATAGAGTCAAAACTCGGAAAGTACAATCGTACCTTCCGAGTTTTGACTCCATTCATCACAGGTAGGTATTTGTTATTGTCTTGTTGAATTCAAATTCGAGAGAAGGCGCTCATGCGTTTTAAAATCGCTTATTTTAAGGCTTCAATTTTAGACACGGATTGAAATTCTTCAACCATTTATATGCAAATGTTTTGAGTTAATTTTAAATGCCTCATGTAAAAGGATGTTATTTCTAGTTTCAAAACAATTGTTTAAAGTATTGCTGATAAAAAAAAGACTCAAGTTTTTCGCATACCTGATTTTCTAAACATGTTTGACTGAGTTTAGATATATCTCTAGTTATAATCATATTGGTTTCTATTAATAAATCCGTAGAAAAAAAATATAAAACGTATTTAAAGTTTTGTAACAGTTTCAAATAAAATAAAATTTTACATCAAGGGGATTCCTTGATATCATTTCTTACATTTCAAAATGTCATAAAGCCGTGGCATTTTATACTGTTAACCTTTGGTTAACCTTGAGTAAAAGTCAAGCGTTAAGGCGAACAATGCAGAACACAGATTGATATAACACAATACTGAATAGTATAAAGATTTGTTACGAAACTTGATGGATAGGTTGTACGCTAAAATGTTTTGGAGCGTATTTTGTATCATTATTCTCTGTTACTATTATGCAAGATAGATTTGATTTGGTCAATTCAGACCTTCAATTGAAGCTGCTTGATTACACTTAAGTATCTTTGGGTCTGATACCACTTCAAATGAGCCTTTAAATTGTACCTATTATATATTTTTCTTATTCAAGAGCAACATAATTAAGAATAAAAACATTTGACGGACAGATGACACCTATACTTAAACGTTAGTATAATCTTCAGATTAAATGTAATCATCTCTTGACCGGTCACAATCGACTTGGCCGACCAACGTCTCGACTTTAGATGACAATTGCACGATTAACCGGCAAGTTGATCGTCATTTCAAGCCCTAACCGATGATTACCCGTCACTTACGAGCACAAAACCCGTCTACATCAACCGACTCACAACAACCAGATGTTATTTATTATAATCCCAGATCACCTTGAAACTAGACAATACCTAGTTGTAATAGGCGAACTAAAAATATAGTTTGAAAACGTAAAAAACGCAGCAAAAAAAAACGAATAAAGACAGAATGACTTAGAGTCACGTCAAACAGGTCAAAAGAACAAATTGTAGCTGTCGTTACAATAACACGGCGCATTTTGTTTCTAATATGTCATGCTTAGTAACTGTGCATAATGGAGGTAATGTCAAAGAAGTTTTTTTTTTTTTTGTGAAATTTTTAAAGGGTTACGCTCCATAATCACCTTCTTAAGTCATATAAGAGAACATAGTCTGTTTTATGTTTAGGCTGAAAATTTTTGATGCTTTTTAACTAGAATCCCCTCACCATAATCATCATCCACAGCCCGATTTCACTCACTTCTGAGCATGGGCCTCTCTTTCCATGTGCCAATCCCCGCTCTCATCAAAATCAGTCTATAATGTTCCCACTGCTGGGACACAGGCCTCCTCTCTTCGAGAGAGAGTGAGCTATAATCTACCACGCGGGCCCAGTGCGGTATGGTAGATGTCACATGTCTTTGAATTCTTGATTCTAGGACATGTCCGTTTTCGCACGATGTCTTCCTTGACCGTTTTGAGAGCAGTAATGGTGAGATAATTTACACAAAGTAAAGCGCCTGTCTGGGTTCGAACCTACGGTCTACAACTCGTAAGTCACGGCCGTTACCACTGGGCTACCACTGCTATTCTAAGTACTAAACCTGCTATTGTTTGTACTATTTAAACCCTAATCCATTTACCTAAAAATCCTTTCTCTCAAAGATTAGATAATAAAACTAGGACATCTCTACACACTCTCAAAAGAAACATAATATGATTCATATTTTGTCCGTCAATTACCACGAACTCGATGTAACAAGACATTCTCTTCCACGATACTTATGTTACAGTACAAACAATTATTTGCTTTGCGAGTAAAAAAAACATATCCGAGTGATTATGTGTGGACGTGATTAGACTGAGGTACAGTTCGAGAAACAAGCGAGATTATTCCAGTTATACGAAAAGTTGGTTTAGTAGAAATATTGTGAAATAGGTAGGTAGCAACGCTAAGATGATTGTGTATTATCATACTCACTTATTCAATTGATAGATTTGTTATTTTCCATATTTTTTTGTTCATCGAATAATTATGCGAAAAGTTGTTTTTGCTGACGATACAAAACATAACTCCTCAGTATAATAGGACCGGTTTAAATAATTATAACTATGATAGTTATAAATTTTATACTATTAAGCACGGTACTCGACCTTGTCGGTTTGTGTGTAACGATTGATCTACGAAACTCGCCCACAGGCGCAAATGTAATTTATATGTCTTCTACTTGTTTAATAATAGGTGTAATTATTTTTGGTGTAAATAATAAGCGTGCTACTGTTACAATAAAAAAACAGTCCTTATAGATGTTTTTTTGTTATTGAAGGTTTTATGCTTCTAAAATCTTGATTTATTACGAATATAATAAATTAGTAGGGGGAGGGGTGAAAAAGGAGTATGTAAATTGTAAGGATCGTATAAGGTATCGTTCTGTTGTTTCTGTATACCGTCATGGCAAGAAGGGCTTTTAGTTTATATGTAAATTAGTGTAACTTAGCTTAAAAAATCGGTCAATGCTTTTTAAAGTGAAATTTCTTTACGCACGCTTGACTTGGGGAGTAAGCTTGCGAACGCGTTACGAAAAGTGTGATCGGGCGAGGCTAACGGGAGTTGAGTGGGGGATATAAACAGGAGAAAGCAGTGCGCGCGCACATTTTCTTTCTCTCTTTCTCTCATAGCCAAATACGTTTGAAGTTTTACTTCAGTCGTGTGGTCATAAGCACACTCGGTTTTTATGACTATCGACATGGATGTCACACGTCATATTGACATGTCATAAATTGACCGCCATCTTTACTGACAAGAAGAAAACACACAATCATGTATTAAGTTCAGCTTGCTTTTCATTCCTCTACCGCTTATCCTCTACACCAAAATAAATACGGAAGGACAGAATAATTTTGTGTTAAATTATATTTTCGATAGAGCCCTTTGATATCACTGTTTTAATGGCCCGACAGCTTTATAGCAGGTAGAGTGGCGCCTCAGGCTCCATGTAGGGAGAAAAAAAATTTAATATAAGATATTATTAATGTCTTACAAACGCTTCGGGCTGTATTCTACATGTGTTGGGACGTTTTGCTCTTGTTTATTTGTGTGTGTTTTGTTTTATTAAAATTTATTTTAGGTTTTTCCAGAACGTGTACAAGGAGGATGTTGGCGATTTTTTTTCTTTTTTAAGTGAAACTTCTTTACGCACGCTTGACTTGGGGAGTAAGCTGGCGAACGCGTGACGTAAGCGTTACGAAAAGTGTGATCGGGCGAGACGAACGGGAGTTGAGTGGGGGATATAAGCAAGAGAAAGCAGTGCGCGCGCACATTTTCTTGCTCTCTTCCTCTCATAGCCAAATACGTTTGAAGTTTCACTTCAGTCGTGTGGTCATAAGCACACTCGGTTTTTTTTAAACATAGATTAATATCGTGGGGAAATCTAGGCTTATTGCTTATTTTTCGTCAATACACAGTGAGCTTGTGTGATTTCCAGTGTTCATTTTACAGCACAATTTTATGTTCATATTGCTTTTTAGAGAAAAAAGCATTGCAAGCTTATACAGGGTGGCACGAACTTCGACGCACAAACTGAAACTATGAATACAGCATATGATTCTATACCCCCCTAGCGTATAAATACTTCGCCGGTAATAAAAAAAAAAAATAATCTGCTGTTTCATAGAAACGTGCAATACCTACGCAGGTGGTTAAGAATCATGTACAGTCAACAAAAGAGATAAGTATGCAGGATCGTCGGATATAGTTGAAGTTTAGTAAGAAACCGATGGATATTTTCGAATAATATTTTATTTTATTAATAGAAAACTAACAGCTGATTTATCAAATTAAATTGAAGTCGACAACACCCATCGGTTTCTTAGGTACTAAACTTCAACTATATCCGACGATCCTGAAAACTTATCTCTTTTGTTGACTGTACTTAATGAATCAATGGTAGCAGGTTGCGCTTCGATGTAACTGCCACCCTGCTGACCCTATAGATCTAAGAAATTAATACTCACAGACTAAGGTTCCATTTTAAACGTTAATTTAATAATCCCTCCATCTTAAACTCGTAAATGAAAGCCTCTTAAGAACCAGTTCATTTATGATAAAGTTTCACAACGGCTAAGTGGTTAATAATCGATAATTGTTATGTTCGGGTTCGATTCCTGTTTGAAGCCCGTTTCTAATTTGACCCAGTATTAACTGGAACAGTTCTAAGTATATAGTTTAATAGTAAGAAAATAAAGATAATTTTAAAAGCTTTCCGTTTATGGGGTGTATTTTATAGGATAGTGAGTATTAAAAAATATTGTTATTAGTATTTTAATGTAAGTGTTATAAGAGAAATTGGTTTCTTACCTTGTCATATAATGAAACTCCGATAATTGTTGTCATGATTGCGATAATTGTGTCGTCATTCTGATAAAACCAATTAGAACTTTCACTCGGTCATGCTTTCCGCTATGACTCCGATAAATGTTCCAGTTAAAATATCCGAGACATTATTTAGTCTATATTGCCTATAAAACTAGTACCTAATAAATTAAAGCCTGGAACTTCCTCCACGATCCAAAAAAAAATCGTAGTTCGAAAATGTCCCATTAGAAAAACCGAGTGTGCTTATGACCACACGACTGAAGTGAAACTTCAAACGTATTGGCTATGAGAGGAAGAGAGAAAGAAAATGTGCGCGCGCACTGCTTTCTCTTGCTTATATCCTCAACTCAACTCCCGTTCGCCTCGCCCGATCAGACTTTTCGTAACGCTTACGTCACGTGTTCGCCAGCTTACTCCCCAAGTCAAGCGTGCGTAAAGAAGTTTCACTTCAAAAATCTAGATATCGAACGACTATCGACCTCGAATTCAGCTCACCCCTCAAAGTAACAAATATTATTTAAACACCAAAATGGCGGATGCGAAATATCATTACATACAAAATTTATGATTTTGGAAGATAAATTGGATCCTAGTATGGGTCGTGATTTCCTGAGTATAATGTATTCTGTAGAGCGAACGACTGCTTGTTGGCTTTAAAGGCTGCCACAGACTATTTAAGTCTACGTAGATACGACAGTTCGATTATATTTAGTCCGTATTGTACCTAAGTTTCCAATAGGTTCAAGACGTTTCATGATTTCAGATTAGGCTGTCAAAGAGTATTACAGTGTGCAAGTGTATTTGACATTCGAACGGTACTATCTTTCGGCGTAAATGACAAGCAGTTCCTAGTTTTGTAATCACATTTGTGTGCATTCAATCGAAGTGTTTTACATAATCACAGACAATATCGAGTTATGGTCCACATTAACGAGTAAGGATTGCAATTGAATAATTATTTTATTGCCATAGAAATTACTGCATAGTAATATAATGTTTATTATAATATATTAATTTGCAAGCAGCTTGTTAATGCGTTACATTGCCACAGTATGATAAACCACAAGTTACTGCATCACAAAGCTTTTCCTATGAAAACAGCAGCGTCATTTGGGGTATAAAAATAATAATGATTTTCTGTGATAATTCTTCATTAAGTCGCAAAAAATAAACATACAACGCTGATCACGTTACTCCGAGCGCTACAGGACACATAGGCATAATACATGCGTAATTACGACCATCTGTATGTCATTAGACCACACGTCACGTTTTACTCGGGAACGCTCGCCGAATGTCAATGGATTGCTTTTTATGCCCCACCACGTAATGTTTATTGAATCTTGCATTGACTTGCGTAGATCAAAACTGTGACTATGAATGACCTTACGGCCAAATAGGCTAGTTAGGAACCGACGCGTCGTTAAGTTTATATGATTTAAATTATGTGTCGTAAATATAAGGTCATGTAGGCTTTAAAGGTTAGTGCGTAAAGTCCAAAGACCCGAACAACAACAAACACGACAATTTTGGAAAATATAGGTAACTTCTAATTTTATCTGTAACGCTCCACATAATTTTAAATGAAATATGCATAAATGGTAACATTGTAACTTTAATATATGAAATAAGTCCTAATATTATTTTAAGGAAACTATGACATAAATAGCATTTTATACAGTAACAGTCTAAGGTCATAATAACAATAATGTATTTTAAAAACCAGTACACGGCTAACTGACAGTTACAGAACAATACATATGCATAATTTACTGGAATCTTCCGTCATATAAATCATTATCAAGTTTTGACGAGTTCGACAATCCAAGGTGACCTTAAAGTACCGATATGTACGGACATGGAATTATTTATAGACACAATACAAACAATAAATAATCACCATGGCTAATACCCAACAATTTTGGATAAAACAAGCTAGCCAGATACAGCTGCATATCAGATAATCAGTGAAAAAACACGAGTGAACAGGAGATAATTGCTAATACTTGTCTTATGAAAGTTAAACAGGAAAAAGAAATTGAGAGAGAAAGAAATGATCACAGGACTTTTATGATTAAAGATCCAAGAGCAGCCATGGCATAATTACCAACCAGACAGTTAGGTGAACACAATTTACCGTCATTTGTTTAACAAGACCCAAGCATGGGGAGACGGACTACGTTAAAACCACAGACGACAATATAAATAAACGACTCACTACGTCCTCATTAAAAACGCTCGTAAAAATATAAGACCTCTCATATTCTCTATCAGAGATATAAGCCTCTTCCCTTCCGTAAGTTATCACTTTAATAACCATTTTTGTATGATATAGGTAGCAGTAATATTCACACAAATGTAGGTTAGGGCAGTCGTTAATACGAGACTATGAGGGTAGTGGTATCAGCTGATTTATTTTACAGCGTAGATGGAGAAGAAAATCTTCTCTAGATTGTGAGTAAAGGTTATTTTCCTACACGTTAGGGCCACAAGTTTTGTAATATTTTGTTTTTATATGTATTCGTTTCATCCAAATACTAAAAGGCGATTTCCATGAAAGTGTCATGGCATAGTCATTATATAAACATCGTTAAGCGGGTAGTGACAATTCTAGAAGTACTTCTATGATTTAACAAGATTTAATCTTAATTTAATCGATTAAATATTTAAAGCCATTTTACCTACTCTAATCTTAGCCCAGCTAACACCTAAAGAAGAAACAACGGAAGTCTTCCTAACTATAACAAAAATACCAGTAGAATTAAACAGGTGTCGTCCAACAACAAACACCGACCTCAACAAACGAGACTAGACTTGAACAAGTAAAACTTAAATCATCCGGACTCCGTGAATGAAATGAATGTAAAATAAAACAGTTGTAATGCAATTTGCTTTGGTCTAGACTTGGAAGATGAAAAGGGAATGTATCAGTTGGTTTTAGTCCTGAAACTTGGAGACAATTAAGAGATAATGATGGGAGAAGAGAAGTTAAAAAGCTATTAATTGTAATTTCAACTGTAGATATAGCAGTGGTGAATGATGAGAAGGATCATGATTTAAAACCAGTAGAATCGTTTACTTTGCTTGATATCAAAAGTGTTGTTAAAGTTAATACTATTAATCATAATAATAATACCAAAAATTTGGCTCTCAATAATGAACAAAACAGAGTTGGGAAACCCCACACAGAAACCAAGCCCAGGCATTCAAATTATAAACAAACGCAAGAAAAAGAAACATTTAAACTTCTGTGTCACCTTCTCAGAGGAAATGCGAAGTTATAAAACAACAAGACTTATAAGACAAGAACAGCTGTGAAATTTAAATCTGCTCAAGATATGAATGCAAAGTAAACTGTGTTAATGCAATTTGCGATATCATTTACAACTGGATGCGGTTCTGAACTAATGTAGCCTGTTCTTCGTCCCGGAGTTACGGTGGCAATGGGTTCTGGTTTAGAGGAGTGTGATTGAATTTTAAAGGGATTCTGGGTTGGACCTGTTTCGAGAATTTAGGGATGTTGTTTGGAAAATATTTCATGGGTTGTAAAAGCTTGGGAATTTCTGAAAATGATAAAGTTAATTAAGGACGGGTTTTTTTAGGGACAAGATGACTACGGTATTTGGGAAATGAGGAAATATTTCATAATCTAAAAGCGTGGTGTTCAAGTCGACTAAAATGCCACCCAATCGATTTTAGAAATGAAAGAATTACACCAAAAGAAAACATCATATCTCAGTATTTCATAGTTAAGTTTTCCAAAGATGGGAAAAATTCGTGGTCGCTAAAAACAACATGGAGTGAAGTGCATTCAAACTTGCTGTTTGCTTTAACGTATGCGAGCATCTTCTTTGGAATAACACCTCGGCGCTTACCAACTTTCATGCACTTTAGGCTTCAACTTATAGGGGGGACTTCACTGAAAATGGAGACAGGGCAATGACCTTCAGAAATGAGATTTTAGGAAAATATGAGACAGGGCGTGTTGTTGTAGACAATAAGGGAAGGGCTAGTGTGAATGATAGCATCTGTGTGTTTTGTTGTGTTGTAGGTTTTATGATAATTATGAAATGATACTACGTCCTTATAGTGCGCAAGTATTTGATCAATGAAATTGTTTATTGGGAAGCCATCAATTACCCAAATGATAACACTTATCATTTCAAGTGTGGTGGAAAAGTTACAAAAGTATGGAGTTTGGACATCGTACATCGCAGTTTATATCTTAATAGACCTTTACAAAAGCAACTAAACCTACTTTTACAAAACAACCAAAAGCCATTTTATACCTATTTTCCACAAAGACATTAAAGTCTTAATGTCATACAATAAAACTCCGTCTCATACCTGTACAGCACTTTCAGTAACTGCATGCGTAATAAATGCAGTTATTACCATACCAAGTATAGGACAAGGAGTTGAAATTTTCTACCTCATAAAGCTACGACTTTGTAGCTACACTCTTGGTAAATACTTGTTCTTTGGCAAAGTTTTAAGTAGCAAATGACGAGTCTGTGAGTTTTATTACTCGTGTTTAACCCTTTATGGGGCAGAAACGAAATTTGTACAGCGTCCGTAACCACCCGAATAGTCTAACTTTAAGGTCGATTTTTAATTATTATACCTTAAAGTTAGCCTAGTCAACTACAAATTTCGTTTGTACCCTATAAAAGCTACCCTTGCTAATCTTTGGTACTTTTTGTGATACAGAAAATACTATTTTTGTAAGCTGATTATTACTTTAAGTTAATCCCTAATAAAGGTTCTGGAAAATGCTTTGAATATACTTGTTTTTCCTATAATTTAACTAAAGTAAAAAATTATAATGAAACCACAATTTATTTATTACAGAAGTGTGACAAATATTACTCACTAAATGATTCATTAACCATTGGTTAGATGGTACCAATGTAAAATGAATTGGATGTACTATTTATTGCAAGCCCTTTTGAAACACATAATTAAACGAGAACTTTCAAATCCAAAATCTAATATTAAAGCAACTGAGGTCACATTAAACAATAAATCTAGAAACTTAACAACAAACGCGTGAGTCGTATGAGCGAACTTTGTTAATTACAATCAAATGAAAGTTTCTTGTGACAAACGTTGCTCAAGTTCTGACATACTGATGTAATTACACATTTTTGTTTAGGAATGTAATAAAGTTTAAGGAAAATGAATTCGGTTAGGAATTGGATACAAGTCAACTTGGAATATTATTAGAAGGCTTTTATGTAATAACTGAAGAAATTGATAATGGCATCAATATGGTGAACTGAGAGGTAAAGGGCGTTATGACTTCGAAAGATGCTACTTAATAATATATTTTAAGTATATGAATGCGAATAAGTTATGAGAAGAAATTCTAACAGATATAAAGATAAACGGTAAATAACTGTTACAATTCAACTCAACTACGAGATGAACACAATAACTTATACTCTTAAAATCGCTCGCTCTGACACGGTTTTCACGCACGGCTTAAGGCTACGCACAGACTTCACGCTGTTATAACGCAACACGATAAGATTGAGATAAACGTGACAAATGACGATGATGTGAAATGTCACGGAGACCATTAAACCACAATGGTACCCAATAAACTGCGATAAATTCGACCAGAGTAAGATGGAATAGGTTTTTCGTGAGCATTTAAAGAAAGCATGTTTTATGAAGATGAATGAGAGGTTATGACAGGAGAAAGAGAGATAGAAATTATACTAAGATCACTAAATATGATGTGAACTTATCAGAGTTAAGAGTCTATTATGTTATTCATATTTACAAGTTGATGTTTAAAGAGATAAATATCCCAAAAGATCCAAGAAGAGTAATCTATGATCGTAATATAATCAAAACGTTTTTGAAGGGAACTGTTTGTCTAGCAAAGTTTATCTTTGCAAAAGCTCTCTTCAATAAACGTAATAAAATAAAACTTCAATAAAATAAGATTTTGTGTTTCAATATTAAAATATTTCAAATTCTTTTATTATTACTCTTCATAAAATGATACTGTTTTTTAAGTATTCAAAATTCCTTCAAACGATATGGAATTCTTGTATGACCAGAACTATTTCGAGTTAATTGCAATGCATAACTTAATGCTAGGACTGTTATCAACTAATTACACATCGTCTATGTTTAGACGTCAGTCTACAAAAATTCTATTTATAT
The DNA here is from genome assembly GCA_947508005.1 of Amphipoea lucens. Classification (NCBI taxonomy): domain Eukaryota; kingdom Metazoa; phylum Arthropoda; class Insecta; order Lepidoptera; family Noctuidae; genus Amphipoea; species Amphipoea lucens. The sequence continues at coordinate 19,852,701 of OX382372.1, forward strand.
ATTCGGTGAATAACGAATTCATTATTTTCGATCAAGGACCACTAGATTTTGGTTACCAAGTGCCTTCTTTCAAATGATTTAGCTATCAATACTTTGAAATCGTTGACAAATCGATATAATTCCGGTAGATATGTATTTTTAATATCATAAATTTTGAAATTCTTAGATTAGCAGATATTTTTACCAACTAAACAAGTCCCTTCTTCCACCATCCACGGTATCTCATTTTTCTGAAATATGCCATTACAAAAGCCCTCTAAAACTGCGCCATAAAAACAAGAAGCAACAAAATATTTACAAGGAATTCCTCAGCTCATCTCGGTTATCGTTGAAAAGCGGGAACTCTCGTAAATCCACCCTGTCAATGTTTCAAGTTGCCGAAGTAAAAACTGGAAGTTCCAACGAAACCACTGCACCTCTTAATATGGAACTTTAATAAAGTTACTTGCCAACGAATCGCATAGTTTATGATCGGGGATTAAAGTTCAAGCGGATACTTTGACTTTCAATTTTGATGTTTTAATTGAGTTTGTTGCTGTAGTTATTTTTCGCCGAACTACGAAAATTTTGTGCATGTTTTAGTAGTAGGCTTTGAAATTTTAATGCAGTTCGTCAGATCTATCAAATTTGGAAAATACTTTGAAGCTCTTGTAATAAATATGTGGTTGTAAAAAAAGGTCGGTGAATATAGAAGTAGGCAGGGGGCGTGTGCAGACGATAGCCGTTGGCATTTCTCAGTGTGATCGAAAAACTGTTCAGAACACAGGTACCTATTATTTTTTATCATCTCAGATGTCCAGCAGGTGCACCACAACCTGAATGTTCTCGTACACATATAATAAATACAAACTCCAAAATACACGGTAAGCAAAACGAAATTACATTTGCAACCGACAAATACTAAATAGAACATACGTAGTGCGACCAGTTCTATTCAAAAACGCTAGCTTCGCATAATGCTACACTCCGAATGTCTGCATTTCGGTCTGCCATCTGAATAAACAGGTAACAGTCTTATTCAGGTAAGATGTGTGTTTCAACGGCTGCATTCAGATTTTGTTAATTAAAATCTGATTTGAATTTCAGATAATATTATGCAGCCTGCAATTTCCAGAACACATTCAGATTATATTAACGCCGAAATGGAAAAACAATATATTAAATTAATGAAATGACACGGCTGAAGTTTCACAACATTTAGAAGATTCCTATCTTGAAATACTGACTTAATTTTCCACTCGCAGCTTCGAAGATGAATAATCACGTGCAGCAGGTCAAAAACCTTCGCTAAATTAAACAGGAATTTACGTCAAAAGAATTTGATGAAATAAAACATCAGAAAATGTTTGCAGCGAACAAAATAAATGTTAATACTAAAACTGCATTCGAAATTCACTGCGTTAATTACCGCGTCAAGGTAACGTATAAATGAGGTGAACTAAAAAATGCTTCATGTGCACGCTACCAGATTCAATCTCCTAATAATGGGCGAGTAATGTTGCCAAGAAAAAATAACACCACAGCATGATATGATCGCGAACATGCGAAAGAATATATTAGCTGGTAAACAGTTTTAATTATGCAAAACATTTTTAATTGTACCTTGAACTTATTCAGACATGTTGCACGCATTGAGGGCATGAAACATATTTGATTAATTGATAATTGCAATTGAAGATTACGTGTTCAAAATTCGGATCATTTGAGCTAAAAATAAACGAGCGTATCGATATTAAATATGCTGTATGTGCTATCATGAATTTCGTTCGTCTCGCTATTGGAACTTCCAAAATGTCGTGTAATTCATGAAACTGGAGCAAACATTTTAAATTTGACTTCCCACAGCCTTCGCGTGTACCAAAAGGATTTGGAGTTTCATTAAAACATTCAAAATTCAGCGGGACTTTTGATATATATTGAGATATAGTCAAAGAGAACTCACAACATCTTAAGAAGTTATAATCATACTTAAGTCAAGACTAATTGAACTCTTAATTAAGTTAAGTGTAACTCAGTGAAATGTCCCAATTTCAACGGCTGACGCAAAAGTTATCGGGGGTTTCAATGAAAATTTATTAGTCCAACTATTTGTCAAAATTGTCCCCAAAGGGTCCCGGGATCCGTTGGAATTCTGGCAAGTATCAAGTTGAATAGCCAATTTGTTTTGAGGACCTTAGGACTGTGTTCCATTGAAATATGTGAGGATTTTAGATTAGTATACGGTTTGAATTGTAATTCGTTTTCAAGGAGTATAGGAAGTGACCTTTGTATTATACTAGCCGGAAGTTACGTGTGTTATTACTAACCTAATATTATACATCAATTATAGTTATTTTGTGTTGAATTTTAATACCAGGGTTATTGTGCTAAAATTAGCAGAGGTCAATTCTATCAAAACAAAACCGTAGGTACATGAAGGAAGCAAACCTATTTTTGTTTTATAAATAAATTGCAGGTACTGAATTTCGAAATGGCCACGATGTCTCGTCCAATATACCAAGATCTCTCAGTAAAAAATTTAAGAAACTCAAAACTAAAGGTCGTCAGCCTCAACAAAATCAAAGAGGTAAGATAAAACATGGTGGATGTACACAAAGTTATCCGTGTTAAAACAACGCCAGCGTCGCTTGGATATTGTGAAATATGAGCGAGGATCACCGTGTCATTCCCTCGCCTGCTCAACGAATTTATCACGTGGCTGTCCGTCCGTACGTATGGTGCTCCAGATATTGAACGTTTCACGAAACGAATTGGATGATCCTAAAATATTTGTTATGTTTTCTGACGCTGTTGCGAGTTTTTTCGGCGAGAATTTTTGGCATCACTTGGGTTATTGGAAATGATGGAGCGGTTGTTTCAATTCAGATGAAGCTTGAAAATTATTAGCTTCGAAAACGTTTGCTGGAAAATAATAGAATTTATAAAAGAGATAAGAATTTAGAACGACTAGATCATAATATTTTCAGTCTCCATTCAGAAAACGAAATTGATGCAGCCAATTTTTGGTCAAGAGAAAAACGGTTTCCTGCGTCCGAGTTTTCATATTTCATCCGAGCTGTCATCTGTGATAGGTTAAAATAAAAACCCCGAAATATCCATTTTTAAACGTAAACGCGGCTTAAGCTTTGATACAAAAACATATGAAGTGTACAAAAAAACAATGGCGGACTGAGTCCTTACTTTTAATTTATTCTCTTTCCGTTCGTTCACTGGACATCATTTCATTTTACGTTGAAACAACAAACACGCTTATGCTTTTATATCCCAGTTGGTATTTCAGTTAAAAGCCATTTATTCACCGTTCTCTCGTGAGACGTAAATTTGTTTGGTATTCTTTAACAGATAGTTAGCCTAATCTTGCGAAGTTTCGGATCTCCAAGATAGGACACTAGACTACTGAAATATCTCGTTAGTACCGAATTTAAGTGAATCTGGACTAGTTGAGATTGTATTTCGACCGAGGTGATATTTATATCGTTATAATACACCGTCACTTTTAATTAAGTCGGGGACTTCAAAACTTTGAAATTTAATACGAAATTGCGGCAAAGCAATAAACCGTATCTGTTGTTTATGTGAGCCATCAAACCAAGATAACACCCGTCTTTACATCCAGAGTTTAAGTTAGTGTCATTGTTTCGTAACTTACAAATATAAACGATGTTTGGGAACAACGCGACGCTTGAACATTCATGAATAACATTAAGCCCCCTCGTCCTGTTTTGAATATCGCGAAGCTCTTTTCAAACCAACTTTCCAGAGTTGTGTTTATGCTTATTGCCTTTTAGGGAGGCTATTTTTCGTGTGAGTTTACGAGCATTACAATATTCACAAGTAAACAATGGACAGGCCAGGATTCCCCGGGGCCGCACGTTAAAAGAACAATCCGACGTTCGGAGGCAATACGCCTCTATTTGAAAACGTCCCAAAAGGTTTGCTCTTAAAACACGGTCCGTCTACGATGGCAACCGACATGCAAAGCATCGCATTTAAAAGAGGAAAGAATAAAATACGTACGGTTGAAAGCAAACAGGAAAGTTAGCCGGGAGCGGCGTACCCCGCAACTTGCACGAAACAAGTTTTCTATGGGCATTATTTAAGTTTTGCCTGCAGTAGACACTATATTAAACGTATCAGAGTTGAGTTTTAAAAGTCCCGCCGATACGGCTGAGTTGGCGGGCCGCGAAACAGCCACAACTTGGAACACTTGGCAAGGAGCGCCTATACGAAAAATAAAAGGCAGGCAACAGTTTGCTGTCAACTTGTACTTGCTTGTTCGACTGCAAAGAATTATTGTGTTTGAAAAAGTGCCGCTTTTAAATGTTGTCTTTCTTGCTTTTTCTGTATGAGAGGCGATTTTTTTAACAAACGACATTTTATACCGTCGTGTTGGTAAAGAATCAGTTTTTATAAGAGCACACGCCAAAATAAGCCACTTTTAAGGTAAAGAATGTATAAACACAAACTGTGAACAATAATTTAGAGCAAGCAGCATCTAGCATTAAATTTACTGCACAAGACATATTGCTCAATCTAACATTCTAAGTACCTCTAACTAAAAGCCACTCAACTAAAGACAAAAAGGTAAATCTTTTCCAAGACAGCGATAACTAATACCATAAATATAAAATAACAACTCCAGACATGCATTATGCTGAAACTGCAGTCTATCTATGTGTCCCTGCCATTAAAGCAGCCGAGAGCAAACAGAATTTTATAACAGGAATTAAAAATGTAGTGTACAAAGTAGTAGACTTTTCTCTTTTGTTTTACTCTGAAAGCTTATTAGTTGCTAGATTTTCTAGGAATGGCTTTGATAATTCTCTTTTAACAGGTATAATTGTATTTTGTTTTGAAAAAGCAGCTACGTTTTATAAAAGCTTAGAGAGATTTATGTTATGAGCTTTACGAATTAAAGGACAATAAATAATTCCGAGAATTTAGAGCTTTGAGCTTTTACAAAGGTGAGTACTAGAATAAAATTAAAGGTAAAAGTAAGTAGAAAAGAACAACTTAGATAATTTAATTGAAAATCTAGAAATGAGAAAAAAAAACAAGCTAAGAGCCTAAATACAACAGTGGATAAATTAAGATGAGCCAAGATGTCGAAATTCTAAGAAACAAGATAAGTAACCAATCCACCAAAAAGGTTTGACCTTTACTGATCCCCAAATAATACAGCGAAAACGTACTTCAGAAGACCTAACAAAAAAACTGAAGCCAAAACCAGCAGCAACATAAACACATTCATCTGAATTAAGAGCACAGTCCACAAACAACGAATGGAAACAATTTTCTATTTCGAAATGTCTTACTTGGCCCACTATAATTTAATATTACACGAACAGCCCGCTCTGGGCGGAGACTGCTGGCTTTACTAGGATTGCGAGAGTGAATAATTTGACTATGGAGGGCTTGCTACCGCGGACGCCTCGCTTGCAATTTATTCGCAACTAACGAATTGGGGCGAATGATGTATGGCTGGAATTTAATTTGGATGTTTACTGTTCTTAGGTAGTAATAGTAGGTGGGGGATACGTTGATTGATTTTTGAGTCCATTTTGGAAAAAAGTGAATGATTTGTTTTGTCCAACCGTATACTGATATATGTAGTCTGATCTGATGATGCATATGAGATCCGTCGTTTTTTTGGCAAAATAAACTAAATACAAATCAAATTATAATGTAAGTATCTCAAAACAATTTCAGATCTCCCAAAAGTTAGTCCGCAGTCCGAAAGTTCTACAACACGAAACTACAATCCAAAACTAATCTTATCTCCAACAAATCCTACAAATGTTAAACTCTCGGTATCTGCTGCAGAAACAAGATCTCTAATAGGCTGTTACTATTAGATATCGAGCCCGTAACTCGAGCCTATTATTCTTGTGGTATCTCCAAGATTGAATGCTATCCTTCAGCCAATTACCCGCCGGTGTTTCGTTACCAGCGCTGTTTTGACGTAATATGCGTAACACAATTGTCTTGCGGTTAGCTTGGCATTCTCTGGTAAAACGTAATGTATTTTTTGAGCTGATCGTCTCTAATGGCACTAACGTTTTTGATGAAAATGAGGGCTTTATTTATACTGCTTCGATAGTTTTTATAAGACTTGTTATGGTCGAGAATGTTATCATTTAATCTTCTGATAGTGACGTTAGGCTCATTCGTGTTGTTAATGTTAGACTAGATGAGGTGGTTGTCAGTATTACGATGAGTGATTTAGAAGAAGAATCGAAACTTTTTAGGGGGAATGGTGAGCAATCAATTTTAATTAAAGGAAATGGCAGTCATTAGGGTAAGTCAGAAGACGTTATAACCCACTGACTCGAAGGTGAAAGGTGGCGTGGTTAGATAACCGGTTATCGTGACCGATAGGCAATGTAAGGAAAACACGCGAATGGAAATAATTTAAAATATTTTTTATGCTACGAATATTTGAGACACAAATTTTATTTTTTCTTGTGTTGTGGAAACTATTGATGGACATCTTAATTATCGTAATGTAGTGGAGAAGTGACTTTAGTTAGGAATTTCTTGTTTTTGCTTCAACGTGATAGGCATTGATTATTACTACTTTGTATTCACGTATTATCATCAGTGTCAAATGGTGAAAAGTCACATAGTATAACCCCAAATTTTAATTATAACATTTTTATTTACAAATTGTGTCAGTTTCATGATAAAAATACGTTGCACAGAGTCATAACAAGCAAAAAATTCATACATCGATATTTAATTAATGATTATGTTTTGTTCGTTTACCAGTTAATTTTCAATATTGTTGTCTATGTGATGTATCTTTATATACAGGTGTGTACATGTGTGTGTGTATGTCATCAGATATGTACCTACTAACGAAGTTCGTTCAACCAACCTTGCGATATCACTTCAACGTTAATCGTAAAAATTTTACGATATTTTATTTTTAGTATTGATGAAAAAAATAAACAAACAATAAAGTTTGCTGTGTCAACGGTCGATCGATTGACGGTCAAATTGAGTTCTGAAGTTATAATTGGATTTATTGATGCTCGTCATGATTTTCTCTTAGAAATGGAGAAGCAGAGTAAGCGGAGTAGGGGCGTCCTCCAGCCAAATGATGGACCGGGAGGGTAATGGACCAATGACCTAGAGAATCTGGCAACACATGATAAAGATACAATGTTGCAAAGTAAGAAAGTCTTGTCTAGCAAAAGAATGAGGCAGGCTAAGGAACTTCTCAAAAATATGAAGTCAGAGTTTTAAACTGCAAATAACAGAAGCTGCCTACACCATCTCTTTCCACGATGTTTTCAACCGTAAACCATCTTAATTCAGCTCAAAAACTTATATTTTTCGACGCAAAACTTTAATCACAAACTCACGCTAAAAGGGGCGATTCTCAAACGTTTCGCAAACTAATCTATTCATAGTTAGTTAGCATTGATCATAACAAGTTAACTATAAAGTTACGAAGTTCAACCCTCTTGAAACTTGAGGACGCCAGTCAGAAAAACAATCTCCCCAGAATTTAATAAAGCGCAGTGCACTGAGTGTCTGCGACGTGTTGGCAGCCAATGCTGGGGCAAATGTTTGAGCAATATTTGTAACTAGTTTAATGACTGTCACTTTTATAATACACAGCTACTTACAATGTTTATTAAATAGCAAAGTGCTCGTATTTCTAATAAGCCGAGTACCTATAATTTAATTCGAGAAATAACTCATGTTTCATCTTCTTGGAATTTCAATTAACTTACCGTTTAAAGACTTCCAATTTAACTTCGTAGGTATAAACAGATTGTAAGAGGTAAAGAATTGGAAAGGGAGACCTTCCCTTTGTACCGATAAGATGAAATATGTGCCGTAATTTATTTAACCAGACCTCGGGAACATTGATAAAAAATAAATCGCAAAATGGGCAAAAATCTCTTCTATCATACCAATATTGGCTCCAATATTCATCCAAATATTTGTTTACCCAACATTGGCCCCACGTCTAGTCTAGTCCCTAGAATATTACGGAATACGACAGCTGTCTAGCCGCCCTTTCAAAGTTACTTTGTAAAATGAAATCGGCCTAAAGGCAACGTCGAAAAGGCTATGTGTGGCTTAACAATGCTTTTGTATTGCTCCTTTGAACGATAGCGTAGTGATATTAAGAGGAATGTATTGGAGTAATTGTTTGGTGACTTTTAGAGGAAAATTGTGGGAATTTTGAGGAGGACCTAATCACTTTGTTGGTTGTACCAGGCTTTAAGAAAAGAGAAGTGATGAGTTGAACGCTTTTGACTATTTCTTGATGCTCTTCCATACTAATATTATAAATTCGCAAGTAACTCTGTCTGTCTATCTGTCTGTCTGTATGTTACCTTTTCACGCCTAAACCACTGAGCGGATTTCGATAAAATTTGGCAGAGAGATAGATTGCATCCCGGGATAGGATAGTTTTTATCCCGATATTCCCACGGGATCGAAACTTATGCGGGTGAAATCGCGGGGTGCACCTAGTTTTATTATAATTGTAACGAATTTCTTACTATTTTGGGTACCTACTGAAGTATTGCTTAATACTTTATTTATATACTAGCTGCGCCCCGCGGTTTCACCCGCATATGTGTCGATCCCGTGGGAATATCGGGATAAAAACTATCCTATGTCCTTCCCCGGGACTCAAACTATCTCTATACCAAATTTCATCTAAATCGGTTCAGTAGTTTAGGCGTGAAGAAAAGACAGACAGATAGACAGAGTTACTTTCGCATTTATAATATTAGTTTGGATAAATACAAAAAAAAAAAAATTTCACCTTAAATGGGATAACAGAATTAAACATTGTATTTGAAACATTTTCTTTTTATGCAAGCATTTTTATCTGTTTCGTTACAGATAAGTTTTCAAAGCAAACTCTACACTAAAAGAAGAAAACATTGCGAGATGCTACACACAAATCGACTAACATTACCTATGTGGTTTTAGAGTTAAATAAACTTCAGCTATTTACCCGCTACTACGGAATCAATTAACATTATTTTCTGAAACCAAAACTCGAATTGAAAGCAGCAACAAAATTTTAATTCCCCACAGCATGTAAACATGTAAAACGGGGCGGGCAGTCGGCTCCGATTGCAGAAATAACAGCCTCATAAAAAACCTACACCTCGAACAGATGTGCAGCGTCCGATTCCACAAATAATATAAACTTACTCTGCGGTTCCGTAGCTTTGACGTCCTGTTTTACTTCGATAAAAGGAAGCAAATTATACCGAATGCATTGGCTCTTTAGACGCGGAAATATCTATATCTATACTACAAAAATAAAGCTGAAGAATTTGTTTGTTTGAAAGCGCAAATCTCTGGAACTACCAGTCGGTTTTGAAAAAAATATTTTTGTATTTGATAGCCCAATTCTTTGTTCGTTAGGCCCTTAGGAGCCAAGCAAAAAGAAAAAAAGTTAGAAAAAACGCTAAGAAAAATCGAAGTAATGGCGCAGGCAGGCGATGCGATGCGACGAGGTGGGGGGGACGGGGGAACAAAAACATTTCACGCGGACGAAGTCGCGGGTAGAAGCTAGTTTCTTTATCCATATCCATACTAATTTACTAATTAATATTATAAATTCGAAAGTAACTCTGTCTGTCTGTATGTTACTTTTCACGCCTAAACCGCTGAACCGATTTAAATGAAATTTGGTATAGAGATAGTTTGAGTCCCGGGAAAGGACATAGGATGCTTTTTATCCCGATATTCCCACGGGATCGAGACTTATGCGGGTGAAACCGCGGGGCGCAGCTAGTATAGTTATAAACTTATAACAGCAATCATTATGACATCAAGTTTTTTTAAGTAGTACGCAGGCATACATTATAAAGGTTAGTCTTGTGACTTTAGTTGCGTGGGTGTCTTGTTCTCAGACAGCCTGGAGAAAAAAAAAATCCAAGTGATAAATTATGTATGCTTCCATTTACATTATACTTTAATATCGAGTTTAAAATGGAAATCATATGCATTGCTTTTCAAATTCTGTCAAATTAGACCATCAAACAATTAGTAATCATAAAAATTAAGCCACTTAATATGCGCATGGCTTAATTTTTTTCTAAGTTTTAGTGATGGGATTCAAACTGAATAGTATCGATAACTTCATTTTTATAATGTATCCTCACTTTTTTTCATAGCCTCTACTTTGTGTCCAGATGTGAAATAAGCTGAGTAACAGAAGGAAACACACGCACTGTAAAGATACTAAATCCCATCTGCATTTACGAGCCAAACAGTAAGCAAAAACGAAAATGTCCTTTTCCAATTTCGTAAGGAACCCTAAAACTTTCCTCTGTTACCTGCGAACGTAAATACGGGTTTTGGAGATCGAGATATGCACTACGATATATTCCGTGCCAATTTTTGCTACCGTTCCGATATATCGGAGCAAAATGTTTTCAACCCCACTTCGTAGCGGGCTCCAATTTCTCGTGGATTTCTTTCAGTATGATAAACTAAAGTTATGATAGTGTACAAGCTACTGCTGTTTTTAAAAAGTTTTTCTGCAAGCTTTATTTATCGTATCTATCTCATATTTTTGAAAATGTTTCAAGTATGTTTGCTGTTTGTTGTTATTGATTACTTAGAATTACAATACTTGTAATTAATACCTTTAAGGTAATTAAGACTATTTAAAATCAATACTTACCTACCTATAGAAAAGTGTGCTGAAATTAAAAAAAACCTTTTCTATATTTAGCACCGATCGCCACTGCAATTGTCTAAAACATCGACAATTTGAAACCAACTGTCGACTTTTCCCAGCTCTACCCAGCCGTGTTTACTAAAATCTTTCCTATACCCGACACTTAATTTTAGTCTAGACATCTAAAACTAAAATTATATACGTCTGGCAATACTTCAAGACGACACTTAAGATTATTGACATGGGCACAGAATGAAAAAGAGATGAAGATACTAGAACGATATTTTAATATAATACATTTTCGAATAAGTATTTTGAATTATATGAAAGTTTATAAGTGAATTTTGATGGGTTCGTTAATGGGTTTCTGTTTTATGGTAAAAGGGTGTTTTTATGGGGTGGGCAGGAGTCCAAGTGGCATTAAAGATCGATACTAGAGGCCAGATTTATGTTGTGTTGGCCAGTTGAACGAGCGTCTTCAATTTCGAGGAGGCGTGGAAATGCTCAAGAAATATATTATTATAGCTACGAGTGTAACAGACTACATTCAAAGACGAGTCTCGTGTAGATGTGATGAAGTTAGATTTTCAGATTGTACTAGGACATCATAGAATAAAACCGGTTAAAACGAAATCAGGAACTGCAAAATTGGTGGAGGCGACCTCAATAATAATGTTAAGAGGGCAAATGGCTAAAAGTAAAAATCCTCCAGTAATATTATTTCTACTTCAACAATATTCAATCTGTCTAGTTCAAGCACTTTTCCCGTTAGTTCCATGTCATTAGTAATAACATTTTTTTTAACAAAATCCTTACAAATGGATCGTCCGTGTTAAGACAATTTAGTAGGGCGTTCAGCGCAAGATTGATCGTTGTTCAACTGTTATTTATAATGAATATTGTGGAAAGCTGAGTGGTGGACTGTATTTGGTTTATTTTTGTATCGAGTTGTGGAAGAATTGGTAAGGGTAGGGGGTGGTTTTAAATCTTTAGGTTATGAAATCTGCCTTTATAGTGCTGGATGGAAATCGAATGAAACAGTAATTAAGGAAAGGGTATAAATACAGGAAACGTACTAATATCTGTGTAAGTTTCAGCTCGATTTTTTCTTTTTAAGATCTCACGTAGTTTAATCTGTCAAGCGCCGCTAATGAGACACAATTGATTTTCTATTGTTTCGTCGCCGATCGGCGAACCGCGCCGCTTGACCGGTTAAAGTAACCAAAGCCTTTAGCTTCCTTTCCAATAATTGATTCTCGTTAAAAGTTAATGACATAAAATGCATTCGGTCACATTTCGTGGACTGTCGAAATAAATTTTCGCTTCGTGCTTGTCCAGTCACGATCTTAGGCGACAATATCCGAGGCAATCCGAATGGCCACCGTATCAATATTTAAGAGCTTTTAAAAAGTGCTTTTATTTCTTATCTTTTAAGATGTATAAGGGGAGAGATTACGATTTATTCATGTTTTTGATTATATTATTTAGTGCTGGATTGTATTTATGATTGATGTAATTTAACGCTAGTAGAGACTTTTTCTCTGTCCACATTTTATTTTAAAAGTACTAAAGTATGAGTCATTGTGACCCAGGCTGATTGAAGATTCATTGCGACTAAATCACTACAAAGAATCTCCAATGCACCATGCAATTAGTTCCTCTATCTATCTCAATAACTGCCCTTTACTCTATAATTAAAGTTAATGATACACTTTTATCAAGATCTTATACCAATAAGCCTTCAAAGAAAAGACACTAGAACAATAGATATTTATCACAAAAGAGGATCAACCCGTCAATCTATTGTGTCCCCAATACCAGCATACCAACCTACAAATACACCTAAAACCTTCGATTCTCAACTCTGAAACATATGTAGTAGAGGTGAAGGGAAAAGCAGTTTATCTTGGCAGAAGGACATTATCGAACAGCGAGTGTGTCTAATGATAACATGGGATTAAGCTGCTTGCACGTTATCTGCAAAATTTAGGGTCAGCAGTATTAATAGTTTGGGTTAGTAGGCACCAATGTCTCGATGTTTTGTTTTGGATTATTTTCATGGTGTACTATGGCGGGTCTTCGTTCAGTAATCTGTGCAGCTAATTGTTTTATTAAATGCTGTAGTGCTTTTAGGAGGGTTGAAAGGTCAGACGGAATGCTAAAACGATTTCATTGATCGGAAATATTTTAAGAACTAATAGTTAATTACATAAATCAGTGTTGGAATTAAATTAAATAGCCTCTTTGCGATATGTCATTTAAATGTTTATGAAGCGGATTCTGCTCAATCAGACCCACCAGTCAAGTTGAATGTCAAAGATTTTCACTTAAAGCAAAGCTTGTGGCGCGCTACGAGTAGAAAAAGCATTGAATCTCTCAAAATTTGTTTATAAAATACTAGCGACCTGCTCCTACTTCGCACGGTTTCTAAGACTTTACAAAACATCGAGATTACTTTATTATTATGTTATTTTAATATTAATGTATTACAAACCTATCGGAATAAGCTCTCTAAGCGATGGATGGTGGAAACCGCATCAAAATCCGTTGCACAGTTTATAAGAACAACGCGGTCGCACAGTCAGACATGATAAGCGACTTTAATCACACTAATATTATAAAGGCGGAAGTTTATGAGGGTGTGTGTGAGGGTGTGTTTATGCTTGTTACTTCTTCACGCTCAAACGGCTCGATCAATTTTGATAAAATTTTGTATGAAGGTAACTGACATCCTGGATTAACATATAGGCTACTTTTTAACCCGACATTTCCACGGGATCGACATTTACGCGGGTGATACCGCGGGGCGCAGCTAGTTTATTATATTTTCGAAGGTCCCAAAAGAAAACACTAGAGAAATGATAGAAAAATGAAATATAGACACATTGCTACCATATACTTCCAAAATCTTGGCAACAAAAAAAAATCTTCACCCTATCATCTCCGGTACATTTACTAAACCCATTACACCCCACGTGCTTACCGAACAGTTAGAAAGATAAATAAATAATATATACGTAAAGGAGGAAAACCCATCGGTGCTCAGATTCAACCCCTCCTGCCGATGTAACGAGGGTCATTAACCTTTACAACAGCACGGTAGATTACAGTGCGTTGCGTTAGCGAGTGGTGGGTTAACATTTTTTTGGTAAACAGGGTTGGTAGTTGAAAGAAGGTTACAGTTTTCGGATTTGGAAATTATTTGTTAACCTAATTGGTGCGGGGTGAAACTCGAACATGAACATGAAACTCGAACCCTATACCGTCGGTATAGGGTTCGAGTTTCATGTTCATTTTGTCGATTTAGCTTTTTCATCCAACTCGACTGCTTAAGGGTCAATTTTAAGGTTCCAAACAACGACTGATAGTCAATTTTTTTTCATAACATCACGCTTGTAATCTGTGAAGGGTTAGGCAGAGGTGTAAGTGTATAAGTGTAATTAACAGAAGCATTCAAGCAAGCCTTCTAAACTTCGAGACTAATTAATTATTCCACGAATTACTACCCCATTCCACAAAATTTCTAAATAAAAACACAAGACATTTAGCAAAGAAGAAAAGTTGTTAAATTCACAACTTTTCGCCGACTCTGTCCGAGCCTTACGAGTGTTTTGCCAAAACACTCGCGAATCTATAAGCAAATTGTGTACCCGAATAATTTAAACATATTTTTCTTTGCCAAACTAAAATAATGCCCTGAATCAACTTTATTTTGTTTCATTATTGGGACAAAATACTGAGGTGAAGAATTGGAATGTTTTGATAGATTTAGGAAAAAACCAGATGACATGGAGATAACAACAACCCTCTGGAATGGGCAATTAGCTTCATCTAACTGACCGACCCCTTGAAAATTCAAAAGTGCCTGTAATTGGTTTGTTTGAAATAAATGCTTTGAGTTTGATACGGATATTAGTGATGTCATTTCCAGTTTGAATGAGCTCTATGTCCAGCAGTGGAGAGCAGTGGGTTTATACATAAACGGCATGAGCTACCAACTTTATAATACCATAAGCTAGGGAAATATTACCAAAAAAATGGGAAAAGGATTTCACAAAATCGAAATTTAAAAAAATATATTGCTATATTCTGCAACAATATAGAAAACCCAAAAACATTTCACCACGATTCTCTGAAAAAAGCTCAAAAAGCATAAAAGGCATAAATTCACAAGTTATTAAAACAATATAACAGCCAGGACGGACGGATTAAACCGTCGATCGGTATTGACTGTGCCCGCCTGCCCGTCGCCGATAAACGTAGATTAAACCTGGATGTACATCACCCTTAATCCGGCAAAGTCCGGCCATGTTTTTAATATGGCATTCTGATTTTGAATATTTTCGCGCCGATTTTTGCGTTTAGCTCGAAAAAATGCTTTGTAGGGTTGTTTTTTTTTTAAAGCCAGCTTTCATGAGAGGATTAAATGAAATCTCGGGTAGGGTGTTTTTAGAGTAATGATAAATAGAGAGGTTCTCGATCATGAAACTATCACCGATAATTTTGCGGAACTGGCTTGCTTTAGAAAAACATGTTTAAAAAATAACATCATAGCCTAGGGTATATTTATATTTACGGATGATAAGTTAGAAAAAAGTCAACTTTTTGTCTTTAATTATGGTACTTAATAGAATCTAAATAATTTATTCGCAATTAATAATCTTTACATATTGAATACAGTCTGCACAGGAAAGTGATAGACATGTCGCATCAAGATAAAGTCTGGGACCAAGTAAGGTTATCCACAAAGTACCTAAGTGGGTCACTTCGAAATAAACTATAAATAGCACGCTGGTCGGCTCGCTTTCGGCTTAGCAACGGGAAATTAGAATTCGGTTTTGTAGATTAGATTAAGTGTGTTATTATGTCCGCGACTATACGTAATAAGTATTTTTATTGATTATAATGACAAAATTCTGTAACAAAATAGAATCTATACCTAATACTTAATGTTTTTTTTTGGGTCATCTGTGTTACCTGTTTTATTAATGCATCTAAAATTATACCTAACTATGATATAGGTTTTTGATTAGGTATTCTTATACCTATTTACAGAAAATGCAACATAAATAGGAAATAATATAATTTGCTTCTAAACGCAAACAGGTGCACATAATCGCCATAAAACACTAATACACTAATACCTACAAGGTATTAAATGTGCCTAGAAAGAATATTAATACTCAGTCCATTAAAAATAATCCTCTCCTTGATTACCTGAAAGTTTTTACAAAGTATCAAGTTGATATATTCCCCACATTTGAATCCACTTGCAATGCACATAAAAAAGTGCAACAGCTTTTTATACGCACTTAAAAATATTTACCCCGAGATAAGAAACACATTTGCAACACAACATACTTGCAAACAACTCGTTTTATTAAAGAACATAAATACACAATATGGCGCATAAAAGGGAATAAGATTTTTAATAAAGTCTTTCCAGAACAGGGATTTGATGTAGAAATGTAAAATATCTTTGACATAGGAGATAATAATTCCGTGATAGAATGAAAAAAAAATATGCACAAAAATTGTTATTCTATTTAAATGGGGTCTAGACCTAAGAAATACGACCCATAATAAATCCATAAAATAAACCTACAAAAAATCTGGAGATACCATTAATGGGGCAGTAATTACGAATGGACAACCAGCAAACGACTTGGACTATTTAATTTTAAGAGCTAATTGGCCTTAAGTGGTTAAGCTATTAAATAATAAATAAATAGATTTCTTCTAATGAGAAACATAAATTTGTTTGAGTTTAACTCCATTATTTATGACCAGATTGTGTTTTTGTGTTTCGTATTTGTTGAATCATCCGCCTGCTCAGATATCTTTAATTGCAATTGGTTTAATTGCACTGCAATCTAATCTATTAACTAATTAAAATAGTCTTATTTCATACACACTTATTTACGTACACTAGAAAATCTACATTAGGCCTTATTTTAAAATACTTGTTTTGTTTTATCCCTTGACAGCATAATTAAAAATAAACCGAACGCATTCTTAAGTTTTTCAGTCTCATCTTAAAAAACTACATAAGAAGATATTTCACAGCTTGTTATTAAAAGTAATTGACATAATAAATTGATATAACGATTGACATCTAATACTTGGCATGAGACTCATCCAGGCGTCGTCTTAGCGACACGTGGCGCCATCTATCGCGGAGATAAACATACTTTAACTCACACAACATTGCAACGAATATTCGAAACACGAGGCAAATAGTGCCAAGTTTTGATCTCAATATCGTATGGCTCGTTTAAGATATAAACATGATTAAATGCATGGTTTTAGAGTTTATAATAGATTTAATAAACTGAAAACATGTACAACATATTGCTACAGAAAGTTTAGTCAAGATTTTCATCAGAAAATTACTGTCAAATCAAATGTGTCCAAGTGATTGGTTAGTAGAAATAACAAAAGCCAATCACATCATTTGACATCAGCTTTAATAGTATAGGATAGGTTTACAGGAATCGAGCTCATTTAGTAATTATCAGATAATTAGGATGACATAATAATTCCATTTACAATGTACCTAATTTAATTGAATACAATGCTAATTGGACTATATTCTACCGAGAATAGTATTTACTGATTGATAAATGTGGGCAATGTTTTTATTAATATTGTTGTGAAATATATGAATGTGAAAAAATCTATTGAGTGTGTGACTAACAGCTGCAAAATGTTCGCGGCGATACATTTACCAAGATAATGGGGTAAATGAACTTGATTCTAGTGTTTATGCGTACACCTACTCATTTCTTGTAGTAAGTATTAAATTGAAATACATTCAGATTTATTTTGTTGAATGTATTCAACAAAATCGTCAAATTCGTGATTGCTATGAAAACCTAACTTTTAAATACCTATATATATTCTAAATTGCTTACAGTTCAAAGGTTAAGTTCTAGATGCGAAATCTTTAATTATATTATTTTTTTGTTGCTTGTCGTAAGATATACATAAACAAATCTAATTTGTTTATCAAACAAAATCATTATCTATTTCTAAATCTTGATAAAAACAGAATAAGGTTAACGACCTCATTAGCTGTTCCGATAATAAACAAATTAGGAATCAAAGTTCAAATAAAGGCTAAAGATATTTTGTTATAAAAAGGTCAAATATTCATGTTTTAAGATGACAATAACAAAGTAGTTAGTTCTATTAATATTTTGAAATAAGTAATAAGCACACAGAAAAAGTGAAATAGTTAGAGATGAAACCCAAAACTATTTACCCGAAAAATCCATTCCATAACTACCTATTACCGTTTATATTGTAGATGACAATAACAAAGTAGTTAGTTTTAGTTCTATTAATATCTCGAAATAAGTAATAAGAACACATAGAAAAAATGAAATGGTTAGGAATGACACCCAAGACCATTTACCCGAAAAATCCATTCCATAACTTTCTACCTATTACCTCTTATATTGTAGATAATTTATAAGTATAGCACACAGTTTGTTTGATCACATTATAAATGTACGTACTCTAAACTTTTTTGACAAATGATACAACCGTTATCTTAATGACTTATGTATTATACACACAGATTGCAGTGGTTACTGAACTCAGCGAGATTAAATACTGATATAATACAATTATTAAGCAAACAACACACGCATGGTAAAATACCTTGGGATAGGACTGACATTATTTACATTGATACTTTAGTTGCTATCTGGATGGATCTTAATTGATAATAACATATCTCAAGAATGGCTGCTTAAAAAATAATCATTTGGAATTGCTTAAGAATTTGATGCAATGATTTTTATATATTAGACCTTAAGGTTTTGAAGTACAATTCGGAAGGTGTATTTTTCTTAATCGTCTCTGTTTTTTATTCATAAAGTCCTAATATAAAAAAGGACCAATAAAAAAAATAAAAAAACTTGTTTTTTATGCCATTCTGATGACATACCCACATTTGATTTTAATAAAATCATGTCCATGCAGCCAAATGTTATTTAATTAAAATAATTGCAATCACAGTTAAAATTAACCCATAGTTAAATTAGCAATAAAAACTCATGATTAACTGCTTAAATAAAGGCAAAAATTTAAGCCGTAAATAAAAAAGTGAAGGCATTGAACCGACCCCAGGTTGTTTGCCTTTGACCCCGCATTGACAAGAACGCTTGACTCTGCGACTTATTCTTTGACTATGCTGAAACATTACACTGATTTTGATAATTCATTTGTCAATAGATATTAATGACTCTAAAATTGGGGGTTCTATTTCATCATCATCATTTTTCTGCCCTTATCCCAAATCATTTGGGGTCGGCGCAACATTTATTTCTAT
This sequence comes from Amphipoea lucens, assembly GCA_947508005.1. Classification (NCBI taxonomy): domain Eukaryota; kingdom Metazoa; phylum Arthropoda; class Insecta; order Lepidoptera; family Noctuidae; genus Amphipoea; species Amphipoea lucens. The sequence goes on from OX382372.1 coordinate 19,871,708, forward strand.
TTCATAATTCTCTATTAGTCGTCATCTCGGTAGTCACCCCCAATATGGGTTCTATTTATGACTAAAAATAGAGGGTTGTATTAGTCACTCTAAACATAAGGAATGTCTTTATTTAAAGTTTAGAGTACCTAATTGCTAATGCATTTCGCCATGTATTTTTTTTGCCGTTTTTGTAAGCTGCTGAGTACAAGCTATTTGCAAAAATGTTTGTGTATGAATAATAATTATAATAAGGTCAAAAAATAGTAAAGTTGAAAAAACCTTTTAGAGTTGTTTTCTTTACCCTGTCGACCAAAAACCGTGTCAACACACACATAAAACATATGCATGGAATATTAATTTTAAAAAGGTTCGTGTTAAAAATAACTTTTTGCAAAACAAACGTTGGATGCATTCAAATGTAACATTATATTTCTTTATATTCAATACGCGGTCTCGTTTAGGTTGATAAACTTTTAAAATTTCTAAACCGATCGGGTAATAGAAAACGTATTACATTGCCCCTACATATTGCCCGGCCATTGAACAACCATTGCTTCTTTTATTGACCACAATTCCAAAATTTTCCGAAGAGAAAACGCAATGGAAAAGTGTTAGCTCATTGTTATTCCTTGCGAGTTGTGATAGTCAATATCCAGTGGTTGGTTGTCATCGAAACAAGTCGGTACTTGTTTGAAATTATTATGATAATGCTGTCACTTTATCGGCTAGAAACTATTAACTAGTTGTCATTTGATAGGGAATGAAATTATGGCGTGTATAATCAGCTCAATCATTCAATACCTATGTTATTGTAATGAGAGTGATACTGACGTAATGCTGACGACAATCATCGGTGGAATCGCGAAATTCGTCCCATATATTATTCACGAGAGGCCGATAATGAGGTCGTTCACCCCACCCCGTTAGACACAGTTCGACAAGACTGATTGTCGATGTTTAGGTTTTTTCTCTTTAGGTTTTTAACAGTAGTAATCTGAGATGTTTTTGTCGCAGTGTGTGTTTAAAATAAAAGTATTCGTAATAAATATTGGCAAATTTGTCAACTGAGAGATTAAAAATAAATTTAATTACCTCTAGAGAATTCATCACCATTTTAATACTTGTTTCATAAAAAGTAATTCCATACCGTTCTTCATTGAGTTATTACCACCTCGCACTCACCAACATTTTATAACAGCAAAATACGGACGTCTAAATTAGATCTCCTTACCTGAAAACAAGAAAAAAAAAACACCATTAAAATCGTCATTAACGGTTCATTTTTTACCAAAAATTTCGGACTTTTGGAAAACGATCCATTGTTACAAGAATTCTCCCACAACACAGTTGAACGACCGGCCAAATTTTTAAAACACAACCTAGATTTTGTGAAAAAAATTATAATACGATTTAAAAGTTGAATAAAACATGGCCGGCCGTGCGTATGTATTTATGAAATTCGTAATTGATACCTAAGGAGTCACGTTTTTTGTTTGTTTGCTTAAAATAATCAAATTATTTCTGACATAACAGTCCTATGCACATACAGGGTGAAATTAAATTCATGGGCATCCTTTTAAGGGGTCATTGTACTTATTATTATGAACAACTTGTACTATGGGACTAAACTTAGTGGCGAAAAAAAATCAGCTGTTCCTTGCATTTATGTTCACACTAGCTGCGCCCCGCGGTTTCACCCGCATAAGTTACGAACCCGTGGGAATATTGGGATAAAAAGTAGCCTATATGTTAATCCAGGGTGTCAGCTACCTCCATACAAAATTTTATCAAAATTGGTACAGCCGTTTGAGCGTGAAGAAGTAACAAACATATAAACACACACACACAAACTTTCGCCTTTATAATATTAGTGTGATTAGTGTGATAACTCGTGAAAATGTAGGGAAGAGCTGATTTTTTTTCGCGATTTCAGGTTTGATCCCATAGTAAAAGTTGTCCATAATGATGAGTACAATGACCCCTTGAAAGGATGCCCATGAATTCAATTTCACCCTGTATAACTTTTTCATGCAAAGAAATTTCTGGAAAAACATCATGTTCGCCTTACGAATCGGTAGCTACATTGCCCTATACTTGTTATGTTAAGAGCCCGAAGGGTCAAGTCGCATCAAAATAAATATTTTATTATGGTCAATAGTTGTAAATTTCAACTTTATAACAATGTTTGCGCATCCAATTTTTCTGGGGGATTCCTGTTTTTGTATCACTTTTATGCCAAACTTTGTTTTGTTTTTTTGGCATGGATATTATTTGTAACTTATTTTATTTATTGTTTTTTATTAGAAAATATGTAGATGAAAGAGTTTTTTTCCATTGTAAAAGTAGCTTTTATAAAGGAAAACTCGCGGCTCAAGCCAAGTGACCAACCCACGGAATATTTCCGATCTATTTACCATCTCACATCACCATACTGTCGAATCGTTGTATAATCACCAATGTTTATTAAAGCTATGCTAAAATATACGTTTCCTATGTCGTATGCATGGTTACACGCCCTTATGTCTGTCGCTGTGTTTTCATTATAGCTGTCACGTGTGCGATTTATCATGCATTGTGGACCAGGAAAAGAATTGATTATGTTCATACTTGTTTGTTTTTTTTTTTTGAGGTGAACAGAGGTTGTGGTATAAGTATTATAAACATATGAAACAACAACGAACAGTTTTTAAACCACTAAAGATAGGGGTAGGTTAAAGATCAAGATGCAGATGTAGTTAGTAATAATAGGTATTGGAAAATGTTGAGCAGTCGAAATCACGGATGAAACTGCACAATCAAACTCATATTGTGATCGAAAGTTGTTTATGAAAAGATTGAACTAAAAATTGATATAGTTTATTACATGTCATTTAAATAATCCATTCCGTTTAATTTGAGATTGTCCAAATAATTAATTTTACTTTTTGTTGAAAATGTTATCAATCTCTGCATGAAATGCAGATTTAAAGGTATAAGCACCAATTGTTTACCAACTGTAAATAAATTTCATAAAAGTCAATAGTATTTTACTATTGATCATTCATCACAAAGTTAGAATTATAAGCTATGGTATGCAGTTATAAATACAATTTTGGGTATGTTATTTTCACCTTCACGGCTATCATAAACACGCTAATTTAATCCAATTTCAGAGTGCACATCAACAATACATTTATTATCATCGTCCCTTAATATCCGTTCCATAATTTGAAGTTTTTGTTCCAAAAGCACCCCAGTACCTACCTTCTTCCAGGCGAGCTCCCCCAAATTACAGTAATACCCAATGTGTATAAGCGTTATTATAAAATGGCGCTTCGCTGAGCCCACCTTTAGTCCCTATATTGAATGTCCCCTAACTCATAAAGAAGTTCAGATTATAAGGATTTTTGTTCAGAATTATATAGATTTCTATGTTCATTATTTGGTGTGCAAAATGTGGATTTTTTTTATGTCTAAAGACGTTGTTTATAGGTCTTAATATATAGGTATTTAAAATCAGTCTTAGAAATCTAGTGCTAGCAAATAAGGTTTTCTTGGCAAGTTTCTCGAGTCAGGCAAAAGATACAGTTAGAACTATCTAGGCATAATCTTATCGGTAGCGGGTGAATGACCTTTCAGCTATGCCATAAACTGACTTACTGCTGATTTAATATTTTTACTATCCTCAATGATTAGAAAAGCGTAATTCTTACTGGTACTAAAGCCTGGTATGTCATTGCACGAAACCGCACAATAATAATTACGTTCATAAGTGCTGTAATAATCTGTCGACTTTAAAGTACCTACTCACAACCGTGTAAGTACCGTGTAAGTGAAGCTTAATTGTATACTTTATCTCGATGCTGATCAGGAAGACATAAGCTTTCCATTTATGTAAAAATCATAAAAACCGGTTTAGCGATTTCCTAGAAAACCGCATCAAAGTTTATACTAAAATAAGAAGACAGATATAGCCACGTAGATCTCTGCTAATACCCTTAAATAACAACTTGAAGATATATAAGGAAATGTACGGGATATTATGAGGATAATGTTTTTAAAACAACACTTCAAAAAGTTTTCGAGATAGAACATTTAGAAAATGGTCATTAAACATAGGATTACTCCTATGGAGAACCATAAAATTAAAAAGCAATGGTAGTAAATATTACATTAAACTTTGCATCAAAAAGTTGTCTTGAACTATTTTAGTAACTTTTACGTGCCATAATAATCTAGAGGATTTTTCCCCATAAAATATAGTGAACAAGTTTTTTACTGCTTATGTTTTACAACGGGCCCCTTTAAAGTGCATCATCATAATACCCAGTGTATTATTATTATAATTATCTATGTAGATCGTAACAACAAAATGATAATTTAAGGAACCTTCATTTTTTATTCAAAGATCAACTTGATAATAATATGTAAATGTTACTTACAAAAATGAGAAAAAAAAAATACAATGTTACAAAAAATCTGTACATTTACGTGACGTAAGAGTTACGGAATTTACGAGAATATCACTTAAAATATACACATATAACGTTAAGGGTGTAACATTTGCAAGTTTTCAGAGCCAAACCTTCAGACGGTTCGTGATAAAAGTATATGGCCTTAAATATATTTTTACGAAGTCACTCTTCTGGTTTCATTATGAGTTTTATTTAGATTTTAAGCGAACGGACGAGAAAACGTGCTTCCACCCTACATTAGTGGAAAATAGGATCGTTCTCGACCGTAATCTCATAAGTGTCATTGTTGTCTGTTTAAAAATACTAATATTAGTTTTTTTCTAAAGTACCAAATATAATCTTTACTCACTTATTTACATTTAAATTATTTTTACAGTTACATGCTATTTATATAAAAATAAAAACCCATTGTTATTCTCACTCATGCAAAAGCAACAAAAGTACAAAACTTTCTGAATAAAACAATACAGCATTTGTTATCTTAAAAATGTTTTCAAATATTCAACTCAACTAAAAGATTGAACTTCTCATAAAAATAAAACCTAGACGGTGCAACAAAACGCTCGCCTTTTTCAACAAAAAATGACCGTAATACTTAAAGAGAGAGATAAATCACAATCAGGAGGTTTTCTATTAATGCCAACATAATACCTCCATTAACATATTTTGGTTTTTAGAAAACCGTTACGAACTAAAATAATGGATATTACTAATACTGCCCACGTTTACCCTTATATGGTAACTGCTAGGTATTATAATGCTTAAATACCAACGTATAATAATCGTTGTAGTTTTAACTATTATTAAAATTTGTATTTTTATTTATTTTTGACAACTTTTTTCCTGTTCTCGCACTTTTTTTTTGTAAACGCAACACAAATTAAAACCCAAATAAGGAGTCAAGTTACTTTTTCTTTTATTTCGGTTTTAAAGATAAAAAGCCAATGTAAACAAAAAACAGGTTCTCAAACATGTTTTGGCTAAAAATAAACACGCACAATCGCAAAATCATTTAGCAATCTGCTCCGAAATGCTACAGATAATACAACACGGGCCAAAATCAGTCAAAAATGAATCTCATACCGAATTTCCATATTTTACACATACATAAACATCCCACGACCGACAACGGGCGTTTTCACCCCACAAAGACCCCGTAATATGCCCGGGGCAATAAATTTATTATGATAAAGTCGATTTACGTCAATAAGCTCAACTTTTTTGTTGAATTGAAAACTTTTATTCCGTTCAAACTCTTTGAAAGAGTATTTTGGATATTGAACTCCAATAATATTATGTAGGTACACAATTTTCATGTGAAATCATTTCGTGCGATGTTTTCAATCATTGTGACTGAAATTGAACGAGTTCTGAAGTTTATTACTAAGGCTTTAGAAGTACATAATCAATCTATACCTAATGTTCCCACTGCTGGGACGCAAACCTCCTTTCGGTGGAGAGAGTGGGTCGTAATCCACCACGCGGGCCCAGTGCGGGTTGGTAGATGTCACATGTCTTCGAATGTTTAATTCTAGGACATGCCGGTTTCCTCACAATGTTTTCCTTCACCGTTTTGAGAGCAGTGGTGATGAAATAATTTACACAAAGTAAAGCGCCTGTCTGGGTTCGAACCTACGACCTACAACTTGAAAGTCGCAGCCGTTTAGAAGTGGGTTTTTGTTTAAATATGAAAAAAGTAGTCCTCGATATGACTTTAAACTGTCGTGCATTTAGTATTGAACTAAATGTAGAACGCCACCTGTAGGCTATGGGATAAATCCACCCAAATAGGCTCGGATGGAACAGTCGATATTAGTGCAGGATATTAACTCAGGGCGGCGGCTGATGAACATGTAGCACGTCAAAGGCGGCGCCCACGGACCCAGTCAGGCGGTCCACTGTACACCCACCAACTCGCACTAGACAAGCGCGGTGGGTTAATTTTAAATAAATAAATGAAAAAAGTCTGAATGAAAATAGGGAGAAAATCTGAAAGCTCATTGGGCTGAAGATAAGGCTTTCTATTCCTAAAATAGTTACTGAAAAGAGACTCTTGGGATAAAGGAGCACAATACAGGCAGACGGTACGTTAACGCTTGAATTCTCGATCTATCGTTTGTTCAAATCTGATCCTATTCAAGCTTAAAATTCAGCCTAGAGATAAAAGTCTTCTTGAGCTTTTATTTTTAAGAAGTGCGTCTAAAAATAAATGATTAAAATACATGAATGTTCAACAGATTTAGATTTTAGGTTGAAAATATTACTGTTTTCGCCAAAATCGCTACTAAGTTTGAATTAAAGGGACCGTCTCCACGAGCGAGAGAATCGCGGCAATATTATCGTCGTGCCACGTATTTCTATACACTCTCTTAGAACGTGTCTCCACACGGCGATCTCATTGCGGCGAAAATTTGATGGCACGGCGAGACTATCGCCGCGATTGTCTCGCTCGTGGAGACGGCCCTTTAGTGTTTTCAGGAGTGATCAGGGTGAAGTGGGCCCATTTAGAAAAAAAAAAAAAAAAAAAAAAAAAAAAAAAAAATTACAGCATCAATCGTCGTGCAACCTGTTACCATGGTTTCAGAGTATGATTCTAACACCCTCTGCGTTGAAAATGTTCGTCGATTATTTAAAAAAAAATTGCTGTTCCATACATTTTGACCGCATAGGTATTGCACTTTTCTATGAAACATAAGTTTTTTTTTTTTTGATAACCGTCGAAAAATTTCTACTCTTGGGGTCTAGAATCATGTGCTGAATTTATGGTTACTGTTGCGCAATATCGGAGGCCTGCACACTGCCGCATTATATTATTGTAATAAACACTGTCACTCTCTCTGTCTATAATAAGGCACATGCGCCGTAATGCTTCGTCTCGAACTCAAAAACCACGAAGTACCACAATTAATCTCCGGCGTGAAAGTCAAGATTACCAAGATATCGAGCAATCCCGGCCGATCTCCGACCAAGGTCTTCGTAACATGCTAAATAAACAGGTGAATACAGAAGTTCCATTTAGCTGAGACTCCTAAGGCACTATAAATAACTATAAAAACTTTGTAGGTACGTCATGAATTGCAATGAGTAACTTTGAAAGTTATAGTGTAACAGCAGGCTTGAATAAAACTTAGGGTGTAACAAAGGAGTGTTTTTATCATTAATGTACTTTTATAAAGTACTAAAATGTTTTAAATATATTTTTTAGGTCTCTGTGTTCTACCACAATATATAAAAATAATGCATCATTCTATTTTCCATTGTTCTTATTTTGCAAGACGTCTTATGCCACGGCAAAAAGAACAGCAAGGTCGGTTACAAAGGTGAATGCCCACCGCAGGGTGCGCCGGACGTACTTAAGTTGCACCGTGAACCTTCTGAATGAACCTACCTATGCAGTGGTAATATGATCTCGTTCGTTCACTAATCGTTCATTCCGACCGAACGAGTCGAGTTTTACGTATCGCTTGGCAATGGGCTGTGTAGGTTTTATAATTTATTGTAGCTATTGGCTGGGTATTGTGAGAAATGGCTGCGGGGAATAGACTTTGTCGGTGGGTGGTTAGGGTTGATAATTTTTGGATATTTTGTCTAAGCATCCTATCGGTGTAGGTACCTACCTACATTGCATTTGTTTTAGTTTCTTCTTTTTTTATAGAAGACGAGCTAGATTTAATAGACTGAAACCTTAATCATAAACAAATTGAAAAGTCAGTTGTTCAAACTAGACTGAGAAATAGCACTTTTTGAACGTCAAAATTACATAAGACAGTCCCCCAAAACGCCCGCCCTTCACCACTTCCTAATGCTTTAGCTGGGAAGAAGAAGTGGCGCAACAAACTCCCCAGCAGCACATCGATCTTTCTTCCTTTTTTCCGAATAAGATAAAAGGCCTTGCAGAGAGCCAATTATAGACTACTTATAAGCTCATAAAAACAATAAAATTTATTGCACCTCATTTGACTCATATTAACATCGTATCCAAAGGCACCATGGCTTAAAGGTCGCACTTTCACGAAACAAGGCCGGATCGTAGGTTCGCTTCCTCGTCCAGTCACCTTGATAAGTTTTTTTTTAGTTTCAAGTTAGAAGAAGGAAGTTAGTTTCACTGCTTGGATTATATTACGTATAGTAAAAAGATTAATTGTTTCTATGTGGGTTTAATGGAGCATTTTTTTCATCGGAATTAATTATTATCTAAAGTAATTTTAGAAACGGATAAAGCTTTAATGTTTCAAGCCTTGTAGGTCAAGGTCCATTCCTGAACAAAATACCTAATTAAAGGTTTTACCAAAAAGTTCATGTGTCGTTCTCCTAACACGAATGGTACCCTGTTTCTGTACCCCTATGTCCTTTATAAAACTGGTTGAAGATAAACATCCTTATATTCACCAAGAAACAAGTCAAAGAACTGTCTATTTACTATAGAACTTTCTTCCGAACGTAGATCGAAACGCCAACGCACGCAAAAACCGTAAAAACTTCCAACTTCTAAAGAATGAAGATATAAAAATTACGTACAATAAAATTTATAACACCTTAATCGTTCACTGTCAGATTGAGATTTCTCAAATAACATACTACCTGCTATAATAACAGAAATAATTAGATTTTACACACTCGTTACATGTTATTTTACCAAATACAACGTTTTTCGAACGATCTTCATTAACAAAATCACGCACTGTACTACGTGGGGGATGAGGTTTTGGTAGTTAAGATCTAGCGGGTTTATAAGCGGTAGCGTTTTAAAGGCTCTTGCAGTTTTGGTTGCAATACTTGTGATATAAAAAATGTTAATCCATCCAAAGGTTGTCTTTAAAAGATCGCTCTTAGCAATAAGACCGCCCGTTGTGTGACCTTATGTAAAATTTCTACAAATGTAATAATATCTGTAATTTATATGGTGTACATTATATGCAGTATTTTATTCTATTGTATTGGCATATTTTTTGTGATTAGTATACATATTTAAGTATGAAAGCAACTAAGTATTAATCGCAAACAAAAGATTTAGTTGAATGTTTTTCTATCTTATCCGATTTAAAGTTTTTGTAACCTTTGTTTATATTGTACTTACAATTGAATAGTCACGGTTCCAAACATAAACACAAGTTGCATATTTACTACGACGAAAACAGTTTTATGTAAACTTAAAATATATACAACATTATTTATTTAACCCTCCACCGCTACGCTAAGCTACTAAGCACACACCCTAACCCCACAGTATCGTATTTTTTAAGCTCATTTCGTAACTATATAACCATCAATTGAACAGATAAAAATCTCAAATAGAATTACATCGCGTGTTCGGACCGCCATGGTCTAAATTTGGTAGCATAACCCCACCAATTTAAAAAGCAACCTTAACGCTTCAGGTGTATGCAAATCCGCTGTATTTTTTACACAGTCGGCTAACAATTTTATAAAACAATGGGTGCGTGAATTGTAATTACAATGTCAAGTATTTACTTGTCAAGCAGTTGGGGTTTAAGTGTTGAAGAAACGGGTACATTTAGATTTTTATAATGATACACTCATTTTGTTGGGCTCATGACACGTTGAAATGTATGAATTAGCCGAGTTGTTATTTAGGGCGTTTTTTTAGTTTCGATGTAAGTTTTAAATTTTTATTGTAGTTTCGAAATGGAGACAGTTTTTTTTTTAAGTCGTTTTATGGATAATTTGTGTGTTCTAGTATTAGTCAACAATTCTGAACTCAAACTCAAAGCATTTATCTCCATTAACCGGTCAAGCGGCGCGCGTCACCGATCGGCGACGAAACAATAGAAAATCAATTGTGTCTCATTAGCGGAGCTTGACAGATTAAACCATTTACAGGCACTTTTGAATAGTCAAGAAGTCGCTCGGTCAGAAATATGAAGCTGGTTGCCCATTCCAGAGCTAGTACGTATCTATGGAGAAGAACGGGCAAGAATCTCCATGGACACACTCAAAATCCATGGACTCTGTGTTTGATAAATAATTCGCAAAAGACACAACATCTTCTAAAATCAGAAACAAGATTGTACCCATTCTGGATTCTGTTTTGTAAATACTAAACCCGAAAAATGAGACATCAAAGACATTACTTTATCCGCGTGTATTCTTTGACCAACATTTCTTTTTCCAATTTTATTTTCGGTAACGCCAATACCAAAGTTTTTTATCACTTAAAATATTCACAGAAAAGGACTTCTATTTGGTTTTATCTTTCACAAAAACCTTTCTATTTCAGCAGTAGCAAAGAAATTGGCGACCATTACTTTAGGCATTTATTGTTATTTGTTAAAATAGAAAGGGCTTGTTTCCCTAAATCACTTGCTGTTTTAAAAAATCACGAGCAAAAAGCAGTCACTTGAACAAAAATCCAATTTATTTTTAAGCACTTACTTACTGACGCTGTTACCAATTTGTGTAGCGAATATACTTGAGTTTTATTGGCCATTCCCCTGATATTGGGTGCCGTGAGAAGGCTTTCCGTTGTCATGGCAACCGTCTATTATGAACACCATGGAAGGTAATGATAAAGTAGTGTGATAGAACGACCATTTTGTTTGTTATTATTTTAATATTCTGTTATTTGATTCGGTAATTAAGAAACTGTTTTTATAAGTTTTCCATGAATGACAGAACCGTTTTCGGTTATTTTTACGTAACATAACATCACGCCTTGTTTGCTCGGAGGGTTGGACAGAGGTGTACCTATAGTACACCCACATTTCACTTGATAAGATCAAGTCTCATGTAATAGGGGGCGAGCCTATTGCCATTAACCGGGCACAAATCCAGACTCCGGGCTGCTACTGAGAAATTTCAGATGAAATAATCCAATAACACTTTGCCCGACCTGGGAATCAAACCCAAGACCTCATGCTCGAATGTGGCAGTAATTCGTTATTGGTAGTTTATTATTCTCATATTCTGTTATTTGATTTGGCAGTAAAAAAAAACAGTTTTTATAAGCTTTCCATGAAGGACAGAATCGCTTTGGTCTGTTATTTTTTATTACCAAAATAACGTTAGTAGTAGAAGGGTTAACCAAAATTGATAGCATAACATTAATAAAATCTGTATAAATTCTCATATTTACATTTGAACACGATTGAAATTCAAATGTGTCAACATATTTATGAGTATGACTGTACTTTTACAACTTTATTTGCTTAACATAACAAATGATAGAGAACTTTGAAACGTTCAAAATTCTAACATTTAACTTTGGAAGACTTTGAATATCTTGCGTTACTTTTAGGGGCCTATAACTGTTTGGAGTTTATAAAAAATATTTTGAGTGTGTATATGGGACTTATACTGACTTATACATAACTGGCGAAACGTGGAACTACCTTTTGGAGGGGGAGACTAGAATCAATTCTATTTCAATGTAATTTTTGACGTTCAAAAGTGCCTTTTATGTGCTTATTTGAAATACGCTTTGACTTTTGACTGTGGGTGTACAAAGGTACACCTCTGCCTTATCTTTTGGGGCATAAAGGCGTGTATATGTTAGGTTATTAAGTTATTACGAATGTCACAGGTAAACCGGTATGGCTACCATAACTGGTATAAAAAAGAAAATTGTATGCACTAACCAAAAATCGATATCGTTGAAAAGATAGTCCTTAACCCCCTTGAATAAGAAAAGATAGTATGGATGACAAATCCAGTAAGAAGGATTTATTGGAAAATTTGCAGACATGCACTAGATTTCATTTTCCTGCAGATTGCTTACTTGGCTCTTTATCTACTGACCCTATAAAAGTTTACAAGCGACATATCGCCCAATGACATATCGCTCAATGACATAACATCGACGTAGTAACGGCTACTTTTTATTTATTTTTAACTTAAATACTCTTTCTAAGTGCTTTGGCAATATTTAACTCATTTTTGGGAAAAAATACATTTACGTCGATGTGTCTCCAAACGAGCGATATTAATATCCATTTTCTGATTGCTGAAACGTCCCATTTCCTCAATCAGGGTAAGCCTATTAGCCGTCTTACATAGAAATTAACATTAATTAATTATTTTGTATGTATCCAGTCCAGTTATCTGGAATACAATATAGCTAACTGTATTATAATTAATTAATTAGATAATTAGTTAATCTAATGTAATTGCTAATATGTGTGTTAATACCATTATCGATGTTGTTTCAGTTATCATTACATAATCACTACTTTCTAAGCTAGATGTGGTGATTAACTTACTCCGAGTGTTTGTTGAAATAATATTTTCTTTGATTAAATCTTTTGAGAGGTCATACTTAAGTATGTCCTATGGTATCCTTCTACAAATATTATTGTGTAGCGGTATCTACAACGCCACATGCGAACAACGCGTCATACTGACGTCACGCAAATCCTGCATCTCGCAAGCAGAGTTTACCGCGCAACTAGCATAGATACGACGGCCCGACATGAATCACTGGGCAGTTGCCCCATAGAGTATAGTAACTAAAATGGAGTTGCCCGCCAGACACAACACCCGTTTGATCGGAGGATCCTCCCTTTTCTATGGAGGTTGAGTGAACTTTATACCCTGTTCCTCATACCTCTATAATTGACAATACTTTTTTGCCCTTGGGCATGTGCTGTTTTGTATATCTCATTGCATAGCATGATCAGCCTTTAGGAAGGGGCGAATACTGTTCCCACTTCAGGGACAGAAAGGAGTCCTGTGACCCTGGAGGGCTACCGGTTGATTACCTCATGTAGATGCAAATTGAATCTAAACGTTTTGACAAAGACAACATTTTCCTATATATACTTTATACAACCTACAAACTAAACCTAAAGCCTAGAATTTGCTAAAACACAATTAAAAATAAATACGAACAAAAACTAAGTGTTATCACTCATTATAGTAACCTTGCGCTTATTACGAAACTGATACACTATACACTAGAACATTTGCGTGCCGTCATGACGTGTAGCAGTCATTACCTCGTAGGATCATAAGAAGCTTGACCTTCTGATATTTTTTACTTCACCTCGCAAGTAAAGGGAATTGTAACGAGAACGATTTGAAGTAAAAACGTGTGTTGAGTTAGAATTGTTTGTAGTCCGAGTTGATGGGGTATTGATTTATTGTATTGCCTGCACATAACAGGAACTAATGGACGCTACTGAAGGAATCAAACTCGTAGCTAAATTCTGGGTTGACTCTATTTAGATCGGCATCGCGCTAAAAAGAAGATTGAAAGGAGTGAATGGCGGAGAGAGAAGAATGAAATGTCCCGACCTCAAGTAACATGGAAACAGGGCAGGCAGAAGAAGATCATTATGTTTATTGGTCATCTACTCACACTCATGGCACTACTCGTAAGAATAAACGAAATGGCAGAGCAAAAGGTTAAGAAGACAACGCAACAGTTTTTGATGATGATAAAAACAAACCCAAATATAGACTAGCAAAACTATTACCCAACACTAATAATCGTACCTACACGTAGAAAATCTCTAACCTCCACAAAAGTGCAATCACTCAGAAAAAACCTAAAATACAAAAAAAAAAAAAATAGTTAGCCAAAAAGTCAGTCACGTCCACAAAACTGTGTTTGTATGTCATTTCATTAACAAAATATTATAGACTGTTGCAGGTATCCGTGCATATAAATTACACACCTTGGATTGTGTCACAAAACTACTTAAAAACACTATAATTTTGGTGATAACCTTGCTAGTATAATGGCGAAAGATTATAATATTAGAACGAATGGACTAAATAAATTGAAGAAAAAAATTTGTTAGCAATGTTCTTTTAAAGATTTGGGAAAGAATGGTAAAAGGATTGGTGATACCAATATTATAGAATGTGAAGCGAATGCTACTGCTAAATCAGTTAAAATACCAATTTAGTGAGTTATTAAGGCACTTACAGAAGGAGTGGCACAAATACTCAAAGAATTAACTAAGACTAATGATTCCAATCTTTAATCAAAAGCCCATTACGTAACCATTACAATTAAAGATCTAAATCGCCAATATATTTAAATTAATTGAAACTTTAATACAATTAAAATTATACAAGATTCCAATTAGTTAGATACAATGTTACTGGCGCCGTAATAAAAATTACCCTTCATAAGAGCGTAATAAATTATTGACAGCTGGTTTAGAATTCACAAGGGAGCTTACATCTTATTGCGTTTGAAATAAAGGTTATAATTGTATGAATTGAAATGTCTCCTTGATACTCTTAAGCCCGCGTGGGTGCTTAAAAGCCTCATACAGTGACATATTTAGCAATAGTATACGCAATCTGTGGAATAATGAACGTTACACAATTCAGATATCGTTGGTAACTTCATAATTTGAATTGTGTATACAAAGGCTCTTCTATTCTCAGAAAGGATGGAACATGCATGAAAGTAAATTGTGTGGGCAAAACTGTAGTTTGTTGTAGGAACATAGCTGTGTACTAGCTAGAAGCTTCGTGAAGCATTGTAATAACAGTACAATTTGTGTGAGATCATCGTAAAAGTTCAAAGCCTGGAAATACGAACGCTCACGAGCACTCTTTGACATATAAAACCCCATAAACCGATCCAGCTAACTACGCCTCTCTAAACTCCAAATTAAATATCATCACACATCGACTTTCCAATTGATTTCGTCTCAAGCCTCGAATAAAACCGAATCTCGAAATCTCCCAGAATCTCTCAATTTTTACGAGAACGAAATCCTTCTTTAATATCCAATCTATACACAGTTTAATAAACGATAAACCGAACTGCAGAACCATAAAAAGCTTGGAACGTAAAAAGGAGAAAGAGGCGCAACAAAACTTTTCTACAGGCATCGAGACTAGGGAGTTAATAAAAATCGTGCCCAAATGACTACGGTAAAGTTTGACGTAAACATACCAGTACTGGGTGGAATTGGCGAAATTCAGCAATGATTTAAGGTTTCGTTGCTGCGAGTTCGGGTTTGTTAGTGTTTACAATTCTTGGCTTGACTCTGGATACTTTAGTACCTACTGGTGAAAACGCTGCATTTAAAAATATTGGCCCTGATATATTTGCTTTTAACGTTTATATATATATTTTTAAGGAAGATTCTTGAACATCAGCTTTATCCCCCGAAATGAGTTTGCAATCTGCCAAATGAAGTACCCTGACTTTAACAGCATTATCAGAAAAAAATAACCTTCCTTCTAAACTTTAAAAGGAAGCCACCCTTTCTAAACAAGAAAAGCGAAAAGTAATTTGTCAAGTAAATCCTCAACGTTCGGAGGGAAAGGATATCAAGCTGATATCTGATTAATGACTCCATAAATGATTAATAGGCGATTCCGACCAAATTAAATGTGACATCCGGATACTGAGGAAGGCTTAGGGAAATTGACTATTCAGTATCTTAGATGAAAAAATTTCGCGGTCTTATTTGCACATTTATAATGAATGTTTCAATTTCTTTTCTATAAGTCGGAACTTTCATGTCTTTTATATTCTCTATTCCAAGTTGCATTTCAAAAGCAACTTAAGAAACTATATATCTTGCCTAATCTAGCCGTACTAAAATTGACTTTGCTAAGTCAAACACGTATCTTAACGACTCGTCCTTGGCAGGGCAAACAGAAACCAAAGGCCACGTAACTTCCTCCATTTTAACTAATCAGTTCACATCTAGCCTCTATCCATTCGACCTTAAAAATAGCGAGATGTTTATATATAGCAGGATTTCCTCTATTTTATAAAAAGTTTCCTTAATTCCTTTTTGTATTTGGTTGTACAAGATAATTCGTTGTTCGAACAATCGGGCAATCAAATCGTTATCGTCGAGCAACATTAAGCAGGGGTTCCCATCGTTGTTTCTATTTTATTTCCGTGAATTAGGTTGTCTACTCCTTTTGATAATAACGGTCTTAATAATCGGATGCTCATCGTAATGGCTTTGTGAAGTATCTAGATAGGGTTGCAGTCTGAAGGTGATTTTATTTTAGCATCCACTGTTCCCTCTTTATCTTTTTCGTTTTAAAAGAGCTTTTGCTATTGAAACGATAAATGTAAATAGGTATTTAAAGTTACAGATATTCTCCTGGAATTGTTTTTGTTTCAAGAATTTCATCAAGCTTTTCTTTTCTTTCCACAACATCATCAGTTCCCCCATATCAATCAAACGAATTAATTCGAATTACAAGTACAAACCATTGTTCCGAAATTAACACTCACTTACCAAATTACATAATCCTTTACAGAATCAAAGTTAACAACAGAGACTGACGCCCCTCCAGAAATTATAACAATTTTTTTACCATTATCAAAAAACAAAAGCACAGCCACAGTTGAAGGGGGAAAGCGGGCGTCCAACGTCCAAGTCCCCTTCGCGTCAATTACCGTGATTAATGAAGCCCTCGAATATTGAAACGTTTATTCGACCGACGCCAAAAGTATTATATTACTTTTAGAAGCATTGTATCAACTTTTAATAAAGTCGCTTCTGGAATTATTCATTTTGAGCTACGAATATTGCGTTAATTAAACAATTTTTCAATACTTCAAGTTTCTCCCACGGTGGGCTCAAGAAAAGGGTTATTAAATTAATTTGTGTAAAGGCCACGTTATTTAGTTTCAGTTTTTGACCTCCTATTATTACATAAAAATGGGATCCTGCCGTTTTGCCGAAAAGATTTTGCCAAATTTTCATTACCCAAACAAATTTTAGCAACCTTTTTTTATACCAATGTAATATTTGGAATAATTTTAGTACGCACATTTTCATTTGGTCAAATGTTTACTCGGCAGAATATTACTTGGGATAATGTCATTAAGGCATTTGGTCTTTAATCAAATGATTTATTACAGCAAACAATCTTTACACAATGAACATTTAGTAAAATTTTCGCTGTGAAAAAAAAAACACAAAAATATTTTTTTTTTGGGAATTAAGTATATAATTAAAAATGGGGAATTATAAAACGAGCGAATTAAAAAAAACTTAGCGACTGACTCCGTCGACATAGGATGCAAGAGCGAGCGAAGGGCACCCCGAGGTTAGGTTTGGTTAGGTTACTTTAAACCCTTTACACAGAAATAGGGGCCCCGCGAAGCGGGGCTCCGTCGACATAGGATGCAAGAGCGAGCGAAGGGCACCCCGAGGTTAGGTTTGGTTAGGTTACTTTAAACCCTTTACACAGAAATAGGGGCCCCGCGAAGCGGGGCTCCGTCGACATAGGATGCAAGAGCGAGCGAAGGGCACCCCGAGGTTAGGTTTGGTTAGGTTACTTTAAACCCTTTACACAGGAATAGGGGCCCCGCGAAGCGGGGCTCCGTCGACATAGGATGCAAGAGCGAGGGAAGGGCACCCCGAGGTTAGGTTTGAAAAATATGTTATACCAACTGAAATATTTGACTAGATAAAAAATGGTAAAAGTACTAGTTGGTGAACAAGTTATTGTTCAAACGTTCACTTGCCAAACATAGGTTTTCGTAACAATTATTTGTAAAGAGATTTTTTGGTAAGTAATAATTTGGCAAATGAAATTATGCGAAAATTTGTTTGGGAAGTGATAATTTGGCAATTTCTTTTCGGTAAAACAAGGGAGACCCCATAAAAATACCTTAAGCTCCATAGAATCATGTGAAGCTAAAATTTATTGACTTATAATTGACTTAATCAGAACAAAATCCATGAACAACAATTACAGAATTTAAAATTTGAAACCACATCTAACAGTCCATATATCATAATCAATCACAAACCTCAAACAACATTTGATGAAGGCACCTAATACCAGTTCAAATAAATAATTTAAAAATTCAAAATCCGCATAGAAACCCAGCGATTATATTGGCGGTCACAATGTCAACGGAATACCAGCATGTCCCCTTGTATCGAGTGAACAAATTAAACATTTTCCGAGCTACGCGACCAGACCAGATTGAATTATGAATTCAAAATCGATTCACTGGCTCACCCGCTGCGAGTTATTTCCAAAGATTTGGATGTTTTACGACAAAGTGTAGGAATAAAACGCAGAAGGTTTCGGTTAATTTGGAGTGTTTGAAGATATTTTGAAAGGTGGTAATATATTATATGACACAGTTGAAGAACGTAATGAAATGCTAGATAAATAAATAGAAACAATTTCAGTTGAGTTGTTGGAAAACAGTCTATCAATTTTAAACCCAGACAATATCTTTATTATTCTACAAACTTTTCCTTTCTGCCTTCCAAGTATCCTCACCTCAAGCTGCATTGTTCGTGTACATTAACATAGAAAGCTACATCCGTATTTAAAAGAAAATTACTCATCAAAATTTCGTCCAATCCACCTGGTTTTCCCCAAGCCGTCAGATTTTCATCAAAATAAATATCACGTACTCACTTGGCACAGTAACGTTACTGCATGTCATATTATAATAGCAACAGATTCATGACTGATGGTGAGTTTTCGAGAAATATAACGATTTGTGGAAGAATAATTCAATCAAGGCATTCGATTTCATCATGATTTTCATGATTTCATAGTCAATTTTCCACTTATACAAGTTATTTTCCAATCTTTGATGTATTACTGGTATAACTTGGATTGTTCAAGTTACGAAGCCTTTTTCTGAACTCAATTTAGGTTCTGCGAAAGTTTTGGAATGACATATTTTTATGGTTTCAGTTTGTTGTGTAAGTTGTTATTTATGGATTTAATCAATATAATCTTACATAGTAGTGTTACTGTTTTACATAATTATGCTTTTTCGTATTGTTAAACAAGATATCATTTACAATAATTTCCACTAAATTAACTTTGGGTACAAAAATTCGAAGTCAAATTTAATTTTGTAGAAACACTTTGTACAAAAATTGACACAAGATACAAGGAGAAGTGCCCTTGCGATATAAAGAAAGTTTTTCAGAGCACAACAAAATTAAGTTAGTGTAAGCGAAGTGGGAAAACATCAATTGTCGTCCACTTAAAGTGTTCGCAAAGGCAATTGTCTCATGATATCGGGAGGCTGCCAGGAAAAATAGTCACTTTAGAGGAGCAACTGTTTTTTTCCCCTAGTTGGCAACATCCAGACATTTTTATAGCGACATTTAACCGCAATCAAGTGGATCATTAGCCTGTAAAGGCCTGCCAAATATCTTTGCTTCGCCTCCGCTGTTTTCTCACCCTTTTGCGTGAAAGATGCTGTAACACACACCTTTTTTGGACGAATCCCGCTCGGCCATTGCCAAGTTCTGGCAGATTTTTTGTAGGACATTACGTCGGCAATTCCCTGCGGTCGGCTACAGCTGTTTTTCGTACGAAACTACGCGGTTTGGAAGCCGAATTTAAAAGCCCGTATCATTTTTGGAGAAAAACAAATTGAATTATGTAAAAAGACTCGTACCCGAAAAGTCAAATGCAAAACTGGAAGGGAATCACTCTGGAACGAGCGCCAGGCGGGCCGAAACGAAAAAAAAAAAACAAAACATCAATTTTAATGAGTCGAAAACCCAAGAATTTTCTCTTACATTTAGAGAGCAATATTTTTTCTACAACATTTAATCAGAGTAAGAAGTGAAATGGTAATTTTTGTGGACCGCTCGATGTAAATTTTATGCAAGAATTCGCTCGGCGCTCCCCTCTCGCTAAAAGGGGAAGGATTTTTGCAGCGGACAGAAAATTTTGCTTAGCCAAGTGAAATTTTAACTGCTACGACAGAGACAGCTATGGAAATGCGAATACTTAATGCTAACTTACTTCCCGCTGGTTCATTATACTTCATAATTTTTGAGCGAAAAAATGTGATCTAAAGGGTTCCGATGGTCCTGTTTTTTACTCGAGTTGTTTTGAATATTGAAATATTGATTTGCGTATCTAAGTATCTACTAGAGCTGAACGATTTAGTTTTATTTATAGAAGTAGTTTTATTACAAGCTTAGAAGTAGGCCAACTTGAAGTACTGCATTAATTCAGTATGAATAAGTTGACCGGGCTACTTGTTAATGTTATTTACATTATTTCTGGCAAAACAACGTCTTTTTCGTATATAAATAACATTTAGATATTTATTGCAAATGCGCGAAGTAAATACGTTTGCAAGCATTAAAACTTTTCGAACAACAAATCTCGAAGAGCCCAAAGTTGTTGAGATCAGAAACATTCAAAAACCTATTTAAATTTTGAGAGCAGGCTCAAGCATCAGATAACTACACAAGAAAAACACTCTAAACTTTAACAATAATTTCAATGATCCTCCAATACAACAGCCCTCCAAGTTACACTCAATTCCATCAAATTATAACTTGTACAAGACAATCTAACTCTTTGAAGTAACGAAATCTACTTTTTGTTTTGAAATCGTAACAAATTAATAACTGAACAATTTCATTTAGGGGTAGTGTCCAAAAATTTTTGAGTTAAAGGTTCGAATGATTTAATTCAACTTCTTACACTGAATTAATGAATCCTGTCCCAATTTGAAGTCTGTTCTAAACTTTGGAAGTCGACTTTTGTTTGTTTCAATTTGTTGGCCGCGATGGAAATTCAATGGGGTTCCGTAAAAATAAACAAAAGGTGTCTTATTTCATTTTGCAAGTTTCTGAAGTGGTATTTAGTTCAATTGCTTTGGTGACAATGTTTGTTATCATGACTGTCCCGAACCTTTGACGAATTTTAATTTGACAAACTTTTTGTTCCTTTAGTATTATACAGGAAGATTTTTCTTTTTACAGGATGTTCTACCTATGAATATGCACAACTTTCACTATGGGACCAACTCTGAAATCATGAAAATAAAATCATCTGTTTAATACAAAAGTTCAATACCTACTTGACCAAAATGTACGAAACAGCTGATTTTTTTTCGTGATTTCAGAGTTGGTCCCATAGTGAAAGTTGTTCATATTCATAGGTAGAACATCCTGTAAAAATTTGGATGGTGATAAAAAAATCTTCCTGTATATCCTGGCATTAGATTAGTATTAAGTTTTCAGTGTTTTCGTCTGGGCCAAATTTCAAAATTAATCTGTCTTTAAACATTGAAGCTCTATTGCAAAATTGAAGTTGTATTTAACTTCCGACTCATTTCAGCCTTAATGATTAAACAACTAGTTTCCAAGCGCTTAATTAATTTTAGAAATGCAAATATCCCATTGTCCAAAACAACATCATTATTACGAATTCACCATAATCCCTGGCTGGCTAAACAGAGCTTATTAAGACCATGATTCAAACAGGAATTGAACCGCTAAAATTAAATCAACTCCATGAGTCTAGTTGCCTACGTCCACTAATTAGTACCGCAATTTATACATCAAACGGCCAACGGTGATACGGATCATCAAAACGTATCTAGCACAAAAGGAAGTCTGTTTGTATGAGTAATATGATCTGCAAAATTGTTGGAGCGATTTTGATTCTGTTTGTATTCATTTCAATGGGAAAGTTGTGGAGAGGATGCGAAGGATGTGTATTGATTGTTTGGTGTCAGATTGCTCATTATTTTGTTATTTTGTTTGGTGTTTTAGTAACTTTCCTTTCTGTAAGTGATACTGAAATCATTCATTTGGTATCAAAAGCGCTTCCAATTTCAAGACTAAAATCAGTCACCATGCTGTATTGTCATGTATGCTATTCTTCATTTTTATTTGATATTGCTTCTAAAGTTTTAAAATTCTCTCCATGATTTTAAAAACACACTTAAAAAATCTTTCCCGTAATCTTCATCAACCGATTCAGTTTACTAAGCTCGACAAAACCGGGTCAAACCACTAGTTTATGTACATATAAACACAGCATATAATAGAGACAAACGGTCTAATACAGCTGATCAGCTAAACCCGAACGTGCAACTAACAGTTAATGAGGAAGTGGCTACTTGCAGACAAATTAACATGTCACTTGAAAAGATAGGAGCAGGAAACCATAATATTTAATGTTAGACTGGATTAGTACTCGTTAGGTGAGCGTGAACTCTTGCCCTTTAAATTGAGTACTGGGAAATGTGCTGATGATGGCAAATATAATTGTTGTAGGTTGGTTTTTTGTGATGTGGCTACTGTATTATAAGGAAATTGAATATGACGTAACGATTTACTTAAGCTACTTTTGATCGCATTTAGTAACGCTGTTATTTTTACAACTAATATAACTCCAAAGATTCATATAATAATGACCATATTAATAACCTTTCAACACCTAAATATGGATACACAAAATACGAAAAAGGTAAACAAAATCCACAAAAAATCAAATCAATAACACATAATTTGGATTGTCACAGACAAAAATAAACACAGCGAAACATATCACGCGAGGTTATAATATACAGAACATGGGCATGCATTTTTGATACAAAATTCAACTATGAGCCATAAATAATATGAAATAGTTGAAATAAAAGCAGCTAGCACACGCGATACTCGTATTAATCTGGTAGCATTGAAGTGCTTTCTAACTACGGAGGGAAGTTTTTAATTACTTTGTTCCCGACGTTCCTGCTAGAAAAAAAGGGGGTTTAAAGAATGAGTCGGTGAAGAGGCAGGTTTGGGAAAGTGTTTCTGAAAAGTATCTTGTTGCATTTTATTTTTACGAAACGAAAAAGAAATAGAAGCTGACAGTCTAAGAAATGAAAAGTTATTGCTGATAAAAGTTTCACTCATATAGATTTATTCAGTATCGTTGGTGACGGTTTATATGCAAAGCATGTCCACAAACATGATGTTGTACAAGCAAATCACGTCCACAAACATTTAGGTTCAGAATATATAAATGTATGTAGGTACAGGCCTGAAAGACATTTTGTTTCTTGTATAAATCTAACTTTGGCAAAGAACATGCTACGGCTACGAGAGTCAATACTTTATAAGCATTGTATTCAATATCGTGGCAAGATACGTTTAACACAAGTATAATTTGTGCACATTAGAGAAAATGACTTTCATAAAAATATTAATGTTATTAGTCTAAAATAAAATAAAACAGCACATGTTCATGTCTGAGACCATTAATTAAAATCTCACGCGAAACTTGCAATCTTCACGTGTAAACAGCAACTAACATTCGTAAAACTAATTACCAACAACACTATAAACTAAAAACGTATCTAAAGGTTATTGTAAATCAAGCTAATGAAGTATATATCAGGGTAAACGTAAACTGTGAGCTGTTAAACGTTCCACGTTGTACCGGAACGAAGTTCAGCTAAATTTATTGTTATAGTTTTGTTAAGAAACGCAATAGCTTCTTCAGGTAAAGGCTGAGTGGCCGTTAAGGAGTCGATATAAAATACTGCATTACCCTTCTTATGTATTGCCCCGTCTTACCGTAATGCTCACGCCAATGTTGCTATTTACCTGAAAATAGAAAATATATTGTTAGATACTAGACACTTTGGCAATAAAGAGTCTATAGGTAAGACATATTGAAGCATGTATTCCTTTATGAGTATTTGTACAAGGAAACTTGATTTTAAAATCAAATAGCATATTGAAAATTAAATTGTTAAGGATGTCAAGTGATTCACAGTTTTGTGATTCAGACCGAAACCGCAGCGGGGTCAACCCTCAAGCCCAATCACTTACCTTTTCATAAGATCCGGAAATACCAGAACCTAAAACTGTCAGAACTGATAAACCGATAAATGAATAATATTTTATACTGAATCGTAAATGCGAGAAATATGTAAAGTATCATCTGTCTATTGTCTTGTGGAGGATGTAACCTATAGTAATGACGGAGAAAACTTTTTCCTATTCATTAAATTGAAGCTTGAAATTCCCAGTTTGTAGAATAATAGGCGTTTTATTTACGAATTATTACAACTCTTCAGTTTTCTTAATGATTGATTGATTGGTGATCTTAGATTCCATACCAAGTCGAGAAATAATTGGATTCTCTGTCCACCTTTTATCACGTATACTTAAACGAACATCGTCAACAATAAATTCTGGTTGAATAAAGATAAATCTCTGCCTAACTCTTTAGGGATTACAGACCTAACGGTTATATCTTCAGCCGCACCACTTAAATTTTTATTCACCCCAGTAACACAAAAGAAACATCCCAGCGACCGAAACCGCATTACCAAATATACATTTACATGAAACATGTCAAATAAACGAATGTTTTAAGCACCCAGTTAAGTTATGCTGGCTCACGTACCGCTAACCAGACGAGAAGAAATGTAACGATATAAAAGCGAGTGCCTCCCCGAAAATTTCCTTCAGTCTTGTACGATAAATCTTTTAATCCTCTTATACAATTTGATCGAGATTGCCCGGACGGTGTTTTTTCTTTTTGTTCACGGACGAATGTTTCCGATCTTAGTTTTTGTTTTGACGATAAATGTACTTTTAATGTGCATTCTGCTTGTTTTCTGGATTTGTGTATGTGCAGTTTTAAGAAGTGGTCTGACTGGATTTTCGGCGAGAATAATACCCTCATAAATTATGTGATTACTTTTGTTTTGTTTACGGTTTGAGCGCTCTGTGATTTATTGGAAAGGTCAGCTAAGCTTTAATTAAATTGAATCGGTTCATTACTTATAGATACAAGCAGATTATAATAATCCTTAATTTCTTGCTGAAATATTAATACACTTTATTAATTTATAGTCGATTCCTGGAAGCTTATTGACAGAACGCTCATTACATAAAGCTTGCAATATTGTATCTTAAGATCGCTTGCCAAAACTCGGTACCTAATTATGAATTTTATGAGGGCAGTAACTCTTTCGCAATGTCACTTAGAACCCTTAAACATTTCAGAAAGTTGCATATCTCTACCATTCTAAACAAAAAAGGAGATAGGATAATTCGTCCCCAGTCGATTATAAAAGTCAATGCAGCGGAATCAGGCCGTGTAAGCTTCACTGACGGTCTATCAGATTAAACTATGAGAGATTTGGAAGTAATGTTGCCACATATTGTATTTAAATTCGGTTGTTTTGTATAGCACTATAAAATAATGTTCTTTCTATATTTCAAGCTGATTAAACGTTACGCTTCTGGGCTAAAACAAATAGTCCATATAATTAGATAAAAAGTTACGCTTTTTTGAGACAATCATCAGCAATTATTCCGTCCCCTAGAATAAAAAAAATTCTTCAATCAACGGTTTTTACCTGGCAACACCAAAGGTATTTAAATCACATCGATCACGCCGCGACGCAGATGTTAGACAATGTTAGAAGATACTCAGCCGATAAAAAAATATAATTGATGAGGACAGGTAGTGGATTTAGGGTTGTCTGATTGAAGGGTCGTTCGGACGAGACAGCTACCAAATTCGGATTGTGTAGGGGTGGCCGCAGGAAATGGGATTGAGGGAAATAATAATAATAAACGACAAAGCGGTATTAAAGTTATCTTTGATGTAGGAACAGTTGATGTTAGGGCAAGAAAGCTTTTAACCGTGAAACCGCTCTTCCTCTCTCCTACTTATTTAAAATTTTGTGCCCAATAGGGTCTATAATTGATTGATACTCACCACCTGTACGCAAAAAAAAAAGTCATTGAATTGAAAAATACGGAAAGCAATTGCATAGCTTATACAGAAGCTTATAGAGAAGAAAGTGGGAAAGATTATGGTCTAAATCAGAACAGAGTTCTTATTCAATACATAACTCCTCCAAATAGTATAGTTATAATACGGCTCAAAAGAAGTACATAGAAATCGTGATCCAAAAAATATTTGAGATACAATAAACACAGGTAAGACAACCCATTTATTCATAACTCATATCTGGACAGATCTATATACAAAAATTTGTCTTCAAAAGTAAGTAGACGCATTCGAAGCAACCCTATCCCATCAGATACAAAGGACGTTTTGATGTATCGTTCTGTATCAAATATGATACGAATCACTTGTTTTACATGTCTGAGTATTACATAGATAATATTAATGTGCTGTATCTATTATGTTACGATTTACATTGAAACACAGGTTCAGTTTTCTATAAAAAAGTCTGGGAAATAATTTGCGAGCCGTCAAATCTTGATTTGTATCTAAAAGCTAAGTATAATGTATCGGTTTTTTCTTGGACTTGCACGAGACTTTGCCTCGTTGATAATGTTTAAGGCATTATTTTTTTGTACGCAGATTAACATAAAATATTGTCTGTGCAGAGTTTGAAAGTTCTAGCGTTATTTTTTCGTCTTTTGTTAAAGTTCAGTACTTAATTTCAAAAGAATTATAGTCTGGGATATTACTTAGTTAAAACTTAATTACTGACACGCTTACTTAAGTAATTACGTTAAGTTAGACGATATTATTATTAAAGTAGCTACACCTACACAAAATAGACAGCTATTATCAAATGAAACCTTTTTCCGAACACAAACAGCCTGTATCGTAAGTTTTTTTCGTCGCCCCCATGTTTCGGGACAATAAAACGCGTTCTTATCTACTCCACTATGTTTTCGTTTTAAAAACATTTTTCGTTCTTTCATGATTATTTTTTAAGCTACCGCACTACGCTTTGCCCACATCTTGCTTGCTCAAACTGTTTTCATCTTTATTTTCAATTGGATAGAGATTAGGGTTGTGTGTGGCTTGGTCTTTAAATTCTTTTGTCTTTAAACTATTGATTCTTTTTCATTTTATAGCGATTTCGAAATGAATAGATATTCAGGTTTTATTGACGACTTTTTATGGTGTGGGCCGGGATTCGAATCTCGGTTGAATTAGGGTTTTATGTGAGATCATTGTCTACGTATTTATGTATTCCGTGTAAGGACGAAATAAAAACGGCTTATGTGATTCGTTGGATAAGCAGACGGTCTAGTGGCTTTCATCTTGTCACATACATGGATCTCTATGCATCTTTCGTCTTCTAAATGGGAAAATTATGTTCTAATTTGGAATTGAAGACAGTAACATTCGGAAACCATTACGGCTCACCTTTTTTAAGAACATCTATTAAAGTTCAACGATCTAAAACCGGCCAGAACCATATTTGCACCACAGACTGTACCTAAATTAACAGAAACTATTTTTAAAATAGCCCCAGAAACAATGCCGCAAATTCAGTCCTCATTAAGCAGGTATTTGTTCAAGTGTTCAACCAAAAAACATTTCGCATTGACAACTGTGCGTTTCCGTATGCAACAGATGGGGTAGGCGGCAGTTGCAAAAGTATGGAGACAGGTGCCATCGCGACCTACAATTTGTTTCTTTTTATGACTAATAATGGAGACATGCTTAAGTATATAGCAGTGACATAGTAAATTAAGATAGAAAATGATTAAAAGACTGTTCTAGAATTTGTAAATGAAATTGATGATTTGTATAATGAATTTGATATTGATACTCGTGTTATTAATGATAATCGTTTTCTCCAACAGTTTAATGATCAAAAGTTCCATTATAAACTTTGACTCAACTCTGATGCTCCTAACATATCTCGGCCAACCAATACAGTCAAGCGTCCAGAAAATAGTATCGATCCATCCCGAGAGGTCCATCAAAATAATGTAGCGATAAAAGTAATCCTTTGACGTGTAGCCAGCATGGCGAAACTTGCGTAGGATGCAAAATATATGACCCATATTTCGACCGACAGAGTAAAGAAGCAAACTATACTATTATTATGAAACCTCATGTAGACTGAGATAAAGCAGAGGTAATACAAATTGGGAGGCCCAAAGAAATCCTATTACTTAACGTTATCAAAGAA
Organism: Amphipoea lucens; assembly: GCA_947508005.1. Taxonomy (NCBI): domain Eukaryota; kingdom Metazoa; phylum Arthropoda; class Insecta; order Lepidoptera; family Noctuidae; genus Amphipoea; species Amphipoea lucens. The sequence continues at coordinate 19,899,758 of OX382372.1, forward strand.
AACCAGCACTTAACTTTATTATGAGTCTCATAAACTTTATCTGGATTTATGTTTTTGAAGCCGAGGGAGCGGAAATTGTTGGGAGTTCGAATCCAATGGACTTGTGTGTGGTGTTGATGTAATAATTAGAATTCTGTCCAGAACGGAAAGTTAAAACTGTAGCTGACATAAGTCACGTGTGAAGTACTTGAACTCGATGTATTAATAATTCTGAAGTCCAATGTGGTTTTGATGACACAAAACCGTACAAAAAAGATTACTTTATACTTAAAGTGATTCCTTAGTAAAGGAACATCAACTAAAAACTTATATACGATGAGTAACAGGCAGCTAACACCCTGTTCATTTTCTCAAACACTCAGATAAGCTCGGAAAACAATACAAAAACTTCGTAGATAAAAACTTAATACAATAAAAGAGAATCTTGTTTATTTTGATGTCGACACCAAGTGGCTAGAAAATATTGTTAAAACAAACATTTACTTTGGTCTTGCAACCTTGCAGTTATCTACGAACAAATACTCTTGCTGTGTGCTTACGCCTCTTATCCCTTAAGGACTCAGTTAAAGACCTGGCAATGTTACTATGAGGACCATGAAGGATTGGGTTACTTCAAGTTATTTTAAAGACAGTTTTTGGTTTTGCAAAATTTTACTCCGCAAGAACTAGTTGATGTTTTTATATTTCAGGTCATTAAGAAAATCTAGGTGATGTGTAATAACTAGCCTAGAATCCAGATCAAAACTATAAAGACTAGTAGCCAAAAAGCACCGTTGAGTTCCCAAAAAACAAGATCCTAGATCAAAAAGCAGCGATGACATTTATGACCAAATACGAAACGTTATGAAGACATATCCTCATGAGAGATCTCAATTGCTATCTCTTTAAGATGTCCAAAAAAGTGGACGTAATATTTTTGCTTATATAAGTTAGTTTTTTCTGCATAGATCTGTTTAGTAGATTTGTGAGATCAGACGGACCGAAGCTTGCCTGGAAATATATGACCAAATGTTGTCAGATCTTTATGATTTATGTTGCAATAATGGTCACCATATGGAGCCATAGATTCTTTCTTTGCCTGGGAAGTATAATTCCATGTGAGCCATGGCTTTATGAAGTGCTGATTTGCACTTTATCGCGAAGCCAAGTTATGGAATTTTTTTACATAGTTTCATGCTGACACTTGTATCTTTCATCTACAGGTAAAGTTGAGTAATCCGATCCCTCAGTAAGACTGACTACATAAAAGTAAGAATCTGACACGCTCTACATATCTTTTCCATTACAAAGTAGGTAGACATTTTGTTTTAAATTCAACTAACGCTCCTTGTGCTGAAGGTCACGTTGCATCGCGCGCCGTCACTCGACGTTTATGTTTTACATCAATGCAGTAATCACATAGTTACCCGTCGATCTATATCAACCACTTGATTTAATCACTAGAGCTAATGTCTTGATAGCAGCCGCCAATAATAACTCAAGGATAATCCTATTTATTTAGGATGTTGCATTCTGTTTGGATTTGACTTTGATTGAAAGCAAACTCAATTTTAGTATATGTACGAATTATTGTAACCTCTAAATGATGCATTGTAGGTAATTTGCTAGTATCCGTTGTAGTGTGAAGGATTTTATGTTTATGCGCAAATTGAACTTGTGTTAGTATATAATAATATGTATATTTCTACATCGCTAGTAAACATAAGATCTGTTCGCAATGGTTTATGGGGTCACGTTACAGACACAAGTCTGTATGAGCTAGAGTAGTCCTCGTTGATGTTACTTAGTCATGTTCTATCTTAATCCGCAGATAAATCTTCATTACAGAAGGAAATAAAATAGCGATGTTGAAAATTGTGCCATTTGTCAGTCTTTCAAGTTGAAAACTCCTTCAATTTCAATTACTAATTCTGGAAAGATCCGAACTCCGGCCATTTTAACTATCTGATCCTATAATACTGGCTCAACCGAAACTTTATCTTCGAGCCCACCTTGATATTACAAGTGAGACCTTCGGGAGGAGCACCTTGTCCCAACGTCTCGAGATTTAACAACTTTCTGAATACTTTTTAAGTTTCTTAATTTCGAAAGTCCCCATATTTCGTGGGAATAAATTGAAATTGTTTTGTTAGGGACTGTACTGCTTGTAAATAAGCGTACTCTAGTGATATATCGCTGGACATAGTAATAAAAAAAGAAAAGAAATAGGCAATTTAATTTACTTTACTCCATTAAACTTTTTGCGTCGTAAATCGACTTACATTGCAGCCGAATGAAAATGTTGGACCATGCAACAAAAAGAAAATTTGCACCCAATAAATTTTATAGCGATACTAAACATTAAAATCATTCAGCAATCAAGTCAAGGAATGAAAAGCCCACACCTACACACGAAATTACCCACTTATCTTCACCTAAATCAGTTAAACATGGCTTATTATTGTAACGAACTATACTTAGCAAGAATTTACTAAATATATACAGCGTTATTACTCAATTAAAACATGAATTTACGATTCATAAAAGTTCACAAACTTTCTACCTGCGTGTCGCGAATGCATATATTGTTGTGGTAATGTCAGCAATAATTTCAATATGTAGGTGCAGTACAAGGAGCGACGGGAATGGCGAATTTGCTGCTTTTTTTTAATTTTTGTAATGGTTTGTGACGAGGGAAAAATATGGGACTTCGTTTCATGGCATGTATCAAGGGTGGTTTGGAGTGTTTTAATTTTGGTGCTGCTGTCAATAACTTGTCCTTGAAGGACAAGTTTTATATTATAATCGAAGGAACAAAAAATACAAAACAATGTAGCCCTACAATTAATTTGTCTTACACTATTATTTCGCTAAAATTGCAAGCCATTAATTACTGAACTTTTTTTCTTTCTCCACGACAAACGTTACACAACAACGCGAATTAATCAGCCTTCCACACATAATTATTAAGTCATTATTTACTGCTTTCTCCTTTTTTCAACTCAAATCGATACAAAAGTTCCTACCCGCTCATACATGCGCCCTAAGTGTATAGTTTAATTTATTCCTTGGCAACACGAATACTTTTATGATGGTGCAGTTGACACATGACATAATGGCGGCGGTAAAAAAGCGGTAAAAAGTGGTAAAACGGCTACCACTCGCAGGTTTTATGCGGTAAAATTAAACTTTTTTTTACATTTGAAAGCTATTATAAAAACGTAATATTACTGGTGCAAACGTATGGAAGGAAAAAAAACTTGTGAAGTCATAATTAAAAGTCTCGTTTGAATTTTAATTATTGAAGCGTAATTCTGTGAAATGTGTGAAAATAAATCACTCGTAATGAATAAAAGGCAAAATCACCTCAATAAAGCAAAAAAGGTTCACAATAAAACATTAATTTGTATAAAAAAACAAACTACAATACTTTTCCGCTCAATTTTTTGTATCTACTTTCAACATACCAACATTCACCCCTATAAAATATTCCACATACTTTTCCCCATACGTGCAAGTAGTGGGTACATTAACGAGTAAACAGATAAAAAGTCCAACACGTGTGCTTTTACAGTACCAGCCCAGTTATATCTATTCCCATAGGAGTTATCGCGTGCAGCGATACAAATCACTAATAATAACATTGTTTACGTCCGTCAGTACGTTAATGCGCCGATCTTAAACGTGCCGGATACGCAGTTAATGGCGAAAGTGTACTATAAAAAGAAATGGCTGTAATTTTTATTTTCGATCTTGTGATAGACGGTTCTACCTGGTGGAATTTCGGTCTGATATTTGTTGTCATTCTTTCATCAGCACTAACGCTGATTTATCATAAATATGTTGTTACAGAGGATTAAGTCATGATGACCGCATTTGGTAAAGGTATTGGTGAAATCATTGTTGGTTTTAGAAGAAAAGAGGATGTTTAAATGATCAATATCCTAAAGTAATCCCTTAGTAACGACACCCATGGGTCAAATTGGGTTTCCGTCTTTTCAGTTATCTACGGTAGCCAATACAAACTGCGGACCCGGTGAAAGCAGATGACGATGAAAGTAAACTGAAGTCTAAAGATACTCGTATCATCATAAGCCAGGAGGCCTTTTCATCAACTATCGAACAGCTAACGATCAGTTGTAACACACCTAAACACAGCTGCGTCAATCTATCAATCATCATCCCGTGCAAACTCTACCAGTCAATCGGGAAAATGATCGAGGTTCGACAAAAATAGACTGTCCATTTCATCCCGTGGGCTTCATTTACACAAAAGAGATTACATCTACAAAAGTACGGACACACTGATGAAACTGCCATAAATATACGTAGTGACAATTGCTACCCGTCAAACATGACATCTCCCATTTTCAAGGATGGAAGAGCACTTTGGCTTGAACTAAATTGTTGACGAGCCCTGAATTCCCGACTGAAGAGAAACTGAAATCCCGACGTGTCATCAGCTTTATTTACTCAACTAATTTAAATCTGAGAAGACCCGATGAAAACGGTCGATGAATGCTATATGTTAACAGGGAAGAGACTTTGGCACGCCACATAGTATTACTAAGACTAGCATCGTTAGTTCCAAGTGTTTACGATCCCTGCAACTAGTAATGTTATTTAATTTATTTTCTAGTCAACTACGTTCGTAAGGTCACATATAAATTGGTTGTTTAAAGAGTTAACTGCGAAGAGGTTATATTGTATGTGTTTATTTATATCATAAACAATGGCTTATCGTATAGAAGTAGGTTATTTATATGCTAAAGTCTTTGCCAATATGGATTTTCCATGCTGGTAACCCTTCATGAAAGTTATTATTTATTAAAAATCAATTGTTTCGTAAGAATTTTAATGAAGTGATGTAATTTCAGTAGCTGAAAGAATGGATTTCATTTTGACAGATGAAACTGATTACTTGTACTCGGGTTTCAAATTCGGTTTCTTAAATTGGAATTTTGCAATCGATGTCTGTTTGTAGCATTTGAAAGTTAATTACAGGGTCGAATAGTGTTAATAGATTAATTAATAGTTCACATACTTTCGAATTATTAGCATGTTTGGATGGGGCAGATAAAAAATCGGAATTATCTAAATGGCAAAAAAGATAGTTATTGCTACTTAACGCGCTGTTATTCATTTGCATTTAAGTCGAAAATATAAATTAGTGTTTAAACATCTAACGAAATCAAAATTAAAATATTTTATTTCACATAAACCTACATGGGTACCTACTTATGAAACGTCAGAAGCTAGGTGCACGGTTCCAATTGGTCGTTTCCTATGGAGAAGAGCCGGAAGGAAACTCCACGGTTACTCTTTTAAAAATAATTGGCTTTTACAATGTTTTCCGGAGGACCGATAGACCGAAGGTCCGATGGCCGGTGGAGCAGACAAATCCTGGAGTGGAGACCGCGTATCGGCAAGCGTAGGACGCCCCCTAGCTAGATGGACGGACGACCTAAAGAAGGTGGCTGGGATGGACTGGATGCGCAAGGTGGAGGACAGGGTGTTGTGGCACAGCCTGAGAGAGGCCTATGTCCAGCAGTGGACTGCCATAGGCTGAGTTGATTGAATGACAAATTATAAATATCGATATACTTCCCCAACCATACAATTCATGTACGTGCAAGTCCCATAGTTTTCTCTGCTTACTCAAACATGGTGTTAATATAATAATAATATTTAATCGAAATATTAGCATGTTTACTTTATATAACGTTACCGAGTCTAGCCCGCTATCATGGACGGACGAGATATGGTCGCGAGTGCATTGTTCAGGTTCGACTATGTTAATAGGAGGTAGCGGTTAGATCGGTGAGACATTAAAAAAAGTAAAAAAAAACAGCAATAAAAATGTTTCTAAAGTGTATTGATAACACTTGAATAATAATAACTATAACATAACATGTTTGTGTGTCTAAATATAAAAAAAAACTTCACAAAAATTCCCCACAGCTTAAACCCAATCAGTTAACAGCCAAAGAAACTAAGTTCTGTTTAGTAATCCAACTACTATGACTCAGAGTTCAGACAGTAATCATAAGTTAAACTCTATGCCTATCACAACATTTATGAAACCAGTCTAAAATTATGGAGCTGGTTATAAGAGCAAGTTTTCGCAATAATCCTAGATTTAGTTAGACGAATGCTAACCGCCAGTTAAATGTTTTATATGCATCTATAAAATCTTAATGGGACGGTTAAAATATAATTAAGGCTTAGCGGTGAAAGTGTTTCTTTTTGTGATAGTAATAAATTCTATATTTTGATGGAAACAATTTTCTATAAGAAAACAACTAACCTATTACCATTAAAGTTAAAGTCTAACATTGATTTTAATGTTAGCCTTCCGTAAAGCGCCATTAAAAATACGATTTTAAAATTCTATCGTATCATTAATTTATTTTCCAAAATTTCTCAAATCACCCCTAATATAACCCTAAATTGCTCCTAATCCCCTACTTCGTATAACCCGCTAACCGCTGCCCACATTAACTGCAGCGCACGAAGCGCACAATATCATACACGTGGCTGTTTATTAATAAGCCCTGCGCAAACGCCGCGCGTGTAATGATGTAACTGCGTAGCTACGATTATACGGATTTTGAGCCATATTAGTCGACTGAACCCGGTTTAAGGGTAATCAGGAAGAGGAACTTGGTGTCTTAAAAAATGTAGCCAATAGTTATATAGAAAAATCTTCTAAAAGACAACGTGCATTTTACCATGACTGATGATGGGGGTCAGTGACCGCAAATATAAACACTAATAATATTACCTACACTTTCGCTCGTTAACCCTTCAAAGGCAGAAGTCGGGCTATAACAACTGGAAGGGTTATAAAGGATAGAAGTTAAACTAGCATTTTAGATGATCAGTTTCTCATGTCTTGGTCATCAAAACTCAATATTTATCACAAGCACGGTGTAAATGAACCACGTGTAAAACATTGTTGACGATTAGGAAGTTGATTGATAACGAATATTCGGTGTAAAGAGCGGCGCGTGCGGCGCGTGTTGTGATGTAACTGCGCAGCTACGCTTGTTATGGATTTTCTGCTGTATTAGTATACCGAGCACGGGTATGGGGACGGCTATGCTGCCAATTTTCGATAAAGGGTTAATCCCATAATAGAAAGACAAACATTATTTATTTATGCAAATCTTCACATAGCTTTAATAAAAGAAAACAATTTCACAATGGATAATTTGAGCATGTGCCAGTGTAATAAACAACGTAAAAAAGAACCTGTTAAAAACATAAAACCACAATTTAAAACACATAATATCACTTAAAATTCGGTGCAAACATCAAACTACTCGAAACTAACGACTTTTAACATTAACTTAATTCATATAACTCTTACCAACATTTTATCTACCGACCACAAGCTCCGTTAATCGCTTAAAGGCACAACACAGACTCTGAGATGCACAAATGCACATGTGCATAATATCAAGCAACTCATCATTTAAGAACATCGCGATAACATACGTCTTTCAGTTGACTGGCGCATGCGGGGTGCATGTGACGAACAGCTGATTCGGTTTATTTTTAGTTCAGTCATTAGTTCTGAGCAAAATATTCTCTGTTTGATGAACCCTACTGTTAAATGGGGGAATAGTGCCAAAACCGTGCAATTCTAATGTGGATAGTCAAATTAGTATTTTTTAATGAGCCAATATTTATAAACCTGCCTAACCGGTTAAATGCCGTAATTACAGGCACAATTAAAAACCATTGTGTCTCGCGTGGATCCACGTTTAAGCATACGAAAGATTAAACTATTGCCAACTTATTTAATGAAATTATATCAGATATTTTTTCCCTCAGTCTTGATAACTTTGGTAACAATTTTATCTTCCACAATACAAAAAAAAACTACTTAAGTAAGTATAACAGTCTTCCCCAAGCACTAAACCACCATAGAAAGCACCACAAACTAAACGTAGACGCCATTAGTATAAATCCTATAAACCTGACTTATGCTATCAGGAACCAATAATTCGCTATCTTGGCGAAGAATAGCTCCGAATGGTGATCTGGAGCCGTGCGGAGCTCGCCTCGTGCCAACACTCAGATTTATTAAGACGGGCCTGCTTCGGTGATTGCAATTATAGATATTTATATGGAAGTGTTCTTTAAATTGTGAGTTCACTTTTGGATACAAAAAATACCTTTTTCAGTTTTCCCCATTTTCGGAATTATTGTGACGCCAAATATGGTTTCTGGGTACCAGTAGGTACAATGCGATCAAAACATTTATAAACTCAAACTCAAACTCAAAGCATTTATTTCAATTAAACCATTACAGGCACTTTTGAATTGTCAAAAATTAAGTAGTCGGTCAGTTGGTCAGAAAGTTGAAGCTAGGTGCCCATTCCAAAGCGTAGATCTCTATGGAGAAGAACGGGCAAGAAACTCCATGGACACTCTTTTTAAATCAAGATATTACAAAATCCTGGGTACATTATTCTTGTTGCTTCTATATGTGAGAACAATGTAAAAAAACACACAAATGAAGAAACAATACAAGAAATAAGATTAAAAATAAGCCTTGGCAGTTAAGAGATGACCAGTCTCAACCGACGGCGTCCGTTCACGAACATGACGCATGGATCAGCACCATCCAGCTCAACCATTTTGTAGGGAACCGAATGATCCAACACACGCGCCACCATCAGTGAGACATTTAAGTGAGCATGACACATTCTCAACTGCCATGCTCTTTCAAGTCAACATCAAAAAATCATAATAAACGGATCCATGGTTCTTACATTTACAAAATTGAAAAAATGCTTCTAAATTATACAAAACTATAGATTGCAATTTATTTAAGAGATGAATAAAATTTGTAATACCAAACAGGAAAAGGTGTTTAGTATTGCAGCATTAACAATTAAAACATGATTGAATAAAATAAAAATAAATATTAAGATCGTAATGTCAGAAACACTAAAAAAGAAAAAGGGTAGCACCTTTTCCAAATATTGAAATTTTAACTAGTGAGCTCAAGTGCCTGTGGAGCAGGACCAGCATTTAGCCAAGCATTTTTATCTGCAATATAATCATCCAACTTATAATATGCTTGTCTACATAGTGTGCGTTTAATGCATGTTTTAAATTTCTTCTCATTTAGTTGAAGAATATCGAGTGGTATTTTATTATAACATTTTACACAGTAACCCATAAAAGAAGTTTTTACTTTAGACAATCTGAAACGCGGTTGATCTAATTTGTTCCTATTTCTTGTGTTAAAATTATGCCTGTCACTTATCTTACTAAAAAGATGTAGATTTTTTCGAACGTACATAATGTTTTCATATATATATTGACAAGGAACCGTCATGATGTTAATTTTTTTAAACAGTTCCCTTAGAGAATCACGCCTGCTGAGCTTGTATAGGTATGGCTCTGACAGCCCTCTTCTGCAGGATGAAGATAGAATCAATATCTGCAGCCCGTCCCCACAACAAAATACCGTAAGACATGATGCTATGAAAGTAACTAAAATAGACCAGTCTCGCGGTATCCACGTCTGTTAATTGGCGGATTTTCCAAACAGCGTAAGCGGCTGAACTTAGCCGCCCTGCAAGAGATGTTAAGTGCGGACCCCACTGCAGCTTTGAGTCAAGCGTAATCCCCAGGAAAACCGTATTTTCGACGAATTCAAGTATTTCCTTATTCAATACAACGTGACATTTACTGCTTGTAACATTTGGTAAAGCGAATCTAATGCATTTAGTTTTTTTTTCATTTAATACCAAATTATTTACAGTAAACCAATTATGGACCAAAAGCATATATAGAAGCTTGAACGGGCCATTAATACTATTATTTCCGAACGTACATTATTTGACGTTAAATTGACAAGTAAAACGTCACAAATATGGCGAGAGGTCACACGATAGGATTGACCTCTCACCACCCCTCATTTTGATTGGATAATACCAAGGTCTTATTCCCTCTTCGGCCAGTATTTAAACTGTCGATATTAGCCAACCGCCTCAGTAACCCAGTGTACCGAATTAAATCAATTTGCATAGAATTGCTTATTAAACAGGGATATTTCCAGAAGTCATTATCTTGTATGACTAATGTTGTGATAGTGAGTTACGCGTTAGATAAAGCTGTCATATAATCGTTATAATTAGCGCGTGTATGTGCATGCTGATTGATATGCAGCAGTATTTGTTACGTTAGTGTTTTATTGAAAAGGGGTTAACAGAGCAATTTTTATTAGGGACCATTAGAGCAATTTTGGTTAGGGGTTGTTACAGTAATTTAATAATACAATTAGGGAACAAAACTTAAATTTGATGTTTCTTAATTTTTAGTTAAAAAAATAAACACGTGCTGTTCATTAAAATGGAAAATCACTAAACAGCCAGTTCTAAAACGCTGTAATTTTCTCAAAGTGTACATTTAGAAAGCGAATATACCGGTCAAAGCGGGTAATAGCGGTAATTTCGCGTTTTGTCTAATAGTTCGCTGCATGTGTTGATGCCGCTCGCACGTGTACTTTTCTACGCGTCATGTAAATCGTAGCATTTTCTCTTGAAGCGAGTAGGTATGACCTTCATAGATAATTATAACCGTGTAATTTTCATAAATGGCGCAGTGGCGGTCCGTTCACTTTCTACGAACTGTGGGTTCCATTCCCGAAATGGGATAGAACGTTCATGATACAAACGAAACCCTGATATTATTACAGAAATTAATTTAGATATAATAACACAAACGAAGAGCGGCAACAACGCATGTGTCACTTTATATACACACAATTGTTTCTTACATTATTAATACAATAATTATTATTAAAATCCTTTAGTTTATAAGGAAAACTATAAATACATAAGATCATCAATAATTTTCTAGTCAGCTGGTCGGTTACGTAATAGGTCATAATGTATAGGTAAATTTTGCGAGTAAATACAGTTTTATTAATGGTTTAACCTAAAGCAAATGATGGAGGTCATGTTTAAAAAATATGAGTTGAACACCTACACAGACTACCCACACATTTAAATCAAGTTGGATTGTAATGAGAGGACAATTTATAATCTATTTTTTTTTTATTTATTTATATTACTGCTACTGCAAAATATATGGCATTGTATGAAAAGCTTTCCTCTGAGCAAGCATGGTTGGTAATGAATTCAAGATAGCCTTTCAACCGGCCCATGTCCAGCAGATTCCATACTTAAATAATGATAATGACCATGAAAATAAGCCCGCTATTCAAATCACAAAAAAATACTTAAATTTCCGCCTTGATATTAGACTATAACATGATGTTCTACCATAACAGTACAGCACAGTAATGCGTTTATAATTACATGTATGTAGGCTGCTTCGTGACAAGCTGTCACAATGATTACAATGGCCAGAACGCAGGCTTGCCGTGAACTTTTAAAGAAATGGCCATAAAATTGCCTATCAAAAATGAATAGTGGAATGGAGGCTGTTTTGAAGTAATCTGGCGGAAAAGTTGGAGATCATTATGCGTTAAAGTGAAATTTCCTCAATGTAATGGGATTTTGACCAAATGTGAACAATTTAATAGGATTATTCGTTCAGTCAAAGTCCACTTCATCTTAAGTAAAAGTAAGTTACTAAAAAAATGCATTGTATACGTTAAGGTCGATAGAAAATGATTAGATAGGAAACAGCAATTTAAATCTCTCAGTAACAAAGCAGAAGCAATTATAAAACAAGACAATTTCATCAAAGAAAACGACAAATCAAAAGAAAAAAGAACTACCAATCATAATAAGTAAAGATACAGTACAGTAAAAAGCACGTATCATAAACATTGTGAGAACAAAAAGCCTGGCTGTGTTGTACAGTAATTTTCCACGTAGTCATAATTCTACAGCACACCACAGTAACGGGGCTAGCATCTCCCATACACATGGGAAACATGGCTAACGTGGTTGTTAAACACACGTAATTAAATTACATGTAATTTTTGTAATCTTATGTCATTGATGCGTTTCTAGTTCATGGTTAGATGACTGCATGGCGTTGCGTTTAAGTGAGACATTAGGAGAGCTCATTAGAATCTAGCGGTATCTTGGTGTCCATTAAAAACTGTGAGCATCAGATGCCATATAAAGAATATAACCTATACAAACGTAAATGCTTTTTTGAACGCAAGGCAAATCTTCATTGTATGAATATCAACCAAATTGATAGTGCTATAAGAATAATTGCAGCATTAGATGTTTTACACATCAAACATACAAATACAGAATGCGCCAAAAAACTAGCAAATCACAAACGGATGAACACAAAATTAGTTTTCAATGGTGACCCGTTAAAATTACTTAAAATCGACGCATACGCTACTAGGAACCCAGTGCTCGTAATGACATAAATCTTAGACAAAAACGTCTAGCACTGTGTGCAGAATGAACGAATTCGTCAATGCCAATCGATTATTGTCGGTGGAAAATTACTATTTGATTTCTGGACAATGACATCTAGGAATACATTAAATAAGACATGGACGTTAAGAATAAGAATCAAATTAAAGATAGTAAAACATCTTCAAACGATGATGTATAGGTATCGATGGAGGCGAGAATCTAGAAAATTTAAAGAAGATGCTCGCTGAAAAGCAAATGAGAAGAGTTCAAAAGGAAAGTGGCCTAGCTATAGACCAGGAAACTGAAGAATAAAACACCACCTTCCCAACAAAGGACTGCAAACTCAATAACATTATATTAACTTTTGTAACGAAACAATCTTCTAAACATATCCTCAACTTTGAAAGGAACAAATATCAATTTATATAATAGAGTGCTCAGACGAATCACTTTACGTTTGTTGGTCTGTAAATATATAAGAATCTCGGGTATGAGATAAAAAGGGAAACCTTATGTTTCAAAATTCAATACATTCTTATCTTCCAAGATACAGAAGGCAGTGAGAGAGAAATATCTTGAGAGGCAACGAGCGTTGGCGGACAAAAGGATAAAGGGTACGTAATAAAGAAATCATAGTCATATGTGTATATGTTGAGATGACTCGCAATGGAAATGTTTACATGTCGGGCTGGGGGTGAAATGTAAAAGGTAGAAGCAGTGGGGAATGTGTGTGTTTGCCAGAACTCGTAAAAATTCTGACGGTAATTGGATAAGTTGGGAAGAATGAAATGATACTGACTGAAGTATTATTGAACTATTGCCTTTTAAATATCTACTATAAAGTAGATATTTAAATTTAATATTTGTATTTTTTTAAAGAAATAGAAATCAATTATTTGCTTATAAAAGCAAATAATTGATTTCTATTTCTTTTTCTAATGTACCCTTGTACTTGGCTCAGAATCATTTTAGCTAAGTTAAAGTAAAATGATAAAATTAGGAAGTTATGAAACAAAGTTTTAAATAATAAAAAGTTGTATTAGAAATCTCATCCAATTTACAACCACTGATTTAGTTATAGAAAGTTGTTCTAAAATAGGCCGCATTATCCTCAACGATTTAATGAAAATTGTATCACAATTCAAACAATGGTACAAAGCGTTTCAATAAAGTACTTCGTCGCCAGGAATCCTGTTAATCCCAAACTGGAAGCCGTAGAGAACACACAAATTAACAATACAGAAAACTGAATTATTCCTTTCCAGCGATTCTCTAATTAAACTTGAAATTAGTTACTCTCTTCTTTGGGGCCTAACCAGATGGACAGTGTCTTTCTTCCAGTTAATTCTAACTTTGGGTTGTAAGATCAAAGGTACCTATTAAGTTTAGTGCGCTCCGAAAAGGCCTCTTTTCTTTACCCCTGTACCAACTTTTCTTATTCGGAGAGCTGGTTCGGAAATGGGAGACATTACCGAGTCAATAGAGGCCGGTACGAACCGAACAGTCAATAAGATCCTCGCTTTTGAGCCGATCTCGTTTCAGCTAACTTCTAGCTTACGACGTGATTGGAATCCGTAATACAACATTTTGCAAACTATTTCCACTGATTGCGTCAGTTTAATCAACTGTTATCATTACATCCGTAATCTCCAACTTCTATGCTTAACCACAAGACTGTACTTTGCATCTGTTCGTATTAATATTTAAATAAATTCCGTAATTTATTTCTGAATATATTACTGCGTTACATTTCCATGTCAATTGCTACAGCCGATAATAAGACGCAAGTAGATACAGTAAGTAAATGTCTTTCCAATTTTGTACAAATAAATATACATGAGTGTATCAATGAATAAATAACGCAAGAGGCATGTTGGGGTCCAATAAAATGGCGTTCTGTGTCTACTAAATAAGTAACAAGACGGCGCCATTTACCGAAATGTGATCTCGGAGGTAAGGATCCATCCAGGTGACTAAAACGTTGTTACACTAAACATGTCCGGTCAGGGTCCCTAAAATGTTACGCTAAACATCTGACACGAATCTCGAGGTATTCCCAAAGCAATTACAGCAAGTAGCGGTAATGGTCCATTCGGGGATGCTGGATCACAATTCACTGACCCCGTCCCAAATTCGTATGTTCGGTAAACCTAGCTACGAGTTTTAATAAAGGAAAATTCCTGTATACGAAAAAACGGATGAAAAACTTGTAAGCTAAGTTGAATCAGGTGGCTTAAGGGCTGGGTACAAACAAGTTCGGTGCCGAAAAAGAATAAACGAAAAAAGTATGTGAGGGATTAAAGTTGAGTTTAGTTGTTAAGATTGGGACTAAATGAAATTAGTTGTTGTGTAGTCTAGTGACTGAAGGTCGACTTTCGAATTAGAACACGAACTCTATTTGCTTCTTTTGGGTGTTTGTAATTAACCGTGGCAAATTGATCTAATTAACTTTGTTATTGTCATTAAGACAGTGAAATAAGTTATTATTCTAGTCTGTATTCCGTGGCTGTGTATGTGTTTGTATTGAAAAATCGAATAAAGGAACTGCACAAAACTAAATCGCATACCAAATTCATATCACACAATTCTTTACGGCGAAGTTGTGCATAGGTCCCGGGAGGCGATGCTGTGCCATCCCAGGGAAACTCTGGCAGTCTGACGCGGCCCGATGCATCAGCTGCATGTCGTAAAACCAATGCCAGATGCTCCCAATCAAGTCTAGGGTTGAGAGTGGATTGAAAGAAACTATTTCATGCATTTTGAATCCTATTTCCTGCATTTATTTATTTTTAATGTTGATAAATTGCAGATGGTTTGTTTTCAATTAGGTACATACCAGACAGAAAAAACATTTGTAAGGTGAGAATAATAGTTCATTGAGAGAAACAAACACGTGTATGCAATATAAATGTAATAGTTAAGAGCACATACTTAAAATGTACAAAACAAATAAATCTATTCGAAAACAAAAGGCCACTCAAACTTGATGAAGCAACTCTTATCAAAGTTAAAAATAACAAAGCCATATTTAAATCACACTTGAAATACAACAAACAGCCCTGGACCGCAGATGTAAGTCCAAACTGTACTACATTGTAGTTTACGGAACTTTTTATTTACAACAAACAAACTGAAGTTTTCGACCGAAGTAAATGTTTGAATTTATCGCTCACATGCGCTTATAAAAACTATGTAGCAACAGCTATATTGCCAAGTGTTCTCAAGTGCCCAAATCCCGTGTGTTTTTAGTCCGTTTGGTAATATTAATAGTACTTTTATAGCCTCTGCGATATTATTACGTACTTTTACTAGATTATGCTTTTTATGAACGCCCGGTAAAATATTATGGGAATTTGTGATGCTAATGGTCGGAATAAAAATAAAATGTAAGTTAGTTGGTCTGTAATTTGAAACAGGTTTTATTCATTGATTATAGTATTAAAAAAATGAACATAGTTTTAAGTGCACATTAGATTGTTTACGGATTCTACCATGGTAGAATTAAGATTTTCTCTTTTTTCCATTCTACCATTGCTCTTCTTGAAGAGCATATCACTGAAGATCGAAAACACTTGAAATATATAGAACTGAGAGTACAAACAGGCCAACCAGATTTCAGCTCATTAAAATTCCACCCAAAACTTCAAGAAAACTTCTCCATCCAAATTGCATATACCATAAACGCACTAGGAACTAACACTATTAGTCGCAAGCCCCTCGAGACGAGTCGAACGCTGAAACAGAATGCATCTAAAGAACATTGTTTGCTCACTAGAGCGTCCCGAGCCCCGTCCAATCCTCTGAGAGTTGGCACCAGAACAAATATTGGTCGTGTATTAGAGAACATGGCTGTAACAAGTCACTTCTTAGCTTGGCTTGACTTTTTTCGTTTTAAACCGGTTTGTGATACCCTTGATTTAAAGATAAAGGTTTCTTGTTGGTTTGAGGATTCGCCTTTTTCTTTTTGTGGTGACGACGGAGAAAAAGCTGGCTGGTTACATTTAGTTGAATAATGTAGACACTAGAACAGAAACATATGCA
This sequence comes from Amphipoea lucens, assembly GCA_947508005.1. Classification (NCBI taxonomy): domain Eukaryota; kingdom Metazoa; phylum Arthropoda; class Insecta; order Lepidoptera; family Noctuidae; genus Amphipoea; species Amphipoea lucens. The sequence continues at coordinate 19,916,155 of OX382372.1, forward strand.
TAGATTATAGAACACTATATATCAGCTGTTTATAATTCCTTGCAGGTCGAATGCCAAACGATTAAGCCTAATGCGGATTCAAGTAACGCATTGGCACTAATTGTGACTTCTGTTTAACCCATCAAGGATTATAAGTGGCTTATGCACGTGTTTAGAAATAGTATGCCAAGTGCAAAATTATATCAACCTTGAGCTTACGAACTTTGAATAAACATCGTTCTTTATTTGGTCAACTTAGATCCTATCGTTTACAATATTGAAAGCGTTATCGTCAGCTATACCTTTTCAATCGCAACAAGAAACCTACGTCGCAATATCCGACCGTTCAAGCTTAATTTGTTTTCACTAACCGCTCTTACAGCTCCGACTCCCCTTAAAAAATAAAAAGCGTGAAGTCACCTTCACATAAAATTCCCTTTTCCGTCCGTCTATTTGCAATTTTATCTGCCATCTAAAGGGGAGGTTGTAAAAAAGTTTCAATGAAAACGGTCGACTCGCTGCCATATTTCGTTCAGCTTTCTTCATAAATCGTCAGCATTGAATCTCATCTACATATCTCGGAGATTGTCTGAATGTAGATTCGGTTTGTCGCGACCTTTCGGGTTCCGTAGGATGAAAGGTGAGACTGACTTCTGACTAATCTATCTGTCTGAAGTAGGAGTTAATGCAAAACATTTCTGGATATACATAGTTGGGAAATTTTGCACCTGCTATGTAAGATAAAAAGATTTGTGTCCTTTGATGATTCTAAATATAGCCTCCAACGAGTCTAGACATAAGAAGCTGCTTCTGATTGAGTTTCGAAAGCTGCTTTTTATATTTTAATATTTCTGATGATTATGCCGTACGTATTATTATTAGATTAAACGTGGGGTGGGCTAAGCTAATGAACCCAACATGAACCCTATTATATCACTTTGCAATCAAAACTGATTCGAAAATTGAGCAAATTTTTATACAGCTGCCCAATCTGAATTCATTTTCTCTCCCATTTTTCATCACACCCTAACCTTTGACATTAATGTTCTTTGTAGGTATTTCAATTTATTCACAAGGATTAGATGTTTTTAACAATGGATTTAACGTTAAATATTTAATTGCTTCGCTCGTTACAGAGATCGTAAAATATATGTCTGAGGCATCAATTAGAGAACAGTGTTAGCACTTGAATGTGTAATTAAGTGCCAAGGCATCGTTATTGGGAATCCAGTTAAATATGTTTTTTGATTGGATTCAACTCGTTTTTTGGAGATATCTATGTATTTTGTTTTGGATGATTTAAAAGTAAAAGTTACCAGAGTTTTTTTTCTTGCCATTGTAATCTTATCTTCTTCTAAACCGAAAACTTATAAAAGAAACACGCATACTTTATCCCACTCTTCAGCATTCCGTTTCTCATCTTCTTTAACATTTTCATTTCATCCTTCGTCTTCGTCTCAATCACTTTACGCAGTGAATTAAAACTCCTCAGTAGTTCTTGTCGGAATATTATTATGTTGTTCGTCGAGAACCTCACCCTAGCCATATCGGGAGTGCCTCGAGGCACACCGGTCACATTTGAACAGCTCGCCTCGAATATTTTTAAGTTCAAGGCCACAGAATTGTATACAAGTTTTGCTTCGGCTTCCTTGTGCCGGCTTCCACATCAAAGCACATTCAACTCTGTATTGACTGCTCTAAGGTTGGTTTTTCCTTGAGAGCCAGTTGCAGTTTTTTGTGCATGTTTTTTTCTTGTTCTTGATTTAGTTCAGTAGATCGTGTAGTTTTGATGGTGGAACGGAGTAGGGTGACAACTGGTAGACCAGCTTTGGGTCTAATAAACATCTTAGTTTACGATTCTTTTAATTCAGTTTCTTTTGAGTTTCAAAGGGTCTTTCTTTTCAGAAGTTTTGCAAGAGGCAGTTTTGTTACTTTGGTGTGAAAATATGTACCTACCTACCTAACTAAATGTAGTGTCAGCCGTTTGTTGTTATTCCAAGTTAAGCTTAGTCATATTATTATTACGAACTAGTTTAGTATAATCATCGATGAAATAATAATTACCTAGAATATTAATGAAGTGCCAGTCAGTAGCTAATAATTGGCATGTAAGTCAACTTGTTATGTCTAGTCTACCGAAATTATGTCTTCTCCCAAACTAACTACCATTATGGAAGTATATTCAGACTATATTTATCACTTAACTTAAACAAGTAACTACACAACTTAAATCTCACATCCGCATGGCTAAGCCCAAGATTTAGTGAAACAAACCACTTAGATAAACACGCGTGCGCTCATAATTCTTCCGGACGCGTCACCCAGCGGATGTTTTCTAGTGATACTGATTCGATTCTTACTTATCTGCATTTTATGACATCATCTCGTGTTGTCCGGGTAGAAATAGGCCAATCCTGCCTTGAGAGGTGGCTGACAGAATTATCAGGTGTATCAAGACGGATATTGAGTTCATCAAACGCATTTAATATTTGTTTTTCTTTTGTTTTTACTTTTGGAGTTTTCTATCTGCTAAACGAAATCTGTGTGATTGTCATTTGTTTTGTAGGTGTTCCTATGGTTTATGGAAAAACATACAAAGGTACGTTGCATTAAGTAGCCCATCTAATCAGTTTGTCATCAAAAGGCATTTGCGTCTAACTGACAGTTAGTGGAAGCTATATTACCTCATGAAACAATAAAGTAAGCACATGATAATAACGCTAGTTTATTATTGAAATAACTATAACTAATACCAATAGAACGCACTAACACCTACGTGCCAAGTCATTACTATCGTACGTTTCGTAAGCCGTGTACATAACCCCTAATGTTCATTTAATACCAGCTGATTAGTTCATAGAAACCTGAACAAAAACTGCACAAAAAGTGAAGTTATGAGTTCATCTTAGTTATTAGTTTAACGACTCAATATTAGAGCAAGAACTTGTGAAAATCATGTCATCATGTTTTATTATCATGTCACTTGATTAAAGGTGAAAATTATACTTAAATTGTAATTAATTATGCCGCGTTTGAGTAAAAAAACGGCTTTACCATCGTGTGTAAGATTTTGATCTGGATGTAGGTAATATATTATACAGTACTGATATTTTAATATGAAAAAAAAAACTAGTTATAAGAAAAAAAATATGATAAGTACCTATCATACTTTCTTGCAAATGGAGCGCAGAATACTAGGCGTTAAATTAACGGATCATGATCGAAGCACAATACAGCGTTCTAAAACAAAGATAGTTGACGTGGCTGAAAAGGTTGCTCAACTTAAATGGGACTGGGCAGGACATGTCTTCCGTGTGCCGGACAAACAGTGGGCCAAAATAGGGCAGAATTGGTGCCCTGAGACAGTGAGGCGAGGTCGCGGCAGACCACGTAGGAGATGGCGGGACGAGCTGGATAGGTTCCGTCAAAATTGGAGGGAGGACGCGCGGGCTCGCGAAAAATGGAAGGAGTGGAGGGAGGCCTTTGCCCAGGAGTGGGGCAGCTTAGGCAAGTTAAAAAAAAAGCTTTCTTTGGTGAAAATATGGTTTTATTTTTACGTTTTGCTATTATCAGCCTGTACAATTCAAAATATCAACCCAAATAAGGAACCAAGCCCAAATAAAAACACCGAGATATAAATCTATGCATCCAAATACAGCTTCCATTAATGTATTCAAATTTAACGTACGTATCGCTTTGCATTAAAAATCTAATTCAATATTATTACAGCATACTTGTTATCGTAGATCAATAGTTAGCCAAAAATTGATCAAAGTTCACGGCCGCGTGAAGTAACTATAGTGATAAGAATCAGGTTAATTGTACAACGAGTTTGGATGTGGCCGTTGGTGTTGATAGAATCATGGATTGGTATGTTTGGTTTTGGTATAAGTAGAGAGGATGGTGGTATAATGACATCATCATCATCGTCATCATGTTGAGGTCAGTTTCCAGTTCATATGTAACTGAATACCAGTATTTTACGTGGAGCAGCTGATGGTGTTGCAATGTAACCATGATAATATTTATAAGAATAGGTCACGAAAGTTCTAACGAAGCAAACTAAGTTCCTAGAAGCCAATTATCTTTTAGCAACCTCCATAATATCTTTCCTAACTCCCACATCAGCAAAATAATTACCAGAACCATAACAACCTACAAACCGAACATTTTTCCGGAACATCGCAAAACTGTCGATCAGCAGTAATCATGTTATAACTTGTTTTTAAGAACCATCCAAGTTTCCAAGAAGATATTATTATATATCTCTCGCTTCCTGATTAGTTCGGCAAAGTGCAAGATGTTAAATATCGTTAGGTACCGTTTTTACAAGAAAACTTCGCGCTATTTATACAGAGGGGAGAGGTAGGACTTGATCTTTTACTTTAGCTTAGTTGGTGCAATTTGTAACTTCCATACCGCTATGAGTGACTTCTACGTTCTAACTTCACCTATCGGCTGAGTGAAATTGATAGCGTCTGCAAATTCAGCACTAGAATGAGTTCTTATGAAATCAAAATAACAGTCCGGTAATCCAGCAAAATCTATCAAAAAAAGCAGTAGAAAAAGTTGGAGAATATTTTTTTTTTAACTCTAGTAAAATTTTCGATGCTAAAAAATATGTAGAAAGCAAAAAAGATAATAAATTCGATACCTTTTCTTTTACAAAAGAGGTCCAGGCGAAAACAGACGCTCCTACAAATCTAGAACGTAATCCCAACTGTGTAGTATCATTATTATCAGTACCATTAACGCAACAGCTCTTTTGTTATCTACTAACACATAATTAGGACAAGTAATTTAATCACCATTAGTTGTAGTTAACACGAACATGCCTGATGTTTTAGTTTTAAATATTATATTATGTATACGTTTGAGGCTGGTTAATAACGACGCCCGAGGTAGGCTGTAGTATTTTATGGGGAATGACCTATCTCGACGTTGAGAATTGAAAAGTACTGCGGCAAACAGAGCAAGAACTCAACACCTAAGTCTTGCAATGGAATTGGATATTGGTATTAATTTGCTGGTTCAAAGACTCAAGACTGTACACGTACAAACCCGCTTGAATTTATTTAAAACCCATTCAAGTTCGAAGACAGGGTAATAAATCTACAGCGAGCCTAACCAAGCTTACACATATTTTTCCAAAGTCTCGTGCTGGATAAATACATTTGCATTTTCCCCCAATAAATTATGGCGTTCATGAAAGTCTAGTCGCCCGTTATTTCAGTTAGACCCAGAGGAATTTTGATAATTCACACGGCCAAATACGAAGCGATTAATTTAGCCAGCATTCTGCGAACTACCCGGCCGTTCCTCATAGTCACGCTACAGAAGGCATAAATCATGCGAATGCCTCGGCAGCCGATGCTGTTTTTTCAAGCTATTTTTAAGCTATTTAAATTTCAAGCCAAACGTTGAGCTTGCAAAGAGCGATTTGTTCCACGACAGCAGTTGAAATGTTTGAACGAAATTTTTTGCCTTTTTTTCCCGACTTTTGGGCCTGAAATGCGATTGCTTAAGGCAGACTTTATTGCTGACGTTTACTGCTAGTGTCGTTTTAAATTCTGTACCCACATCGTGTAAAAAAGGAGAATGGAGATATTGACTACTTTTAAAAGGAAGCGAGCAAATTGAACGTCAGTTTGGTTTGCTTCGTTTTTATACCGACGTTCTTCGAATTTACATTAGAACCATTTGTATAGTTGCAGTTTTAATAGACACTATTCTATAGTTTGAAGAAACCAGATCAGCGTAATGCTGCAGTACGTATTCAAACTCATTGATACCATAACGACCGTTCTACAAGTTGAATTCGATACAATCCAATATTCGTTCCTTTCTTAGTAGCAGGAAACCGTAAGTAATACCAGACCAGACCAGTAAGTCTGTCTAGACGCCTCAGGGTCAATGGTTGGACAATCGCACCTATAAGTTCAGAGGTCTTCCTCACTTAGACTAGACTTAAATCCAACTTAATGTATGCATGGATCTCTAAGCTCATTTCGCTCGCTCACAAGTGCTTCAAGCTGTACTTGGAAGCCTTTTAATAGAAATAACGTTGCGTTTTAGAATTGCAATTACGTTGAGAAGTGTTTCTCGGTAATACCAATCCTTTTTGCATAGCATTTTGTATTCAATTTTTTATTTAAGTTACTCTCTAACAGGTATAATTTTATTTCATTCCGGAATTTCCCAAAGGCTTCTAGTTTAAAAGTTTAACGTACAGGAAATTTGAGTTAGATACTTTTGTAAAGTAAAACACCCCAACCGGTGTCAATGCTAACTTTACGAAAAGCGGAGAGCACCTAGTGTCAACGTGCCGAGAAAACTAGATTAAAAGAGGGAAGGATTTTTCCAAGTCAATAAGTACTTAGCTAATTGTATAAAGGGGCTGTCCACAGTTTCCACGGGTTAATAGAGTAACGCGATTAGAAGTCGCCAGTGAATAGAAGAAGGAACAAAAACTTTGGAGCCAACGACCACTTACGACCTGAGTAGGGGATCAATAGTTCTGTTATTGTGATATTAGGGGCGTCTTTGGGATTATATGAGGATTAGGAACTAATTTCGGAGATGATTTGGGAATGAAGGAAATCAGATTGGATTAGTAGCCGGACTACCGCGTTGAATGTAATTAGGTTTATCATGAAAAAGTAATTGAATTTGGGTCTTCTTGTGCGAAGTCAAGTTTGACTCACAAAACAAGATTTTAAACATGATTTATATTTTCTCTGTTATCAAAACCAAGTAAAAATATTCCTTTGACTAACCTACACAAAAAAACACATGTTCATCATAAAGGGGAAATGAAGTTCGCAGTCGAGAAGTTTCTTTTTTTCGAAAGTGTCTGGGATCGAGTGTCGTCCTTTGGTTCCTCGTAAAGTTTATCGTTTTTAGAGTTCCATCGGCGTAATGACGCCGTTTTAACGTTTTGAAGGCTGTTGAATATTTAAGGCTGAAGTTCCGGGTACGGTGTTTTCGGTTTAACGGTTCGGATTAACCAGGGCTGTAAATGTGATGAAATTTCGGTTAGAGTTATGTTTGGGTTGTAATTTATGGGTCCGGAATAGGCGTGTCAGAGTTAGAAATTTTGGATTGTTGAAAGAACAAAATTAGCCTTTGTAGTAACAATTCATGAAGAGGATGAGTTTTGAAGTTTTATTTTAGACTTCACTTTATCATATGTACCTATATCCGTAAATGTTGGTATATCTACGACCTTTTAAAGCAACGCTGATAATTTGGTATCTTTATCGGTGACAAAATTAATAATAATTGCAAAAGATTAGATAGTCTTGATGTATGCAACTTCTGTACCTAAATTATAGCATTTAGTTCTCTTTGGCTGTTGATTTTTATGACCGAGGAAGAAACAACGATAGTAAAATGAGCAGCTGATACAGTTTAGGTTTTTCCCGAATTAACGTTAGAATAATATTAAAATAGATTCAGATAGAAACAGCAAATTCAAGTTTAATATTTCAATTGCTTGGTTGAATTGGTCTTGGTTCTAGGATAACTCACCGGTAAACGGGTTAGGTATATAAAACTCGCTAAAGCTGTACACCGAATGAAAATAAAAATACCCTACTTATCGCAAAAAAACTGGGAAACAAACAAACAATACCAGCGGAAAATACGAACCAAAGATATATGTGCAGCAGTTTTGTTTCTGCACCGACTTGAGCCGTCATCGCGAGCCCAAACGAATTTATAGCTATTTGCTCTTCAGACTTTCTGTTTTCATGTGGGAGTTTCGCCAGGAATCTAGTTTTGGCTTCAGGTTTTAATTTATAAGTGTCTCGTGAATTTCTGACGATGTGTAAAGTTTTAAAGACGTTGGTAATGATAGATGAAACTGGTTGTAGAATGTTCCACTTTTCTTCAAAATTTTACTAAGTCATTAAAAAAGTATTTAGTTTAAGTGCTTTTAAATAACCATTAATTTCCTTCTAAACACTATTTAATGTAGTGCTTGTTTTGACGTTTTGAATAAACCACAAAATAAAGTGTTATTATGCTCTGAAAATTAATTTCTCTCCATCCCTTCAAAACTTAACACTATTTATTATTTTACATGAAAGAGAATTTCACTCGTAATAGCGAACAATCGGCTTACTTCGACGTAGCTTAAAAATTTCAGAGAAAAGAAAATTATACCTGAAACTGAAATCCATTAACAATTCTCTAAAGGACCTAAATATTACAGTCCAAAATAGAGGGCCTGAAAACAAATTAATTTTTAAATTAGTAAACTTCTCTTCCAGACGCAAAAAAAAAGTTAATTAAAGAATTTATATTTCCACGTTCCTGTAAGCTGAGATTTAAGACCTATTTCTGTTTTTGCTGTATTAAATTGATTCTTGGAACTCATTACTAGTCTCGGGAAACTGAAACCTTATAAATCAAATGAAAGGAAATATGGAGCCAATCAAGTGCGAAGGCGTAATTTAACGACAAAAATATAACATCATCCTCTTACACGAAGAACCTTTTAAGAACCATAATTTCACCCGTATACTACTTACTCCTAACGATATCAAGTTAATTCTTCTCTATAAGGAAGCGATGCTCTAAATTGTTCCAAATAAGTATACAAATACAAATTATTGTTGCAAAAAGGCAGGTAGACTAAGAATTTTCTTAAGCAACGTGCAACTGTAATGGTGCTATTAAAAACACCCACGAGTTGCAAATTGCTAGTGGCTTTAGCACAATCAAATGTTGATTTGCTTCAGCTGCCAACACTGTTTTGTATGCGGTGTAAACTATGGTAATTAAAATTTTGGGTGGCAACTCTTCTGATTTGCTGCAAGCAATAAAGTCTATTACTGTAATACACAGAAAGGAGTATATCTATATATGTATAGTTCCACAATTTTGTATAATGGTTTATGGAGCGTTGACAAACTTAAAGTGAACGATAATGTCTTGGATATAACCAATATAGAATTAATAGCTCCAACTAGAGAAGTGAAATTATTTGAAGTTGAAGCACATCCGGAAAGGAAAATTACTCGCTCACTCAGAGAAATAGCGTGGCATTTAATACTAAGAAAAGACAAATATACAGGAAGAATTCAACAATCCAACATAGTTTCTGAATTCAAAACAGCAAATCCAATTGAAACATTTCTATGCTCCACAAATCACGTTATCAGCCCTTATTCTAGGGTAGAACTTGAAATACCGAACAAGGAGAATTCTCGAAATGCCTGCATATCGTGAGCCACAGTTGTAAGGCCAACATTATAGTGAAAAGACACGAAGTTGCCCTGCTACTTGTACGACACTTTTTCTACGAACTCAATGTAAATTGTTTCAAAGATTTCGCGTTAATGCAAATGACTACGTTAATCGCTTTTTAGTGCTTGGCGGAGTAAAGTTGTGCGAGTTTTATGCTTTAATGAAGGGGTAATGGGATACATTTGGACTGGCGAATTATATTGAGAATAGTCATGATACGTGGTTCAGAACAGGAGCTCATAGGTTTGGGATGTGTTCCCTCGAAGGACAAAATAAAGTTAAAGTATGAGACAGAGATAAGGCCTAAGGACTTTACAAGTAAAAACAATAGCAGCACAAAATTCTGATTTAGAAAGGCATTTTAGAGTGTGAAAATGAAATTTTCCGCGAACACACCAAAGTCAGGTGAAACATCACTAGAGAACGCTGAATAGCAACTGCTAAATAAAAGTACGATAGATAACCTTGTGGAACAAAACTGTTGCCGTACTCTTAGCTTCGCGTCCAACAAAAAACGTTAACAAAAAATAACACAGCCGCCAGTCCGGTCGGTCGCTTGCTACATAATGATCCAAAGCTCCGCCCTTAGTTAATTTTGCATTTTTTTGCTCACAACCAAATGTTAAATTTTAACGTCCACTTTTTTGGCCAATAAAAGCATATCGATTTCATAATTATTGCCTAGCAAAAAAATTGACGAAGATGGTTTTTTTCAGCGATTCGGTTGCGGATTTTAAGACAACTTAATTCTTCATGGGCTACCCCTTTTTTGCCCGAAGCAATTAGTCATAGACCAGACGTGTGATATCAGCTACTTATAAAAGAATCTAAACAATTGTAATTTTTTACAATATTCAATAGTCGTGATGACAGAAATGCAGGTAATTACGCGCAATCAGTACAATTAAATATTGCAATGATACTGTTTAATTGTTTCCTTATATTTCCAACGACACACGTTTGTACGTTTTATTTCCTTGTATCTGATTGGTAACGAGAGCTGCGCAAACTGAGGTTATCATGCTCGGAGAGTTAAAGTGTCGGCTCGGAGTGTATGAACTCTCGAGTCTCGAGAAAGACTCGCTCGGCCAGCGGATGACTAAAAATACATTGTTACGTGTTGACATTGAAATGTTAATGCACTCTCCGCTCGACGCATTTCATGGATACAACATGGCCTTAATATCGTATGTCTTTTTATTTTATTGATTGTTTTGACTGCTATAGCTTCATTTTGTATGATATCGTGCGAGCCGGTGTTTATAATGCGATAATGCGAAAAATTCATAAATGTGTGGCGGTGTCGTTGCTCCCGACCGTGTTTTTCGTATCGGCCGCGTCACCGTGTGTGCAGTGGATTTATCACCGTCATCAACTTGCGATAGTTTATTTTATTCATTACCGGCTCCGGAGTTTTATGAAACGTTTACATTTTAAGTGTCCATCTCATTTATTTCACGGTCGCTTAATTTATTGCAGCGTTTTCTATCGTTAATCTTGGTTTTGTGGAAATCTCTCTACGTGACTAGACGCGTTATTTCACAACAATTTTTGGTTATTCATCGCTTGCCTAATGAGTGTTGTCAACCTAGACGTTTTCAAGTTCATTCTCGTTTCAATTATAGGAGTAATCAATAAGAAGTTTCAATTGCAGCGTATGATGGACGTTTTATTTTGTCTTTCCAAGGTTTTTATAATTTATTCAAATGTGAGATTTTGTAATGTTTAGCTGTTAAAATTTCAACATTTAATTCCAAGGTTTTACATTATAGCCCATTTAAGAATTTGAAATGTGTTATAATTTTATTCAGAGTATTAGAGCTTACAATATATTTTGTAAAAATAAAGTCGGAACCGCATATTGTTTGTTTTTTATTAAGGTCCTTACGAATACATTTCCCATCTATCTCATGGATGTTGCTCTTGATTTCCTTCCAGTTCCATGAAGTTGAAAAGGAACTTTATCAACTTCAACATTTTATTTTCTTCAATAGCATTACTTTTATGTGACTTGACTATTATAATATTTGAAGTAACGTCAGTTCGAATTTAGAATGACTCCCAAACAATCGCTAACATTTAAACCGACATTTTTCCGAATATTCCTAACCATAAAATGTGCCTACATTCAATTTATCGGAACCAATTTTCCGAGTTTTAAATTTTATTCGCCGATTTAAATATCTGATTTTAAAGAGTGTAAAGTAAAGTGTGTAACTCCACGTGGGATTTTTTATAGCCCTGGCTTGCTGGATCGCATGTCTGTACATCATTACTCCTCGTTAGTAACCAGTTTAGTGAGCGAATTGAATTTCAGTGTCTCGGTAATGGCCGCGTCGGCCAATGAATGTTTATTACGATTATCTCCAAGATAATAGGGGACTAACCCTTTTCAAGCAACACACCGAAATTACAAATTGTTTAAGTTAAATGCGCCGTTTAAGGACTAGCATTTTCACACACCGACCTAGCAGAAATTTAATTAATTTAACAAATGCCTGCTCGTATGCGGTTTTGTTGTTTTGAATTGTAAAATGTGATTTATTATAAGTTGAACTTTTTTTTCCTGAAAGTATTAGTGGATAGACGGAAAAAATGTAGACAGATCCGACAATTATAAATTTATTGACCTTAATATATTTTCCGTGATGGTTACTTAAATTATACTTTTTCCTTTAGCGTTATTATTTTATTGGTGTAAGACACGTCATCTGCAATAGTATGTTTACAAAATATATCCTTTTGCCATGTGTTGACTACTTTCTGGGCGATAAAATTATATTGCGCGTTACTTTTTGTATATTTTTGCTGTGGCGTTTCAGTTATATATATATTCCTGCGTATGTCGTGGATTCGCACTTATTTTTTTAGGACTACGTGCGTAAATATTTTTGTTATTGATAGAGAATTTTAGATAAGATTTTGATGATTCGGGTTTTTATGACTTGCTTTAATTTTGTTTGCTTACATTTTTTAAGACGCAGTTCAACAATTTTATTTTTCTGATGGAAGTCAATTTATTTTTATTTTCGAATACATCATAACAATTTTTATTTAGACTAACTTTTCTGGTTAGTTTTTAAAATTAATGGGGGATTTTTTTATCTTTATTTTATTTTACACACATTATTTTTAGTTTTAATTTTATTTCCTAATCGCTTTAATATTTTGTTACGGTTTTAAATTTTATTTTTACTTTAAAAAATTTAGTTTTCTCACTTTTGTCACTTAGAAAAATGCTGTAAATGTGGACTTACCTGTGTGGCATCCGTGTATGGGGTTGATGAATTTTTGTCGACGAGCTGGGACCCGAACACGGGTACTCCACCACTCGAGGTTGGAGAGAGGGACCTCACATCCGACACTTGTTGGGGCACCATTTTTGTTTATCCAAAAAAATAAACCCCAAATAAAACTTAACACAAAAAAACACAGTTCACCTATTGCACTTAAAAACACTAAAAGACTAATTTGTTTGAGTCCAAAAAAAATCCATAAGTTTCTTAAAAAAATATTTATAACAGTCCGAAGGGGGCAACGAGGAGCCTCTGTTTGTTTCTGAACCGCAGCCTCTCGGCGGACGAAACTCCTGAGACCTCCCAGTACCTGGACACTATCCTAAAAGCTTTCTCTTCTAGAACGAGATATCTGCTACTATCTTCGTCGCCGGCGAACAGTCCAAAAGTCATAATTTTAGCGGTGTCCCGACCGCAGTTCAGTTAGCACTGCGGGGCGATCGTGTCATAATCAATCGGGAGCGACGTGTGGTGTGGGCTTTATGCGGCTACGTTCGCACTCCGCGGTGACAGAGAACCTACTGACTGAGCGGCAACGTGCTGTCAATATACCCGCGCGCTCAGCTGTTCGCCCCTGCCCCGCGCCGCGCAAGCGCCCCTCTCTCCCCCCGCGGCGCACTCTCGCGGCGGCGGCCGGCGGAAGCGCACGCTTCCTCCGCGCTTCCCGCTGCACCGGTCCGACCGGTCGTCGTTACGAGCCGTGGCCGGCTAACCGTAACCCACAGCCCACGGTGGCCGTTTTAAATGCAAATTTTAGATGTATGAACACTTATTTTGGAGTTTTACGTAAGTATGAAGTTGTGCTGGCAACTGTTTCGAGTAAAGTTTATGTTTATTAAACTTTTATGCGCAAACAGAGAGTAATAGGACAACGTTTACGTTTTAAGGCTATGGAAGTTTAAAATTAAGCCTGTTTTAATAATTATAAATCTATGTATAACTTGTTATTTTCGTTCATAGTGTTGACAGCAACAAACTAATGACCGATTACAAATCTATGTTGTTGATATGATAGTCGGCTATTAAAAGATATCAGAACTATTTTGAAGATTCGATAATGAACCAATAGTAGTAAATAGTCGAATAGACAATGTGACCTATCGTTAAAGGGTAAGCAGCAGACTGTATAAACATTATTATGAAATCTGATATGCCCTTAATATCGAAGGGAAGTAAAGGGCGAAACTCGAAAAACCAAATCTATGTAATATAAAGTTCAAAGTCCTGACTGACTGTTATATCAATGCACAGCCTAAACCGCTGGTCCTAGAGACATGAAATTTGGAGGGTGTGTTCTTTGAGAAGAGTAGGTATCCACTACGAAAGGGTTTTTCGAAATTCCACAAACATACAATGAAATTGTTTTTGGCACAAAAAGCATATTATAGTGTTACAGAATTTTTAAACGACTCATGGTGATTATTATAAATAAATAAATATAACTAACATTATAGTAATATTATGGTCATGTAGTGGTGAAGAACCTAAATAATTGAATGCTTGTTAAAGTGATGTTAATCGTCATTGTTGATAATTTGTAATCTGTAATAATTATAATTGATTCAATAATAATAAATTGTACTAAAGATATTTGCACGCCATGAGAAATGGCAGACATGTCGTGAGCCACTCTTATTTTAAGATCTTACATGCATGTATTATTTTAATTCTGTATGTATACACATGTTCGAGCAAATAAAATTTCATTCTTTCCACCATTCTTACGATAGGGTTTTTCAATGGGGGAGGGTGAAATTTCACGCGGACGATGTCGCGAGTAAAAGCTAGTAGGTAATACGTAGCCGGATTTCTGAGTTATAAAAATCAATGTAGGTCACTTTTTAAATAACTTCAATCTATCTATAGGCAAGTATTTACTCAAGTAATTAAATTTTCTCTCCAATAGTAAATATTGAATAACAATTAAAACGTAAGTAATCATTTCAAACAGCTGGTTCTCATAAAAGTAGTTTAAGGGCAAATAAGTTATCTGTGCTGAGGCTTTTCCGTTGGAAAACCCTCTAATTATTATAATTGATTTAATCTATTATACCTTCAATCCAAACCTTTTAGTTATTGCATAATATTACTATAAGTAATAGTTCCGTTATTTTATTCAGTCTTCTATTTAAAAAGCTAACAATATCAAAATAATAATATTTACAAGTATATAAAAAGGGAGGGAAAATAATCAAAGGGCATCAAAAAATTTGTCCGCATCACTGTCAATAGGAAACGTGCCCAAAAGGCTGGCAGCATTGCCACGTTGTATGGCAATGCCGATTCTTTGGCCAAAAAATAGGCCAGCCCTCTGGTCACGTGAAGAGTCGACCAACCGTTTGGCGATGTCTCGAATGTTCCGTTATTAAGTTTTTTGGAATTAAGTTTTCAAAAACTCGGAAAGTTAAAAATTATCTACTTAGGTACAACGTAAGGAACTGTTCCTGCCTTCTGAATTAGTGTCAGCTTTAACAAATGAATATTAAAATAAACAAATCATCTGCTTAACCTTTTCCCAACTATGTTGGGGTCGGCTTCCAGTCCAACCAAATGCAGCTGAGAACCAGTATTTTACATGGAGCGACTGCCTATCTGACCGGGGACTGGGTAATACGATACTCCTTGGTAAGACTGGTTGTCAGACTTTCGGACTTCTGACGACCCGTAACGACTGTCAAAGATCCACGAATGACAGCCGGACAAACTAAAATACACAAATAATAACAAAAAAAAATCTTATTTCCATTTTAACTTAACACCCAACAATTTACCCAAAGAGCGCATTGGGCACAAGAAATTATGCCCAATTTAACAAAACCCTTACCCACGGGGTAGATTCACTATAATTATGAAGCCCATTCATACCTTTAGTCAAAACTTCAAAATGAACGCAATAAAGTTACGTCAGTCAAAAATAGTGATGGTACAGAAGGTTCTTCTTGTCAAGAGCAGTTACTGCCAAAAATGAGCTCTTTAAATTCACTGATACAATAGAACTTATAACTCGTTAATAAAGCTTATTTTCCTACGAAAAAACCCCTGATGAAACTTCTTTGTTAACCTTTTACACTTAATTACTTCGTATTCCATTGAGTTGCAGGACAGCCTGAGTCACCCCCTTGAGTGGGTGTTATAATTAAGACAACATTGCCTGTTTTTACCTTTCTGTGCCCAATCAATACCATGCTATCATCAAGTCATTTGTGTATACTTGTCAATTATTCCTTACGACTCGAAGCGGCTCGCCAAAGTTCAGCAGTGGAGCCGACCGTGTGGTCCTTCTGTAGTTTTCTTTATATTGTCTTATAGCGTTGTCCCGACTACCATCTGCCGTGTGGTTACAGTTTACCCGCATCCTTCTGGGTGTGGTGACCATTATTTGGAACATTAAAAAGACGTAAAATTTTATTCTTTAAAATTAAGAATGTTTAAAAGGAAATTGTAGGTCGAGTCAAAATGAATGTTTAATTATGTTAGTTTGTAAAATTAAACTAACAAAAGCAATAAAAATATCTCAGTTAAGTGAGATATTTTTATTACTTTTTGCATTGCGAGAGTACAGTTTGTTCCCAAAACAAAAAAATGCTTTTTAAGATAATGTTTTAATTACTTATAAAGTAACTAGAGGTCACTAGTTTCTTTATTATAATTAAAACATGCCTCTGCATCGCACGGTACGGTTATTACAACTTAAAAAAACATGATGATTTATTAATTATACCTAAGTTAAATATAATTTTTTTCTACAAATAAACCTTCCAGAATAAATTCTCTAAATGATTGCGAAAACGGCATTAAAATCAGTCGCGTAGTTTAAAAGAAAAGGTTGGTCACATAGACAGAAACGAAAAGCAACTTCAAATTATAATATGTAAAGAAAAACGATAGCACATTGACAGATTTAACAAACATTTACTACGTGACTACTAATAAAATATAAAATATTTGCAAATCTGGCTTCACATGAACCCTAAGCCGACCACTTCAAAACCATTTAAAATTGACATCCTACAAAGGAAATCCATAAGCAACCGTGGTTCAAATGATACTGGTAACTTAATTCCAAGAAATTATCTTAGATGATGCAACTTCTAATAGAATTACAACATTATTTCAACTTTCTATGACACTGTTTTAAGTAGGTATAAATGGACAATATTACTTTCCATAACATACATAATATCATACCCACAATTTCGCCAGTTATGTTAAAGTCCTATGTAAAGGGGGCGAGCCTATTGCCAGCAACCGGGCACAAATCCAGACTCCGTGCTGCAGCTGAGAAATTCCAGATGAAACAACCCGATATCACTTTGCCCGACCCTGGAATCGTACCCAGGACTCAGCCAACGCGGCACGAAACATAATTAATATTCTACCTTCTAAATAGAAAACTAATTGCAAAAGGCAAATCGAACAGTTGTCTTCTTTATGTTATTAAATTAGTAAGTAACTAGTGAAATAAGTCTGTAACCTTCTTGGAAATAAATAAATTTATTATTTATTTTATTTTTTATTTATAAAATAATTAGCTTCGCCCCGCGGTTCCACCCGCATAAGTCTCGATCCCGGGGGAATATCGGGATAAAAAGTATTCTATGTCCTTTCCCGGGACTCAAACTATCTCTATACCAAATTTCATCTAAATCGGTTCAGCGGTTTAGGCGTCAAAAGGTAACATACAGACACCCAGACAGATAGACAGACAGAGTTACTTTCGAATTTATAATATTAGTATGGAATTAGTGTGGTTGGATTAACAGCGATAAATAGAACACTTTGATGCTTTTCCAAGTGCCAAGTTATCTCTCCTGCAAAATTTAATGGAAATCGGTTTGTCTATAATATTATTTTCCCTTATCTAATACCTGCAATCCTTAAAGTAATTAATATTCTGTAAGTTTTTCAAGCCTCTCAAATACACCGCAAACTCAAACTCAAACTCAAACTCAAAGCATTTATTTCAATTAAACCAATTACAGGCACTTTTGAATTGTCAAGGGGTCGGTCAGTCAGAAAGATGAAGCTAGTTGCCCATTCCAAAGCGTAGGTACCTATGGAGAAGAACGGGCAAGAAACTCCATGGACACTCTTTTAAATCAAAATAATATGGTTACAAAGTCTTGGTTACATCATTCACGTTAAAAATTATACATGTGAGAACGATGCAGAACGTTAAAAGCGTCCATAACGAAAAGATGAGAAAAAACAACAATTCAAATATTAAATTAAAATAAAATAAGCCATGGCAGCAAAGAGATGACCAGTCCCTACTGACGGCGCCCGTTCACGAACATGACGCATGTATTAGCACCATTCAGCTCAACCATTTTGAAGGGAGCTAAATGATCCAACACATGCGCCGCCATCAGCGAGACATTTGAGTGAGCATGACATACTCTCAGCCGCCAGGGCACATTCAGTCAATGAAAGACGTACCCAGTAAATGGTAGCTTTATAGTATGTACATAGTACTCAACATGTGCTATGCAATTATACAATACTAGGAGATTGAATTTATACAATGCAAAGATAGACTTACAATCTTCAGCAGCTCCAACAGCATTTTTAAGTGTTAATCAAATAGTTGTGGTTGTGGAGCAGGACCAGCATTGAGCCAGGCATTTTTATCAGCGATGTAATCCCCTAACTTATAATATGCCTGTCTGCATAGTGTGCGTTTAATACAAGACTTGAATTTTGTCTCATTCAGTTGAAGAATGTGGGGAGGTATTTTATTATAACATTTTAAACAGTACCCCATAAAAGATGAGTCTACTTTAGCTAGTCTAAATCCTGGTTGAACTAATAGGTCCCTATTTCTAGTACTATAATTATGTCTTTCACCTCTTTTACTAAAAAGATGTAAATTTTTCCTTACATACATGATATTTTCGTAGATATATTGACAAG
Organism: Amphipoea lucens; assembly: GCA_947508005.1. Classification (NCBI taxonomy): domain Eukaryota; kingdom Metazoa; phylum Arthropoda; class Insecta; order Lepidoptera; family Noctuidae; genus Amphipoea; species Amphipoea lucens. The sequence continues at coordinate 19,934,595 of OX382372.1, forward strand.
GTACCGTCATGATGTTAATTTCTTTAAACCGTTCCCTTAGAGAATCGCGCCTGCGGAGATTATAAATGGCTCTGATAGCTCTTTTCTGCAGAATAAAAATAGAATCGATGTCTGCAGCCCGTCCCCAAAGCAAAATACCGTAAGACATGATACTATGGAAGTAACTAAAATAGACCAGTCTCGCGGTATCTACATCAGTAAATTGACGGATTTTTCTCACAGCATAAGCTGCTGAACTTAGCCGTCCTGCAAGAGATGTTAAATGCGGACCCCATTGTAGCCTTGAGTCGAGCGTGATCCCTAGGAAAACAGTTCTATCGACGAATTCAAGTTTCTCTTGATTCAATATTATCTCACAATCACTACCTTTGACATTCGGTAAAGAAAATCTTATGCACTTAGTTTTTTTCCCATTTAATACTAAATTATTAGCAGTGAACCAATTTTGGACCTGCAGTAGGGCGTTATTTACGTCGTCAAAATTTGTAGCACGTCTATTTACCTTAAAAATTAAGGAAGTGTCATCAGCAAATAACACCATTTGTGGTTGATTTTTTAATAAATGGAGTAGATCATTTATATACACTAAAAAGAGGAAAGGACCCAAAATCGAGCCCTGTGGCACACCCATTTTTACAGTTAAACCGTGTGAATTGACACCATTTATTTGAACTTGCTGTTGTCTATCATTTAAGTAAGAACTAACTAAACTGAGCGCAAGTTTTCCAAGTCCGTAATGCTCAAGTTTCAAAAGCAAGGTTTCGTGATCGACGCAATCAAATGCCTTGGAGAGGTCACAAAAGATTCCTATGGCGTCTTGGGCCTCTTCCCACGCGTTAAAAATGTGTTTTAATAAGGTTACACCGGCGTCGGTCGTACAACGTCCTTTGGTAAAACCATACTGTTGATCGTGAAGGATTTTGTTCGTGTTAAAATGATTGAGCATTTGATTAAGCATTATCTTTTCAAACACCTTGCTGAAAACCGGCAACACGGATACGGGTCTATAATTATTAGTGTCTTTACTGTCCCCGGATTTGTAAAGTGGTATTACCTTACTGTATTTCATTAAATCGGGGAAGACTCCTTGATCAACACACGAATTAAATACTAAGGCTAAGTAAGGCGCAATAGTCTCAATTATGGAGGTACATACTTTAATAGACATTCCCCAAAGATCTTCGGTCAATTTGATCTTAATTTGCTTAAAAGCTTTTATTACTACTGCAGGGTTAATATGTTTAAATTGAAATTCAACCGGGCAGGCTTGAACGTTCGCTCTTAATAAATCAATTGATACGCCGGGTGAGGAATTTAAGGCTTCCGTCGTTTTTGATGGTATATTAGTAAAGAAATTTACAAATTCTTGAGCTACTTCTAAGTTAGAGCTTATGGCACCACGTGAAGTCTCCAACGTGTAATCTGTGTTTCGTTTTTTATTCCTACTAGTTTCGTTATTTATAATTTTCCAAACCGTTTTTATTCTATTTTCTGCCGATTTGATTTTGTTGCTAATGTACCGGGCTTTGGCTATTTTGCAAGTATTTCTAAAAATTTTGGAATATGTAGCAACATACTTGCTGAAAGTATCAGTATTAATGTAGGGCTTAAGGCCATACAGCTCGAACAGTCTCTCCCTACTAACCCTATAACCGTAGACTTTTCTATATTTCTAAGAACCAAGAAGAATCTAATTACCGCAGTTTAGCTTAAATCTTAAAACAATTATTATTTTTTACGAAAGGCAACACCAAAACAACGGGCATCGTCTCTGCAGAGACCATGGAAACGTTGAAGAAAGCAACACACAAGGAACAGAGGAAACCTTTACCCAACACTGGGATAATATTTATTTATTTAATACTTCAAGCACATAAATGTACATAGGCGGACTTAAAGTAATAAAAGTTGATAAAAAAACACCAAAGTGATAACCCTACCTATTGGTCATTTTGACGTTTCGTTTTTCTACTACTGGAATCGGACTTACTAACCTAGTTTTCTATAAGTCAGTAAAGTGTGCAGATGCACCCCCATAGCACTGCGGTGACCACATAACAGAGTGGGGGTGAGAACCCTTGGACTGCTTCAATTATTAGCACAAAAGCTGCGCACCTGACAGAATTCGTTAATTCGCAACAAGTTATGAATATTGAAAGGGCTGGATGCTGCGGTTTTGTGTTGTGTTTCACGACTGTTTTTGGTTTTGAGGTAAGCAGTAGCAGTCGGTATAAATAGAGGTTGAAATTGTCTAAACAGTAAGTGTGTTTTTGTAAGATAAAGAAGAAAAAATGTATTGAAAACGCTTGTATTTAATACTGCGCATTATTTCAAAATTAATAGAATAAAAGCAATTAAAAATTATACTTAAATTAAATAATTTTGTGAAAAGTCGGAATTCCGAGTTTAAAATAATTATTAACATAAAACAATAAAAGTTTAAAAAATGATAAATCAAATATTGTTTTAAATTAAAACTATAATTTTCTGTAGGTATTCATTGTGTCAATTGTAAAATAATTTGCACTTCATTAAATACAAGTTGTTTGAAAATGAGAGGCAGAGTATTTAAATTAACATCTTTGCCAGGATTGCCAAAAAAAAAAAAAACACAATAGGGGCCTCCTGAAGCTACGAGTATTTTTCCTTATTATTCCTGTTTTTAATATAACGTTAGCGATCCCGAATTAGAGGGTAATTTAATTTAATTGTGTTTTTATGATAACAAACATGCCTACCTCAGTGCAAATGAGATATTATTACAAGGAATAAGGATCTTTTCAGGCAATTTCCGAACGTTTAATTCTAGCTCGTAAGGGGAGAATTTGTACGAGTATTTTGTAACTTGATATCAATGCCCGAGTTTTAAAATTCGGAATGCAGTTGTCTTTTGTTTTATTAAAATGCTAATGCATGAGGTCCTGGGTTCGAATCCCGGGCTGGGCATAGTGGAGTCTTTGGTCAACTGGACCCACTCGAACTGGACCCGCGGGTCCAGTCGACCAAACCAAAAATATTATGTCTATTTTAAGTCATAGAAATAAAACTAAAAGATTCGGCTTTACTCCTTAACTGTACTAATGATGAAATTTGACAGCGGGTCCAGTCGACCAATTCAAAATTTGACTTGGTCGACTGGACCCGCGGTTCCAGTTCGAGTGGGTCCAGTTGACCAAAGACACCGTGTTATTGGGTTTTTCTGACAGGAATTTCTCGGTAGCAGCCTGGAGTCTGGATTTGTGTCCGGTTGATGGTAAATAGGCTCGCCCCTTGACACACTTACAAGAGACTTAAATATGCTGGCGAAATGTGGGTGTACTATTTATAGATACCCCTCTGCCTAACCTTTTGGGGAAATCAGGTGGGATGGCCCGCGTAATTTGTTTGCAAATAAATACAAAATTAAGTATGATGCTTTATTAAAAAAAAAACCGAGTGTGCTTATGACCACACGACTGAAGTGAAACTTCAAACGTATTTGGCTATGAGAGGAAAAGAGAAAGAAAATGTGCGCGCGCACTGCTTTCTCTTACTTATATCCCCCACTCAACTCCCGTTCGCCTCGCCCGATCACACTTTTCGTAACGCTTGCGTCACGCGTTCGTAGCCCACTCCCCAAGTCAAGCATGCGTAAAGAAGTTTCATTTAAAAAAATACAGGGTCCCATTAAAATGGACAAATTTTAACACAGCGATCAGTACGTCTAACCAAAGTTATCCAAGCAAAAAAAAAACACAGATTAAAGTGATTATATTTTGACCTAAAATAATCATTTGCACCGTGTATTTTCGTTAGCTGATTATTTTTCTTGTAAGTATCTAATGCGTTTTTCTTATATAATTTTTTACCATCGTCTTTATGGTGGTCTGAATGATTTCTAAAAGTTTGTCCATCTATTTTAATCCTTATATGATTGATAATAATAAATGTAACGTTTGTTTTCTCCACCACATATTGAGAATTTTGTGCAATACATAAATACATTGATATTGTGAAGACTGGAGCCTGTATTAAGAATACCTGTGTGACAGGTCTGCATTATTCAAAAAAATACCTTCCAAAATGACCAGCACAGAACAATGTTTTGACTAGGCCATCGATCACAATGATCTGTTCAAGTCAGGTGCCCAAGAACAAGAGCTGACAAATATATTAATCCATATGCCCCGAACCAATCAAATCCACAGCCATTCATAAGATTGATACAAGTATAAGTTTATATGACGGTCGTAATTCTGTCCCTTCCGCGTTCAGATTAACTTGTGCAGTAACTAGTCATAAGTTTGTTTATCCAACTTTTTTGTTTATACCATAATATTGACTGTCTATATTCACTCATGCTTAACTTCCGAAATTAATATTGGTTCAATCCATATTAGTTGTTAGGGACAGTTTGGGGTCGGTATATTGTTACTTTTCATCAATTTATCAAAGTGATTGTAACTTACATAATATAGTTATACCTGAACCTGGTAGACTGCACGGGAAATTGTTACTTTCTGAGCTTCCCTGTCATTCCTCGTGGCCTTTATTTAGTTTGTTTGATAAGGCTATCTAGCTAGCTCTATCAATAGCTAAGTATAGTAGATTGTTATGCAAGGGTCGAAAGGAATCAATTCCTATACGAGGCATTTAGACGCCCGAGCGCAGCGAGGGCGGCTATAGCCCGAGTAGGAATCGATGACTTTCACCCGTGTTAAACACTCTACTTTTCATTTCGAATATAAGGAAAGTAAAAAGTAGTAGTTTTTCTAAAATATTTATTGATAAGTAACAATAACATGCAAAGTTTTTGAATTTCGGTACAGCTTACAGGGTTAGTATCCCGCCAAATAATACTATTGTCTTTTTTTATTTTAAATATGGAACACACCGAGTCATCGCCGCGGGCTGTCCCGCTTAATAGGTTTTTTTTTTAATTTACACTGGCACTCACAAAACTGCAGCATTTTTCTTAATTTATGTAAAAAATTTCGTAGCTGACTACAGTTCTATTTTTAAAATTCATTCCCACCCTAAAGAGGGAAGTAATTACTATGAGTCTTTCCCGCCCTGTGGTGGGAAGCAGCGTCTTCCACCCGCTATTTGGATCAAACAAACACTACTTTCCGAGTATGAGAAATGAAAAAGTTATTTTTTGCATGCTGTGTCTATCTCATCATATTGTACACTATGCTTGTATCATATTGTTTGTATTATTAGGAAAAATAGTGTAACAATTGTAGATAGGCCAATAAATAAGGAAGAAGGTACTCTTACTTACCTACCTTGCATGCGAACAACAAAAGTTCTAAGTTCATTCAGGTACTTTTCTTATGAAATCTGAAATTTCATGTGTGAGTTGTGTGTGTATCTTATTTCACTTGCATTTCTTCCATACTTCTCTATGTCAAAGTAGTAGGTAGTAGTATGTAGTGTGTATTTGTGTAAGCTTCTATATTTATGTCTGTAATTTACCCCTGTTCCATATATCCCTACTGATATCTCCACTGGTAGGGATACTTGGAGATTTTTTCCAATTATCGCTACCGGTAGGGATATGTGGAATCTTGTGCGTGTACATACTCCTAAAAGAGAGTATTCTGTTCTATTCTATGTCATTGACTGCCACCGCGGTCACCGGTGACCACGAACAATAGGTTTTCTATTGTGTCTGTTTTCTGACAGTCAACGTGCTATTAGCGGTCATCTCGGTAGTCATCCCCTCTCTAGCCAAATCATCTTTCACACAGTCCATCCATCGTTTTCTATTCTCCCCCTACTCTAGTAGCATTCATACTCAAAAATTTCCTTTTTCCTCCTCATCAAACTCAAAGCATTTATTTCAATTAAACCAATTACAGGCACTTTTGAATTGTCAAGGGGTCGGTCAGTCAGAAAGATGAAGCTAGTTGCCCATTCGAAAGCGTAGGCACCTATGGAGACGAACGGGCAAGAAACTCCATGGACACTCTTTTAAATTAAAATAATATGGTTACAAAGTCTTGGTAACTTCATTCATGTTAAAAATTATACATGTGAGAACGATGCAAAACGTTAAAAGCGTCCATAATGAAAAGAGAAAAAACAACAATTCAAATATTAAATTAAAATAAGTTATGGCAGCAAATAGATGACCAGTCCCCACTGATGGCGCCTGTTCACGAACATGACGCATGTATTAGCACCATTCAGCTCAACCATTTTGAAGGGAGCATCACATGCCCATAGGATTCATCATTTTATGGATTTTAATCAGGCAAAGGATCAATCATGCAACACAGGTTCAACCAAGACGCTAAAAAGAAAGCCGTTGCGTCAATCGCTTCATCTATCGTCAACATTACTACCATAACATCATTTATTACCTCTCTATTACAGCAATTAATCTGACATTACCAACATACTTTCTACGTACTCCACATAACATGACCTAACCTCTGAGTCAGCGTGTCAAGGTCCGTGACGTCATCGGAAGCCATCAGATTGTCCACTAAGCATCGCGTGCGCACTAAGTAATCGAAATGTGATTATTGGGAATCAATTTGTTTGTATATTACGATTTGATTGGACTCGAGTCATAGGTGTAGTATTAAAAGTTGATGTGTTTGCATTTCGGATGTGATTGGCTTTAGGGACAGCTCGATTTGAAATGAACAATACCTACATGACATCACGCCTGTAATCTTCAAAGGGTTAGACAGAAGTGTGCCTATAGTAAACGCCCTTTAGTCCCACGTTATAGGGGGCGAGTAGCCGTCAACCGGGCACACATTTAGACTCTGGGCTGCTAATGAGAAATTCCAAATGAACAACCCAGTAACAATTTTCCCGATCTGGGAATCGTACCCAGTACCTACCATTTGCGACCAGACCAAAGAGGCATTCAGATAATAATATGGACTTACCTACAGATATTCATCATCTGCCTAGCCTTTTCCCAACTATGTTGGGGTCGGCTTCCAGTCAGATATTAAGTAACTAAATTAATATTCATAAAGGACACGTTACTAAAACTACTATACTATACTCGCTAAGAATAGGCAAGATACAACTGTTAATTCATCAGTAGCCTAATTTAATTTAAAAGTGTTTTTTAATTTTTTTATTGCTGATTGGGTCCGCTCTTGACCTCGATCACGCCTTGTGGAAAGCGATGGATCAGTTCTATGATAGAACGAGCCTGCCTAGAAGATGCCTAAGGCACTGGAACTCCCACGCATCGACGAAACACAGCAGGCTGCTTGACGCCGGACTCCGGTGGGAGAATGGTTGCAAACCAGGCGAGCGTTAGACCTACCACCGCAAGGCAAGTATTGGCCAGTCAAATAAGGTGTTGGGTGTGACTGTCCAGGATGCGCCGAGCGCTCAGTTTCTGATGAGTAACTGGTGGAACAAACTGCGCTACACGAGGAGGCTTCTTCATGCATCCCTTCATTCATCACCACAGTAAACGGTGAAGAAAAACCTCGTGAGGAAACTAGCATGTCCTAGAACCAAAAATTCGAAGACATGTGACATCTACCAGCCCGCACTGGGCTGGGGGTAGATTACCACCACTCCCTCTCGTAGAGAGGAGGCCTGTGTCCCAGCAGAGGGAACATTATAGGCTGATAATGCTACTCGCCGAATGCATAACCTCATCATTTTTTTTAAGTCGGTTAAATACATTACAAATATTATAACTGACCCTACATTAATTCTACAATTGAAAGGAAATGAACTCATATAACACGATGTGGCATAATAACCTATCACAACATGATGTCATGCCATCGGAAATCATTAATAATTGTCGGCGAAGCGTGATTGGATGACGGGTTGCTAAGTCAGCGAAATCGGACGTGAATCAGTCTGTACGTTTGTTTATCATTGCATTTTGATTAACCTTTGACAGTAATATGATGATCGATGACGAACAGTAGGTAATCTACCTAATCAGCTATATAGCCGAGTCTTGAAAACAAATCAGTTTTTAAAAACAAAACTGGTTCGTTTTCGAGGCGCCTTTTCTTCATCTACATTTTATTTATATACCCCCGATACACGTGTGGTGCGTCAGCAGGTCAACAGTCGTTAAAGTCAGGAGCGCTGGGTCTCAGTGTCACTTATTATAATTATGAAAAGGATCCATTTTTGAAAGTCTTATAACAGAATAGATTTATGTTTGCTATGTTGTAATTACCATTGTGTTCAATTATCATTTATTTACTTATTTATTTCTTTAACTAGCTGCGCCCCGCGGTTTTACCCGCATAAGTTTCGATCCCGTGGGAATATCGGGTTAAAAAGTAGCCTATATTTTAATCTAAGGTGTCAGCTACCTCCGTACAAAATTATATCAAAATTGGTCCAGCGGTTTGAGCGTGAAGAAGTAACAAACATATAAACACACACACACACTCACAAACTTTCGCCTTTATAATATTAGTGTGATTATAAGTGTGATTAAAACGGTATAAAACCTATAACAAAGACAAATTAAAGACAGTTTGTAATATACTCATACAAGAGAAAATATAAAAACATCGAGTTCAGGTAAAAAAGTTAACCACATGGAGTCGTATGCAATAAAACTCTTCTTGACGATGGGTTGATTGTTAGTTTTTGTTTTCTATGTCTCAAAAGTAGTTAAATCTATAATGTGGTTAGGGACGTGGTATTGGTCACTCAAGGATAATATGTTCAATGGGCAGATAAAGACAATAGATAGATACATAATAAGTATGTAAAACATGGCTTCAGCGCAATATTTAATGTCAGAGTTAAGGCGCGGTGAATAGACGACTTTTATGTATTTGAGGGGGTGAAGCAGATGAAGTAGGACACGAGTAGTCCCGCCTACTGCGGGGTGCACCGCGCGAATTTCATCGATGCGCGACTTCCATTACATTTAGAAGCGTAATTTCACAATTCAAGTAAAGTGTACGATTAGCCCAGCGCGTCACTGTCCGGATCCGCGCCGCGCTTCCGCGGTGATAAGCGGGATCGAATCTCATTAGACGCATTTCTTTTTTCATATTTTTTTAAATATTATATAGTTACCTACATATTTTCGTGTTGTTATTTTTAAAATATATGCATATTTTTGTTTTCTTTTTTTTAATAATTCATTCGTTTTAATTAAAATAACAATAGGTAATTCAATAGGAACGCCTATTGGATTATTGTTATTTTAATAAAAACAATAATTTTTATTCCTACAGATATATTTTTCTTCAGAATCAAGAGTAATAATATAATAAAAATGAAGTAAAAACGTCCACGAAGCTTGATGGTTGAATCTGAAGAAAAATAATATACAGTGTGTTGCAAAAGAGTTTAATACCAAAGGAGGTCATTGTACTCGCAGCCTATTTTATTCCTATACACCGTAATTAGTGAAAATAAAATCGCAAAAAAAAATGCTGTTTTACACAAAAAGGTCATTTACTCGGGAAAAAAATTATAAAACAATTGTTTTTTTTTTTTGCGATTTTAGGAAAAAAACAGCTGTTTCACAGCATTTTTTTCACGATTTTATTTTCACTAATTACGGTGTATAGGAATACAACGTGTGGATAGACGGATGCGTGGAGAGACGAATGAAAGGGTGGACATACGGACGGGGTGGATGGATGGACAGGTGAACGAACAGGAAGGATACATCAAATTTAAACAAGCTAATTATTTTAATTTAATTTTATAATTTTAGACGTATTTACGCATACAGAGCGAAATATAAAGATATAAATTGTAGAAAGAAAAACTTTTCAAGTCACAAATCTTCAAAATTTAGTCTTCTACTACAACAAGGGACGGTTTCTTTGTTGACGTCACTTGATGGGACTACTAACGACGATTTTTTTTCTCGCAGTGGCATCCCCCGAGCTCGCCGAGAATCGACAATTTCAGGCAAAAGCCAGTCCATGAAAAACGACACTAGCTTTTCCTTCATCTTTTTTTCCCAAAAATCGTCATCTTTTTTTATAAGTTCTGTTTTTAGTGGCTTGTTTTCACCACTCCACACAGCAAACAAGCACTTTTCTCTACGTGTTACATGGAGCTGCCCTTGAATCTGATGGTACCAATTACTATTTTTGTTCACTTCAATCAGTTCACTTTTTTTATTGTATTTCCATATCTGTATCTTGTTTTCCATTATACATTCTTCTAGCCCCTTTTTGAATGCCACTAAAGGACATTTCACTTCCACTACTGTGTCTTGGCCTATCAAACCATCGGGCGTTGCTCCAATAAAGGGATATTCGTAGTCCACAAACAACCCGCAAGGCTCAATGGTGACTTTTTCTTGGATGGCAAGTTGCTGTAAAGCTAGATGTTCATTTTCGACGCCATGTGCGGTTGCCGCTATATTACTAAGATTACATTTATATAAAATATTTTCCACTAGCTTGGCTTTGCTGGTATTCTCTCTTCTTTTCACTACTAATCCGAAATTTGATGCTGTTAGCATATTTTTTCTTAGTTCTACCCAGTCATCGCTATCTCTCTGATTTATAGTAGATACTAGTATTTTTTCTTTGTCCGAAGTTATTTGCTTTAAATTTTGAAGGAATGATTCTTTAGCTGCATTTAATTCATCCGGTGTCAAATCTGGAGTAGAACTTTGAGCCCCATAATCATGTTGAACAGCATTGTCTTTCTTTAGTATCCGATTTTTTTTATGAGGTTTTGCTTTGTTTAATTTTCTTTTCATCAGTCTTCGTTCTTCAAACTTTTTCAGGATACTTTTGGGACTTTTCCCTAAAAATTTTTTATGAAGTAGATGCCTTGGGTGGGGGTTATTAAAAGAAACAACAGCAGCATTGCAACGCGCGCGATAACCCCTACGAAGAGAGAAATTAATTCTCTTTCCCCCCACAACCTTTGCAATCACACTGTTGAAGCGCTCTACTGTATTGGTATCTACGTCTTCAAGCATGCTTCTTGATTTTGAAAGTAATGACTGGAGTATTGTCTGTACTCTGAACCAAAATGTAGTGTTTTTTATTTCCATATTACTCTGTTGTGTTTTTTCTTTGGAACAGTAATAGTTCTTACAATTTTCATGGTTACCGAAAGCATGTAGAATAGAATTTTGTATTTCGTTTCTAAAACCTGCTACTGCTTCCGTTTTGTCTTTTTCTAGCTTATACTCTTTTATTGATGCAATAACAACCTTTCGAATACTCAGAATTTTTGGTTCAGTCAGCATTTTTCTATGCACCAAGGCATATTTTGTGTCTTTGGCTACAGCCCTCAACTTATTGCACATATTGCGCAGCACATGGTTTCGGCATTCAACTTTTTGAACGGTATGATTCTGGTAAGGATTACGCGCTAAGATTTTTGCATAGGTAGCCGAGTCGCCGTCAGCAATTAACCTGCCATAAATAATATTGTACATCAATACAGATGTTTCGAATCCTTGGCAAATTATTTCTGACTCCATTCCGCTAGATGACCCAGTGTAGTTTTTGAAGCAAACGTGATCTGGTGCAGCAGTTTGTTTTTTCTCTGCACGAGCACATACAAGGCAGTATTTGTTTTTAATGCCTAAAAACAATACTTCACCATATCTGCGACCTACAATTGCTGCAGCGCCGGACAATGCCTTATAATTATTGCCGTAGGATCGTGATGACCAACAGGCGTCGGCATATACGTCTATTAGAGGTATGCCATCTTTGCTCAATGTTCCTTCAGCTACCGCTGCATCACGCTCACGCATAGCTGCTGCTGCCATGGATTCGACAGATGTTGACTCCCATTTTTCATAAACTAGGTTTTGAACTTGAGCATAAGTGCTTTTCGTAAATATGGGTACGTTCATACATGCTGTTATTTCTTCAAATTGTGAAAAACCGATGCCAGCAGAAGTAATTCCTGTAACGGCACCCACGTTAGCGTTGACATTATGTGTACTTAATAAATCTTCGCTCGTGACAATAAAGTCATCTTTACACATATTGCATCTAAACTTGAATCTGGAGATCAAGCCGATCCTTTTTTCTCCTATGAGTGACATTTGTGAGAAATTGCAATTGAACAAAGAACTATGGGCGGATATAGTTTGCAGTTGCTGGATAAAATGCATAATATCAACGACTCTTCGACCATGAACTGGTGGGTACTGGTGCTGGTGGCTGGTGGAATTACCTTCTTGAGATTCGGTTGACGGTTCAACGAATAGCACATCGTCAGTGATTGCTCTGTAATAAAAAACACATAATTTTTTATTTTATTATAAACAAAAAGAAACAAAATAATTCCAAATTATAGCAATTACGCGATTTATACGAATACCGACCGAATGTACCGAACAGAGTTGCCTAAAATCGAGTTGAATAGCGTGCAATAGGAGAGGCATATGTCCAGCGGTGGACTGCTATAGGCTGATGATGATGATGATACGAATACAATGCGTGGACAGTTGTTCACAGTGATTCAAAACAATTGGACTAGGAGTTGCGACGTTCGTCATGCCACCTCATTGGAAGTCGACCGCGGAGTCATTGGCTATCCGTCGGCCCCCATTGTGTGACGACCTGTGTGGTGAACTTCACCCATCTGTTGATACTTACTCATTATCACTTGATTTTGGATCGGCTCCTGGAGTTACAACTGTTGCAATTGAAAGTGATGTCCCAGGGTTTTCGTGCTCAGAATCCTTTTGTAATCTAAAATTGAAACAAAATGATTATTTTTATATCATGTGTTTTTTTGAGAAAATGAGGAAAATCAACAATGTGCACTTTGAGTAATTTGCAATTGGCATTTAGCAAATTTGCTATTTTGAGAATTAGGCATTTTGATACTCGTATGCCAATTTCAGTTTATATTGTAGACATTTTGCGCCTAAGCCCACTTTGTCATTTTGAGAACTGGTCCATAGGCGCCTAGCCCGTTGTGTTATGTTATAAATATCTACTAATGTTGATAATTTACAAAATAGAAGAAAAATAAACAATAAATCATGGGGATTCCCCATACATAGAACTGAATTTTTTTTTTTTCCATCAAACCCATACGTGTGGGATATCTATGAATAGGTCTTTAAAAATGATATTGAGGTTTCTAATAACATTTTTTTCTAAACTGAATAGTTTGCGCGAGAGACGCTTCCAAAGTGGTAAAATGTGTGTCGTCGTCGTCCCCTCCACCCCTGTAACTTGTGGCATGGCCGGGACCCGCCTGGGTAGTTTTTTTGGCTTTCTGCATTTTCATAAATTGAAGAGGGTGGGCTTTTTTTTTAATCGAGGTTACCTGTCCTCTGGATCGATAGGATGAGGGGATATAGAAGGGAGTAAGTTTGGGGTATAGGAAGACGGGAAGGGGGTATCGGGTTAACCTAGGCCTGGGATTTGGTTCCGGGTAACTTCTCTTGTCCGGAGCCTCACCCGAGGCACTCTGGACAGGGGATCGGCCTCAAGCAGCCCACCCGCTCGGTTGAGAAGAAGTGCCTGGCGGTCCATGCCGACCCGCCATGGGGGTACATGTACCACCATGTGTGATCGGCACAGCCAGCCCCGAGCCGCAATTTACCTTTCATTCAATCAACTCAAATATTAAAAAAAAAACTGCTACAGAACTCTTCACGGGCGAGTCCAACTCGCACTTGGCCGCTTTTTTCTTTTTCAAAAGATCTTCATAAAGATGAGTTCAATGACCTCCTGTCGCGTTACTAGTTACTATATAATAATAATAATATATATAATATTTTGTAACACCATGTATAAGCTTACTCATGAAAAGTTTTTTCCGATGGTTCATCTGCTGACGGATTGCTCGCCAACCGTTTCTTTTTACTATAAAGAAAAAACAATAAAATTGCATTATAATTGTTAAAAAAATAAGAATATCAACAAAAGTAATAATTACCGAAAAAAAAATCCAAACAAGAAAATCGGCAAAACATAAAATAATAATAAAAAAAAAACATTTATTTCAAATAAGAAAATCAACAAAAAGCATACAGATATCATAGCGGGGTTTGAACCCGGGGCATTAGACGCTAATGCAAAAAACTTTCCTGATGCACGAGACCGCTGGACTAATCGAGCTATGAGAATGTATGTCGTAATTACGCATCTATACAAACAAAATAAAGTGTGCACAAAAAGGTAGGTACTTACTTTACAACTTCCATCATATGTTTTTGTTTCGTCGAATAAGATCTTTTTATTGCCCTCCGTTTATTTTTCTTGTTGGCCATTTTTTATACACTGATTGTTTATTTACACAACTTATGGCAAAACCGAAATCGAACAAAAATTTACACCAACTTACAGCACAACTTAGAAAAAACTAATTGTTTATTTACACAACTTATGACTAGAACCGAAACCGATCAAAAATTTACACCAACAACACAAATTAGAAAAAACTAATCACAAAATAAAATATAATAAACAGCGTTCATCAACAAAGATACGTAAATTATTATTTTCTGAGCAGAACAAACTGTCATAGGTCAATCAAGCAGCGTGCTTCAGCGGTCACTGCTGTTTAGTTACTTTTTAGATTTTGTCACTGTCGCTCCGCGTAGAAATGAAAGAGAAGCAAAAAGACGCCGCGATGGCGCGACGTTTCGTTCGACTCGTTCGAGTTATTTATCATTAAATACATTAATCCTTACAAATATCTTATTCCAATCGATAAATAAAAACAACAGTTCCCTTTATTACTATATATTACATCACTGTTATTAATTTTATCAAGATTAGTTTATAAATAATACAGTTACAATTGCTACAATTTCAATTTAAATGGTTATTTTATGATTTTTTTTTATCGAGAAAATTTACCGAAAACGTGTTTTGAACACAATGGTCCACCCATAAATATGATCAAGATTAACATATATTTTTTTAGCTGCTCTAAAATGTATCCATTTGGCTAAAAAACTGTTTTGTGATGCCTATTTTGATCAAGTACAGCGCCTTAAATCATTTATTTCAAGTAGGCCATTAAAAAGGCACTTTTGAGAAAATATTATTGATTGTATTGCCCCTTCTTTTTATTTTTAATTGCTGAATGGGCCCGCTCTTGACCTCGATCACGCCTGATGGAAAGAGATGGATGAGGTCTATGATGGAACGAGCGTGCCCAGAAGATGTCTAAGGCACTGGAACTCCCACGCATCGACGAAACACAGCAGGCTGCTTGACAGCTTGCAGGCAGCCGTTAGCTCTACCACCGCAAGGGAAGAATTAGCCAGTCAAGTAAGGTGTTGGGTGTGACTGTCCAGGATGCGCCGAGCGCGAGCGTTCAGTTGAGTAACTGGCGGAACAAACTGCGCTACACGAGGATTCTTCTTCATGCATCCCAAAACAAGATCCCGTTCTCAACAACATGCCGTTGACAAAAAAATACATTTTACTATAGTTGATAGTCGAACTTGCTTACTTTGAAACTGCTGTTTGGATTTTCCAACCATAGAACATTAAGTTTTCTTTTTAACCGACTTTAAAAAAAGGAGGATTTTCTCAATTCGTCTGAATCTTTTTTTTTTATGTATGTTCCCCGGTTTCTCGAAGACGCGTGGACCGATTTGGAAAATTTTTCTTTTGTTTGAAAGGGTATACTTCCCAAGTGGTCCCATGATCATCAGGTCAGGATTTGATGATGGGATCTCAGGGAAATCGAGGGCAACCTTCAAATTTTATAGGCACATAGTCCCATTTTCATATATTTTCTAAAGCTGTTCAAGTGTTTGCATCTGATAATCATCATCTCAGGTGGATGAGCTGATGATGGAAGGTACAACTCCTCAACGGCTTGGAGTTATTATGTTTGTTGTTACCTCAGTTAATGCGCGATGAGCAAGTTGACACTAGGTTATTGTAACTGAGATAAATTACAAGCAGACCCACTAAAAAGCGTTAAATAAAAACTTTTTAACAAAAAAAAAAAACGACTTCCAA